>CM039619.1:29411269-31811269 GCA_022457165.1 Juglans mandshurica | reverse complement strand
GCAAACATGGCAACTCATCAACTAGCAAAAGTTGCTCTTGAATATGTACAAGATCTGTATGATATTGAAGAGTGCCTTTCTTGTATTTTGCTTATTGTAGCCAAGGAAATGATGTAATGATACAGCTATATGTCACATGTGACCTTAGACTTGCTATAAGCTTTCGTTAATGATTAATGAGATCATTTTTCTCTTTCAAAAAAAATGGATTAGACCTTTTTTGTAGTAGAATATATCGTAAAACCAGATGCTAAACTAGTACTAGAAGTCCATTATCTGAATACGTTAATTGATGATTCAACGGCCGGGTTTGTTTTCACAAACCATGTCATCTCATCTAATCATTATAGCTTTATCAAACTCTCACACAAAATACAATAAACAATTCAACTTTTTCAAATCTCAAAACAAAAATAATATTAAAAAATATACACTAATAATATATTATTTAACTTTCAACTTTTATCTCATCTCATCTCATTTGTATAAACAAACGAGGCCTAAGTCTCAACTCTTGCTCCTTTTGTTCCAAAAGAACACTCAAAAGCATCACCACCAATTGCATTTAACCTAGAAGAAGATAGTTAACATTTTTTTAGAAGAGGTTGATCACTGTCGGCAAAAGAATCATTACTGGAGGGTTATTTGTTGCCATAACATGACTAGAGGGTTTCAGGTATGGATTTTCTAGGGAGACGTGAATGTAAATGAAATTAGATCCATTTCTTGTTTCATGTTATTTGCACCCCAACTCATGCATCCATTAATTGCAAAATTATATTTTCTAAAACTTTAATAATTATTGATTAATGACTCATCAAATGAGATTTTCTTAAATATGAACTTTTGGAAAAGATTTGTATTTAGATCCATTGTTGCTCCCATTATTAGGTTGTCCACTCTTATTCTTAACAAGATTGGGTCCCATGAAACTTTTAGATCTAGTTACTCAATCATAGTTCTTGTATTTAGATCATTCACATGGATTGATTAACATAATTCAGGAAATGAGATCTATCTAATTTATCTTTCTCTTCTAGCTATAGGAGAAGAGCTTAACTAAAATGAAAATATTAGGCCATTCCTTTTGTAGGGAAAAGTAGTAGAATTGACTCGGACTTTTGTATTAATCTTGCTTTATATTGGGATCAGTGTTATTAGATTGTGTATTAATTCTTTGTGGTCACAATTTTTAAATAAATGATTTCGAGCAGGATGTAGCACATGACCCATCCCGATAAAAACAAAAAGTGTTTTTGATTTTTTTTCATTCATTTTTTTTTATATTCTTAAAAACAATTTTTTTAAAAAAATACAAAATCATTAAAAAACACTTTCTTAATCACTAAGTAAAAGAAAAAAAAATGTGGATGTAGCATTTTTGAATGATTTCATTCCAATAACTCAATCAGAAGAATGCATGCAGTGAATTAATAAAAAAAAATTGTATGGACCTAATTTTAAGTACTATTGAATGGGTAATGCCAAAGGTCATGATAATTATTGAAACTGTAAAATCCATATTTCGTTTGATTTTAGAACTTTTCAAAATACTTCTATCTCTGAGTTCTCAAATGTTCAGCTTTAACACCTGAAAAAATGAATATATACTGAACCATTTGAAAGGTAGAGATAATGTCATTCCATATTGTTACTTGCCTCTATTTTGGACTGAAAGAAAGCATAAAAAACACCCAACTGTTTTAGTATGATATAGGAGCAAAACATGAGAAGAAGAAAGGTAAAAGACCTCTTCTGTATAGACCAGATCAAGGTGGCCAAATCTGGGCCGCCGGCCATTACTGTAAGTTTATATTATAAAAGTTATGCATTATTTATGTAAGGGAAAATTCTACAAGCTAGCTAGCTTGCTATTTAAAATTATACATTCACTTACTAGATGTTTCGATATTTAGGGTTGACCCAAAGTTCGACTTCCATGACTATCCCCTATATGTTCAGGCAACTTCAACAGAAATGAGTTTTTTTGACAATTTGGCAATTCTGACAGTGCCCAAACCATCACAAAAAAGCATTTTCTATGACGGTTTGTGGAATCCATCACTGAAGGCAGCCGAAAAATTGCATTACATTCAAACATATACATATTCAAGTTAGAACGTGCCCTAGACATTTGAATGTTGAGGCTATTTACGTGCAAACGTAGAAATGTTTTGCTGCAATGTTCGAACGTTAGTGATTCACGTTCGAACGTTAATTGGTTTAATATTAAAGTTTGATATTTCAAATTAAAAAGATTGAGAATTGAAGTACAATAATTTAATATTAAAGTTGGATAAGCTAACATTAAAAAAGATTGAGAATTGAAATTAAAAAATAGTAAATATATTAAATAATATTGTTCATTACATATGATAAAAATAAAGTACAAAATATGATAAAATTTTGTAAACAACACAATAATAGTGAAAAATACTCAGTACGAGTTGTTTACATATTTATTAAAATCGTAAGTCAATATGTTAACCATTTTGTTTAGGATATCTATCCGATGGCCAACATCAGTGACAAAATCTGTGACACTCTGTTCTACTGAAGCGATCTGTCTGTCGATGTGCGTAGTAATATCTGAGACCATCACATCAACCCAAGCAGGCCGCGCATCGAGCCAAACAGGCTACGCATCTCCCATAGATGTACCCGTTGGCGGCTGACTAGTATTCCTAATATGGGGAGTAACACCAGACCCAGACTAGGTCGGAGGAATAAGATATGGTACAAGGCCAGGATGACATCGAGCATGCCCCCTCCCCTATCCAATGCTCTAATGATGTGTGGTCATGTCAATGAGGCTAATCTGCTCTGTTAGCCACTCCTCCACCTAGGGTTGCACCCTCTGGGCCAGTAATAGCTCTGTAATGAGAATTTCATATGGGAGGTTGTCTGCAGAGACGACGCTTGCCTCGTAACGGACCTCTCAAAAATAAGAAGTGGCAAGTCAATGGGCTATCCACGTGCCACTCGTTTAAGGAACTGTGTGCGAGTCTGGCTAAATGTTGCCTTATGTGCCACAGGATCCACATTTGTTGCAATAATAAGATGCAACATACAGAAAAAGGGAAGAGTTTTATCTGGCTGAAGAAGTTCTTCCTATTGAGCTACTCTCAGTCTCTCCCAGTGAGGATGTAGAAATCCTCATCTCAATCGTCATCCTCCTCATCATTATCGTCAGCCTCCGACCGATCAACTGGGCCAGTAGATGATGCAGAAGTGCCTACATTTGCATCTACTCGGGATCCATCTCTAGGCTGAGCATTTCCTGTAGTTGACATCTCAACTACGCGATGGATCCCCAGAAGCTCAATGATGACATCCACCAAGACCTCGAACTGAACATTGCGTACTGTCATGGTGTGAGAGGATGCATCCAGAGGCATGGAGCACATCCCCATATAAATCTCCCAAACCATTGAGGACTACCCCTCAATGTACAGATACTCATGCAACCTCTCGTAACGAACACATCTCTAACGCTATTATGCTCCCATATGAGTTCTTTGAACAGGTTGATCATGACTTCTAGTTCGGACATCACTATTCGAGCCTCGATTCAAGATATGTCTTGGCTTGTTCCTTCCCTCCCCATTTTCCTAGTCGTCAGAAAATGAGCCACTTCCTGAAAGAAAGAAAATAATTGAGCAATATTAGTATTATGATGCATATTATGTACTATAATCTAAATTATTTTGGGAACACATTCAAATGTAAAATATCACGTTCGGACGTTTTAGTCTTTAGGTTCCCACATTGATTTCCTTTAGGAAAACATTATAATGTAAGATGAGTTACGTTCGAATGTGATGAAGGCAAACACACGTTCGAATTAAACCAAATATACGTTCGCACTGTATTAATAAAATAAATAGAAAATTATCACATTCGAATGCACAAAACAAATACGTTCACACATGAGAAAGCTCTTGAACGTATTTATTAAGACGTTCAAATGTACATTAACTATTAGTTTGAATGTTTCTGACCTTTTTGGCAACTGAAAGGTTTTACATTCGAACGAATGTTAAATAAAGTTCACACGTATGTGCCGCTCTAGAATATGAACAACCATAAGTGCGAACGTTACAAACATACGTTCGAATGTAAAATATACATTCACACGTACTCTCAATACGTTCGCACGTACTATAGAACGTTCACACGTTATTTGATTAATGTGCAAACGTTTATATCGTCTTCCTCATTTGAAAGGTATAACGTTCGAATGTGAGGAACTAACGTTTGAACGTTATGAGACAGAAATGGCTAAGACAAATCAGTCATTCCCTAACACCTCAAACACAATGAAAGTGACCAAAAGCCACTATAGAAATGAAGTATACACTACAAGAAAGCTTTCTATGGTGGCCGTTTTGCCATTGGCAACCCGTGGTGGCCGAAAAATCAAGATGAAAGTCTGGCCACCAATGGGTTTCGAAAAGCCCAGAAACCTACATTAAACATAAAAGCCAATCTACCCAAAGGTTAAAGAGGGATGCCTACATCTTTTCTGACGTTTTTGGTGGAGTTTGACGGCGGCGACAACGGATTTGGTGGCAGTTTGTGATGGAGGTGACGAGAGGAAAATGAAATGATTCATTTGAAATGTTGTTTCTCTTTCAGATGAAAGCTTATATACACGTAATGTGCAAACGTTATAGTGTTAATGTGTGAACGTCACGGGATGTGCGAGAAAGCCATACGAACATTGCTATTTTAACATTCGAACGTTTGTCACTTAATTCCCGAGACATGCGAACGTTATATTGTTATGTTCAAACGTTTGTCACTTAATTTTTAATATATTCGAACATTATATTGGTACGTTCAAACTTCTATAGAATAAGTTTTTTATAATTTATACTAAATAATATATTATTTATAATATAATATATAATAGTTGTTATATATTATATAATCTAATAATAGTATTATTGATAATATAGTTGTTATATAGTATGAATATGTGATTGTCAATCAAGAATATTATTACTCTACTATATGTAATATACTTAATATACCATACTTATACACTATGTACTAGTATATATTATAATATACTATATGTATACACTATGTACACTATACTTATACACTACGTACTAGTATATACTATAACTATATATACTAGCCTAGTGTTGTTAATATATTAATAAAGTATAATTAACAACTAATTTTATGTATTAACTTATTATAAGTTAATAATATATGTTATACTAATAACACATCTTGTATTGGTTAAATGCCATATTTCAGTTCAATAAAATTGACTACTATGTTGATTTAAAAAAAAAAAACACTATGTACTAGTATATATATATATATTATACTAGAAAATAGTGCTCTAGTATAGTATATATACTATATATACTAGTCTAATGTTGTTAATATATGAATAAAATATAACTAACAACTAATGTTAGGTACTAACATATTATAAGCTAATAATATATGGTATACTAATAACACTATGTATTAGTATATATGTTATACTAGTACATAGTGCATGTTCGAGCGTGTACAACGTAACGTTCTAACGTCATTCCTTGATGTTCGAACGTTAAACTTGGATGTGGGAACGTGAATGAAAACATTGGCGGGAACTTTCCCGCATGAATTATAGGTCACCTGGACTGCGATGTCTTCAACAAAATGTTCGAATGTTTTTAGTGGACGTTCGAACTTAATCCAGCTGATCTATGCTTGTTGTGGGGATTATTAACGTTCACACGTGAACGATTGTACGTGCGAACGTTCGTAATTGTTAAAAATTAGGCGATTCTTTCAACAGGAACCTAAAATGTTACGTAACGTTCGAACGTATAGTGTAACGTTCGAATGGACCGCTTTTTTGATGTAGCAACTTTTCATTTAAAATGTCGCTGCAACAACTTGATTGACAACTTAATACATCGTCGTTCTTGTTAAGACTTTAAGTAGACCTATTGCAGCGATCAAAATAAAGACACCCCAGACAAAATCTTTATTCCGCACGGGTTGAAGGCAAGTCATCCCATTTGCCTTCAACACGTGTCGCATAGAGTGAGAGAGCTATTGTTGGGGGCTTGTGTTATTTTTCTTTATTCTTGAAGAGAGGTTAGTATTGTGTTTTTTTGTCTATTTAGATTTATTTTCTTTTAACTATGTATTATTTAGTTTGAACAAACTAGTATTGTGTTTTTTGTTTGAAGGATGATTTGTTGGGGATTATTGAAGCTTGTCATTAGTAAAGGGATATTGTTGCGTTAGGTATATTTCTAAACTTTGTTAGAAATATGTTGTGATTTTTTGTGAATTGAATGGGAATATGTTGTTATTGTTTTGAAAATGTGAAAATGTGAATATGTTGTTAGAAAATTGATTATGAATATGTGAATATGTTGCTAGATAATTGATTGTGAATATGTGAATATGTGAATAAGTGAATATGTTGTTAGATAATTGATTGTGATTTAATAAGAATATATTGTGAATATGCATGTTATGAATTTAATAAGAATATGTTGTGAATATTTTGTGAGTATATTGTGAATGTATTGGTAATTAATTGTGAATTAAAAAAAAAAAGATAAATAAGAATATGTTGTGATGAAACATAATATGGAGTAATTTGTGCATATTTTGTGTGATTTGTGATAATATTGTAATTCGGGCATATATTGTGAATTTTATAATATTGTGAATGTAGGATATACAATTAGGAGATAGAAAATATAGGAAAAGTAAAGCATTCATAATTAACTAATAAGTAATTAAACACAATTAAAAAATAATTAAAATTATTAAACACTATTAATATATATTTATAACATATACTAAGTTTGAAACAAATAGGTAATTAAACACTATTAAAAAATTAGTGTTGACCCGAACCTCTTCTCCTTCATCTTCCCTTCCAAGAAAGTCTTCGAATTTTTACTTCACAAGATGACAATCTACTAGCATTAAGCCATTGTGTAACACCCGGACCCAAAATTGGTATAGTTGGACTTTAGATTTTTATTTATTTATTTTTTATTAGTACACTATTATTTAATTATGATTACAGAAAACTATTCTAATATGTTATTAAGTGAAGATTTATGTTAAGAGTAAATAATATTGGAGTAATTTTGTTTTTACACTTTAGATATGATTTAGTCTATTTAAAAATAGTCATGGTTTATTTTAAAATATTTTGGGATAATTATATTATTTAGTATTAAGCTTCATAAGTTGTTTTCATTAGTAAATAGGTCTGACTTTTAAATGTTTTAATCATAGTATTAAATTAGCATTGACGATTTTAGAAAGTGATGATTGGTAATTTTAGGTTTTGAGGAATTAAATAGATTATTTTATAAGCTTAGGATTAAATATCGAAATACGTGATTAATTGGAAATTTATGAGAATTACGTGATTATTTTATAGGTGACGATTAATTATTGTCCGAGGTTTGAGGAATTTCGAAAAAGCGAAGAAGTTCAGGTAAGCGGGGTTCCTATGCTAGACTTTGGATTTATAATAAAATGAGCTGAGGTTATTTTTGGAAAATAGACATATTTGATGTTGAAAAGAAATTTGAACTGCCTCAGTTATTTGTTCTGCATTACTCATGATATTCTATTTAAGAAGAAATTATTTTCTGTCATGACTGGTGTAGACATGAGCTTATTTCTGACATTCTGTTTCTAAACTTTGAAAAATAGAGCGAATATGAAATTTGTGCATAAATTATGTTGTGATATGATTTTTGTTCTGTTCTGAAGATTTTCTGTACTTTGATATGATCTGATGTGATTTCTGAAAACCTCTGGCATAACATTCTGTTTCTGTTTCTGTTCCGTTCTGACCTCACCACGGGTGTAAAACTGTGGCCTCTGTTCGGGTTGGTACTAACTTTTCTGTTTCTGGTGCACCCACTTTGGAAACAAAGTGGTTTTTTGCGTGGTCTTTCCTATGTGCACACTCGGGGCTCCGAGAATGAATAAGGGGAAGATTCACATTCTGTTTCTACTCGGTTAGCTACCGGGGTTTGCACAACCCTACCACGGGGGTTAAACATGGTATTTGTTCTGATTTGATAAAATAAGATGTGATGTTTCAGTTTATGCTATGCCAAATGGATTTTGATTATGAATATTTTCGAACTATCGCTCTGACATTTTTGATAACATGTTCTGACGCTGTATTTTGAAAACATTATTCTGATTCTGCATTCTGAAAGAAAATATTTTGTTCTGCATTTTGATTTCTGTAAATGCTCATGTTTACACACTAATATATGTCATCTGCTTACTGAGTTGTTGATAACTCACCCCTTATCTCCATATATTTTTCAGATAATTTTGATGATTCAGCTGGAGAACAAGAGTAGAAAGTTTAGCAAGGTGTGATGATTGTAGTGGAATAAGTGTCTGAGGGTACAAATGCTTATTTAAGGGTCGTAGTTAGTAAACTGATTTATTTTTCGGGTATTTGTAGTGGAATAAGTCCCGGTTCTGGTCCGGGACCGGTTCTTGCAACCGTAAAACCGGTCAGTTCCGGTCCGATTCCGGTTTCATGGTTTCCAAGACCGGACCGAACTAGTTGGGAAAAAAAATTAAAAAATTTATATATATATATATAAGTTTTATACAAAATATTAAACAAAATATTTTTTATATATAATTTTTATATATAATATATAATTATATATGAAATGATTTCATATTATAATTTATAAATTATAACATAAAATGTTAATCTTAAATATGAAAATTTAATTTATCATATGCTTTAAGCATAAAATATATATTTAAATTATTAAAAATATTTTATTTATAGCTATACTAATATATAACTAATTATACTGATATATTATATATAGCTAAATAATCACTATACTAAATAATCACATATAAAATAATGATATAGTAATTAGTTAATACTAATTACTAATACTAAATTACTATACTAATACTATCACTATAATACTATCAATAATATAGTTAAAATAAATTAAACTCACTATAACAATTAACAAATACTAATATAAAAATTAACAAACTCACTATAGCTATAGTTATAATTATTGTCTAATTTAGACTATAGTTATACTTATATTATATAGCTATACTAATATATAGCTATAGTAATAGTATAATATTAATACTATTATATAGTCTAACTAATACTAATATATAACTAATACTAATATATGACTATACTAATAGTCTAATATTAATACTATTATATAGTCTAATACATTATATAGCTATAACTAATACTAATATATATACTTAATCTAATATAGTTATATTAAATCATTATAATTAATATTAATATATAGCTATACTAATAGTCTAATATTAATACTATTATATAGTCTAATATATTATATAGTTATACTATTATATTATATATTATATAGATGCAGAGTACGCGGATGTTAATTTGGTATTAGGGGTCTCTGCCTCTACTTTGATGATTGAAGATTTAATGGAAACAGAAATTGGAGAGGTAGTTAATACGAAGAGTCTTGCTGAGGTGAGGCAAAATGATGCTAGTTTGCAATCGGATGCAGTGAGGCGAGAGACAGAGCAGGCCACGGAAACAGAGCCTTTGGCGGAGGTGGAAACAGTGTTTACGGAAGAGGCCCAGCGGACTGATGATGCATTTTGTTTGGAAGAAAGGACATTATCGGATCCGGAACCTGATATTCATGCAGAAGTTTTTTCGCAGGATAAGGATTATCACTCGGACGAAGAGGAAGAAACTGGGAAGAGGAAATATAAGAAAAAAAAATTCCATAAAATTAGGAGTTCTAATCGAGTGATTACTCGAGCCACAAAATTGTCCCTATGATAGGTTCTATTTTGGTGTGGAATATTAGGGGACTAGGGTCCTCTATGGGACGTTGAATTGTAAGATGGTTGTCTTAATGGAGCCTTTCCAGAATTTTGTTAAAGCTCAATCCTACATGCGGACTCTTCATTTTGATAATGTAATTTCTAACGAAGAAGTTGGTGGGAAAATATGGGTCTTGTGGATAAATGATTTAAATGTACAGATTATTCAGATGACCTCACAGTTTTTGTCTCTAAGGATATTTGAGGGTCAATTTCAATTTTTGAGTAATTTTATTTATGCAAAGTGTAATATGATGGATAGGCGGGTTCTATGGGAGGACTTGAGGTGGAACAATATAAATGAGGATCCTTGTTTGTTTGCTGGCGATTTTAACATTATTCGTACGAATTTGGAAATGAGGGGTGGTCGTCCTAGGCCAATAGCGGCGATGGATGATTTTAACTAATGAATCCATGAGGGTGGTTTAATTGATTTAAGTGCACAAGGTAGTACATTTTCTTGGTGTAATGGCCAGAATGGTTTAGCTAGAGCTTGGGCTAAGTTGGATCATGTTTTATTGGATGCAAATCTACTATCTTTGTACCCTCCGGTGTCTTGTTCGTACTTACCAAGGACGACTTCGGATCATTGTCCTATGCTGGTTGAATTTCTTAAGGATCCTTATTCCTATGGTCCTCCTCCATTTCGATTTCAGCAAATGTGGGTTGAACATCCAGAATTTATTGATTTTGTAAAGCAGGTGTGGTCTGTGCCGGTGGTTGGGACGGGCTTGTTATTCTTGCTTGTAAGCTTAAAAAGGTGAAAGTGGCTCTTCGTGAATGGAATAAGCGAGTGTTTGGCAGGACCAATGCCCATATTGAATCTTTGGAAGCGAAGGTTGAGGGTCTTGTAACATCCCGTATTTAAGTGTATTTTTAATGAGAGATTATTTTTAATTATTCAGAAATTTATTCCCTTGTTTTAAAATTATTGAATTTTTAGTTGGGTTATTTTTATGATTTTTAGTTTACAAAAATTATTTTTGAAATGTTTTCTCTAAATTAATTATTGTTATGCGTTCAAATTTATTCTCAAATTAAATTAACTTATTGTTGTGTTTAATTATTTATTTTCATTTTAATCATTACGTTTGAATTATTTTATTTCACTTGCTATTTTAAAATCGCTTCCGTTTGATCATTTTTGTGACCCAAGATGTGAGGATTGGACCTCATTTCTTTCCCTGTATTTTTTCTTTCCTCTCTTCTTTTTCTTCTTTTCCTTTCTTTCTTCCTTCTTTTCTCTGCTGGTCTATTTCCCCTCCCGCACGACCCAGCCCTCCCTCTCTCCCGTGCGTCATTCTTCGTCAGCCCTGCCCACCGCCGCCGCGCCGCCGTGACCTGCACCGCCCAACCTAGCAGCTCCCCCACCCACCGGCGACCTTCCCTCTCCGATCTCAGCCTCCCTTGCGCCGCCGTTAGCCTCCAAGCGCACCACCAAGCCACAGCACCTCTTGTGCTCGCACGTCGCCGCCGCACCACCATTGGCCGCCATTTCTTCACCACATCATCCTCGACCTCCAAGCAACCCATTGGACCCAACCCCACCTCCGATCCGTCACCGGTGAAGCACATCCAACTCCATTTCCGTTTTGGGTATTTTTGGCCTTAAACCACCCTTTGCGCCGCCACCCAAGGCCAACCATCACCACCACTAGCTTCACCGACATCCCTAGACCCTACCTTATCAATCTCTGGTCTTCGTTTGCACTCGTTAAAAAGTAGGTATCTGTGACCCACGGCCACAATGTATTTTGCACTGTTCTGCAGCTGTTTTTCCACTTCTTGCGCCTCTGTGATCCTCCAGAAATTATTATATAGTACTGTAAGTATTTTCCTAAGAATTCTCGTGCATTTAATGTATTTTTGCACTAGCACATTACACTATATTTAAGTGCTGATTGGTTTTGCCGGACTGAGTCCGAGGAGTAACGGGGTTGATTGGATTGGGTGATGGAGTTGTTAGTATGATTGGTTTAGACCATGAGATTTGTTGGCTGTTCGGGTTTAAATATTGGTGTTTTGTGTATGATGTGGGTTGTGGCAGATATTGATGATTTTAGAAAGTGATGACATATTTTTGGAATTACGAGGGTTTTAAGTTTTGAGGAATTAAAATGGGTTATTTTTTAAGTTTAGACTTAAATATCGAAATACGTGATTGATTGGAAACTTACGGAAATTACGTCATTATTTTTATAGGTGACGATCTATAGTCGGCTCGACATTTTTGAGGAAAATTTTGAAAAATTTAGTCGTCCAGGTAAGCGGAGTTCCTATGCTAGATTTGCATAAAAAGAAATGAATTGAGGTTGGTTTGTAAAAATGTGCATGTTGTTTTAAAAAGAAAAAGTGAAAAACAACCTCAAAATATATTTCGCATTCCCTCATGAGATACGTATGAAAGAGAAAAAAAATATTTTTGACATGAAATGTGTAGACATGAGCAATATTTGACATGTTTCTGAAATATGCAAAAGAACGAATATGATATCATTAAAATTTTTATGCATGTGATATGAAATGATTTGGATTTGTTTTTGATCAAATAGAAATGATATGAATATGTTTCGCACGTGTTTTGATATGATATAGATATGATAAAACTTTGGCATACTTATCTGCTCTGAATATGGTTCTGATATGATGATACTGTTCACGTGATATGGTTGGTGCCACCATGATATGATATGAGTGCACCTACTTTGGAAACAAAGTGGTCTTTTTACGTGTTCTTTCCTGTGTGCACACTCGGGGCTCCGAGATTGAAAAAGGGGAAGTTCACCACATGATACTGCCTGGTTTGGCCACCGGGGATAGCACAACCCTACCACGGGGGTTAAACATGGTATATGATAAGATGAAGATGTTCAGTTATGTTATGCCAAAACGTTTTTGAATATGAAAAGATTGAAAAGTCGCTCTGATTTTCTGATGACACGTTTTTATGAGATCTGCATATAAAAATAAAATGTTTTTGTTTCTGCATACTAAACTTTATGAAAAAGCTCATGTTTACATACTAGTATATGTTCTCTGCTTACTGAGTTGTTGATAACTCACCCCTTTATCTCCACAATATTTTTCAGATGATTTGAATGTTTCAGTTGAGGATCAAGGATATGCAGCATGGGTGAAAAGAGTTAAGAATGATGGTTTAATCATGGAAAGTTTATATGGGTATTGAGGATTCTCATTCAGCAAGCTTGTTGTGCTCTGATGATGTGATTTGTTGGGAGATTGTTGTTTATATTAAGACTTTGTATTGTCTTAAAATAGTTATTCTGGAGTAATTGATGTAAGTATATGAGCATTTTGTGCGATAGAGAAAAATTAGATTATGTACTATGTGGAAGAAAAATTATTTTTAAGTGACATGAGTTAACTCTCCGGACCCTCGAGGACGGGGTGTTACAGTGTCTGCAAAGAGAGTGGGATATTAATGCCGAGAGGGAACTTGTGGTGGCTTCGGATGAATTGTATTCTTGGAGACGTAGGGAAGATATCAGATTAGCACAAATGGCTAAAATAAAATGGAATATGGACGGTGATCGTAATTCAAAATCTTTTCATGTATGGTTAGCTAATAAAAGACATAAAAGAATCAAAGGGATGAGAACTCCGGATGGGGTTGAGTTTAATTCGCCAGAAGAAATTCATAATGGAGCTGTTGAGTATTTTGCGGACTTTCTTAAAAATACTAACCAGTCACGAGCACTCCCGGATTTATCAGATTTGATTTCGCCAGTTATTGATGTTGAGGATTGTACATGTCTTTGTCGTATCTCTTCATTGGATGAAGTAAAGGAGGCTCTTTCTTCGATTCCTATAAACAGTTCTCCTGGGCCAGATGGTTTTGGAGCAGGTTTTTTTAAAACTTGTTGGGAGGTGATTAAGATGGATGTCTTGGCAGCCGTTTATGAATTTTTATTTTCAAAAAGCTTCCGATGTTCTATTTGGCTTCTTTAATTATGCTAATTCCGAAGACAGATGTGCCTATTGGTTTTGACAAATTTAGGCCTATAAGTCTGTGTTCGGTTTTTTATAAAATTTGTTCAAAAATTATAGTAAATCGTCTGGCAAATTTTCTTCCCAAATTAATATCCCTTGAGCAAGGAGCTTTTATACCTGGGAGGAATATTTTTGAGAATATTAGCATTACTCAGGAAATGGTTCATTCCCTGAACAAGGACTCTCATGGAGGAAATATTATGATTAAAGTTGATATGGCTAAAGCATACGATCGAGTAGATTGGAATTTTTTGTTGGAGGTTCTTCGTTGTTTTGGATTTTCTCCTTCCTTTTGTGATTTAATTCGTGCTTGCATTTCGAATATTTGGTATTCTGTCATGCTTAATGGAACGATGAGAGGTTTTTTCCAAGGTGGTCGTGGGTTACGTCAGGGGGACCCATTATCGTCTTATCTTTTTATTATTATTCAGGAAGTCCTTTCTCATCTTTTGAAGCAGAATGTGTCATCACACAAGATTGGGAATTTCTCCCAACCTAGAGGTACTCCCCAGATCTCCCACCTTATGTACGCAGATGACATTGTGATTTTTTTAAATGGGGGTAAGAAATCTATTAGGGAACTTTTATTGGTATTTGAAAAGTATGAAGCATGGTCGGGTCAGATGATTAATAAAGAGAAAACAGCCATATATTTTTCTTCAAAAATTCTTGTTGCTCGTAAGAGAGCCCTAAAAAGACTGACAAGGTTCTCAGAAGGCTCTTTTCCCTTTAAATATCTAGGGGTTCCGATTGTATTGGGGCGTCAAAAGCATGTGCATTTGGAGGAAATGGTTAACAAAGTTTGGAAAAAAATTAGTGGTTGGAAAATGAAGCTACTCTCATCGGGTGGCCGTCTAATACTCCTTTGACATGTGCTTTCTAGTATGACTTTACATTTATTTGCTGTTTTGTAGGTTCCTCAATCAATTATTAAAGTTTTAAATCGTATGATGAGTACATTTTTTTGGGGGGAGGTTAATGGTAAAAGTAAAAAAAAGTAGGTGTCGTGGGAAAATATTTGTAAGCTAGAAAAGGAAGGGGGCCTAGGTTTGCGTAAATTAGAGGACATGCAAAAAGCGTTGCATATGAGGCTTGCATGGAATTTAATTCAAGGTAAATCCTTATGGGCAAATTTTTTTTAAAGGAAAATATGTGGGATCTTCTCCTTGGTCTCTTATTGATACAAAAAAAAGGTTCGAGATTTTGGAAAATGATTATGAAGAGTATTCCCGATGTGTTTAATAATTCAAGATGAAAAATGAGGGAGCGGAATATTTTTTTCTGGTATGATAAATGGAGAGATAGGGGTCCTTTATTGGAGGAATTCCAGATGGTGGGAATCCGCGGATTACAGTAAAGGAGTGTATGCTGAATAATAGTTGGGATATGGACCTTTTGATTTCTTTAGTTGGTCGGGATAATGTTGATGATATTGTTGAAGCTTTGGCCGGTTGTAAGGAGGGGTCGGACGTGTTAATCTGGACTAAGCACGAGAGTGGAAATTTTTTACTAAATCAGCATGGGATTGTATTAGAATTAGAGGTTCTAATTTGGATTGGCATCCTTGGATATGGCATAGGTTGTTGCCTCTTAAAATTTCGGTTTTTATGTGGAGAGCATGGAATATAGCTTTGAGTGTTGATGATAGTCTTAGAAGGATTGGGGTCCCAATTGTCTCTCGTTGTGATTGATGTGAAGAAGGTAAGTATGAGGATCAAAATCATGTTTTGTTTGGAGGAGAGTTTGCTTTTAATATATGGTGTTATTGTGCTAATATTTTTGGTTTACCTCTTGGTCATACTTAGATGGAGACAGTGACGGCCTGGTTAAGACGTGCGTCAACTGATTCTCAAGTGGGGATTCTTGTGGGGTTACTTCCGTCGATTATTAGTTGGCATCTTTGGCGTAGAAGATGCACTGCCCGTATGGAGGGGCGGATTCAATCTGTTAGTGTGGTTTGGCATATGATCAAAAATTGGATGAGCTCTTGTAGTCAAGACATGAAAAAGGTTAAGAAATGTTCTATGTATAATCTGCAGATTTTACATGTTTTGCAAATTACGTCAAAAGTCCCCGTGAGGCAGTTTTTAAAAATTGTGGCTTGGCAAAAACCTGCTCCAGGGTGGTTTAAATTGAATACAAATGGTAGTAGCCTAGGAAATCCAGGATATTCGGGGGTGGGTGGTATTATTAGAAATGATCAGGGCCACTTGGTTCATGCTTTTAATTCTTATATTGGTTTTGGTTCTAATAATAGAGCTAAGTTGTTAGCACTGCTGCAGGGTCTTAAAGCTTGTAAAAATCTAGGGATTATCTTTGTGGAAATAGAATTAGACTCTCAAGTGGTAATCTCTTGGTGGAATAGGCGAAGATGTGGCATATGGTATTTGGAAGATTTCTGGGAGGATACTCTTGTTCTTATGGATTCGATGGTTTGCACAGTTAGGCATGTTTATAGGGAAGGTAATAAAGTTGCTGAGTGGTTGGCTCGGAGTGGGGCAGCTGGTCTTAATATGGAATGGAATATAGTTGGAGAACTGCCTAGGATCCCTCGAGGTTTACTTCAACTGGATAAACTTGTGTTACCATCTTTGAGGTGCTGTCAAAATTAAGAATCTTGTCCTATTTGATTGTTGTGATGGTTTGGTTAGATCTTATTGTATATGCTTGTTGTGCTAATGGTTTTTTTGCAGGTGAGGATTTGTTTGTTTTATTTCTCTAGAAATACTAGGTTTTTTAAATACCTGGTTTTTTTATATTGTAACGCCAGGTATTGGTATGTAACCACGGTTTTCCTCCGCCATAAGTGGGGGTTTATTAATATAATCGGTACGGGATCACTCGTGGACAGGTGATTCTCGACTCTTCATCAAAAAAAAAAAAAACTAATACTAATAGTCTAATATAGACTATTTATACTTATACTAATATAGTTATATTAAATCCCTATAATTAATACTATATTATAGTATTAGATATAAATCACTATAACAAAATATATATAACTATATATTAATATCACTATATATATTATTTATATATATATAAAATATATACCATACTATACATTATATATTATGCATATAGACAAAATTTTAGTCCCAAAGGCCAAACGACGTCATTTGATGGGGCTATATATATAAATATATATATTTATATATATATATATATATTACGGTTCATAGCCCCCTTCCCCGCTCGACCATCTCTACTCTGCCTCTCGAGTGCCTGCAACCCTCTCTCACGCCATCAACAGCCCCTCGTCGTCGACACTGTTGGTCCGTTATGTTCTCCTCCGCTTCCAGTTGTTCCCGAGGCTACGAAATCACATATATTGTTTTCCTCTCTCGCTGCGAGCTAATCGGTATGTGAACACTGAACATATATATGCTTTTTAATTTTCAAAATCTTACATTTACCTTATGAATCATTACAATGTTTCAATTCATTGCTAATTGATTAATTTCATTTAGGGTTTTTATCAAATTTACAGAAGTGAGATTTAACGCTTTTTATAGATTTCAAAATCTTATTAGGGTTTATATTTTATAGTTTTTTTTGTATAGCTCCCCACCAAGCTGAATCTGTATTTTATAATTGTGGAAGGTATAATTTTATATTTTATATTTTAGGAATTAGGGTTTATATATGATGTATAGCTCCCTATCGAGGATGAACATATATAGTTCCCCATCCAGTTGAAAATAACTTGATTTCTTTCCTTTTTGTTTTTGTCTGTAATTTTGTTTGTTTGTTCATATATATCTGTTAGTAGATTTGAACCTAATAAAGTTTTTTGGGTTGCATGGATGCCAATCAGTGATTCTACTGGTATGGTTTATTGTGTGTTCTGTGTTTTCTTGAATCATTACAATGTTTTATTGCATTGTGTGTATTCTAAGTATATTCTTTTTGTGTGTATTCTTTATGATTTTTCTTGCATTGTGTGTATTCTCTATTTGAATTTTCTGCTATTGCATTGATGATTTTTCTTTCTCTATTAATCTTTATTCTGTATGTATTGATATAAGGAATCCAGAAGCTTTTTCTCTTGTGCTATGTAACGAGAGGTAGGGTACTTTTGCCCTTTTAGCTTGTCGTTGCAATTCATGTACTTCAGATTCCTTTATATCAATTTATTTAGTGTCCATTGAACACTTGTAAAAAAAAGTCAGTTTTGGTTGATCCTTCTTTTTTTTTTTTGTGTATTTTTTGTGAACTGGCATCAATATGTGCATAACAGCATATTGTAAAAACTTTAATGAGCTTCTGATTTAGGGTTTATTTTGTTGTTACAGTTTTTTTTTTATATATTAGATTTCATATTTTTATAGCAAATTTTTCTATTACAGTTTTTTTGTTATAGCAGATTTTGTTTATAGCACATTTTTTATGGCAATAGATTTTTTACATGGGAGTAGTTTTTTTATGGCAGAATTTTTTTTTATGATAGATCATTAAAACCGGAAAATCGGACCGGAACCGGTAAAATCGGAAGTACCGGTTTAGGGAAGTAACCGGTGCGTAATCAATTTTTGAAAATGCAAAACCGGTACATACCGGTTCGGTCCTAAAGTTTGTCTAAAATCGGACCGGACCGGACCGGTTACACCCCTATTAGTATCCCCATAGTACCTGATAACATCAATCAGGAAGATTATAGTATAATAGATATAAAAAGAAATCTACAAGATTGGACAATTCCTAATGTTTCAAAAAATCAAATATACAAACATTCTACTTTTTCTTTTAAATTATCATTTCTTAAAAACTATACAATTAAAACAGTAGAAAAAATCATTAGTTTAAACAATGATTATAAATCGTTACAGCTATTAACAAAAGAAGTAATTAAACATCACAAAGATCAGAAATATTCTTTCATACATATTGGACTAGTACAAATAGCTATAAAACCACTCACTAGAAGTGGATTAAACACCTCAGTATTACTTTGTTTAAGAGATGGAAGACATTATAATTTTCATGATTCATTACTTGGAATGGTAGGATCAAGCCTATTCAAAGAACCAGTTTATTTTAATTGTTATCCCAATTATTCTCTTTCATTATTCGATGTTAATATTTTACAATTTTTAACATTAAATATTAAAACAAACGGTTATCAGATGATGAAAGGATCACATCCTTAAACAGTAGTTTATATGATCCATTATAAATTAATTAAAACAACATCAGAACCACAAGCCCTTATTACCAGTCCAAAAGGATATACATTATTATTACAATCTAGTACACAAAACTCTAGTATACAAATCCCTAAACAAATCAATTGGAATCAAATTACTCTTCCGAATGAATGTCAATTAGAGAATATTACTTCATTACCTAAGATAGAAAATAATACTAAGGATGATCTTGAATCTATAGATCAAAAAGCGGACAGAACAATCCAAATAGCTTTTCAACCATTTAGAAGATTTTTTTCACATTATTCTTCTCCAACACCCTCTAGTTATCATACACCAAATCTGTTCTTACATCAATCTCTCGGAATAAATCTCAAAATTTTGACACCAGATCTTTTGACACTAGATCCAAGAATCTTGACACACAGATTCGGGAAATTATTTTCGGAAATATTATTGATACACCACTGTATATTGTTAGTCATCCTGATAAAGCATCCACCTCTCAAAATCCTGAAAATGAATATTCTTCTCCAACATATTCACAAGTAGTTGGAGATGATGCCCAAATATATATCCTGAATAAAGAAAAATTTAAAATTAACAATGAATATCTCAAATAAGATTATATGAAAGAAAAAAATAATCACAAAAGATTAGTATTTTTCTCAACTTTTACAAAACTAAAAAGAGATTCTATTCAAGACAAATATTACGAGTATTTAGAGAAAATACAGATTAATATATCTTTGTTTACATGGTTTGAGATATATAAATCAAATCAATTGTCTACTATAAACAGGACTACTAATCAATGGATTAAAGGAGAAAATAATCAAATTATTTATGAAAAATACCCCCCTTTTGAAGTCATCAAGTTCAATCAGAAAAATACTCAAAATTTGGCTTCACCAATAAAAAAATAATATTCCAAACACTGATAAAAATCTTGATAATATAATCCAACAAAACAATTATACCAATTTATATCTAAAAACCATGAGTAAACAATTAGAAAGAATTAAAACCTAAATATCTACTATAAAACCCACAATTAAAGAAGAAAAGGAAACTCCTTTATTTGTTCCCCATGAAATTCCATCTCATTTAAAAACTAATTTTTCTAAAAACAAAAATGATTTATTGGAACAAATCTCTAGCAAATTAGAAAAATTAACTATTAGGAATACTACATCTACCTCAAAACAGCCCCGTATTAATATATTAAGTAAGATAGACTCACATGTATTATCTGACTCTGAAATTAGTAATATTGAAAACCAATTTAAAAATCTAGATTTACAAATAAATTTCAGAGGAGATCATGTTAATAGCTTTTCAGCTAGAGATTCTAAACATCATGTTTCCATTACTCGTAATTGGTATCCGAGGCCTACTCCACCGGATATGCAATTTGAAGAGAGAGAACATATATTATGATCTGCATTCGCACCAAATGTATTATATGAATGGAATATAGATGGATTATCTGAGTATGAAATATTAAATCATTTCCAAGAAATGATTATGGTTGCTAACGTCTATAAAAGTAATAGAAAAACTTATCACCAAGTAGCACATATTATAGTCATAGGGTTTACTAGCCAATTAAAAGGCTGGTGGGATCACTACCTTTCATATGAACAAAGATCACAAATATTAACTGCATATAAATAAGATGAAAACATGCAAGTGATTAAAACAGAAAATGATTTACCTTTAGAAGATGTTGTAAATACTTTAATATATGTATTAACTAAACACTTTGTTGGTGATCCAATTCAATTCAAAGAAAGAACATGACTTATTAATTAATTTAAAATGCCCTCAATTATCTGATTTCCGTTGGTATAAAGATATATTTCTAACTAAAGTTATGATTAGAAATGACTACCAACAGCCATACTGGAAGGAAAAGTTCATAGCCGGACTTCCATATTACTTCACCCAAAAGGTACGAAAATCATTATCAAAATCAGATGGTACTATTGACTTTCATAATCTCACATATGGTGATATAAGAAGTAAAATTAACAGAACTGGTTTAATTATGTGCAATGATTTAAGATTAAAAAAGCAAATGGAGAAAGAAAAAAAATTTGTTAGAAAAGAATCAGGTACCTTTTGTGAACAGTTTGGTTATACTCCATTATTAGCCTCTTCAAGAAGACACAAAAAAGGGAAAAGAATTTATAAGAATTATTCTAACAAAAAAAGAAAATACAGAAAACCCTATAAAAAGATAAAAGATAAACAAACATATAATAAACCACTAAAAGTCCTAAAAAGACTAATATAAAGAAAAAACAATTTGTTTGTTATAAATGCGGAAAAGTTGGACATTATAAATCAAATTGAAAAGTCAAACAACAGATTAATGAACTAGATATATCTAAAGCATTAAAAGAAAAATTATTAGACATTTTTATAATACATTCAAGTGAAGAGGAAGATAGTTCTTCAGAAGAAGAAGAAATCTATAAATTAAAATGATCAAGTTTTTCAGAACAATCTTCTGATAATGAATCAGAAGAAGAAGATGTACAGATTTGCAATTGTCTAGATAAGGATAATTGTATTTATAATAAAACCATTAATATACTTTCAAAACAAGAAGATATTATATTAGAATTAATAGATAGAAATAATAACCCCAAGAAAGAAAAGATTATTTAGAAAAACTAAAAGATACTTTTAATAATTAAAACACTTCGGTAACGTCACCCTCATCACCTTACAATTTTTCAAAAATAATAGGAAGGTTTAAAAAAGATAAACAAAAAATTACGATACAAGATATACAATAAGAAATCAATAAGATAAAACAAAAAATTAGAAATTTAAAAACATCCAATCTTATATTAGAAGTTTCAAATGAACAATTATTACAAGAAATTCTATTATTAAAAT
This sequence comes from Juglans mandshurica, assembly GCA_022457165.1. Lineage (NCBI taxonomy): Eukaryota > Viridiplantae > Streptophyta > Magnoliopsida > Fagales > Juglandaceae > Juglans > Juglans mandshurica. The sequence goes on along the minus strand of CM039619.1, from coordinate 31,789,313 downwards.
TAGAGAAAAAAAGAAATAATTTTCATGATAAAGAACATAATAAAGAACAAGGAGAGTGTTCAACATTAGTTATAAAAGATGAAACATATAATTTCATTAATATTCTTGATAAGATAAATTTTTAAAAATGGTATGCTGAAGTACTAGTTTCAATTAATCAAGAATTTTCTTTCACTACAATTGTTCTATTAGATACTGGAGCATATTTAAATTGTATACAAGAAGACTTAATACCTTCTAAATATTTTGAAAAAACAAAAGAAACATTATCCTAAGCTAATGGAACAAAACTAAACATAAATTACAAATTATCTAATGCACATATTTGAAATAATGGAATTTGTTTTAGAACAACATTTATTATAGTAAAAAATATTAATACTAAAGTTATATTAGGAAATCCTTTCCTTACCCTCTTTATCCTTTATCTGTAATAGAAGAATGAATTTTTACTAAAATACTTGGACAATGAATTCAATTTAAATTATTGTTTCCTCCAGTATCAAAAGAAATTAACTCTTTCAAAGAAGTTTCATTAAACAGAGGAATTAATTTTTTAACAAAAAATAGAATTAGAAGAATAGAAAATCAGATAAGTTTTTTAAAACAAGAATTAAAATATAAAAGACTTCAAGAACAATTAAAAGACCCGTGATTAACCCAAAAAACAACATATAGTTGAATTATCCTATGAACAAATATTTTCTGAGAAAGATATTCCAGTTAAGGTTAGACCTATTCAAATGAATAATGAATTATTAGAATACTGTAAAAAGGAAATTAATGATTTAATAACAAAATGATTAATTAGGAAAAGTAAATCAACATGGAGTTGTGCTGCATATTATGTTAAAAAACATGCAGAATTAGAAAAATGAGTTCTTCGTCTAGTCATTAATTATAAAGCTTTAAATAAAGTATTACAATGGATTAGATACCCAATTACTAATAAAAAAGATTTATTATTTCGATTATATGATGCTACAGTATTTTCAAAATTTGATATGAAAAGTAGATTTTGGCAAATTCAAATTACTGAAAAGACCGTTATAAAACAACATTCACAGTTCCCTTTGGACATTTTGAATGGAACGTTATGCCCTTTGGATTAAAAAATACTCTAAGTGAATTTCAAAATATTATGAATGAGATATTTACCCCTTTTACTCATTTTTCGATAGTTTATATAGATGATGTATTAATATTTTCTCATCTATTGAACAACATTGGAAATATTTAAATACTTTCATTCAAATTATCAAACAAAATGGATTAGTCGTTTCATCACCTAAAATAAAATTATTTCAAGATAAAATTAGATTTCTTGGACATGAAATTTATCAAGGAACTATTACACCAATTAGCAGAGCAACAAAATTTGCTGATAAATTTTCAGATGAAATAAAAGATAAGCAACAATTACAAAGATTTTTAGGAAGCCTCAATTATGTTGCAAATGTTTATCAATCTCTCAGGCCATTATGTAAACCATTATTTAAAAGATTAAAAAAGAATCTACCTCATTGGATAGAAAAACATACAAATAATTAAGGCTCATGTTAAGAAATTACCATACTTGGGACTCCAATCTCCTCATACATTTAAAATAGTTGAAACAGATACCTCTGATCTTGGATATTGAGGAATTATGAAACAAAAATATCAACTAATCTAGAACAGATTGTTCGATTCCATTTAGGATGTTGGAATCCTGGCCAAAAGAATTACAATACTATTAAAAAAGAAATTTTAGCTATTGTATTATGTATTTCTAAATTTCAAGATGATTTGTTGAACCAAAAGTTTTTACTTAGAATAGATTGTAAATCAGCCAATGAAGTTTTTATTAAAGATGTGAAAAACCTGACTGCTAAACAAATATTTGCTAGATGACAAGCTATATTAAGTATTTTTTATTTTGTATTGAACATATTAAAGGAGAATCTAATTTTCTTCCTGATTTTCTATCCCGTGAATTCTTACAGGGAAAATCATGTCAACTTCAAAGTCAAAAGTAAAGTCTAAATCTTTATACACACGACCACCATCTCCTCCCTATCCTTCACCTTGTCATTCTGCAACTCAAAGATAATATACGGTATTGGAGTCATTACCACAAAATATTAGATCATCCTACAATTCATTCTCACCTTTAGCCCTTCCAAAATTACCAACTTATTCTAAAGCTGTTTCTCATTCTTCTTCTTCTCCTTCCCAAATTATTAATCTTCCATTATTATCTCATCATTCTTCATCTCCCATTATCATCAAATCTCATTGGCATCCAGTCTTCCCAATCGAATCTGAAATTCAACACCTGTCCGACTCCCAAAAATTACTTGATGCCTTTCTTTTACCAGACTGGCATTATGTTCCGTAAAATATTAAGAAAACCTAGCATTTTTATAAATTCATATTAGTAGATACCGACTTAGTTATTCTCTCTGAAATTAAACACTATTAATAAAAAGTAATTAAACACTATTAAAAAAATTAATATAAATTTATAATATATACTAGGATTGAAACAAATAAGTAATTAAACACTATTAAAAAATTAATATAAATTTATAATATATACTAGGTTTGAAACAAATAGGTAATTAATAAGATATTATACAAAAAGCTAATTAAACAAATACTATATATTAATAAGCGGCTAGATTATACTATATAACTAATAAAACAAAGCAATTCATGATAACATACTTAGTAAATAAAACAAATAAGATCAAAAATTTTTTGAGTAATTCATAACATACTTAGTAAATAACTAATAAAAAACAAATAATTAATAAATAAAAAATAACTTTAACTTAAATTTAATTTATATGTACTAATATAATTAATTTCTAACTAATTCAAATAACATGCTCCACATACATTACTTAAAACAAAGCCTCTAAACTTACGACATAACATGTGTGTCATATATATCTATATGTTATTTGTTAGATTTTATATGACATTGCATGAATAACTTTAAACCCGTTTGGGAATTAATGTATACTTAGGTGTTCACTAATTCCCGAATTGTCCAGTGTGGATAGTTTGGGATTATATTATCTATATTGCATATTTTTATTACTCATACTTTACATGTTTAACATGAAATTTAGGTATCTTCCTCATTTGTACTTCAGGTATACTATTCACAGGGTGAGAATCCCTTTTCGTGAACATGTATACTTGGAGAACTATGAGGAGGTGCTGTCGAAATTTTTACTGACATGGAAAGTATAAGAGTGACGAAATTTGTGTAATATGGATGATATAATCTCGAATGGGATAAGACCAACTACTAAAGATCTAAAGAGCAGTGAGAATTGGAGCATGTGATGCATGTGAAATTAGTTTGCATTATACTAATCGATAGGCCTTTTTAGAAATGGATAAAAGTTGGATGCGTCTTGGCGATAGACTTGAAAAGGACTATGTATGATATGCACATGGAGTTAAAGCCTTTATTGATTTTGCTCAGGCCTCTACCAATAATCGCGGTTACATTAAGTGTCTATGTCAATGGTGCAAAAATATGTGCGCTATAGGATTGAATGAAGTAGAAAGTCATATATTTATGAATAGTATGAATTTGGGGTATAACCGATGGGAATTGCATGGTGAGCCATACGAACAATCAACCAAGGTTATGTTCGGTCATGGTATTAATAAGCGGCACATGGATGAAGATACTGAGCGGGATGAGATGAAGGAGATGTTAGGTGGCATTGAAGTTAGGATGTTTATGGATGAAATAGATGAGGCCTCAAGTGGCCAAGGGACTGAATCGGAGAATTTCTCTACATTGTGGGAAGATGCAAAGCATGAGCTTTATCTTGGATGTAAAAAACATAGCAAAATGTCATTTATTGTGCGGCTACTCCACATTAAGTCATTGTGTGGGATGTCAAAAAAAGCAATCAACATAGTCTTGGACTTATTTAATGAGGTGCTTCTTTAAGGTTCTGCATTGTCGAAGCATTTTTATGAAGCGAAACAGTTGAGAAAGGGCTTAGGGTTTGAGTACAAGTCTATACATGCATGCAAGAATGATTGTGTTTTGTTTTGGAAGGAGAATGTGAAAAAATAGGCTTGTCCCATATGCCGAGAGTCAAGGTGGAAAGGTTAAAAAAAAATTTCGGTGAAGATTTTGTATCATTTTCCTGCTGAAACCCAGATTGCAAATGCTATATATGTGTAAACAAATAGCTCAAGATGAGGTGGCACGAGAAGAAAAGAGCTAAGGATGACGAATATATGAGGCACCCAGCTGACTCACTTGCTTGGCAAAGGTTTGATGATTAATACCTAGGACTAACAACGGATGGGTTTAATCCCTTTGGAAATATGAGTACAAGTTATAGCACTTGGCCCGTAGTGTTGATTTCGTATAATCTTCCACCATGAAGGTACATGAAGGTGCCAAACTTTCTGTTAACTTTAGTTATCCTCAGCCCAAGATAACCTGAGAATGGTATTGTCATATTCATGTAGCCATTAATTGAAGATTTGAAAGATCTATGGGAAATAGGAGTCAGAACTTTTGATGCATACATGTCGAAATTTTTTCAGATGCATGTTTCAGTAATGTGGACGATAAATGATTTTCCAGTATATGGAAATCTTTCCGGTTGGAGTACTAAAGGGAAGTTAGCATGTCATGTGTATAATAAAGAAATTGCAAGTGAGTAACAAAAATATTCGCAAAAGATGTGCTTCATGGGCCATCGATGGTATCTATCAGCAAATCATGCATGGAGAAGGGAATGCACTAAATTTGATGGAAAAGTTAAGGATAGAACTGCACCGAAGGAGTTGACTTGGGACGAGATAGTCGAATAGTTACTGGGAGTTAGAGCGAACACTTTTGGCAAAGTTCAGGGAAAGAACAAGAGAAAACAATGAGCTGCATAATTGAATTGGATAATGTGTAGTATTTTCTTTGCTTGCCGTATTGGCCATCATGCATGTTGCGATGTAGTTTGGATGTAATGCACATAGAGAAGAATATTTGTGATAATATTATGGGAATATTGATGAGCATTAAAAAAAGATGAAGGACACTATTAAGACAAGGAAAGATCTTGAAATAATGGAAATTAAACATAATCTGCATTTGTGAATGGAAGACAACAAGGGGGTTATGTCGCATGCATGTTTTACGATGAAAATGGATGAGAGGATAGATTTTTGCAAATGGTTGTAAGGTGTGAAGTTGCTAGATGGTTATGCCTCCAATTTCAGTAGATGTGTGAGCCCTGATGATTGGAAAATAAGTGGACTGAAAAGTCATGATTGTCACGTATTTTTGCAGAAATTGTTACCGGTGAGAATTCGTGGGAAACTTAATGTATGTGTCGCCATAACTGAACTTTGCATGTTTTTTAAGGATTTGTGCTCTTGGGTAATAAATCTAGATATGTTACAAAAAATAGAAGAAGACATTGTTATTATACTGTGTAAATTGGAGCATATCTTTCTACCATCATTTTTTGATGTAATGGTTCATTTAGCAATACATTTACCTCGAGAGGTACTATTAGGTGTCCCAGTATAGTTCTGTTGGATGTATCCAGTTGAAAGATATTTGGGTAGATTGAAGCGCACTATTGGGAATAAAGCCTGAGTTAAAGGTTCAATAGCGGAGGCTTATATACGCGATGAATGGTTAACATTTTGCTCTCTATATCTTCATGGTGTTGAGACACGATTTAATCGTGAAAGTGGAATGCTGATCTTGTTGCTCCTCTCCCTCGTGAGCTATCAGTGTTTTCCTAGAATGTATGGCCCTTGGGTGAACAAACAAGATACGACCTAATTGGTGGAGAGTTAGGAGAAGCTCGGTGGTATGTGTTAAATAATTATCAAGAGATTGATGATTATCTCAAGTATGTTGTTGCACACTTAGAATAATTCCAATTAAAAAAATTATTATATAACTCTTGTGGTCAAATATTCTATTATTTTGATCTTCTATATATGCAGTGAGTACATGGACAAACTTAGGAAAGAAGGCATAGAGAATATAGAGGCGAGACACAAAGAAGAATTTTCCGGATGGATTGAACAATGCCTATGCATTTTAAATGTCCCATGACTTAAAATAATTTTAAACCATTTTAATTCTTGTTTACTTTTAATAATTTTTTGACCATTTCAATTGTTAGATTTTGGAACAACGTGCTAATGATCCTGCATCAATTTCTTCCGAATTGCATGCATTGGCCCGTGGTCCCTCACACAAAGTACTTTGATACATTGCATGCATAGTTCGAGGTTATAGATTTCATACTATGGACCATGAACATAATCGAAAGATGCAAAGCTGTGGTGTGTTGCTCGAGAGAAGACATGGAAAAGATTATATTGACTACTATGGTGTCATACGTGACATTATCGGATTAAAATACCTAGATGGGAATGTGACATATGTTTCTAAATGTGATTGGTGGGATATAGGCGGTGGTCGGATTTCGATACATAGGGATAGTCACTTTACAGGTGTCAATATTGCATGTAAATGGTACGAAGATGATCCATTCGTATTAACTTGTCAAGCTACCCAAGTCTATTACTTGGTTGATCCAATGAAAGGGGCCGATGAAGATAGTGGAGAGACAACTTGGCGAGTCATACAAAAATTTGGAATATTTATGATGTAGAAATGGTAGTGGATCACGATCATAGTGGAGATGAAGATGACATTTCGATTATAGAAGCCTACCGGAAGATAGAGAAGGTATTAATTTATTTGTTGACCTCAATGCACTTGAACTAATCCCCTTATGTAAAGATGATGTCCCACCCGTACATCTCGACCCATCTATATTAAATGATTATTTAGTTCATGAAGTAAGTGAAGAATAAGAGTCTGAAGAATAAGAGTCCAAAGAGGAAGTCGATGAAGAAGACAAAGAAGAAGATGATGGTGACAAAGATTTTATTGAAGTCGATTCTGAAACAAGCATAAAAAATACATATGGACGTGAAGAATAAAAGTATTAAATATTTTATTTACATAAGTAACAGTACAATACACTTTTTTATAAATTATTCTATACTAAGTTTTTTAAAATATTAATCATTTTGAAGGATGTCACTAAAACGACAACAAATAAATGTGCCTCCTCCCCCAAGTTCTGAACCCGTTCACGACTCCCCAACTGAGGACTCCGCTCCTGAACAAATTGATACACAAGAGACAAACAGCTAGTCGACACCTACCAGTAAGGAAATTTTATTGATAATTAATTATATTTCAATATTTTGGGGACTGTATTTAATAATTTTAAAAATATTAGTTGATGCCTTGTCACGTCGCGGACGTGGCTTAACACGTGGCCTTGCTTTGGAAATATATAGAAGGCACTAAAAAATCAAGATTAACATTCTTGATAACTTTACTCGAGTAGATGATAGTGTAGTATCGCTTTCCTCCTATGTCGGCACACTAGTCCGTGCTTATGCTCCATTTTATGTGCAATCATGGAGGTATGTTCTGAATGAGGTGAAGGATCACATTCAGAGTTGTCACAGCCCCACCCTAATCCTAGGACGAGGCCGTGGCAATTTACCTGTTCTTTCCTTATCATTTTTTTAGTACTATTTATATGTTTTTTTTTCTACTAGGGTAATAAAGGATATGTGTGAACGTGTCTCGCATGTACTCTGCACTTCTAGTTTAAAAGAACACCTAATAGACGATCTGTTCAATATTTTACATAAAGGACTCTCAGAGTCCATCATTCATTCATTCAAACATAACTAGTCCTAAATAAGAGGGGACTCAGTCCCTACAACACATACAAAAAGGTGCTAACCATCGTATGTGGGGTTACCATCACCCCACCATAGAAGTTACGCCATTACTATTACCCCACCATAGTATTTACATCATGCCTGAAGACATATTGTCTTAACATTAACCCAACAAAATGTCCCAACATGGGACCCATCATCAAAACATAAAAACATAACCATTATCATCAAAGTCAAACCGTCAGAGAAACTATAAGCATCGGCCCCTCCCTCCTCGGTAGTGCCTAGCTCTACAGCTTCTTCATCCATACCCAGACATTTAAAACATAAACAGAAAGTGAGTTTAATACTCGATAAGCAGTACACCATGCTGTTAACTTATTAATCACATAATCTTTTTTTTTGAAAACATGCATACATAAAACATTTGTTGATTCTTGCCAATGCTTTCATGCATAAACAGTTTAAGGAGTAGCTATACTTTCATGCATAAACATTTATTTACTTTCATGCATAAACATTTCTTTGCTTTCATGCATAAACGATTCTTTGCTTCATGCATAAATATTTCTTTGAGATGACTTTACTTTACGTTTCACTTTCTTTGGCCAATACACACTATTACGCCCCTTGTGTTGAGATTAGCAGTCTTTTGGACCTGGATCCTGCCCGTGGCTACAGGCTGGGAATCCCTTTCATGGGGGGCAGCACTAGGTGCACTACCAATACTACTTACCCGGCATTACAATCTGCCCATTCTTTGGCACCCTTTCATTCAAAAGGCCATTACGTACTTTCATGCTTTTTTTATTATAAATAATAATATTATATATATATATCAATAGGAGTAACCAAGTACACTGGATGTATACAAGAAAAATACCTAGCTCATACAAGAAAGCCCATAATGACCCAAAAGCTCATGAAAACCTACCCAAAATACACCAAACCCGAATTGGAAAACTATCATTACACCTCCCCGACCTCATCCCCTAGATTCCTTAAAACTAATCCTCAACCCGAACATCACAAAGCCCTCCCTTTACCCTTCCCTCGACTTGAGCTACCTCCCTTAGTATCGTAGTTGATTGCCCATGAAAGATTCTTCAACTCCCTGCTTTTCTTAAACTTAGATTTGGTTTCAAGCGTGTGGCTCGCCTCGATTGCAGTGAGTAGTGTTTTAAATTGGTCTTCATATTCTCCCTGTTCTCCATATGAAAGTCCCAAGGTTTGTAGAAACCCGTTATCTTTATTCAAAATCCAATCCGATGTTGAACCCGCTATATCGTTGATTGGAGGAAGAGAAACCAGGGGAACGACATTATCCCCAACCACAGTACCTGACTGCGCTCCCGACTTTAAACCTTCCCCCACATGGGGCACCAATGCCAATTCTAAACTTTTCCCCACACGAGGCACCAATGACAAATTCTTCCCGCCCAATGGTTGCTCGACATCTATATGGTTGTTGTCCCCTCCATCTTTTACCGTTGCAAATTCCTCCCCTCCATCAACATTATGTGTATTAGCTCCACCCCTCGACGATCCTTACCGTGCTGCTTCCTCAAGAGGGGAAGCACTACCTTCTGTTGCCTCGTTTGCATCTTCTAAAAGAGGCTTGACTGTATCTTCCAAAATACTCGAGACCTTGGAGGGACCCCCGTCTTCAACTACAAAGTGCCTGAGACCCTACAGCTCCCTTAGAAGGCATAGTGACACTGGCATGAACAAAGATGCCATCGTCCAACGACCCTATCATCGACACACCCTTTGCCTACACACTTTCCGGCACACTTGGTAGCACACTTGTACCCACAACTAGGTCCATCCCCTTATCCACTTTAATCATTAGATTTCTTACATAATCCATAACTCCCTTCAATTGGGATTTGACATCCCACAAGACTCTCTCCAACTCTCCCAATGTCACCTGAGATCGTTTGTCTCCTACAAGTGCTTTGCACTTTCTTTCTACCGCTGAGCTGATCTCGGCCTGACTACCCGCCAATGACCTCAACACTGCTGCGTATGAAGCACCTTTGATTGAGCAAGGCCTTTCCACTGTTTTTCCATCAACAAACTCCCCACTTCTAGTAGTGGCTTTGGATTTAGTGACACTTAGAATCGATTGCAAAAAGCCTTTCCATCCAATGCCATTTGCGCCCTTCGGAATCACCAACAAACATTTCCTCCTCCTATTTCTGAATTCAGAGAGCTGTAGAAAACTGCCTCTTGCATTAACATGATGTTGAATGCTAAAAACTCCATTACCCATCCTTAACTCTCTGAAGAAACCTTCATGGCAGTTAAGTTCTAAACAATCCTCAATCCCCTTAGCCACCCACGAAGCTGTCGTCCCCCTTAGATACATGAACTTAGCTATCCTATTGCTATGTTCAGAAATACAAAAAATATTACCTCCCTCTTTCGTAAAAATGAAAGTTTTATATTCAACTTTCAACCACCTCTCTCCTTCCAATTGGGACGAAACCACATTGTGCTTCGTCGTCATTGTCAAACCCACTGCAACTCTGTTCCCACTGCTCCCTATTGCCGCTTCATCCTCTTATGGTTAAAAAAAAAAAAAAAAAGATAGATCTGAAGGAGGCCCTGAGTTAAAGAATTTTTTTGCCAAAACTCCCTGAGTTAACGGAGAAAACTACTAGTCGCCGGAGGATGACCGATGTCGAAGGCCCACAAAATGGTCAATGGAGTCCGTCGAAGCAGTCTGTATCGGTGGCTAGTGGAAAGGATCAAATCATAGTTTGCCAGAGGAGGTAACGCATGAGTAGCAGAACAATCCCAGTCGCCAAAGGAGGACCGATGTCAGAGACCCACAACGGAGACTTCTGGGTTAGTCGATCAGATCTGTGACAGAATCAAACTACTCGGTGGCCGATGCCGTCAAAGAAACACACAGAAAGAGTTCGCCGGTGAGGAACCGATGCTGATAGCCCTCAGAAAGGACGCCGGGGCATGTCGGCCTTATTTCTTACTGCGGCGTCCCTCTCTGATCGATGGTGGGTGGGGGTGGCGGCAGGAAGTAGGGTTAGGGTTTCTCTCAACTCACTATTCACACACAGGTTAGGGTTTCTATGCAATCCATATTTTCATGATTTCATTCCTTTTCTTTCCTTTCCTTGCAGTCAAACATTTTCATTATCTTTTCTTAGTCCAAATGCATATGCGCTTCTTTGAAAAGAGTGTTTCATGTCATGTTACATATAGGTAAGGCATTCCTATTTAAGAGAGAGCATGCATAAAATCTCATGATGCATTACCTTACATGCATACAATTATAATCAATAGGGTGCTTAACAAGGGCTACCAAGAAAGGCTTGTACATAATATATACTCTTTCTTAAAAAGAATATTTGAAGAGAGAGAGACATTCTTTCATAAGAGAGCTTTGTGTAAGGAGCATGGTCATAGCTACTTACCTCGATGCTTTACTAATAGGTTCCTTGAATATTGAAAATAAACTCCTATTCAATGAAATGAGATAAACATATTAATATTCATTTCACTTTAAGCTTTACTATTCGATACCCTTACGCGCTCACTTAAATTCCAAATTGAAATTAAAGCATCTTCCTTAACCCCTTAGCTACATACATGGCACTAAGTCAAACATTAATATCCTCATTCTGACATTTAAAGAACTCATGAAAGCATATAACTTGCTTGCTGTCCCTTTTTAAAGGCTATTATTTCCTATACAAGGGATAGGTAGGAATCATAAGTTAAAATGTATAGGATGGTAGGGATTTATTTAAGAATGGTAGGGAACGAGGAGGTACTGCCAAATCTGGAATTTGTTTTTATCAAAATGGCATTCTAACAGCTTTGTAACATCATGTGGAAAGTAACTCCAACAAAAGACAATGCTTACAAGAGATTGGTTTTTGTCACTTGTTCTTCAATGGTTTTCCATACTAAAGTTTATCTTTGATTAAACAAAAGGGGTGAAGTTGAGCAAGGGATGGAATAGGCTGATTTTTCTGAAAACATAGTATAATTAAAAAGGTACAACACTTGACAACTTAAAATTCCTAAGGTAAGCTTACTAGTTTAGATTTAAAACTCTTAGTGGCTTACTTAGGCCATAAACCTTAGGGAAAACATGTCTAAAATTATAAACTTTAACTCCATTAATTTAACACATAGAGGCATAATTAAAACATGGCTTAGACTCAAGGAAACACAAGAAAGAACTACACAATCTGCCTTGCAAACACACGGTTGGAACACCAAAACAGAGCCTAAACACACACGGTTTCTTCATCCATATATATATATATATATATATATCAACAAATAAATTAATCAACACTTGAGGCTAACCAAGTTAAATAAGAAATATGTCATTTTCGAGTGATACGAGATACACGGCAAGGCCACCTCAAGACACTCGGTCTGCCCAGAAAACAGGGGTTTCGGTTACTACCCACTAAATCAATCAATAGAGAAGGCAACATGAAACTGGTCTAGGAAATTTCCACACAACACTCGGCTAGCCCAGAATTCGAATCCATCAATTACAAGGCACAAACTTCCTTTGAAAAACCCCAATCACAAGAAAATCTCGTGGAAGGAATATTATCTGTTTTGGTCCCCTTTCAAGCCGCAGAAATACACAGTAGACGAGAGAAAGGAAGGGAATCCGAAAGATCCAAGGCTAGAATACAACAGAAAATTTCCTAAAAAAAAAGAACCCTAGGTTAAACCCATAGATCTAAGATTTCAAACTAGAGATTAGAGGCATAGAAATTTACTTACGAAGTTGATTTCCATGAAGATTTTTAGTGAAGATCTCAGGTTTAGGAAATGAGAGAGATCGACTTGAAGAAATGAGAGAGGACGTGCGAACTGGAGGAACCGAGAGCTTCTCGTATGAAGGAAGGAAACTTGAGAAGTTTTTTCTCTTTTGTGTGCCTTGGGACTGACGAGTGTAGGAGATTAAGGAAAAGAAATTACTTACTTTGCCTTGGAAGCTGTAGTGTAGGAGAATGAAAGGGGATTTGATTTGGCTAATGGAGGAAGCTACAGGAAAGGAGATTTACTTGGCTTCTTGAGAAGCTACGGTTCAAGGGAAGTAAAGTCAAAGGGATTTAATCAAACTTGTACCATAAGCTAGAGAATGAATGGATAAAAAGAGTTTGGATCATTTTTTGAGTAAATAAAATTAAAGGGTTTGAAAGACATATTGTAAGGTCATAAAAATCATACCCTTGAATTATTTAATAACCCACATAAAATAAAAATACACCCATCTTAAAATATATTAATAAAATAATGAAAATCTTTATCTCAAAATATTTAACTTAAAAATTAATAGATGACATAAGGACTTACGTAGTAGGATTCAGGTATTACAACTCTCCCCTTTTAAAATAATCTCGTCCTCGAGATTGGACGTACCTCAAAGAAAAAGGGTGGGATATTTATCCCTCATGTCGTCTTCGTGCTCCCACGTCGCCTCTTGTTCCATATGGTGGTTCCATAGTACTTTGACCATCGGGATTGTTTTGTTGCGAAGTACTCGAACCTCCCGATCCAAGATTCAGACTAGCGCTTCCTCGTATGAGAAGTCCTTGTGCACCTGGAGGGGAGCATAATCCAACACATGTGTAGGATCGTGCACATATTTCCGAAGCATTGAGATATGGAAGACATCGCGGTTTACCTCAGCTTTTTGGAGGAGTGTGCAAAGGAACCTGGGAACATAATTGACTTACAGCACTGTTTTCCACCCTCAAACAGACGGCCAGTCTGAAAGGACAATTCAGATCCTTGAGAATATGTTATGGGCATGTATCTTGGACTTTAAAGAAAGTTGGATAAAGTACTTGCCGCTAGTTGAATTCGCCTACAATAATAGCCACCAGGAGAGCACTGACGTAGTGCCATAAGAAGTTTTGTATGGCACAAATGTAGATCGCCCCTTTATTGGGACAAGGCTGGCGAGAAAAAGATGTTGGGCCCTAATTTAGTTCAGACTATGCAAGAAAAGGTGGCTATCATAAAAAAAAGGCTTGCTTTGGTTCAAGAGAGGTAGAAGAAATATGCCAATCGTAGAAGAAATGAGTTAAACTTTGAGGTAGGAGACAAGGTAAATTGCCAAGGCCTCATCCTAGGATTAGGGCGGTGTTGTGACAAATCTTGGTATCGGAGCAAAGGTTAAGGAGTCCTGTAGACTTTAGGGATAACTAGGCTGAAGCCCCCTCTCTAAAGTATGCCAAGCTCCGCAACAGGTTCAAATTGTATTTTACTGCACATTATGAATTTTGGCGGCCCAATGCCCGTAATTTTGAGGACCCGCCAGAGGCCCCCAGACATTCGAGAGACCTTATTGACGCGGCGACATGCCTCGTTGAGGCCTTCACCAGCGGGCAAACCATGACAAAGGTACAGGTCTCGTACCTGACTGCCTTTGACAGTTTCTGCAAACAGCACCCTCCGTTGTTCGACAGCAAGGGTACTGAACTGGATGCTGACAATTGGCTAGAGTGCCTTGAGAAAATCTTTAGTGTGGTTGCTTGTACAGAAAAACAAAAAGTAGAGTTTGCGGTTTACAATCTGGTTGATGTGGCTAACGGGTGGTGGAGGGCCACTCGTGGGCTCATTCAACAAGAGTTGGGAGAAACCACTCCGATTTCTTGGAGCAAATTTAAGGAGGTTTTTAACAATCGGTTCTTTCCCTTATCAGTTCGAGAGGCTAAGGCCAGGGAATTCGCAGACCTAAAGCAGGGATCAATGACAGTGAGGCAGTATGCCTCTAAATTTGTAGAATTATCGAGATTTGCTCCACATTTGGTTCTTACTGAGTCGCTAAAGGCCGAAAAGTTTGAAAGAGGCTTGAACCCCAAGATCATGGACTCCTTTCTTGCGTTGAAAATTAGAAAGTTCGCCGACCTAGAAGATCGAGCGGTAATCCTGGAGGAGAATCTACGCATCAGAGCGGGAGAGTTTAGTCAAAGAAAGAGGCAGCTCCAAGCTTTTGAGCAGAATAAAGGCAAGAGGCCAATGTATAGCCATGCATCTAAGCCTCTTCAAATGGTCAAATCTCCTCAACACGATACCGTGACATCTTGTCCAGCGTGTCAAACCTGTGGCAAGCCTCACGCTGGAAAATGCTTGATGGGGACCAACACTTGCTTTAAGTGTGGTAAGGCAGGTCATGTGATATGGGATTGCCCAATGCTTGCGGCTCCTAACGCTCAGGCGCCTAACCCAGGGCAGAAGAACCTAGTACCAGCTCGAGTCTTTGCTCTTACCATGGATGATGTTGATGCTTCTCCTGATGTGGTGACAGGTATGCTTCCACTGTTCTCACATCGTGCATTAGTGCTATTCGATTCTGGTGCCACGCATTCTTTTATATCCCGTAAATATGCTTGTTTTAGTGAGAAAGTACCTGAACCCTTAGAGTTTGTTATGTCTGTCTCTTCGCCCCATGGGAAATCCGTGAAATGTCAATCCATGCTAAAGGGCTGCGTGATAGAGGTACATGGTCGATGTCTCTTTGCGAATTTAATATTGTTCGACACGGAGGAGTTCGATGTGATTTTGGGTATGGATTGGTTGTCTCGATACCATGCTAGTGTGGAGTGTTTTAAGAAGGAAGTGGTCTTTAGACCACCAAGCGAGTCAGAGTTTCGTTTCTGTGATGTGGGTAAGAGTCCTATGCCAAGGGTGATCTCTGCAATGAAGGCCACCACTATGTTAATAAAGGGTTGCGCCGAATTTCTAGCTAGTTTGGTAATGCCGCCACCAAACGAGCCTAAGTTGTAAAATATTGAGGTGGTGAAGGATTTTCCTGATGTCTTTCCGGATGAGCTGCCTTGCTTACCTCCGGATAAGGAGATTGAGTTCTCTATAGACCTCATTTCGGGAACGACGACCATTTCTAAAGTGCCATACCGGATGGCACCTGTGGAGCTCAATGAGCTCAAGGATCAATTGCAAGAATTGTTGGAGAAAGGCTTTATTCGCCCTAGTGTGTCACCATGGGATGCATCGGTTCTCTTTGTAAGGAAGAAGGATGGATCGTTGCGACTTTGCATCGATATCCTCTACCATGGATCGATGATTTGTTCGATCAACTTCAGGGATCTCAATTATTTTCAAAGATTGATCTTCGCTCAAGGTACCATCAGCTGAAGATTAAAGTGGAGGATGTCCCAAAGACTGCTTTCAGAACGAGATAAGGGCATTATGAATTTCTAGTGATGCCCTTCGGATTAACCAATGCTCCAACAGCTTTTATGGACTTGATGAAACGTACCTTTAAAGAATATTTTGACCAATTTGTGGTCGTGTTTATTGACGACATTCTCATTTACTCGAGAACCTCGGAGGAGCATGCAAAGCATTTGGAGATTGTCTTACAGGTGTTGCGGGAGAGGAAATTGTATGCCAAATTCAATAAATGCGAGTCTTGGCTACAAAAGATTTCTTTCCTTGACCATATAGTGTCAAAGGATGGTATCTCTGTAGATCCCACAAAGGTAGAGGCCATAGTAGAATGGCCTAGACCAAAGACAGTCCCATAAATTAGGAGCTTCCTTGGTCTTGCGGGGTATTATCGAAGATTCATTGAGGGGTTTTCTCACATCGCAGTTCCTTTAACGAAGTTGACCAGACAGGGTGAGAAATTTATATGGACTGCGGAATGTGAGAAGAGCTTCCAAGAGCTCAAGGAGAGACTTGTGACGGAACCTGTTCAAACTATACCTTCGGGTGTTGGTGGATTTGTAATATACAACGATGCCTCACACAAAGGGTTAGGATGTGTTCTTATGCAGCATGGAAGAGTGGCAGCATACGCTTCGCGTCAACTTAAGGAGTATGAGCACAACTACCCAACCCATGATTTAGAGTTGGTTGCCATGGTGTTCGCCTTGAAGATGTGGCGACACTACCTTTATGGGGAACGCTGCGAAATTTATACGGACCACAAGAGTTTAAAATATTTCTTCACTCAGAAGGAATTAAATATGAGGCAGTGCAGGTCGTTGGAGCTATTGAAAGATTACAACTGCAGTATCAACTACCACCCGGGCAAGGCCAATGTAGTCGCAGACGCCCTCAGTCGAAAGTCTTCTTCTGGCACTCTTATGAGTATGTATACTCATAAGAAATTTATTATTCTGGATATGAAAAAGCTGGGAGTAGAGATGGTGAAGGATGTGCAAGCAAGACTGGGTAGCCTAGTTCTTGGTCCGTCAATATTGGACCAAATCAAAGCTGCTCAGGGCGAAGACATTGACTTCCAAAAGATCAAGATGGAGGTCTCGGAAGGGAAGCACCTCGACCTTGTGGCTTATGGGGATGGATCTCTACGGTGTAGAGGAAGATTGTGCATATCAGCTAAGAAGGAGTTACGAGACCTAATACTAAGGGAGGCACATAGGTCTCTATACACAGTGCATCCGGGTAGTACTTGTAACGCTCGTCCTTGTGGTGGGGCTTTTTAAAACATGATTTTGGAAAAGACAATGGGAATTACCTTTCGATTTAAAACTTTTTACTTCCATACCCAGGGTGCAAGACTCTACGTTATAAAATAAAATGTGCTTTAAGAATAAAAGAGGTTTACAGCGGAAAACATTAATTTTAACAATAAAAGGCCTCTCATACATTTAAACACTCATGCCTAGACTTTCGTGCTCTTCCCCATGGGTTGTGTCCGTCCTGACGCATACTGCTCCTTCGGTCCCTGTGGGGGGGAGGGGCATGCATAAAAACTAAAATAAGTCGATGACTCGTAAGCATTACTTCATACAATTAAAATATAATAACATAGGTTTTTATTCATGTATTCTTCATTCATACATACTATATGTACATGCATACGTGCGTTTGTTTGAAAACGTCACAGGACGGGGTTTTTCTTTAAAGGATTTCTTTTCGTAAAATGTTTCTCCCGTCAGTGCCTTCATTTCTTAAAGAGTTCATGCATTCATACATTCTTATCACTTTCATAGGCCAATGCACACTATTACACCCTGCGTGCTAAGGTTAGCGGTCTTCCTTTGGACCCAGACTCCGCTCGTGGCCACGGGTTGGGAATCCCTTTCATGGGGGGAGCACTGGGTGCACTACCAGTACTACTTACCTGGCATTGCAATCTGCCCATTCATTGGTACCTTTTCATTCATATGGCCGTTACGTATTTTCATACATTTCATGCTTTCATGTCTTTCTTGCTTTTTATTCATTCATTCATGTCAACTCTAAAGAGCTGGAGCTTTCATTCAGTTCTTTCTTTTCTTTAATAGTCTTTTCATGAGAAAACATTCATTTTCATGAGAAAACATCATTTCATGAGAAAAACATCGTTTGGGGCGTAAGCCCGAAAAACATCTTTCATGCCATTGATTTTTGTGGAAGATATATACAATAAATACTGCGTATAGTCATCCATTCACATGCATACAATTAATACTTTGGATGCGTAAACAGGGGCCGCCAAGGAGGGCCGTACATATTTATACCTTTGAATACTTATACTTAGCACGTTTTTAGTAAAAACATCCTATAGTGTCGTTTGGTAAAGCCTCGTAAAGAGAAAGCATTTCGTTTTCATTTTCGTATATTTTAGAAAACCCTAGAAGAGTATGAACGTAATACTTACCTGGTCTCCATTCTACTTTCATACCATGCAGTCCATTCATGCATGTGTCAGATGGCAACCTACATGCATATACATAACCTTAACGTCATTCTCTGTCTAATGCATAAGCAACTTAAACTTAGAAGACATAAGCTATACTTCACTTGAAACACTCTCCTTCTATCACGTGCTTTTACGTGTCCCTTTACTATGTTAAAACCTTCGGGGACCACTTACGGTCACTACCTCTTACAACCCGATGTTCTATTTCGAGTGCTCATCTACTAAGGTGAACTTATGATTCACCTTAAGATTAAGACACTAAGACCTTCGTCTTACTCTTCTTACTGACCACATTCCGAGTCATGATTCCGACCGACGGAATCACACATCCCAATCCTAGACAATACACCCGTCACTGCCTCCATGCATCTTAGCCCACACTAAATCCTCATTCTTATCCATACAAGCCACACGGTTCTAAGCCGAGTCTGAGGCTTAAGCACCGTTCAACTATGCTTAGGACAGATTACCAATTAAATATGGTGAATCTGCCCTGTACATGTGTCTCACCAGAGTACACATGTACCTAACCCTTTTATCACCTAAGATCAACATATAACACGTTGATCACTTGCTTATGTAAACAAACACCATACTCCGATACCAACCTTCTCTCAACCTAGCTAGCATGACTCTTCATGCGTCCCTTTCGACAGTTCATCCCAACACTTAATACGACAAGACTCCATTCACAACTACGCCTTACGTCACGTCATATAGTTCGAGACTACTCCCAAGCTACATCGTGATCTTGTCACGTCACCCAACATCCTGCTACTTCAACTCCTAACACATCGTGAGTACGGTCCCTCACGTACTCCTGTTACATCGTGACATCTCGTCCTGCTCCTACTATGCCATTCCTACACTAACACCTCACCCATCGCAAGCACGACTACCAGTAACCATGTCACTTCGTGACGTTCCCCAGTCATGCTTCCGTTGCGCACTCTTATACTTGTTCTGCTACTTCACCCATACTCCTAGCCATAAGTCAATTACGGTGACACCTGTCACCTTAGACTACAGGCCACATCATAACTACTTTGGGACACTATTCCACAGTTCCCGACACTACTCACCATGTTCTATGCTCATCAACCACACAACCATCCTTATCTCTGCGACCCGCCACATGGTGTATCGCTACGCCTCGTGAAATACACACCACGTATACTCCTATCTCACACGCTACGCCATACAGAGTACACTCCACGTGTACTCTATCGCTTTACCTCATGGAGTACGCTCTTCATGTACTCCCTCCACACACACTACGACACATCACCACTATGGCATACCCGCCATATGATGCATCACTCCACCATATGGGGTACACTCCACGTGTACTACCTTCACACACAATACGCCTCACAGAGTACACTCCACGTGTACTCTTCCCATTCCACAAAATGCCACGCCATCATTACAGCACAGTCCACAACACTACACATCGCACTTCCCAACTACACCCAACACTTCACAGCGCACTACACATATATGCCCAACACTTCACTACATAGCACATCACAATACAGCGAACCCCACAAAACTAACAGCACAGTTCACAACCTAATCAACTAATTAACATCTAACATAATAACGAGGGATAGAGGGTTATACCATCGACGGGATAACCCATGCGTTGCTCGCTGACCGTCACGGTTAATGATGCTGGAAGGGTCGCACGTGGCTACTAACCCACGTACGGTGGCTGTTTGGGCATTTGGATAGCTAGGTGTGGTCTTGGAAGGGCTCATGGTGACCTCGTGGTGGCGATGAGGGGTGGTACACATCGTATCTAGCCTTGTACAGTGGCTGCCTTGGCCATTGGAGGTGGCTAGAGGTGCGGGTCTAGGCATAGGAGGTAGGATCGTGGTCCTGGAATGGTGGTCTCATGGTGGTGCCAAGGTGGCACACGTCGGGGACACGGCGGCTCGTGGAAGAGCTAAGGTCGTGGGTCTCGAAGCATGGGAAAATAGAGGGAGTGCTTGGTTGGCTTGGAGTAGCTCGGGGAGGAGCCATGGTGGAGCTAACACCGGCGCACTGTGGCGCTAGGGTCGTCAGTGGCCTTGAAGCCATGCGAAACCCATAAATGGGTTTCGTGTGTGCGTGCACGGAGGGGAAGAGGGAGGTTGTCATGGCATGGGTTCGTGCGAGGCGGTCATCAGTGTGAGGTGGTGGAGGTGCGATGGCCTAGGTAGCTGCATACGGCGGCGCACGGTGGGGAAATGGGTAAGGAACCCGTGCACCTGAGGGAGAGAGCCTGTGCGGTGGATGAGGAAGGGGTAGGGAAGGAGAAGCACATGGTGGTGCTCAATGGCCCTGGGTGGCCGCATACATCGGCGTAAAGAGGAGATAATGGGTGAAACTCATTTCGGTTACTTACCATGAAAGGAGAGGGAGGGCTACACTTGGGGGCCGTTGCAGGTAGCTTGCTTGCTTGCTGACGTGAGGGGATGCCGGTGGTGGTGGCGTTGAGGCCAAGCGGCATGCAGTGGCGCCGAGCTGGGCCATGGAAGAATCGGGCGAGAAAGGGAAGGGAGACTTACGGCATACACTGGGGGAAAGGGAGGAGAGAGAGAGTGGAGGGAAAAGTGAGGGAGAAGGAAAGGGGTCTGGGTTTTAATCCTAATCCCTTCATCTTGGGATCCTCAAAACAATCTAATGGTGGAGGATTAAATCACTAATTTGAAAGTATGTAAATATTAACTTAATTAAAAGTACTTAAAGGAATAAAGGTAGAATATTATTTAACTAAACTTTAGTTTATAAAATAATATTCCTTCATCATTAATAAAATAATGAAGTCTTATTTAATATCTTTAAAAGAATAAACTATTTAATTAGTTAAAACTTTCAACATAATTTAAATCTCATAATATTTTAAATAACTGAAATCAATTTAATAATAATATTAAAATGATTTCCGATAATTCTAATATTTTTGGAGCTCTTCAAAAATATTATAATTTTCTAATTCAAAATAAAGATTAATTCAATAATACTGGAAATATCTCATATAAATATTTCCAGTACATTTAAAACACTTGACGTGCCTTAGAAGTCACATAATATCTTTGAAAATACACCATCGGGGTTCGGCACGCATGACGAGGCTTGCAGTCACTAGATAGAAGGGGTGGACAATCACATAATTTTTGCCTTCGAAATTTGATTACGTCAAAGAGAAGGAACGTACGTCAGAAAGAAGAAGCGTACGTAAGAAGGAAGGAACAGGGTGTTACAGTACCAAAATGTACCGAGCCCTGCGATGACACTATTGGTGGAGTGGGATGAAACGAGATGTGGCCAACTTTGTAGCTCAATGCCTGACATGCCAGCAGGTTGAGGCCGAGCATCAAAGGCCCTCGAGAGCACTGCAACCATTGCCAATTCCAGTTTGGCCATTGGATGAAATCAGCATGGATTTTGTAATGGGATTTCCTAAAGCCCAGGGAGGGCAAGATTCAGTATGGGTGATTGTCTACAGATTATCCTAGTCAACCCATTTTCTACCAGTCCAGATGACCTACTCAATGAGTAAGTTGGCGGAGTTATACGTCAAGGAGATAGTTAGGTTGCATAGAGTTCCGTCCAAGATAATATCGGATAGGGACTCACGGTCTACCTCCACTTTTTGGAGGAGTGTGCAAAGGAACCAGGGAACAGAATTGAATTACAGCACTGCTTTCCACCCTCAGACAGATGGTCAATCCGAAAGGACAATTCAGATTCTTGATGATATGTTACAAGCATGTATCTTGGACTTTAAATAAAGTTGGATAAAGTACTTGCCGCTAGTTGAATTCGCCTACAATAATAGCCACCAGGAGAGCATCGATGCAGTGCCATACGAAATTTTGTATGGGCACAAATGTAGATCGCCCCTTTATTGGGACGAGGTTGGCGAGAAAAAGATGTTGGGCCCTGATTTAGTTCAGACTATGCAAGAAAAGGTGGCTATCATCAGAAAAAGGCTTGCTTTGGCTCAAGAGAGGCAGAAGAAATATGCCAATCATAGAAGAAAGGAGCTACACTTTAAGGTAGGAGACAAGGTAAATTGCCACGGCCTTGTCCTCAAATTAGGGCGGGGTTGTGACCGGAGTCATGTACTGATGAGTTTATACATGATCGTAAATATTTTTAGAGATGTTTTGATTTCATGTTTTTGATGCAATTCACTTCTTAGGATGAATTCGACCACAATTTTGGTTGTAGCGAGGATGTATGAACTATGAATGAGTTGATGGCTAAATTATTTCGGAGTCACAAGGGATGATGTCATGACCACTTCAAGAAATTCGAGACGTTGGAAGAGGTTGTTCAGTCCCTTTTTCAGAAAATGAAGTTATAGAATTGGATGAAGTGTTGTGATATTTTCGCAAGTCCTGATTATCAGGTATTCTAGATTTATTCCCTATAAGTTAATTACATCTATATTTGTTTCATATATTATATTTAACATTTTAATTTCTCCTGCAGCACTTAAGTTCTATTAATGTATAGAATAGATTGGCTTTGACAATCCACCATTGTGCCAGTTCAAGGTCATTCCAGCATCTTGCTGGTAAAATAGAATTAATAACTTATTAAAATTCACTCATTTTTATCAATTCTTTTATTTTAAGTACTAACATTATTTTTTAAAATTATTACTATGGCTTTGTTAGAAATGTGATGATCTTGAAAATCTTTCCCTCATTCATGTTTTTGATGCTACTTACACTGATGAGCATAGTGAGTGGGTTAATCCTACACTAAAGATAATTATGTAAATGAGGTTATTTTTTGTGAATAAATTATGCAACATGTGAATTCATATTATGTTTGATTCCTCATTTCTTATAATATGTTACTTATTGTGTATTTTTGTTGTAATTGGAAGAAAAAATGATTGAGATCCAATCAGCCTTTGAGGAATCCTCTCCTAGTGACATAGACATATTTATGCAAGTGCTCGGGACTAAGTCTGGTTTGGTAAGAGGTTTGAGCCATTCTTTCAAGCGTGTCGGTTCATTCTCCACGACCTCGACTTCAAAAGTCGAAATAACAAGAGTTGGAATCTCTCTTATCACGACAGTCTGATTTGGAGACACGTTTGTAGGAGCAACAAAGAGACCACAATGAGAGAATACACACTGAAGTCTAAGAGCAAAACAGAGAGAGATGATGGTCCAGATGGAACATGATATGTCACTTTAGCAGGATCGCAGTGAGCTAAGAAAAAAGAAGAAATGATCAATATATCATTATCATTATCATTATTAGAAACTTTTATTGTCTATTTTGCAACTCTATAAAACATTATTAGTTGTTATATTAGTGTAATATGAAACAATCTATATACTTTTTAATTTTATGAAATTACTATTTCTGATCAAAATGTTCGCATGTAAATAACAAACATTCGAACATGGCTTCACATTCGAACCAACGTTCGAACAAAAAACCACCAAATTCCAACAAAATGTTCGAACATAAGACATTACGTTCGCACGTTTCAACGCACAAACGATCTAAACGTTCAAATGATTAAAATAGATACGTGCGAACGACAACCCAGCATTCGAACGGTTCACCATTAACATCTGAATGCTACATTCAAACGTTCTAGAAAACGTTCGAACATTATTACACTCGGACGTAAATATCATTCGTGCGGTCGGGTTAACATGTGAGCGTCAATTTTACGTGCGAATATTACTTTCTATGAAGGATTTTAACTGTCACAAAAAAAAAAAATCACGTTCGAACATTACAACTCACGGAAGGCTTCCAACTGTCACCAAAAAAAAAATTGTGACGATTGAACAGTAAATCGTCATAAAAAATATTCTGTAACGATCATGGTGATGGTGTCAAACTGTCACAAAAAAATATTTGTGACAGTTTGCTTATGTTTTGTGAAGGTTTTATCCTTCACAAAAGTCAAAATCTGTTGTAGTGGGCGAGTGCTAATAATTCTCATGCAATACGAAGGATCAAGCATGTGTCCACATTATTATTCAATTAAAGGTGATTAATTTTTAGCTCGAACAAAAGACTTGGTGAGAACCCACATGGCTCATTTAATTTCTAAAATCCTATTAAACTCAACATTATATTACATTAACTAAGAGAACAATAAGATTAAGACACTACATAAAAATCTAATGAATAATGGAAAATACAGTCTGTGTAATTGCAAGTCCAAGCAATACGATAGCCGCCAAAACTGAAAGCAAAGCCCAAGGACTATTCAAATGAATGTGCCTTAATTTTGCCATCCATTCATTCAGGCGTTTGGCACAGTGCTTGTTCAAATCAGTGGAAGTTTCAACATAAATGGACTTGCTGGGTGAAACGGTGACATGGTGGCCAAGCTTGTTAACCATGGTGGAAGCAACTTCATCATCACCCAACCAATTTTCAATGATTCCTTTCCGACGGAGTAATTCAACATCTTTTGGAGAGTTAATGAGATCATCGATGAAGCATATATAGTCGGTGACGTAACTCGAATCATTGTTTGGATCACTATATTGCTCAAATGCAATTAGATTTCGCAAAAAAGTTTCAGTTTCATCTTCTATTCTCAAAGGCGAAATTTCCAATACCCCATTGCTAAAATTTATGTCAAACGTGCTACGTTGCTTTGCCGCCTTGAATTTGACTCCGCTCTCTTTAAGCTCTGTTGCACTGGGTATTGACTTTTCGACTTCAGGCTCTTTAACTTCTCTGTCGTTAGGAATTGAGTTCCAATTTTCAATCTTATTCATAAAAGGTAGGCGCATAAACTTCTCTATCATCTCGAATTTAGCTTCACGAAGTTCTAACTTGCCGTCTTCATTCCTTTCTCGAGAAACTAGCTCCATAAATTTCTTACCGCCCTTCTTTATATTTTCCATTTTTGCAAGTAAAGGACTTGCAACTCTACGTATCCGGCCAAACAAATGCTTAAATATCCCTCCCTTCTTGAATTTTCCTCCAACATCTTGAAGTTCTATGGCACGATCTAGTTGCATATCAAATACTGAAAGCGTGATCATTGTATGTATTAGATCAAGTAGATGCTTAAAATCTTCTTTCTTGAATATTTCTCCAACCTTTAGATCATGCTCATTTACTATTTTTTCGAGTGGAGGAGTGATAGCTTTAAGCATCCGACAAAGTGGCTTTTCGGTTGAATAATAGATCGATGGTTTGACTTCCCAATCTTGAAATGGTAATGACCCAGAGAAAAAAGAAATGGCAAGATCACTAAGTCCTGTCGGACCACTCTGATCTTTGGAGACTGAGCTTCTAAGACGAGTAATTTCATTGTTCTGCTCAATATCGACGATGTGTTCTACAGAATGTATGGATGCATTAGGAAGTGGTGCCTGGTCACTCGCACTCATCTCGAACAATTTAGTGAGAACAAAGTATGGAAGTTGATTTTCAAATAACAGTAGATCGCGAGCTATTACGTTACGCATCCAACTCATTTGGAAGATTGGATCATGCTTATCCCCTGGATTCCACTCCTTACACATTCGGAAAAGCTCAATGATGAAACACCCATCAAGAAGCATCATTTCTACAAACTCATATGTGGTCAGCTTAATGCGTTCTGCATAGCAATTACGGGCTCTTTCTTCCAATTGTGTCAAGGCACTGATGTATGCTTCCACACTGCTTTCATTTCTCCTTTTAAGCATTTGCTTCAGATACCGCAGTTTATGTTTTTCCATAAGCCCCTGGCCAACTTTGCCATGGTCGTTGTAAGGACCGATCGCAAGCATCACGGGTTTGTAAGCCTTCTCATTTACCTTAAATAACTGCTTATGCACTTTAAATATACAATGCTCTTCAGCATTAATTGGAGTCAAGCCCGCTAGCTTTTTGTCAATAGCCTTAATACGAGTTGAGAGAGCATCTCTACCCATGATTTTGTGTGCAACTCTCTGATTCTAATACAAAGCATAAAAATTCTCACTAATATTAACAAATTTATGATAAAAATGTAGAAGGTTTTTTTTTGAACGAAAGGAGAATGCAGGCCTCATATATATTCTAGAGACATAGTACTACAAGATCCGTTTCAAGTACTTGCATACAAATTTCACTAATTTTATAAAAGCTCCCATTAAAAAAATGACATGCATCTAAGACAAACCTTTCCGCTAATATAAATATAATCAAGAGAGTTTCTAGTACTGCGGCGGCTTAGGTTCCATTTAGAAACTGAAAAATCACCTGAATTTACTGGAAATACTAGACAATTCCTTGGCTAGTGGAAAAACAGCTAGATAATTATGTGGAAATTATTATTTATCTATTTTTTTTTCTTTCATTCGGCTTTGCAGAACAGAAAAACTGGCCAAATGTTTCAGTATGTTAGAAGGAAAATAATCACAAAGGAAAGCAGAAAAGAAGAAAGGTTAATTAAAATGGACTTGCTGTCTTAATTAGTGTGTTTTAATAAGCGAAAGGAAATGTACTTACTTGCTTAATAATTTGATCCGGGTAAATCGCTGGCCTGCTGCAGATTCTTCTACTGCTCTCTGATAAAAGGCTTTCCAGTATCAGATAACTATTATATATACCGAAGGAAACTTTGAGTAATTAGGAGGGTGGACTAGAGGAAATTCATGTTAACAATAAGGCTATGCAATGCTGAACATCAGAACTATAAGAAAAATGAATATTTATGATAAAAATGATTATTTGCGACGAGAATAGATTCAGATTTAGATACTGATCTGTGATTTTACTTTCACACGGATCTCTCACATGAACAATTTGTGGGCACTCTTCTTGTTAGAGGTATCGACTGTGTAGACCCGCGAAAGTACATGCTTCTTAATCATTTATATAAAAGAAATTAAGGATCTAATAACTATTGAATTCGTAATGCCAAAAATAATTATTGAAATTGTACTAAAATTCATGTACCGTTTGATTTTGGACTTTTGTATAATACTTCTATTTCCGAGTTCTCAAATGATTCAGCTTTGGCACCGTAAAAACTAAATACCGAACCATTTGAAAATTACACGTTTTTATAATTCGAGATCTTATTTTTCAACTATCGTAAAATTGCTTCGTGAAGCTCTAAAATCTTAGTTGCTATTTTTTTTCTTTTTTTTTTTTTTTTTTTTTGAAAAAAATAGATCTACTCAGATACTCATGAGAAGTCAGAAGAATACTAAAATATACTAATAAGTAATTAAGATCCAGCAACTATTGAAACGGTAATGCCAAAAATAACTATCGAAACTGTAAAATCTATGCATGTATATACCGATTGATCTAATTATAACTTTTCCGAATAGGACAGCTTTAGCACCTCAAAGATGAATAGAACCATTTAATTAAAGTGAATATTAAAAAGTAGAGACGCTAAGCAATGTAAACTGTTGTTTTCTTTCATTAGGCTTTGCAGATCAACAGAAAAAACTGGCCAAATGTTTTAGTATGTTAGAGGAAGAAAATCACAGAAGAAAGCAGAAAAGAACAAAGGTTAGTTAAATGGCCTTGCTCATGTCTTAGGGGTCGTTTGCATTCAAAACCCACCTAAACCCACCTCAACTCATTTCAACTTATTTCATCTTATCATTACAACTTTTCTAAATTTCTATACAAAATATAATAAACAATTCAACTTTTTCAAATCTCAAAATAACTTTTTCAAATTTCTACGCAAAATATAATAAATAATTCAACTTCTATTCTACTATTCATAAACCATCTCAATCCATCTCAACTTCTATTTAACAGGCGACGGGCAATGGACTTACTTGCTTAATAATTCGGGGTAAATCGCCTGCTGCAAATTGCTTCTCCTGCTCTCTGTAAAAAGGCTCGAGATTAGAGTTTCCGATATGCAGATAACTATATGTATATGTATATATATATATACCGATGGAAACGTTGACTTGGGAGGGTGGACTAGACTAGTGATCATCATGTCAAATACCCCATTTCTATATATTTATTTTTTTATTTTTTTATTTTAATTGCTCCTATATTTAATTTTTTTTATTTAATAATTAAAGAAGTAATTTTAGTATATTAATATTATTTTAAAAAAAAAAATTAAAGATATTTTAAAAATATAAAATAAATAAATAAAACTAAAATGTGAAATTTATACATGCGAATTTATTGTGAAAGCTAGCAATGTCTGACACGGGCGGCTTGATATCAAATAACGCACATAAATTGTCTCGTTTGGTGAAATGTTTTGTTAAAAATTAAATAAAATATTATTATAGTATAATTTTTAATATTTTTATTTTTTTAAAATATAAAAAAATTGAATTGTTAATATTATTATTATTGTAGAAGTTTGAAAAAATTGTATTGATGAGATGTGATAAAATGAGATGAGATGAGATGGATTTGTGTATCCAAATCGAGTAGCCTCTGTACCATAACGAGTTGATATCAGATAAATTGAAATAAAAGTTAAAAATTGAATTGAATATTATTAAAATATTATTATTATTATTATTTTAAGATTTGAAAAACTGAATAATTTATTATATTTTATGTAGACATTTAAGAAATTTATAATGATAAAATGAAATAAAACAATTCTTGTATCCAAATCGAACATTAGAGTTACCATTCTAATGTTATTGTTTAAAATTATCGTTTGACTATTTTAATTTTTTTTTTATTTTACTTAGCCCCCTTTTATCTTTAATATAATAATAAAAATTAAATATTTTATTAAATATGTAAATATGGAATAAAAATATTATAAAATTAAATTTTTTTTTAAATATATATTTTTAATATTATTTTTATTTTAGAATTTGAAAAGTGAATTATATTTTGTATTAATATGTTTGTAATTTTAAGAAGTTTTAATAATTAAATAAAAAAGTTAAAAATAAAAAAATATTTATATTTTATGTATTTAAATATTGATATAAAAAAATAATATAAAATAAAATAAAATAAAATGAGATGTGATTTCATTATCCAAGTTTACACACCGCGCCTTAATAATTCATAGATGTTTAGCTATCGTGAGGCGAGAATTGACAGTATGCTGTGACATTTTGAATTTTCTTTCAAACTTTATCGACATTTCTTTTGAAGAAAACAAAACTTGCCATCTGTCCTGCCAACTAGCTAACTAGATATAAACCTTCATGATTAGCCCATCCAATGACGACTTGTCCTATTTTTATCTTGTGTCTATAGACATATATTATCATGTAGATAAAACGTCATAGTATTCTAAATCAATGTTTGAAATATAAATGTTCAGAGAACAGCAGCACTCGCATGCGTATCATTTACAATATTATGGAAAGGCACTCTTCGATTGCTCCATCGTATGCAAGTCAAGGCTTAACTAATTTATTGGCCACATGAGTCTACATCATTTATAATAATACATCATGATCTAGATCAGCCTCATCCACGTGATGCACACAATGTGGTTAATTAATGGATAGACAATATACTAATCCAAAAT
This sequence comes from Juglans mandshurica, assembly GCA_022457165.1. Lineage (NCBI taxonomy): Eukaryota > Viridiplantae > Streptophyta > Magnoliopsida > Fagales > Juglandaceae > Juglans > Juglans mandshurica. Next base: position 31,759,416 of record CM039619.1, on the reverse strand, counting down.
CAATCATGTGGATTATGTTAAAAGTAGTTTATTTAAAGAACATACTGTGATTAACTTTTATTAATACAAAGTGTGTTATCTGATCGAATGTACTAATAAAAACCTCCCGTCGATATTAAGTTCCCAATGACTAATTGCAAGAGGTTTGATCCACTTAATTGATCAATATATTTTGTGTTATAAATAACTTATAATTTGAGTATCTGTGAGTATTTTAGTTAATTAATTGACTCAGATCAGGTGGTCATGATCGATCTATATCATCATATATAGTCAGTGATGACGCGTTGTGGCGCCCCCAATCCCCCTTATAAAAAAATACACGGGGATCGAGACACCAGGATGGTGACAACACGGTCACACATCCCAACGAAGTGCCAGTGTGTGTACATGCAACAGTGTACAAATAAAATAACGCAGCGGATAGTCAACTAAGTACCAGAATTTAAATACAACTAAACATCAGAAGAGGTTTAAAAGCAGTTATACAGTCATCCCAAAATAAAATAAACACATGTCCGAAAATACAAATAAGTAAAATAGCATAATAAAGCCAGTGATCCCAGATCACTCCTCGGGCGGAGCCGTCTCCTCAGGCTCGCCCTCCTCCTCAACTGCATCAAAATCTGCGTTACCACATAAGGGTACCGCAGGTAAGTATAACCCAAAATAATCCTCAAGAAAGAAATGCATTAAATGCAACCAACCTGCATGCATATGATGAAATGTGCAATTTTCTCAAAACATCATTTTCCCCGAAAATGACAATTTCCAACACACGCCAAAGTCTCATTGGCCCAAAAATAATCCGTAAAACATTTTTTTCCCAGAAAATGGTTTACACAAAATCCACGCACACTATTTTCCCAGAAAATAGCCAATTTAATCATTTATTAACCTATGCACCATGGCCTCCCCTAGGGACCATCCGCACGTCCTGGCTTCGTAGTGATGCTTGGTTCCGCGCCCAGCGCGTACGTAGCCAAGCACCCACTACGCAACGAGCGATGCCCAGTTCCGCGCCCAGCGCGTACGTAGCCAAGCATCCTCTGATCCCCGCCAGCAGAAGGACCACGGAGTCGGCACGAATCTCTCGTCCGATCCCATCATCGCCAAGCGACAATCCAGGGGACGTTACTCAGTTTATTACGCTCCCGAGTAACCAGAGGAGCTCCACCGAGATAATACCCCATCTCGGCTTGGGGTCGTGATACACACGCACCCAAAAATACTCACATAAAATCACAATTTCCAAATCACACATGAGCATGAATGCATCACACGAAAACCCAGTTTTCTTTACAAACATGATCATGCATGAAATAATGAGATGTACATGAACCAACACAAATCCAAAATCCATCAATAACCAATTCCAACAAATCCAACCAAACAACAATCACCAATCCACTCCCAAACTCCTCGGACTCAGTCCGGCAAAACCAGTCATCAGATAAAATACAGTGAAATGTCTTAGTGCAAAAATACATTAAATTCACAAGAATTCTTTGGAGAAATACTTATAGCGCTATATAATAATTTCCGGAGGATCACAAAGCTGAAAATGGCGACGTCTGAGCAACACCACAGTGTAAAATACACTGTGGCCGTGGGTCACAGATGCCCACTTTTCCACGAATACAAACGAAGACCCCAAAATGGTAGGGTAGGGCCTAGAGAGGTCGGTGAAGCCAATGGTGGTGGTGGTTTGCCGTGGGTGGCGGCGCAAGGGGCGGTTTTAGGCCAAAAAAGTACAAATCGGAAATGTACTTAGTGTGGCTTCACCGGTGACGGATCGGGGCCGGGGTTGGGTCCAAAGGGTTGCCAAGAGGTCGGGGATGAAGTGGTAGGAAGATGGTGGCCAATGGCGGTGCGACGGCGGCGCAACGGCGGAAAGAGTGCCGCGGCTTCGTGGGCTTCGTGGGGGCTACCGGCGGCACGAACGGCGGAGAGGTTGGTGGGGTGGGGTCGCCGGCGGCAGGGGAACGTGGAGGGATGGGCGGTGAGGGTCACCGCCGGCTCACGGCGGCGGGCTGGGTGGAGTGGGCGGACGCACGAGGAGAGAGAGAGAGGGAGGGGCTGGTCGCGCGGGAGAAGAAGGAAAAAAGAGAAAAAGAAAAAAGGAAGGAAAAGAAAAGGAGAGGAAAGAAAAAGAGGGAAAAAGAAATGAGGTCCAATCCTCATAACTTGAGTCACGAAAATGATCCAACGGAAATGATTTTAAAACCACAAGTTAAATAAAATAATTTAAACGTAATGGTAAAGTCAAATTGAAATAATTAAATCTCTCAGCAATTAATTTAAATATTAAAAGAAATTTAAATGCACAACAATAAATAAATATTAAGAAAGCACATAAAAATAATTTTCACCAAATTAAATCATAGAAATAAACCCACTAAAAATCCGACCAATTTTAAAATAAGAGGATAAATTTTTTAATAACTAAAAATAATCCTTCAGTAAAAATACACTAAAATACGGGGTGTTACATCCTCCCCCCCTTAAATAAAATTTCGTCCTCGAAATTAGCAATGTCAAATATCAAACTAAGACAGGATTAAGATTCAACTAAGAGTAGACTTAGAACATACCGTCCAGATTAACCGAACAAGTAGGGATATTGTTCTCTCATATCAGCTTCTCTTTCCCATGAGAAATCTTGAGCCAACGGATCACCCCATGACACCTTCACCAAAGGTATTGCCTTGGACCTTAATCTTTGCTCTTTCCAATCCACAATCTGAGTTGGAGCAACTTCATAAGTAAGGTTAGGCTGTAGTTGGATACGTCCAGGGTCAACAAAACGTGGCTCTTGCTGTCCAAAACTCTTCTTCAATGAGGACACATGAAACACATTATGAACATCCCCAAAGTAATCTGGCAAGGCCACTCTATAAGCAACAACCCAACCTTCTCTATGATCTGAAAAGGGCCAACATATCTAGGACTAAGCTTTCCCTTCTTACCAAAACGCTTGACACCTTTCATAGGAGAGACTTTAAGATAAACCCAATCACCTTCTTCAAATGATAAGTCTCTTCTTCTTGTATCTGCGTAGCTCTTCTGGCGACTTTGCGCTTCAGCCATCTTCTTCCTGATAAGCTGAACTTGGTCCTTCATTTCTTGGATTATCTCAGGCCCAATTACCTTACTCTCGCCGACTTCATCCCAACACAAAGGCGATCTGCACTTCCGCCCATATAAAGCTTCATACGGGGCCATCTGAATGGAGGAATGAAAACTGTTGTTGTAAGAGAATTCAATGAGCGGTAGGTGATTCTCCCAACTTCCTTGAAACTCCGTGACACAAGACCGCAGCATATCCTCTAGAGTCTGAATAGTACGCTCTGATTGGCCGTCTGTTTGGGGGTGATACGCAGAACTAAACTGCAACTTAGTGCCCAATGCTGCCTGCAAACTCTTCCAGAAACGGGACGTGAACCGCGGGTCCCGATCCGACACAATACTCTTGGGTATCCCATGCAAGCGCACTATCTCCTTAACATATATCCGAGTTAACTTACCCAAAGAGTCAGTATTATTAATTGGTAAGAAATGGGCACTCTTGGTCAACCGATCCACAATCACCCAAATTGAATTCTTTCCACTAGGAGTCCTCGGTAAACCCACAACAAAATCCATGGAAATATCATCCCACTTCCACTCAGGAATTGGGAGAGGTTGGAGTCTACCAGCAGGTCTTTGGTGCTCAGCCTTCACCTGACGGCATGTGTCACATTTTTCAATAAACAAAGCGATGTCCAGTCTCATTCCTTCCCACCAGAAATTTCTCTTTAAATCTCTATACATCTTTGTGCTTCCTGGATGAACTGAATAAGGAGCCGCATGAGCTTCTGCCAAAATCCGCTCTTTAAATTCAGAATCTCGGGGAATTACTCTACGATCCCGAAATCGAAGAATACCATCCTTATCCAAGCTGTAGTGCAAGGGTCCTCTAGACTTCCTGACTCTTTTCCTGATAGCTAACAATTTAGGATCCCTTCTCTGAAGAGTCTTCAATTCTTCAAAATCCACTACTCAGACATCCAAAACTGAAGATAATAATCCCTCTTGTTGAGAACTCTCGATAAGAAGTCTCCTCATTCCATAAAGGAGAGAGCCCAAATCCGATGACTCTGCTTCATCCACTTGTTGAGACTTTCTACTCAAAGCATCAGCGACTAGATTTGCCTTTCCGGGATGATACTTGATCTCACATTGGTAGTCGCTAATCAGCTCTAACCACCGTCTCTGCCTCATATTGAGATTCTTCTGAGTAAACAGATGCTTCAAGCTCTTGTGGTCAGTAAAAACTTCACAAGCTTCGCCATACAAATAATGCCGCCAAATCTTAAGTGCAAAAACTATTGCCGCCAACTCCAAATCATGAGTGGGATAGTTCCTTTCATGAACTTTCAGCTGACGAGATGCATAAGCTACAACCCGTCCCTCTTGCATAAGAACGCATCCCAACCCAATTTTGGATGCATCACTAAAAACCACGAATGGCTTGTGTGGCTCCGGAAGTGCCAAAACTGGTGCCGTTGTCAATCTTCTCTTCAACTCCTGAAAACTTCTCTCACATTTGTCAGACCATACAAACTCAACATTCTTCCTTGTCAAAGCAGTGAGAGGTCCGGATAGCCGAGAAAAACCTTCCACAAACCTTCGATAGTATCCAGCTAGTCCCAAGAAACTTCGTATCTCACGAACTGTTGAAGGACGAGGCCATGACAAAACAGCTTCCACTTTACTAGGATCCACAGCCACCCCTTCTTGGGAAATCACATGCCCAAGAAACTTAACTTCTTCTAACCAGAATTCACACTTGCTTAGCTTAGCATACAACTGATGTTCCCTTAGTTTCCCAAGTGCTAGACGAAGATGACAAGCATGCTCTTCCAAGTCACGAGAATAAATCAAAATGTCATCGAGAAATACCACCACAAAAGAATCCAAGAATGGTCGAAACACCCGATTCATTAAATCCATAAAAGCGGCAGGAGCATTCGCCAACCCAAAAGACATCACTTTAAATTCATAATGCCCATACCTCGTTCTGAAAGCAGTCTTGGGCACATCCTTATCCCTTATTCTCAGCTGATGGTATCCTGATCTCAAATCAATTTTCGAAAAGACAGCTGCTCCCTGAAGCTGATCAAACAAATCATCAATCCTAGGTAGAGGATACTTGTTCTTAATAGTCACCTTGTTAAGCTCCCGATAATCTATGCACATTCTGAGCGTACCATCTTTCTTCTTGACAAACAATACGGGCGCTCCCCACGGTGAAGTACTCGGCTGAATAAATCCCTTGTCGACCAATTCTTGCAATTGAATCTTCAACTCTTTTAACTCCGCCGGTGCCATGCGGTAAGGAGCCTTATGCACAGGAGCCGCCCCAGGTTCCAGATCAATAACAAATTCCATATCACGAACGGGAGGCAATCCAGGTAACTCATCCACAAACACATCGGAAAATTCTTCCACCACGGGAATCTCCACTAAAGATTTCTTCTCAGATGATGTAGACATGACTTGAACCCAAAAAGCATCCGCTCCACAAGCTATATCTCTCTTAGCTTGAATTGCTGATATAATTGATGGTCTTGCCCTTAACTTACTTCCCACGAATTCTAAATAATCTTCATCCGAGAGTTGAAAACCAATCACTCGTCTTCTACAATCAATATTCGTAGAATAGCGATACAGCCAATCCATTCCCAAAATTATATCAAAGCCAAGCAACTTGAATACAATCAAATCTGCATCTAGTGTCCTTCCACCAAAATCCAAAGGACAACCCAAAGCAACCTTGGAACAACACACAATCTCGCTATTGGGAAGAGCCACAACTAAAGATTGAGGTAGAGGTTCTGTAACCAAATTGCACATCCGTGCAAACGTGGCAGACACAAACGATTGGGATGCCCCAGAATCAAACAAAGTACAAGCATAAAAATCATATAGACGAACTCTTCCTGAGGCAAACACAACCACCAAACAAATTCAAAAAATCCAACCACACCAAACATTAAATCAAAATAAAACAGCTAAATACGTACCAGTAATCACCCCAGCGTCGTGGGTCTCAGGAGCCTCATAGTCCACATCACCAGGAGTCACTGCATAAACCCGGGCTTGTACCAATTGTCTCTGGCCGCCCCTTCCACCTCGTCGACCTCCTCGCGCTCCTTGTTCCCCTTGAACTCGACTAGGACACTCCCGAGCAAAGTGACCCGGCTGGCCACATTTATAACACTGAATTCCCCTTTGACCACAATCGCCCTCATGGGCTCTGCTACATCTAGGGCATACTGGAGTCTGGCCTCCTGCACGAACACCAGAGGTTGTCTGTGAACGAGCCCCGGTCCTCTGAACAAATTTCTGTGGCGATCCAGAACTACTTCCTTCACCAAAATAACTCCGCCTCTTCTGCCCAGGAGGGGAACCTACTCCAAAACTATTTTCCCGCTCTGCAATGCTAGCCAAATCCACTAACTTCTGAAATTCCGTAATCTGAAGGCAGGCCACATGTCTGCGTATCTCGGGGCGCAGTCCCTCCATGAAACGCTCAACCCGCAATTCTTCGGTAGCAATAAGATGAGGAGCGAACCGTCCAAGCTCCATAAACTTCCTTGCATACTGCTCAACAGTCGTGCCTCCTTGAACCAAATTATTAAACTCTCTAGCCTTTTGCCGCCTCACCGAAATAGGAAAGAATCGATCATCAAATTCCTTCTTAAACCGCTGCCAAGACACAGCAGCCAAGGACCCCAACTCCATCTCCAAAAGTGGCCGCTTGGTCTCCCACCAATTTGCCGCTTCACCTTGCAACATATAGCTTCCATATAACACCATCTGGGTCTCAGTGCATCCACATACTTCAAATGTTCTTTCCAAGTCTTGAATCCACCTCCTAGCTCGCATTGGGTCCTCCTCCCCAGTAAAGGCAGGAGTCCTATGCGCCAGGAAGCGCTCATAAGTGCACCCAACTTGGACCACTCTATTTGGATCTACTTGAGGTGGTCGGAAATTCTGTTGTAGAAACTCCGTCATCCTATTCAACGCCCTCGCCATGGCATAATTTCCATCACCCCTAGGTAGCTCATCCTCAGGCACATCAGCTTGTCTTCTCGGTCTCACCATATTCCTGTCATAGAGCAATCTCCAACCCCGCTTAAATTCAGACAAAACCAAACTCAACTAAAAGCAACATAAAATACAATAAAATAAAATATATTTAAATAACATCAAATAACATAGAAATAAAATAAATAGCTTAACTTACCACACAAAAAAAATAATAAATAATAATTATAATTTTCTGGTACTATCCTAAGGGACATGTGGTTTTACCCAGAGCCGAACTGCTCTGATACCACCTGTGGCGCCCCCAATCCCCCTTATAAAAAAATACACGGGGATCGAGACACCAGGATGGTGACAACACGGTCACACATCCCAACGAAGTGCCAGTGTGTGTACATGCAACAGTGTACAAATAAAATAACGCAGCGGATAGTCAACTAAGTACCAGAATTTAAATACAACTAAACATCAGAAGAGGTTTAAAAGCAGTTATACAGTCATCCCAAAATAAAATAAACACATGTCCGAAAATACAAATAAGTAAAATAGCATAATAAAGCCAGTGATCCCAGATCACTCCTCGGGCGGAGCCGTCTCCTCAGGCTCGCCCTCCTCCTCAACTGCATCAAAATCTGCGTTACCACATAAGGGTACCGCAGGTAAGTATAACCCAAAATAATCCTCAAGAAAGAAATGCATTAAATGCAACCAACCTGCATGCATATGATGAAATGTGCAATTTTCTCAAAACATCATTTTCCCCGAAAATGACAATTTCCAACACACGCCAAAGTCTCATTGGCCCAAAAATAATCCGTAAAACATTTTTTTCCCAGAAAATGGTTTACACAAAATCCACGCACACTATTTTCCCAGAAAATAGCCAATTTAATCATTTATTAACCTATGCACCATGGCCTCCCCTAGGGACCATCCGCACGTCCTGGCTTCGTAGTGATGCTTGGTTCCGCGCCCAGCGCGTACGTAGCCAAGCACCCACTACGCAACGAGCGATGCCCAGTTCCGCGCCCAGCGCGTACGTAGCCAAGCATCCTCTGATCCCCGCCAGCAGAAGGACCACGGAGTCGGCACGAATCTCTCGTCCGATCCCATCATCGCCAAGCGACAATCCAGGGGACGTTACTCAGTTTATTACGCTCCCGAGTAACCAGAGGAGCTCCACCGAGATAATACCCCATCTCGGCTTGGGGTCGTGATACACACGCACCCAAAAATACTCACATAAAATCACAATTTCCAAATCACACATGAGCATGAATGCATCACACGAAAACCCAGTTTTCTTTACAAACATGATCATGCATGAAATAATGAGATGTACATGAACCAACACAAATCCAAAATCCATCAATAACCAATTCCAACAAATCCAACCAAACAACAATCACCAATCCACTCCCAAACTCCTCGGACTCAGTCCGGCAAAACTAGTCATCAGATAAAATACAGTGAAATGTCTTAGTGCAAAAATACATTAAATTCACAAGAATTCTTTGGAGAAATACTTACAGCGCTATATAATAATTTCCGGAGGATCACAAAGCTGAAAATGGCGACGTCTGAGCAACACCACAGTGTAAAATACACTGTGGCCGTGGGTCACAGATGCCCACTTTTCCACGAATACAAACGAAGACCCCAAAATGGTAGGGTAGGGCCTAGAGAGGTCGGTGAAGCCAATGGTGGTGGTGGTTTGCCGTGGGTGGCGGCGCAAGGGGCGGTTTTAGGCCAAAAAAGTACAAATCGGAAATGTACTTAGTGTGGCTTCACCGGTGACGGATCGGGGCCGGGGTTGGGTCCAAAGGGTTGCCAAGAGGTCGGGGATGAAGTGGTAGGAAGATGGTGGCCAATGGCGGTGCGACGGCGGCGCAACGGCGGAAAGAGTGCCGCGGCTTCGTGGGCTTCGTGGGGGCTACCGGCGGCACGAACGGCGGAGAGGTTGGTGGGGTGGGGTCGCCGGCGGCAGGGGAACGTGGAGGGATGGGCGGTGAGGGTCACCGCCGGCTCACGGCGGCGGGCTGGGTGGAGTGGGCGGACGCACGAGGAGAGAGAGAGAGGGAGGGGCTGGTCGCGCGGGAGAAGAAGGAAAAAAGAGAAAAAGAAAAAAGGAAGGAAAAGAAAAGGAGAGGAAAGAAAAAGAGGGAAAAAGAAATGAGGTCCAATCCTCATAACTTGAGTCACGAAAATGATCCAACGGAAATGATTTTAAAACCACAAGTTAAATAAAATAATTTAAACATAATGGTAAAGTCAAATTGAAATAATTAAATCTCTCAGCAATTAATTTAAATATTAAAAGAAATTTAAATGCACAACAATAAATAAATATTAAGAAAGCACATAAAAATAATTTTCACCAAATTAAATCATAGAAATAAACCCACTAAAAATCCGACCAATTTTAAAATAAGAGGATAAATTTTTTAATAACTAAAAATAATCCTTCAGTAAAAATACACTAAAATACGGGGTGTTACACGCGTCATGAGTCGTCAGTTTCAACCAAGCTGTATATAGGGACCACCCATGCATGCACGGACTAGACACTACGAGAGAAACGCTTTTAGGGATGAAATTTTTCATTTCTAATTATAGTCATTTTATCTTAAAATATTTTTTGAGACGAAAAAAAATTATCTCAAACATGTTTTAACAACATTGTCTGAAAAGATATTTTGGAATGAATTAAATCACCATTTCATAATAAAAAATATTTGTCACGGTTGAAATTCGTTTAAACGGTTACAATTTTACGTTCGAACTGGATTACTTTGTTTGAATAAATTCAAAATACCTTAGAACAAAAATAAATTATACACTCGTTCGAACGGCATAACTTAGCTTTCCGTTCAAACATTAAAAGGACAGATTGAACTATATAAGCGAATTTGAAAAGTGAATTATTTTTTATATTTTATTTATAAGTTTAAGAAAGTTTTAATAATTAAATAAAAAAGTTGAAAGTTTAAAATTAAAAAAAATTTATATTTTTTGTATTTTCTCATATCGAGATAAAAAAAAAAAAAAAAAGGATGAAATCAAATAAAATGAGATGTGATTTCATTATCCAAGTTTACAAACCATGCCTTAATAATTCATAGATTTTTAGCTCTCGTGAGGCAACAATTGACAGTATGCTGTGACATTTTCTTTCAAACTTTATCGACATTTCTTTTGAAGAAACAAAAGCCTGCCATCTGTCCTGCCAACCAGCTAGCTAGATATTTCATGATTAGCCCATCCAATGACGACTTGTCCTACATCATTTATAAGGAAAACTCTTAACTCAGGCGATATTGTGTACCGAAGCGCACCGAAGTGCTGACATGAATGAATGAATGAAACGAACAATTTTTTATTTTACTTGAATGCGCTAAAGGTTTGGGCGGGATCTAAAGTTAAACGAAAAGTCTCTTTCGATTCTTCCCCGCATGCCTCTTCCCCGTGTGCCCCCTCTCTTCTTTGGTAATTTCTCTGCGTGCCTTCTCTCTTCTCTGGCCATCTTCTTCTTCTCTTCTCGCCACAACTTCTCTAGTTCTCTTCAGGCCATCGATTCTCTTTCTCTCTTCCACCTAAAAGCTCCCATTTTTCGTTTAGCCCCCATTACTTGATCCGATACGGCCAACATCTTGGCTTTTTCCGGATGCTCCGTCGTCGTGGGCCTCGCTTCTTTGGAGATCACCAACATGATCTGTGCCTTCTCTGAACGCTTTGTTGTTGTCGGTCTCAATTCTTTCGACAACAGGAACATGGGGTTCGTCTTTCAGCTTTTTTGCCGTAGTTTTCCCCATCATCTTTGTTGCAAGTGGAAGGCCACCACACTTTTCAAAAAGATCATTCTTTACTTTTTCTAAATCTTCTTGACCCTTTAAGTTCAACACCTGTTTCTCTCTCTCGACTGTGTTTGTGAATATTGACCAGCAGCTCTCTTGGTTCCAAAAGGGCAGAAGGTCATGTATGTTTTCTTCCTTCCTGACCATCATCTTCGCTACCTCCTTATTCCTTCTCATGACAATCACCGTTCCCCCGTTTCCTTTTGGCAATCCATATGCAAGACGTTCATTCCAATCATAGCTACGATTTATTGCAACACTCAAATGTTGGTACTATTCATCATTTTTCCAAACATCATCAGTACGAGGAGATACTTCTTACCATTCAGTTGGAGATGCAGAGGATAGAGTAAAGCATTGAGGCGTTCCTTATTATTGAGGGGGCATCCATTATCCACGCAGATGCTCTGAATGATCTCCTCGTCAACTCCAAGACACTCCAACATTCTTTTAACGACTGCTTCATGTGAGTTCTTATTGGAGATAAAATTGAAACTGATCCTAACGACACAGCGACAACCAAGGGAACAAGAGTGCCCAGTCAAAACATAGGATATTGCAACTGATATTTCGGGCCAACAGCTTTGTTACGTTGTGATGGTGTTTTTTATTTTTGAATAACTTATGTATAGGAGGAAGTTATGGAGAGTTTGTATATAAATATTATGTGTTGTGTACACTTTAGATTATCTTGAATGAAAATCTTTTATCTACCCAATCTCTCTTCCAGTAAAGTTTAACAGTTCTCTGCTTCACTTTTCTTGGACATGCATACCCAAATCCTGGGAAGGAAGCTGGTTTTGACCTCATTCTTGTTGAGAAGCGCTCGGCAAAGAGTTGATTTTCCGACACCTAGCTCGCCGACAATCCTAATTGCCTTGAATTCATCCTCACTTTGTCGTCGTTTAAGCATTTTTCCAGTGAAATCATTTCATTTTCGAACCCATGAACCTTTAGGCCGGACGGGGTTGAGATTTCTCCATGGCCGTCATGCTGTGAATGATCAGGAGCCACTTGATTTGGACCCTTCGTCTTCTCTGAGGACTTCGTATTGCTCACTTCAGGTCTTATGATTCTTCTCCGAACCATGGGAACCCTTTCGATCAACAAATATTGTTGAGAAATTAAGAACAATAATTAGCATATATGTATATAAACACACAGAGTTCGACAAGGCCTCCAAGAAGCTATTTTTCATATATAATACATTAAATTGTCTCGATCCAAATAATGTATATTGGGGAGATGGAGGAGGGAAGCGGGCTGTTCTTTCTTCTTCTTCTTCGTATTTTGTTTCAGAGTTTCTTTTCATTTTGTACTTTTTACATTTATGCAAATGTCCCTACTTGCCATGTCACTTTCGGTTCGCAATGGGTACGCGGAATTGCTTGTACCTAGAAGAATTGCATTTATAATAATGCATCATGACCGAGATCAGCCTCATCCACGTGACGTTGTATAAGAGGAAGGTAGCTGCTAGCGGGACGTTGTATCGCTATTTTCTTTTTAATATGTTTTTAACATTTTTAATCTTTAAAAAATAAAAGAATATACAACTTCACTGATAATTATTTTCTTTATTATTAAATAAAAAATAAGTAAATTAAAATAATCAAACAGGTTCACTAAGATTTTCCTAAAAGGAATGTTTAGTTTAGAAAAGAGTTCTCGCATAGCTCTACTTTTTGAAATTGATGTGTTTGAGTTAGGTCAACATGTGAGATTTATTTATATGAGATCCTTTTAAATAAATACGTAACGCCACGGTCCAATGCATTTAACAAGGAAAATTCATGTTAACCATAAGGTTATGTAATGTTGAACATTAGTCACTATAAAAAAAAGGTTATTTATGAATAGTTATTTATGACAAAAATGATTATTTACGAGAATAATAAATTTATTTTAGTATTAAATAATTATTTTGACAGCAAAATAAGCAATTACTTTTTTGTAGTGGCAGATTTAGCGAGTGTAGTCCGATTTGGACTATGTATTATCATGTAGATAAAACGTAGTATTCTAAATTAATGTTAGGATTGTAACTTGTTGAATATAATTAATGTTCAGAGAACAACAGCACTCGCATGCGTATCATTTACAATATTATGGAAAGGCACACTTCGATTGCTCCATCGTATGCAAGTCAAGGCTTAATTAATTTATTGGCGACATGAGTCTACATCATTTATAATGCATCATGATCAAGATCAGTCTCATCCGCGTGATGCACACAATGTGGTTAATTAATGGATAGACAATATAGTACTGCATATATCTAATCCAAAATCAATGTTGATTAATATGTTAAAAGTAGTTTATTTAAAGAACATACTGTGATTAACTTTTATTCATATATAGTGTGTTATTTATGACGGAGAAATATGTTTTATAGCAGATAATTTGAGGGTTATAAAAAATATAAAAACCAAACTCTTAAAAAACTGACCGAATCATGTACTAATCAAAAAATAATTAAAAATAGGAAATCAGAGGGGAAAACAGTAGAATTTTGCCTTGAACATGATGCACGACGAGCCTAGCTAGGTATCCACGATGTGCGCTCTGAAAAGAGCTTTCAAAATTGGGGTCATATGCGCTATTCTGATACTCGTAGCCAAAGTTATAATCAAAATACTAAAACGTGCTCAAAACTGCCCCAATAAAGGAAAGATCACGATTTTCTACCGTTTTTGCATTGATCTACCACCTCAAGGTATTTCAGCACAATCAACATACAGTCTGACAACTCAGCATCATCTTATTTGGATCCTCCTGCATCAGTCACCCCAGGTTGGAAAGAACTTGTCCTCAAGTTCACACTAGCTTCATTAGGGTCCTTATAAAAAGGGTTCAAGTGTTTCACATTAAATACATCATAAGTCTTCAATGGCTGGGGAGGCGTAACCTGTAGGCATTATCATTGATATTCTATAGGATCTCACAAGGTCCAATCTTCCGCTCTTTAAGCTTATTATACTAGCCAACAGGAAAACGATGACTAATTAATACTACCCAAACAAAATCACCAACATCAAAAAGTACCTAGTGACGATGACTATCTGCTTGAACCTTGTACTTGGCATTGCTCTTGTGAATGGCCAGCTTCACTTAATCATGGATGCCTCTAAGATGTTTAGCCGTCTCATCTGCCTTGTGATTCAAATGGCCTATGCGTGGAATGGGGGCTAAGTCCAGCACACCGGACGTGTTTTGACGATAGACAATCTCAAATGGACTCATCCGTATGGTTCTATTCTTGGATATGTTATAGGCGAATTTTGCTTGAGGAAGAGCCAGATCCCATTGCTTTGGCTTAGTTCCAGCCAAACTCCTCACAAGATTGCCCAAACTCCGATTCACCACCTCGGTCTGACCATCTGTATGGGGGTGGTAGGCGCTATTGAAATTCAATCTTGTCCCCAGTTTCTCCCATAAACTCTTCCATAAATGGGTCATGAACTTGGTGTCGTGATCTGAAGTGATTGACCTGGGAACACCATGTAAACGAACAATCTCCTTGAAGTAAAGATGAGCGATCCGAGGAGCATCCATTGTTTTCCTACAATCTACAAACAGAGCCATCTTGGAAAACATGTCAACCACAACCAAAATAGAATCAATGGATCGTTGGGTCTGGGATAAACCCAGCACAAAGTCCATGCTAACATCGAACCAAGGAGGCTCAAGAACAGGCAAGGGGGTGTATAGGCCTGCATTAGTGAGAACCCCTTTCGACCGTTGACACACATAACATCGCTCCACATAATGACCCACATCACTGGTCAATTTGGGCCAATAGTAATCAGAGGGAACCAGGGCCAACGTCTTATCTCGCCCAAAATGACCCTTGTTATGAAGTTCACTAATAATCTGCTGCCTTAGTTAACAATCTGGGATGCACAGCTGTAATCCACGAAATAAATAACCATTAAGCAAAACAAAATTATTTTGTTGACCATCAGTTACCTCCATAAATATCCTCCCAAATGAAGGATCTGCTACATACATGTCACTGAAAACCTCAAATCCTGCAACTTTGGTGGTCATGCTGGTAAGGAGTAACGTATGACGGCTTAGGGCATCTGCTACACAGTTCAGACTTCTCGACAGGTGGCTCAATGAAAATGTGAACTCCTGCAAGTAGGCCACCAACTTAGCATGTCTTTTGCTCAACTTGTGCTGGCCATTGATGTATTTCAGGGCCTCATGATCAGTAACAAGAATGAACTCCCACTGCACCATGTAGTGATGCCAATGTTTTAGGGATTGAACTATGGCATAGAACTCCAGGTCATAAGTGGAATAATTCTTCTTTACCCCTGACAATTTCTCACTGAAAAAGGCTATGGGTTATCCCTCCTAACTCAAAAACTGCCAATGCCAACCCCAAATGTATCACAATTGACTTTGAACACCTTGTCAAAATCTGGAAGTGCTAAAACTGGCACCTCTATCATCTTCTATTTGACCAGTTGAAAATTGGCCTTTGCCTCCTCAGACCACTAGAAGTCACGTCCCTTGAGGCACTCTGCAATAGGAGCAATCAAAGTGCTAAAGTTTCTGATGAACTGACGGTAAAATGATGCCAATCCATGGAAACTCCTAACATCGTGCAAAGTCTTAGGTTTAGGCCACCCCAAGACCGCATCTATCATTGACTGATCTGCATGAACACTATCAGTAGACACAACAAAACCAAGGAAAGTTACAGAAGTAGTAAAGAAAGAACACTTCTTCTAATCAACAAACAAGCGCTCCGTTCTCAACATATCAAGAACAGCTCAGAGATGATCAAAGTGTGACGCCCATGTCTGACTATAGATGAGGATAACGTCGAAGAAAACTACAATGAATCTCCCCATAAAAGGTCGTAGAACCTGATGCATAAATCTCATGAATGTACTAGGCGCATTGGATAGCCCAAAAGGCATGACCATCCATTCATACAAGCCTTGCTACGTCTTAAACGCCGTCTTCCACTCATCTCTGGGTCTTATTCTGATCTGGTGGTATTTGTGACGACCCGACCCCCTTGTACGGCAATGCGGGGATCGTGACGTCGGGATGACGACAATACGGGTCACGCATCCCAACGATAAGTGCCAAGTGTGTACAACATGCAACAGTGTACAATAAAAATGCAGTAGATAATTAAGTCAACTAAGTACACACGAGAGCAATCCCAGATCGCTCTTCCAACGAAGCCAATCCCTAAGGCTCGTTATCCTCATCCTCATCTGCATCAAAATCTGCGATACCATAAAATGGTACCACAGAAAAGTATAAATCAAACAACCACGAGATAAAAATGCATTAATGCAACCAACAAACAGATCTCAAAACCCCATTTTTCCCGAAAAATGGTTATTTTCCAACACACGCTAAAAATCCCATTTTAGCCCAAAATATCCGTAAAATATTTTCCCAGAAAATGATTCACACAAATACCAACCATTTATCGGACACTGTAGGCTGGAATCACAGGCGGGACTATACCACCCTCCCTACCGCGTGCACCGTAGGCTGGAATCACAAGGGGGACACAACCACCATCCCTGCTTACTACCATCCCTACCGCGTGCACCGTAAGCGGGAATCGCAGGCGGGACTCTTCCACCATCCCTACTTACCACCATCCGTACAGTTCCTTCCCATACATTGAATACATATCAGAGCACTGAAGGCGGGAATCGCAGGCAGGACTATACCATCATCCCCGCTTACCACCATCCCTACCGCATGCACCGTAGGTGGGAATCGCAGGCTGGACTCTACCACCACCCCTACCGCATGCACCGTAGGCGGGAATCGCAGGCGAGACTCTACCACCATCTCTACAGTCTCTTTTCCTTTTTCTCAAACTAGTCAATCCAAACATTTCAACCATATTTAAATCATTTCTCACATAAAAACCTAATTTTCAATAACACATGAACATGAATGCAATTACACGAAAATCCATTTTTCCTAGAGAAACTCTATGAGAGTGATTGTAGAGAGGATGAGGAGCTTCTATATATTCAACCCTATTTATAGTGGATTTGGCACCAAAGACCCGTGGATATAGGCCACGGTGCCCGAGCACTTAAATGCTTGTTTCCTTGACTTTCAGTCATTCATCATTTAGAAAGTCATAAATAAGTATTCCACGCACATCAACACCAAGACCACATCATAGAAGATGATCATTCGACCATACTATTGAGACCGAAAAGTACATCTATTGGGAAAAGAAAGTTCACAAAGAAAGGTTTGATCGTCATTGTTTTTTTTTGGTGTAAATATATGGTATAGAATGAATCTAAAACATTTTATATATCTCGATCTATGCAAGACGTATCATATTAGATTACAGTAAATAAGCTTTTTATCAAACTATTTCTCTTTTCTAATGAAGTTTACGTGCTTAGAAAAAAAAAAAAAAAAAGCTTTTTCGGATGAATTCTTCCACATTTCAAAATAAGGAGTCTCAAGTGCATGCATTTTTACATTATTATTCAATAACTGATGGTGGATAGCTCAACAAAAGATCTAGTGAGGAGCCATATCATTCATTTAATTCATTACATTAACTAAGAGAACTACACGATTGATTAAGACAATACAAGAAAATCTAATTAATAATGGTAAATGTGGTTTGTGTAATTGCAAGCAAAAGCAATAAGACGGCCGCAAGAAATAAAAGAAAACTCCAAGGACTGTTGAAATAATCGTGCCGTAGTTTTGCCATCCATACATTCCGACGTCTACTGCAATGCTTCTTCAAATCGTCAGTAATTTTAGCATAAATGGGAGACCTGGATGGAAGATAGACATTGTGACCAAGCTTGTTAACCATGGTGGAAGTAACTTCATCATCACCTAAAAGGTTTTTGATAATTCCTCTTCGATGGAGAAATTCAACATGCTTTGGAGAATTAATGAGATCATCCAGGAAGCACATATAGTCGGTGGCGTGATGGGAATCCTTGTCTTGACTATATTGCTCGAATGCAATTAGATTTCGTAAGTTTGTCCTCTGTATTATCATCTATTGTCAAAGGCAAAACGTCCAATACCCCATTGTTGAACTTTATGCCAAATATGTTACCTTCCTCTGCCTTGTGGAATTTAACTCCAGCCTCATGAAGCTCAGTGGCACTATGTATTAACGTCCAATCATCTCCAATCTCTGCCCCCTTGGAAAGCTTTGTGAAACCTACACGATTGGCAGCTTTACATATCGAATCATCTGAAAGCTTCTTGAACTTCACTCCAGCCTCTTGACGTACTCTGGCATGATTTTTTTCCATATTAAGTATTGAAAAGCTAATACCTGAATGCATTAGATCAAGTAGATGTGTTAACTCTGATCTCTTCTGTAATATGTGTTTAACGCTCTTTTCATACTTATCTACCATTGCATCATTACATGGACCATTGATAGTTCGTTGAAATGGAATTCGTGAAGAGAGGAAATCAAAGGACAGACGAACGAGCTGCTGGATGATGTCTCCTCCTGATCCACTCATCTCAAACAATTTAGTAAGAACAAGAATGGAAGTTGATTTTCAAACAACAGTAGAACACGCATTATGCTATTATGCATCCAATCCAGTTGGAAGATTGGATCACATTCATCTCTAGGATGCTGCATCCCCCACTTGCGGAATAGCTCAATGATGAAACACCCGTCAAGTAGCATCATTTCTACAAAATCATCTTGGGTCTGGCTAATGCATTCTGCATAGCATTTACGGGCTCTCCCTTCTAGTTCTCTCAAGGCCATGATGTATGTGTCTACACTCCCTTCATTTCTCCTATGAAGCATTTGCTGTAGATACCGCAATTTATGCTCTTCCATAAGTCCAAGGCCATCCTTGCCATGGTTATATGGACCGATGGCAAGCAGCAAGGGTTCATAAGCCCTGTTATTTACGTTTCGTAAATGGCGATGCAATTTGAATATACAACACTTAGGAGCAACTGGAGTCAAGCCAGCGAGCTTTCTATTAATACGATTGGTGAGAGTAGGACTCATATTCCAGAGAAATAGCACAGATATTTGTTCCAAGCAGCACGTTCTCACCAGTTTAAACAACTTTCTGATAAAAAAAAAAAAAACTTTGTATCTATTAATATAAGGTTTCCACTAAAATAGATCAGAGAATTATGTTATACGGTAAAGCAGATTCTTTTTATAATGAGATTAATACAACTACTCTTTGTTTTAATAATATAATAATCAATGTGCTCAAGCTAAAAATCATTCATACGTTTATTTATTTTCCATTTAATTTGCTTAGACATGAATTGTCGGGTGGTATTTTAATGTGGCTGATTATAAGGTTCCATTACGGAAAAGCAGCTAAACTGAATGGAAATATTAGGTCATTCATTTTCTAGAGGAAAAACACCTACATTGGGTGGAAAAGTAGTGCAATTGACTAGGAATTTTACTCTGTTAAAAAAAATTGAGAATTCTACTCTTTTAATCTTACTATATTTTGTTGAAATCTCTGCCCAAGCAAGCAGTCCACAATGGCTGCTTGCTCAACCCTTAGCGCCCAACTACCTATTGAATGCAACAATAAATGTATTCATACGTGAAGCAATGCATCTATAAATTGAGACTTCTGGCGAGAGTCTCACACACCCAAGGAAAAAAGAAAAGAGAGAGAGCCGAGAGAGCTCTGAAAGAAAAGAAGAGAGTTGAGTTGAGTGGAGTGTGATCCTCCTCCTCTGTAATATTTTCTTGTGTTTCACTATTTATTAGTGAACCTATTTTCTGTGGATATAGGCAGTTGCCGAACCACGTTAAATTCTTGGTGTCATTGAGTGCGTGAGTGTACTCTTTTATTGCCGCTTTTATCCCTTCCGCTGTGTTGATTTCTCCAACAAGTGGTATCAGAGCGTTTGTTGGAATGAGTTTTTTTTTATAGAAAACTCGGTTTTAGTGCGTAGCTCATTTTTCAAATTTGAGCATACCACTGTGTTCGTCTCATCGAGACAAGAAAGCGGTGAAAACCAAAGGCCGAACGGACGCTGCACGCTCCTCCACGCGCCGTCTGAAGATCGGAGAGTGAGACTCACTCTCGACACGCGTCACACGCACCAAACAGAATATCGAGCGCGTGAGTCCCACACTCATCCACGTGCCACACGCGCTACAGGGAAGCCCTTGCGCGTGAATTTCATGCGCCCGACATGCCCCTGACTCCATAAAAGCGCGTGAGTTACACGCGCCTACGCGTCCACGCGCACTAGAGGAGTTCTCTGCGCGTGACTTACACGCGCCTACGCATTTTGTTCGCACCACGCACTGCACACGCAACAGAGTTCCTGTTTTAGTTCTTTTGCTCATTCCTTGTGCTATCTGAGTCCGATTTTGACGAAACAAGACCCGTTTCCAACAAAATCAAGCGTTCCGGACACAACGGTACTGTTCGTTCTACGATATTCCACCTCAAAGATCCTGTACTTGCATTTTATATTTAGAACAGTCTAAATCCATGGAGGATTCAGCATTAGGCGCCATGATAAAGCTGACTACCTCAAACTACAGTCTTTGGAGACCTCGAATGGAGGATCTCTTGAACTGTAAAGATCTGTTTGATCCTTTGGAAGATGAAGGGAAGAAGCCAGATGAAGTTACGGATCAGTGTGGAAAAAGATGCACAAGAAGACTATTGGTCAAATCAGGCAATGGATTGACCATAGTGTTTTTCACCACGTGGCCCAGGAGACGGATGCATATAACCTCTGGAAAAAGTTAGAGGATATGTATCAGGCTAAGACTGCTCGAAACAAGGCCCTTGATGAGACGGCTTGTTAACTTGAAGTTGAAAAGCGATACCTCTGTTGCCGAGCATACTAGTGAGTTTCAAAACCTAGTTAACCAGCTCGGGTCCGTCAACCTGAATCTTGGGGATGAAGAACAAGCCCTGCTACTTCTCAGTTCATTACTAGACAGTTGGGAGACGCTGGTGGTCTCCCTAAGTAACTCTACTCCAGATGACAAACTTACCATGACGATGGTTAATGATGCCCTGTTTAATGAGGAGGCCAGACGAAAAGAGACAAGCATGAATCAAACTCATGTCCTTGTCACCGAGAGTAGAGAAAGGCCTCAAGGTAATGATAGAGGGAGAAGTGGAGGCAGAAACAGAGGGAAGTCTCAACCACGTGGAAGGTCCAGCAGTAGCAGGAACCAGCAGATGGGTAACATGAAATGTTACCATTGTGGCAAAGAAGGCCACATGAGGAAACACTGCCGCAAGTTTTTAAGGGAGCAAGGTCAAAGCAGTAAGCTGAAGAAAGAAGATGGTGAAACCCTTGTCACTCTTTCGGGAGATGTGGCAATACTCTCCACCAGTGACGAGACGTGTCTGCACATTGCAAGCCATGATGTTGAGTGGGTGGTAGACACAGCAGCATCATACCACGCCACTTCCCATAGTGAATTGTTCACTACGTACAAAGTAGGAGACTTTGGTACGGTAAGGATGGGGAATGCCAGTTCCTCGAAGATCGTGGGAGTTGGCGAAGTGCAGATAGAAACCAACGTTGGTTGCACCATGGTGTTGAAAGATGTTCGGCACATTCCTGACCTTCAGCTCAACCTGATTTCCGGGACAGCCCTTGATCGACAGGGCTATGACAGCTACTTCAGCAAAGGCACTTGGAAGCTGTCACAAGGTGCCATGGTTGTCGCCCGAGGACATATTTGCAGTACGTTGTACAAAACCCATGTGAAGATCGGTTCTGATAGCCTCAATGCAGTGGAAGACGAGGCATCACCGAATCTGTGGCACAAGAGACTCGGACACATGGGTGAGAAAGGGTTGGATGCGCTTGTGAAGAAGGCACTCATCAAAGTTGCCAAAGGAACAGCGTTAAACCCTTGTGAGTACTGATTGTTTGGCAAACAATGAAGAGTCTCGTTTAAATACTCTACGAAGAGAAGATCAGAGTTGTTGAGTCTGGTATACTCTGATGTATGTGGTCCCATGGAAGAAGAGTCATTGGGAGGTAACAGATATTTCGTGACATTCATTGATGATGCCTCACGAAAGGTCTGGGTATATGTTTTGAAGTCAAAGGATCAGGTCTTCGAGCACTTCAAGAATTTCCACACCCTAGTGGAAAGAGAGACGGGAAAGAAGTTGAAGTGCCTGCGAACGGACAATGGAGGAGAATATGTCTCCAAAAGGTTTGCTGCATACTGCGTTGATCGCGGTATTCGACATGAGAAGACGGTCCCATATACCCCTCAGCACAATGGTGTAGCCGAAAGAATGAACCGGACCATCATTGAAAGAATAAGATGCATGCTCAGTATGACCAAGTTACCAAAGCCATTCTGGGGTGAAGCTGTTCTTGCTGCCTGTTACCTGATCAACAGATCACCTTCTGCACCACTGGAATTTGAAATTCCTGAGAAGGTTTGGTCTGGAAAAGATGTCTCTTACTCTCACCTGAGAGTGTTTGGGTGCAAAGCCTTTGCACACGTATCCAAGGAGCTGAGACAGAAGCTCGATGTCAAGTCAACTCCATGTATCTTTGTTGGATATGGAGATGAAGAATTCGGATACAAGTTATGGGATCCAGTGACAAAGAGAATTGTCAGAAGTAGGGACGTTGTGTTCCATGAACGCCAGAACATAGGAACTGAAGCTTCATCAAGAGAGCTTAGTTCCGATACTCCAAATCCTGCACCATTACAGTCCGCCACAGATAATGAGGATATGCAGGATCGAGATCTAGAAGCAGAAGAAGAAGCTCAAGGTGTCGAGCAGGGGGAGCAGCTGGTGTACCACCACAAGGGATAGATGGTGATGAACCTTCTTTGGTTGATGAACCAAGAAGATCGGCAAGAGGCCGCCTATTGATTCCATCGAGGAAATATCCGAAATCAGACTATATTCTGCTTACTGATGAGGGGGAGCCAGAGAGCTTCCAGGAAGTTCAAACTCATGCTGATAGAAGCCTATGGGTGCAGGCAATGCAAGAAGAGATGAGTTCTTTATAGAAAAATCAGACTTATGAGTTGGTGAAACTTCCTGAAGGAAAGAAAGCCCTAAAGAACAAATGGGTGTTCAAGCTGAAGAAAAATGGCCAAGGAAAGCTAATGAAGCACAAGGCCAAATTGGTTGTCAAAGGATTCCAGCAGAAGAAGGGAATCGATTTTGACGAGATATTTTCCCCGGTGGTGAAAATGATGTCAATCCGAGTCATTGGTAGCCAGCTTGAATTTGGAACTCGAACAGATGGATGTGAAGACAGCCTTTCTCCATGGAGATTTGGAGGAGGAGATCTATATGGAGCAACCATAAGGGTTTGCAGCTCCAGGGAAAGATCACTTAGTCTGCAAGCTGAAGAAGAGTCTCTATGGCCTCAAGCAAGCTCCGAGGCAATGGTACAAGAAGTTCGACTCATTCATGATGAGTCATGGTTACAAGAGACTTGTTGCAAATCAGTGTGTCTATGTTCGAAGGTTCCAGGATGACAAGTTTGTCATACTCCTTCTTTACGTTGATGATATGTTAATCGTTGGTGAGGATAGGTCCATGATTAACAAACTAAAGAAGGAACTATCCAAGTCCTTTGACATGAAGGACTTAGGCCCAGTACAATAAATTTTGGGCATGAAGATTGTTCGTGATAGGAAAGCCAAAAGGGTGTGGCTATCACAACAAAAATATGTTGAACGGGTCATCAGACGTTTCGACATGGGAGATACAAAGCCAGTCAATACTCCACTTCCTAACCATTTCAAGTTGAGCAAGAGCTCATGTCCTTCTTCAACAAAAGAGATTGAAGAAATGGAAGCAGTCCCCTACTCTTCAGCAGTAGGAAGCCTGATGTATGCAATGGTTTGTACCAGACCAGATATTGCTCATGCTGTAGGCATGGTAAGCAGATTCCTTTCAAATCCAGGAAAGGATCATTGGGAAGCAGTCAAGTGGACTCTCAGGTACCTAAAAGGTACATCGAATATGTGTTTGTGTTTTGGGGGAGCTAAACCAGTTTTGGAAGGCTATACAGATTCAGATATGGCAGGAGATCTGGATAGCAGGAAATCTACTTCGAGATTTCTCTTCACCTTTGTAGGAGGAGCTGTCTCTTGGCAGTCCAAGTTGCAAAAATGTGTTGTTTTATCCACAACAGAGGCAGAGTACATTGCCGTAGCGGAACCTGGGAAAGAGATGTTGTGGATGAAGCGTTTTCTCCAAGAACTAGGAGTTAGTCAAGAAGACTACAAGGTACATTGTGATAGTCAAAGTGCTCTAGACTTGAGCAAGACTTCAATGTACCACTCTCGCACCAAGCATATTGACATCCGCTATCATTGGATACGTGAAGCGATGGAACAACAGCTATTGAAGCTTGTGAAGATCCATATGAAAGGGAATCCAGCAGACATGCTGACGAAGGTGGTTACAAGTGAGAAGCTTGAGCTATGCAGAGACATAGCTAGGATGGATATCATATAGGTAAATGGGCTTGGAGGGGGAGAATTGTTGAAATCCCTGCCCAAGCAAGCAGTCCACAATGGCTGCTTGCTCAACCCTTAGCGCCCAACTACCTATTGAATGCAACAATAAATGCATTCATACGTGAAGCAATGCATCTATAAAATTGAGGCTTCTGGCGAGAGTCTCACACACCCAAGGAAAAAAGAAAAGAGAGAGAGAGCCGAGAGAGCTCTGAAAGAAAAGAAGAGAGTTGAGTTGAGTGGAGTGTGATCCTCCTCCTCTGTAATATTTTCTTGTGTTCCACTATTTATTAGTGAAGCTCTTTTCTGTGGATGTAGGCAGTTGCCGAACCACGTTAAATTCTTGGTGTCACTGAGTGCGTGAGTGTACTCTTTTATTGCCGCTTTTATCCCTTCCGCTGTGTTGATTTCTCCAACATATTTGGTATCGGTGTTATTAGACTGTGTGCTAATTTCTTTGTAGTCACTATTCTTAAAAAAAATGATTTAGATCTAATAATTCAATTAGATTAATACATTGAATTAATAAAGAAATAATTAAATGCAATATTATTACCTAAGTTTTCATGTTTTTACAGTTCGAGATTACAAAATTGATACTTGAATTTCAATAAACTTGCAATAAGTACCTTCGTCAATCTCTCCAAAGAAAGTTTACGGTAGGATTGACACGTGACATTTGTATGCCACATGTTAGCCTTTCTTTAGCTTGAATGGATGTTGTTATCATATATATGGAAATCAAAGGCTGACACGTGGCCTTATATTAGTATTCTAATATGAGATTAATAGAAGTACCTAGTTGCGAGTTTCTTGAAATTCAGGTATCAAATTTGCAAAGTTAAAAGTTGAAATCTCGAAAAGTTAAATCGTGAAAATTCAAGTACTAATATCTGATTTTACATTTAACTCTTAAAAAATGATAACATATTAACATGAATAGGGGCACATATACTTTCACACGGATCCCTCACATGAACAATTCGTGGGCACTGTTTATGTTAGAGGTATCTGTGTAGACCCACAAAAGTACACGCTTCTTAATCATTTTCGTAAAAGAAATTAAGGATCTAATAACTATTGAATCGGAAATGCCAAAAATAGTTATTGAAATTGTTCTAAAATCCATATATGGTTTGTTTTGGACTTTTTCATAATACTTCTATCTCCAAGTTCACAAATGGTTCATGAGCTTTGGCACCTTGAAAAATAAATACTCAACCATTTGAAAATTATACGTTTTTATAATTCGAGATCTTAGTTTTCAAATCTCGTAAAATTGCTTTATGAATTTCAAGAAACTCATAATTAAGTAACTCCATCAATTTCTCGCTAGATAATTAACAACAGGATTGACACGTGACATTAGTATGCCACGTGTGAACCTTTAATTGGCTTGTGTGGATGTTGATGCCATATACTTGGCAATCAAAGGCTGATATGTGGCCCTATATTAACTTTCTAGCAAGAAATTGATGGAGGTACGTAACTAATTGTGAGTCTCTTGAATTTCATGAATCAATTTTGCGTGAGTTGAAAACTAAGATATTCTCAAATTATAAAAATGTGAAAACTCAAATACTGATTTTACATTTAATTCTAAAAGAAATGATAACGACAAGGATACAGGCCATTATTTTAACACGAACCCGGCCGGCACATGATCAATTAACAGGTGCTGTTTATGTGAGAGGGATCCATGTAGACATGTGTCTTAATCATTTTTGCAAAACAAATGAAAGATCTAATAACTATTGAATAGGTAATGCCAAAAGTAATTATTGAAGTTGTGGGATTCATATATATGTACCGTTTGATTTTGAACTTGATCAGAATACTTCTATCGCCGAGTTCTCAAATGGTTGAGTTTTACCTTAGCACCTGAAAAGATGAATACTACCATTTGAAAATTACACAGTGAGTATCGAAAGGTACTACCATTTGAAAATACTACCGTGTAACAGATTAATTGTAGTGGATGAATGAAATAAGATGATGAATGAGAATGAATACTGAAAAATGAGAATTCGTATATTGATAGAGATGAAAAAAAAGGCTTGCTTCGAGGGAGGCTCCTCCAATTTCTGAGTAGAGAATATTCTGGATTATTTTCATAACTAACTCTGTCAGAGTGACAGACCTAAATAGTACTGAAAGTAGGAAATGACTAAACTGCCCTTAACACATCATGGGCTGTAGCTATTACATTAGAAATAAAATAAAAACAAATAACAATGGCCCAATAGGTGAAGCTTCCAGCCGACGTCCCTTGTAACTTGAAGCCCGATACCCTTCTTTCCATTTGGCCCATGAAGTCCATAACATCACTTAACATTCTAGGGCTTGGTCGATCTAATCTTCCCCAATTTCTCACAATTCTTCATCACGTTCCTCATCACTTCGTACGCCCCTTCTCAACTGCACTTCTCCTCTTCACCTCATTGCCCCTAGCCGTTGTGTAACAAATCCCTCTCCCTTAGAGAACCTTGCCCACAAGGTGAGGAAAGTCCCCACATACCTGTCGATAAGGTTCCCAAGAAGCTTCCTCCACGGGCTGCCCTTGCCAACGAACTAGCACTTCGACTAAAGGTAGGTTCTTCACTTTTCTCATCCTCCTTGAAATTATTTCTTCTGGTTCTGGCTTCAAAATGCCTTTTGAGTTAATTGGTGGTAGGGTAGGAAGTGGGTTCACATTGTGAGCTAGGGTTGGCTTTAGTTGAGACACATGAAATACGTTGTGTATCTGTGTTGTGCTAGGTAGCTGGAGTTTGTAAGCCACTTCACCAATTTTTTCTTGGATCTGGAAGGGGCCATAGTAATGAGGGGCTAGTTTAAAACTCTGTTTGTGATGAATTGAAGACTGACGATATGGTTGTAGTCTTAAATAGACCCAATCCCCTACCTGGTATTGTTGTTCTTTCCTTTTTTATCTGCATATTTCTTCATCCTCTCCTGAGCCCTAACAAGATTTTGTCTTAACAGGTGCCAAATTTGATCCCTCTACTGCAAGGTAATTTCGACCTCTGCTACCCTTGCTGTGTTTGGTATGTAACTAATCAGTTTAGGTGGTATGTAGCCATAAAGTGCCTGAAAGGGAGTAATTTTGGCTGAGGCATGTTGGGTTGAATTATAACACCATTAAGCCAAGGCAACCCAATTAGACCAAAGCTTAGGATTGTCACTGACATAGCTCCTTAGGTAGTTCTCGACCCACTTATACACTGCCTCTGTTTGACCATCTGTTTGAGGATGGTAGGCAGTGCTGAAAGCCAGTTGCACACCCTGCAATGAAAACAATTCCTTCCAAAATTTGCTTGTGAATGTGGGGTCTCTATCTGAGACAATGGAATGGGGCATTCCATGTAGCTTAAAGATATGCTTAACAAACAGTTGAGCCACCACCTTAGCTGTGTAGGGATGTGAAATGGGTATGAAGTGGGCATACTTTGTAAATCTATCCACCACTACCCATAAGGCATTAAAACCTTGAGAATGGGGTAGACCCTCTACAAAATCCATGGAGATATCTGTCCAAGGGCTGGATGGTATTGGAAGAGGTTGTAGGAGTCCACTAGGTAGTGTGTTATCCATCTTCACTGTTTGACACGTGTCGCAGCTCCTTAGAAAGAACTTTAGATCTATTTTTAAACCAGGCCAAAAGAAATCTTTAGTGAGTTTATGCAGGGTCTTATCAAATCCCAAATGTCCTCCTATGGGGCTGCTATGCACCAAGTGTAGGATTTTGTCAATGAGGTCTGAGTGGGCTGGAATATAGATTCTGTTTTTATAAAATAAGACCCCATCTTTGACCACATAGTGAGGAGGCAACCTGTTTTCTTGGTGTTTTTGAAACAATGATGTTACTTCTGCATCAGAATCATAGAGGCTTTTAATTTCAGTGAGCCAATCCCAGCTAGGAAGTGTAATTAGAGCCACCGTCACTTCATTTTCTAGCTCTTGCCTAGATAAGGCATCTGCTATCACATTCTCTCTCCCCTTTTTGTATTCCACCAAAAAATCATACCCCATGAGCTTCAATATCCATTTTTGCTGCATTGGAGTGCCCACTCTCTGATCTAGTAAAAATTTCAAACTTTGGTGGTCCGTTTTCACTACGAAAGAGTGGCCCAACAAGTAGGGTCGCCATTTCTGTACAGCTGAAACTAGTTCCATTAGTTCCTTTTCGTATGTTGACATAGCTAGTGCTCGGCCCTTAAGAGCTTGACTGAAAAAAGCTAGCGGTCTTCCCTCTTGCATTAGCACAGCTCCAATAGCTTCCCCGGAGGCATCACATTCAATTACAAAAGGTAATTGAAAATTAGGTAAGGCCAAAACTGGTGGTTGACTCATGGCCTGTTTGAGTTGGTCAAAAGCAGTTTGGGCTGTCTCACTCCACTTAAAACTGTCCTTTTTTAACAGTTCAGTTAGCTTTGCTGCAATTGCCCAATATCCTTTCACAAATCGTCGGTAGTAACCCGTTAGCCCCAAAAATCCTCTCAAGGCCTTGATAGACCTTAGAACAGGCCCATTCTTCATGGCTTTCAGTTTATCTGGATCAGCTCTAATGCCTTGGCCCGAAATGAGATGGCCCAAATAGGCAATTTCTTCTTGCCCAAAACAACACTTACTCAATTTGGCAAATAATTGATGTTGTCTTAGTAATTCAAAAGTGAGTTTCAAGTGTGATAAATGCATCTCAACATCACTACTATAGATTAGTATATCATCAAAAAATACCAAAATAAAGTGACGAAGATAGGGCTTAAAAACCTAGTTCATTAGGCTTTGAAATGTT
This sequence comes from Juglans mandshurica, assembly GCA_022457165.1. Lineage (NCBI taxonomy): Eukaryota > Viridiplantae > Streptophyta > Magnoliopsida > Fagales > Juglandaceae > Juglans > Juglans mandshurica. The sequence goes on along the minus strand of CM039619.1, from coordinate 31,730,192 downwards.
GAGGGCGCGTTAGTTAAGCCAAAAGGCATAACTAGGAACTCGTAGTGACCTTCATGTGTCCTAAAAGCAGTTTTAGGAACATCCTCCGGACGCACCCTGATTTGATGGTAACCTGACCTCAAATCAAGCTTAGAAAAAATTTTAGCTCCATGGAGTTGATCCATTAGCTCATCCACCACCGGAATAGGATATTTATCCTTAATAGTAACACTGTTCAGCGCTCTGTAATCCACACATAATCGCCAAGTCCCATCGGCCTTTCTCACCAAAAGGCATGGAGATGAGTAAGGGCTTTGAGATGGTCGTATAACCCCTGATTCCATGAATTCCTTCACAATCTTTTCAATTTCTTCCTTCTGAAAATAGGGGTAGCGATATGACCTCATAGAGATTGGTTTTGTTCCTGGCTGCATTGTGATAGAATGGTCATGTGTACGGCTAGGGGGAAGGCCTTTTGGGGTGGAGAAGATGTCTTGGTAATTGTTGAGTAGGTGTTGAATTGGTTCAGGTAGAGAATGGGGTGGGTTTGTTGTGGATTCTTCAATCAACTGCAATAACAGTCCTTTAGTCTCCATATGATTAGTTCGCTACATTGACCCCTCCTCAAGCAAGTGGTGAGCATTCAGCCCCTTCAGTATTACAGCCTTGCCATTGTGTTGGAATTGCATGGTCAATTCCTTGAAATTCCACAGGATGGATCCCAATGCTTGCAGCCATTGGACCCCTAAAACCATGTCACCACCAGCTAAGTCCAGCAAATACATGTTGACCTGGAACACCTCCCCTTGGATGCTGATATTGACGCTCATCACCTTCCCTTCACTCTCAAGCTGATCTCCATTAGCCACTTTAACTTTAACTTTAACTTTTTTATCAGATAAAACTGACAATGGAAGACGTGAGATAATGGTAGTATCTAGGAAGTTATGTGTACTTCCTGAATCAATTAGAATAGTGACACATTGGCTGCCAATTTTCCCTCTAACCCTCATGGTTTTAGGATTAGGAGAGCCAATAATGGCATGTAGTGAGATTTCAGGCTCTCTTTCGGGTCTGGACAGATCTGAACAAATAGGTTGTGAGGGCAAACTGTCTGGTGGTTCTTCTATTAAAGTGTCATCCTCCAACACCTCCTCAATGAGATAGAGTTTAGGACTTTGGCACCTATGCCCTGGGTGCCATTTGGAGTCACAATTATAGCAAAGGCCCTTCTCGCGCCTCTCTCTCATTTGGGCTGGACTAATCTTGTGGACATGTACAATAGCCTTTGGATTGTGTTTCTGGCTGTCAAGTTGGGTGGGTTGGGTGGGATTGATTTTTAAGGTGGCTGGTTCAAAGTGGTGATGGTTATTGGTTCTGGGAATGAATTTCTTGTGTAAGGAAGTTTTTTCCTCTTGAATTTTTGCAAGGCCATATGTTGAGAGAAGGTTGTGTGGGTTAAACATGCGGACTGTCAACCTTATATCATCACGTAGACCACTCAAAAAACAACTTAGTTTGTATTGTTCTGAGAGCCCTTGTAATCTGTTTGATAAAGACTCAAACTGAGCTTTATATTTCTCAACAGATCCTACTTGTCGGAGCCTAGTTAATTGCTCCATGGGGTTATCATAGCTACTTGGCCCAAATCTAAGCAATAGGACTTTAACAAACTCATCCCAAGATGTTAAGACACCCGACTCATCAAGATCTTGGAACCATACGAGGGCCTTGCCCTCCATATGGAAAGAAGCAAGTCTCAAACGATGTTGAGGTAACATATTATGAAAAGAAAAGAACTGGTTCACCTTGTAGAGCCATCCATGTGGGTCACCTCCATTGAAGGTTAGGAAATCCAATCTTATAGCTCTCGGGTACACTTCACCTGTATGCTGCACCATCTGTTCATTCTGATTTGAACCTCCAGCTTGATTTGAGTTTGTTGATTTTTGGTGATTCACGTTTTGCAGGTCTGAAGCCATAGCAGTAAACTGATTCATCATGGCCTCCATTTGCCGACGTACAGCTTGCATTTCTACTCCAATTGTATTAAACTGAGATTCAGTTTGCTTCATATGGGTTTCAGTCGATTTCTTGAAGGAGTTAAATCCTTCCTGGAGTTGTGTGAAACGAGTACCTTCAGCCATTGAAAGAAGAGGACCGAGGGCTCTAGATACCACTTGTAACAGATTAATTGTAGTGGATGAATGAAATAAGATGATGAATGAGAATGAATATTGGAAAATGAGAATTCGTATATTGATAGAGATGAAAAAAAAGGCCTGCTTCGAGGGATGCTCCTCCAATTTCTGAGTAGAGAATATTCTGGATTATTTTCATAACTAACTCTGTCAGAGTGACAGACCTAAATAGTACTGAAAGCAGGAAATGACTAAACTACCCTTAACACATCATGGGCTGTAGCTATTACATTAGAAATAAAATAAAAACAAATAACAATGGCCCAATAGGTGAAGCTTCCAGCCAACGTCCCTTGTAACTTGAAGCCCGATGTCCTTCTTTCCATTTGGCCTATGAAGTCCATAACATCACTTAACATTCTAGGGTTTGGTCGATCTAATCTTTCCCAATTTCTCACAATTCTTAATCACGTTCCTCATCACTTCGTACGCCCCTTCTCAACTGCACTTCTCCTCTTCACCTCATTGCCCCTAGCCGTTGTGTAACATACCATGTTGTTAATTATCTTTATTTTGGGATGTCCGAAAGGAGAAAAAGTGGCCTCACTGTTTTGTTATATATACGAGGAAATAAATAAATAAAAAAACTCAAAACAGAAGAAAGGTAAAAAAAAAAACCTCCTTCTTTTAGACTTACTTGCTTAATGATTATTAGAAGTAGATCGACCCCACTACTCCTGTAGATTGCTTCCTTCCCTTTACTTAAATACAGTTCAGACGACTTTAATAATCCCAGCAAATGTTGCCTTCACACATACGTGTGGACTAAGTCAGAGCTGTCAACGTAGATCATGACCGTGCGACCTACTCTTTAGTCTCTTACCGTGAAAATGCCGCAGCATCTGTGAGTCATTTGTATTTAATATAAATAATAAAATATAACATTTTCGATATTTTTGAATAAGTTATAATAATCTCATATTTATATATAATTTTTTAAATTGCATCTGCTATTAGGAATTACTAGTACTGTTAATATTAAACAGTACCACACAAACAATTTATTGTCCATCTTAACAATAAAATTCTAAACAATTTTGTTTAAATTGAAAAATGTAAGTAGTTTTAGATTAAATGATGGTACTGATGCATTTGTAAAGACAAATAGCTATGAAGATCACACACCACCCCCAAACGCAGTAGATTATAGTTTTTTCTCTTATTTTGTAAAGTACTCTATGCCTCGATCTAATACTATAAATATGTAATAAGAAATATATTTTAAAATTAAAAAATAATTTTTTTATTTTTTGAAAAAAAAAAATCAAGCTAGCCACTAGGGTGTGGCCAGGTCACTACAAGAACTCAAGCATTTTCCAGTGATTTTCAAATCGTCAGAAAAAAATCGCCCTAAGTAGAGGTTATTTCCAGCGATTTTCAAGTCGCCGCTTAATTTTCGTTGAGAAGTTGGGAAATCATGTTGAAAAAATGTACAATTTACTTTTGCGGCGACATTTGTACCTTTTCCAGCGATTTTTGTCGTTGCAACAATGTATTATTAACCGTAGCGGCATTAAATTTCCGTCAATTAAAGAAAATCGCAGCAATATATATTATTTGCGGCGAACATTGTTGTTGTAAAAACACATGCGCCCATTTAAACTTATTAGCGGCGAGTCAAAAGCGCCGGAAAAGATCATTAAAATTAAAACCCCCGCATTAGGTTTTTCCCTCATTTCGTTCCCTCCAGCCGTCTCTCCCCTTCCCCCTTTCTCTCCGCAGTCTCTCTTCTCCCTCAAGCCTTCGCCACGCACAGCCCGTCGCCAACAGCCCCAGCACGCCACAGCGACCTCACCTCTACTGCCACCCCCTCCTTCTCCCCTAGCCCCCATGCCAATCTCTTTTTGGCCTCACCTCCCTCTCTCTCTCTCTCTCTCTCTCTCTCTCTCTCTCTCTCTCTCTCTCTCTCTCTCTCGGATTTCTATATATCACCATCGCTAGGGCCGCCGTTCGCCACCACCCACACATCGACGTCGTCGCAAGTCCTCCGTCGGAGCCCCTTCTCCTCTACGCCTAGCCCAGCAGCCCGAGGCCCTCCCTCTCTCACTTGCTCTGTTTGCAACCCACTACCACCAAATGAGGAGGAGGCACGGGGAGTAGGGCAAATGAGGCATTTTAGGCTGGCCAATTTGATTGGGTATTGCTGTGATGGAGATGAGAAGCTGCTGGTTGCTGAGTACATGCCTAATGATACTCTTGCGGAGCATTTGTTTCACTGTTTGTACGGTTTCTAGCATGGGTTCTTCTTTTTTTAATTCTTAATTTATTGTTTTAGCTATGGCCTGTGCATCCAAGAAGAAATTCTTATTAGTTCTTAGGTTGCTCTGATTTAGATGATCTCTTAAGCTTGTCCTTTGTGTTTTAAGATTTTCTTTGAATCTTAAAACTCATTTGTGAGCTTTCCATATTTGATTGGCTTCAATATTTTTTTCTGTTCGGTTAATGGGATTGTTTGTTGTGGAACTTGGATAGTTTTTATGACATTGATAAGTCTAGTGTACCAGTTTCATGTTTATGAGTTCCACAAGTAGTAAACTCAGATGGCCATCAGTACAGAGGAAATTGTTGTCCACAAGTAGTAAACACTTGCTTGGTGACACTTGTTGTTAGTTTTTAGATCATCTGTAAGTTTGGTTTTGTGCTTTCCACTTGTGCAATTGCTTTTTTGAGCAAGAATATACAATTTGGATGTGCATAATTTTTTTGTGGATTCTGTTTTTGGTTGCTTAGAGCTGGTTTTGGTTGAAATTTGAGTTCACTTGGTACTTCTCAAGTCACCTCTTGAGGTTGAGATGGAGGGATGGAATAAAGGAAGAGAAATGAAAAATAAGAGGTTGAAATGTTAAGAGAACACATAATACTAAAAACTGATTTATTGCTTAATTATTTCCTCTGCTGCAGGCGACATTTATTTTCTGATTTGCTTCTGTTTGGACTCAATTATCTGGCTACTGACCAACTTTAATCATGAGTATATGAGGGGATTCAATGGTGGAGTCTTATGTAAGAAGAAATGAAGAAATTCTGATGAGACCATAAGCAAGCAGTAAGAGAATCCACAATAGATTCTAACACTGAATTGTGTAGATCTTTCTATTTTCTTACTATTAGGAATACCAAATGACCTTAAAATCTCAATATGTGACATTAGAAAAACCTTCATAGAAACCACGAAAACTATAGTGAAGTCTATAGAAAAATGAGGAAGCTCGAAGGTTAGAGAAACAACTTAAACTAGTTGAAGTTTGAGGTGAAAAAAAAACTGTCATATATTATTACTATGTTTATGGTTTGATTTAGTTGCTGCAAATCAGTCCCATTAATGGCTTGGTGCTTTTATGGAGTTGCAGAATCATTTGGAATTACTTGTCTTAGTTTGACACATAATGCTGGCATAAAGTTAGTTCACTGCTTAAATATGTAGTTGAAGTCAGATTTTCACACGTGTTTTCTTTTATTCAACTTGTCAGAAATTCTAACACAGTGCTATCTATCACCCACCACCTTTAAAACAGAATGAATGGATTAATTAACTCAGATGGTTTAGAAGTCCAGGCTCAGTTGTCACACCTTATTTCTGAAGTAGGGTTCTTTTTCATTGACAAGAGAAAAAACAATAAATTGGTGAGCTTTTGCTCTTTTCCTAGAATCTGAAAGTTCAATTAGAATATGATCTCTTTGGTGTTCTAGTTGGGAATAATGATGTAAATGTTTTTTTTCCAAAACATAGTGAGATATATTCCTTGAATATCTTGATGGTCAATCACATGTTGGTTCATCACTTGGTGCATTTTTCTCACTTTAGGCCACTGAGTTCCATGAAGATTGAAGCCACCAGTGGAGCTTGGAGATGACACATCCTTTCAGTAAAAAAAGACTAGCTTCATCTTCAATCACCAGATGTTTACCTGAACAAACAAGAAGAAGGTGGCACAGGTATCATAATTATAGATCATTATTACCCAAGTGAGACAAACCATGCATTGGAAAACCCATGAACTTTTTGATAAGTAGGTTTACTATCATGGAAAAACCATGCATTGGCTCAAGTTTAATTGGCAATTAGGAAGTCAAAACATGACTAAATAATTGCCATATGGAAAGGGAAAATCATTAAGGTTTTAAAGGAACACAATGAACAGGGTATACAAATTTCCTCTGTATTATATTTTCCAGAAAATAAATGGACGACCAACTCTTGATGTATGTTTTGAGGATTTGAAGGAAAAGAAAATATGAAAACATCTACATTTAACTTGGAGGCAAACACAATGTTTATTAATCTACAACAGAAATTCTGAATATTAAATCCTGCACTACAAGAAGTTGAATATGACTTCACAAAGTAACACAATTAAATGCCTATCACTTCATTGCAATCTTCTACAAATTAATGGTAACGTGAGGATGCACAAAAAAAGTGAGTGAAGCCTCTACAGGAAAATAATGCAAAGATTATACTTTCAAAACACAAACATTTCTACTTGTTCAGGAACAACAGTATAGAAAAAAAAGTCTCAAAAAAATTAAAACAGTTCTTGCTTGAAACAAGCATCCAATGAGTGCATAAATTCATCACTTGCACCAAAGTAAATACACATAACTTAAGCAAGTGATGTGAAAATGCATGTTAAGTTCTCATTCCACTAAAGACTATTTAGGGCTTAAAGATGATACCCTTCATAAATTCTCTGATGGATGCCAAAGTTCATTGTCATCATTAATATATGACAACATAAAAATATAATATGGATAAAATTGTCTAGAAGCATCATCTTTATGTTCTAAAATTGAATAATAATTATGTGCTTAAGCCCTTGCCAAGAATGGTATTGGATGCTAATTAATGCTTAATTACTTGACGTAGAGGTATCGCATCAATTGATGGAGCTTTTCTGAGATGGCTTGCCGAATACTGAGTTGGGACACAGAATTGGGTCAGTTCTATCGCGATGGTACTCTCCAGGTTTTGTGGATAAATATTCTTGTAAGTTGGGATATATGAGTTATGAAATGATGAAATAATCATATGCATAGTTTAGGTTTTAGTGCGAGAAGATTGATAGGAAATAGATCACCAATATGCAAATTAGAGGAGTTGACCCATGTGATTGAGGGCTATTGTGCATGAATGGGTTATACCCTTTACACTTTACCCACACCATTTTATAGCATTTATTTTGTTCAAGTACACAGGTTTTTTTTTTTTTTTTTTAAATTTTGTAAAGTATATCTTGCAGTGCAAATGCATGCATATGGACCACCTAGGTGGCCTCCTTTTGAAGGCAGCTTTGAAGGCTATGATATGAATGTATCATGTATCCTATTCAATGCATTTTTTTTTTTTTTTGTAAAGGACCATTTCCGGCAATTTTTACCCACCGGAAATATTTTTTATAACCGTAAAACTATTTCCAGTGAGTAAAAATCGCCGCAAAAAGTTATTTCCAACTAAACATACCGTCACAAAAAAAAAAAAAAAAAAACTTGCAGCGACCCTTAATATGGTTTAACAGACTTTTGCGGCAAATTTACGTCTTTTTTCGGCAAAAATAGTCGCCGTAAATAATGTTTTGCAACGATTATATCAGCAACCGGATGGATTTCTTGTGGCGTTTGGATTCACTATTTGCGACGCTTTAATTTCACCGTAAATACTTTTATTTCCAACGACTTTTGTAAATTGCTGGTAAAAAGAATAAGCATCTGTTTTTTGGCAACCAACGTGCAACGATTAAAAATTCGCTGTAAAAAATGCTTTGCAACATTTTTGGAGCTTTTAGCGGCAAATTTAAAGCGCTGGAAAAGACCAAATTACTTGTAGTGAGTCAAGCCGCCAGCCACCTCTATAAGTCTATGTTATAAAATTCATGACTTATTTATGTAGAGGAAAATTCTACAAGCTGCTCGATCGCTGGCTATGACATTGAATTTTTGTCATTATACATGATCATTCAATTATTGGTTGCTTCCAATATTTAGGGTTGACCCAAAGTCTATGGTCAGTCGGTGACCCCTGGACGCCGAAGGTTTGGGTTGATCTATTATGTAGTTCCTACGGGCTGGAGACAATGGAGTCGTTCCATGAATTTTTCTTCTTTTTGCCCTATTTTTATGGCAGAGCAAAAATCTAAAAATCCAACTTCGAATCTAATAGCTTTGCTCTGGAATTTGAGTTGGAGGTGTCAGCGGGCCTACTCCGCCTCTGATTTTGCCCTCCGACTCTGACTCCAACTTCGATATTGTACATATTTTATAAAAATATATGTATTTATCAATATATTAATCATATACACTAGTATAGTGTTATAGTTATATAACTAGAACTTATATAGTTAAATTTAATAATCTACTAGTATAAGCTAATTATTATAAAATAATATACTTATAATATAATATAAATTAACTAATAATAGTTTAGTATATATAAACATCATAGTATTACTTCAATGTAACACTAATGTATGATAATGCATAATAATTAATGTGTAATAACATGTAATACTAATGCATAATAATTAATGTCTAATAACATGTAACACTACTGTATAACCACTAATGTATAATTTATAATAATATGTAATACTAATGCATAATAACTAATGTATAATAACATGTAATAGTAATGTATAGTCACTAATGTGTAATAACATGTACTACTAGTTTAAAACAACATGTAATACTAACGTATAATAACATGTAATACTAATATATAATAACTAATTTATAGTAACACTACTATAATACACATATAATACTAAGTTTAGTGTATAATTAAGTTAGAAACTAATATAATAACATGTAATATTTTAGTAGAATGACATGCAATTAAACACTATAACACAAGTCTATAATAGAAATAAGTTAGATACTAGTATAGAATAGTATAATGAGTTAATAACATGTAATAATATAGTATAATATTACCTAATTAGACACTAGTTAAATAGTAATTATTAATAATCTATACTAACAATTAAACTTAGTAATTAAAAAATTATAAAAATCATAAATAAAATAAACATTTGTGGTTAAAACAAAGATTAAAATTAATTTATCATTTGGTTTAGTTTAGGGTTTAACAAAAAAAAGCCAATATATGGTTTGGGTGCCGTTTGGATAGTGAGTTGAGATAAAAGTTGAAAGTTGAATAAAATATTCTTAGAATATTATTTTTTAATATTATTATTATTTTAAAATTTGAAAAAATTGAATTGTTTATAATATTTTATATGAAAATTTATGAAATTTATAATGAAGAGATGAAACAGTTCTTGTATCCAAATGAGGTCTTAGGGGAAAGAAAGAGGCTTTAGAAGCAAAAACAATAAATCATTTCCCTACAAAAACTACTATTTCTTTTCTTTTCCCTCACTTAATTCCTTCATACTAATTAACCACATTTACACTTTTATTTATAGAACATTAAGAGGTTATAATAGTATTAAAGTTATAATCTTTTACTCTTTTAACAGCTTCTCACCATAGTGAGCCAGTGATTGGGCGATCCTAGATCTCTGATCACATACCAATACACCATCCTCAAATGCAGTAGATTATAGTTTTTTCTTTTTCTCTTCTTTTGTAAAGCTCTCTATGCTTCGATTTGATACTAGGATATGGAATATGAAATATATTTTAATATTATAAAATAAGTTTGATATATTTTCTTTAAAAAAATAAGCTAGCAAGTAAGGTGTCGCCAAGTCAAGCTGCCAGCCCCACTCTCCGATTGCCCAACTCTAGTTCATAAGTTTATTTCTAGTTTTTTTGTACATTTTCCGGCAATGGTAACAAGTTGTTCCAATCTGTTGCTTGCCGGCATTTTTCGACCGCCATGCGCCTCTCCAATGGTCTCCCCAACCGCCAATCTGTTAGGTGGAGGAAGAAAATTGTCCAAATCAGTGGCGCGTGTGGCTCACGCACGGCTTATAGTGCATGTAGGCCTCATGCGCCTCCGCATCATAAGGGGTTTCAAGCCGCTACACGTGGCACCACTATGGCCAGCAGCCTTTGATCTTTCAGATCTGCATGCTCCTTTCTTGCTCAGTGCCTACACGTGCCACTACTATCGATGGCGGTCTTTCACCGGTGTATCGGGTCATCTTCTAGTTGTTATTCTCCTATGTTTCTACTTTTCCTAACCAGCAATCAAGATGATATGGCCATGATAGTCTCTTACAGTTGGACCAAATCAACAAAATGCAGTGCACCCCTTCTCGACTACGGTGTTTAGCCATAGGTTTATAGTTTGTCTACTAGACTATGTGTTAAAACCGCTTTTGAGCAGCATCCCTTTGTGGGACTGGATTGGAGTCAAGTTTTTTACTTACCCCATTTTTTTATTTTATTTTTATTTTGGTGCTGTTTTTTGTTTGTTTTGGGAAGATTGTCTAGGACTCCCATCCCACTTAATTTTATATCTTTGTAACTGTGTAGTTTATTTAAGCAGTGCTTAACTTGCTTAAAAAATAAAAAAGAAAAGAAAAAAGAAAGTTGTTGGCCCCACTATAAGTCTAGGTTAGAAAAGTCATCATGTACCGCCCCAAACCGGTTGGCCTGGAGAATTACTACTTGTCACCTAAGAAGATGTCTCCCAACACAACTAAAAATAAAACTCCAAAACTTTATTGGCAAAACTCAATCTCATGTACTCTAAATAACCACATTGAAAACTCTACAAAGTCAATACTGCAGCAAAATAAACTAAAGAGTAAAGAGTCCAAAATCTCCCGGTAGTCATAACAAACCAAACTAATACTTTCATAAGTCTTACTAAAACCAAGCCCAAGATATAATTAAATCTAAAAGACATTAAAACTAAAGGACAATATAATTCATTCTTCTAACATCCTCTCCTCAGCTTAATCATGCTCACCAATCTAATCCAGGTCCTCAGTTTGACTCTCCACATCATCTGAAAAATATTATGAAGATAGGGGGTGAGTTATCAACAACTCAGTAAGCAGAGGACATATGCTAGCGTGCAAACATGAGCATTTACAAAGTATAGCATGCAGAACAAAATATTTTCCAGAGTTATCATGCAGAACAGAACATATTTTCAAAAGTAACAGAGCGATGGTTTTAAGACAAGTAAAAACCCATAGTACTTTGGCATAACATAAACTGAGTATCATTATCAGATCAAAACAGAGCATCAAACAGAGAAGAGACCATGTTTCACCCCCGTGGTAGGGTTGTGCTAACCCCAGTGGCCAAACCAGGCAGAGACAGAGGTGAAAACTTTCTTTTATTCTTCTCGGAGTCCCGAGTGTGCACACAGGAAAGACCACAATAAAACTACTTTGTTTTCAAAGTGGGTGCACTCAGAGACAGAGAAGTTGGTACCAACCCAAACAGAGCAGAGCATAACAGAGCAGAGCAAAGCAGAGACAGAGTCAGATACAAAAACCAGTACACCATGCCAAAGGTTTTCAGATGTTATATCAAAATAATACAGAGTACCAAAACAGAATCAGACAGTTTACACATTGAAAACGAAAGCTAGAACATCTTTCTAAATAAATACACAATTTTTCATATTCTCAATATCGCTCTTTTTTCAGATTTCAGAAACCACATGACATAATTTAACTCATGTATACACAATGCATGTCAGAACATATTTTTCCTTTTCCATACAGATTTCATGAGTATGCAAATCAACGACCAAGGTTGGTTTTGTTTTTCCCAAATTCTCATTTCATCACAAAAATATGCAAAGTTTTCAGAAAATCAATCTCAGTCTCAATAATTCGTGTAAAGCCTAGCATAGGAACCCCGCTTACCTGGACAACTTAGCTTTTCAGAATTTTCCTAAAAAATGTCGAGTCGAAAATAAATCGTCACCTATAAAAATAATCACATAATTTTCGTAAGATTTCAATCAAACACGAATTTCGATATTTAAGCCTAAACTTCTAAAATAACCTATTTTAATAACTCAAAACTTAAAACCCTCGTAATCCCAAAATATATCATCACTTCCTAAAAATCACCAATATTCACCATGACTAACGTCAAACTCAAAACACCAATATTTAAACCCGAAACAGCCAACAAATTTCATTGCATAAACCAATCTCACACAAACAACTCCATCATCCAATCCAACCGACCCCCTTACTCCTCGGACTCTGTCCGGCACAACCAATAAATTCAGAGTAAATATGAATTAGCGCAGAAATACATTTAAATCTCAAAATTTCTTTGGAAAAATACTTACAATGCTATAATATAATTTTTAAAAGATCACGGAGGTGTTAGTAGCGGCAACAAAATAGTGCCAAACGCACTGTGGTCGTGGGTCTCAAAAACCCACTTTTGAACGGGTGTAAACGAAGACCCGAGATTGATAGGGTAGAGCTTAGGGATATTGGTGAGACTAGTGGTGGTGGTGGTTGGCCATGGGTGGCGGCTTGAGGGCAGTCGAAGGCTAAAATACCCAAAACGAAAATATTGATGGTGGGGCTTCACCGGTGACAGATCGGAGGTGAGGATGGGTGCATTGGGTTGCTAGAAGGTCGAGGATGATGTGGTGAAAAGATGGTGGCCGGAGGCAGTGCGACGGAGGCGCAACGGCGCGAGGAGTGCCGCGGCTTGGTGTGGTGCGTGGTGGCTAACGACAGTGCGAGGAGGGCTGAAATTACAAGGAGGTGGTTGCCGGTCGAAGGGGAGGTGAGAGGGAGGGCGGTGTCGGTCACCGCCGGCGCACGACGGCGGGCTGGGGGAGAAGAGAAATGGAAGGAGAGAGGGAGGGGGGTTGTGACGCGCGGGAAGCAGGGGAAGAAATAGAAAAAGAAAGAAAGGAAAAGAAGAAAAAGAAAAGAGGAAAGAGAAAATGTAGGGAAAGAAATGATATCCAATCCTCATATCTTGGGTCACAAAAATGATCCAACGGAAACGATTTTAAAACAACAAGTAAAATAAAATAATTCAAAGGTAATGATTAAAAAGAAAATAAATAATTAAACCCAATAACAAGTTAATTTAATATGAAAAACAATTTAAATGTATTACAATAATCAATTATAAGAAAGCACTTCAGAATAATTTTCACAAAATTAAAATCATAAAAATAAACCCACTAAAAATTCAACTAATTTTAAAACAAGAGAATAAGTTTTTAAATTAATAACAAATAATCTTTCAATTAAAAAAATACACTAAAATACGAGATGTTACACATCATGTATTGTTTGTGTAGGGGAAAATTCTACAAGTTAGCTAGCTAGCTATGACAACGAATTTTTGTCATTAATACATTCAAGTATTGGCTGTCTCGATATTTAGGGTAGATCCAAAGTCTATGGTCAGTTTGGGACCCTGGATGGGGTCAAGCCGATGAGATGGTCCATGAATTTTTTTCTATTTATCCCAATTTTAGGATGGGGTAAAAATTTTGAAAATTTGATTTCGGACTTCACTTTGCTCCGAGTTGTCAAAGTCGAAGGTGTCGTCAACTCTAATTTTGCACTCCGACTCTGACTTTGATAATGTACATATTTTATAAAAATATATATATCTATATATTAATATAGTTATATATATTACTTAAACTTATATAATTAAATTCAATAATACACTAGTATGAGTTAATTATTATAAAATAAAATATTTATACTTTTATATAAAGAGTCAGGCTACTCTGTCATCTAGAGTCACCCGCTCACTTTGACCGCTAATTGCTTTTGTAACTTTTTTTTTTATTTCTCTATTCATATTTTTTTAATATATTTAAATATTTTTAAAAATTAAAAAAAATACACTAATATACTTAAAATCACTTTTTTAATCACTAAGTAAAAAAAATAAAAGATTTTTTTTTTTTTATCAATCGGTCAATTTGAGCAATCAAATTGGGAGTTAAAGTGGTTTTTTACTTATATAAATTGGCAATAGATGCAACATCAAAGTATTACTACACCGTCCTCCCATGGCGTTCTCTACGTGCTCCGTCTTCCTCTCTCTCTTCCTCCTCTTCCTCTCTGCATCTATCTCCCTCGCCGAGATCCGATTCACGGAGGTAAGATCTGACAACCGACCGATTATTCCCTTCGACGAGTTTGGATTCACCCACACGGGTCGTCTGGAGGTCAACGTCTCCAAGATCTCCCTCTCCGCCACGAATCTCGATCTCACAAAGGTCGGATTCTTCCTCTGCACCCGGGACTCTTGGATACACGTGGTCCAGCAGCTGGAGGACGGCGATGTCTCGTGCGCCCTCCTCTCCAAACTTGTCAAGCTTGTCTACACATTCGATAAGCTCAAAGACGTGAAAGGCTTTAGCATCGTATTCAGTGAGACCGACGCTGATCAGTTCACGCTCGTCTTCGCCAACTGCCTCCAGAGCCAGCTCTCGGTCTCCATGGACGTCAGGTCGGCGATGTACAATCTTGACGTCAAGAGCAGTCGCCGGGACTACCTTTCCGCTGGGAAGACCATTCTCCCGAGGATTTACTTCCTCTTTTCTCTGGTCTATTTCCCTCTCGCCGGCCTTTGGGTCTCCGTTCTGTACAAGAAGCGGTTGACAGTGTTCGGTATTCATTTCTTCATGCTTGCCGTTCTGATCCTCAAAGCTTTGAACCTGCTCTGTGAAGCCGAGGAAAAATCGTACATCAAGCGCACCGGTAGCGCGCACGGATGGGACGTGTTGTTCTATATATTCAGTTTCTTGAAGGGAATTGCGCTCTTTACTCTCATTGTTCTGATCGGCACGGGCTGGTCGTTTTTGAAGCCCTATTTGCAGGACAAGGAGAAGAAGGTCTTGATGATTGTGATCCCGCTTCAGGTCGTGGCGAACATTGCTCAAGTCGCTATCGACAAGGGCGGGCCGTTCGCGAAGGATTGGGTCACCTGGAAGCAGGTGTTCTTGCTGGTCGATGTGGTTTGCTGCTGCGCGGTGTTGTTCCCTATCGTGTGGTCGATCAAGAACCTGCGCAAGGAGGCGAGGACCGACGGCAAGGCGGCGGCGGTTAATTTGACCTTGTTTAGGCAGTATTTCGTCATGGTGATTTGCTACATTTGTTTTACCCGCGTGGTGGTGTATGCACTAGAGACATCACTTCGTACCGGTATCTTTGGACGAGTGTCGTGGCTGCGGAGTTGGCGACGCTGGCGTTCTATGTGTTCACCGGGTACAAGTTCAAACCCGAGGCACACAACCCGTATTTTGTGGTCGATGATGAGGAGGAGGCAGCAGCTGAGGCGCTGAAGCTTGAGGATGAGTTCGAATCGTGAGCGTTAACAAGGAAGATTTTTGGAGCTGGAGCAGTAATCAAATTGGGGAGTTGAGGTAGAAACTTCAAACTATTACAAAATGGCTATTATTAAATTTGAGTATTACAGAAATTGTCAGGATATAAAATTTGTGTTTTCTTTTCTTGCTTGATCTACTGTGCCTGTTATTTTAAGTTACCAGTTACGATTTCATACACTCATGTATGTATGTGAAATGGACAGTATCTCACTACAAGAGATTGTGTTTTTTGAGATAAAAAATTGTCTCAAAAAACCCAATTTTTATCCTAAATTATATTTAGAAATGAAAAATTGTCTCGGAAAGATTGTTTCAAAAAGTTTTAGAGACGAAAATCAAATTTCATCTCAAAAAATCATTTTTAGAGACGAAATTGGGCGGATCCAGTCGAAACCATTCGAACTGATATTTTTTTTAGACGAACCGAGTCAATACATTGTTTGAATGGAATATTTCTCCATACGAACCGAGACGTCCATTCGAACAATATGAAATATTCATTCCAACTAATGATCATATTTGATCATGTTCAAACGAACAGAGTGTTCGAATAGATTTTACGCGTTCAAACTAATAAATTATTCAAACGACTTGTGTTCGAACAAAAATTATGTCTATTCGAATAGAAATTTTATTTTCGAAAATTATATCCGTTCGAACGGGGTTTTGCATATTAATGTTGTTGGAACAAATAATTTATTGTTCCAACGTTCGTATTTCTCGTTTGTCATTCGAATGGGTTAGTTTTTGTTCAAATGGGTATGTTTTGCTTCGAATGGAATTACAAATGGTAATTTACTGTTCGAACTGGTTATTTACCGTTCGAACTGTATTAATCATACAGATAAGAATTTAATTAAAAATGTCATACTTATATTATAAAAATTGTAATTCAAACATCAATTGTTCGAATGTTTTGGAACATCATAATATAAATGCAATGAAAGAAAACATAAATTTTAAGACTATGGTGGTGGCATAGAGTTTTTGGACATCATTGACTAGAATTGTTCAAACATTTTTTTGTTATTCAACTGCATCCTCTCTTTTAATCTCGCCTCCAAATCCGCTGCTTAATCTAATCGGGTCAGTAACTCTTTTTCCTTGTACCTCAATCGTTTTATCTCAAGTGATGCTTCCTCCAATTCCTTAGTCTTGTCGTCATTCGATCTGGCTCGAGAATAGGATGATGATGATGAGCATGGTTTTACGCAACGTCCTAAGCCTCTCAAATATCCAGAACGTGATCCAAGAACTTGAGAAAGAATCTGAGCATCGTTCACAGATGATGCATCAGATGGATCTGCAGCAGTTTCCTTAAAATATATCATCTTGTCCTACAAAAACAACATTAAAGTTAGTATAAGTAACAAAAATATTATGTGACAATGGAATTAAAAAAATTTAAACTTACATAATTTGCCTCTGCTTTGGGACTGGCCCAAACACCATCACGATTTTTATGTATTTTAGCATACAATTGGGTCAGATCATATTCAGAGGGACTTTCTTCTTTCTGTAATAGGAAAATCTATATTAGAACTTAAATCAGAAAAGTGTCTTATATGTTAATTTTTCACGGGCACTAAAATAACTTATCATTTTGTTAGACAAACGATGGGAAGATCGAGAACCTGCATGATGATTTATCTTTAAATTTGATCTATTTGCTGATAGTACTTTGTTCCGAAAAAAAAATATTAGTCTATATGTTTAATGCATCTGTGATATACTATTAAAAAAAGATAGCAGCAATATTACCTGATAAGCAGGATCTTCAAACATATCACAAACATTCTCCAATTCGTTTGGTGGAATTGCTTGGAATGGATTTTGGCGTGCCTCTATTGTAGTACTGAACTTCTTATAATGTGCATGGCATCAACCTTTGTAACTCCGAAATGCATTTGACATCAGTTCCTCAATCATTAATCGATCATCTCTTCGGCCAAAATTAAACTCAAACTCATCTTTTCGAAAATTATAAACAATTAATATAAATACAAAATAACTTAAAAGTAACATGTTTTATACTTAGTTGCTTGAGGTGGAGCTTATTACCAAACAACGGTTTTTGATGTGGTCTTTCACATCTTGGAAAACTTTAGACCAAGAGGATGTAGCAATCAGTGCATACGTGCGAGTAAGTGTACCAACATAAGAAGCAAGCCACGCTGCCGAATCTCCAGAGCCACCGGTGTGATCATCAAGAATATCAACCTTGATTTTATCCACTTTCCTTACTTTCTCTATGCAGACACCTCTCGTAATACCTCTACATCAGCGCTTGTTTACAACAGCTATATATACAGTAATTAAAGCATACCTTTTTAATTAAATTAGTTTATTTTATAGATATATTACTTAAATTGAGCATAAAATGTGATATTTAATTTCTGGGTCTGGTGATGTTGGCTCACTATTCATGACAAATGAACCACACATGGAGTCAGTAATAGATGGGGATGGCACACGTGTTGTTTTGCGTTTGGGAGGTATATCTATTTGAAATTGTAACAAATTATTATTCAAATAAACATTATAGATAGTTATAAGAATAATACTTACAAAAATTCATATTTGAAATTCATTCACTATCCGTTTTGTTGGACCAGTCCCCCTCATCCTCACTAGACATTTCAATTGATTCATCTTCTTCCGATATCACCCTCAATTACTTTGGGTTGAACATCTTCTCTACGCAATGCGACCATATCATATTGGTTTAGATCAACAAATAGATTGATGCCTACTTCATTTTCTTGATATGCTTCTTTATTTGCTGTAATCATATACATTTCTTGGTACAAACTTCTCCTCTACCCGCCATGGGTTTCCGTACTCCGGATCATCCAAATAAAAAACTTGATTCGCTTGGCAAGCGAGAACCAAAGGATCGTCCTCATACCATGTGCAAGATGTATTGACACTCACAAAATAATCATCGTTACGCACTCCCAACCTAGGATTTGAGACATCCCACCAATTATATTTAAACAACCAGACCATATATCCCCCCATGTACTTTAACGCCATGATATCTTCCACAATTCTGTAAAAGTCAATGTTATTATCCTCATGGCTTCCTTCAACTATGACCCCACAATTTTGAGTGTTCCTATATCGTTCTCTATCAGTTATGTGAAATCTATATCCATGCACCAAACATCCTGAGTACTGGATGGCTTGCCTAGACGGACCATATGCTAGAGCATATAGTTCTGGTGAGATTTCTTCTGAATTCTCACCATATTTCAATACAACCTATATCAATAAATATTATTATATAGAAAAAGTGGAGTTTGGTGGTATGAAATTCGTATTATAAAATGGAGCTTAACAGTAATACCGTATGTTCAAACCACTAGACAAATTCCTCTTCGTGCATCGTTTCTACATCAGTTACATCATTCGAGCAAAGTAGTTGTATATGTTCGCTGCACATGTTCATGTGAATATTTAATTTGTATGAAGTTATACTATATTATTATACATAAACTTAAAAATAATATTGATTTAGAGGATCATCACTAAACTCAAGTAATGATCAATCTCTGCGCAGTTATTCAAGACATACCATCGAGCTCTTTCAATCTCTCGCCCACATAGATCGTAGCCCCCTTGTGCGCCTATGGGACGCACGATCTTGGAAAATACAATAAATGTTGATGAGACTCTCATCTCTTACCCACCTTGATAATTTCGGTTTGGTCTTGTAAATCTACTATCAGCCCCACGAAAATACATTGAACAAAAGGTATGCCACTCATTATCAATATATAATTCTGCAATCGAACCTTCTAGACGAGCTTTATTCCCCACAGATCGCTTAAGCTTTCCCAAACACCGTTCAATAGGATATATCCATCTATACTAAACCGGGCCAGCAACTAAAGCAAAATAAGCTCATGTCTACACCAATCATGACAGAAAATACTTTCTTCTTAAACACAATCTCATGAGTAATGCAGAACAAATAACTGAGGTAGTTCAAATTTCTTTTCATAATCAGATATGTATATTTTTCAAAAATAACCTCAGCTCATTTTATTTTAATGCAAAATCTAGCATAGGAACCCCACTTACTTGGACTTCTTAGCTTTTCAGAATTTTCCTCAAAAATGCCGAACAATGATTAATCGTCACCTATAAAATAATCACATAATTATCGTAAATTTCCAATCAATCACTTATTTTGATATTCAAGCCTTAGCTTATAAAATAATCTACTTTAATTCCTCAAAACTTAAAATCCTCGTAACCCCAAAATATATCATCCCTTTCTAAATTCGCCAATGTCTATCTAATAACTTCGACTAAAAACATTTAAAAGTCTAACTTATTTACTAATAAAGTGTAATTATTAAATCTAATACTAGATAATATAATTATACCAAAATATTTTAAATTATACAGCAACCATATAATAAACTATGTCATAGTAAAAATACAACATTATCGATTATTCTTTTGAAAGAAATAACAAATTTAAAGCACTTTAAGAAACATTTTTGACTAACATAATATAAGAAATATCTGTAATCATAAAACCCTTCGTAAAAGACAACCCAACCGAAAAAAAAATATAAAAACTCAAACCACCTAGTGATTTGGCTTGTAACTCAAGGGTAAAGACGTAATACCCTAGATCTAATCTTCCCTAACCTTACGTAAGAGCAAAACACCTCTAAATGCAGGGCAACAAGTTACTGGAACCACAAATACATGCGACGGAAACTCACTAAAACTGGAAATTGTTTTCAAGTGTGAAAAGAAAGAGGCAGCGACGAGGCTCACCGAGGAAGGAGGCTACACCAGGGATTCGGTCGGAACTGAGTGGCTTCAATGGATATGCTGGCAGCTGGGTGGCGTGCTGATGATGAACGTACGGCTAAACAGGGCTGACGAAGAGTATTTAGATGGCGGTTTGAGGTTGGCTGGGTGGTTCCCTGTCGTCTAACGAGGCTGAACAACTGAGGGAGCGAGGTGATTTTCTTACTCTGTTTTTGGGTGGCTAAAACAGGGGACACTGAGACCGTGTGGGGTACGGGTTGTAATGACCTTGGCGGCTTCATGCATGGAGGCTGAGGGAAAGATAGGCCAATTAAAGATGGTGACTGTGGTATACGGCGGAAGAGCCATGATCCGTGGAGATGCAGTGCACGAGTTGCGTCGGTTTCGTTTGAGCTGGGCACGGAGGTTGCTGGTGGCAGCAGTATGGACGATGGAGGGCTGGCTTGCGATTCAAAGTGGTGCGGCGGCTTGTGTTTGGGCAATAGTTTTACTAGCATGGAATAACATGTATCTATAAATATAGTGCGAAAACCCTAGAGATAAAAGAGACGTGTGTGCGGATGGAAGGGTATGTAACGCCCCAAACCCGGGTGGCTTGGTGAATTACTACTTGTCACTCATAAACATGTCTCCCAACACATCCAAAGAAAAATCTTCATAAACTTCATAAATGAAATCAATCTCAAATCTTCTCAATAATCTCATTACAAACTCCACACAATCTTAAAAGCAATAATAATAATCAAAGAGGTCCATAACCTTTCGGTAGTCATAACAAATCAACTAAATAATTCATAAATCTTACTAAACTCATAAAACCCAAAGACTTTAAGACTAAGAACACCAGAAGTCCTTCTCAGCTTAAACACAAGCAGCATTCTAATCCAGGTCCTCATTTGGACTTACCACATCATCTGAAAAATATTATAAAGATAAGGGGGTGAGTTATCAACAACTCAGTAAGCAGGAAACATATGCTAGCGTGCAAACATGAGCATTTACAAGGTAGAACATGCAGAACAAAATATTTTCCAGAGTTAACATGCAGAACAGAACATATTTTCAAAATAACAGAGCGATGGTTTTAAAACAAGTAAAACCCATGGTACTTTGGCATAACATAAACTGAGTATCATCATCAGATCAAAACAGAGCATCAAACAGAGCAGAGACCATGTTTCACCCCCGTGGTAGGGTTGTGCTAACCCCGGTGGCCAAACCAGGCAGAGACAGAGGTGAAATCTTTCCTTTATTCTTCTCGGAGCCCCGAGTGTGCACACAGGAAAAGACCACAATAAAACCACTTTGTTTCCAAAGTGGGTGCACTCAGAGACAGAGAAGTTGGTACCAACCCAAACAGAGCAGAGCATAACAGAGCAGAGCAGAGCAAAGCAGAGACAGAGTCAGATACGAAAACCAGTACACCATGCCAAAGGTTTCATATGTTATATCAAATAATACAGAGTACCAAAACAGAATCAGAACAGTTTACACACGCTGAACACAAAAGCCAGAACAAATAAATGCACAACTTTTCATATTCTCAATATCGCTCTTTTTCAGATTCCAGAAATCACATGACAGAATTTAGCTCATGTCTACACAATGCATGTCAGAATATATTTTCCTTTTTCACACAGATTTCATGAATAATGCTGATAAGAGACCGAGATTGATCTTTGTTTTCACAAGTTCCAACACAACACAAATTATGCAAGTTTTCATAAAATCAACCTCAGTCTTATTAACTTGTATAAAACCCAGCATAGGAACCCCGCTTACCTGACTCCTGCAGCGTATTATCTAAGCCTTGAAAATGATCTCTATCAATCTCGTTACCTATTCATAAAAATAACATAAACTAAATATTAAAGTCCAAAAACACCCAATTGTTCTTAAACAATTCAAGACTCAAACTCTAGACCATAATTCAACGAGTTTAATCAAACTTAACTAGCCAAATAACAATCCGGACAGCCCAAACTTCGACCCAAAAATATTCTATACCAAACTCAGTATGTTGGCTATAAGTGGAGACTGGTTTGGAGCTGAAAAAGTGTTGTCTGAAAGTTGGCTCGACAGTTGGCTCGAGCCAACTTCGCTCGAGTCTCGCTCGACAGACCGCTCGAGCGAGATCAAGTCAGAGAGGTTCGCTCGAGTCTCGCTCGACACTCTGCTCGAGCGGAAACAAGTCAGAGAGGTTCGCTCGAGTCTCGCTCGACACTCTGCTCGAGCGGAAGCAAGTCAGAGAGCTTCGCTCGAGTGTCGCTCGACACTCTGCTCGAGCCAAGTACGCAGATTTCGCCTATTTAACCAGTTTACACTACACAAAGCACTCTTCTTTCCATTCCCAAATCCAAAACAATGTAACTTAAAAAAAATCCAAACCTAGGACAAAACACCAACCCGAAGTACTCACCACACATAACAACCAGAAAAACTCACAAAGATCTACTAAAATCACGGTAAGGACCAAAACAGAAACTGCAGTAAATGAAAAGGAGTGAGAGAAACGGCTGAGAGGATGCACTAAAAATAGAGTCTTGTTGCAGAACAACCAAAAAAAATATGGAAAGAGGATAAGTTATACCTGACGATGAAATCTTGCACAAGGAGAAGAGAACCAAAGGAAAACTGAAAAGATGAGAGAGAGGAACACCCAATCTGCAGAAACTGGAGCAATGCGATAGAGAAAAACAGTTATGAAGGAGAGTGACCGAAGGGGTGAGAACGAAGTGGAGAGACGTGCGAGAGAGAGAGAGAGATATACGGAAGAAACTGAAAATGCAACAACGCATGCGGAAAGAAAGGAGAGAAGGAAACGGAAATGAAGAAAACACACCCACCTCCATAAAACGACGCCGTTGGGACCCTTACTAAACACTAAAATGGCTGGGCCATTCACACGCATGGTCCGGGCCACTGCTGAAGATACCAGGCCTTACAGGGTAAGCCGTGTGTGTCCATGCATGCTATGGGTGACGGAAATAAGCCGTGTGAAAAAAAAATATAGACGGAAAGAGAAGAAAACAAAAAATAAAACATGCGGGGAGAATAAAAAAAATAAACGGCCAAGATCTCCAAATAAAAAAAAAAATCACTACTCAAGTCTGTAATATAAAAACCTAAAATATCAAGCTCAAATAAATAAAATCCCTAGTCCAATTATAAAAAAAAATTTGGGTCCGAGTGTTACAAACACTGCTATAAAACAATTATGACTAATCTCACTTGATGTGTTGAAGTCAGTTCAGATATTTCGTTCATATAAAACAAATAGAATCGCTAAGGAAGATGAAATGATCAAAGGGAAAAAAGATATTTAGTAGAACTTCCCCAAAGTTAAAAATCAAAGTTGAAGCTATCTCTTTCTTTCTTACACTTAAAAGCCTAATATCCAACCGAAATATACATATTGTTAAACATCACTTCTCACAAGAAAAACTAAATTAATGTTCAACTAGTACCCTCAAAGCCATGATGAGTAATAATATGGGAAACACGTTGGCTTTGTCTTTGAATTTAAATTGTTGTGATTTCAAATGTCTCCTTTTCCACTATCCTATTTTTCAAAGAGCAATTAATTCATTTTTTCATGTAGTCACAGGTTTGAAACATTCTATTTATATGTCTTTTATGTTGACGTCTGTTAGGGGGGACCTGTTTATAATGTTTTTAGTCAAACCTCGTTCTATATGCATGATCTAGCTAGCTAGCATTCAAATGCAGAAAATAATCACTCTAAAAACATATATATGTTCCAAGGAGTACTTGGATTATAAAATTAATGTTAAAACTTAAAACCAATGATCTTCTTTTTGGTTATTTATGTTGAGCACATGATAAATATGAAGACAAACAACCTTTTCATCAAATCTTCCCATAGAAGGTACCAAACAAACAAGCACGGACCTTTATAATTAAAATAGATGACAAATCCCAATTACTTGTAGTACTTATCATGGATCATCTTACTTGGTTGTTTATTACTTATTGCACGGATCATCTTCTTAGTAATCCATTGCTAATTATTGATCTATATATATAGATATGTTAAAGGTAATGAGCAAATGGTTTACATGACTAGCTAGGCCTCACCTGTGTAATAAGTCTCTAATTTCGTGATTGCCTCATGGGGGTGTGGGACTTGCCTAAGGGGGCCACTTGTCAGCCTAGGATTGGCCTATGCCACTTGCGGGTACTCATCAAAATGATAAAAATATATATATGCATGCTCTTTTTCATGCTTCTAGCTTTATTTATTTTATGTATTTTTTTCCTAAATCTTCATGGATAGCAAAAGATAGTATTGACAAAAGTCTGAGTCAGTTCTACTACTTTTCTATACAAAAGGAATGGCCTAATATTATTTAGTTAAGCTATTCTAGTATAAACACAGTAACTTTAAATTCACATGTTATAAACACTAGGTTTGTCTTTTAATACCATATCATTAGGACTGTTCATCCGGGCCAGGTTTTTTCCCGGCCCGGTCCGGAACCCGAAAATCCGGATTCCGGTTCCGGGTTTCGGCCCGGATCAAACCCGGGCCGAAACCCGGGTTTGAAAACCCGGACCAACCCGGTCCGGATACGGGTTTGAAACCTGGGTACCGGATTTTAACCCGGTACCCGGATCTTTATTTTTTTTTATAAAAACCGGTATCAAAACGACGCCGTTTTGATACCGGTTATATTCATCTCCCCCCCCCCCCCCCCCGCGTCTCTCTCGCTCGCTCGCTCTCTCCTTACGCAGAAACCCTAACCCCTTGAGCCCGTGACCCCGTGAGCCGTGACCCCAGCCGTGACCCCATAACCGTCCGCCGCTCGTCCTCGCCGGTCGCTGCATCTCGGTCACCGTCGGCCTTTTTTAGGGCATTGTTCACTTGTTTGGGTACTCTCTTTCTCTCTCTCTATCTCTCTCTCTGTAACTATGATTCTGTGCGTGAGGAATAGATGGGGTAATCACTTGGTTGAGTAGAGTACTGGGTTTGGTTTTAATTGTTAGGAGAATGGCTTTGCTGTTTTATAGTTTTCAAGGCACTTAAATCTCCCTTTACGGATCTGGTCTTGGTCTAAAAGCATATTCTTTGAGGCCTTTGAACCTGTTTCAATATTCCTGGTGTATATATATGTATTGAAATTCCAGTAAAGGGGTCGAGGAGATTGCTGAGCTGCAAATTCCACAAGCATCCCGTTTCTTGATCTTCATGGGCTATTTATAGAACGCCCTGTACAAGAGATGGCTTGCTCGATTCTATTGATGTATACTATTTTGATTAGAATATTATGATCTTGACTAGGAAATTATGAGATATTCTATTTATTTACTTTCTTATTTTATTTGGACTCATTCCTTATACCATATATATATATAAATAGGTGGCTATCTTTCTTGGACATAATATTAATTCAAATATAGAAGTCAATTTTACATATTTTCTACATGATGGCCGGCATCACAGCCTCAGGTTTCTTGTAGATTCTTTGCATTTTCTGGTGAACTTCTTGTGGCTCGGTACTTTCCAACCTTCATCGTACATAGCTAGCTATTTAATTCTAAAATCATATTTCAGAATCAAGTTCACAAAATACAGATAGTCTGGTATGTAAAAGTGCATATGCCTACAATGAGGTACATGATATTAAACATAATGAAAATGGTGGCTATTCCTGGATGAAAATGGTGGCTATTAGATATAAAATGGGAAATTAAGGCCAAATACTGAGTACTACATTGAGCTTCTTTCAGGAATAGCCACTCAAATACTGACAAGCTTCTTTCAGGAATAGCTTCTTTCAGCTTCTTTGACAAGCTTCTTTCAGGCCAAAGAGCTGGATGCAAATACTGAGTACTACATTGAGCTATTAGCAAATACTGAGTACTGGATGCAAATAATTTCAATGCAGGATGAAGCAATCTCAGAATGCTTGAAGCTTATAAGATGTGCTGGTATAATATGTTGCCACTCAAAGTCTATTTTGTAGGGTGGAGTAAAGTAAGGATAGCTTCTTTGTTTATTATGATTCAGAATATGTGCTAACAGGTTCCAAATTGGTTGACGTATGACTTCCCTCCTGCTGTGAAGGCCAAAGTGGTGCGTCTTTCTTTCTTCGGACACTCAAATACATCATGAAAGAAAAACCGTGTCTGGTTTTTTAAATATCCATTTGATTTTTGTCCCTCTTCAATTAGCCTTTGTTTTATTTTGGTATCTAAATACCATATTGTTTTGAACTCTGCAACTAGTAATGAGATGCATCTTGAGCTTGATGAATCAATCTCAAGGCCTGGTTTCTCTGACATTCTCATTTTCCACATTATCTTCTGTTCCACGCAATTCTATTAGAGTGTTTTCTTTCTTTCATTGGCCTTTGTTTGAATCTCAGAAACAACTGAGGGGAAGGAAAATCAAATTGCTTGAAGTAGCAGCTTCACTTCTTAAGCACTTAAGCAACTTTCTTTCCTCAGTCTTCTTCAGATCCAAACATAGGTTATGCTTTTCCAGGGAAAGATATTAATTGTACCAGTTATATATGTGCGAATTGACCAATATGCATTTCTTATATGAGAGGAGAAGTGCCTGTTTGAGCATCCAGCTAAAGGAACTGTTTGTTTATTTATTTTTAGTCATTAACCTATGTTTGGAACCCCTTTTCCAAAAAAAACTATGAGTGGAAAATAATGGCCCAAGTCTGCAATAGACTATTGATCTTCTTATATGTCCTAAAAATCTAACAGCTTTGCAATAACAGAGATTATATGTATTAGAGAGTAAGATCTTGGCAATAACAGATGAAGAAGTTTTAGGTCAAGGTTTAAACTTGTTTACCAAAAGCTACCTTCCCAGAGGCTGTTTAGAGTGTAAACATCAGCTTCTTGATTAATTTAGTGAAAAGTGCCTCTCAGTTGCTTTAATCAAATTTATAACAGATGCATGCAGTCCCATTAAGGATGCAGAAGAGTCTTTGCTGATGGCATATTTTCCACATACAATATCAAGGTTGGGTTTGGTGCCAACATTTCTACCGCAAGGGTGTTTCCCACTTCAACTTCTGTATTTTATGTTTTTCCTGCAGTGGGAGTGGCAGATTTTGTGCTCTGATTTTATGCAAAGTTTGTATTGTATGGCAACATGAACTTCATGAAAAGTTACGTTTGCTGATTATACGAATTGCAATTTCACACTCGCTTAGAATATCTGAGTAGAAATTGAAAATTGAAATTGAAAAAAAAAAAAAAAAAAAACCGGGTTCAACCCGGAATCCGGAATCCGGGTTTTGGAAAACCTGGGTTCCGGCCCGGGTCTGATCCGGCCCGGGTTCCGGCCCGGGTTCAAGACCCGGGTCCCGGTCCGGGTACACCCGGGTTCCCGGGTTCCAACCCGGATGAACACTCTTACATATCATTCTCGTAAATTGATTTATAAAACTGAAATTAATTTACGAGAATGATTGACTAGTGCTTCCTTTTATTTCTTTTTTCCAATCGGTTCCTTTTTTTCATGCCTCTGGACCAATACCTGACAACATATTTCACCTACCTGCACCAAGTTAATTTTCTATGTGTGATTTTCTTTTCTTTCTTATTTTTTTCAAATATTTTGCAAACCCTTGTAAACATTTGTAAAAATAAAAATAAAAAATCACAAATTCATTAAAAAATATCTTTCTTAACTATTAAATAATGATAAATGAATAAATGAATAATTAAGTAAAAAATGTCAGTGAATCTACCATTTCTCATCAATATTCTATATAACTTTGCTTCCGATCACACACGTTATTTATGTTATAACATGCAATTTTATATATTTGTCATTCCAAAATCAAGTAGGATCATAAAATATTATTTGAAAACGGCAATTGTAGCAATATTATTTTTTGGAATGTATGAAATATGTATGAGAAAAATAACAGAGTATATCATCACAACAAAAATACTAGATTAATACATATATGCTTTGTGTAATGTTTTTGTTTTTTTGTTTTTTGGTTTTTCCCATGGAGATAGAAGTGAATAAGCTAGTGTGTGAGTCCCAATAATTATTTAAATATTTGCTATTAATTCATATCTAATATGAAATAAAATAAATAAAAAATTACATAACGTTATTATACAACAATGGATTAGTAAAATAAGCTTTATATTTTAAAATAATTGGGTAATATGTTGGGTAATATAACATTAAACTTTATTATTTAACTCACAAGTGGGTAATAAATTGAGTAAATTAAAATATCCGTTTATAATAATGCATACGCACAAGTCGTTATTACTTTTCGAGATTATTAATTAATTATATAATAACGCAAGTTAAATTAGAAATGACACGTATAACTATTCTTCTTACAGTTATTCTATGTACAGTGGTTTGGGGCACCATATCGAATGCTGAGGTGGACTAAGCAGTTAGATGCCATTTTTATATTAAAAAAAAAAAAAACAAAACAAAACACGAAGATAATTGAAAGAAGAAAAAGACATCGGCTTCAGCTCCCCTACATCTCGCCTTCGTCTGTCTCTTCTCCCCCAAATCCCACCCCAAATCTCTTTGTCTAACCTTCACTCCTTTGTGCGCGACGCACCTCTGTCAAGGTCAGTCCTCTCCTATGCTCCCTGATGATCACCAGACAAGGTGATTCAACTTTGAATGCTGAAATGGGACCGTACGTTTACTATGAACTCGAAGGAATCACAAAACTGAAACTCTTCTCTCACACGTCATGCTAACTCCTAAATAAAGCAAACACCTTACTCTGCATGCGACAACGCACAACTAATCTCCTACCTCCTTGCCACTCTCCTCTCAGAATAAATTCCTCTCCTTTTTCCTATCTATCTAACCTACCCATCAAAGTTATACACACTTTCTGAGCTTCCACAATTGATCATCACTCTCTCTCTTTTCTCGTCCATTTCTGTGATGGTGGTTGGGTTTTAGACTTTTGGCTGATCTATTACAATACATCTGTGTGAAATTTGAAATGTGAAACGTCACTAAGCTGGAATAACCACAACTTATGAAAAACATGCATGGAGGTCAAAAGGATGAGGCAGCTTTTTTTCCTTTGGTATAGAAGCCAAAGCATCCGTGTGGCCCTCGTGGGTGGTAACCACACTGCACCCAGATTTTGCACCTGTTAGAGTTTATTTCTTTCAGCTGTTTTCCTCACAATCTTCAACATTTTGCATCTAGGTGCTCTCCCAATTGGAGAATCAAGCTCTTTTTTTTTTTTTTTTTTCTATAAGAGTCGATAGCCACACACATAGCCACACACATAGTGGCCCTGTCACACACATGTGGGCTTGGTGTTGGACCCAAGTGTACATCGTCTTTAAAAAAAAATTGGAGTCGCCATTAAAAAATAATTTTTTCATGATTCAAGATTTATCTATTTTTTTTTAAAGAGAATGCATGTGTAGAATTTGTATACTCTATGAGTGCAAATATAATTTCTTTTTGTGAAATTTATTGTGAAAATAATGTCCGACAAAAATGATAGGAGGAATGTTTAGCTTAGAAAGAATTTTCATAACCTTGCAACGATGGCTTTACAGTTAGATGATGAAGTAGTATGGATCCAAGAAGGCCCTTTGGAGATTATGCATTGTATTGAACATGGGAAATTCATGTTAACCATAACCATAAAGGTTATGCAATGTTGAACAATAGCGGCTTTAACAAGTTAAGTCTGATTTGGACCATGCAAGTGTAATAAACCCCTTGTAACACCTCTAATAATTGAATAAAAGAACCCTGTAACGCTCTCTTTGACGGAGCTCCTCCAAAAAAATGGGAGAGAAAATTAGAGAAGAGGAAAAGAAAAGATAAAGTCTGTAGCAGAGGAATGACGCTACAAGACACTGCCTCCAGTACTTATACTGGCAAGCTACCAACGTAAACACGAAGGAAAATGTCCTTTTGGTATTGTCAGGCCACTAACGGAATTAAGGACGTGGCCATGGGCCATCAGACACCAAAGACAAAAGCTATGAGGCCAGTTCAAGCAACTACATACAAGAATTAAAAATAGACTGCTAAGGGCCCAAGACATATCTCAGCCCACTTACTAAATTGCAATTAAATAAAACCTAGTAGAGTAAAGCCCATCGGCCCAACCCATTACATCGTAACATCAGAACTAACTAGTTGACTAGTCTAAGGCTGTGTTTGGATGTTGAACTAACCTCAGCTGAATTGAGTTTTTTTATGAATAATAGTGAGTTAAATAGTAAAGAAAATTATGTGAGACCCATTTAAACTGAGTTTACAATGTGTTTGAATGTTAAGATGAATTTAGTACTTTCTATGAGAAATTGAAAAAGGTTTTGGGTCCCACGCATAAAGATCTTTTAAGTTGAAAAATGTTGTGGGTCCCATGTGTAAGAAGGTTTTGAGTTGGGATGAGGTTAGTAATTTGAGAGTTGAGTGTTTGGATGTTAGCCTCAGTTTAAAATTAGATTAAACTCAACTAAACTCAGTTGAGCTTAGTAACCAAACGAATTCTAAGTCTTTGACCCTCGTACATTGAAGCTTCCATCTCCAGACTTCTCTCGATCCCATCCTCTTCAAGTCGTTGTTAACCCTGCAAACCCTATATTTATCGCAGGGTTGATGACAATTCCTCCCCCTATTAAAACACCTTGCCCACAAGGTGGGGAAATGTTTCTTTCAACTTTGAATACACCTCCCATGTTGCATTGTCGTTAGTCTGTCATTACCTGCGGACTAATAGTTCCACCTTGGCCTAATTTCTCGCCTTGACCATGTGACGCTCCAACACCTCCTTAGCTTTTGGTTTGAGTACTCCCTATTTATCCATAGGAG
Source organism: Juglans mandshurica (assembly GCA_022457165.1). Taxonomy (NCBI): domain Eukaryota; kingdom Viridiplantae; phylum Streptophyta; class Magnoliopsida; order Fagales; family Juglandaceae; genus Juglans; species Juglans mandshurica. The sequence goes on along the minus strand of CM039619.1, from coordinate 31,699,126 downwards.
ACAAATTGGGTAACACAGTAGTTGAAGATCCAAGTTTCATTTTTTGGAGAGATGTGAAAAGTGGGATGTATTTTGGAGGAGGGGAGCAAATCTAGGTCAATATGACACACTACCTACACTTTTGAGTTTCTAGAATGGCCCAAAAATTTTAGGGCTAACTTGAGATGCCAAAGGTGAGCTATGGAGGTCTGCCGGTATGAGTGTAATTTCAGGTAAACCCATTCCCCTTCCTTGAATTCTAGATCCTTTCTCCTGAGATCTGCATACTTCCTGATTTAGTCTTGGGCTTTGTGTAGATTATACTTGAGTAAACTCGAGATCTGGTCTTTGCATTGGAGGGCTTCATCCACAGTCTCTACACGAGCTATGCTAGGTATATAGCCCATGATCCTGGGTGGGGGCTAGCTATATAGGGCTTCAAAAGGGGTAATTTTCGTTGACATATGCATAATGAAATTATACCACCACTCTGCGAATGGGATCCAAGATGCCTAGTCCTTTGGATGGTCCCCTATGAATCATCATAGATAATTCTCTATTGTCTTGTTCACCGCCTTTGTTTGCCCATCAAATTGGGGGTGATACGCAATGCTTGCTGATAGTTGGACCCCTTGTGCGTTGAAAGTTTCTTGCCAAAAATTACTTGTGAATGTTTTATCCCAATCTGAAACTATGGAAGTCGGGAGCCCATGTAGCTTAAAATGTGTTTGAGAAACAGTTCTGCAATGTCTTTGGTTGTGTATGGATGTTTGATGGGAATTATGTGAGAGTATTTGGTTAACCTGTCCACCACAACCCAGATGCTTTTAAACCCTTTAGAATTAGGAAGGCCTTCCATAAAGTTCATAGTTACTTGTGTCAAGGTTTGAATAGGGATGGGAAGGGGTTGTAACAACCCATTGGGAAGTGAGTTTGAAAATTTCACCCTCTTACAGGTGTCACACCCATGGATGAACTACTTAACGTCCTTCTTCTATCTAGGCCAAAAGAAATCCGTCCTAACTCTGTGTATAGTTTTGTCATAGCCTGAGTGCCCACTCCAGAGACTGCTATGTGTAAGCTCCAATAGTTTCCTCTTAAACTCAACATCTTGAGGAATATAGAGCCTATATTTGTAGAGCAGTAACCCTTCCCCCATTGCATATTCATTGCCCAATTTACCTTCCAAAAGAAGAGTTATAAGGGATTGTACTTGAGGGTCAACCACGTAAGCAACCTTTAAGTCATTGAGCCACCCCACTGTTGTAAAGGTTATTAGCATCAGGGTCATTTCCCCTTCCTTCCCCTTCCGGGATAGTTAGTGCATATGCCGCTTAGTTTTCAAACCCCTTTTTATGCTCCATTACAAAGTTGTAACCCATTAGCTTAGAAACCCATTTTTGTTGCATGGGAGTCTCCACCTTCTGATTAATTAGGTGTTTTAGGCTATGCTAGAAAGTTTTAATAATAAAAGCCCTTCCCAAAAGATAAGGTCTCCATTTCACCACTGCAGAAACCAGGGTAAATAACTCCTTCTCGTAAGTGGACAACAATCGTGCTCTCCCTTTCAAGGCCTAGCTGAAGTAGGCTATTGGTCTGCCTTACTGCATAAGGATTGCCCCAATCGTTGTACCAGACGCATCATACTCAATGGTAATGAGAAAAGTGAAATTTGGAAGTGCTAACACAGAAGGGCATGTCACTTCTTCCTTGAATTTATGAAAATCCATTTTAGCTTTCTCACTCGAAGTAAAATTATCCTTCCTCAACATTCTGGTCAAATGGCCTGCTATCTCCTCATACCCCTTGATAAATCTTGGTAGTACCCGATTAATCTTAAGAACCCCCTCAAGGCCTTGATAGAACTCGATAATGGCTAGTCATTCATGGCCTGTTAATTTTTCCAAGTCAGCCCTCATACCTTGGGCAGAAATTAAATGCTCGAGGTATGCAATTTCCTTGCAACATAACCTGCATTTAGATATCTTTGCGTACAGCTTGTTTTCCTTCATAATTTCTAGGGTTAGCCTTAGGTGTCTCAAATGGTCATCTTCATTTCTAATGTAAATTAATATGTCATCAAAGAAACTGATATGAATTTCTTCAAATGGGGCTTGAACACCTCATTCATCAAACTTTAGAACATAAAGGGTGCATTAGTTAGCACAAAGTGCATAACTAAGAACTCATAATGACTCTTATGGGTCCTAAAAGCAGTTTTATGCACATTAGTAGGCTGAAACCTAATTTGGGGTTTTGAGAACCAGTCAACACATGTAAGGATATTTCAGGATTGCCTTGATTCTCATTTCCAACCACTAATTCCAATTGTTCCTCTACCTTGGCAATAGGGTATTCAACCTGATAAGGTTTGTGTAAAAGTAAAACAAACAAATGAGAAACTCCTCAGCATAACATTTGCTGTAGGATGAAGACTTTATTTATATTATGAATTGGTAGAATTACAATCAAGAGACTTAATGACAGAATATTCTAAAACAATCAAAAGATTATTTGTTTGCTTCTTGAGTATTCTTGCCGCATTGACTTGAGGATGATGTGCATGATTTGCTGTAGGATTCCATAACAGAAGTTCCCACAGTAGCGGGACTATCCTTAACACCCCCCCCCCCCCCCCCGCGCAAGCTGACCGTGGGCAAGACGAGACGGAAAGCTTGGACCGAAAGAAAAGAAATTGAGACCGAGAGACACTCTTGGTGAACAGATCTACAATCTGAAGATTAGAGGGAACAAAGTTAACACATAGCAGTCCAGCAGCTACTTTCTCACGTACAAAGTGATAATCGAGATCAATATGCTTGGAACGAGCATGAGAAACTGGATTAGCTGACATGGAAATGGCACTTCGATTATCACAGAAAATAGTAGGAGGAGCCGGGTCAGAAATATGCAGATCATGGAGCAAATGAGTGAGCCAGGTTACTTCGGCTGCAGCTAAAGCAAGTGATCGATATTCAGATTCTGCACTGATGCGGGAAACAGTGGGTTGTTTCTTAGCACTCCAAGAGACTAAATTCGGACCAAGATAGATGGCATAACCAGATGTAGAGCGGCGAGTGTTTGGGCAGCCAGCCCAATCAGCATCGGAATAAGCAAGAAGTTGCCGAGAGGAATGAGAGTAGAGATTCAAACCAAAATGAAGAGTGCCCTTTACATAGCGTAGAATATGCTCAACGGCACGGAAGTGATCATCGGTAGGGGCATGCATATGCTGACAAACTATGTTGACACTATAAGCAAGCTTAGGATGAGTAATGACCAAATAATGTAGAGCCCCAACAATGGATCGATAAAGGGTTAGATTGGAAAAGAGAGAACCAGCTTGAGTGAGCTTTTAATCAACGACCATAGGAGTCGCAACGGGTTTGCAATCTGTCATGGCTGCTCGGTGAAGAATGTCAACTGCATATTTTGTTTGACTAAGAAATAAACCAGAGGAAGTAGATTGAACCTCAATGCCCAAGAAATAATGAAGAGCCCCTAGATCCTTCATAGCGAATTCAATGATAAGACGAGCAAGAAAATTGGTAAGAAGTTGAGAGTTGCTGCCGGTAACAACTATGTCATCAACATAGAGGAGAAGATTAATGGTGCCAGCAGATGTGTGATACACAAATAATGAGGAGTCAGCTCGACTAGGAACAAAGCCAAATTTAAGCAAAAAATTACTGAACCTTTGGAACCAAGCACGGGGTGCTTGTTTAAGACCATAAAGAGCACGTTGAGGACGACAAACATGATGAGGAAAGCATGGATCAATATAGCCCGGAGGTTGATCCATATAAACTTCCTCATTGAGAGTGCCATGAAGAAAAGCGTTTTTGACATCTAGTTGACACAATGACCAACTTGCTGAAATGGCAAGAGAAAGAATCAAACGCACAGTGGCAGCTTTCACAACAGGGCTAAAGGTTTGATCGTAATCAAAACCAGGAAGTTGAGTATAGCCTTTAGCAACAAGGCGTGCTTTATAGTGCTCAACAGAACCATTGGGAAGAAGCTTGGTACGAAAGACCCAATGACAGCAACAACATTTTTGTTGGGTGGGAGAGGCACCAAAGGCCAAGTATTATTAGAGTGCAAGGCCTTAATTTCTTCATCCATAGCCGAGACCCACTCAGAGTGTTTAGAGGCAGATTTGAAGCCACGAGGTTCCTTCAATGCAATTAATGATTGAAAAAAGTGTGTCTGAGGCAAAGTGGTGACACTATGATATGCTTTGGGCTTGGAAATACCAGACTTTGACCGAGTGGTCATGGGATGAGTATTGCAAGAGAGATCAGTTGCATTAAAGGATGGCAGTGCTGCAAAAATAGAAGCAGGTGCAGAAATGGCAGCAGGTGCATAAATGGCAGCAGCGTTCGATGGTGTTGAAACTAATGTAGAAGGCACGATAAGGGGATAGTCAGCAGCACATGGGACGCAAGAAGTAGTAGCAGGGTATGGTGGTGAACCTGCAGAAGAAAAAGAGGGACGACCAGAAGAATATGATGGCAGAGAGTTAGGAGTATTAGGGAAAAGTAGAAAATCACCGAAAGAGCTGGGAGAAACTGGAGTAGTTCCTGCAAAAGGGAACTGAGTTTCATCAAATACAACATGACGAGAGACAAAAACGCGTTGAGTTTGATGATCCAAAAAACAAAAACCTTTATGCATGGAGCTGTACCCAACAAAGACACATGGAGTAGACTTAGGAGCAAGCTTGTATGGAGCATAATGACGAAGATAAGGATAACACAAGCAACCAAATGTGCGAAAGTGAGTATAGGAGGGTGACATACCATATAACACAGCAAAGGGTGATTGACCTTGGAGAGTTGGTGTTGGAAGCCGATTGATAATATACACAGCAGTAGAGAAGGCTTCAACCCAAAGAGAGGTAGGCGCATGAGCATGAAAAAGAAGAGTAAGACCTGTCTCAATTATGTGGCAATGTTTGCGTTCAGCATGGCCATTTTGAGCAGGCGTATAGGGACAACTGAAGCGATGCTCAATGCCAAAAGAGGACAAGTATTGCCGAAACTTATGATTAGTAAATTTTGTACCACCATCGCTTTGGAAGATTTTGAGTTTGTGAGAAAATTGAGTTTGAATAAGATTATGAAATTTAACAAAGATGGGAAAGAAATCAGATTTTTGCCGAAGTGGATAGAACCATGTAAAGTGAGAATGATCATCCACAAAAATAACATAATAGCGAAAACCAAAAGAAGAAGTATTGGGAGAGGGACCCCAGAGATCCCAATGACGTAATTCAAAAGGAAGAGAACTACGCTTTCCATTAATGGAAAAGGACAAACGATGACTTTTGCCTAATTGGCAACTATTACATAAATTCGTAGATAACATAGAAGAAGAAACAGAAATAACACCATCTTTGTTGAGAGTGTCAACAGTGCGAGTGGTTGTATGACCCAAATGAGCATGCCAAATATCAAAAGAAGCATGAATATTGTTGGCACGCAAGGAGGTAAGAAAGGCACGATGAGCACGATGAAGAACATAGAGGCCTTGTTTCAGACTACTGGTTCCCAACACCACTCCCGTTTGAAGGTCCTGTATAATAAAACCAGAACCAGAAAAAGTAATTGAGCAATGATTATCAGAAGTTAACTTGCTAATGGAAATTAAGTTTTTGGTGAGAGAGGGAACAATAAGAACATCTTTGAAAAGTAGAGAACCAGAGGGAGAGTTATGAGAGAGGGAACCCGTATGTGTTATAGGAAGGGAGGCACCATTGTCAACAACCACTTGATCGGAGCCAGAGTAAGGAGAAATGCTGGGTAACTGATTTGCATCATTGGTCATATGAGAGGAAGCACCACTGTTAGTATACCAATCAGAATCCAGAGAATCTTGCAGTGAACAAGAGGAGAAGGCTTCAACTACATTAGCAATCTGTGAATGCTCGTATTGATCCCAACAAACAGAAGCAACATGGCCATGTTTGCCACAAATCTGATAGGTAGGTCGAGATGAGGGTGGTGGACGAGGTGAAGAGTGTTGAGACTGAGAGTTATTGTGAGAGTTGGTGGATTGAAATCCACGACCATAGCCAGAGCGTCCATCACCACGACCACGACGGGCACCACGAAAGAACTGCCTGGCTCCTCGATGGACAGTGAATGCAGTGAGGTGTCCTGCTTGAGAATCAAGAGATTTAACAAATAAATCATGACTCTGAGCTTTTGGCACAAGATCCTTCAACAGGGGCAGTGGTGTTTGAGACATCATAGTTGTAACGCCCCGATCCTAAAGGTCCGGAGAGTTAGCTCTTAATACTTAAAATTTACTTCAATAACACAACTATAAAATTCAAAAATTCCATAAAATATTAATCCACTTAATCAAACAAAAAATCTAAGTTCCTCTATGGCGATAATAAAGAAAACTCCAATAACATAAATTAGAAATTTTCCAAAAACTCGAAAACATCCTCAAGTCATCAAATCAAATACTCGAAAAATAAATCAGTTTACTAACTACGACCCTCAAATAAGCATTTGTACCCTCAGGCATTTATTTCACTACGATCATCACACCTTGCTAAACTTTCTACTCTTGTTCTCCAGCTGAATCATCAAAATTATCTGAAAAATATATGGAGATAAGGGGTGAGTTATCAACAACTCAGTAAGCAGAGGACATATACTAGTGTGTAAACATGAGCATTTACAGAAATCAGAATGCAGAACAAAATATTTTCTTTCAGAACGCAAAATCAAAATAATGTTTTCACAATGCAGCGTCAGAACATGTTATCAAAATATCAGAGCGAAAGTTCAAAAATATTCATAAACAAAATCCCTTTGGCATAGCATAAACTGAAACATCACATCTTATCTTGTCATATCAGAACAAATACCATGTTTAACCCCCGTGGTAGGGTTGTGCAAACTCCGGTAGCTAACCGAGCAGAAACAGAATGTGAATCTTCCCCTTATTCATTCCCGGAGCCCCGAGTGTGCACATAGGAAAGACCACGCAGAAAACCACTTTGTTTCTAAAGTGGGTGCACCAGAAACAGAAAAGTTGGTACCAACCAGAACAGAGGCCACAGTTTTACACCCATGGTGAGGTCAGAACGGAACAAAAACATAAACCGAATGTTATGCCAGAGGTTTTTAGAAATCACATCAGATCATATCAGAGTACAGAAAATCTTCAGAACAGAACAAAAATCATATCACAACATAATTTATGCACAAATTTCATATTCGCTCTATTTTTCAAAGTTTAGAAACAGAATGTCAGAAATAAGCTCATGTCTACACCAGTCATGACAGAAAATAATTTCTTCTTAAACAGAATCCCATGAGTAATGCAGAACAAATAACTGAGGCAATTCAAATTTCTTTTCAACATCAAATATGTATATTTTCCAAAAATAACCTCAGCTCATTTTATTTTAAGTGCAAAGTCTAGCATAGGAACCCCGCTTACCTGAACTTCTTAGCTTTTTCGAAATTCCTCAAAAACGTCGGACAATAATTAATCGTCACCTATAAAATAATCACGTAATTCTCATAAATTTCCAATTAATCACGTATTTGGATATTTAATCCTAAGCTTATAAAATAATCTATTTAATTCCTCAAAACCTAAAATTACCAATCATCACTTTCTAAAATCGTCAATGCTAATTTAATACTATGACTAAAACATTTAAAAGTCAGACCTATTTACTAATGAAAACAACTTATGAAGCTTAATACTAAGTAATATAATTATCCCAAAATATTTTAAAATAAACCATGACTATTTTTAAATAGACTAAATCACATCTAAAGTGTAAAAATAATATTACTCCAATATTATTTACTCTTAACATAAATCTTTACTTAATAACATATTAAAATAGTTTTCTGTAATCATAATTAAATAACAGTGTACTAATACATAATAAAAAAGTAAAAGCCCATTAATATAACATGCAGTAAAGGGCATTACAGTAATTCAATTAATTCCTTGAAAACTAACCAAAACAAAACCTACGTAAATTGAATAACATGCACGGTGGTTTTTCTCTTTTCTTTCTTCTCTTTTCTCTTTTTTCTTCCTTTTTCCCCTACCTCCCAGCCATGCGACCCCCCCTCCCCTCTCTCCCCGTGCATTTTTCTTCTTCCTCCAGCCTGCACCTCCGTGCGCTGTCGTGACCGACACCGCCCCTCTCCTTCCCTTCCCCACCGGCCGACGACCTCATCCCTCCATTTCCAGCCTCTCCCGCGCTGTCGTCTGTCCCCACGCAAGGCTTGAAGCCGCAACCTTCTCTTCACTCCAGCATCGCCGTCATGCCACCTCCGGCCACCATCTTTTCACCACTTCATTCTCGACCTCCTAGCAACCTAATGCACCCATCCTCAGCCCCAATTTGCCACCGGTGAAGCACATTAATCTCATTTTCCGATTTGTACATTTTGGCCTCCAAACACCTCCGACGCCGCCACCCGTTGCCAGCCACCACCACCACTAACTTCACTGAAATCCCTAAGCTCTTCCCTAGCAATCTCGAGTCATAATTTGTTCCTGTTGAAATGTGGATTTTTTAGACCCACGGCCTAGTGCATTTTGCAATATTCCGTTGCTGTGTCGCCACCTTTTGCACCTCCGTGATCCTTATAAAATTATAATAAAGCACTGTAAGTATTTTCCCAAATAGCTTTTGAGATTTAAATGTATTTTTATGCTAACTCATTTATTCACTTTGATTGGTTGGTTGTGTCGACTAAGTCCGAGGAGTAAGGGGTTCGGTTGGATTGGATTATGGAGTTGTTTGTGTGATTGGTTTATGATAAGAGATTTGTTGGCTGTTTCAAGTTTAAATATTGGTGTTTTGAGTTTGACGTTAGTTATGGTGGATATTGATGATTTTAGGAAGTAATGATATATTTTGGGATTATGAGGGTTTTGAAGTTTTGAGGAATTAAAATAGGTTATTTTAGAAGTTTAGGCTTAAATATTGAAATACTTGATTGATTGGAAACTTACGAAAATTACGTGATTATTTTTATAGGTGACGATTTATAGTCGACTTGACATTTTTTTAGAAAAATTCTGAAAAACTAAGTCGTCTAGATAAGCGGGGTTCCTATGCTAGATTTGCATAAAAACAAATAAACTGAGGTTGGTTTGTAAAAATGTGCATGTTGTTTTAAAAAGGAAAAGTGAAAAACAACCTCAGTATATGTTTTGCATTTACTCATGAGATACGTATGAAAGAGAAAAGAAATATTTTTGACATGAAATGTGTAGACATGAACAATATTTGACATGTTTCTGAAATATGCAAAAGAGTGATACGAATATATGTGAATTTTTGTACATATGATATGAAAATGATTTGGGTTTGTTTATGATCAAATGGAAATGATATAAATATGTTTCGCACGTGTTTTGATATGATATGGATATGATAAACCTTTGTCATACTTATCTGCTCTGAATCTGATTCTGAATATGGTTTTGACATGATGATAATAGTTCACGTGATATGGTTGGTACCAACATGATATGATATGATATGAGTGCACCCACTTTGGAAACAAAGTGACCTTTTTACATGTTCTTTCCTGTATGCACACTCGGGGCTCCGAGATTGAAAAATGGAAAGTTCACCATATGACACTTCCTGGTTTGGACACTGGGGATAACACAACCCTACTATGGGGTTTAAATATAGTATATGTTATGATACGATATGATTTGATAAGATGAAGATGTTCAGTTATGTTATGTCAAATCGTTTTTTAATATGAAACGGATCTTTAAATATGAATAGTTGATTTTGAATATGAAAAAATTGAAAAGTCGCTCTAATTTTCTAATAACACATTTTTATAAGATCTGAATATACAAATAAAATGTTTTGTTTCTGCATACTGAATTTTCTGAAAAGGCTCATGTTTACATACTAGTATATATTCTCTGCTTACTGAGTTGTTGATAACTCACTCCTTATCTCCACAATATTTTTCAGATGATTTGAATGTTCCAGTTGAGGATCAAGGATATAGAGCATGGGTGAAAGGAGTTAAGAGTGATGGTTTAAGCATAGAAGGTTTATATAGGTATTGAGGATTTTCATTCAGTAAGCTTGTTGTGCTCTGATGATGTGATTTGTTGGGAGGTGGATGTTTATATTAAGTGTGGCGCCCCCAATCCCCCTTATATAAATACACGGGGATCGAGACACCAGGATGGTGACAACACGGTCACACATCCCAACGAAGTGCCAGTGTGTGTACATGCAACAGTGTACATATAAAAAAAAAAAACAACGCAGTGGATTAGTCAAGTCTACTAAGTACCAGAATTTAATACAAACTAAACATCAGAAGAGGTTTAAAAGCAGTTATACAGTCATCCCAAAATAAAGTTAACACATGTCCCGAAAATACAAAAGGGTAAAATAAAATAACAATAACAAGTGATCCCAGATCACTCCTCGGCGGAGCCGTCTCCTCAGGCTCGCCCTCCTCCTCCTCATCTGCATTAAAATCTGCGTTACCACAGAATGGTACCGCAGGTAAGTAAAACCCAAATAATCCTCAGGAAAGAAATGCATTAAATGCAACCAACATGCATGCATATTATGAAATATGCATTTTCCTCAAAACATCATTTTTCCCGAAAATGACAATTTTCCAACACACGCCAAAATCTCATTGGCCCAAATATCCGTAAAACATTTTTCCAGAAAATGATTTACACAAAATCCACGCACACTATTTTCCCATAAAATAGCCAATTAATCCGTTATTAACCTATGCACCATGGCCTCCCCTGGGGACCATCCGCACATCCTGGCTTTGTAGCGATGCTCGGTTTCGCGCCCAGCGCGTTCGTAGCCAAGCACCCACTACGCAACGAGCGATGCCCAGTTCCGCGCCCAGCGCGTACGTAGCCAAGCATCCTCTAGTCCCCGCCAGCAGAAGGACCACGGAGTCGGCTCGAATCTCTCGTCCGATCCCATTGTCCCCCGACGACAATCCAGGGGACGTTACTCAGTTTATTCTGCTCCCGAGTAACCAGAGGAGCTCCACCGAGATAATGCCCCTTCTCGGCTTGGGGTCGTGATACACACGCACCCAAAAATATCCTCACATAAAATCATAACTTTCCAAATCACACATGAGCATGAATGCACTACACGAAAATCCAGTTTTCTTTACAAACATGATCATGCATGAAATAATGAGATGTACATGTACCAACACTAATCCACAACCATCAATAACCAAACCAATCAAATCCTACCAAACAACTCCAATCACCAATCCATCTGACTCCCGTACTCTTCGGACTCAGTTCGGCAAAACCAATCAACAGTTCAAATATAGTGAAATGTGTTAGTGCAAAAAATAAATTAAATTCACAAGAATTCTTTGAAAAATACTTACAGTGCAATATAGCAATTTTTGAAGGATCACGAAGTTGAAAAAGGCGACGTCTGAGCAACACCACAGTGTAAAATACACTGTGGCCGTGGGTCACAAATACTCACTTTTCAACGAAGACAAACGAAGACCCAAAAATGATAGGGTAAGGCCTAGAGAGGTCGGTGAAGCCAATGGTGGTGGTGGTTTGTCGTGGGTGGCGGCGCAAGGGGTGGTTTTAGGCCAAAAATGCACAAATCGGAAATGGACTTGGTGGGGCTTCACCGGTGACGGATCGGAGCCGGGGTTGGGTCCATTGGGTTGCCAAGAGGTCGATGATGTGGTAGGAAGATGGTGGCCGGAGGTGGTGCGACGGCGGCGCGCGAGCTCAAAGAACGCCGCGGCTTCGTGGGTCTCGTGGGGGCTACCGGCGGCGAGTTAGGGGCTGGGATTTGGGGGGTGAGGTCGCCGGCCGGTGGGGGAGCTAGTCGGCCGGGCGGTGTCGCGCATGGCGGCACTACGGCGGCGGACTGGGGGGAGGGGACGGTCGCACGGGGAGAGAGGAGAGAGAGGAAGCTGGACGCTGCGCGCGGGAAAGAAACCAGGGGAGAAGAAAAAGAAAAGAAAGAAGAAAAGAAAAGGAGGAAAGAAAAAATAGGGGAAAAGAAATGAGGTCCAATCCTCATAATTTGGGTCACCAAAATGATCCAACGGAAACGATTTTAAAATCACAAGTTAAATGAAATAATTTGAACGTAATGGTAAAGTGAAATTAAAATAATTTAAATCCCACAGTAATTAATTAAATATGAAAAGTAATTTAAATGCACAACAATAAATAAATATTAAGAAAGCACCTAAAAATTAATTTTCACCAAATTAAAAATCCTAAAAATAACCCAATTAAAATCCAATAATTTTAAAATAAGAGAATAAATTTTTGAATAAATAAAAATAATCATTCAGTAAAAATACACTAAAATACGGGGTGTTACATTAAGACTTTGTATTGTCTTAGAATAGTTATTCTAGAGTAATTGATGTAAATAAATGAGTATTTTGTGCAATAGAGAAAAATTAGAGTATGTACTATGTGGATGGAAAATTATTTTTAAGTGACATGAGTTAACTCTCCGGACTCTCGGGGACGGGACGTTATAAGAAATCTTTCCAGCTGCAACACCTTTTTTTTAATGCTCCACATATTTTTCTCTTCAGATCATTTTCTGGCAATATGACCAGCACAATACCACATTTTGCATAAGCAAATAGGTTGGCACATCAAACTCTACCACACCAAACTCAACTTTTGTGTGGGGGTTCACCATTGCACTTATTAATAAAATCTTCTTACTTAAAAAATAAATTAAAAGTTCTACAAGAAACACACAATGGGATCACAGAATCTGAAACAACAAACATAAAGTTCATATGCTTAAATATATTTGGGCTGAACAGAGGAAGAGAAAATAATCAATTGCTACTTGTCCTTACCAAATTCATCTTGCAACTTTCTTTTTAATTCAGGAACAATGTTTCATCATAAAGAAGCCTTTTCACCTGAGATTTAAAAAGTTCGATAAGAAACATATAACAAAACAAGCCAAATACAATCAAATATGTTCATTCCATCCAAATAAAGGAGAAATTTCTTTATGAGATTGTGAGAACAGAACTTGGCGTGGAGTGGTGGCTGGGGAGGGAGGGAGAGCTTGTGGCCATGGGTTAAAATCATTCAATCCAACCAGACAGTATTAAAAAAAAATCATTCATCTGAAAATAAGAAAAAGGAGGATGTAGTAGACAAACTCTAGCTGGAATCTATGCTATCTTTAAACCATACCCTATCATATATTTATATAAGAGACTCCAGTTGAATCATCACACAGCAAAAAACCAGAGAGCAGTTTTACAACATGTAGATAGTCTACACATTATGAACCAAAACCTAGTCAAGCTATAAATAGACAAAGTGCATGTAGAAGATACATATCCATTGCTTCTATTATCCTTTCCTGCAACCAAATAACAAGGCACCAAAATAAAACCACATCAGTCAAAACTTAAAAACAAAAAGTTCAAAAACCTTCAAAGCTAACCCAATTAAGATGGCACAAAGAAATGCAATAGTAGCTAGTTAGTTTTATTTATATTATGTTTTGAATATAACTGGATGCAAGAAACTCAATCTCTTAAACCACATACCTATGTTATGAAACTAGAAGGAAAAAAACAAGAGGAGAAAGAATAATGGTTCACCTGCACAAAGTTAACGTTCAAGAATAATAATTGGTACAAAGCCTAGAGTGCAGCTCCAATAGCTGCCACAATCTACATATGCATCAACAACTTTATCAGTATTTGCATAAAATCTTATTACTATAATATGCTACAAATTATCCATATTTCTCTTTTTGTTTATGCACTAATTGCTGAATTTTCAATCATTCATGTGCAAGATTGATGACACCCATGCGAAGAAAATATGCTTATTTATGAAAAGCATAATATATAACTCAACATACCTAAGTAGTGTGAAGGCATTTCAAACTAAAAATTGGAAATAAGCATGATTTATAGTTTTCCCCTCCGTATGTACAAACCTGGGCCATTTCAGAGACTCTGACTCAAACAGAGGAAAACCAAATTTTAGTTTTCCCCTCCGTATGTACCTAGCCATTTAACATGGAAAATATCAAGATAAAGGATAAACAAAAGATAAAGTTAAAGGAGTGTTGCGTGAGCAGAGGAGAAATGGGAGGGAGCTTACTGCACAAAACGTAGGAAAAATTCCCAAAACCCACAAACTGCACAAATAAAATTCATTTCACGGAAATTTCATGGGAGTGGAAATTAACTTGAAGTGAATGTGGGTGTGTTCATGAGAAGCAGAGAAGGAGAAGGGCCTTACCACCGATCGGCAACTCAGAACTCCAACAACAAACACAAACGAGCAGCAACAAACCCACAAGAAATCTGCAGTGGAGAGAGAGAGAGGGTCTACTGTGGAGAGAGAGAGAGAGAGCTGGAGAGAAATACCTGTAGGTTTTTGTGATCGTGCGAGAGACGAAGACGAATTGGGGAGAGAAGAGGATGCGACTGGAGGGAAATGAAAATGGGCGAGACGCAGGCGAATAAAACTTTGGCATTTTTTTGCGGTGCAATATTATCGCCGTAAAAATGCAAACTTTCTTTGCCAATGTGCGAAGCTATTCGAGGATTTAGAAAATGTTGCAGAATCTGATCTCCGACGAATACACTTCGCCAAAAATAGTCTAATAAATTTGGTAATAAATTTGACGGCGACTATTTTAGCCGCAAAAAAGGGCTATTACAGAGATTTTAATTGGGATGGAATGAAAGTTGCCGCTAAAGTAAAAAATAGTTTTTGTGACAGAAAAAGTCACCGTAATAGATAAAAAGCGACGCAAATAAATAAACAGTGAATTCAACTTCAGAATGTCTTATGAATTGCGTTGGAATTTAGCGGCGAATTAGTAATCGTCGCAAATAATGACTATTTGTGGTAATTTTTTTTGCTCCAAGTTAAAAATTGCTGGAAAAGGTCTGATTTATTGTAGTGGTGATCATTTTATGGGACATTCTAGAATAGAAGTTGGTTACTCCTTTATTTCCATTTTAATGCTTTCTGTTATTTCATTTTGGAAGGGAATTGTTATCCCATATATAAGAAGTAGAACTTAGATGGGAAGAAATTATAATGAGAATTTCTGACTTGTATGAACTTTAAACTTGGAGGAATTGGAGACCTCGAATACCCCAAGGCGTAGCCATTTTCATCTTCTTCTTTATTGTGATTGTCTTTCTCATTTCATCAAACATCTTGTGTGCACTAGTTTATTCATCACAGCAACCATCTTCAATTTCCATACTATTTCCTTATTACAATATAGTGAAGAATAGCAAGGTTCATAACATGCCGCAGCCCAAGGTATTTTGCCACCTCCTTCACTAGGTCTCCATTTTAGTAAAGTATGATCTCCCTCTCTCTTCTCTCTTTCCGCCCATTTCTCTCACTGCCCCCTCTCTCGATTTTGCCTTTAATGCTTTAAATCTAAGTTTCATAAGGTGGCTGAGATTTGGAGTTTGATTTTACAGATGGTTGAGATTTCATGGTGAAGTTTTGGGTGGTTAAAAATTAGGGTTTATGGGTTCTGTTAGAAGAAGATGATAGCTTAATTAGAGTCTAAATTTGTCTCAAACTCCCACACGTGCAAATGATTAATGTGAAAACAGTTCTGTGTTGCAGGAGGATGAGTTTCACCGGCTAGCCAATTCCACAATAAAGAATCTTTTAGAGAAACTGGAGGTATTTGACGCCATTGGACTGTTTAGCTGATTTATGCTTCTTCATTGGTGGAAATCTTGCTCCCCCTGCCTTCTTCAGATGTTTTACATGGTTTGCCATGTACCTCGTTTAGAAAGAGTAGCTAAGAAATATCAAGTAGTGCAGTTTGAATTGATATACTCTTGGCTATCAATATCCCATGTGTGTTAGTTGGTATATAGGTTTTATTAGAATGGTATATAATATATGTGCATTATTTGATGCGAGCTGTTCCAGTTAAATATGCCAGAGCACTTGAAAGTTCTATTTTAATTATTTGTTATCTTTCATCAGCTTATGATAGTTTGTTCTGTCATGACAAATGGCGCTCATGAGCACCGTGATTTTGATTGTCTCTTGTGCACATGAATATTTTGATTGTCTAAACTTGTAATATAAATTACCAATAAATCATAAATGAATTGATGTTTCTGAACTATTACTTTCACCATTAAAATTAATATTTGAGAAAAGACACAATAGAGATCAATGTGGTGTTCTTTAATTTACAGCTCAAGTAGTGCACTATTGTAGGCTTGACACTTGTATGCATTATTTTTGGAGATTATTTATTGTCTTATTTGTACTTTAAAAAGCATATTAGTCTTATCAAGCCATGTATACAGGTAAGGCAGGCATGCCCAAGGGATTCACAATGTGTAAGGGGAGAAAAACCATGATGCATACTTATCTTATGATCTATTTGATGCAGAACTAACTCCTCTTGGCTGGAAGCAGGTAGTTGCTTATTAATTATGTTCTAATTGTTAGTTCATTGCATCTATGTTCTTGATGAAGTCTACTATAGAAACTTTTATGTAATTGATTTTTAGGTAGAAAGCCATTGTCATCCTGTATTAACTTTATGTGCGACGGTCAAATAAATTAATAAGAATTACTCTGATAGGAAACTGAATAAAACTTGTACGTTTGGTCGCACATAGGCTTGATTTCTAAACTTTCTAGCCTTATTAAATATCAAATTCGCCCATATAAAAGTTGTAACATCCAGGCCCAACACGAAACTCATGTTCAAGATTTTTTTTTTTTATATGGATGAAAAATCTATTGGGATTTTAGCGAGTAATTTTTGAAATAGGTTATGGACCCAAAATTTTTATTGATGGATTATGGACTTTTTATTGGGTTTGATATTTAGATTATTTTCAGTTAATATTTTATGGATCAAGTGGGATTTATTTTGAGTTTTTTGACCCGACAAATTGTGGAATGAAGGCTAATTTAGAATGTAAGACGAAGCCCTTTTATAAATCAAGAACTGGGCCCAACAAGCCCAAATTCATAAGAAGCCATTTTCAACCCCAGTCCATGCATGTTTTCTTTCTATTTTCTCCCCTAGGGTTATTCTTCACATCCTTGGCATGCACGTTTCTTCCTCTTAGTTTTCTCTAGGGTTTTTCCTATCACCTATATATATATATATATATTACGTATTGCATGTTGATAGTGGAACAAGATCTGGGAGCCGCAAACCTTTAGTGAAGCACCCCCTCCACTGCAAAGAAAACCACTCCACTACTGCTAACGAGGCCAACCCGAGACGAAACTAGTGGCACGTGATCCGTGGTGTTGCTGCATCAAAAAACCAACCCCAAACGGAAACCACCCAGCCTCCATCTCCCTCAAGTCAGTTTCTCTTTATCCCAACGTCGGAATACACTTACCATAGCAACCATCAATCGCTGCCTCTTCCACCACAAAACATGTGTGACATCCACACAAAATCGAAGCTGAACGACTCTGTTTTGTAGTTCGAAAATTTAGCAGAGTTGTAGACATCCACCCAAGCCACCGTTGCACATAGCTTTCGGAATGCATGGCCCCTGTACGTAATATTAGATCCTAGTTTATTTTCTCAAAGAGACATGCAGGTTATGAATTTATTTCCCAAAATGCCCTCGAATGAGTATATATTGATCATGTTTTTATAATCTGCTATGCGTTGGATTTATTTGTAATATAAGAATTTATGTTTATGGATTGAAGTTAAATTACTAAATATGAATAAGTTAATTTTCAAAATAAATCTAAGTTGTAGTCGTTTAATTTTAAAATATTTTGGTATAAATATATTAGCTAGTATAAAATTTTTATAATTTGATTTCATTAGTAAATAGGTTAGATTTTGTGTTTTAGTCAGACTGATTATTTGGACATTGATGAATTTAGAAATGTGACGATATTTTAGGATTACATGAATTTCAGTTTTAGAGGAATTAAAATTAGTATATTTTAGAATCTTTGGCTTAGATATTGAAATGTGTGTTCAATTAAAAATTTATGAAAATTTCATTATTATGTTATAGGTGGCAAATAATATTTGTCGGCATTTTTAAGGAAATTTATGAAAAGCTAAGAAGTCCAGGTAAGCGAGGTTCATATGCTAGACTTTGCATAAAATATAATGAAATGAGGTTGCTTTTGAAAATATGCATGTTTGTTTTGAAAAGAAATAAGAAAACAACCTAAGATATGTATTCTGCATATGCATGAAACCTGTATAAGAGAAAGTATTTTCTGTCATGACTGGTGTAGACATGAGCTAATTTTGTTCATTCTATTTCTAATCTACGCAAAAAGAGAAAATATGAAATTTATGAAAATTTGTACATGTGATGTGAAAATGTTCTGAAACTGTTTTTGAAAATGTGAAAAGATCTAAAATTGCTCAGTTCTATATTTGGATATGTTGTGGTATCTAAAAACTTTGGCATGAGATTGTAATTCTATATTATGATTAAGTTTGACTATGATGTTTTGTTCGGTTTCCGTTACGGTCCAACCACGGGTGATAATAATAGCATATAGTCCAACCACGGGTGATAATAGTGGATACGGCCCAAGCACGGGTAATAATAGTGGATATGGCTCAATCACGATTTAAAATAGTGGATACGACCCTTCCACGTGTTAGAATTGTGGTTTACAACCCTATCACAGGTGTTAAACATGATATACGGCCTAACCATGGGTTATAATAGTGAATACGACTTTTCCACTGATTATAATTGTGGTTTATGACCCTACCATTGGGTTTAAACATGGTATATATATCCCAATGTGAGGTTTCGATATGTTAAGATGAGATCTCAGATTTTGGTATGCCAAATGATTTTTGAAATAATAATGTTTCTGAAAATATGATTCTGGAATTTTTGTAACATGTTTTGATTTTACATTCTGGAAGTAAATGTTTCTGATTTTTTATTCTGAAAGTAAATATTTTGTTTTGCATTCTAAATTCTGAAAATGCTCATGTTTATATACTAGTATATATTCTCTACTTACTGAGTTGTTGATAACTCATCCTTTATCTTCACAATATTTTTCAGATAATTTTGATGCCTCAGCTGGAAGTCAAGAGTAAAGTTTGATGATCATAGAGGAATAAGTGCCAGAGGATACAAGTTTAATGGAGAAGTCTTATTTAGTAGGTTTATGATTTTTATGTCATTTGATATTTGGAGTCATGGATATTTCAAAATATTTATGGAGTTTTTAAATTATTTTATTGAGATATTTATTTGGTGTCCTGGTGGAAGAACATATATTTTTGGTTTGAATAAATGGATTTGTACTTTTTGGGAATATTGGAGTATATAAATATGTTATGGAAGATGGATTTAGGTTAAAGAGGTAACTCTCCGGACCTCTGGGGACGAGGCATTATAGTTGGTATCAGAGACAGGCTTGAGATTCTGCATTCTTTAAAAAGTGGGCTGATGACATTTAAGATTTTAGAATTTTTTAGGCACCATCAAGATATGATTTTGGAGATATTTGGTTTGAGTATTTGAAAACTCATGGGAAGTGGCGTACGAAATCTGAGGTTTTAGAGTTGTAGATTTTAAAAAATGATTTTTTTTTTTTTTTGACGTTTGAGGTCTTAGAATCTACAGGTGTCAAGGATTGTGTTTTATGGAATTTGAGGTTGTAGATTTGGCAAATGTTTAAGTGTTAAATATATGACTTTTGAGGTTTAATTTCTAAGGACGTATGTAAGTCTAAAGTGATGCTAGGTTTATTATAGATGGTAATGAGAGCTTTATGAGTTTATTTAAGATATTGTTAGGATTGGGTTTGGGTTTTTCTTAAAAAAAAAAAGATGAATTTTTTTGAAATATTTATTTGACATGTATATATTTTTTATTGAGACCAAAATTTTGTTTTTTCTTCTTTAGAACGTTTAATCAAGTTTAAGCTCACAAGATGGTAGCTTGTCGTCGAGTTCGGAATCTTGAGGATGTGAATGAAAACAACATGAGCGAGGCTGCACGTTTGAGCAATTTAATCGTACCCATCCTCCCACATTTGATGGAAGAGGCAATTCAAACGCAATGGACGATTGGATTCAAGACATGGAAGAAATATTTAGTGTCTTGGAGTGCACAAATCAGTAGAAAGTACGATTCGCAGCCTTTAAATTGACTGGGGTAGCTAAGAGGTGGTGGAATTCTGAGAAAGTCATCAAGGAAGTTGAAGGGATAGGAGTAGCTAGCTGACCTCGCTTTAAGCAGAATTTCTTTGACCGTTTCTTCCCTAAAGCGGATAAGGAAACTAAAGGTTGAGAGTTCACCAACTTGGTGCAAGGGACAATGACTGTGCTCCAGTATGCTGTAAGATTTACAAAATTATCGCACTTCACCTCATACCTAATTCCTGATCAGAAAGTTTGAGGACGGTTTGAATCACAAGATTTATGAACGGGTGATGGCTCTACAAATTCAGAGTTTTCCTGAGTTAGTGCATAAGGCGATGTTGGTTGAGCAGAATCTTAAGAGAGGTGCTGAGTTGCAAGAACAGAGAAAGAGAGCTACTCCACAAGGATCCTCTAGTATGGACCAAGGGCCATGGAAGAAGAGAAATGAGGGGAACAACTCAAATCAGAGACAGATGCAGGGAAATCAACTGAATAACCCTTGTAAGTTTTGTAACCGCAGACATATTGGATAATGCGAAATGGGGGCATGTTTTCAATGTGGTAGGATTCGCTATTTCATCAGAGAATGCCCATTACTGTCAGAAGACAACAATAAGTCCAACATACCTCTAGGTCCCAGACAGACGACACAGGGAAACAATCAACGTAGAACGGGACCGACTCGAGTACTTAATACTGACATATGAAGATACTGAGGACTACAACAATACGATCACAGGTACCCAACTCTTTTTCTCCTTGAAAGTTTTCTATTTTAGTTGAGTTGAGATTAATCATGCTTGCATGGAACGTTTCTAGTTGTATAGCTTAGAATATTGAAGTTTGGTTGAGAGGTTTCTCAATGGGATTAGACACAATATTTTATATCCACAAGGCTCTAGCTTTAGGTGTTTGATGGGTTAGTATGTGTTTTGGAAGCGAGATGTTTAGGAAAAATATTATTTAGGAATTTGAGAATTGAAGTTACTCAAGACTTAAGTTTGGAACTTTTGATTGTGCTATTATTCGGAGTTTGCAAAATATTATTTAGTGAATTATCTTTTGGCTATTTGTGAGGTTTACTTAGAAAAAAAAGTGGGATTATTATGCGGCTTTAATTTCATTGTGGAAGTTCACATTTTTTGGACTCAAACTACACCTTGAGGTGTTCGATGATTGACACTAGGTGTGTGAATATGGATGCCAAGAAGACTAGGAGATATTTAAGGCCCTGGGCACAAAACATGGGAAAGTTAGAATTTTGGAAGGGTAGGTTCATCATAATTGTTGAGTGTTAAATTAGGCATAAAACACTTTGCTTAACTGCAGCAAATTTCGAGGACAAAATTTTTCTAAGGGTGTGAGGATGTAACACCTAGGCCCAACACGAAACTTGTGTTCGATTTTTTTTTTTTTTTTTATATGGATGAAAAACCCACTGGGATTTTAGTGAGTAATTTTGGAAATAAGTTATGGACCCAAAATTTTTATTGATGGACTATGAAATTTTTATTGGGCTTGATATTTGGATTATTTTCGGTTAATATTTTATGGATCAAGGGGAATCTGTTTTGAGTTTTTTGATTCAAAATATTGTGGAATGAAGGCTAATTAAGAATGTGAGGCGAAGCCCATTTATAAATCAAGAAGTGGGTCCAACAAGCCCAAATTAGTAAGAAGCCCTTTTCAGCCCCAGTCCACGCACGTTTTCTTCCTATTTTCTGCCCTAGGGTTATTCTTCACGTCCTTGGCATGCACATTTCTTAGTGAATCCATTCTAGTTTTATCATGTATCCTCTTTAGTGCATTTTTTTTATTATCTTGTCAGGGACTTTTTTCGGCGGGTTTTTCTAGCCGGAAATAAAATTTTTGCAATCGGGTTTTTTTTCCCAATGATCAACTTTCGCTACATATGTGTTTTCCACAAGTATAAATCGCCGCAAATACTTATTTTCACTATTTGGTGGTGCAATAAATACAAGTTTTCGGCGATAACAGATGTCTGAAAACTACTCTCATAAATTATTAACCTTGGTTAACATTCCTGTGGACTGAATTTTGCGACTTTTTCGGGCAAAATAAATCACCGCAAAATTCAATTATTTGCGGCTCTTTTTTTTTTTTTTTACCTTGCGGCAAATTCTCAATTATGATGCGACTTGGGGGCAACGGAAAATTGCGGGGTAAAGTTAATTGCAACGATTGCAAGTATTTTTGCAAAAAATCTTGTTGCATAACAAGTACTATTTCTTGTAGTGGGATGATGTGTTCTACACTCCAACTTTGTGCTAGATGAGTATTTTCATTTCTAAAAAATCACATTATTAATGCCTTTTTCTATTCTGAAAATAATCAAAGTACAGACAATTTTTAATTATTATGATAATATATAAGGGTTTTGTTAAAATAGGAGCTAAATTTCTAAAAGACCCGAGCCCCATCATTCATAATTTAAGAAGGTACTTAAAACAAAAAAAACTTGAAATTATATATTCAGAAGTTAACAACCCAAGTATCAGAGATGAATATTAATTAAATCTCACTTTAATGGTAATGGGGTAAGGAGATTCCATATCATATTTTTATTATTATTACTCCTAGCTAGATATATAATTAATAATATTATTATTAATATAATAATATTATATGGAATCTCTTTAATTACCCCATTACCATTAAAGTGAGATTTAATTAATATTCATCTCAGATATTAGGGTTGTTAACTTCTGAATATATTATTTAAATTTTTTTATTTTATGTACTATCTTAAAGGAGTCGTGTAGCTTAACGAAGACCCTAGCCACCATGGTTATTAGAGAGGGATAAACCTCCCATTATGAATATGGATAATGTGGTTTTTAAATAACTTCGATATGTTTGGGATAAGTCTTCTAATGGTTAAGCATTGTGCAAAGTTAGTCAATTTATGACACTCATCCAATATTCTTTGTGCCTATATATAGGGTCAACAAGTAACTTTCGAATCATCTGATTAAGCATTCTTGAATTATTATCTCTCATTTATTGCTAACTTAAGCATTAGAAGGGTCATAGACAAACCGTGTCGCCCACTTAATGATTTGCAAGTTAAGGATCACGACTAGTTGTGGGACATGTACTTCGCAGTTACAGATTTATGATCTCCCGCTCCTAATTTCTTTTTCATCTAATCAACTACTCATGAGATTTCAAGCTGCGTACTTGGCTACTTTTTATTATTATTATTGTTATTATTTTTATTATTGTTATTGTTATTATTATTATTATTATTTTTATTATTGTTATTATTATTATTGTTCTTATTATTATTTTTATTATTATTATTGTTATTATTGTTATTGTTCTTATTATTATTGTTCATATTATTATTGTTATTATTGTTATTGTTCTTCTTCTTCTTCTTCTTATTGTTATTATTATTATTGTTATTATTATTATTATTATTATTGTTGTTGTTGTTGTTGTTGTTGTTGTTGTTGTTATTATTATTGTTATTATTATTATTTTTATTATTGTTGTTATTATTATTATTGTTGTTGTTGTTGTTGTTATTATTATTATTATTATTATTATTGTTATTATTATTTTTTTTTTGTTATTATTGTTGTTATTATTATTATTGTTGTTGTTGTTATTATTATTATTATTATTATTATTATTATTGTTATTGTTATTATTATTATTGTTATTGTCATTATATATTATTATTATATATTATTATTATTATTATTATTATTATTATTATTATTATTATTGTTGTTGTTGTTGTTGTTGTTGTTGTTGTTGTTATAATATATTATTATTATTGCGACACTACTATTCATATTGTCGTGGTCATCATCAATATGATTTTACTACTACTACTACTACCAAGCTGTCCGGTGTAGAGATGGGTTATTCATTATTTTCCTATTGAAGAGTTATTTTTTGTTATCAAACCCAACCAAATTATGCTATTCTATATCCACGTTCTATTATGGACACTATACATACCTTTTGGAGTCTTCGTGATCATCTGCATTGTAAGACCCAGCCCATTTTTCAGGCCCAGGCCCGTGAAACACCTCCCGTTTTCGACGTCGCATAGATCCCGTCCACTTTCTATTTTCATGCATGTCGTTCAACCTCTTCCCTCTAGGTTTTCTTCTCTTTACTTCTTATAGCTTACTATATATATATGTGTGTTATCCTTTTGACCTAGTTTCAGTGCCACTACATTGTCTTCATGCTTGCAGCCGCTCAACTAGTTTGCCTCCACCACTCACCGTGAACCTCAGCCAGCCCGCAACACACACGCCAGCCAGCACTCCCCCGTAAGCTCCAAACTAGTGAACTGCCACCGTCTAGCTGAGACGCGTTCTGCAGCCACACCAAGCGAAACCACGCCGGTATCTAGGTCGTTCGGAGTCATCACCCCAGCCACACGCCGCCTCAGTCTCACGGTGCTGCCACCCAACGCACGTAGCCCCGGTTTCAAGCCGAAATACTCTGTTTTTATTGTCAAAAACAGAGCATTGTCCAAGCCGCGGTGATCACCCTCCATCGTGAGCTCCTCCTTGCCGTGCCTCCACAGAAACCGCCGGCGAGGACATTCCTCCACCCAGGTCCGCCACACGCTGCCTCACCCCACGGTGAGCTCGCACCACTTCCAGTGGTGATCCTTGCCTTCTGTTCTCTCTCTCGTTCCCTCACCGTGTCCCCCTCTCTCATTTCTTTCTCTTGCTTCGCAGCTAGACGCCACCCTCGTCCGCCGTAGCCAGCCCCAACTCCACACCGCCGTGCTTTTCCCCCACCCTCCATAAGTGCTTCCGCCGCACCGTGTGAAGTGAAACTTTTTTTTTGTGTACTACATATATATATATATGCATGATTGTAGACGTAAACTTATTTGTTTTCTTCTGGTGTAAATATATATACATATATGTGTGTTTATACTTATATATGCGGATGTAATTAATTTTCTGGTGTAAATATATATATGTAAGTATATATGCGGATGAAATCAATCTTCTGGTGTAAATATATATATTTATATTGGTATATATATATATTCGGATGTATATGTAATATTATATTAAATTAATAGTAGGAAATAATATTGTTTTGTTTTATTTTATTTTATTTTATGTTCTCTTATAGTGCGCCTCCAAAGTTAGTGTTGGGGTGTTAGCTTAATTAAGTTATGTTAAGTATTTCGGATTTGAAATCATGAGTATAATACGTGGATTGTAAAGTGTGTTTTTATTTAGGCGTAGATCCATGAATTTATTTTGTTAAATGGGTATATTTTTGGGGCTTATATTTTATTGGAATGGTTAATAAATAGACTGATAAGTAACACTTAAAAAGAATATTTTAACGTATCTTTTTAAAAGAATATCTTTGAATTATTATTATTATTATTATTATTATTATTATTATTATTATTATTATTATTATGTAAATAAAATTATGAATTTCTAAGGATAATGAATTTATTATAGTTATGTTACTTTGTATTGTAAATTATAGTAAGATCTCTTTCTTAAATAAGTTAGAATTAAATGTTTAGTCGAAGTCGGATATTGATGAGTTTAGAAAGTGATGCTGGTATGTTGAGAATAATGAGAATTTTGAGTTTGAGGAATTAAAAATGGACTATTTTAGAAGCGGTAGGCTTGAATATCAAAATACGAGATTAATTGGAGACTTATGGAAATTTACGTGATTATCTTGTAGGTGACGAATAAATTTTCTTAGTTCGGCATTTCTGAGGAAATTTTTGAAAAGTTAAGAAGTTCAGGTAAGCGGGGTTCCTATGCTAGATTTGCATAAAAAGAAATGAACTGAGGTTGGTTTATAAAAATGTGCATGTTCTTTTAAAAAGAAAAAGTGAAAAACAACCTCAGTATATGTTTTGCATTCCCTCATGAGATACATATGAAAGAGAAAAGAAATGTTTTTGACATGAAATGTGTAGACATGAGCAATATTTGACATGTTTCTGAAATATGCAAAAGAGCGAATATGATATCCTTGAAATTTTTATGCATGTGATATGAAATGATTTGGATCTGGTTTTTTATCAAATAGAAATGATATGAATATGTTTCACACGTGTTTTGATATGATATGGATATGATAAAACTTTGGCATACTTATCTGTTCTGAATATGGTTCTGATATGATGATACTGTTCACGTGATATGGTTGGTACCACCATGATATGATATGAGTGCACCCACTTTGGAAACAAAGTGGTCTTTTTACGTGTTCTTTCCTGTGTGCACACTCGGGGCTCCGAGATTGAAAAAGGGGAAATTCACCACATGATACAGCCTGGTTTGGCCACCGGGGATAGCACAACCCTACCACGGGGGTTAAACATGGTATATGATATGACATGATAAGATTGAGATGTTCAGTTATGTTATGCCAAAGTGTTTTTGAATATGAAATGGATCCTCAAATATGAATTGTTGACTTGAGTATGAAATGTTTGAAAAGTCGCTCTGATTTTCTGATGACACGTTTTCTGAGATCTGCATATAAAAATAAAATGTTTTGTTTCTGCATATTGAACTTTCTGAAAAGGCTCATGTTTACATGCTAGTATATGTTCTCTGCTTACTGAGTTGTTGATAACTCACCTCCCTTATCTTCATATATTTTCAGATGATATTGATTTCCCAGCTGGGGGTCAGGAATAGAATTGAAGCTAGCTAGATATGGATGGAAGGATTGGGTACTTTAGAGTACCTTTGTTAGTAGATGGATTTAACTTGAGCATTTGAAGTACTTTACGTTGTTTGGACCTATTGACACCTAAAGATGTATTGTTATATTTTTGAGGTTATTGGGAGATTGTGGACCCCTTTTGGTTTATGTTTTGTAATGATAACTTATGGAGTTTTATTATGGTTATTTGGAAGAATATGAATTGTGTGTTAAACATGAAGTCCTTGGAGTTTTAAGTGCTTGGAGAGACAGGTTTATTAGTGACATGAGTTAACTCTCCGGACCCTCGGGTACGGGGCGTTACATGCATGCTTTCTGATACAAATATATATATATATAGTAACATTAATCAAAGCAATTTACGTAGATTTGTTAGGTACATATGTTTTAGCAGTCCTCTCTCGGTAGATGCTTCTCTCCAGTCTTAGTACAGGTCTTTTCTCGTCTATTTTGTTTCGTTTGCTATCTCGATGGCTGAGGACCTAGAATTTTTGTGCCAACATTTGCTTTATCTGAGAAGGAGAAGGGCGAGATTCTTGAGAAATCTACTCTCTTAGAATCTAATATAGCACGTGGGGAATGTTATTTGGTGATGTCCTTGTTAACTAATTGTTATTATAATCAATTGGCTTCCAAGAACACGATGAGGAAAGTGTGACAACCTGTATGCAAGGTGAGCTTTAAGGATTTGGGCTCAAAATTATTTCTGGTGGAATTTAGGGATGATCGTGACAAACAATGTGTTCTTCGGGAGAGGCCGTAGTCTTTTGATCGTAATCTTGTTCTTTTTCAAGCATCTGGAGGGGGACTTACAAGTAACGAAAATAAGACTTCATGAGGCTTCTTTCTGGATCAGGCAATATGACATGCCCTTAAATGCTATGAATGAAGAGGTGCGGAGACTCATTGGTAATAAGATTGGCAGTGTGGAGGAAGTTGATGGGGAGGAGGGTGAAGTTGCATGTGGTGAGTATCTGAGGATTTGAGTAAAGCTTGATATCTCTCAGCCTCTTCTGCGTGGCATCATTGTGAATCTTGGTCTGTTTGGTTCAGGCTAGATTCATTTTGCTTATGAATGCTTGCCAAACTTTTGTTATGTGCGGTAAACTTGGTCATCAACAGAAAAACTGTGAGATCAGTGGGAATCAAGATGTTCGAGATACTGATAAGCTACTTTTGGTCCATGACTGCGTGTTGGAACTATTGTGGGAAAAGTGAAGGAAAATTCTGGTCAGAAGTGCTTGCCTCACCTGGAATTCTCTTCAGTTACTTCATCAGAGTCAGAACGACAGCCAGCTAGAGTTAAGGCTGGAAATTAGGGAACTGCTGTGAACGATTCCTCTATTAGTGCTTCGGTTATGCATGATTCGGGGGTGGCCGTTATGGAGGGTATTAATGTAGGACCTAGTCATGGGATGTTGCCTTCTGGGGTTGATATTGGGAGGGATTATGATCCCTTAATTGCCGCTCAGAAGATTCTTCCTAGTAATGTAGGAACTAATCCCCTAATTGGTGCTGGAAAGATTCTTTCTTGTAACGAAGGGGCTGCTTCATTATTTGGTGCTACTATGGTCTTGACAGATAAGTTGACTCAAGATGATGGGCCTAAGATCATAGAGGGAGAGGGCTTTGTGGATCAAAATTCAAGGCCTAAGAGAGGCCCAGTAGGAAGTGGACTAGAATTGGTTTTCCTTTGCAATTGAATCCAAGTCATTGCACTTTGAAGCAGGATGTTAAGAGAAAGAGGAAGGCTGTTATGCAGCATGCTAAGGTTTCAATACGTGGGAGGACTATTTTGAAGGAGGGCGAGGGTGTTCTTGCAATCAATTTTAATCCAATGGTGAAGGCTGCTATGTAGCCCCACCAAGATCAATGAAAACAATAAGTTGGAACTCTCATGGGCTTGGGAACCCATGAGGAGTTCGAGCACTTCGTGATTTGGTCATGAGGGAAGGTCCCAAAGTGCTGTTTTTACAAGAGACTATGATGACTGTTAAGCATATGGAATGTGTACGTGTTAGAGTGGGGTTTGATTGTTGTTTAGCAGTAGCTTGTGAGGGAAGAAGTGGTGGTCTGGCATTGCTGTGGAAGAATGAAATCATATCAATTGAGAGCTTCTCTTCCTACCACATTGATGCTGATAGGGGGCTGGTTTGGAAACTTTCTAGTTTGTATAGGCATCCAAAAACTGAGAAAAGAGGAGAAACTTGGAGATTGCTTCGAACTTTGAAAGAAGATGGGGATATTCCATGGCTTGTTTGTGGTGATTTCAATGAAGTGCTATGTCAACAAGAGAAAATGGGTAGAAGGCCTAGATTAGAAAGATGAATGTAAGAGTTCAGAGATGTGCTTGATGACTGTAATCTTATAGATTTGAGCTTCGAGGGTCCTATATTTACTTGGTGTAATAGAATAGATAAGCAACAGGTGATTAGTGAAAGAATTGATAGATTTGTTGCGCTAATATCAGTTGGAGTGAATGTTTCCCTCTCTCTCGAGTTATTCATGGTATTGTTGCTCATTCAGATCATGTGCCAATTATGTTATTGCCTACTTATGATATTAAAAGGACCAGACATAAACTTTTCAGGTTTGAGGTAATGTGGGTAGAGGCTGAAGAATGTGGTGATGTTATTTCAAGGTATTGGCAAGGGAGTTTTGAAGGGAGGTCTGTGGTTGAAATAGCTAACAGATTAAGTAGTTGTAGCAGGGGGCTAGAAGCATGGAATAAGCTAAAATTTGGGCATGTACAGATGAATATTAGAAGGGCTCGAGGTAATATTCAGAGATTGCAATTAGAGGAAGCTAGTAAGGTCTCAAAACAGGTATTAATGCAGGCTAGAACTAGCCTGGATGCTTGGTTGAAGAGGGAGGAAATTTTGTGGAAGCAAAGAGCAAACGTTTTATGGTTGAAGGGAGGGGATAGAAATTAAAAAATTTTCCATCACAGAGCATCTCAGAGGAAGAGTAAGAATTGGATTAAAGGGGTTGAAAAGTGAAGATGGGACATGGAATTATTTTCAGTCTTTGTTTAATTCTGAACAATAGAAGAGCAACTTGGATTTTTTGGATGGTTTGAGTGGGAAAGTTACTGTAGAGATGAATGCTGATTTGTTGAAAGAGTTTTCTCATGATGAAATTAAGGCAACTTTGGATCAAATGCATCATACCAAGTGACCTGGTCTAGATGGTATGGCCCCAATTTTCTTCCAACAATATTAGCACATTGAGGGGAATGATGCCACTAATGCAGTATTACAAGTCCTCAGAACTGTTACTCTACCTTCCTCATTGAATCATACTTATATTACTTTGATTCCTAAGAAAAGCAAGCCTGAATTGATTTATGAATTTAGGCCTATTAGCTATGCAATGTGTTCTATAAATTAATCTCCAAAGTACTAGTAAATAGGCTTAAAAATGTGCTTAAAGTGATCATTTCTAGCTCTCAGTGTTCTTTTGTCCCTGGTCAACTTATAACAGATAATATCCTTGTGACTTATGAACTGATGCATTTTTTGAGAAATAAGAGGAATGACAAGGATGGCTTTATGTCCATTAAGTTGGATATGAGTAAAGCTTATGATCATGTGGAATGGTCCAATCTAGCATCTATTATGGACAAAATGGGTTTTAATGCTCAATGGATTGCCTTAGTAATGATGTGTGTCAAGTCTGTCTCTTTTTCAGTTTTGATTACTGGAGAGCCTAAAGGTCCTATTATCATTTCGAGAGGCATTGGACAAGGGGATCCACTATCCCATTACTTGTTCTTAATTTGTACTGAGGGTTTAATATCATTGCTAAAAAATGCTGAGGGAAGAGGTGACATCACAACTATTAAAGTGTAGAAGGGCTCCTAGAATATCTCATTTACTTTTTGCTGATGACAGCTACTATGGAAGAAAATCAGAAGATTTAAGACTTGTTGACTATTATGAGGTTGCTTCAAGCCAAAAGATTAACAAAGAAAAAACAGGAATTGTTTTTAGTAGTAATGTACACATTGCCAAAAAGGAGGAGATACTGGAGCTTTGGGGGTTGCAAAATAGCCAGCAGTTTGAAAAATATCTTGGGCTTCAACATTTGGTTGAGAGGTCCAAATATAAGGTTTTTTCTGATATTGAGCATAAAGTTTGGAAAAAATTGTAGGGGTGGAAAGAAAAGATGCTCTTTGTTGGTGGAAAAGAAATCTTGATTAAAGATGTTGCATCATCCATTCCTACTTACTCTATGAGTTGTTTCAAACTACCTTCCACTTTTTGTAATGATCTTGAGCAGTTGATGGCCAAAGTTCTGGTGGGGTCAAAAGAAGGATGAACATAAAATGCATTGGATGAGTTGGTCCAAGATGTGTGAGTTTAAGCAAGATGGGGACATGGGTTTTAAGGATCTTAGGGTGTTCATGATGCTCTTTTAGCTAAGCAAGGTTGGAGAATTATTCAAAATACTAATTCTCTATTGTATAAGGTCTTCAAAGCTAAATATTTTCCTAGAGACAAATTTCTGGATGCTACACTAGGTTACAACCCTTCTTTTGTGTGGAGAGTTATTTGGAGTACTATACATAAACAGGGAGTTGGCTGTCATTGGAGAATTGGTTCTGGTCAAGGTGTAAGAATTTGGAAAGATTATTGGGTACCTGGGTTGCCTAAACTATCTGATCTATAGAGTGAAAGTGGAGCTCCTGCTCTTGAAGAAGATGCTACTGTTAATATGCTAATGGATGATGCTCATTAGGGGTGGGATATGGGAAAAGTTACTGCTATGCTTTCACCTATTGTGGCTTCAAAGATTTTGAATATTGTCTTGAGTCATGGAAGGTCTGACTTGCTTTGTTGGGTTCAGGAAGTATATGGTGACTATTCTATTAAGAGCACCTATAAGCTATTTCGATCCTTGAACCAGAGCAGACAATGTGGTGAATCTTCGAGGGCTGCCCTGTTGAAGAAGCTATGGAAAGAAATTTGGTCTATGCAACTTCCATCTAAGGTGAAAATCTTTGCTTGGAAAGCTGTCAAAGGGATCCTACATACTAAATATAACCTTACGAAGAAACAAGTGATGGTTGAGGGAGAATGTACTTTCTGTGGTGCTGAAAGGGAAGATGTCCTACCTGCTCTTTGTTACTGTCCATCTATCAAAGAAGTTTGGCTTAATCATTTTCCTACGATGATGTAGATCAGTAATAATGAGTTGTTTCTTGATGTTGTGCTAAGGTTTCTTCAGGACAGATCTAAAGAAATGCTTGAGTTGTTTTTCCTAATTTGCTGGAGTTGTTGGTATAGAAGAAATATGAAGATCTTTAAGGAGAAGTGTGTGAGTGCAAAGGTTGCAAGGAGAAATGCATTGGCTATGGAGAGGTCTTTCAAAGAACTGAAAAGTAAACCTTTACCTGTTGTGAGGAATTAGTGCAGATGGAAATTCCCCCACCAGGTACTTTCAAACTTAATGTAGGTGGAGCTTTATCTTCAAATGGCTCGATTGCTCGAGTTGGAGCAATTTTAAGGGATTCGAAGGGGCTGTTATGATGTCTGCAGCAAAGAAGGAACAAGCTATTTTGAGTGCAGTGGAGATTGAGGGGTTGGCTATTCTGCAGGGCCTTCAACTTAGTATCCACCTTAGAATTCATCATCTTGTGATTGAAAGTGATTCCTTGTTGGTAGTTAATAAATTTACTAAACAAGGAAATTCAAAGACAGCAATTGGAAATATTATCAAGGAAGCAAAGGAATTGATGAGTCGTTTCAATTCTTGTATAGTTCAATATGCCAACAGAAGTTGCAATGAAGCAGCACACTCACTTGCCAAGTTTGGTTTAAGTGTTAAGGACATTAGTTTATGGTGGGGTTCATACCCTGATGTAATTACTAATATCCTTGGATTGACTCTCTTGTATAAGTTTGTTTTTTACGAATGAAGTTGTTTTCCTATAAAAAAAAAAAAATCAAAGTAATTTACGTGAAGAATTGTCTGTAACATAATATATCATTTCTTATAGTGGAAGTTTGATTGTCGATCTTTTATATATATTAATATATATATCTATCTATTATATAAGTGGCTATTTAACAAAATTTCTTGTTTTAACGGAGCTACAGTAAATTTACCGTTAGTTTGTTTATTTTCTGTTAAGTCTCAGTTAAGTCTCCGTATGTAGCCATTCTTAGCCCTCAACTGACACACGTTCACCTAAACCAGTGAATACCGCTGGCAACTCAACCAAAAGGAGCTTTGGCAGAGCAGGAATTTTGTCCATTTGTACCTTCACTTGGCGCGCCTTTGAATGCAACTGCAACTTTGTAAAATTTTTTTTTTTCTTTTCAAGTTTGGTGTGCTGGAAGGGAGACGTCACTTTCAAATAAACAGTATATTTATGATGGGTTTAATTATTTTATAATTTTTATAAATATATTTAATTTTATCTTAATATTTAAATATATAAATTTATCTCATAAAATTCACTCAATCATTTCCACTTATTATTATTCATAAAAAAAAAATTCAACCCAACTCAATTACTTAATATCCTAACGCAACCTTATTATTTGTGTCTTTTGTATTCATTATAATAATTTTAAAAAACAATGCCACATTATGAGAGAAGATGGTGTTGCGTGTATCAATGATTTTGTGTCTTATTCCGAGGGCAAATTCCTCAATCTCGTTCCCAATTTCCTATACGATACAAACAAATCTAAAAAAAAAAATATTCAAGAATCGTGAGTAAGTAAAACTAATCAAAATACAATTACAAAAGTTTTGACAAGAAAATATGAAGTGATTTGACATACTTTAAAGAAGGAAGATTAGAAGTATATGGCTCTTCATCTCTCTCCAATCTTCTCCTACTTCTCTCTCAAGAGCTCAAATATCGTCTTCATTGTCCACAATAGAGACTCGACGGAGCCATCGACGATTTGAACAATGGAACGGAACCCCTTCTCACAGCTTTCTTCCAATTTTAATGGTTTCTTATTATTTTTCTTAAAAATAAGAAAACGCCTCGCTCTCCTTCTCACAAAGTATTGAACCATTTTTCTTAAGCTCCTTTCAGTGGTGCCCTTAAACCACCGCGATTCACATCGTTGACGGAAGAAAAATAAGTGATGTGGAACGATCTTAACAGTTAGATCGTAAAAGTGGGGGTAAATTGCACATTAAATCTCTCTCTCTCTCTCTCTCACCTTTTCTTCCTTTTTTTTCTACGTTTTCCTTGTTCTGGTAGTATTTTTTAAATGCTTTTATTTCCTTAGTGTTTTTTTTCCTGTTTTGTGTCGGTGTTGTGTGGGTATGGTTTTTGTTATGTGGGATGTGAATTTGAAGGATGGTTTGATTTTTTTTTCCCGTTTCATGTGGATTTTTTTATTTCATTATTTGCTTGTTGGGTTTTTGTTCTCCAATTTTTTTGGATGTGAATTTGGTTGTTGGATTTTTGTTCTTCGGTATGGACCATTTTTTGGAATCTGAATGATGTTTTGATTTTTTTTTCCCGTTTCGTGTGGATTTTTTTTTATTTCATTTTTACGCTTGTTGGGTTTTTGTTCTCCATATTTTTTTTTTGATTTGTCAATTGCTTGGATGTGAGTTTCTTGTTCATTCTTCTAGGTATGGAGAGAAAATTTATTTGATTCTTCTACTCGTTGTTTGTGAGAGATTCAACTTGGTTTTGGACAACGCCAAAGCAGAAGATTAAGCACTTAAAACACTCAATCAACTGGTGATTAAGCTTTTATTTGGTTGTTCTTGAATTATATTGGATCCACTCTTTTGGATAACAATTCGTTCCAAGAAGAATTAAAAACAATATTAATTCTTAAAAAGCTCCTAATATTGCATTTTTTTTTATGAAAAATCTGGAATGTTTTCTGTGGATTTCTAACAAAGGAAAGCCCCCGTATGCCATTTGATTCATTTAAGTTCCATGCATCAATTTAATAGTTAGCTCCTTTTTTTTCTCCATATTGAATGTAGTCTATCACTTGGAGGTCATGAGAACCTTGTGAATTGATATATTATGGCGTGCATCTTTGAGGAGAGTGACACGGCCAAAGATCATCCCAAAAGCGAATCTGCTTACCATTACCCAACAAAAAAAAAAAAAAATCAGAAAAGTGATATGTAAAAGGAAGACAATAAGCTTACTTTTCTTTTCTAACAAAATAATATTCTTAGCATGTTTCCTCCTGGCTTCTTCGTGATTATTGAAACTGGTTATACCAATGATCTTGTGTTCTGGTAGGCACACCCCTTTGCAGATAATCCACCTTATTGGTAACTTCATGAGAATATGGTCAGTGTACTCCATGTACCACTATTTGACTCAAACGAGAGCTCCAGTGATACTTTTTTAATACTTCAAAAGCCTTGGAAGGGCAGGCCACTCTCAAATCAACAGGTTAAATAAAAAAAAATCCTTATCATTGTAAACTCCATGATAAAGTCATCAGGAAATTTACTCATATCATTGCTATTATTTTTCTTACACGGTTCAATTCACTTTTCAGGTTGTACCTTCTATAATAAATGGTGGAATAATAGCTTTATACTTCATCATGTGGGGAAAAGGCCTCAAATCATGTGGACCAGTGAAGTAGGTTTTCTAATGCTTGAAAAAGATTTCAATTCAGTATTCTTGCACCATTCTATATTAGAGTCTATATATAAGAAAATAATTGTATAAGATTGCTTGAGCTTATGCC
This sequence comes from Juglans mandshurica, assembly GCA_022457165.1. NCBI lineage: Eukaryota > Viridiplantae > Streptophyta > Magnoliopsida > Fagales > Juglandaceae > Juglans > Juglans mandshurica. Next base: position 31,663,543 of record CM039619.1, on the reverse strand, counting down.
TGAATTGCAATTTTGTATTTTTCCATCAGTAAAAAATGTTATAATTTTTATTATTTTGCTATCATCTATTCAGAGTGTTCTTGTTAAGAACTCGAGAAACTTAGGTGGCTTATGGAAACCATTCTAGATGGTAAAGACCCAATGAGCTTTAACTTTAAAATTATGAGCATATGCTCTCTACCTTGCTTTTTCCCGTGAATTATGTCTAGATCCCCTTCCTTTCCTAATTTCTATTTGTTGTGGAGAATTTGATATTTGCTTCTTCTTACATCACTTGATCTAAACTAGGCAAATGTCACTTGAGTGCATCATATCCAATATTTATTGCATTTAAAATTTTTAATGCAAATGTGGGCAATCAATAATCATTGCCGGATGTGGGCAAATTATAAATATTGTGGCTTCAGGATCCTTGAAGATAGGAACAAGGTGAGAACTCAGGCCAACGCGTTTGACATTAATGAGAGAGGGAAAATGAGGGAGGGTCTTGTTGGTTTGTGTCATGTGGACTTGTCCATTGGCGGCTGATGCGAATCTTTTGATATTGTCTAAGTCATGTGCACTGGTACTGTTATGAATATTGTAAGAAAAGTTGCGCAAGAGTTGCAGAAATGAAAACCTTGTTAACTTGGAATATTGCTTCTATCATTTAAAGGTTAGTCCCGAATTGGGCAAAATACAGTGAAGATGCTTACATGGGACTTCTTTAATACACCATTAATAGCCTTAATCTTACCTTTTATTTGCTGGATGCTGGTTTTCTTGTTATACACTTGTAAAACCATACTTGTTTGTTATGGACTGTGGTAGTCTCAGCTTCTCCAACTTGAATGCTTGGATCTATGGGCCATTGCTTACTATTTATTTTTGGTAGTAAGTTGTTGAGACTTGGAATAACATATAGTATTCAAATTTTGCAAAATTGAATAATCTTGTGGGTATCTTGGAGAAGGTATTCATCTGTGTCTCCTGATTGTGTTTGTTTTAAGTAACTGACACTAAACAAAGTACCTACAAATGTCCTTTGATTGATCTTCGTGAATTTGTTTGTCAACATAAAAGTAATCATTGAATGAAAATTTGTATCATGTCTTCTATTACAATATATTTGAAACTTCAAAATAGATAAAATAAGAGTTGGAAGAAAGGTGAGAAGTTAGCCATTTCATAAAACTAGGCAAACGTGCTTTGCACGTTGCTCCCGCCTAGTATGTAACGCCCCAAACCCGGGTGGCTTGGTGAATTACTACTTGTCACTCATAAACATGTCTCCCAATACATCCAAAGAAAAATCTTCATAAACTTCATAAATGAAATAAATCTCAAATCTTCTCAATAATCTCATTACAAACTCCACACAATCTTAAAAGCAATAATAATAATCAAAAAGGTCCATAACCTTCCGATAGTCATAACAAATCAACTAAATAATTCATAAATCTTACTAAACTCATAAAACCCAAAGACTTTAAAACTAAGAACACCAGAAGTCCTTCTCAGCTTAAACACAAGCAGCACTCTAATCCAGGTCCTCATTTGGACTTACCACATCATCTGAAAAATATTATAATGATAAGGGGTGAGTTATCAACAACTCAGTAAGCAGAAATCATATGCTAGCGTGCAAACATGAGCATTTATAAAGTAGAACATGCAGAACAAAATATTTTCCAGAGTTAACATGCAGAACAGGACATATTTTCAAAATAACAGAGCGATGGTTTTAAAACAAAATAAAACCCATGGTACTTTGGCATAACATAAACTGAGTATCATCATCAGATCAAAACAGAGCATCAAACAGAGCAGAGACCATGTTTCACCCCCGTGGTAGGGTTGTGCTAACCCCGGTGGCCAAACCAGGCAGAGACAGAGGTGAAATCTTTCCTTTATTCTTCTCGGAGCCCCGAGTGTGCACACAGGAAAAGACCACAAATAAACCACTTTGTTTCCAAAGTGGGTGCACTCAGAGACAGAGAAGTTGGTACCAACCCAAACAGAGCAGAGCATAACAGAGCAGAGCAGAGCAAAGCAGAGACAGAGTCAGATACGAAAACCAGTACACCATGCCAAAGGTTTTCAGATGTTATATCAAAATAATACAGAGTACCAAAACAGAATCAGAACAGTTTACACACGCTGAACACAAAAGCCAGAACAAATAAATGCACAACTTTTCATATTCTCAATATCGCTCTTTTTCAGATTTCAGAAATCACATGACAGAATTTAGCTCATGTCTACACAATGCATGTCAGAATATATTTTCATTTTTCTCACAGATTTCATGAATAATGCAGATAAGAGACCGAGGTTGATCTTTGTTTTCACAAGTTCTCAACACAACACAATTTATGCAAGTTTTCATAAAATCAACCTCAGTCTTATTAACTTGTATAAAACCCAGCATAGGAACCCCGCTTACCTGACTCCTGCAGCGTATTATCTAAGCCTTGAAAATGATCTCTATCAATCTCGTCACCTATTCATAAAAATATCATAAACTAAATATTAAAGTCCAAAAACACCCAATTGTTCTTAAACAATTCAAGACTCAAACTCTAGACCATAATTCAACGAGTTTTAATCAAACTTAACTAGCCAAATAACAATCTGGACAGTCCAAACTTCGATCCAAAATATTCTATACCAAACTCAGTATGTTGGCTATAAGTGGAGACTGGTTTGGAGCTGAAAAAGTGTTGTCTGAAAGTTGGCTCGACAGTTGGCTCGAGCCAACTTCGCTCGAGCCACGCTACAGACCGCTCGAGCGAGATCAAGTCAGAGAGGTTCGCTCGAGTCTCGCTCGACACCCTGCTCGAGCGGAAGCAAGTCAGAGAGCTTCGCTCGAGTGTCGCTCGACACTCTGCTCGAGCGGAAGCAAGTCAGAGAGCTTCGCTCGAGTGTCGCTCGACACTCTGCTCGAGCCAATTACGCAGATTTCGCCTATTTAACCAGTTTACACTACACAAAGCACTCTTCTTTCCATTCCCAAATCCAAAACAATGTAACTTAAAAATATCCAAACCTAGGACAAAACACCAACCCGAAGTACTCACCACACATAACAATCAGAAAAACTCACAAAAAGCTACAAAAACTCACGGTAAGGACCAAAACAGAAACTGCAGCAAATGAAAAGGAGTGAGAGAAACGGCTGAGAGGAAGCACTAAAAATAGTGTCTGGTTGCAGAACAACCAAAAAAAATATGGAAAGAAGATAAGTTATACCTGACGATAAAATCTTGCACAAGGAGAAGAGAACTAATGGAAAACTGAAAAGATGAGAGAGAGGGACACCCAATCTGCAGAAACTGGAGCAGTGCAATAGAGAAAAACAGTTATGAAGTAGAGTGACCGAAAGGGGTGAGAAACTAAGTGGAGAGACGTGCTAGAGAGAGAGAGAGAGAGAGATCTGGGCGGAGGGGGGGGGAACAACAGAAACCGAAAGAGAGAATGAGGGAGAAAGAAGCGGGAGGAAGAACAGAAAGGAAACAAAAACTTACCTAAACGACGCCGTCCCAGACTTCATGCGTGAAATAGCAGGTTCAACACGTGCATGGGTGCAGCTTACGTGCATGGTGCAGTTTCAACCGCCTGGGTGTTACATCATACCAAATGTAACGCCCCAAACCCGGGTGGCTTGGTGAATTACTACTTGTCACTCATAAACATGTCTCCCAATACATCCAAAGAAAAATCTTCATAAACTTCATAAATGAAATAAATCTCAAATCTTCTCAATAATCTCATTACAAACTCCACACAATCTTAAAAGCAATAATAATAATCAAAAAGGTCCATAACCTTCCGATAGTCATAACAAATCAACTAAATAATTCATAAATCTTACTAAACTCATAAAACCCAAAGACTTTAAAACTAAGAACACCAGAAGTCCTTCTCAGCTTAAACACAAGCAGCACTCTAATCCAGGTCCTCATTTGGACTTACCACATCATCTGAAAAATATTATAATGATAAGGGGTGAGTTATCAACAACTCAGTAAGCAGAAATCATATGCTAGCGTGCAAACATGAGCATTTATAAAGTAGAACATGCAGAACAAAATATTTTCCAGAGTTAACATGCAGAACAGGACATATTTTCAAAATAACAGAGCGATGGTTTTAAAACAAAATAAAACCCATGGTACTTTGGCATAACATAAACTGAGTATCATCATCAGATCAAAACAGAGCATCAAACAGAGCAGAGACCATGTTTCACCCCCGTGGTAGGGTTGTGCTAACCCCGGTGGCCAAACCAGGCAGAGACAGAGGTGAAATCTTTCCTTTATTCTTCTCGGAGCCCCGAGTGTGCACACAGGAAAAGACCACAAATAAACCACTTTGTTTCCAAAGTGGGTGCACTCAGAGACAGAGAAGTTGGTACCAACCCAAACAGAGCAGAGCATAACAGAGCAGAGCAGAGCAAAGCAGAGACAGAGTCAGATACGAAAACCAGTACACCATGCCAAAGGTTTTCAGATGTTATATCAAAATAATACAGAGTACCAAAACAGAATCAGAACAGTTTACACACGCTGAACACAAAAGCCAGAACAAATAAATGCACAACTTTTCATATTCTCAATATCGCTCTTTTTCAGATTTCAGAAATCACATGACAGAATTTAGCTCATGTCTACACAATGCATGTCAGAATATATTTTCATTTTTCTCACAGATTTCATGAATAATGCAGATAAGAGACCGAGGTTGATCTTTGTTTTCACAAGTTCTCAACACAACACAATTTATGCAAGTTTTCATAAAATCAACCTCAGTCTTATTAACTTGTATAAAACCCAGCATAGGAACCCCGCTTACCTGACTCCTGCAGCGTATTATCTAAGCCTTGAAAATGATCTCTATCAATCTCGTCACCTATTCATAAAAATATCATAAACTAAATATTAAAGTCCAAAAACACCCAATTGTTCTTAAACAATTCAAGACTCAAACTCTAGACCATAATTCAACGAGTTTTAATCAAACTTAACTAGCCAAATAACAATCCGGACAGTCCAAACTTCGATCCAAAATATTCTATACCAAACTCAGTATGTTGGCTATAAGTGGAGACTGGTTTGGAGCTGAAAAAGTGTTGTCTGAAAGTTGGCTCGACAGTTGGCTCGAGCCAACTTCGCTCGAGCCACGCTACAGACCGCTCGAGCGAGATCAAGTCAGAGAGGTTCGCTCGAGTCTCGCTCGACACCCTGCTCGAGCGGAAGCAAGTCAGAGAGCTTCGCTCGAGTGTCGCTCGACACTCTGCTCGAGCGGAAGCAAGTCAGAGAGCTTCGCTCGAGTGTCGCTCGACACTCTGCTCGAGCCAATTACGCAGATTTCGCCTATTTAACCAGTTTACACTACACAAAGCACTCTTCTTTCCATTCCCAAATCCAAAACAATGTAACTTAAAAATATCCAAACCTAGGACAAAACACCAACCCGAAGTACTCACCACACATAACAATCAGAAAAACTCACAAAAAGCTACAAAAACTCACGGTAAGGACCAAAACAGAAACTGCAGCAAATGAAAAGGAGTGAGAGAAACGGCTGAGAGGAAGCACTAAAAATAGTGTCTGGTTGCAGAACAACCAAAAAAAATATGGAAAGAAGATAAGTTATACCTGACGATAAAATCTTGCACAAGGAGAAGAGAACTAATGGAAAACTGAAAAGATGAGAGAGAGGGACACCCAATCTGCAGAAACTGGAGCAGTGCAATAGAGAAAAACAGTTATGAAGTAGAGTGACCGAAAGGGGTGAGAAACTAAGTGGAGAGACGTGCTAGAGAGAGAGAGAGAGAGAGATATGGGCGGAGGGGGGGGGGAACAACAGAAACCGAAAGAGAGAATGAGGGAGAAAGAAGCGGGAGGAAGAACAGAAAGGAAACAAAAACTTACCTAAACGACGCCGTCCCATACTTCATGCGTGAAATAGCAGGTTCAACACGTGCATGGGTGCAGCTTACGTGCATGGTGCAGTTTCAACCGCCTGGGTGTTACATCCTCCCTCCCTTACAAGAATTCCGTCCTCGGAATTCGCTACAAGCTATAATAATTCCCTTCGAACAAGTGCGGATACTTTACTCGCATCTCTTCCTCGAATTCCCAAGATGCTTCATTGATAGCATGATTACACCACAATACTTTAACCAAATAAATAGTTCGATTTCGCAACACTTGCTCTTTCTTGTCCAGAATCCGCAATGGTTCCTCAGTGTAGGTCATGTCCTCTTGAATCTGTAAGGGTTCATGATCTATGATGTGAGTGGGGTCATGGATATACTTCCTCAACATGGACACATGGAACACATTATGCACTCCCGAGAACGCCGGTGGTAGAGCCACCCTGTATGCCACCGGTCCAATCCGTTCAAGAATCTCAAACGGTCCAATGTATCTAGGGCTCAACTTACCTTTCTTTCCGAATCTCATAACTCCTTTCATTGGTGAAATTCTCAGGAATACCTTATCTCCCATCGCAAATTCTAACTGACGGCGGCGCTTATCTGCATAGCTCTTCTGTCGGCTTTGAGCTGCTTTCATTCTAGCCCGAATGATATCTATCTTTTCTGTGGTCTGCTGAATAATTTCTGGCCCTAGAAGTTTTCTTTCACCTACTTCATCCCAATACAAAGGAGACCTACATCTCCTGCCATACAAAACCTCATAAGGTGCCATCCCAATGCTAGCCTGGAAGCTATTGTTATATGCAAACTCAACCAATGGTAAATGTTGCATCCAAGATCCCTTGAAGTCCATCAAGCATGCCCTCAACATGTCTTCTAAAATCTGAATAGTTCTTTCTGATTGTCCATCTGTCTGAGGGTGAAAAGCAGTACTGAAACTTAACTGAGTACCCATTGCCTCTTGTAAGCTTCGCCAGAACTTAGAGGTAAAACGAGGATCTCTATCCGACACAATGGATACCGGCACTCCATGCAACCTCACTATCTCCCGCACATACAGTTCAACTAGTTTCTCTAGTTTATAAGAAACTCTAATGGGCACAAAATGGGCGGTTTTCGTTAAACGATCCACGATTACCCATATAGCATCTTGTCCGCTTACGGTTCTTGGTAGACCTGTCACAAAATCCATGGAGATATGTTCCCATTTCCACTCCGGAATCTGGAGTGGCTGTAATAATCCTGCAGGTCTCTGATGTTCCGCCTTCACTTGTTGGCAAGTCAGGCATTGTTCTACAAATTTAGCAATTTCTCTTTTCATGCCATTCCACCAAAAGGACTCTCTCAAATCCCGATACATCTTGGTACTCCCTGGGTGAACAGTGTACAAAGAACGGTGTGCCTCTTCAAGAATTACCCTTTTTAGTTCCTCATCAGCAGGTACGCATACTCTACCCCTAAATCTCAAAACTCCATCCTTGGAAACACAAAAATCAGGCTTGTCCCCGTTTTCGATCCCTTCCATTAGCTTCACCAACTCTGAGTCCACTTTCTGAGCAGCTCTGATTCTATCTATCAAATCAGGTTGAACCACTAAACTGGCCATGACAGCATTTGTTTCACTAGACGAGACTTCAATACCGGCTCTTTCTAAATCCATCAACAACCTATGCTGAGTGGTAATGGCTGCAACTGTCGGTCCGATTGACTTCCTGCTCAGAGCGTCGGCTACTACATTAGCTTTGCCAGGGTGATAATTAATGGTGCAATCATAATCCTTGATCAACTCAAGCCACCTCCTTTGTCTCATATTTAATTCTTTTTGGGTAAAGAAATACTTCAAACTCTTGTGATCCGTATAAATTTCGCACTTTTCCCCATACAAGTAGTGTCTCCAAAGTTTGAGTGCAAAAATAACTGCCGCGAGTTCCAGATCATGAGTTGGATAATTTTGCTCATACACTTTCAATTGGCGTGAGGCGTAAGCTATAACCTTCCCATGTTGCATCAGTACACACCCCAAACCAAGCCTAGAAGCATCGCTATAAACAACAAATCCGCCTCTAGCTGTGGGGACTGATAACACCGGAGCTGTCACTAATCTCTGTTTCAACTCTTGGAAACTTTCTTCACACTTTGCTGTCCATTCAAACTTATTATTTTTCCTGGTGAGTGCAGTGAGAGGAACTGCTATCTTCGAAAACCCATCAATGAAACGACGGTAATACCCCGCCAATCCCAAGAAGCTTCTAACCTCATGAACATTCCTCGGTGCCGACCAATTAACCACTGCTTCCACTTTCCCTGGGTCTACTGAAATTCCGTCCTTCGACACTACATGTCCCAAAAACGTGATTGAATCAAGCCAAAATTCACACTTCTTCAACTTAGCAAACAGCTGCTTGTCTCTAAGTGTCCCAAGTACCAACTTCAAATGTTCTTCATGCTCGGTCTCACTTTTGGAGTATATCAGTATATCATCAATAAAGACAACCACAAACTTATCCAAAAACTCATGAAACACCCTGTTCATCAAGTCCATGAATACAGCTGGGGCGTTTGTCAGGCCAAAAGGCATGACCAAAAACTCATAATGGCCATAACGGGTCCTAAACGCCGTCTTAGCCACGTCTTCAGCTCTGATCTTCAACTGGTGGTAACCCGATCGAAGATCAATCTTCGAAAATACTTGAGCACCCTGGAGCTGATCAAACAAATCTTCTATACGGGGTAGCGGGTACTTATTCTTTATGGTCACCCGATTAAGTTCCCTATAATCGATACACATTCTCATCGATCCATCCTTCTTCTTCACAAAGAGAACTGGAGCTCCCCAAGGTGAAACACTGGGCCTGATGAAACCCTTGTCTAACAATTCTTGCAACTGCTCTTTGAGTTCCGCTAATTCCGACGGCGCCATGCGATAAGGTGCTTTTGAAAGGGGTGTCGTGCCTGGAACTAACTCAATAGCAAACTCTACCTCCCGCTCGGGTGGAAGTCCCGATAAATCTTCGGGGAAAACCTCTGGATATTCTCTCACAACAGGTATCTGTTCCAACATCACTTCCCCCTTTGGTGTTTCTACCACACAGGCTAGGAATCCCTGACAACCATCACGCAACAGTTTTCCAACCTGAATGGCAGAAATGATGGGTGGAGTCAACCTCACTTTTGACCCTATGAACCGAAATTCACTTTCATTGGGGGGTCTGAAAACCACTTCCTTTTTAGCACAATCAATACTGGCGTGATAGGAAGCCAGCCAATCCATACCCAAAATAACATCAAACCCTACCATGTGAAAGACTATTAAATCTGCTGGCATCAATCTTCCCTCTATAGAAAGAGGGCACCCAGGTAGAATCTCACTACAAACTACAGAATTTCCTGTTGGGGTCGCAACCACTAACTTGTTCCTTAACCTTTCAGTATCTAACGCGCAGAATCTAGAGTACGTCGTGGAAACAAAAGAATGTGTCGCTCCCGAGTCAAATAACACAAAAGCATTATTAGAAAACAAGGAAAGAGTACCTGTGATTACATTCGAACTCATCCATGAACCAAGAATATCCAAAATCTTAACCAGAACCAACCAAAGAAAAGAAAACAATAGAAAATATAAATCCTTAAAGTAAAACAAAAGAGTCATACCAGTGATCACGTCATTCCTGCCCTCAACCTCTCCAGGTGTTAATGCAAAGACTCGAGCAGGCGCAGAAGAACGTTGATTGCTGCCCCGAGTTGATACTTCATTCCTCGGAGGTGGCGGTATGAACCTCTGGTTGCTACTATTTTGCGTTGGGCAGTCTCTGATGTAGTGTCCTGATTTGCCACAACGGAAACACAATCCCGCCCCTTTCCTGCACTCTCCGGAGTGCACTTGATTGCATGTCCTACACCGGTAGGGCTGTTGATTACTCTGAACAGGCCTTTTTCCCGAACTACCACCTTCACTCCTCCTCTTCCACGGTCCTTGGTCCTTGCCAGAATGGTACTCGGTGGGAATAGTCCTTTTCCTCTGTTCGTGCAACGCAGCACTCCTTTGAAGAGTTCTTTCAAAAACTGTTGCTTTGTTCACCAATTCGGAGAAGTTCCGAATCTGGAAACCCACCACACGCTCGTACAGTTTCTCATTCAGTCCTTGCTCAAATTTGCGTGCCTTCTTTTCCTCATCCGGAATCAAATAAATAGCAAAGCGGGATAATTCAGTAAATCTGGCAGCATACTGATGAACCGTCATGGTTCCCTGAACCAGGGTGGCAAATTCCATAGCCTTATCCTCACGGAATGAGCTAGGGAAAAAGCGCTCAAGAAAAATCTGCTTGAAGTGCAGCCAACTGATTATCTCTGTCCCCTCTGCTTCCCTAATAGATCTTTCAGAGATCCACCACCTCTTTGCTTCCCCAGTAAGCTTAAATGTGGCGAACGCCACTTTTTGTTCCTCAGTACAGGTTAGGACTCGAAAAATCTCCTCAATGTCCTGTATCCAATCCTCTGCCAAAGTTGGATCGCCTTTCCCATCAAACAAAGGAGGGTGCATTCGATTGAATTGTTCGACAGTACAACCCCCTTCATTGAAGTTACGCTGGCGACCCGCAGGATTCTGCACAAGGTCATCAATTAATTGATGTGCAGCCGCTCACAGTACCTCGGAAGCGCTCGGGTTTGCTTCCCTTTCATTCTCATTCGCATTCAGATCCGACATGCTTCGTTCTCTACGACGAGGTGGCATCCTGACAATATAACTAGAATTTTAAATAATCGCTTCGAAAATAAAGTTTAAAAGAACATAGATTATTAGTGGTATTTGTAAAAACAAAGCGTATATATATTAGAATTCAATATATAAGAATATCTATAACAGAGACGAAAAAGGAATGCACAATGATAGTAATAGTCAATCTCCCCAAAATTTAACATCTTGCTCCCTCTGAGAATTTAAGAAGGCTCCGTTACTAGGCTAAACCTTAATCAACATGTATTTAGTTCATAGACCTGTGATATACCACACTCCATAGCTATTCCTAAAGCCTACGAATTCTAAGACTTCCCAGTTCAACAATATTCAATCCTATGAACCCACAGAAATCTAAACCTCCAAGGTTTATAGTATGCAGAATTCAAACCTGTCTCTGATACCATTTGTAACGCCCTAATGGAAGACCCAAACCACATGGCCTATACTCCAAAAGGACTAGTCAATGATACAATTGGAGCCCCACTAGAACCTTATAAAGAGCAAGAATTTCTCCTTCCCAAGCAATGTGGGATCCCATACACCACCTACCCTTATCCATATCATATGGGGTATCACATAGTATATATATATATATATATAAAGCATCCTCCTGCATGTAATTCATGTAGAAGCAATTGCCTGTCCCACTCATGCCTATGTGAAATGATCAAGACAATTCTCTAAACCTTGAAAATCCAAGAAATTGTAGTCTGAAAAGTAAGCAAATTAAGGGTACAAACTAGAACCGCTAAGTTGGTTGCCATAACATGAATAATCCTTCCATACTTCAATCATTCGAGACTATATTACATCAGCTATAAAAGTGACAAGATAGAAGAGTACGTGGTGACTTACTTTTGTTGTACGTAGGAAAGAACGGAAAATGTGGCCTCTGCAATTGCAATCAGCAGCAATATCATAGCTGCTAGAACTGAAAGCCATGCCCAAGGACTATTGAAATAATCGCGCCTTAATTTTGCCATCCACACATTCCGGCGTTTGGAACAGTGCTTATTCACTTCCTTCATAATGTCTGAATAATAGAAGCCGAATCGACTTAACATGACGTAGTGACCAAGCTTGTTGAACATGTTGGAAACAACTTCATCTTCCCCCATCCAGTTTTCAATAATTCCATTTTGACGGAGTACTTCAACATCTTTTGGAGTGTAAATAAGATAATCCATAAGAACAACATAGTCAGTGACATACCTAGTATGCATGTTGTGACTATATTGCTCATATGCAATTAGGTTTCGAAAGATTGACTCTGTACGGTCTACTATTTCCAAATGTGGAATTTCCAAGATCCCATTTTCGAACTTTATTTCAAACAAGTTACGGCCATGCTCTGCCTTTTTGAATCCAACGCCAGCCTCTTGAAGCTCTGTAGCATGAGGTATTAACTTTCGGCCTTCATTATTATTCAGACTAAATGGATGCTTCAGCTTCTCTATCATCTTGTGTCTGACTCCAACCTTTTGAAGGTCCGTAGCATCTACTATTGACTTTCTCTCTCCAGGTGAAGGACTGATAGTTTGATGAATTAGACCAAGTAGATGCTTAATGTTGTTGGTTGAAAGATGACTTGATCCACTGCCATTCATTTTAAACTGAAAATTAAAAGCAAAAAAAGACAAGGCACGCTCAAGAAGTGGGTCACTCTCCCTCTTATTGCTGGAGGTTGAGCTTTCAACCTGAGTAATTGCATGTTTTCTTGACCCATGGATAAGTAGTGTCTGGTCATGACTCTCACTTTCCAGATGAGCATCGTCATCATGTTGTTCATTGAGACTTTCCTTACTTATTTCGTACAATTCAGTAAGAATGAAGAATGGAAGTTGATTTTCAAATAACAATAGATCACGAATTATGCTAGGAAGCATCCAATCCAATTTGAAGATTGGGTCAAATTCGTTTATACTGTGGAACAGTCCAAGGATGAAACACCCATCAAGTATCATCATTTCTATGAACTCATTTGAGGAGATTTTAGGGAACTGATCTGCATAGAATTTACGTGCTCTTTCTTCTATGTGTCTCATGGCTATGATGTATCTTTCTACACTAGTCTCATTCGCCCTTTTGAGCATTTCTTGGAGAAGTCTCAATTTGTGTCTTTCCATAAAAGCTAGGTGATCCTTGCCACGGTGATAAGGACCAATGGCAAGCAAGTCAGGTTCATATGCCTTCTCATTTACCATTCGTAAAGGGCGGTGAACTTCGAATACACTACAGTCTGGAGCAATTGGAATACTCATGAGGTTTACCAACCTTTCATCAATTGAGACATAATGATCAGAAGAAGTCATATTATTCTAAAGAATCCGTACCGTGTCTGTTACACATACAATGTAGAGAATAGTATGTCAATAATATTGCATTTCAAGCAAAAATTATACATGACATTCATCTAATACTCACTACAAGAAAACTGCTTATTTGTGGCCAGTTAATTCCAGCGAAATGACTATTTACAGCTAAAATGAGTCTGTTTTGATCACAAATAGTCCTTTCGCCGCAATTAGATGGCCACAAAAACTCGTTTTTCTTGTAGTGAAATTACTAATCCAGATGCTTAAGCTCAAGATGAATATCAACAACCAGTCACTTTAGCTCATGGTAATGGGACAAGTACGTTAATTCCCCATTATCTTCTCTTCGAAATTGGTAGTTCTTACTTCAAAAATCAATTAAGTCTGATAACGCAGCATGGTGTTAAAAATATTTAACAATACAATTAGATTCAATGCATTTTTCCGCAACAAATCACCACTCAATTTTACATTACCTCATAAACCTTAACCCATGAGTATAACTTGCCCTCTTATAACTGCTTGATTGACTTGTGGGAACTTTAATTTCTCAAGCAAAAAGAGTAAGAATTCTACTTTTCTAAAGTTGCTATTCGTATCTGGCCATGGTTATTTTGATTGTGTATTAATTATTCTTTGTGAAGCACTCAAAAAATCTTTAAATTTACTAATTTAAACAAAAAACAAAATGATTCAGATTTAATAGCTGATCAGAAGATTACAGTGAAAAAAAGAGTTAATATTTGAAACAAGAGATCGATGCAAAAAGACAATCACATGAGATCAATATCCAAAATGGCCCTAGCCTATTGTTTTAGTATGTTATGGGAGAAAACAAAAGCAAAAATAAATCACAAAAGAGAGAAAAAGAAGCAGGGTACGTACGTAATTTGCTTCCTTTTATAGAAGGGAATTATAGGTACGTAATGGACTTACTTTTGCTTAATGATTCCAAGCAGTATATAGATCGCACCGCCTGTTGATTGCTAATTCTTTCCCTCCACAGAAAGAAAAAAAGCTCGGGATATATATAGGACTTCCATTTACATCCGAGGAAACCTTGACTTTAGACGTACTGTGATCGATGCCGAAGCTGCGTGTCAATTGTCCAGTACGTAAGACGTGGTGCGTAGATCATGTAGTGGGTCCAATAATTAATGCTAGCTCCTATTGTATATATATATATATATATATATATATAGATAAATAAAGTTATTAAATATAATATAAATGATCTAATTTATCAAATCATGAGTTAGTTGAGTACAATAGAATAACATTGTTTGACCTAATGGCTTGAGTAGAAAAGTGAATAATACATTTGAAACGCAATGAGTAGACAAGTGGAATATATTCTATCACCTTAATCATATATTAATTAACTATAGAATAAATATATGGTTTGACCGAGCTACTTTATCATGAAATAATATGGTTTAATTGGAACCTACGCAATTTGATGATTTGGCCACTTGACTTGTGTGGAGAATTGGGTATAATATTCTGTGACCTTAAACCCATGCAGTATTTGGATTCCACGGCAAGCAAGCTTAGGACGTCATAATTTGAATTAATTAACAGTATATGGAATAATGATCATAAATCCAAATGGGTTCCACGTTATACCTAAGATTGTTCATCCGGGTTCGACCTGGGAATCCGGATATACCCGCACCAGAACCCGGATTTCAAATCCGGACCAGAACCGACTGGGTTGGTCCGAGTCGGGTTTCGGTCCGGGTTAGACCCGGGCTGAAAACCAGGTGAATCCGGACATTTTAAAAACCCAAAAATCCGGGTTCTGGGTTAAATCCTTTTTTTTATTTTTTCTCCTAAAGGTTCATACTAACGGATCATACCTAGATAACTCTTTTTCAAGTAAAAACCTATATTTTATTAAAGTTTTTTCAAGAAAAATCCATTTGAAATCACAATTTTTTTTATGCAAAAGCCTATATTTATTTAAAAAAATTTCAAACCATAATTATTTTTTTTATATAAAAGCCTTTATTTTATTAAAAACAATTCCAAGAAGTCAAGCTGGAACACATAATATTTGTGTCTAAATACTAAATGCATAAATTCATCGATGCATACATCACAATGCAATCCACTACATATTACATTATTTGTTATTTATACATTACATTACAAAATACAAAATTACAATATATGAATTAGAAATTCAGTAGCATGTCCATCAATGATTTAATCTCCACACCAAATAGCAAACTTCAAGTAATTGGACTGAAAGAGATCCTGCAAAAAATACAAAGTTTTGAACAAGGATTATATATATATATATATATATATATATATATATATTTATAAGTAAGCAAGGATTATATACAAGGATTAAGAGAAATTCCACTTACTAAATTAAAGATTAAGATAAGAACAAAATCAGCTTTGCTTGATGTTTCTATACAAAGATAAAAGCTGCTAGTTAATGACATCATACCCTTAAAATGAAAGCTTAGTTATGAGAATCATTAGAAATTTCTTTATTGAAAGCAACAAAACCTGACTGAAGAGCTAATAGTAAAATCTAGGCATTACCTAATTTACCAAATCAGTGAAAAGATCAATCCAAATCACGTTCATCATGTGATCCAAAATCTCGCAAAATAGAATGAAAATGACAAATCTAAAAATGTGGCTACAAATATATTTATTTCTTGTTGTGCTACCACTATGACTTTTAAAACATATATATATATATATATATATGTATATATTACTCCATGCTTAAGAAATTTGTTAATAAACTTTATATATTAAAACCAAAAGTCAAAGAAATATGTAGATAACCAAACTTGACTAGGGGAAGCACATGAAGTGGTAGGAGATCCAGACTTGATCAATATTCAGTTCCATTGAATTTCAAGCATAAAGGTGCAACTTTGGCCAACTACAACATGTATGTTCAACTATTACCTAGAATCCAAGCACACAAATGGATTCTCATTTTTTTTTCTCCAAATACACCCACACTAACAAATATTTTGTTAAGTTTTCATTCAAATAGATATCCCTAGACAGCCACTTCTCTTAGCAAAATTAATAAACAAGAACCTAAAACAGAGTTTAGATATCCCACCACAATAGATCAGGTTCGATCATTATATAATAAAGTAAGTTGTCATGAGAGCCGCTTTGAATAGAAATTTTTTATATCTCTATATAGGAGGTTTACCATTATCTGGAATTCTCATGTTAATTGGGAAAATATTTGCTGAAAGGCCAGTAGTGAGACAGATCATGTCATTGTTGACCCATGGTCACTAGTGGGGAGTGAAGAATGAATGAGAGAAGACAATGGCTAGGGTTTTGCATGTGTGAGAGAGGTCACTAGTGGGGAGTGAAGAACAACACATGGTGGTGGCTAGGGTTTCGCCGGAGAGAGAGAGAGAGAGAGTGGATGGGAGATAGATGTGAAAGAGAGGGAGAGTTTGGGTTTACTTTTTTAAAAACACCCGGGTACTGGGTTTAAAATCCGAGTTCCAGGTTTTAAATTCGGTATCCGGTCCGGATATAATCAGATTTTGCTATCCGGGTACCGGCCTGGAACCTAGAACCAAAACCTAGTTATCCAGGTTTCAGACTGGGTTGGAAAAAAATCCGTCCAGGTTAAACAAGCCTAGACTTAAACCATGTGCGACCAAGTCTTGTGTAGGCAAGTGGCATCTTAATCAATTGAGTTAATTAACTCAACATGAGTAACAAGGTCTGAAAACCAATTAGGTTGGACCGAGTCATTACTTGCATATATAGACAAACAAGTGGATATTTTGCCTACTTCAATATATCCACTTGATTTCATCAAATTTGACCTTCAAACTTAAACATCATTTTCAAAGCTTAAATCTGCATTAACAATACATTGGAATTACAAGAACCGAAACGAAAGAAATTAAAGACGCTTCTCGGTCGGTCGGTCGGTGGAATTGGTGAACCACACGCAAGCTTACCGTGTTTATAATGTCTGTATGTATATATTCATGCACATGAGGCGTGCGTCATTCATGCATAAATTTGTGATGTCAGATCATAAAATATATAGAAAAATATTTAGTTTGCAAAAAAAATTTTACAAACTGATAAATCTCAATTATTTTATAATAAATAACATTTTTATGATAGATTGTAATGTTTTTTTTTTCAAATTAAAAAGATTTGACGTATCACATTAATAAATATTTTTTTATAAAACCTCTATATAGACTTAGCACTTCTCTAAAATATAATAATAGTATAACTTTATGTTGATTAAGGATCATGTGCATTTTTCTTTTATAAGAGAGATATAAGTTAGAGAACTCACATTTTTTTTTTTAATAACAGAAGACTTTCATTGATAAAATCATATTACAAACAAATTTGATCCAACCAACCAGTTTCAGAAATCCAAAAAGGAACAGAACCCATCCACTTCTCAACATCTACAACCTTCCATGCATTTCTTGCCAGTTGGTGAGCAAACTGTGTTACACATGTTGAACCTGAAAAACTTCAAAGTATTGTTGGATCATTGTTTAACCACTTTGATTAGGTTCCCCAAAGATGACAAGGATTTCCCTCTTGCTTGTAGAGCTTCAACCATT
Organism: Juglans mandshurica; assembly: GCA_022457165.1. NCBI lineage: Eukaryota > Viridiplantae > Streptophyta > Magnoliopsida > Fagales > Juglandaceae > Juglans > Juglans mandshurica. Next base: position 31,645,963 of record CM039619.1, on the reverse strand, counting down.
AATAAACTATCACTCTCAAGGATGATCTTAGAAATCCCCAACTGGACACTGAACTGCAAACCATTAAACATTGCTAATAGCTCCACAGCTTCAGGATTCCCCACCTCATTCTCACTCTTGCTCAAAGCCGTTAGCACATTTCCCACTACAACAAATTTGTGCTATTGGGATGATTTTTCTATGGAGCGAAATGAAAATCGTCCCAAAAAATAAGATCTAAGGACGAAATTTTGATTTCGTTCCAAAAAAATACTGAAACATGCAGACCATTTGAACACATTCGAACATTATATTTGGGAACGATAAATTTCATCCCTAATAAAATAATTATTCGAGGATGGGAAAAAAATTGGCACGTTAAGCACGAGAAGCTAATTTACCATTTGAACATCTATCTACACCATTCGAACATGTAGATTACCAATTCTCGAACGGTGTATAGGGTTCGAACGATCAGTTAACGTTCGAATGGTGACACTAATTTAATAAAACATTTAATCAATTAAAGAAATAATAATAGTAACCAACAATTAATTTAAACAAAAAAGATATAATGCATAATTAATTAAACTTACAAAACATCAAATATTGTTCATACCAACAGTAAAGCAAAATACAAATAAAATATATAAAATACTATGTCCCCAACTCTTTGTAGACATCCTTGACTGCATCTATTTTTGCCTCTATCTGTGTCAATCGAGTAGATATCGTCTCCTGAGTCCGAGACACGTGATCAACATTCACATCTAACTCAGAAATGGCACCCGTCATCTCTGTACGTAAGCCAGAGAAGGTAGTCTAAATCTCTCTATATACTATATCAGCAATCTGATCAGGAGTAACAGTGCGTGATGCCTTGGGCTGCGTGGATGTCTCACTAGCCCATACTCCATGATCAGTAGATTGTGCATCTCTAGTCTGACTCTAACCTCTTGCAGCTCTGTGGCATCTGGTATTGACCTTCACTCTCCATGTGAATGACTGATATTTTGATGAATTAGACCAAGTAGATGCTTAATGTTGGTGGTTGAAACATGACTTGATCCACCGCCATTCATTTTAAATAGTAATTCCAGATCAAAAAAAGACAAGGCACACTCAAGAAGTGGGACACTCTCCCTCTTATTGTTGGAGGTTGAGCTTTCGACACGAGTAATTTCATGTTGTTTGTTAAGACTTACATTTCTCATTTCAAACAATTCAGTAAGAATGAAGAATGGAAGTTGATTTTCAAATAATAGCAGATCATGGATTATTCTAGGAAGCATCCAATCCAATTTGACGATTGGTTCAAGTTCACGCATACTGTAGAACAATCCAAGGATGAAACACCCATCAAGTATCATCATTTCTACAAACTCGTATGACGAGATTTTAGGGAACTGATTTGCATAGAATTTACGAGCTCTTTCTTCATTGTCTCATGGTTGTGATGTATCTTTCAACACTAGTCTCATTCCCCCTTTTGAGCATTTCTTTGAGAAGTCTCAATTTCTGTCTTTCCATAAAAGCTAGGTGATCTTTGCCATGGTGATAAGGGCCAATGGCAAGCAAGTGAGGTTCATATGCCTTCTCATTTACCATTCGTAAAGGGTGGTGAACTTTGAATACACTACACTTTGGAGCAATTGGAATACTCATGTTCACCAGCTTTTCATCAATCGAGACATAATGATCGAAAGGCATCATATTATTCTAAATAATCCATACCATGCATGTCTGTTACATGTAGAATATAGAAAATAGTCTATCAATAATAATATTGCATTTCAAGCAAAAATTATACACGACATTCATCTAATAATAATCCAAATGCTTAAGCTCAAGATGAACATCACCTAATTTTGTGTTTTCTCCAGGGTGCAAAAAGGACTTATATTCAATTGCGGTTCCCCCCCAACATATTGCATCCAAGGTTGAGATAATTGAACACGATGAATTAGAAGTGATTTGTAATCCTTTTTTCCTGGTGTTTATCATGCCCTGCCATTTGAGTTTGTCCAAAACTACTTCATTCTCTCAGCAGAAAAGGAACTGCTTCGATATGTATGACTATTTAATACGGTCAATCATGTTAATTCTTGAGAGTGATTGCCTATTATTATTAAGTTAGTAAATGAGCTAATGCATAGGATTAGTTACTTTTATGCTTTGGTCTGGGTAACTACTGAGTACATCAACCAATCACTCCTTAGAAAAGTGAGGCCATGAAATTAATTCCACACATGCATGCAGGGAATTGATCTGTCTACCGGGTGTATTTAGATGGGGAAATTAATGAGCAGATGTATATCATGTATCACAATCGATAGAAAAATTAGCAAAATTGATAAACATAATGACATAAAAATGATAAACATAATGTCACAAACCCAACTCTATAGCAACCCAACTCTACAAACCAATCCCTTCCTCATTACATCACAAGAATTTCACAACAGGTCTCTAATGACGTTATAGTTTGATGATTAACTCCATGCAGGAAACAATTCGTGGATGCATCAAGAGTATCGACAATATATTGGATCTAAATATTCAATGAGTTTCCCGGGAAAAAAAATACCTTAATGCAGGATCTAATTGTCATATTCAGCTTTCTTGCTCCTCCCACAAATCAAGCTCTGCTCCCCATCTTGGCTAATGGTAGGGTCCTTTCGGACCAGTCTTGGCATGATAATATTTGAAGGAAAACTGTGCCAAATAGAGTGTAATTAAGATAAAACAAAAATTTTGAGAAAACAAGCCATAAACCCTACGAATTTTTTACAGATTGAAGACAATGCAAGGAATTAACGAGATAGGGCTCGAGATTTTCTAATGGTTACCTTATGATTCAGGGAACAAACCTCCACTATACAAATTGGTAGAAGGCGTCTTCGATTTGAGAAGGGAACATCGCAAGGAAAATAACAAAGGGAGGAAGATGATGGTGGGAAGCTACGGGAGAATGAGCAGTACAGGAAATCGCGAAGGGGAAAAAATATATGTAAGTTTTATTACGGCGTTTCTTCAAAAATCACCGTAGTAAATTGTCTTTCATGAAGAAGATTGCCGACGGAATAGATGTAAGTTTATTGAAACGAAAAAATTGACGTAATAAGTAAATATGTCGTCACGATAAATATTTTCACTGTTCACTCGCACAATGTTCATGTCTGCACGGTATTATTTAATGGTGACTTCGAATCTATCGCAAAAAGGGACTATTTGCATCGTTTTCTTTTGCAAGAAATGTAAAAATGCTGCTAAAAGCCTTTTTCAATGTAGTGTCTTCTAAGTGCTTGATTGACTTGTGGGAACTTTAATTTCTCAATCTAAAGAGTAGAATTCTACTTTTCTAATGTTACTATTGGGATCTGGCCATGGTTATTTAGATTGTGTACTAAATCTTTGTGAAGCACTCAAAAAATCTTTAATTTACTAATTTATACAAAAAAATGATTTAGATCTAATAGCTTACACATGCAGAAGATTACTGTTTTACTTGGTTATGGGAGAAAACAAAAGAAAAAAAAAATAAACCACAAAAGAGAGAAAAATAAAAGAAGAAAGGTACGTAAAAGACATTTTTTTGTGTTTTGTTTCCTTTTATGGAAGGGAATTAAAGGTAATGGAGACTTACATTTGCTTAATGATTCCAAGCAGTAGATCGCACCGCCTACTGTAAGGATTCCCGGATTGTACGTAAAAATATAACTCAACGACCTTTCCTTCCAACCAAAAACTCATTAATAGCTTAGAAAAATCCCATGTAATAGGGCCCAAGGTTTCTAACCACTGGACTCCTAATACAATATCACAACCCGCCAGGTCTAATAAATGTAGAGGGGGCTGAAACTAAACCCTTCGGTGGTGGAAGAGAGTGAAAAGTTTGCAAGGCCACTATGGCAAAAGGTAAAGGGATTTTCTTACAGATTATGTGTGTAAGGGAAGTAAAACAGGAGTATGGGAATGTGGCTGAACCATTTTCAGAATTGTTAGAAGATTTTAAGGAGGTGTTCGAGGAACCTCAAGGTTTACCCGCATCCCATTCCCATGACCATCAAATAGACCTCAAGGAGGGCACGCAACCCATAGCAAATAGGCCATCTCGATACCCGTATTACTAGAAGACAGAAATTGAAAAATGTGAGTTGTTGAGTTCTGGAGTGATTAGACCTAGTTCTAGCCCTTCTTCTGCCCGGTTTTGCTAGTTCGTAAAGTCGATGGTAGTTGGCAGCTTTGCGTGGATTATAGGGCACTTAATAAGGAAACGGTAAAGGCAAAGTTTCCTATTCTAGTGATAGATAAATTGCTAGATGAACACTTCTGAGCGGTGATCTTCTCTAAGCTCGACCTACGGTCGGGCTATCACCAAGTGAGAGTGGTGCCTAAAGACATTCCCAAGATGGCTTTCCGTACCCACGAGGGACATTATGAGTTTTTAGTGATGCCTTTTGGCCTTACCAACGCTCCAGCCACATTTCAAGGGTTAATGAATGATGTATTCAAATCGTTTTTGAGGAAATTTGTTCTTTTTTTTTTTTTTTACGACATCTTGATCTATAGTAAGTCTTGAGAGGAGCACGAAATTCATTTGAGAGAGGTTTTGAAGGTGCTGAAACAGCACTACTTGTATGCAAAAAAAATCCAAGTGTCGATTCGCTGTGGAGGAAGTGGATTACTTGGGTCACACCATTTCTGGCCAAGGTGTTAAGGCAGACCCTTCAAAAATTCAAGCCATGTTGGACTGGCCAATTCCAAGACATCTAAGGCCTTGAGAGGGTTTTTAGGGTTGACGATGTATTGTAGAAAATTTATAAGGCATTACGGGATGTTAGCAGCCCCTCTTACTCAGTTGTTGACAAAAAATGGGTTTGTGTGGACCCAGGAGGCAGAGCTGACCTTCAAAAAATTAAAGGAAGCAATGACTAGGCCACCTGTACTTGCATGACTAGATTTTTCAATGTCGTTCACAGTGGAGTGTGATGCTAGTGGGAAGGAAATAGGTGTTGTCCTTATGCAGTCGGGGCAACCTATTGCTTTTTTGAGTAAATTGTTAAAGGGAAGGGCTCTACCACTGTCAACCTATGAGAAGGAATTTTTGGCCATTGTGACAGCGGTGCAAAAATGACGGCCTTACCTTTTGGGGCAGTCATTTATCATTAAAATGGGCCAACAAGCACTAAAATGTCTGCTTGAGCAAAAAATTGGAACAGAAGCTCAACACAAATGGGTGAGCAAGCTAATGGTCTACGATTTTAAGATTGAGTACAAGAGTGGAAGAGAGAATGTCGTGGCTGATGCGCTGTCGAGGAAAGGGGAGGTTGAAAATGAGGAGGTGGGTTTGCTTGCCCAGATTTCATTTCCCACTTCAGATTGGGTGGAAGAGCTTAAACTCAGCTATAAAAATAGTACAAAAGCTTCAGGTCTAATGGAAAGGTTGTTAAATCAGCTAGAGGTTCCTAAGGGGACAACAGTACAGTAGGGAATAATCTTGAAGAAGGGTCGAATTTTCATAGTTCCAGACTCACCTTTCAAACTTAAGGTACTTCAGTTTATTCATACCGACCCTATGGTGGGACATTCGGGGTACTTAAAGACCTATCAAAGGACCAAAAGAGACTTGTATTGGCCAGTTATGAAAAAGGATATTAAAAAATGGGTGAGGGAGTGTGAAATATGTCAGGCTTCCAAGTATGAGACGCTACCCCTAGCTGGTCTCCTACAACCTCTGCCCATACCCCACCAAGCATGGGTAGATATTTCGATGGACTTTATGGAGGGGCTGTCGAAGTATAAAGGGTGTTTTGTAACTTTTGTCGTAGTGGATCGTTTCACTAACTACGGGCATTTCATGACCCTATCACATCCCGCTCAGGAAGTGGCCAATGTGTTTCTTGGGTCAGTTTTCAAATTGCATGGTTTTCCCAAAAACCATAGTAATCGACAGGGATCCAATATTTATGAGTTCCTTCTGGAAGGAGTTATTCGCCCTCCATGACACTTCCCTAGTTGCATGGGTATACCTTCACCTGCAGCCGTACCGCCAGAAGATAGTGGCACTACGCTGGAACATGAAACTAGCGCCGCGTTTCTATGGGCCCTTTAAGGTGCTCAAGAGGTTCGGATCTATGGCCTATTAGCTGGAGCTACCTCCATCCTCTGAAATCCACCCAGTTTTCCATGTGTCCTACTTGAAGAGAAAACTAGGGGATCGGATTCAACCCTTTGCTACGCTACCACCCACCAACAACGACGGCGAAGTGATTCCAGGCAGTGCGTGATCGACGCATGAGACAGCAAGGGGGACGGGCTGTGGCAGAGGTGATGATAAAATGGGTGGGGCTTTCGGAAGAGGAAAATTTGTGGGAAAATCTCTGGAAGCTTAGGGCTTTATATCCACACCTTGTGGACAAGGTCTTATAAGGGTGGGGGAATGTTAGGAAGCTACTGGTTTGGAGATCTATGGAGATAAAGTTTGGAGCTTTAGGGTGCAGAAGGAAGAAGCCGAAAGTGGCAAAGTGTGAAATGGAGAGGAAGGTTTGGGACTTCGGAATTATGTCTTCAATTGGGTTCCCAAACAACGTAGCTTCAGCAAGCCTTAAGGGCTAAACGACGGCACTGGGTTATTTGAGAGAAACGGTGCAGTTTAAATAACATTTGGGGCTCAGTTGTAAACACTTCGTTTAGTATGAAACAATGTGTTTGGGGCATGAGTTCTAGAACCTGTTGCCCAGGAACCTTTATGTAATTTCCTTTTTGAGTCAGTTAAGTATCATGCTTGGATGAATCTGTGGGTCATTCAGGAGCATTTCATCTAAGTAGCTGTTCATTTTTATGGAGGAATTGGGGACCTCGAATACCCCAAACCGTATGAGCAATTGAGGTATTTTCATCAGTATCATTCATCTTCTTCACTGTTCACGTTATTGGTATTTTTACATACAATCTGGAAATCAAGGGAATCCTTACACCTACAGATTGCTAATTCTTTCCCTCCACAAAAATAAAAAACTCAAGGTATTTATAAGACTTCCATTTACGCAGACGACTTTTGTAATCGAAGGAAACGTTGACTTTAGACTTGTGGGCTGAGTCGACGTTGGGATCAATGTCAAAGCTATGTGTCAATTGTCCAGTACGACGTAGTGGATCGTGGTGATATATATAGATAAATAAGATGATTCCTTAAATCAAGTCAAATAAACTCGTATCTAGTTTAATTCGCTTATTAAATTGAATAATACAAAATTAAATATTCTATATTATTAAATGATATAACTCGTGATAAAGTCCAATTCAACTCCTATAAACACAGGTTATTTTGGTATAAGAAGGGTAAAAGAAAAGTTGAACCTACTTTTGGAAATGGAAGACCTTAAATGGAAACAAAGGTCTAAATGCAATTGGTATAAGCATGGGGATAAGAATACGAAATATTTCCATGCTTGTGCCAATCAAAGAAGGAAAAAGAACTTCATTAGTTCAGTGTATGATGAAGACAGCAGAAGAATGGAGGGTTTTTCAGATGTGGAAGCAACTTTTAGAGGTTATTTTGAAAGTTTGTTTCAGTCCTCAGCACCTAGTAAGGAAGACATAGAGGAATGTTTGGTAGGGATGGAAGCAAAGGTTTCAACTGAAATGAATGACTCTTTGATGAAAAGTTTCGCTAGAGTAGAGGTGGAAGAGGCTTTAATGCAAATTGCACTTTTAAAAGCTCCTGGTCCTGATGGTTTTTGACCATTTTTTTATCAAACTCATTGGGAAGTTGTCTCTGAGGAAGTGTGTAGAGCTGCTCTATCAATCCTGAATGGTAATCCCATGGATCCCTCTATAAACTATACCCATATAACCTTAATCCTTAAGTGCAAAGACCCTAAGAAAGTTGGTGAGTATAGACCAATAAGCCTTTGCAACGTTATGTATAAAATAGTTTCTTAAACTATTTCCAATAGGCTTAAAAAGGTGTTTTCTGTTAGATTGATTAATGATAACATTATGGTGGCTTATGAATTGTTACATTCTATGAAATCCATAAAGAGTGTGAAGGTGGGTAACATGGCCGTTAAGTTAGACATGTCAAAAGCGTATGATCGAGTAGAATGAGTCTTTTTGGACACTGTGATGAAGAGATTGAGTTTCAATGAGAAATGAGTGGAGTTGATAATGGGATGTGTGAAGTCTGTTTCCTTCTCAGTGCTCATTAATGGCCTTCATGGTCTTAAATTCTAGCCAAAAAGGGGTCTGAGATAGGGTGACCTTTTGTCACCCTATCTCTTCATTATTTGTGCTGAAGGGTTGAGCAACCTTTTGAATTTTTATTAAAACAAGAAGCCTACAAGGGTAGTGCAAGTGACTAGAGGGGCAATAGCATAAACCACTTGCCAATTGCAAATGACTACATCCTTTTTGGAAGAGCTAAGTTAGAAGAGTGGCATAGGATTCAAGAGGTGTTAAAAAAGTATGAGAAAGCCCTCGGGGCAATTCCTCAATAAGGAAAAGACTTCTTTATTTTTTAGCAGCACCACTAGGGAAGGGGATAGAAGGGTGATAGTGGAAGCTGGAAATTCCATAGCTTGTGGCAGCTTTGAGAAGTACCTGGTCTTCCTACCCTTGTGAGAAGATCAAAATTCAATACTTTCAGATTTCTAATGGAGAGAATTTGGCAGAAAAATTCAAGTTGGAAGAACCATTTTCTTTCTCAGGCTGGGAAAGAAATTCTAATTAAAGTAGTTCTCCAGGCCATCCCAACCTATACTATGTCAGTTTTTAAAGTCCCTAAAAAGTTTTGTCTTGATATTAACATGTTTTTTTCAAGATTCTGGTGGGGTAAACAACATGGAGAAAGTAGTATTTGTTGGAGGAAATGGGAAAAGATGGGGAAGCAGAATTGTAAGGAGGGTTTAGGCTTCAGGGATTTGGAATCTTTTAACATGGCTCTCTTAGCCAAGCTAGGTTGGAGGTTGATTAGGAATCTTATGTCTTTAGTAGTTGTAGTTCTTAAAGAGAAATATTATAGACAGTCAAATTTCTTGGATGCTAAGTTGAATTCCCAGCCCTCTTTGATTTGGAGGAGTATTTGGCAGGCCAGGAAGTTGGTGAAGGATGATATAAGGTGGAGAGTGGGTGATGGCAACAAGATTAAAATATGGGGTGAGAAGTGGTTACCTTCTCCCTCATCTTTTTCTATACAATCTCCAATTTCTGTTTTGCAGGCTGAGGCAAAAGTGGAAGAACTAATTGATAAACAAAAGGGAGAATGGAGAGAAGGTTTGATTCGAACAATTTTCTTTTTTAATGAAGCTGAGCAGATTTTGAGTATCCCCTTGAGTAGAGGCTTGGTACAAGACAAACTGTTTTGGGGACCTTCCAAAATAGGTGAGTTCTCTATGGGAAGTGCATACTTCCTGCAGTTAGACAGATTAAAAAGCCTTCAAGGTGAAAGTTCAAGGGAAGGGTCTTTGGATGAGAAATGGAGCATCATTTGGAATCTTACAGTGCCTAGTACAACAAAAATTTTCCTTTGGAAGGTGGGGAACAACTTATTGCCAACAAAGGAGAATTTGTTTAAAAGAAAGATAGTGACTGAAAAATCATGCCCAATCTGTTTTGCAGAATCTGAAACCATTATGCCTGTTCTTTGGGAGTGTCAGCAGCTAATGACATCTAGGCAGATACAAGATTTGGAGTTTAGAAATGGAATAAAGAAGAAGCTGACTTTATGCTACTATGGGTGGAGTTGATAAATAAGTTGAGCAAGGAGCAGTTAGAATTGGTGGCAGTGATGTTCAGAAGACAATGGCTAAGAAGAAATATGTTTGTGTTCGAAAGGAAGATAGCTTGCCCCAAAGCTTTGCTGCAGAAGGCCAGTGTATCTTTATTTGACTATAAGGTTGTCCAAGCTCTTCTAAAACAGACAAAGCAAGGCCAAGTAGGTGGAAGGGGTGTTTTGAAATGGGAAAAACCAGCTACTGGTTTAGTGAAGATAAATTGGGATACTTCTTTGGACATGAAGGGTAAAAGAATGGGAGTAGGAATTATCATTAGGGATGAGGAAGGGGAAGCGCTAGTGGCTGTTTGTGATCAAAAGGAACATGTTGATAATCCTATGGTGGCGGAGAGTTATGCTTTGAGGTTGGCTCTAGAATTGTGTGGTGAACTTAACATTCAAATGGCAATTTTTGAAGGAGATGCAAAATCAGTCATTACGGCAGTACAATGGGAAGCTGAGGACCTGTCTATGGTGGGTTCTATAGTGGAAGATATTAAGTTTTCTTTTCACGGGAGGCCTTATTGGCAATTATTTTTTGTTTTTAGAGAGAAAAATACTATAGCACACATGTTAGCTAGGAAATCTTTGAGTTTTAAAGAAAAAATAGTTTGGATAGAAGAGATGCCAGAATTTATTGTAGAGGATCTGGTGAGAGATAGAATTTGTAATTCTTGACTTCTATTAATGAAATGCTGAGGTCTATTTTCAGAAAAAAAAAAAAAAAAAACAAAAAAAAAACAAACTCCTATAAACACAGAAAGTCGAGCTTTATTAATATCTAAAAATATTGAGCAATGCTAGATACAGTCCCCAAATGGGGACTGCAATGCAAGCATAGACAATTTTATTCTTAAATTTTTTTAAAATTACAAAACTATCCCTCCTGAAATGATGTTTTTTCTCATTTAATAAGGGGCCTGCACATGCAGTCCTCAAGTGGGGACTGCAAATAGAATTTCTCAAAAATATTAGAGAAAAGTCAAGTTTACCCAATACTACGTGCTGTTTAAACTTTAATGCCCATAAATAATATAAAGTTCGATCTTTTCCTCAAAATATAAAGTTATTAAATATAATATAAATAATCTAATTTATCAAAATTAATTTATCCATCATATACTTTGTTATGTAGACAAGTAGATATATTCTATCACCTAATTAACCATATATATGATTAGTTAATTAACTATAGAATAAATATATGGTTTGACAGAGCTAATTTATCATGAAATAATATGGTTTGAAACACAATTTGATTTCACCACGTGACTTGTGTGGACAAGTGGGTATATTCTGTGACCATAATTTGCATTAATTAACTGAACATGGAATAATATGATCATAAATCCAAATGGGTTCCACGTACCATGTGGTCAAGTCTTGTGTAGACAAGTGGCATCTTAATCATTTCAAGTTTCAACAGTAACCCAATTGGGTCGCACTCAGTCATGACTTGCGTAGACAAGTGCATGCATGGCATGGGTATATTTTGCCTCCTTCAATATATCCACTTGATTTCATTAAATTTGACCTTCAAATTAAACTTAAACATCATTTTCAAAGCTTAATTCTTCATTAAAACATTGGAATTAAAATAACCGAAACGAAAGAAAAGACGCTTGCTTCCCGCTCGGTCGGTCGGTGGAATTGGTGAACCACGCAAGCTTACCGTGTTTATATTGTCTGTGTGTAAATATTTATGCGTACAATTGTGATGTCAGATGATAAAATATATAGAAAAATATTTAGTTTACAAAAATATTTTTACAAACTGATAAATCTCCATTATTTTATGATAGATTGTAATGTTTTTTTTTTTTTTTGTAAAATAAATTTAACGTATCACATTAACAAATATTTTTAAAAACAATTTTTTATAAAATCTCTATGTAGACTTAGCATTTCTCTAAAATATAATAATAGTATAACTATTTTGTTGATTAAGGATGTGCACATTTTTTTTCAGACAGATGTTAGTTAGAGAACTCACATTTTATCCATTGAGTACTCCATTTTTCTTGAATGTCTTGGCAATTGAGTAGCACGTCCAAAATAAGTTCAAGTCTTACCAATTATATATGTGGTTTCGGTTTTTTTAAGACTAATAGAAAATCTAAAAGCTCTATACACATGATGAATTCGAATGAAGATATGGACCTAAGTCCATGAGGAAAATCTGGATAATATGAGACAGGTTTTGCTACTGATCATCATCTCTACACACCACATACCACATTTATTTTATTTGTTTCAATTTATTTTTGTTTATTTATTTATTTATTTTTGTTTTATTCCATACCAAACTAATTAGATTCTTCTACTCATCATCCATACACCAAATATTTAGTAAGAGAAAAAATTAAAAATTAAAAACTAAAAAATTATGTGTATCGATGAGTATAATTTTTCATATGAGACACTATTTATTTAATCAAATACTATCCTGCCAATTCATATGAGGTGGATAGGAGGGGAGAAGGGTTCATTTATTTATTTCTTTTAAGGCGCGTGAATCTCTACATATCCACAGTAAACAAAAAATGAAAAAAGAAGAAAACTCAAAAGATGAAGAAATATGTAAACGACCAAGCTTTGGTTCCTATTCTGTAGAATGCCTTCAAGTTCAATAGGATGCAGTATTTTGTTTTTTCTAATCATGCTTCATATATATATATATATATATATATATAATATTAAACAGTTAGAAGATACAAGACTCTAAAGGGTGGGAAGTCCTAATAATCATACCCAAACTAGCAAGTACAACATGAGAAACGGAAAAAGAAAAATACATGAAGCCAATGGCTCCTACCCATTTACCACTAGTGTTGTGTTGCACTTTGCTGGTCCAATTTGATTGAATGAAATGGCCCCTTCCATTTCCTCACAATATTTGGTTAGGACAAACGGTAACATAAGAAAATTGCATTTAGTAGATGGTTTAATACGCCGGCGAACAACCATCAGTGGTTGTGAAGGTATGTGGTAATCGCGTACCACTACTGGTGAGAAGAGGCTTCTTGAATCTGCAAAATCCAAGCTCACAGACCCCATTTCTGTCGTGTGAGGCGGCAAAACACGCACCGTGAAGCGGAGGTATGTGGATCTCACACACAGCATAGGCCACACATGAGACTAACGCATTACTTTAATGGATGCAATTCTTCCAGAAGCCAACATATCGATAGATGCCAGTTGGGGAGTGACTCACTCAAAAATGAGTAGCACAATGGCTATCCCAAGTGCAGGACGGTGTTAGATCGTCTTCTCAGGAAAAGTTACTTAAAATCAAACTCGTTTAAAATAGTGAAAATATTCACAAATAGAAAATAAAAATGATGGTATGTGCAATGAATGGAAGAGTGCAACGGGAATGAAAAGGCACTAGTTATGGACAAGATTCATATTTTTGAATTTTTGAGTGTCAAAATGAAATGAAAAAGACTAACAAATTGAAATTAACAATCAATGAATCAGCTAAACTGAACAATCTTAATTAATCTAAAAAGTAAACAATAAAACTGAAATTATTTAAGTGCTAATTATGCTTTAAACGATCTAATATGCAACGAAACTAAGAGATTAATGAAACTAATCTAAAAATTAAAGTTGATTAGAAAGTAATTGATAAAATACGAACTGAAAATTGAAAAGCCCCAAAATAAGATTTTAGGGTTCATACTTATATTCAAATCACAAATTCTCAAAATTAATTCATAGCAATTGTAATCACTGTAAAATTAAACTTAAAAGAAACGAGAAAAATAAATAACACGAAATAAATAAACAGTAAATAAAAATGTCCAAAGCTCTAAGCCAAATATCTCAAAAATACATCACAAACTTTAATTAAAATTAAATAAATAATAGAGAGTGAAAAGAGCAAGTCAAATGAATGGAGATGGAGGTAGTAGGCAATAGAAGTGAAGGCTAGAGCGGCAATTGGACCTTAGAATAGTTCTTCAAATGTGCGGCACTTCTCCAAAATATGTGTTTTTTCCCTTTCATTTTTATATTTTTTCTTGTGTGTTGCGTCCCACATGCGTCTTCCATTGCGTGCGTGAGTAGGTTTTTTTTTTTTTCGTGCGTCTTAGTCTCTTTTAGAGATGAAACCTTTCATTTTTTTCCGTTTCTTTTCATTTTTTTCTTTTGTTACTTCCGTCCACTATCCAAACATCAAGAGGTTGGTGTCTTTTTTACTTCTTTTTGACTTCCTGACTTGCCTTTTTCTTTGACTTTTCTCATGCATTTATTTACCTATTTAAAAATAAATAAAAATTAGAAAATAAATAAAATAAAATAAAATAAAAAAGAAGAATAAAATATATAAAAAAAATGTTGTGCATGTGAATAAACATTGTCCAATTAAATCATAAGTTATAAAATTAAGCATAAGTCATGCTATTAACCAATTTAAATCACAATTCAGATTTATTCATCTTAACCATTTTTCCATCTAAAACCAATAATAATGTAATGAAATAAATAAACTATATTGGTTCTAAATATATAAAATATGCAATAACTCAGCTCAATCAGGGAGTCTTGCGGAGCCACACGTGATGGTCTAAAGTGGCCGAAAAGTAGTGAATCCGCCCATCTATGGGCTATTTCCAAAAAATGAAGGAAAATATCTACCAAAAACTGGTGGACAACATCAGAAAGTACTAAAGGGAAAGAGGGGACGAGGAGCCAAAGCTCCCACCCCCACTGGACGGTAGAGGGAGGATCTAATAAGTAAAGGGTTTTAAGAAAAACTTTTTGGAAGGCGAGAGGGTATTAGGGAGAGGACATGTAAAAGAAAGTCAGTAGGATGCAGTTACTTGTATGATGGGTTTTCATTTATGGCTTCTTTTAGGATGACTGATATTTACATTTAATCAGTGTTCTGTAGAGTTAAACACTACAAAAGATTGGGTTTTTTTGGACGAATTATTTTGTCTCAAAAAATCCAAATTTTGTCCCAAAACGTTTTTGGAGACAAAAATATTTCGTCTCTATTTTGTTCAAAAAGCCTATCTTAGAAGTTTTTTGGAGACGAAAATCTCCAAAATTGTTTTTAGAGACGAAATTGGACCGAACCATTTGAAAGCGTTTGAACGAGTTTTTTTGTTTGAGATGAACCATTTTCTTCTAAAAATATCCATTCAAATGGATAAGGTTCCATCCAACCGACAAATGTTGTTCGAATATTAAGATAATTTGATTCAAACTACTGAATAATTTGATCATGTTCGAATGGACAGCCCGTTCGAGCATATTATATTTGTTTGAACACCTAAATTTTCATATTACTTTTGTTCGAACATAAATTTTATTGTTTGAACAGACATCATATGTTCGGAAATTTTGTCCGTTTGAACGGGATTTGTCATATTACTATTGTTCAAAGAAATATTTTGTTGTTCCAACAGTCATTACATGTACGAAAACTATGTTCTTTCAAACGGACTGTATTTCTCAGTTATTGTTCAATGATTTATTTTCTATTCGAATGGGTTTATAAGTTGTAATTTTCCATTCGAACTAGGTATTTACCGTTCGAACGATGCTCATCATACTGAACTGAATTAAAAACAAATCATAATAAACTTACAAATATTACACAAATAGAATTTAAACATCACAATTGTTCAAATGTCAATGTTTTGGAACGGAATAATAAAAATACAATTAAAAAATTAAGTTTCAAGATTGTGGTGGTGGCATAGAGTTTTGGGACATCATGGACTGCCACTATTCAAACAATTTTTGGTTATTCATCCAGTCTCTTCTACTTGTTCTCTTTTAATATCGCCTTTAAATTCGCTGCTTAATCTAATTGAGTTAGTAACTCTTTTTTCCTTGGACCTCAATTGTTCTATCTCAAGTATTGCTTCCTCTAATTCCTTAGTTTTGTCATTTGATCTGGCTTGAGAAGAGGATGATGATGTTGAGAATGGCTTCATACAACGTTCTAAGCCCCTCAAATATCCAGAACGTAATCCAAGAACTTGGAAAAAGATCTAAGCTTCGTTGACAGATGATTCATCAGATGGATTTACAACAGTTTCCTTAAGAGATATCATCTTGTCCTACAAAAAAAAAATTAAAGTTAGTATAAATAACAAAAATATTATTAGACAATGGAATTAAAGAAACTTAAACTTACATAATTTGTCTTTGCTTCGGGATTAGTCCAAACACCATCACGATTTTTATGTGCTTTAACATTCAATTGGGTCAAATTATAGTTTGTAGGGCTTTCTTCTTAATGCAAAAGGAAAATCTATATTACAACTTAAATAAAAAAAGTGTATATATTAATATTTAACGGGGACTAGAATAACCCATATAAGAACTTAAGTTATAAAAATTTATGTGTTAATATTTAACGGGTACTAAATAACAAACCATTTTTTTAGACAAATGATGAAAAGATCGAGAAACCGAATGACGGTGTATTGTTAAATTTGATCTATTTACTTTATTCACAGTACGCCGCTGCTAAAAAAATTATATCTATATGTTTAATACATATATCATATACTATTTAAAAAAATAGCGGCGAAATTACTTGATAAGCAAGATTGTCAAACATATCACAAACTTTCTCTCATTCATTTGGTTGCATTGCTTGGAATGGATTTTGGCGTGACTCTGTTATAGTATTGAACTTCTGATATGCATGACATCGATATTTGTACCTTCAGAATGCATTCGACATCAGTTTCTCAATTGTTAGTCGTCGGCCAAAATTAAGTTCAAACTTGCCCTTGCAAAAATTATAAACAATTAGTATAAATACAAAATAACTTTAAATTAACATGTTATTCTTAGTTTCTTGGGATGTAGCTTATTACGAGGCAATGATTTTTTATGTGGTCTTTCACATCTTTGGAAACTTTAGCCCAAGAGGATGTAACTATCGGTGCATACGTGCGAGTAAGGGTACCAACATAAAAAGCAAGCCAAGCAGTCGAATCCCTAGAGCCACCAGTATGATCGTCAGGAATATCAACCTTAAATTTACCCACTTTCTTTACTTTCTCTATGTAGACACCCTTGTAGTGCCTCGACGTTGGCTTACAACAACCATATATATACAATAATTAAATCATATATTTTAATTAAACACCGTGTTCTAAGTCTAATGATGTTAGCCCACTATTGATGGCTGGTGAAACACACGAGGAGTCGGTAATGAATGGAGATGGTGCACGACTTGCTTTGCGTTAGGCATATCTGTTTGAAATTATAATAAATTATTATTTGAAAAAACGTTATGGATACTTTGAAGAATGATACATACACAAATATCTGTTTGAAATTCACTCACTATTAGTTTTGTTGCACTAGTGCCCTCATTCTCACTAGACACTTCAGTTGATTCATGTTCTTCCAACATCTCACCTTCAATTACTCCGGGTTGAACATCTTCTCTAAACAATGGGATCATGTCATATTCGCTTAGATCAACAAATAGATTGATGTCTGATTCGATTTCTTAATATATATATGCTTCTTCATTTGTTGGACTATCAACTTCTTCATGTAGTTCGTCTGTCTCTGGAAAGTAATCATATCAATTTCTTGGTGCAAACTGCTCCATTACCAACCATGGGTTCCCGTACTCCGGATCATCTAAATGAAAAATTTGATTCACTAGGCAAGCGAGAATGAAATGATCATCCTCATACTATGTGAGAGATGTATATTCATCATTACGCACTCCTAACCTAGGATTTGAGACATTCCACTAATTACATTTAAACAATCACACCATATATCTCTCACATACTTTAACGTTATGATATCTTCCACAATTCCGTAGAAATCAATATTATCATCCTCATGGCTTCCTTAAACTACAATCCCACAATTTTGAGTTTTTCTATATCGTTTTCTGTCAGTTGTGTGAAATCTATATCCACGCATCAAACATTCAGAGTATTGGATGTTTCACCTAGACTGACCACATGCCAAAGCATACAATTCTAGTGAGATTTCACCTGAATTGTCACCATATTTCGATACAACCTACATCTATAAATATTATTCTAGTTATATCAATATCAGATATAAATATGGTGAAATTTAGTGGTATGAAGTTCATAGATAAAAATGTAATTTTTTTGTAATACCGTATGTTCAAACCACGAGGTGAATTCATCTTCGTGCTTCTTTTCTACGTCAGTTACACCATCCGGGCAAAGTAGTTGTATATGTTCGCTAGGCATATTCATGTGAACTATTAATTTATATCAAGTTATACTATATTATTATACATGAATTTAAAGATAATATTGATTTAGATGATCATCATTAATCTCAAGTATTGATCAATCTCTGCACAGTTATTCAAGACATACCATCGATCTCTTTCAAACATCTCTCCTACATAGATCATAGACCCTATGTCCGCCAATGGGAAGTACGGTCTGGGAAAGCATGAAAAATGCCGATGAGACTCCCATTTGTCCACCTTCATAATTTCGATCCGGTCTCATAAATCTAGTATCAACCCTAGATTATTCTCATATCAATGTATTACTCTATCAATGTATTACTCTACAATCGAAGCTTCCGAAAGAGCTTTATTCTCATAGATCACTTAAGTCTTTCCAAAAATCATTCAATAGGATACATCCATCTATAGAGAACCTGGCCAGCGACTAAAGCCTCATGAAGTAGGTGCACAACCACATAAAGTATTACATCAAAGAATGAAGGAGGGTACAAACTTTCCAATTTGCTTAATATCACTATAATGTCAGCTTCCATTTTTAATAATGCATCAACTTTCAAAGTTCTACTGTAAATGTCCCTGAAAAATCGCCCTCATTCTATGAGAGCTATACGAACATCTCGAGTAAGTTTTCCACGCACAGCAATCGGCAATAGATGCTGCAAAAATACATGATAGTCGTGACTTTTAAGACCAGTTATCTTCCAATAATGAGTTCGAACACATCTTGACATCTTCGAAGCATAGCCATTGGGTAATTTGATTGTCATGAACCAATCACAGAATTTTTTTCCCTCATCATTGAAAGTCTATACCATCCAACGGGCATATAGGCTAACGACTCATTATCCTGCAAATGCAACTCCTTTAAATTTTTATGAGAGTTAGCTATTTCTTTTGTCTTCCCTTCTATTGACATCAGAGCATCCAATATATTGTCACATACATCTTTCTAAATATGCATAACATCTAGATTATGGCGCAGTGTCATGGTAGACAGTATGACAACTCGAAAAAAATACTTTTTTTGGCCAATTCAACTCCACTGCATGTCGTTTTCTATTTCAAACTCTTGCATCTTTTCCAAATCTGTTTTCTGAAACATCCTCGAATTGTGCAATAATATCAATCCCAAACAACTTTGGCGACGATGACCTACGCTCAACCCTACCATCAAACATCGTTCTATTTGAATGCCATCTATGATCAAGTCGTAAATACCGATGGTGTCTCATGAAACATAATTTTCTACCAATTGTCAACCACTCAGACTGTGTATCTTTATTGCAAACAAAGACAGGCAGTTTTACCTTTTATGCTCCACCCAGACAAGTTTTCAGATGCTAAAAAATCATTTATTTTCCACATCACTGCAACATGCATCTTGAACTCCCACGATGAGGCTACATCATATGTACTGACAACCTGATCCCACAACTCTTTCAACTCTGTAATTCGTAGTTGCAGATATACATCTAATTCATTCCCTATTGAACTTGGCCTTGGTATCAATACAGTCATTATAAAATATGGATCCTTCATACACTTCAAAGGTGGCAAGTTATAGGGCATCAATATGACAGGTCAAGTACTATGAGAAGTGCTCATGTTGCCAAATGAATTAAAACCATCTGTTACTAAATCAAGACGTAAATTGCGAGGTTCTTAGGCAAATCACAGATACTTGACTTTTTCATTTTGGACTCTTTCTGTATGATGCCAAGACATAACTTTCGCAGTCAACTGGGACGTAAACAATTTTTGAAGTCGGGGAATCAACGGAAAATGTCTTAACACTTTTTGGGGTATATTATGCTTAACAAATATCCATCTTGACTTATGACACACTGGGCATGAATCAAATTCTGAATATTGCTTCCAGAATACAACACAATCATTTTTACAAGCGTGAATGATATTATAATCAAAGCTTACCCTCACTTTAATTGCTTCATTTCATAAAAATTATGAGGTACGACGTTATCATGAGGGAAAACCTCTTTAAATGATTCTAACAACATGTTGATGGCCTTTGCAGAAATATGACAAATAAACTTAATATGGAGCAGCCTCACCGTGAAAGACAACTTGCTATGACGGGTGCACCCCTCGTACAGTTCTCGTTGTGCATCCTCCCACAGTCTTCCAAAGTTTGTATTTCCCTCAAATGATTGTATAGATGTTCCTTCTCCATTCCTCATCCCAAATATTCCTACACCCAGATTGCCTAACATATCAATTATAACCTCTCCATTATCATCACTATCATCCAAAGCATCCACATTTATGTGGTCCATGTCGATGTTGTTACCTTCCTCCATTTGATTGGACAGGCTGCTAAATCTAACTACTTTAGAAAATGGTTCGCCATGTAAGACCCAAGGTGAGAATTTAGGATCAATTCCATTTACAAATACATACTACTCCACTACCACCAAATTATAAGAAGTAAGATCTTTGCACTTCTTACACGAATATCTTATAAATTCTCGATTGACAACACTCATGCGAGCAAACTCTATAAAAAACTTTACCCCTTGTTCATACTCCTTATAGTCTCGTCCAAGTCTATCTTCCAATAACATCTAACTCTTATCCATTGTATTACCGTTACTAGTCAGTTTTCTATTAAAAAATGTAATTCATGGGATAAACACTATCATGAGTCATACTTGTTTACCATTTATTTTATAAGGTAGTTGGTCATATTCCATTCGAGAGACTATCATCTATATTGCATATATACTCAATCCAAAACTCTAATGTTAGTAAGAATTTCGACAACATTTCCTTACGATTCTCTAAATATGCTAGTCACGATAAGTCGTCAACCCTATTCATGGGCCGAGAAACTTACGGACCAAATACCTGAAGAATTGTAGATAATATATATATTATATAGATAATATATATAATGTCAATCATTATTGAATTATTATTTATATTGGTTGTTGTGTCATGAACAATTAATTAATGGCAACCAGCGAAAGAAAACATGGGTGAAAGACCGACCAAAGTAGCAGAGAAGCTCATGATCAGCCGTCGAGGCTGATACTTGTCGACCTAGAGATCGCGCTAGATGACTTCCGTGATATTTCATGGGAACGACAGACCATATACTCCATCATCACGGATCGGGGATGGGCACCAAATTGTCAACAGAGGGGCACTACTTATCTAGATATGAACGGTGAGTTCTACCATGCCATAGGTCAGATGGAGGTTGATGTGGAGACCTTTACCTTCACAGTTGGAGGAGTGAGTACTACTTTCTCACCCTCTATTATTGCTGACTTTATTGGGATTCCGCACCTGATTAGTGCATATCCTGCACTGGCTGCAACGGGTGCAGCAACTACATCCTCAATGCCTACGACGGATGTAGACACCGATGACCTGGATGATAGTGAGGACGGTGATCTAGCTGATGATGATCTCACAAACAATTAGGTCCATCAGCTTCTGTGAGACACTTCGACTCCTCCATATGATGGTTGTAAGGTGATCCGACAGGCCGACTGTATAGCATTTCAGAATACTAAATTTGATTGTTTCTACTAATATCAATTCGAGGAAACACAAGACTGATTTCAGCATCGAGCGAGCTCAATTTATGTTGCGGATAGAATGGGGGAAGCCGATTGACTGGTTCGGTGGCTGTGGCATCTTTGTAAGGATCTTCCTTATGAATCTGGTCTTCTCCCTAGAGGGGCTGCTCAGTCGATTGGTAGAACAAGGTCCCATGCCTCCTGGCCAACTAGGATGGGATAGTTTCAAGTCTTGCACAACCAATACCTCCTTTGCTATAGATTTGGTGAGCCCATTAGGAGTGTGTTGGCATTATATTAATTCCTCCACATTCTATCGGAGTCACGCTTTTCGAGTGGAGGTAGTCTACCAAATCTGTCTCATTCGAAAAAACAATTTGCAGTTTGAACGGTTTTGAACTTTCTCCAACAGAATAAATTACTTCCACGCCAAGATTATTATTCAAACAGATTATACACCATTTGAGCAGATATTAATTCCCTGTCCGTACTATTTTTTTCCATTCAAACGGTTTTGATGTTTTAAGAGAACCTAATTTGTCACAAAAGATCTAGTTCGAATGGATATTTGGCCATTCAAATGAGTTTATAAAGTCATCGATGTTTTGAGATGAAATTTAAGTTTCCAATAATTACTTTTAGGGACGATATTTTCATCCCTAAAAAATTTCGCCCCTAAAAGTAAAATTTGTTGTAGTGAAACTACAATATCACCCTTTTCTTGGGAGAAAAGAAAGAAGGGTAGAACATTGTAAAGCTAGTTGCTTTTTCCTTGTAGAATCTCGCTAATAGGTCATTGGTTGATGACATGCATGCTGAAAAAGTTGAAGGCCAGTCTGAAGCCAATCGCGGATGAACTTGGAGTGCCATTATCTTGTGTTATTACTGGAGCAACAAAGGAATCTCAGGTGAGATCTGAAGTGTTCACGTCTTTGAAACCATAATCTTTTTTATTTCTTTTTTTGTTGTTTTGTCAGAAGATCTGACGGAATTGCATTAGAATGATAAAACGACATTATTGGAGATCAAGGATTAGATTCATCACCAGATCTGAAGGGCTTTAGTTTGTGCTGGAATCATATTAGAAATACAATCCTCGTGTGATTCTTTCACTTGACAGTGGAAATACAAATATTGTAATTTAAAACGTTGTGAACGTGGTGGTTAAGCACACCTTTGATTTGAAGCATGGTATTGTCAAAAGGAAGCAATATTCATATGGTTGTATCGATCGAACTTTGTGCAAGGGTGAATGGTGCAACATTAAGCATGGTTTGGACAGCAAAAGTTTTCTATCTCATCTCATCTTATTTTGTCTTATCTTAATATCCAAACATCACAAACACAAACACAAACACTTTACAATTTTAGATCTTCAACTTTTTCATTTAATTATTACCTAATTAGCTAATCATTACAACTTTCCTAAACTTTCAAACCAAATATAAAAAATAATTCAACTTTTTCAAATCCTAAAATAAAAATAATATTAAAAAATCACATTCTAACAATATTTTAACTTTATAATATTTTTATTCTACTTTTTCTCGTTCTTTTCCCAAAACTCCATAAAACATTTTAACTCAAACAAATTCATTACTATTCACAAATAATTTCACTACTATTTACAGACCACCTCATTTCATTTTACTAGCTATCCAAATGAGGCCTTTTTTAACTGATCAACTTGACCCATGATTTGTACCAATTCTCTCTTTTTTTTTCCCTTAACATGAGTTAAGTAAATGAATATTATTGAATTTATGTATTTTTTGAAAAAATGTTTAAAATAAAAAAAATAAACTACAATTGCAATGATCGGTTGAAACTCTCGGTTCAACTAGCAGTGTCCTTAAGATTATGGTGTGGCAGTTTACATGTTCTGTAATTATTATAGGAAAATGATTTTTACAGTTATGAGATATGCAAGTCCAGTATAGTCTCTTTGACTTGAGACCCATATTAAGAAATCTACTTTTCATAGCATGCACACTAATTGTTTTTTAAGAGAGTATGCAGAGCCTGCACATCCGATGACTATATATGGTATTACTCATTTTTATTCATAGTGAATACCATTTTGACTACAGGAACACTACAACACAATTGCTTTTTAGTGACGGTTGGAAAATTGTGACAGTCCCTAAACCGTCACTAAAAGGCATTTTCTGTGACAGTTTCTTGAAATTGTCACTAAAGATATATGAGATTTTTTTTACGTTCCAACGTATGGGAAATATATGTTCGAACGTCACATATATGTTCGAACGTTATGTCTGTTTACGTTCGAACGTAAAATGTTTTGTCGCAACCGTTCGAACGTTATTAATTAACGTTCGAACGTAAAATGTTTGCGCCAATGTTCGAACGTGAAGTAAGAACGTTCGAACGTTCATTGTAAATTTAAATTAAACGACTTTAATTTAAAAATTATGTGGTTTTTATTGTGCATAATTTGTGAACAAGTCTAAAAAATTGAATTGTATATATTTATATATACACAATTTGTAATATATAATATATATTTATGTTTATATATATTTGAAATGCAGTGATTTAGTATTAAAGTTCAAAAATATAACATCAAAGAAGATTAAAAATTGAAATTAAAAAATGATAGAAATATTCAATAATATTTTTCTTTACAAATATTAAAAATAAAATACAAAATTTGATAGAATGTAGTAAACAACAGTCAGATGATAACGTTATCCGCAAAAGTCGAACTCCGCACCTCCTCAGTCAAGGTATCAACCTTGTCGTTGAGGTTAGTTACACAATGGGTGAGTTCGGCAACAATAGCCTCGAGCGATCGATCGATCTGATGATCGATATGCGTAGTCAACTGTGAGATGACCGCATCAACCCAAGCAGGCCGCACATCTCCTGCAGATGTACACGGCGTATGCTGACTACTATTCCTGACATGACCTGGGTTAGGCTGCATCGGAGGAACTAGATCCTCTATACGGGTGGCTGACGTCCCCTTGCTTGTCCAATGCTACGTCAATGTGTGGTCATATTGAGGGGGCTCATCTGATCTTTGACCCGCTCCTCTGGCTGGGTCGGCACTCCCCGTGCAAGTAATAGTCGGCTGATTAGGACACCATATGGGAGATTATCCGTGGAGACGATGCTCGCCTCGTAACGGATCCTCTCAAAGATGTGTAGTGGCAAATCTATAGGATCTCTACAAGGTTCTAACTGTAGAAATTTCACCGTAGAAATGAAGTATACACTTCAAGAAACATTTCTACTGTGACTATTCAGCCAATGGCTGGCCGTGGTGGCCGGAAAATGGAGTTGAAAATCTGGCCACCACTTATCCAGTTTTAAACAAAACTCAATCCAAATCTCAATAAAATACATGCTTTTTGAATAAAAGATGAATGCCTACCTTTTAGTGATGGTTGTGGCGGAGTTGACGGCGGCGGTGACGGAGGCTTGTTGGCGTGCAACGAAGTAGACGATGGAATGGAAATGTCGTTTCGACGTTCGGTTTTGGCCTTATATACACATAACGTTCGAACGTTTGTCAATTTAATTTCCAAAATATTATCTATAATATATTATATTATAAATGTTTATGTTATATATTAGGATGTTATATAATATTATTGACAATTAGATTAATTGGTTTTTTTGAATTTGTGAGTGCTTGTTATATTTCTAAAGTTTAACAATATGTTTATACATGTTATTGTGATTTTATGTTTACTCTTGAAATAATTGTAATTATTGTTTGTGAATTTTGTGAATAGTTTGTGAGTTTATGGTGTTCATTGATGAATTAATATGTGTATAAATATTGTTGTGAGAATATTGTGAATATTATGTGATATGGATTTAAAATATTTTTATTATTGTTTTTGAATTTTTATTGAATATGTTTAACAAGAAAATTATAAGTTTATGATCTTAATTTTAAGTAAAGATTAAAAATATTTAATATACAGATAATATGAAGTTTAATATATAACATGGAGTAAGTATATATAATATATTCATACTAATTTAATTAGAATATGATTATTATTCAAATTATAGGTATAATATAAATTATGTCTTAAGAAAAATAAAAAATACAGGATCGACTAGCTAGCTAGCTTGGTGATCACGTTGTAGTTGCGTACCTTCATTTGTTGCGTTTGTGGCTATGAAGTGGGCCATACGTATCTTCAGACATCAAGATATGTGTCATGCCGCATGCATGTTTTACGGTGACGAGGGAGGAGAGGATGGATTTCTGCAAATAGTTGCAAGGTGTGAAGTTGCCAGATGGTTATGTTTCAAATATTGATAGATGTGTGAGTCCTGATGATTGGAAAATCAATGGATTGAAAAGTCATGATTGTCACGTATTTTTGCAGAAGTTATTACCTGTGGGAGTTCGTGGGAAGCTGACATCTAATGTACGTGTCACTATATCTGAACTCTGTATGTTTTTCAAGGATTTGTGCGCTCGGGTAGTAAATCGAGATGTGTTGTCGAAATTGGAAGAAGACATTGCTACTATACTATGTAAATTCGAGCAGATCTTTCCACCATTATTTTTTGATGTCATGGTCCATTTAGCAATACATTTACCGCGAGAGGTACTTCTAGGTGGACCGGTGCAGTTCCGTTGGATGTATCCAGTTGAAAGATATTTGGGTCGACTGAAGCGCACTGTTGGGAATAAAGCCAAAGCTGAGGGTTCAATAGCAGAGGCCTATATACACGATGAATGGTTAACATTTTGCCCTCGTGGTGTTGAGACACGATTTAATCGTCAAGAGCGAAATGCTGATCTTGCTGCTCCGCCTCCTCGTAAGCTATCAATGTTTTCCTAGAATGTACGACCCTTGGGTGCACAAACAGGTTATGATTTACTTGATGGAGAGTCGGGTAAAGTTCGGTGGTATGTGCTAAATAATTACCAAGAGATTGATGATTATCTCAGGTATGTCATTTCATTGCTTTGAATAATTATAGTTTTCTTAAAATTAATTATAATTGTTGTGCTCAAAATATACTTCTTTTGCAACATGTTATAACAGTGATCACATGGACAAACTTAGGACGGAAGGCATAGAAAATATAGAGGCAAGACACGAGGAAGAATTTCTCGGATGGTTTGAAAAACGTGTATGAACTAAAATTATTTATATGTTATATTGTGAAATTTTTAACTCTGGATAATGAAATAATAAATATATACTATTTCAATTGTTAGATTTGGAACAACGTGCTCGTGATCCCGGATCAATTTCTTCTGAATTGTATGCATTGGCCCGTGGTCCCTCAAATAGAGCACTTCGATACACTGCATGCACGGTTCGAGGTTATAGAGTCCATACTTTGGACCGTGAACGTAATAGAAAGACTCAAAACTGTGGTGTGTTGGTCGAGGGGAGTCATGGAATAGATGATATTGACTATTATGGTGTCATACGTGATATTATCGGATTGAAATATCCGGGTGGGTCTGTAACATATGTCTTTAAATGTGATTGGTGGGATCTAGGCGGTGGTCGGGTTTCGATACATAGAGATAGTCACTTTACGAGTGTCAATACTGCATCTAAATGGTACGAAGATGATCCATTCGTATTGGCTTGTCAAGCTACCCAAGTCTATTACTTGATTGATCCAATGAAAAGTGCTGACGAAGATAGTGGAGAGATAACTTGGCGAGTCGTACAAAAATTTGTTCCTCGAAATATATATGAAGCAAGAACGAGTGCAGATTACGAGAATAGTGGAGATGAAGATGACACTCCGATTGTTGAGACATACCAGGAAGATGGAGAGGGTATTAACTTGTTTGTTGACCTCGGTGCACTCGAGTTGCTCCCCTTGTGTAGAGATGATGTCCCACCCGTCCATCTCGACCCGTCTGTATTAAATAATCATTCAATTCAAGTAAGTGAGGAGGAAGAAGAAGAAGACGAGTCAGAAGATGAAGACGAATCAGAATCCGGGCATGAGGTGGATAAGGACGATGAAGAAGAGGTGCATGATGATGATGAAGATGTTATTGATGGAGATTCTGAAACAAGCATGGAAAATTCATCTGAAGATGAAGAATAAAAGTACTAAATATTTTATTCATATAGGTGATTATAAAATATCTTGAATTTTCATAATTTCTTCTAATTAATTTTCTTTGATATAATTAATTATTTTCAAGAATGCTGCCAAAACAACAACGAAGAAATGTGCCTCCGCCAAGTCCAAGTCCTAAATCCATTGAGGACTCCCCACTTGAGGAATCCGTTCCTGAAGATCAAGCTAACACAGAAGAGAACAACAGCCAGTCGACACCTACCAGTACGGAAATATTGTCGTTGATAATTATATATATAGTTAATACTTTTGTCTCAATAATTATATAATTGTAATTATAGTATATCTATTATCATGTAGTTGATGCATTTGCACGTCGCGGTCGTGGCTATACACGTGGAATCTCTCTTGAAAAATATAGAAGGCACGGAAAACTGAAGATCACAATTCCTGATAATTCCACTAGAGGAGTGGATGATAGTGCAGCAGCGCTTTCCTCCTATATTAGTACAGTAGTTCGTGCTTATGCTCCATTTTATGTGTCCTCATGGCGAGATGTTCCGAATGAGATTAAGGAGCACATTCGAAGTCGTGTGCTGGTGAGTTTACTTTTCAGTACATTTTTTTCACCTAAATTAGTATATTATATTTTTGACCTAATTCCCTTGTTAGGATGAATCCAACCTCGACTTTGGCCGTAGCGAGGATTTGAGAACCGTGAATGAGTTGATGGCTACACTATTCCGACGTCACAAAGGACGATATCATGACCACTTCAAGAAGTTTGAGACGTTGGAAGAGGCTGCGCAGTCTCCTTTTCAACAGATGAAGTTAGATGATTGGAGAAAGTGTTGTGATCTTTTCGCATCTCCAGATTATCAGGTATTTTACATTTATATCTTTTAATTATTTACATTCATATTCGATCTATATATTATATGTATACATATTACAATTAACATTTTTAATATATTTTGTAGCACTTGAGTTCTACAAATGCACAGAATAGATCCGCTCCGACTATCCATCATCGTGTCGGTTCAAGGTCATTCCACCGTCTTGCTGAAAAAATGATAATTAAAAATTTATAGAATTCATTTATTTTCCTGATATTCTTTC
This sequence comes from Juglans mandshurica, assembly GCA_022457165.1. Lineage (NCBI taxonomy): Eukaryota > Viridiplantae > Streptophyta > Magnoliopsida > Fagales > Juglandaceae > Juglans > Juglans mandshurica. The sequence goes on along the minus strand of CM039619.1, from coordinate 31,617,264 downwards.
TGATAAGTACTAACATTACCTTTTTAAAATTGCTAATGTCGATTTGTTAGAAACGTGATGATCCTGAAAATTTTTCCCTCATTCATGTCTATGTTGTTGCTCACACTAATGAGTATAGTGAGTAGATGGATCCTGTCGCTGCAGATAATTATGTAAGCAGTGTTAATTTTGTTAAATAAATTATTTATATAACATTTGAATAGTTTATTTCTTATTTATATTTCTTTTAATACGTTACTAATTATTTATGATCATTACCTTTTAAATTGCAGAGAAAAATGATGGAGATGCAGTCGGCTTCTAAGGAATCCTCTCCTAGTGACATAGACATATTCACGCAAGTGCTCGGGTTGCAGTCTAGTATGGCAAGAGGTTTGGGACGATCTATCAAGCATAGATGTTCATCCTCCTCAACCTCATCGGCTTCACAAATTAATAATTTTACGGCAGATTTAGAAGCTGCACGGCGTGAGAATGAGTATATGAGGTCGAGACAGCAAGAGTTAGAATCTCTCTTAGAATGACAGTCTCATTTAGAGACGCGTTTGCAGGACCAACAAAGAGACCAGGAGTAAAGAATACGCAGTGAAGTGCAAGAGCAAGTGCAACGGGAGATGATGGTGCAAATGGGGCGTGTTATGTCGTTGCAACAGAATCGCGATGGGCGAGGGAAAAAGAAGAAATAAATTTTATCAGTATTTCTGGCTAGTTTTAATATCTGATTTTGTGCTTTTATAAGACATTGTTACTTGTTAATTGATGGTATGTAATATGATACAATTGGTATTATCTTTTTAAATTTTATGGAATTAGTATTTATGATCTGTACGTTTGAATGTAAATCAAAATCGTTCGAACGTAAATACAATTGGATCGTTCGAACGTCAAACTCTACGTTCGAACGTCCTCACGCTAGAACGAACAAACCGTTCGAACGATAAAGCGATTAACGTTCGAACAAAGAACTTGCATTCGGACGCTCCTTCGTTTACATTCAAAATAACGTCCAAACTTTAAACGCATTACGTTTGAACATTTACGTTTATGTTTGAACAAATATTCGAACGTTTATTGTAATTAACGTTCGGACGCATTAACATTCGAACGTAAATATGATACGTTCAAACGATAATCAACAAACGTCAAATTCTCTCATTCGAATGCCAATCGGTCGGGTTAACGTCCGAACGTAAATATGATATGTTCGAACGATAATCAACGAACGTCAAATTGTCTCATTCGAACGCCAATCAGTCGGGTTAACATCTAAACGTTTGATTTTACGTCCGAACGTGATTTTTTGTGACAGTTCTCAACCGTCACAAAAAAAGGAACGTTCGAACGTTGAACCGAATGGAACACTTCCAACCGTCACTAAAAATATTTTTTGTGACGTTTGAACAGTAAACCATCACCAAATGTTTTCTATGACGCACTTTAGGTGACGGTCGTGGTGATGGTTTCAAACCGTCACCAAATATGTTTAGTGACGGTTTGCCATTTTTTTGTGACAGTTTCCTCTATCACAAAAGACACATTTTGTTGTAGTGGAAGTACCCAAGGCATTTCGCCATTTTGGGTTTTTCTCTTTAGCAAAAGCTTTGTGTTTTATGTGTGATTGGTTCTTACATAGCTGATCAGCATAGTCTATATGTATTGATATATGATTGAGATAATTACCAAAGTTGTCACTTTTGTTCGCACACAATATATCCATATATATGTTTGAGATAATTTGTTTTCATGCTTGATTGCATCTTGCCATAGCTCTCTAATTGGGGAATGCCTTTGCTTTTATATTACTCTCAGTGCATTTTGAAAAGGGCTTTGTGATGCCGAAGACCTTCCACTGTGGTTTGCCTCCAAAATTTCTCCCGGTTTTAATCTTTAATTTTCCACTGTACTTTTCTATTTATTTATGTGGTATTTTATTTTTCTTTCCTTTTATTCATGGTCCCTTACATGTTAAAACTTAGAAGTCCCTTTCAAAGAGGTGGCACTGTTTTACTCTAAAATATGTATTAAAAGCTTTACTCAAAATGCATGCATAGCTTCGGTTCTAAAAAGAAAAGTCCAGAAAGCATAAAAAAAAAATCTTGGACTCAGTTTTCATAGCAAATTAATGAGAGCTGTTTCCCTATGTGGATTCAACAGAACATGAAAGCCATTGATATCATCCCACTGCTGACTCCAAGCGTGATGGAAAGGATTGAGGCGGTTGTTCAAAGCAAGCCAAAGCGTCCAGATTCATATAGGTGAAACAATATATCTAACGGCTCCACTTTTGTACATTGGGCTGTTGGGTGCAAAAAGACGTTGTTGCTAAAATCATTGTCATAGCTAGTGTGTTGATTGTTGGAGGCAGTAGAATTACAGATTAGTAATATGTTATTTGTAGTTTTATGTCAATATGATGGAAACGGAACTTGGAAGTCTACTACGAAGTGGAGAAGTCGCAGTAGAGTAGGACAAGAAGTAGGTGGAAGTTGTATTTTATTCTAGGAAGAGTTTTATTTAATTAGATCAATAAGAGTTATTATGACTGTCAGTTGTTTTATTGTTTTAAACTAGTTCATGTCAATTAGAATTGTTACTCTAATTAGAATAGGAGTAGGTTTCCATATATGGTCAGGAGTGCATGGCTATAAATACAACTCTAAGTGGATCACAATTTATTACTTTTCATTGTAGTAAGATCCTGATAGCTTCACAATTTATTACTTTTCAAAGCTTGGAATACAGTCTACATAAGATACGAGAAAGGGACAAAGACACCAGTTCAAGGCTTCAAGCAATGGAAGAAAGTTTGAAGGCAATCAATGAGCTTTTGGAGGCATCACAGGAGCAACCATTTCGTCGGCCAGACAAAGACTTTTCAAAGCAAGAAGAAATGGGGTCACACTCACAGATTCCGCACCAAGGAGAAGGAAGCCACCAACAATTCCATCAACAGTTGTTTAAAATGGACTTTCCACGTTACTGTGACGATGATCCAACGATGTGGGTAAATTGAGCAATATAGTTCTTTGAATTTCAAGGCATTGTTGAGGATCATAAGGTGCAATTAGCCTCCTTCCACTTAGAAGATGATGCAAGTTTATAATGGCAATGGGTTCAACGAGTCCACAAGGAGGAAGAAAAGCTCATCACCTGGGATGCCTTTGTGCAGGAGATATTTGTGCGGTTTGGACCAACCAAATACGAGGTCTTTCATGAAGTACTATCTTAGATTCGTCAAATTGGGTCTCTCCGAGATTATCAACATGAGTTTGAACACCTAGCAACCAGAGTGGTTGGTTGGACTCAAAAGGCACTGATAGGCACTGATACGGATGTTCAAGCCAAAAATACTGCATGAGACCATTGAATTGGTAACAAAGTTGTTTTATTGCTTTAAACTAGTCCATGTTAGTTAGGATTGTAATTCAAATTAGAACAGGAGTAGGATTGTTTTTCCATATATGGTCAGGAGTGCATGGCAATAAATACAAGGGTCTGTAGTTTATCTGGAATTTATCACTAAGTGGATTACAATTTATCACTTTTCATTGTAGTAAAATCCTAGTTCCATCACAATTGGCCCGTGGTCTAATTTTCCCTGTCTAAGTTTCTATCCACTTGCATGCCCTCGATCAGCATGTATCACTTCACAGTTTTATGTCGATCCAAGCAATAGTATGCATGAACAAGTAGAATAGAACAATTACGAAGTGAGCAAATCGAATGGATAAAATATCTGAAGCTACAATATTGACATTCAACAAGAACTAAGAAGATCAAATTGTAGTAATAACTCACTTGGAAACATAAGAAAGAATGGAAAATAGGGTTGGTGCAGTTGCTAGTAGAAGCAATAAGACAACCTCCAAAACTGAAAGCAACGCCCAAGGGTTGTTGAAATAATCATGCCTTAATTTTGCTTTCCATACATTCCAGTGTCTGTCAAAGTGCTTGTTCACTTCATAATTTCAGCATAAGACTACAAACTTTGTGGAACATGTTGGAAACAACTTCATCATCACCCATCCAATTATTAATTATTCAGTTTTGACAAAGTACTTCAACATCCTTTAGAGTGTTAATTAGATAATCCATAAGAGTCGCAAAGTCGGTGACATAGTTTAGACCAATATCTTGACTATTTTGCTCATAGGCAATTAGATTTCGAAAGATTGACTCTCTGTTATTTAAAATATTCAAAGGCGGAATTTCCATTACTCCATTATTGAACTTAACTTGAAAAATGTTACTTGTCTTTAGCTTCTTGAATTTGACTCCAGCTTCTTGAAGCTCTATGGCATTTGGTATTGACTTCCACTCTTCCCTCTTAGCTTTAAACTCACCAAGTAGACTATCCCTAAATTTTTCTGTTGCCTCGAATTCGATACCAACCGCTTGATGGTCTGTGGCATAGGGTATTAACTGCCAGTCTTCATTCTCATTTAGACCAACTAGATCCTTTAATTTATTTGTCTCTTTGAATTAGACCATATCCTTTTGAAGCTTTGTGTTATCTGATCTTTGCTCTTTAGATAAAGGATTGATAGCTTTATTTACTAGAACAAGTAGATGCTTAATGTTGGTAGTTGAAACATAACTTGATCCATTGACATTCAATTCACACAACAACTCCACACAGATAGAAAAGAAAACCAAGGCACGATCAAGAAGTCGCCTTGGGGCCCACTCACTCACATCGTTCCTCACGATTGAGCTTTCATCAAGAGTAATGTCATGTTTTGGGGCAAAATCAATGACGCGCTTGCTAAATTTTCTAGATCGGTTGCCAAGTAATGTTCGGTTCTTCTTACTTTTATTTGTGGAGGTTGTGCTCTCACAATGAGCATCATCATATTGTTTGTTGATGCTGTAAAAATCGCACAACAGGTCAGAAGGAGAAAAAGAGTCATTCCCGGCCCATTGGGGGGACTTGGACCTTGGCATAAGAGAAAATGAACACATGAGTTTATGTGATTCGGCATAATGCTTACGTCCATGGGCATTTGGGGAGGAAAAATCCACTATAATATTCTTGTTTACATTCTCTTTTGGTCTCTCATTCCTCACTATACAATGGTGGCTTCAAATACATTTACTGGAGAAAAACCTTTGTTGGAGCTCCCAGTTCTCATGTCAAAGGAGAGGTCGAAGAGTAAGAAGAAGAACTAAAGAAGAAGAAGATGAAGACGAAGTCGAGAGAGCCCCCTTGGTTGTCTGACTGAAAGCCTTTTATCCACCCTTTTGTTGCGTGTGTCAATCGATAAGGATGGGACCGGCCTCTTGCATGTGTCAGCTCCCTTTCCCCCATGCTTTCCTCTAACAAGCTCTGATCCCCCTGCCATCTACTTGGTGCAGGTCCCCCCTGTTCCACACTCATATCTTTTTGTCTATTCTCCTAATGTGGCCGGGTGGTTGGGCTTCATTTTACCCTCCTCACTTGTTCATTGCAATCCTCACTCATCTCGAACAATTTAGTAAGAATAAAGAACGGCAGTTGACTTTCAAATAACAGTAGGTCACGTATTCTTCCATTAATCATCCAATCTGAATGGAAGATTGGTTGATTTTCAACGGATTGGAAGATTGGATCAAGTACCAAAACTTGGAAGATTGCATCATGCTGGATGTGGAACAACTCAATGATGAAACAACCATCAAGTAGCACCATTTCTACAATCTCATCTTTGTTTAATTCATGGAATTGATCTCCATAGAACCTAAGAGCTCTTTCTTCTTTTCCCTCATGGCTGCTATGTATCTTTCTGCACTAGTTTCATTCCTTCTTTTAAGCATTCATTGGAGAAATCTCAATTTGTGCTTTTCCATAAAACTAACGTGATCATTTCCATGGTGATAAGGACCGATGGCAAGCAGATCAAGCTCATATGTCTTGGCATTTATCTCGCGTAAATGGTGGTGTACTTTAAATACACTACTCTTGATCAATTGAAGTACTATCTTGGTCAGCATTTATCTCGTAAAGGCTGACCAACCTTTCGTCGATAGAGATAGCACGGTGAGCTCCACCAACACGCATCTGTCTAATTTTAAATATCAGAGAATAATTTGTCAATAATATTATTGCATTTCAAGCCAGCCTTTTCCACACGCATATTAGAATATAACCAGTGACGCGCAAGATTATAGGGAACTATTTTTGCTTTCATTAATAAATTAAAGCTGAGTACGTTGTTGTAATAATAACTCAACTCGACGCTATAACTAGTTAATAAATGAAACTTAATTTGGGTTAAATTCCTGATCGGCGCTGCAGATGATCGTTTGCTTCGTCTCTCTCTGCTACCACGAAAAAGCTAGAAGGATAAACAGCATAACGATGCAGAGTGAGTTCGACCTGCACCAACTAAACACAACCTTGACTCTGCTTGACCTTATCAGCTCCTCCAAATATTAAATATCAATTTGAAAAGTGTCAGAGATCCCCTAGAATTATTAAAGATTTACAAGATAACCATTTTCTATTTAAAAATGACAAAATCATTACCCTTATCATTTTTTTCTTTTTTAACTGACCCTTATCTATTCTTAAAAATACAGAGTAGAACCTCAATTAAATTAAAACTTAATACAATAAATGGGAATTTGTCTGTTGTAATTTATGTAAGTGTGAGGGGGTAAAATATACTAGGTCCAAAATGATTTTTAAGGCCCAGTCCATCAAATGGGTCATTACAAAAAAACAAAGGAAGAGAGAGGGAAAGAAGACCAAGAATGGACAAGAAGGTGAGGATGTCAGGAGGTAGGGAGATATCAAGAGAAAGTTGGAACAGGAGAGACGGTCAGACATGCAAAGCAGACATCCCCCACTATTGCCAAGGCACACGCATCAAGAGGGTCAAATAAAATGGACGACTGCCTACGGTTTTAGGGGCTTTTCCTTTCGAACACTAGGAGGGATTTTTTGCCAGACTTTTTCTATGACTTCTTCTTCAACCTTTAGACAGTGAGCTTCAGAGAGAACCTCATCCACAGCAAGTAGATCACTAACTCCCATTGTACAATGAGAAATGAAAGGCTATGGAGAGACTGTAAACAAGCATATTATAGTGAAATCTCCCTTCCACAAACCACCGCAGATATAGGCCTAGTGCCGAAACACGTAAATCTATGTGTCTATCTCTCCTTATTTCCTCTGCATTTAAATACTATTCAATGCCATGAACGTACACATGGACACCATAAAGCCGCACCGAATCATCACCTAGGGCTCCACACCTCACCGATCAAGGTCCAACTCACCTTAGCGCATCTGAAAATGGATCTTTCTTCCCTTCCGGGCTGTGCCCTTTTTGGGTGTTAACAGTGGCGCCGTCTGTGGGATTGAGATTGTTTTTGCAACAGAATCGGAAGAGGGACGATTTCTCTGCACACTAAACAATTTCAGAACAAGTAGATGAAACTTTTCTAGATAACTATCTTCAGTTTTTCTACTTTTATTTTTATAAAAAGCACTACTACAAAAAGGGGCAAGTGAATCTTTCCTCGCCCAGGCAATTAAATGCACACAACGTGTAAGCTAGGAGCCAAACTTCCGAGCCACTTAGGCTGTAAGTGTCATTGCTTCATGTACTTTAAGTATATAGTACACTTGAAATACACACCTACATAGACAGCAGGTACTTTGCACTTAAGTGCATAGTGCCCATGCACAGTGCAAAACGGGTGCATAGTGACGTGCACCTAGGAGCTTCGCGCCACCCCACCACATGGACCGTCGACGGTTTCTATCCAACACTGGTGGGCCCCACCTGCGGGTCGTACCCTGTGTCTGAGTCGTGGTCGAAGGCTCATGGCAGCATGCGACCAGATGAGCCACGGCCATGCTATGGCGTAGCCAGAGGGTTGTGCCAGCGGTCACCAAACGAACTGTCGACATCGTCAATCTCCTTGGAGATGGTCCATGGCAACCTGGCCACGAGGGGACCTTGTCGCACGGCCACGTGCATGAGAATGCATGTGGCCGAAGTCTCCTTACCCCAGTCTGGCCGTGGCATGTTAGGGGTGTCGACGACCACCCTGTGGACCGCTGGTGTGTTCTGCCTGACCTGAATGCCATCTTCACTACCCACGACCACACAATGGGCAATGGTGGCTTGAAGCCACACTCCAGCGCACGGATCACACAATGGACTCCTCGGCCTGCCCAGAGCCCAGGTCCACCACTGGTCGACCATGCACCACGGGCTAGAGCTCCTCGGCCAGAACCCTCACAGTCAAGGTCCACCACTCGCTAGCCATGCACCATGGGCAGGAGCTCCCCGGCCAGAACGCTCCGCAACTAGCAGTCTATCATCGACCATACACCACGGGCAGGACTCCACGGCCTCCTCTCCTTGGCCATGTGCGCCGCGCCCAATGGCCTCCTCTCCATGACCATGTGTCTGTGACCTATGACCTCCTCACCCACAGCCATTACATTTGTCTCCATGCAGATCATCAACCCCTTGCTCCTTACCCATAGTCTCACCTCTTTTACTCCGGACTCATCTGCTCGGAATCACCTCCTTTGCTCGGGCTCATCCGCACAGGTTACAAAAAAAATAGAAACAAAAATTAAAATGAGAAGCAAGGAAGAGAAGAAATGACAAATAGTAGTTGGCAATTTTGGTCAAGCAGCAAAGAAATAGTATCGGGCAAAAATCAGTCATAGCGGCTAAATACTCTGGATTGTCTCCTTCAATATTATGTGGATTTCTTTTACATGATTGATTCCTGTAGCACGAAGTCTCCATTAACTACTTCCCTCCCCGCAAGGTGAAAGGCGTGAGTGTAAGGCCTAGTGTTTTGGTGAGGCCCGTATCGTGCACGAGGGCCCAGCCCCTTTCCTTGGAGGAGTACGAAACGACACCGTTTTGGGGGTAAGTTCACTTCTTCCTCAATCTTTTTCACCCCAATTCCTTCTCCCCCTCTTTCTCTTTCGATTTCCTTTTCTTTCTGTTTTCCCCCGCGTCCCTCTCTCCCACGTTGCTCACTTATTCCCGTTTTCATATTTTTTTTCTTGTCGTTGGTTCTGTTTTGTGGTTCTGGATCTCATGCCCCAAATTTCCTCCATTTTCCTTTTCCCTCAAAATCGGTTTCTCACCCGGTCGCATTCCACCAGTTCTGCAGATTAACGTGTCCCTCTCCCTCTCGCATACCTCTATTTTTCTGCAATTGGTTTCTCTCTCTTCAGATGCGGCTCTTCCTCTTTCCACTTGGTGATTTTTCTGCCTACAATTATCTCTTTCTTCCTCTCTTTTATTCTACATTTAAGACCTTGAACTACCATCCTCTCAGTCGACTCTCTCTTTCTCATCACTGCAGATTTGTTGTTGCCTTGTGGTTTTGGGTTTTAGGTATTGCGTTTTTCGTGGGTCCTTGGATTTGTTTTTCGTGGGTCCTTGGATTTGTTTTTCGTGTAACCATTGAAGCCATTATTAGAGATTTTAGCTTTCGTGGGTAGGCCATTCTCGTTCTCGGTTTCTTACGCACGCACACACTTTCACTTCAATGAAAATTTTTTTAATATGCAGTCCGTGAGTTCTCGAGCATTGTTGGTGTGCAAGCAAACACCTTGTGTTGGAATGGTCTTGGAGTTTTGAATTATTTGGGTTGGATGTGCAGTAAACCAAATGGATACTCGGAGTTGAGTAGGGGCTGTTTTTGTACTGTTCAGGTTTTTTTTTATACGACCGTTGGAGTGGTGGTTAAATTATTTGGAGTTATATTGTTGTTGTTTTGGTTGAGTTATGATGATTGCTTGGAGTTAGGGGCCATTGAAGTGGGGTTGATATTTTGATTATTTGTGTTTGACGTTGACTTTGGTGGGTGTATAGGTCAATATTAAGATTAGTATATGGTATTTTGGGTTGAAATACGGGCTGTCCAGATTACTATATGGTTGTCTTAGTGAGTTGTTTTGCTATAATATGGTTTGAAATTATGGGTTTTAATTATTAGATGGAAGTTATGCCAATTGTCGTTTAATAGTTAGATCCCCTTTTTTCGCCCCCATGTCACCACACGATATTTTTTTTCTATCAATAGGTGTCGAGATTTTTAGAGGTCAAATTCAAGACATAGATAATATGCTGCAGGAGTCAGGTAAGCGGGGTTCCTATGCTAGGTTTTATATAAGTTAATAAGACTGAGGTTGACTTTATGAAAATTTGCATATTTTGTGATGTAATGGGAACTTGGAAAAACAAAGATCAGCCCCGGTCGCTTATTTGCTTTATTCATGAAATCTGTGTGAAAAAGGAAAAATATGTTCTGACTTGCATTGTGTAGACATGAGCTAAATTCTATCATGTGGTTTCTGAAATCTGAAAAAAGAGAGATATTGAGAATCTGAAAATTCTGCATTTATTTAGAAAGATGTTTTGGCTTTTGTTTTCAGTGTGTGTAAACTGTCTGATTCTGTTTTGGTACTCTGTATTATTTTGATATAACATCTGAAAACCTTTGGCATGGTGTACTGGTTTTTGTATCTGACTCTGTCTCTGCTTTGCTCTGCTCTATTTGGGTTGGTACCAACTTCTCTGTCTCTGAGTGCACCCACTTTGGAAACAAAGTAGTTTTATTGTGGTCTTTCCTGTGTGCACACTCGGGGCTCTGAGAAGAATAAAGGAAAGATTTCACCTGTGTCTCTGCCTGGTTTGGCCACCGTGGTTAGCACAACCCTACCACGGGGTGAAACATGGTCTCTGCTCTATGTGATGCTCTGTTTTAATGTGATGATGATACTCAGTTTAGGTTATACCAAAGTATTTCGGGTTTTACTTGTCTTAAAACCATCGCTTTGTTACATTTAGAAAACATATTTTGTTCTGCGTGATAACTCTGTACAATATTTTGTTATACATGCTGTACTTTGTAAATGCTCATGTTTGCACGCTATCATATGTCCTCTGCTTACTGAGTTGTTGATAACTCACCCCGTTTCTTCCTAATATTTTCAGATGATGTGGATAGTCCAACTGAGGACCGGGTTTAGTTTGGTGAGAATGATTAAGCTGAGGAGTGGATGTTAAAAGAAGGAATTCTGATGTCCTTCAGATTTAATGTCTCTTAGATTTAATTTTATCTTGGGTTTAGTAAGACTTGTTAAGTTATCAGTTTGGTTTGTTATGACTACCAGGAGATTGTGGACTCTTTAGTTTATTTTTGTTCTGTTGCGGTAATGACTTTGTGGAGTTTTCAGGGTGTTTATTTAGAAGACATGAGATTGAGTTTTGCTAATAAAGTTTTTTTTTTTTTAGATTTATTTTAGTTGTGTTAGGAAATATGTTTATAAGTGACAGGTAGTACTTCTCCAAGCCACCCGGGTTTGGGGCGTTACAATGAGTGTAATGCTTAAGGCTGCTCTATCCCTCTTGCTGATGATTGCGTGTCAGCCTTCGGCTACCTAAAGACAGCATCTCCCCCAACGAAATATCCATCAGTAACTTACCTCCCCACAAGGCGGAAGGAATGAGTGTAATGCCTAAGGCTGCTCTATCCCTCTAGCGGAGGAGTGCGGATCAGCCTTTAGTTACCCGAAGATAGAATCTCCACCAACAGAATCCCATCAACCGAATTTCCTTCAGCAACTTACCTCCCCGTGAGGCAAAGGGATAAGTGTAATGCCTAAAGCTGCTTTATCCCACTCCCAGAGGAGTGCAGATCAGCCTTTGGCTACCTGAAGACAGAATCTCCATCAACAAAATCTCCATCAATGGAACCTCTACCAGCAGAATCTCTATCAACAGAATCTCCACCAACGAAATCTCCATCAACGGAATCCCCATCAATGGAATCTCCATCAATGGAATCTCCTGCAATAGAACGCCATCTTCTGGAACGTCATCTCCAACAATAGGATGCCAAACAGATAGTGCCTCAAACCTTCACTGCGCCCTGGCAAGGCAGCTCAGGTTTGCAAATTTCGCACCTATGATTGGGAAACATTTGCACTAACAGGTTTGACTTTTGCAGCATCTTTTACTTACCTTCCCTATTAAGGGTCAACAGGCAGGTCAGCCTTAAGGCAGCCCAGCCTGCTTAATTGCAAAGTGCAGGTTCAGTCCTTCAAATGCTTGACATTACTTTTGAGACAGCATCTTCACCAGCGAAAGCTAGGTTTTCGTACAAGTGTCATAATTGTTGCCAGCGGGTTACCCTCAGGAACTAGCCTTCGGAGTTAACGTGTCTCCGAGCTCCAGAACGGCCTGAAGTGGATCTAGAGAGTCGACGGGCTCCCTAACTACTTTGTGCGGGTTACAACAAATATACTCTAATATTAACCACAATTCACATCGAAAAAGGAAAATTTACCCACATCATCGAAAACAAAGACATTGGAAGAACATACGCCTTTCGACAAGACTTAGGGTGAGTCCAGTCTTACAAACTGCTCGCCCTTTTTTACCATTTTTATAAAAAGTCAACAGTTGGAAAAGGTTAGGGACTGCCCAACCAACAGGTGTCCAAATAGGCGGGCAGGTCACTTGATTGCCCAGCTAACCTTCATACTCATCTTATGCAGTTAAGCCCATCTCTTACCATGGTTAGGCTTCAAGCTCACGTTCCGTGTGGTAGAGCCTATCTCCCGTTTACCCCACCAGGACGGTCTTCACGCTCACGTTCCATGCGGTCGAGCCTACCTCCCTCTTATCTTGCCAAGTCGGGCTTTGCGCTCGCCCTCCACAAGGTCGAGCCCATATTTCTGCCTAACCCCATGAATGAAAAATATTTGTTGCTTAACGCGAGACGAATGGATGACTAGGGCCAACTCCCAAAATTTATTTCTCCACGAACGAAGGTGGAACAGTTCGATTGCATATTTTACCTTTGAAGATTCACAAGGTCTTCTTTGGAACAAATTGCCCTTAATAATTGTACTCAACCATGAGTGGGTAAAATACAGTAGGCCCAAAATGGTTTTCAAGGTCCAGCTCATCAAGGGGCCATCATTAGAAGACAAAGGAGAGGGAAAGGGGGCTAAGAAGAGACAATGGGGTGAGGGTGTCAGGAGGCAAGGAGATGTCAGGAGAAAGTGGGAATGGGAGAGACAGTCAGACACGCAAAGCAAGCATCTCTCACGATTACCGAGACACACGCATGAAGAGGGTCATATAAAAGGGACAACTGCCTACGGTTTCAAGAAATTTTCTTTTGGAACACTAGGAGGGATTTTTGGTGAGGCTTCCTCTTTGACTTCTTCTTCAATCTTTATACAGTGAGCTCCAGAGAGAACATCTTCTTCAGTAAATAAATCACTAACTCCCATTGTACAATGAGAAATGAGAGGCTATGAGATACTACAAACAAGCCTATTATAGTCGAATCTCCCCTCCCCAAACCTCTGTGGATGGAGGCCTAATGTCAAACGTAAATCTGTGTCCATCTCTCTTTATTTTCTCTACATTTAAATATTGTTCACTACCACGGACGTACGCACGGACACCATGCAGCCACACTGGATCATTGTCAGGGACTCCACACCTCACCAATCGAGGCCCAGCCAACATCAGCATGTCCGGGAGTGGATGTTTTTTTCCCTTCTAGACTATGCCCTTTTTGGGCGTTAATGGTAAGAATAACACCATATGTTATGAAAATTTTTGGATCAAACCCCATCATTAAATGTTATATTCACGAAACGGGAGTAACAGAAAATGATTGCATAAAGTACTTTTGGTCTGATGATTGTGGGTGATTTAAGTAACCGTACGCGCGTTGCAAACCGTTGGGAAACTGTTGGTAACCGTTTTGTTCATGTATCCTCTCATGGCTTCTACGTCTATGAGGAGGAATTTCTCCCTTCACCTTTGAGTGGAAGGTGTTTCTGTCTTGAGTGGCAAGTTCCTTTTTCAACCATTTTCTTTCTTCATCTTTCATTTTTTCTACTGTTACCCAACTCATGGCAAAAGACATCACTAACATGTGGCGTACATTCTGTCTTACGGATACTGAGAAAGATGGTGTTCTTATTACTGCTGAGGAGATTCAAGCCACTCTCTCAAGAGGTTGTTTCTGTCTGATTGGGCAAGTTATTGTTGAACGCAGGATTAATAAGGAGGCTCTTAAACGTGCCATGCCACTAGTATGGAACCTTGTATTTAATGCCAAGATTATAGATGTGAGTGATAATAAGTTCATATTTGAATTATCCTATGAGGGTGATCTTCAGAAAGTATGGGAGGGTCAACCCTAGCTATTTGATCAACACCTCCTTTGTCTCAAATTTCTTTATGGCCTTACCCTTCCTCGTGTTTCTGCTTTTCATTTCATGCATCTCTGGGCTCAACTCCACCATTTGCCTCTTGCTTGCATGAATACTGCTTTGATGTCCGCTTGGGATCCACAATAGGGAATGTTGTTCATGTTGATGCTGATGCTTTGGGAAATGGGTGAGGGTGGTTTTTGAGAGTGCTGGTTGAGATTGATTGATGGAAACCTTTGACAATGGGGACAATGCTAGTTCTGCATTACCAGAAAGTCGTTGTGTCGTTTCTTTATGAACGTCTTCCTAGATTCTGCTTTTTATGTGGAGTCATTTTGCACGGTGTCTCTCGTTGCATGCAAAAATATGTTTCCTCCTTGTACATCCGATTCTCACAGAAGCAATTTGGACCATGGCTACGTGCCTCGACCTCCACTGCATGCTCTACTGTTGGCCGCTTAATTGCTGGTCCTTCTACTTGCAATCTTTCAACCCTGTTGGTGGAAATTTCGCAAACCCACCCTTTAGCACAAGATGATAACCCATTCTCCACGCCTTAACAGGATTGCCTTTACAAACGGGCCAACCTACCATCTGTCGCCTCTCCCACATCTCCAACCCACAAACATGTTCTTATCCCAACATAAGGAGGCAGATGGGACAACTACACATCCATTTCCCCAATGAATAAATGAATGTAAAGGTCAAAAGACAGACAAATCCCGAGCATATGCAGGCACACGTTGTCCCCCCCATCCTTCTTGTTCCCATGCAAGCATGTGGCCATGCCACTTGATCTTGTTTCCACAAAAAGTTTCATAAGGCCAAAGATCAACTTGGAAAATGAAACCTTCAGACCAACCACAAGAAATCACATATATCTAGGCATATATATATATATATAATATATATATGGATCAGATCAGCTTAGCAGCAATTTTCCTTTGCAACTTGCTTCAAACAGAAAGTACAGTTGCCTTTCCAGGGGATCAGGTTGTCTAGGAAAGTAGTACACTTTCTTTTCTTTTAAGAAAAAAAAAATATATATATATATATATATTTCATAGATGAAAAGCTTTTCCTATATATATATATACATGGTTAGAATCTCCATTAATTTAACAACTAAATTATTAGCTATTTCTTAAGGATCAGTTGTTCATATATACTAAGTGCAGGATTAAGACAAATATTGGTCATGATCTTCAGCAAAACATAGTTGAAACTAGAATTAACTTTAATTGATTTTCTTCATAGCCTCAAATATTTGTTCTGATCTGAATGTTGGTATGTTCACCATTAACTCTTATTAGAGATCGATGATGCAATCCACTGAATGAATCTGCATCAATACCCTTGAAAAGAAACCAAAAAGTTGGGACAAAATAAAAGCAATCTCGCAAACCCTATCAATACGGCATCAGGATAGGTGAGTAATAAAACACAAGGGGACCAAATGTAAAGGAAAATATAAGGGGAAAAAAAAGAAAAGAAAAGAGAAAGCTCTAGTTGGACAGCAAACATGCAATTTTGATATATAGGAAGTTATTTATCTCAGTCTGCTTGAAATGAGGAGTTTCCAAGTTTGGTTTTGCGCTAACTACGGATAGCGCAAAACATGGTTTGATGTTGTCTTTTGTAGTTGATTTTCCCTAAGTTAAGAGGATATAAGGAAAGTGCTTTGTACTTGAAATTATATAGTTGGTAAAGGTCTTTGATATTGTGATTAAATCTTCTAGCTCCTACATTTTTTGGCTTTTATTAGTATATATATATATATTGTTTCTTGATTTTGTTTGTGTTATATTTTGGTATTGAGATTTGTTCTGAAAATTACTTGGTACTGTTGGGTGCAGATTGTAAGGCGGACGTGTTGTGCTTTTGATTAAAAAACACTTGACTCAGACAACAAGCTTGTTGAGGAGCCATTTCACTCTTGTGTGAGCTGAAATTCCTTTAGTTGGGGATTGAAGGTAAGAAATACCCATACACAGCTTCAAGATGATATTTTATCTATTTTGCTCATTCTCAAAACATAGATGGATGTTTTTTTTGTGAGTGTTATTATATATGCTAGACCTTCTGAGTTTGCATATTTTTATGGATTATGGTTAGATAATCACTCTAAGCCAAGTGTATTCTACTTACCAAACTCTCTTGTAATTGGTTTTTTGTTTTGGGTGATGTTGTTCATTTTCAAGTCTATATATATCATGTGTATATCTCATGCATACCCACACACACACACATAATCCATATATATATATATATATACATGAGAGTGAAGGGGCTTAGACATGTAGTTGGCCATCAACGGTTATTACTATCACAATCAAACATTATTGGTCCAGTATTGATAAATACATATGTATAATATATATATATATATATATATATATATCAATACACATTACAACCTTAAGAGGGGACAACTAGGGACTACGTAGCTAGCGTCCTCATCGATACTTGGCTCACGTTAATTCATTTGATGAATCCCCCCGGTTTAAAATTTTTTTGGGACATATGGCATCATATGATGTCATAAACATTGTAGCTCCCAATAAAGTTTTGTTAGCCAATTATCCTTGAAAATTTGTGGGAGTTTAAACCTTCTGAGATGCCTAGCTAGCCAATCTCATAAATCATCTTCAATTTAACATTTATTTTCCTATCCCAACATTTGGCCTATGGTGAGTTTTTCATCGAACTTATATATTTAAAGTCTCTGCTGACCTAACTTTCTTCCCCCACCATGTCTTTGTTTAGATGGACAAAAGTTGGATTAATGACCCCGATAGGCTTGTATCACCTGCATACGCCGAAGGCGTTAAATATTTCCTCACACAAGCACGAAACCATGCAAGTGGAAGGGCTTGCATTCGGTGTCCATGTCGTGCATGCCTTAACAATCTGTGGCTGCCTATACCTGAGGTGGAAACCCATTTGTTTATTAAAGGGATCAACCCAAATTACACCCAGTGGATATTTCATGGGGAGGAGGAGACAACATTGTACGTCAGTGATGATGATCTTGATGACGATATCATCCAAGAAGACGATTACATAGATGACATGCAGCATATGTTGGATGACATCCCGGCAGGCACCTTCGTTGATGTGCCTCAAGATAGCACTCCTATGCCAAACAGGCCATCAATACATGTAGATGGACCAGCCCCATCTTTTGACCAGCTACTAGAGGATGCCCGACGTCCTCTTTTCGATGGGTGTACAGAATTTTCAAAGTTGTCATTCGTTGTGAAGTTGTTACACATCAAATCAATCAGTGGATGGTCAATTAAGTCATTTTACATGCTCCTTGATTTGTTGAGGTATGCCTTTCCTAATGCCCTATTGCCATAATCATATGAGGAGTCAAGGTCTTTGAAGCGCGGTTTGGGCTTCAAGTATCACAAAATCCATGCGTGCCCCAATGACTGTATCTTATATTGGAAGGAAAATGCTGCTCTTAATGAATGCCTTGTATGTAAGGCTTCGAGGTGGATACCAAATACAAACGGACCACGCGCGGTACCTCAAAAAGTGTTGCATCACTTTCCTTTGAAACCGAGATTGCAGCGTCTCTTCATGTCTGCCAAGATAGCAGGTGATATGCGATGGCACAAAGAGCAACAAACGAAAGAAGATACTTGTATGAGACA
The DNA here is from genome assembly GCA_022457165.1 of Juglans mandshurica. NCBI lineage: Eukaryota > Viridiplantae > Streptophyta > Magnoliopsida > Fagales > Juglandaceae > Juglans > Juglans mandshurica. Next base: position 31,599,396 of record CM039619.1, on the reverse strand, counting down.
TCCGGCTGACTCTGAGTGCTGGAAGAAATTTAATGAAGATCATGGTTGGTTCGCTTCGGATCCTCGCAATGTTAGGCTCGGTCTGGCAAGTGATGGCTTCACTCCATTCAACAAATTGGCTAAACCTCATAACATTTGGCCAGTGATCCTTGTCCCCTATAACTTGCCACCGTGGTCATGCATGAAAGACCAATTCTTCATGACATCTCTGATTATTCCTGGCCCAAGGTCACCAGGGAATGAGATTGATGTATACTTGCAGCCGTTGATCGATGAACTGCTTGAATTGTGGGAAGATCGGGTACCTACATATGATGCCTCAACTAAGGAGACGTTTATGTTGCATGCTGCCTTATTGTGGACAATCAATGATTTTCCTGCCTATGGGAATCTGTCTAGCTGGTCAACAAAGGAAAAATTGGCTTGTCCGTCTTGCAATGCAGACACAGACTCTAATTGGTTGAAATATGGCTGAAAACATTCTTACATGGGACATCGACGTTTCTTACCCCCAGATCACATATGGAGAAGGAGGAAAGGGTTGTTCAACGGTAGAGAAGATCATCGCATGCCACCAAGGGATGTAGGAGCTAAAGAGATTCAAAATCAATTGCAGATGATTGGGGATGTTCAGTTTGGCAAATCTCATACGAAGAAAAAACGCCCTGCTGAAGAGCTGAACTGGACAAAGTGTAGCATATTCTTCGTGTTACCTTATTGGTCAACAGTTCGACTTCGGCATAATTTAGATGTTATGCATATTGAGAAGAATATTGCCGACAACATCTTATTTACTTTAATGAACAGTCCAAGGAAAAGTAAGGATAACATCAATTCAAGGCGTGACTTAGAGCTTTTGGGCTATAGAAAAGAATTACACTTGAGGCGTGATGGTGATCATGTAACAATGCCACATGCACAGTACACATTAAACGTCGAGCAAAGGAATAAATTTTGTGAGTGGTTGTCTGATATCAAATTTCCAGATGGGTTCGCTTCCAATATCTCAAACTGTGTCTCTCGACGTGAGTGCAAAATCTCAGGGTTGAAAAGCCATGACTGTCACGTTTTCCTTCAAAGGCTACTCCCCATTGCTGTTGGGGGGTATTTAAGAAGTGATATTGGCTTGGCTTTGACTGAACTTGGTACTTTCTTCAAAGAGTTGTGCGCTTGAACACTTGATGTCAACCGCCTGGCCCAACTCCAAACTGATGTTGTCACCATTCTATGCAAACTGGAGATGATATTTCCTCCTTCCTTTTTCGATGTTATGGTCCACCTAGCTGTCCATTTACCCCGTGAGGCCAGACTTGGGGGTCCTGTACAATATAGGTGGATGTACCCATTTGAGAGGTATCTCGGCAAATTCAAGCGGTATGTTAAGAATAAAGCCCGCCCAGAAGGTTCAATAGCCGAGGCCTACATTCACACCGAATGCTTGACATTTTGCTCCATGTACCTCAAAGATATTGAGACGAGGTTTAGTCGACCGGACCGCAACATTGATGCTGACGAAGAGGAAACGTTAGATGGGTTCAAAATTTTCAACCAGAAAGTCTGTCCCTTGGGCATGCCTTCTAACGTGCAATTAGAAGATAAACTATTTAGGGCAGCCATCTGGTACGTGCTCAATAATTGTGCGGAGATTGGACCTTAAATAGAGTAAGCATTAACGAGTCTACTTAAAAATCATCTTTCATTCTATACAAGTTGTTATGAATCCAATACCATCTAACTTCAATATGTTGCTTCGCCTCGATGCACAAAATGCAGGGAACACTACGAGAAATGTAAGGTGCAACACCCAGATTGCATCGATCGCACGAACCAAACTGAGTTTCCAACTTGGTTTAAGCAACGTGTAAGTTCTTATCCATTCCTATCTAAGATGCGCTACTATAGGTTTCATTTTATATGATTTGGATCTAATCGACAATAAACGTTATGAAATTTGCTTTTTTAAATATATAGATCCAGGAACATCGTACCTCGCATACACTTGATGTGTCCGCTGATCTGTATGCGTTAGCTTGCGGGCCTGACCATTGGGTTGCAACATATGCTGCTTGCATAATAAATGGAAAAAGGTTTCATACGAAACAGCATGAACTTCGCCGGCGTACACAAAATTTTGGAGTGGTGGTAACTAGTGATGAGGCCACAAACAACTTGGACTTCTATGGAGTTATTAATAATATTGTAGAGTTACGCTACATGGAGTGGCGTCGGGTGTACCTGTTTGAATGTGATTGGTTTGACGTTGGTGATCGAAAACGAGGGGTGCGGGTGGATGACCATATGATTAGTGTCAACATGAACAGGGCTTGGTACAAGGATGAACCATTCGTGTTGGCGAGTCAGGCTGATCAATGCTTTTACATAAGAGATTTAAGGGCGAAAGGGAATTGGGGTGTTGTGCAGAACTATGCAAATAGGAATGTATACAACATTCCGCCACTCCCGAGAGTTCTTGAAGATATTGATGGGGAATCAAGTACTCCTGATGCCGATCAAGAAAACGAGCCATCATATTATTATCAACACAAATCAAGTGGCAACTCAACTGAATAGGCCTGATATACTACCTAGCCATGTAGATGCACGAGAAATCATGGATCTGGTTGGTCAATGCATAGATTCAACAGGCTTTATTAATGATGACATGATCACTTCTGATTCTGGAAATGCGGCCAGTGAGGGAGAATATTCAGATGAAGAGGACCTATCAACAAATGAGGGGAAACATTCAGATGAGGATGTTCACTCAACATCTGATGAGTCTGGCAACCTATAAGTACAACCCAGGAACTTCGTTCATTTAAGGTTGAGATATTAGGTTTCTTGTTCGAAATTCCCATTTGTATATAGACATCTGACAATATGAGATTGACTTTGAAATTGGTATGTGTATATAGACAGTTCAATATGAGTTTGGGTGAAATATATGTTCTGATTTATTTCTTACCACCATGAAGAATTTCATTTTACCTGGCTCGAACTATTATTTATGCAAGTAGCAAACAATCTTGAGAGTAGTATTCAAGATTTACAACATCCATACCTAAATTAAATAGTATCTAACATGTGATGTTTATTGCTTCAGGTTACGTTCAATACCGGGAGGCTGTGTGAGGAGCACTATGCATTATCAAGGTATATATACGGCCGACTCTCAGTTATTCATTTCTCTATTTAAAGTCTCATAGTGTAAGGGTTAGTCTACCTAAAAGTAACTGAAAATGGTAGATAAATGACCTTGTTTACGAACCTGTCTGTGCATATTGAGATTATTTTGTATCAATTATGTTCTGAATTTTATCCCACTATGTTATTAACTTGTACTCGTGCAGGTACCCAGCCGGGGCCCAGTTCAAGAGGCGGAGGCAGACTTCGCGGTCTTCGAGGTGCAAGGCGTTATATCCCATACTCAGGTCGTCACATCCGACCCCGTGGTGTGAAATTATCTTCATATCACAACATGGAGGAGTGTAATCAATCCTCCTCAGATGATTCGACACAGCCCCCAAGTCCCCCACCATGCGTTGTGCCAAGTCACGCACCAGAACCTATTCAAGAACCCCCACCAAATACAGTGGAACAATCACCTACACGAGAACAAACTGGTAAGTATTTTTCCAATACTTTAATTTTGAAAGCAAAATCATGTTTGTATGTGTTATTAAGTGTGAATATTCCACTTGATGTTAAAAATACTAATATATTGCACCTTAAAATATAGCTGCAGATGCCCCAATGGAGACCGAAGGAACGACTCAACAGAGGAGGTGAACTCGTGGGCCATCTAGATGCATTTTCTTTAACAAGCTAAGGAAGAATGGGAAAGTACAGTTGAAGATAAATGATGGTGAGACAGCCCCATGTTGTGAATACGCTTCTATGTTCACAACACGAGTATCGTGGATTGTTAAACAATACTTTGACATGAGTTACAAGCGTTGGTCGGATGTCCCACCAGCGATTAAAGAGGAGCTCATCGACCGTGTTCGGGTATATATACAAATTTGTTCTTGTGATTGTTTGGAAGTTGTTTATGTAGTATAATCATCACCTAAATAACGAGATGACACATTGATTGTTTGCATGCTGCCTTATGTAGAGTGACTTTGTGTTGGACTGGGATCGCGAAAACCACCGATTGACGGTGACAAAGGCCTTACGTAAGCGCTTCAACTCCTTCCACCACGACTTGCACAAGATTTATGAATCCTATGGAAGCCACGTAGAAGCGTTGGCTAATGGAACTAGTCTAGTGGACCCCATTGTATGGGTGAAGTTGTGTGAAAGGTGGGGCAGCGATGCCTTCAAGGTACAGATGATCTTTCTCACATACAACCATATAATATGCATCAATTTAATATGTCTAAATATTGTTGTGGCAAATATGTTTGTCTATTATAAGTAATTGTTCCCTAATGTGTATGACAGAAAATTTCAGCTCAAAATCGGGAGAACCGAAACAAGCAGGCCATTAACCACACATCAAGACGTAAATCATTCTTCTGATTTCTTGAGCAAAAGGTATGTCTAAGGGAAAACAATCTTTTCATTTCAATAGAATAGTGAAAATGCACTTTACTTGGAGATTTTAGTGACAATATTACATTACTATCACTAAAGGTGGTTACTCATAGCTTTTGTTGTTCAAATGTCACATGGTTCATCCACAGAATAACGTTTTATTATATTAAATGAGTATTCTTATACTCATTTGTCACACATGACAGCGCAATGAGAATAGAAATTTGGTCGACTTCTACAAAGAGACGCGTTGGTCGAAGAAAAAGAATGCATTTGTCACAGAAGCTACAGAAAGTACTTATGTGAGTAGTGCAGAAACAGCCGTTGGGGTCTATGTTTCTTTCTATACGTGATAATTTTATTAACATAGCACTAGCTGATTATTTCTTTCTAATCGTTGCTTTATCAATGTGCAGAAGGAGATGCAAGGTAGGTTGGATGGCCTAGGACCAGAGCAATGTAGTGATGAGGCAGCAGCAATTGTCTTTAGGGAGGTTCTTGGCCATCGACCTGGATATGCACGGGGACTTTGGGAAATGGTCATCCCTGAGTCAAGTAGACAACGTGACAAACTTCAAATGCAACAATACATGTCTGAGGCTGAAAAGCACAAGAAAGATTCTGAAAAATATAGGAAGAATGCTGAACAATATAAGAAGGATGCTGAAGCTTACAAGAGTCAGCTGGATGAAATGAGGACAGAGTTGTGGGAGCTGAGGGAGCATCAGATACAAAATGACAATCTGATGCAGTCTTTCTTTAGGGCTTTCTCATCATTCACTGAGTCAGTTCGACAGACTCAGTGTAACGATTCCCTCTGCCCATAAGGGGCTTCTCATAAAAGGGCACATTTTTTGGGTGGTTTTTTGTGACACCGGGGAGATATGAAGTTAGGGTGTCGACGTGCTGTGCTTTTGGGTGGTTTTTGGACTTAGTCTATACGACAATGGGCTATATATATATATATATAGTATTATATATATATTTATATAAATCTTGGATCTATGTCTACACCGGGGATCTGCTTGGATCTCTCATGGTCTGAAAATGGGGTTAGTATCATTTGGAGTTATCCACCATAAAATGTACTTGTACAAGTGAAGTTCTCAAATATATTTCTAGCAACTTGGTTTCCCAAACAGAGCTGAATATTAATGCTATTTTTGGTGTTTGCCACAGTTGCTCCTGTCGTCCTCTATCGAGAAGAATATCTACGTACACTCAACTAGTGGGATGTGACAGCTGCCTAAGGATCTTTCTCAAAATATTCTATGGTGAGCCTCTTGCTAATTGTTTGCTTGTATCTTTTAAGTGTACTAGTTCGATATGGGTGATTTTATGGTTATTTGAGTCGACGATAGAGTCCCAGTGTTTACTGATATGATTGGTGCAGTGACAATGAAAAGCTAGGCTAAAAACCTACGTAAGGATAAAGTTGGTTTAGTTAGAACTTGTCTCGCATACCACCTTTCACAAGAGTTATTGGTTGAAGCTGTTAGCTTAGGATGGGAAAATGTCTAGGGAGAGTGATCTTGATCCTTGGTTGCAGGCCCTGCTGGTTTTCCTCTTATTTGAACCATTAACTGGTTATGGTTGTGTTTAACGAAGAAAACTTAGTTTAGTTAGAAAGCTGAAAAGTCGGCATAAATGCCCTTTTTGCAAAGTGCTATGCCACACTATATACGGGCATCTATAGCACTCTGTTGTATTTTGGTGTGCGTACTTTGAAACATGAATTTTTCATGTTTGCCAACTTTTCATGAATTTTTCTATACGTTTTACAAGTTGACAAACCTTTTACTTTTGTTGTTTTGAATATGTTAGTTGATCTTATTTAGAGATGTGTGCAGTGTCTGTAAGTATAACTGAGCTCAAGAAGAATGAAGTTGGAAGGCAGCTGAAAGAGACACACATGAATAATCTGAAGTGGTCAATAATATAGTAGCAATCTCTTATTTGTGGAAGCGAAACCTTTAACTTTATGTAATGTTGAGGAGATTTATTAATCTGTGCATTGTGCCATAACCACTTCACCAAAAGTGTTCATCTTGTAATAAGGTGCAAAGCTTTTTTTGGTAAAAAAATCTGTAACGTCAGTAGGAAACACCAACAGCTAATATGAACACTTGGATAACCACAATGCCAGACTCCATCTTGGACCTGTAAAATATACTTTCCCATTTTTCTTCTCTTGGATTGATCACAGCTCCAGAAATTGATAGCTTTTATAAATATAGGAACTAGATAAATTAATGGTTCAAATTGAGTTTGCAAAGGTATACTTCTCTGCAGTTAAATTGAAATCACTTATAAAAGAATTGCAAAGAATATTGTATATTAATCTTTCTTATATCCATGGTGAGAAATTTTGACCATAGAGGTGGCACAATTAAAGAATAAAGTTTCTGGAGGGAATATAAGATGTATGTCAAAGATGAGGAAATAAATCATTTTTACGATCGAGGGGTCTTTCTCATTGAGAACAAGTTCAAATGATTAGGGGAATATCCTCTGATCCATCCATTAGAATTTTCTATTCACTCTTATATTTCTTATTCTAGATTACATTTGCAGGGTTCTATTTGGCATGGACTATTACTTATGCTCTCTTTGGTGATTTATGCAGATGAGACATTTCACAGTGTTAATAGTGAGTTGAGGAAGTTGCCTGCAGTTGAGCTATCCAGTCTTCCTTTAATACTCAAGGTTAAAAAAGATGCTTTAGTTCTATCTTATTTTATTGACTGTTTTAAGTTTCATACTCATTTCTTATTCCTTTTGGGCTAATTTAGGATGATGTAAGTAAGCTTCGCTAGCTTGCATATGACTTTATCTTGATATCGGTGGCATTTAATTCTGGTCTTGGTCTCTCTCTCTCTCTCTCTCCCCCTCCCCCCTTTCTTTAAATCTTAATTTTCTGGTTACTTATTCCTTATATATTAATTAGCTAGTTTTAAGTTTAAAATAAAATGATTACTTATATATACTAAGCTAACTATTAAGGAAAACTTATTCGTTTCTGTAACACGCTCTCCATTCTATTTAGTTTGTAATTGGGTGGCTTGAATAGCATATGGGAACTGCTATTCCACAGCCAAGGATCCACATATTCCCTCATGGCCAAAATTGCTGGGGTAGCCTAGAAAAAGAATGAAAAAAAAGGCTGCTCTAAAGAGGTGCCCCAAGTCTCTTTGGCTTTATAGGTAGCATGTTTTTTGTTACATCTGCCACAAAGTTTAGGCTGCCAACCGTCAGAGATCTGACTCATCTTTATTACTTTATATGTATGCAACTTGTTTTTGCCCAGTTAAAAGGCTCAGTCTCAACTCAATTAAGCAAAACCAACTTTATCCTTACGTAGTTTGATGCTTGGCTCCTATCCATTGCATGCATTTGCTAATTCAGTATAAAGCTGTCCAGTGGGACCAAATAATTAAATTTGTATTTAATTATATATTATAAGTAGCCAAATATTCATTGATCAACAAGTAGGTAGGTATTAACGAAGACGTACGTTGTTAATCCAACTTGGCTGCATTAACCTTTGATTGCTAATTATTACCAAAACAAGAAAAAGAAGATCATGAACAGTTGGTTAATTTTCCAGTCATTTTCAAGCTAAGCTAAGCCTAATTTGTTTTACAGACCACCTATATAATATATATTATTAGTCCCTGCCTATGGATATAAGGTCTTATTAACTCTTAATTAAGTTCCAGAGCGGATGAAGGACTCATGGCGCCAATCCTCTAATACCATGATCATATAGCTAGCTAGCCAAATTTGCACCATTCTCTACGAAATTATAAGAAATAATATTTTTCGTATAATTATATATACGATTAATGTTTCTAATTTGGTTATTCCAGAATTTAAACCTTCTGAGAATGAGACGTGATCCTACATTGGATATTCAGCATGCCTCTCATTGGGATAATTTACTTTTACAGGGAGGAAGAGGTGGGCATTATGACCGGAAACATTGTTTGAGGGTCTATTCGCTGGGATATCACAGGTATGCATGAGTTCAGGCCATGTGCAGTTGCATCAAATTTATTTGGGTTAAAATTTGCTTCCATAAATATAAGTAAAGAACACAAAAAGCCGCCCCATTTGGAGTGCAAAAACTGGTCTTAGTTGTAAGCTTGGTTTACTACTTATTCTTGTTAGCCATGCTTATTGGGAAAACCTAAGGGTACCCTAATTATCTTAAATGTTCTACTGCAGTCTGTTGCAACATATTTTCAGTCATGTTATGGCTGCAATTGGAGGAAACAGTGCTGGTCCAGGTATTTTGGTGCTTGAGTTCGATTTGTCTTCATAAGCTACCACCTATGTATTAGTTGGATGGGTTAGTACATGACATGGGACTGATGCCTTTCATTGTTTCTACTTTTTCCAAGGTGCCCCTATTAAGGTGAGGAGACCTAGTGCTTACAACCCATCCCGTGCTGCAACACTTGGTCCAAGCCAGCCCAATCCAGTACTGAACCTGGCCGTTGTTGGGTTAAAGTCGCAGGATCTGTACATGGGCATGAGGGGCCATATATATAGCATTTTTTTTTGGGGGGGGGGGGGGGGGGTTCCCTATTACTTTACAGAGACAACGCTTAGGGCTTTGTTTAATATTGGTAATTTTATTCTCAGTGGATAGTAGAGTTGAATACAAAATGAGAAATGACTGTGATGGTTATTTAATATGAATGGATATAGCTCAGTTTGTATATGAAAATACAATACACCACCCCATTGTAATACATATGAGTTTGGATTTGTTGATGGGCTTGGATGTTTGTTGATGGGATTTTATTTTGCATGTTATATCGATGTTCAACTTTCATTTCTTGGCAGCCATTGATTATGAATGTTGCATTTAGGAACAACTAAAAACCAGGTCTAGAAAGAAAATCAGGCCCAGGAAATTTAAGCACGAAAAATCTTTTGCGGCAAATTAAAGCCTTCGCCGGCGACTAATTTATCGCTGCTAAATCACTTTCACTTTACTAAGTCTACACGAGCGATGTACATATCGCTACTATAACCTTATACCAGCAATATAAAATTCGCCGCAAAAAAATTTAAATACAAATGACTAAATTAAGGCGAAACTCAAAATCGCTGTCTATAATTAAAAAGCGGCGATATTCACATCGCCGCTAAAGGGACATCTCCAATTAACGGCGATTAAAAAGTCGCCGTAAGTTATCATTTGGCAGCGATCTCATGTTCGCTGGTAAAAGTGACATCTCCAATCTCAGCGATAAAAAAATCGCGGGTATTAATAAAACCTGGCGACTATTAATCACTGCCAAATGCACCTACACAGTTGAAGTTATATTACGGCGATTTTTATTGGTCGCTGGTAAATATAATTAGCAGCGATATTTTCACTTTTAGAGTCAAAAATTAGCCGCTGCTATATATCTTTCCCAACGTTTAACAACTCAATCCTATATTGGGTTTGCGGCGATTAAGTACATTAAGCGGCGAATAAAATTTTGCCGGTAACAACAAAAATATGGCGGCGAGTTTTTGGTTCCTTTGGACTAGATCTAAAGTGGGGCTTTAATACCGGCGAAATAGCAGCGACTTATTTGTCGCTGGCATAGACGTACGCCAGCAATTTTGTGGGTATAGCTAGCGATACATAATCGCTGGTAAAAGTCTTTAACCTTGTAGTGTAAATCTGTAGTCATTATTGATTAATGCCTCATCAAATGAGATTTTCTTAAAGATGAACTTTTGAAAAAGATTTGTATTTAGATCCATTGTTGCTCCCATTATTAGGTTGTCCACTCTTATACTTAAAAAGATTGGGTCCCATGAAACTTTTAGATCTAGTTGCTCAATCATAGTTCTTGTATTTAGATCATTCACATGGATTGATTCACATAATTCACGAAATGAGATCTGTCTAATTTATCTTTCTCTTCTAGCTATATATTGGAGAACAGTTTAACTAAAATGAAAATATTAGGCCATTCCTTTTGTAGGGAAAAGTAGTAGAATTGACTCGGACTTCTGTATTAATCTTGCTTTATATTGGTATCAGTGTGTTATTAGGTTGTGTATTAATTCTTTGTGGTCACAATTTTTAAATAAATGATTTCAATCTAATAACTCAAATCAGAAGAATGCATGCAGTGAATTAATAAAATAAAAATTAAGAACCTAATTATAAGTACTACTATTCTATGGGTAATGCCAAAGATCATGATAATTATTGAAACTGTAAAATCCATATTTCGTTTGATTTTAGAACTTTTCAAAATACTTGTATCGCTGAGTTCTCAAATGTTCAGCTTTAGCACCTGAAAAAGGATGAATATATACTGAACCATTTGACTTCCGTGACTATCTCCCATCTATTCAGGCAAGTGCTAATAATTCATATGTAATACGAAGAATCAAGCATGTGTCCACATTATTATTCAATAAAAGGTGATTTTTAGCTCGAACAAAAGACTTGGTGAGGACCCACATGACTCATTTAATTTCTAAAATCCTATTAATTAACTCAACATTATATATATTACATTAAATTATAAGAGAACATGAATAAGATTAAGATAATACATGAAAATCTAATGAATAATGGAAAATACTGTGTGTAATTGCAAGTCCAAGCAATACGATAGCCGCCAAAACTGAAATCAAAGCCCAAGGACTATTGAAATGAATGTGCCTTAATTTTGCCATCCATACATTATGGCGTTTGGCACAGTGCTTGTTCAAATCAATGGAAGTTTTAACATAAATGGACTTGCTGGCCGATGAAATGTTGACATGGTGACCAAGCTTGTTAACCATGGAGGAAACAACTTCATCATCACCCAACAAATTTTCAATAATTCATTTTCGACGGAGTAATTCAACATCCTTGGGAGAATTAATGAGTTCATCCATGAAGCATATATAGTTTGTGACGTACTTCGAATCATTGTTTGGACTATATTGCTCATATGCAATTAGATTTCGCAAGAAAGTCTCAGTTTCATCATGTATTGTCAAAGGCGAGATTTCCAATACGCCATTACTAAAATTTATGGCAAACTTGGTACGTTGCTTTGCGTTTTTGAATTTGACTCCAGCCTCTTTAAGCTCTGTTGCACTTGGTATTGGCTTTAAATTCTTTAACATATTTTTTATATCCCTAATTTAACTTCTTTGCCTTTTTTAATTCAACTCCAACCAATTTAAGCTCTGTGCCATGAGGAATTGAGTTCCAATTTTCAATCTTATTCAGAAAAGGTAGGCGCATAAATAATTTCTCTATCATCTCGAATTTGGCTCCACAAAGTTTTGACTTTCCATCTTCATTCGGCCTTTCTTGAGAAACTAGCTTCCAAAATTTCTCTGCCTTTTCAAGTTCAATTCCAGCTTCTTGAAATGCAATGCCATTAGGTATCGACTTCCAGCGTTTATTCTCGTTAAATTTATCCCTAAATTTCTCTGCCATCTTGAATTCAACTCCAACCTCATGAAGCTCTATTCCATATGGTATTGAGTTCCAGTCTTCAATCCTCTTCGGACCATATAGACGCTCTATGGCATTATATATTGACTTTTTCTTACCGCCCTTCCTCATATTTTCCAATTTTGCAAGTAAAGGACTTGCAACTCTACGTATTAGGCCAAACAAATCCTTAAATATCTCTCCCTTCTTGAATTTCACTCCAACATCTTGAAGTTCTGTGGCACGATGTAGTTCCATATCAAGTACTAAAAGCCTGATAACTGTATGTATCAGATCAAGAAGATGCTTAAAATCTGCGTTTTTGAGTTTGTATCCAACATCTAGATGCTTATGTACCATTTGTGCAAGTGAAGGAGTGAAAGCTTTAAGCTGCTGAAAAAGTGGATGCTTAGTATCTTTGATTGAATAAGAACTTGATCCATTGACATTCCATTGAAATGGTAATGAGCCGGTGTGTGCGATAGAAAAAACGAAGGGCAAGATCAACAAATCGTCTGATCTGGACACTCTGATCTATGGATGTTGAGCTTTCAGGACAGGTGATTTCATTGTTCTGCTCAATCTTGATGGTGTGTTCTTCTAAATGTTCGGATTGGTTGGGAAATGGTGTTTGGCTACTCTCAATCATCAAGAAAAATTTAGTCAGAACGAAGAATGGAAGTTGATTTTCAAATAAAAGTAGATCGCGAGCTATATTAGAAAGCATCCAATCCAGTTGGAAGATTGGATCATGTTCATCCCTTGGACTCGACCCCTCCCACTTGCGGAGCAGCTCAATAATGAAACAACCATCAAGTAGCATCATTTCTATAAACTCGTCTTTGGTCTGGCTAATGCGTTCTGCATAGCATTTACGGGCACTTTCTTCTAGTTCTCTCAAGGCTATGATGTATTCTTTTGACACTGCGGTCATTTCTCGTTTCACGCATTTGCTTCAGATACTGCAGTTTATGGTCTTCCATAAGCCCCTTGGCAACCTTGCCATGCTTGTTGTAAGGACCGATGGCAAGCAGCACGGGTTTGTAAGCCTTCATATTTACCTTAAGTAACTGCTTATGCACTTTAAATATGCAATACTCTTCAGCATTAGTTGGAGTCGAGCCATCTAACTTTTCGTCAATAGCTTTAATATGAGCAGAGAGATCTCCAGCCATCATTTTGTAGAGAAAGAGTGCGAGATCTGTTCCAAGTATTTGCATACAATTGGCGAGTGTTATTTTTAGTACTGTGGCTTCGGTTCCATTTTTCATGAGGGATTATTATTTATCTTTCTATTCTGGCTTTCAAAATGGGAAAATTAAACAGCTGAACTGAATGGAAATATTAGGCAATTCCTTTGCAAGTGGAAAAGCACCTAGATTGGGTGATCACAAAGAAGCGCGCTTGAATTGAGTAGTGGGAATTTAACTCTGGTAAAAGGAGAATGAAAATTCTAATATTGCTATTTCGATCAGGCGGGTAATTTAGGTTTTGTATCAATTCTTTGTGAAGCTCTCAAATCTTAGTTGCTTTTTTTTTTTTTTTGAAAAAACAAATAGATCTACTCAGACACTCAGAAGTCAGAAGAATAATAAAATATACTAATGATTAATTAAGATCCAGTAAACTATTGAAACGGTAATGCCAAAAATAACTATCGAAACTGTAAAATCCATGCATGTATATACAGATTGATCTAATTATAACTTTTCAGAATAGTAAAGCTTCTACCATGGAGTTCCCAGATAGTTCAGCTTTAGCACCTCAGAAGATGAATAGAACCATTTAAAGTGAATATTAAAAAGTAGAGACGCTAAGCAATGTAAACTAGTATTGTTTTCTTTCATTAGGCTTTGCAGATCAACAGAAAAAACTGGCCAAATGTTTTAGTATGTTAAGGAAGAAAATCACAGAAGAAAGCAGAAAAGAAGAAAGTTTAATTAAATGGCCTTGCTCATGTCTTAGTGTTTTTTAACAAGCGAAGGGCAATGAACTTACTTGCTTAAAATTCGGGGTAAATCGCCTGCTGCAAATTGCTTCTCCTGCTCTCTGTAAAAAGGTTCGAGATTAGAGTTTCCGATATGCGGATTACTATATGTATATGTATATATATACCGAAGGAAACGTTGACTTGGGAGGGTGGACTAGACTAGTGATCATCATGAGCGTTGTGCATGTGTGCCGCAGCTGAGTGAAATACCCCGTCTATACCTATCTGGTTACTTCAAACCCATTTTTCGGGTCGGGCAGGGCAGCTCGATACGTTCCGGGCCTAAGGCTAAAATTCTAAGTGAGAAATTTTTTTTAAAGTAAAATTAAATATTTTTTTTATGTTATATTTTTATTTAAAAATAATTGCTATCATTTTGTAAAGTAAAATTATTGATTAAGATTTTATACCACATTTTCAATTAATAACTAACTTTAATCTTTAATTTGTTAGGAAATTTTTGATTTAGTAAGAATTTTTTCAAATCTAGTTTTACTAGTACTTTAGACTCTTAGATACAATTATAATCATTGTTGTCAATAAAGTTCTATAAACAACTTACTCATTTAAAAAGAAATTGGCCCTTGCCTCTTCAAAAGATTATATAAAAATTTTTATGAATATTGGAAAATTAAATTTTACTATTTATAATTTTCACATTAATTATATATTAAACTATTAATGACAAAAGATAAATGTATTCTTAGAATGAGAATAGATAAAATAATTATTATATGTGACACCTTTAAAAACTAATAATGATATAATATCTATTTTATCTTATTTATATTCTCATTCTCATTGAGTTAATTAAAGTTTCTTATTGGGTATATATTTTTTTAAAAAAAGTTTTACTTTATATATATATATATACACTACAACAAATTTGAGATTTTGAGACGAAATTATTTAGGGACGAAATTTTTTTCATCCCTAAAAGTCATTTTTTGGGACGAAATTTAAATTTCGTCCCAAAAAGTTGATGAATTTAGAAAATCGTTCGAACGTCAAAATAACCGTTCGAACAGTATTTTCTGCGACGAATTAAATCGTCTAAAAAAATTTCTCCCGTTCGAACGTGAAAAAATACGTTCGAACAGTAAAATTTGGCGGAGAATTACTTTATTATGGCGGGGAAAGTTCAAAAACGTTCGAACGAGAATTTTTTGTGTTCGAACGGAAAATATTTGGTGGCAAATCCTGACAGGAAGGTTTCTAAACCGTTCGAACGGAATATATTTAGTTACAACATATTCAAGCACCACATTTATACATTCGAATGTATAATATTAATCTCGATACGAAACTCAAAATATAAAAAATATCTATCATATATACAAATTCATTAATTAATTTTATGTAATTAATTTTAAAATATTTTAATGATTTCTTTTACGTTAAATAAGATTTTTAGTTAAATAAATATTATCAACCACATATATATTAATCAACCAAATAAAGCAAATTATCAAAATGCCATATATATTGTTCATAATTACAACAAAAGAAAATATAAATAAAAGATAAAAACTATTGTGATGCGAGGTCTCTACACACATCCTCGACTGCAGCTAATTGTGTCTCTACCTGTGTCAGTCGAGTACTAACTGTGACCTGAGTTGCATTATTGGCATTAATCGTTGTACGTAACTCATTAACCTCTGTACGTAACCCAGCGACGGTAGCCATAATCTCTGTACGCAACTCAGACATGGCAGTATGCACTGCATCAATCACTGCTGATGTGTGTACACCGATCTCAGCACGCAATATGTCGGCCATCTCCTCGCGAATATATGTGCGTGATGTCTCAGCCTGTGTAGATGTCTCACCAGTCGATACTCCAGTATCTCCCGGCTGCGCATCTCTCTGAATCTCAGCCCTGTCAGGAACAGCCCCACGAAAACGAAATCTAGAGTGTCCCGTGCTCCGTGATAGGGTGGTGCTGTTGATCGGTGCCATCGGAAATCGGGAACGCTCGGCAGGTTCGGACACAACCCCGGCATGTAGCAAAAATCGAGTGATGAGGATCCCAAACGGCAGTATATCTGTCGTAATGAACCGTGCCTCTGATCGGATCCTCTCAAATATATAACCAACGAGGTCGATCGGGATGCCACGAGCGACCCGTATCATAAATCTCGCTCGATCCATGCCGACCTCGGTCTTGTGCTGCCGTGGGTCAATATTGTTGGCAATGATCAAATTCATAATCTTGAAGAAAGAAGATAAATCTGCCTGCCTAATACTCTTGGAGCCATCGTACACTGGACCATCTGGACCAACAATCAAGTCTCTGACCTCGTGATCAGCAAGTGTATCGATCTCATCTGTGTAATCTGGTCCCTCGTCCTGAGACATAGCTGCATCACCTGAAGGACCAGACTCTCTAGGCGGCAGGTTTGGATAGGCATCAAGAAGCCTAGGAATACCCATATATGCAGCAAGTTCGTCCGCTGAAAATATAACATGAGCTCCTCGGACACAGATCCTATATGCCCCTCCATCGTCTGGGCTAGCAGCACCGAGCTCTTTATAGAACTCAGTAACGATCTCAATGAAGGAAACGAGCTCCATTCCTTCTTCTCGCTGATCTAAGATTGGTGCCCAACCACGATCATTGAATACTGATGGGAGGGAATGACCCTCCCATATAAGAGCGACAAAATCAGACAGTTTTACCTGTCGCTCAAGTAAAACGGTTCGCTCTCGAACTGTTTGGATGGAAGGTTCTCCTGATCTACCACGTTTACGGCCCCGATAAGACATTATTATGATCCTGAAATTTTAAAAATAAAATATACATTCAAGGTTAGTGATAAAATCTAATTACGACTAAAAGATTTACAAAATTATATACTAATAGCAATTTAATAAATTAATTGATAGAACATATAATCAATTAAACGATGAAAACAATTTAATAAGCTAATAAAATGTTAATGGATTGAATTTAATAATTATCGTTCGAACGTATAAATATATGGTCGAACGGACAATTAATAACGTTCGAACGTGTCTATCAAGTTCGAACGTACAGGTTCATTCGTTCGAACGGACTGGTTAATACCGTTCGAACGTAAAACAGATCTAACTCGGCCATGGCTGAGTCAACTCAGCGGCCATGAAAATACTCAAAAATTAATCGATTCCGTGGTTTCTTCGGCTAAAAACAAAGTACTCTTCATTTCTAAACATCCTACGATAGATTTATGATGTTCTACGGTAATTATTGATGAAAAAATGTAATTTTTTTTAAAAAAACAAATAAAACCATAAAATTATAAAATAAACGGTAAAATGAGTTTGAAAATACATACCTTTAATTGGGAGGAAAAGTGTTTGACGTATGTGGTGATCACGACGGCAGACGGCGGTGAATGTAGTGCGTTCAAACGTTTTCTCGCTTTTTCAAACGGTGGGGACGGCGGCGTGAGATAAATCGCTGCCCGCGATAACTTATACGTGCATAACCATTCGAACGGTAATAGTTAATGTTCGAACGATAATATAAAACCGTTCGACCGTTATTATTTCAAGTTCGAACGGAAGCTTTGGAAGTTTATTAAAAAATATATTAAATATATACTATATTTATATTCCTATAAATTAGTATAATATATATACTATTATAGTAGATTATATATACTGTAATATATATGTAATATTATAATATATATTATAATAGTAGAATACTTTAAATGAAAGTATAATAACTTATAAAATATTTTTTTATAGTATAATAGTAATATATCATAATACTTTACTATCAAAGTGTTATTTATGATATATTAATATATATATAGTACCATATAATAGCATGTAGTACTCTATGGTATGAGTTTATACTTAACTAATATATGTCATATTATATATTCCATTATACTTTACCTACTAAAGTTATATATGAGTATAGCTTACTAATATACTATCATCTTATAAATTTCTCTACACTTTATTATGTGACCTTAGTGATATATATTATATGTGAGTATATATTACTAATACATATGATCTTAATAATATATATGATAGTATAGGTCACTATATATTATATATATATGATAATATATATTACTATATATACTATATATTTAGTATATATTACATTATATATGATAGTATATATAACTAATACATATGATGTTATAGTACTTTTCATTTAATGATGAAAAAAGTTATATTTAAACATAAAGGATATGTGTTCGAACGGTACTCGTACACCGTTCGAACACATATGTTAACGTTTGAACGTAAAAAAACATTCGAACGGAAAAGGCAAATGGCGGGAAAACATCCCGCCAATTAAAGACAGCTGGATTACCGTTCGAACGTAATTTGTTATAGTTCGAACGGATTATTGTAGTGGTTGGAAAATATCCCGCCAATTAAACTATTTATAATTAAAAAAATTATAAATAAACATTTACAATACCGTTTGAACAGTTAGAAATAAAAGTTCGAACGTTTAATTTTTGAGCGGAAATAAATCAATAACGTTCGAACATACTTTTTATACGTTCGAACGTGAAAATTAGGAGGGAATTATCTCCCGCTTAATATTTTCACGTTCGAACGGTTAGTAAATAACCGTTCGAACATGATTGTTCTTCAAAAACACGACAGAACCTCACAATTCTGTTTCTCTCCTCCTGCGCTGTGGTCGCCCGAAGATTACCTTTCGCATATCAGAGGTATTTTTTCTCAAACTAGTCTTTAAGCTCAAAAAAATTGTTCATCTCACTCCATTATTCTCGGATTAATACTTTTAGGATAGTTTGTGATTATTTTCGGATTATTCTTGGATTATTCTTGGATTATTTCATTTTCATCTTCAAAAATTCAGGTATTTATTTTAAAATAGAAATGTATGGTTTGAACTTAATATTTTGCAATGTTAGAAAGTTGTATGCTTTGAGATTGTTGTTTGTGTTTGTTAGAGTTTGTAATTAATGGAATTTTCGGCGTTGTTGAAGACGACTGGAATCTGGAATGAATACGTTCGAACGGGTTAGGATTACCGTTCGAATGTATTCATTTTGTTCGAACATAGGTTCTCATCGTTCGAACGGGTAATGACATTACATCAATACCGTATACAAAATACAAATAGTTTGGAATATATATAAATTATATGTACTACTAAATCACAAATAATTAGGACCAATTACCATTTAATATTGTTAATTATAAATTAATAAAATTAATTTTCAAATTAAAATATTACTAAATCTTTAAATTAAAATATAAATAGTTAAGATTTAATAATACTTAAATACTTAATTATAAATTAATAAAATTAATATTCAAATTAAAATACTACTAAATCTTTAAATTAAAATATAAATAGTTAAGATTTAATAATACTTAAATACTTAATTATAAATTAATAAAATTAATATTCAAATTAAAATACTACTAAATCTGTAAATTAAAATATAAATAGTTAAGATTTAATAATACTTAAATACTTAATTATAAATTAATAAAATTAATATTCAAATTAAAATACTTCTAAATCTGTAAATTAAAATATAAATAGTTAAGATTTAATAATACTTAAATACTTAATTATAAATTAATAAAATTAATATTCAAATTAAAATACTACTAAATCTGTAAATTAAAATATAAATAGTTAAGATTTAATAATACTTAAATACTTAATTATAAATTAATAAAATTAATATTCAAATTAAAATACTACTAAATCTTTAAATTAAAATACTTAATTATAAACAGGTAAAACTAATATTTAAATTAAATTCTGGAATAAATCTTGAAATAATACCTACTAATTATGTTTTTGTTGTATTGTTGTATAAATAATATGTTGTTATTGTTTCACATATTCAAGCATATTTTGTATTGTTTATTCATCAAAATAAACCTTAGACCCGTTCGAGAGTTATCAATCCGGATGAATGCTTGATTGATAACTCTTGAATTGTCCAGAGTGGACAGTTTGGGATTGTAAGATCATTCTCGCAAACTATAGAACTATATCTGTTGTCGTCCAACATTATGATTTTAGTAGATTCATCCATTGTTCTCTGGATATGCAGTTTCGGTGATGGTGCAACGACGTGTTAATCGTCAGTGCACACAACCAGACGAGCATATTTGGAGAACTATGGGGAGATGCTGCCGAAATTTTGTTGGACGTAACAGATATTTGCTCATAGGTTGGCGACTATGATCTTACAATCCCGAACGGGATAGGACCAACTACCCGGTGAAAGGTGGCATACTCATTAATTGGTACATGATACATGGTTGTTTGCTAATACATTACAATATTGTTTGTAATGAATATAGTCGGCATGGATAAGAGTTGGATGAGAGTTAGCGATCGATTGGGTCAGAATTACAATGTATATGCTGAAGGTGTTAAGAAATTCTTAGAGTTTGCATTGGGTACATGTGATAGTGATGGGCGTATCAGATGCCCATGCAGAGAATGCAGGAATTTGCGTTCTCATAAGATAGACTTGGTGAGAGAGCATCTGTTTGTCAAAGGTATTGATAAGGGTTATACTGATTGGGTCTTACACGGTGAATCATATCCAACTTCATTTGAGGCTCCACATGAAGAAGAAGAGATCGATGAAGATGTACAACCAGAGATTGTTGGAGATGATTACGATGAGGATATGGAGGAAATGTTAGGTGACATCGGTGCGGGAATGTTTATGGATCAAGGTGACACGGACACATCAAGCTCAAGTGATGGGAGCCATAACACTTTTGCACGCTTGTGGAATGATTCACAGCGTGAGCTATATCCAGGATGCAGAAGACATAGTAAGTTGTCGTTTACCGTAAGATTGCTTCACATAAAATCAATATGTCGATTATCTATTAAGGCAGTCAATATGTTACTTGAGCTGTTTAAAGAGGCACTGCCGACAGACAATACTTTACCTCGTAACTTCTATGAAGCAAAAAAGTTGAAACGAGGACTCGGATTTGATTACAACGTAATACATGCATGTAAGAATGACTGCATATTATTTTGGCGAGAGAATGAGCAGTTGAACGAGTGTCCTATATGCCACGAGTCAAGATGGACATCGGACAAGGCAAATGTTCCGCAAAAGGTCGTACGCCACTTTCCATTGATACCTAGATTACAACGATTATTTATGTCACGCGCAACGGCTGTAGATATGACATGGCACTCATCAGATAGAGTAAGGAACGATAATATTTTGTCACATCCTGCTGACTCCCAGGTGTGGAAGGAATTTGATCAGGAACACCCATGGTTTGCTGAAGAACCGCGTAATGTAAGACTTGGGTTGGCAACAGATGGATTTAATCCTTTTGGGAACATGAGTACTAGTCATAGTACTTGGCCAGTTGTACTTATGCCATATAATTTACCACCGTGGAAGTGTATGAAAGATCTATATTTCATGATGAGTTTGCTCATCCCAGGTCCGAGGTCACCGGGAAATGATATAGACATACACTTACAGCCATTGATTGCAGAATTGAAAGATTTGTGGGAGAATGGGGTTGTCACATTTGATTCGTCAACAGGCAAGTCGTTCAAGATGCATGCTGCGGTGTTGTGGACAATAAATGATTTTCCAGCTTATGGGAATTTGTCAGGTTGGAGTACTAAGGGGAAAATGGCATGTCCAACTTGTAACAAATATACAAAATCTGAATGGCTTACGTACGGGAGGAAATTATGTTTTATGGGTCATCGTCGATTTTTACCTGGTGACCATAGATGGCGTGGAAATTCTAGAATGTTTGATGGAACTGTTGAATGGGGCCAACCTCCACCATATTTGTCTAGCGAAGATGTACTTGCACAATTTATAGATGTTGGTTGTAATGAATTTGGTAAAAAACAACGAAAGAGAAAACGAGCTACGAATGAGTTGAATTGGACAAAGAAGAGTATATTTTTCGAACTCCCGTACTGGTCGAAGTTAAAATTACGACATAGCCTTGATGTCATGCATATTGAAAAAAATATTTGCGAATCCGTACTGGGAACATTGATGTCAATTGAAGGAAAAACAAAGGATACAATAAACTCAAGGAAGGATTTGAAGCGGTTGGGAATAAGACGGGAAATGCAGTTGCAAGAAAATGGTTCGTCTGTCTACATGCCGATTGGGTGGTATACATTGTCAAGGAATGAAAGGGTTACATTTTGTGAGTGGCTAATGAAGATCAAATTACCGGACAGTTATGCCTCGAATCTAACAAGGTGTGTGAGAACAAATGATTGGAAAATAACTGGATTAAAAAGTCATGATTGTCATGTTTTCTTACAGCGTATCTTGCCTATTGGTATCCGTGGGTACTTGACCAGAGATGTGCGCGTGGCTTTGACTGAGTTGGGTGCATTTTTTAAAGACTTATGTGCTAGGACGTTGAATGTAGAAGCTTTGGATCGAATGGAACGAGAAATTGTCATAATATTGTGTAAGCTAGAAAGTATTTATCCACCGTCATTCTTCGATGTCATGGTTCACCTAGCCGTTCATTTGCCACGTGAGGCTCGACTTGCAGGACCAGTTCAATATAGATGGATGTATCCCATTGAACGATTTCTTGGAAAGTTGAAACGTACAGTGGGTAACAAGGCCCGTCCAGAAGGATCAATTGCAGAAGCATATATTGACGATGAGTGGCATACTTTCTGTTCCAAATATTTCCACGGAGTTGACACTCGGTTTGATCGGCCAGAAAGAAACTTTGACGTTGACCGAGCAAAACAACGGAATATATTTTCTGTGTTTTCCCAACAAGTTCGTTCAATTGGTGCAGTGCGTGGTTATGACTTGTGTGGAAGAGAGTTCGAGAAAGCTCAGTGGTACGTGCTGAACAATTGCCCTGAGATAGAGAACTACTTGAAGTAAGTTATAACTTTTTCTTAATTAAAATTACCTTATTACTTTTAAAAAAATACAAAATATAAAATATTTGTGGTAATCATCAATTTCAGTGATCATATTAACGTGCTCAAGGAACTAGGAGTAAATGATATAAACCAGAAACATGAAGAGGAGTTCCCGAGATGGTTTGAAGAACGGGTAATGAAATTACATATGCGTTACTCAATAACAAATTAAAAAATATTAATTTCAACTTTGATATAGTATATGCTTTACTTAATATGTAGGTTGTACAATTGCATGCGAATAATCCAAATGATATATCTGATGAACTGTATGCATTGGCGCGTGGCCCATCGAGACGCGCTGCTCGATATTCTGCATGTATTTCTCGGGGAAGTAGGTATCACACACTGGATCGAGATTGTTATAGGAAAACCCAAAATAGTGGTGTCCTAGTCGAAGGAAGTCATGATGGAGAAAATATTGATTTCTATGGAGTTATTGTCGATATAATTGAAATGAAATATTTGGGAGAGCTTGCGGTGTATCTGTTTAAGTGTGATTGGTGGGATTTAAGCAATCCTCGTACTGGAGTCCGTGATGATGAATATTTTTTGAGTGTTAATACATCAAAAAAATGGTATGAAGATGATCCTTTTATTTTGGCTTCTCAAGCATCTCAAGTATTCTACTTAGATGACCCGAAGTTAGGAAATCAATGGCGAGTAGTTCAAAAATATTCTCCAAGAAATATATATGATGTTATCCCTCAGGCGGAAGGACAAGATAAAGAAGAAGATGACTCTTCTACTCAAGAAGCATACCAAGAGAGTCAACCCGCCTTAAATTTGTTTGTGGATTTGAGCCAGTACGAGATGATTCCATTAAATAGAGAAGATATTGAGGCTGAAATTGTTGATGCGACAGTTGAGGAAAATGTTGAATCATCTGAAGTATCTACAGATGATGAGAGCGAATTGTCAAATGAAACTGATACAGATTCTGATTGACCAATTATGTGTTAACATTACACTTGATGACAAATATTTTACTTATTGAATGTATCAGTAGTTTGAAATTATGCCGCCAAAGAGGAAGGAAGTTCGCAACCCATCTCCACCTGTTCCAAGCTCTCCTTCAGACTCACCATTAGAGATTGATTCTACAGAACAAGGTAAAAATCTAATACTCATAAAAGTTATTAATTAAGGTCCTATAATGGAGATATAAATGAAAATGATTACAATGTTATATTTTATAGAATCTACAGTACAATCTCGTCAAGGTCGAGGCACCACTAGAGGGGTGACGTTGGAAAAATATCGGAAGGTGGGTAAGATCAAGGTTAACATTCCTGACGAACATACTGGGGGCGAAGGACAACCAGCAGCTTGGCTTGCATCACATGTGGGTGCTCTTACACGAACTTACGCACCTTTGGCAACGACTTCATGGAAGAAAGTCCCCCAAGATGTTAAAGAGCTTATCAAGAAGCGTTGTTTGGTAATGTTTAAAACATTGATTTAGTATAATAAATTTCTATATTTTACTTAAATTTAGAATATTATAAATGATAATGTGTTTGTGACTATTTTTTTAAGGATGATTTCGAATTAAATTTTGGTCGGAGAGAGGAGCGTAAGACTGTGGAAGAGCTTATGGGTAATGCATTTCGCAAATATAAGGCGAGGTGTCATGAGCATTATAATAAGTTTGAGAAGAAGGAAGATGCACGCCAACATCCTTTCCAGGATGTCCGACCTTCTGAGTGGGAAAAACTTTGTGACATGTTTGACGAACCATCATATCAGGTATAATGAAATTTAATTATTTTACTTGTCCTATCTATCATTTCGCTTCATAATATTTTCAATTTTTTTGCAGGAGCGAAGTTATATAAACAAAACAAATAGATCAAAATTGAAGATTAATCATCATGCAGGCTCAAGATCTTTCCATCGCCTTTCTAAGAAATTGGTATTGCTATTTTTTTTATTGGATATAGTTAATTATTTGGATGAATCATAATGACTTTATATCTTAACACATTTATTGTAGCAAGATTCAGATACTAATTATGATTTGACAAAATTATATGCTGCATCGCACACTGATCGTAATGGAGAGTGGACTCATCCTGATGCTCGTGAAAATTATGTAAGTTTTATAACCTGTTTTAAATAAATATATTAGAATATTTATGACGATATTAATTCTTTATCTTATATATGGCTAGGATAAAATGGTTGCCCTACGTGCTGAATCTGCGTCAGATCAAAATTCCTCAACAAGTGATAAGGACATTTTTACACAAGTCCTGGGTCAACGTTCAGGATATTTGAGGGGTTTAGGTCGTTGTGTAAAGCCTGGTCCCTCTTCCTCTTCTTCTGGGAATGCATCTATGACTTCTATAGCGCTAGAGAATGCGAATTCCAGAATCGAAGAATTGACTGCAAGACAGCATGAGTTAGAGGCTCAATTGGCAAAACAAGCAGATATGGAGATGCGCCTCAAACAACATGAAGAACAACAAGAAGAGTTCAGAAGACAGATGCAACTCCAAATGCAGCAGCTTATGCAACAGTACGGGCCTCCAAGCAACTGATGGATTTTGAGATTATCTATTTATGTACGAACAATACTCGTCTCGTTCTGTTATTTATTTAGTTTGCGCTTATTTTAACACTTTTGTGAGTGTTAAATAGTTTCTAATGTATTTTTTCAAATAGTATGAATGTCCATTTGGTTTTCTATTATTGATTTAAACTAAAGAGATATCGTTTGAACGAACGTAAAACGTTCGAACTCTATGTAACGACAATAGCGTTCGAACGTAAACGTATTGTTCGAACGAAATTTATGTTCGTAGAGTTCGAACGATCACACAACGTTCGAACGTAACTAATTTCAGTCTTGTTCGAAAATAGCCTATACCGTTCGAACCCATATACCGTTCGACCTGACCATTTAACGTTCGAACACAAAGACAATTCATAACGTTCGAACGAATTCATGTGTGTTCGAACATATTTCGAAATCGTTCAAACATGTCACTACTGTTCGAACTTAAAATTTTTTCCGTTCGAACTATTTTCTGGGACGAATTTAAACCGTGACAAAAAAAAATTTCGTTCGAACGTGTTCGAACGGTTTCCTTCAATTTCGTCCCAAAAGAAATTTTTTGGGACGAATTGGTAATTTTCGTCCCAAAATACCTTTTGGCACAGTGATATTGGAACGACTTTGGGACGAATTTTTTTCGTCCCAAAACTTTTTTTGGGACGAAATTGGGGTCTTTTGGGACGAAAATTTTTGTCCCAAAAGACCCTTTCTGTTGTAGTGATATATATATATATATATATTTTTTTTTTGAAGCCTTAAACAATTGCCAAACTTGTCTAATGGAAGAGCCGGCCCTGGAGTTGGGTGGAGTTGGGTCTCACGGAAGGACCCGGTCACAACATTTTCTGGACAGGCCTAGTTGTACCACCCTTTTTTTATGTATCTCTATGTACCGAAGTATGACTTTGTTTTTTTTTTTTTTTTTCCTTTTCTTTTCCTTTTTGGTGTGGCAAGGAAATTTAATTTTTACAGTGTCATTTCATATTCTTTTCCTTATAATAATTTTTCTTCTAATTTCCTCTATATTTAATTTATTAATATTTGAAGAGTGATCATGTTACATTTAGATTCATCATTGTAAACTTAGGAAACAGCTTAATCATGCTGAGACACTCGCCAAATAATGAGAAAATGCTGAATAAAAAGATAATGAAAAACAAGTGTAATAAATAAGCTCAATTTACAAACTTTAATATTGGTCCCTGGGCTATCCTTAATTGCCATGGTTGGGTGGGTTTCCCAAATGTACTGGCCGCCCAGCTCATTAAAATCCTTGCAAATGGCCCCCCAGGTGATTTACAGCTGGTCTTAATTCAGGCCATGTGATGGCAGTTAGGCACGAAAGAAAGAGAAGCAAACAGGAGAGGAAGACCAAGAGAGGACTACAAAGGTCAACCATGTCATGATCTGCAAGCTGGGCGGTCATGTTACGGATACGACGCGCCTGGGTTAAAAGCACGTCGACGTCATGCATGCAGAACGGGAACCACGCAATAAAGGAGCATGCAGTAAATAGGCTGAGGCCAACGTGCATGGTGCAGAAGTCCGGACGTTGTCATGCTTATCTTTACTACGTACGTACGTTACATAGCATATTGAAATTTGAAACAATGAGATTACGGTTATTTAAGTACTCCTTCCTGCTCAATGCGTCCGCGACCTGATTGGTGCTGCCTGCGCTGTATTTCAACACAAAATCGAATTATGCTCGTGCCAAACACTACAACACAATTGCTTTTTAGTGACGGTTGGGAAATTGTGACAGTCCCTAGACCGTCACTAAAAGGCATTTTCTGTGACAGTTTTTAGAAACCGTCACTAAAGATAGAATGAGATTTTTTTACATTCGAACTTATGGGACACATGCGTTCGAACGTCACATATACGTTCGAACGTTATGTCTGTTTACGTTGGAACGTAAAGTGTTTTGGCGCAACCGTTCGAATGTTATTAATTTTACGTTCGAACGTAAAATGTTTGCACCAATGTTCGAACGTTAAGTAATAACATTCGAACGTTTATTGTAAATTTAAATTAAATGACTTTAATTTAAAAATTATGTGATTTTTATTGTGCATAATTTGTGAACAAGTCTAAAAAATTGAATTGTATATATTTATATATACACACTTTGTAATATATAAATATATATTATTGATTTATATATATTTGAAATGCAGTGATTTAGTATTAAAGTTGAAAATTATAACATCAAAGAAGATTAAAAATTTAAATTAAAAAACGATAAAAATATTCAATAATATTTTTCATTACAAATATTAAAAATAAAATACAAAAATTGATAGAACGTAGTAAACAACAGTCAGATGATAACGTTATCTGCAAAAGTCGAACTCCGTACTTCCTCAGCCAAGGTATCAACCTTGTCATTGAAGATAATTACACGATGGGTGAGTTCGGCAACAGACGCCGATATAGCCTCGAGCGATCGATCGATCTTATGATCAATATGCGCAGTCAGCTATGATATGACCGCATCAACCCAAGCAGGCCGCACATCTCCTGCAGATGTACTCGGCGTATGCTGACTAGTACTCCCGACATGACCTGGCTCAGGCTGCGTCGGAGGAACTAGATCCCCTACAAGGTGTGGCTGACGTCCCCTCGCCTGTCCAATGCTACGTCGATGCGTGGTCATGTCGAGGGGGCTCATCTGATCTTTGACCCGCTCCTCTGGCTGGGTCGGCACTCCCCATGCAAGTAATAGTCGGCTGATGAGGACACCATATGGGAGATTATCCGTGGAAACGATGCTCGCCTCGTAACGGATCCTCTCAAAAATGTGCAGTGGCAAATCTATAGGATCTCCACGTGCCACTCGTATCAAAAATTGTGCCCGAAGCCGACTAAATGTGGTTTTATGAGCCACAGGATCGACATTTGTTGCAACAATCAGGTGCAACATGCGGAAGAAATGCAGCAGATGGATCTGGTTGAAGGCGTTCCTCCGCTCGATCTGCATGCTATCCCTCCCGGTGAGGATGTAGAAATCCTCGTCTCGGTCATCATCCCGAGCCTCGACGCCAGTATCCTCAGCCTCTGACTGGCCTGCATCTCTGGCTGATGCTGGCTCACATCCCCGACCAGTAGATGATGTAGAAGTGCCTACATCCTCACGGGGTGTTGAGTGTGTAAATGTCTGAGCACCTCGATGAATCCCGAGGTGCTCGCCGATGACATCTGCCGATACCTCAATAGAAACACCGCGTACAGTCACGGTGTGAGAGGATGCATCCGAAGGCATGTCACACATCCTCATAGAATTCTTGAACCATTGAGGGGTATACCTTCCCCCTCAATGTGCAGATATTTCCCCAGCCTCTACTGAGGAAAACATCTCTTAGGTTCGTCTGCTGCCAACAGAGTTCGTCGAACTCATTAATTAAGACCTCTCTCTCTACCATAACAGTACGAGCTCCGATACGGGCAGTGTCCGACGTGGCTCCTTCCCTCCCTCGTTTTCGTGTATGCAGTGGAAGAGCCATATCCTGAAAATAGAAAAGGAAAAAAAAAATTATTTACAATAATGCATTTTTTTGTATTAATTTTAAGATGCTCTGCATTAACGTTCGAACGTTTTATCGTTAACGTTCGAACGTTAAAGATAAAAACGTTCGGACGTTAATTTATACGTTTGCACGTAAAATAATGTAAATAAATTTACGTTCAAACGTAAAACAAATACGTTCGAATGTACAGATGTACGTTCGAACATAAGCAGTAAACAAATACGTTCGAATTTAAATTCGAACGTATTTGTTTTACGTGTGAACGTAAATATGAACGTCCGAACGTCGAAGCATGAATAATGTAGAAAATCACTACGTTCGGATGTTATAATTAAACGTCCGACCGTATGTGATTTACATGTGAAAGTAAATATTCACGTTCGAACGTCGGTCGTTTAATAATATTCACGTCCGAATGTAAGACGATTAACGTTCGAATGTGGAAGCCGTAACGGCTCTGTAATTTAAACGTCGTACGTTCGAATGTCACGGTGAAACGTTCGAACGTTTCGATGCAGAATGGCTGAGTCGACTCAGCCATTATTGAAATCTCGAAAATTTCTCTACAAGGGTCTAAATGCCGAAATGTCACCATGTAAATGAAGTATACACTTCAAGAAACATTTCTACGGTGACTATTCGGCCAATGACTGGCCGTGGTGGCCAAAAAATGAAGTTGAAAATCCGGTAATATTTATCCGGTTTTAAACAAAACTTAATCCAAATCTCAATCTAAATCTCAATAAAATACATGTTATTTGCATAAAAGATGAATGCCTACCTTTTAGTGACGGTTATGGCGGAGTTGACGGCGGCGGTGACAGAGGCGTGGTGGCAAATAACGGAGAAGACGATGGTAACGGGCAGGGAAATGTCGTTTCGACATTCGGTTTTGGCCTTATATACACAGAACGTTCGAACGTACTTATTATTACGTTCAAACGTTTGTCAATTTAATTTCTAAAATTTTATCTATAATATATTATATTATAAATGTTTAAGTTATATATTAAGATGTTATATAATATTATTGACAATTAGATTATTGGTTTTTTTGTGAGTGCTTGTTATATTTATAAAGTATAGCAATATGTTTATACATGTTGTTGTGATTTTATGCTTACTCTTGAAATAATTGTGATTATTGTTTGTGAATAGTTTATGAGTTTATGGTGTTTATTGATGAATTAATAAGTAACAATTTAATATATATTATTGATTTATATAAATGGTATAGTTTATATATTATATACGTAGATGTTCTCATTTAAAGTATATTATGCTATCATACTATACAATGTAGTATATAATTATAGATATATAAAATGTAGTATATATATTATACTATATGTTAGTATATAATAAAGAATTTAATAAGTAACAATTTAATATATATTATTGATTTATATATATGGTATAGTTTATATATTATATACGTAGATGTTCTCATTTAAAGTATATTATGCTATCATACTATACAATGTAGTATATAGTTATAGATATATAAAATGTAGTATATATATTATACAATATGTTAATATATAAAAAAAAAATTAATTAGTAACAATTTAATATATATTATTGATTTATATATATGGTATAGTTTATCATTTAAATTATATTATGCTATCATACTATACAATGTAGTATATAGTTATAGATATATAAAATGTAGTATATATATTATACTATATGTTAGTATATAATAAAGAATTTAATAAGTAACAATTTAATATATATTATTGATTTATATATATGGTATAGTTTATATATTATATACGTTGATGTTCTCATTTAAAGTATATTATGCTATCATACTATACAATGTAGTATATAGTTATAGATATATAAAATGTAGTATATATATTATACTCTATGTTAGTATATAATAAAGAATTTAATAAGTAACAATTTAATATATATTATTGATTTATATATATGGTATAGTTTATATATTATATACGTTGATGTTCTCATTTAAAGTATATTATGCTATCATACTATACAATGTAGTATATAGTTATAGATATATAAAATGTAGTATATATATTATACTCTATGTTAGTATATAATAAAGAATTTAATAAGTAACAATTTAATATATATTATTGATTTATATATATGGTATAGTTTATATATTATATACGTTGATGTTCTCATTTAAATTATATTATGCTATCATACTATACAATGTAGTATATAATTATAGATATATAAAATGTAGTATATATATTATACTATATGTTAGTATATAATAAAGAATTTAATAAGTAACAATTTAATATATATTATTGATTTATATATATGGTATAGTTTATATATTATATACGTTGATGTTCTCATTTAAAGTATATTATGCTATCATACTATACAATGTAGTATATAGTTATAGATATATAAAATATAGTATATATATTATACTCTATGTTAGTATATAATAAAGAATTTAATAAGTAACAATTTAATATATATTATTGATTTATATATATGGTATAGTTTATATATTATATACGTTGATGTTCTCATTTAAAGTATATTATGCTATCATACTATACAATGTAGTATATAGTTATAGATATATAAAATGTAGTATATATATTATACTCTATGTTAGTATATAATAAAGAATTTAATAAGTAACAATTTAATATATATTATTGATTTATATATATGGTATAGTTTATATATTATATACGTTGATGTTCTCATTTAAAGTATATTATGCTATCATACTATACAATGTAGTATATAGTTATAGATATATAAAATGTAGTATATATATTATACTCTATGTTAGTATATAATAAAGAATTTAATAAGTAACAATTTAATATATATTATTGATTTATATATATGGTATAGTTTATATATTATATACGTTGATGTTCTCATTTAAAGTATATTATGCTATCATACTATACAATGTAGTATATAGTTATAGATATATAAAATGTAGTATATATATTATACTCTATGTTAGTATATAATAAAGAATTTAATAAGTAACAATTTAATATATATTATTGATTTATATATATGGTATAGTTTATATATTATATACGTTGATGTTCTCATTTAAAGTATATTATGCTATCATACTATACAATGTAGTATATAGTTATAGATATATAAAATGTAGTATATATATTATACTCTATGTTAGTATATAAATAAGAATTTAATAAGTAACAATTTAATATATATTATTGATTTATATATATGGTATAGTTTATATATTATATACGTTGATGTTCTCATTTAAAGTATATTATGCTATCATACTATACAATGTAGTATATAGTTATAGATATATAAAATGTAGTATATATATTATACTCTATGTTAGTATATAATAAAGAATTTAATAAGTAACAATTTAATATATATTATTGATTTATATATATGGTATAGTTTATCATTTAAATTATATTATGCTATCATACTATACAATGTAGTATATAGTTATCGATATATAAAATGTAGTATATATATTATACTATAAGTTAGTATATAATAAAGAATTTAATAAGTAACAATTTAATATATATTATTGATTTATATATATGGTATAGTTTATCATTTAAATTATATTATGCTATCATACTATACAATGTAGTATATAGTTATAGATATATAAAATGTAGTATATATATTATACTATAAGTTAAGTATAGTAGGAGTCGTACGTTCGAACGTTGTTCGAACGTTTCAAGTTAACGTTCGAACGTTAAACTAAGAGGCGTGAATTTTCCCGCTCGATTAAGGTATCTGTGTGATTATTCAGACATTCGGACGTTTATACTATACGTTCGAACACCAAATTTGTCAATGTTCGAACGTTAGTTAAATTAGTGCGGGAGATTTCCCGCTCAAATATGGTAACACTTTCATGAAATGTATGTTCGGACGTTTAAGTTAAATTTTCGAACATTTATCTATAAATCTACGAACGTTCGAACTAAAAATTGTGATATATTCGAACATATATGAGGAAAGTGCGGGAACTTTCCCGCTAGATTTTATGTTATATCATATGAAGGGTACGTTCGAACGTGTATTGTAAACATCCGAACGTTCTGGGCTGGAATAATTTTAGAATATAATGTTCGTACGTTTAAACTAATAATTTTAGAACTTAATTTGTACGCGCACGGGAGGAAGCGCATTATTTCTTCTTCTCCCGTGCGCGCAACAGAAAGAGAGAGAGAGAGAGAGAGTTGAGTTTTGGTAAGATAATATTTTTATTTCTTGTCTTTATTTAAATTTTATGATATTTATAGAATGTGTTTTTGTTATAGAATATTTCTAATAAGTTAGTGTTGTATTTGTTTGAAGGATTGCTTGTTTTGGGAAGTTTGAAGATTTTGATTTGTAAGAGGATATTGTGAGTGCTAGGTATATTTCTAAACTTTATCAATATGTTGTTGTGATTTGATGCTTACTCTTTATCATATTGTGATTATTGTTTGTATAGTTTGTAAATAGTTTGTGAGTTATTTTAAATATGTTGTGATATAAATTTGAAATATTGTGTTTATTATTAGAAATATATTGTCATTAGGCTTTGTTAATACATGTTTATTGCTTACTCAATTTTAGAAATATGTTAATACATGTGGCATGTTATTTTGTGAATATATTGTGAGTTATTGTGATATGGACTTGAAATATTTAAATTATTATTTGTGAATGACGTTTGAATATGTTTACATTGTTACAAATATATTGTCCTTAAGCTTTGTTAATACATGTGGCATGTTATTTTATGCTTACTTTTTATCATATTGTGATTATTGTTTGTATAGTTTCTAAATAGTTTGTGAGTTATAATAATAATTTGTTATATAAATTTGAAATATTGTGTTTATTATTAGAAATATATTGTCATTAGGCTTTGTTAATACATGTGGCATGTTATTTTGTGAATATATTGTGAGTTATTGTGAAAATGTTGTGATATGGATTTGAAAAATTGTGATAATAATATTTGAAATTAAGTAATAACAAATAAAAGTAACTCTTTAAGAATTATAATAATTAAAATTATTGTATAACCATTGAAATTTAAGTATGATAATTAAATATTTATAATAATATTTGAAATTAAGTAATAACAAGCATAAAAGTAATTCTTTAAGAATTATAATAATTAAAATTATAGTATAACCTTTGAAATTTAAGTATGATAATTAAATATTTATAATAATATTTGAAATTAAGTAATAACAAATAAAAGTAACTCTTTAAGAATTGTAATAATTAAAATTGTAGTATAACCTTTGAAATTTAAGTATGATAATTAAATATTTATAATAATATTTGAAATTAAGTAATAACAAGCATAAAAGTAACTCTTTAAGAATTATAATAATTAAAATTATAGTATAACCTTTGAAATTAAGTATAACAATTAAAATTATACTTAAGAATAATGATCTTGTACACAACGAGGGAATATGATCTTGAAGAAATGTTGAAATTTCAATTTAATTGCTTGAGTGTCATAGTCTCTTCGGCCTTGAGAGTTGTCAAGGTCGGACAGTTTGTGACGGTTAAGTAATTAGACTAAAATTTAAACATTTCTTCAAGATCATTCTCCCTCGTTGTGTACAAGACACGAATCGTAGGGTCACATAATCTTCCATCCCTCTTTAGTTTAACAATATAACACTACTTGAAGGTGACATTGTTAATTTAAACAACATGGAGATATTGTTGTATGATTTTTTGCTAGATGCGTGTGACATTGCATAAATACCCTTAGACCCGTTTGGGAATCAGTGTACATTTATGTGTCCACTGATTCCTGAATTGTCCAGTGTGGACAGTTTGAGATTATATTATCTGTATTACACATTTTTATTACTCGCTACTTTCCACGTTTAATATGAAGTTTCGGTATCTTCTTCTATTGTTCTTCGGGTATACTGTTCGTAGGGTCACAATCCCGATATTTGAACAAGTATACTTGGAGAATTATGGGGAGGTGCTGCCGGAATTTCTACTAACGTGAAAATTAGTAGAGTGACGAGATTTGTGTAATATGGAGAATATAATCTCGAATGGGATAGGACCAACTACCTTATGAAAAAAGTAATGAGAATTGGAGGCAAGACATGCATGTGAATTTTCAATATACGTGTTATTAATATCTGGATGTTTTTAGAAATGGACAAAAATTGGATGCGTCTGGACGATAGACTTGGAAAGGATTACGTACCCTATGCATGTGGAGTAAGAACTTTCATTGATTTTGCACGGGCCTCTGCTGATAGTCGTGGTTACATTAAGTGTCCATGTCAAGGGTGTAAAAATTTGTGTGCGATAGGATTCGATGAAGTAGAGCGTCATATATTTGTGAACGGTATGGATCTGGGGTATACGCGATGGGTACTGCATGGTGAGCCGTATGAAGGGTCAGCAGATGTATTGGTCGATCATCACAATTATTTACGGCACATGGATGATGATTATGAGCATGATGAGATGGAGGAGATGTTGGGTGACATTGGAGCTGGGATGTTTATGGATGAGGTTAACGACAATGCCTCAAGTGGTGGATCAGGGACTGATTGTGAAAATTTTCCTTCACTGTGGGAAGATGCAAAGCGCGAGCTTTACCCAGGTTGTACAAAACATTCCAAAATGTCGTTTATTGTGCGGTTGCTTCACATAAAATCATTGTGTGGGATGTCGACGAAAGCAATAAACATGGTATTGGACTTATTTAACGAGGTGCTTCCCGAAGGGTCTGCATTGCCTAAGAACTTTTATGAAGCGAAACAGTTGAGAAAGGGATTAGGATTTGAGTACAAGTCCATACATGCATGCAAGAATGATTGTGTATTGTTCTGGAAGGAGAACGAGGAGAAACAAGCATGTCCTGTATGTGGAGAGTCGAGGTGGAAAGATAAGAAAAACGTGCCGGTTAAGGTGTTGCGGTATTTTCCCTTGAAACCTAGGTTGCAAAGACTATATATGTGTAAGAAAACAGCTCATGATATGAGGTGGCACGAGGAGAAAAGAGTTAAGAATGACGGGTATATGAGGCATCCAGCTACTTGCGTGGCAGTCTTTCGATAATCAGTATCCAGAGTTCGGGTTAGAAGCTCGGAACGTGCGCCTGAGACTCACAACCGATGGATTCAACCCTTTTGGGAATTTGAGTACAAGTTATAGCACTTGGCCCGTTGTATTGATTCCGTACAATCTTCCACCATGGAGGTGCATGAAGGCGCCAAACTTTTTGTTAACTTTACTCATCCCTGGCCCTAGATTACCTGGGAATGATATTGACGTATTCATGCAGCCGTTGATTGAAGAGCTGAAAGAGTTATGGGAAACAGGGGTTAGAACTTATGATGCATCTACGTCGACATCTTTCCAGATGCATGCTGCGGTAATGTGGACCATAAATGATTTTCCGGCGTATGGGAATCTTTCCGGCTGGAGTACGAAAGGGAAGTTAGCGTGTCCGACGTGTAATAAAGAAACTGCTAGTGAGTGGCTAAAATTTTCTCAGAAGTTGTGTTTCATGGGTCATCGACGTTATTTACCAGCAAATCATGCATGGAGAAGAGAATGTGCCAAGTTTGATGGGAGAGTAGAGGATAGGATTGCACCAAAAGAGTTGTCTGGAGAAGAGATAGTGGAACAACTGCAACATGTTAGAGCGAACAATTTTGGCAAAGGTCGGGGAAAGAACAAGAGAAAACGAGCCGTATCAGAATTGAATTGGACAAAGCGTAGTATTTTTTTTTATTTGCCGTATTGGTCGTCATGCAAGTTGCGACATAGTTTGGATGTAATGCACATAGAGAAGAATATTTGTGATAATATACTGGGTACATTGTTGAGTATTAACAAAAAGACCAAAGACACGATCAAGACGAGGAAAGATCTTGAGAGAATGAGAATTAAACATAATCTGCATTTGCGGGTGGAAGGCAACAGGGTGGTCATGCCGCATGCATGTTTTACGATGACGAGGGAGGAGAGGATTGATTTCTGTAAATGGTTGCAAGGTGTGAAGTTGCCAGATGGTTATGCTTCAAATATTGGTAGATGCGTGAGTCCTGATGATTGGAAAATCAATGGATTGAAAAGTCATGATTGTCACGTATTTTTGTAGAAGTTATTTATTACCTGTGGGAATTCGTGGGAAGCTGACATCTAATGTACGTGTCGCCATATCTGAACTATGTATGTTTTTCAAGGATTTGTGCGCTCGGGTAGTAAATCGAGATGTGTTGTCGAAATTGGAAGAAGACATTGCTACTATACTATGTAAATTCGAGCAGATCTTTCCACCATCATTTTTTGATGTCATGGTCCATTTAGCAATACATTTACCGCGAGAGGTACTTCTGGGTGGACCGGTGCAGTTCCGTTGGATGTATCCAGTTGAAAGATATTTGGGTCGATTGAAGCGCACTGTTGGGAATAAAGCCAAAGCTGAGGGTTCAATAGCAGAGGCTTATATACACAATGAATGGTTAACATTTTGCTCTCTATATCTTCGTGGTGTTGAGACACGATTTAGTCGTCAAGAGCGAAATGCTGATCTTGCTACTCCGCCTCCTCGTGAGCTATCAGTGTTTTCCCAGAATGTATGACCCTTGGGTGCACAAACAGGTTACGATTTAATTGATGAAGAGTTGGGTAAAGTTCGGTGGTATGTGCTAAATAACTGCCGAGAGATTGATGATTATCTTAGGTATGTCATTTAATTTATTTGAATAATTATAGTTTTCTTTAAATTAATTAGAATTGTTGTGCTCAAAATATACTTCTTTTGCAACATGTTATAACAGTGACCACATGGACAAACTTAGAACGGAAGGCATAGAAAATATAGAGGCAAGACACGAGGAAGAATTTCCCGGATGGTTTGAAGAACGTGTATGAACTAAAATTATATATATGTTATATTGTGAAATTTTTAACTGTGGATAATAAAATAATAAATATATATTATTTCAATTTTTAGATTTTGGAACAACGTGCTCGTGATCCCGGATCAATTTCTTCTGAATTGTATGCATTGGCCCGTGGTCCCTCAAATAGAGCACTTCGATATACTGCATGCACGGTTCGAGGTTATAGATTCCATACTTTGGACTATGAACGTAATAGAAAGACTCAAAACTGTGGTGTGTTGGTCGAGGGGAGTCATGGAACAGATGATATTGACTATTATGGTGTCATACGTGATATTATTGGATTGAAATATCTGGGTGGGTCTGTAACATATGTCTTCAAATGTGATTGGTGGGATCTAGGCGGTGGTCGGGTTTCGATACATAGGGATAATCACTTTACGAGTGTCAATACTGCATCTAAATGGTACGAAGATGATCCATTCGTATTGGCTTGTCAAGCTACCCAAGTTTATTACTTGATTGATCCAATGAAAAGTGCTGATGAAGATAGTGGGGAGATAACTTGGCGAGTCGTACAAAAATTTGTTCCTCGAAATATATATGAAGCAGGAACGAGTGCAAATTACGAGAATAGTGGAGATGAAGATGACAATCCGATTGTTGAGGCATACCAGGAAGATGGAGAGGGTATTAACTTGTTTGTTGACCTCGGTGCACTCGAGTTGCTCCCCTTGTGTAGAGATGATGTCCCACCCGTACATCTCAACCCGTCTGTATTAAATGATCATTCAATTCAAGTCAGTTTGGAGGAAGATGAGGAAGACGAGTCGGAAGATGAATACGAATCAGAATCCGGGCAGGAGGTGGATAAAGATGATGAAGAAGAGGTGCATGATGATGATGAAGATGTTATTGATGGAGATTCTGAAACAAGCATGGAAAATTCATCTGAAGAGTAAAAGTACTAAATATTTTATTTATATAGGTGACTATAAAATATCTTAAATTTTCATAATTTCTTCTAATTAATTTTTTTTGATATAATTAATTATTTTAAAGAATCCCGCCAAAACGACAACGAAGAAATGTGCCTCCGCCAAGTCCAAGTCCTGAATCCATTGAGGACTCCCCACTCGAGGAATCCGTTCCTGAAGATCAAGCTAACACAGAAGAGAACAACAGCCAGTTGACACCTACTAGTAAGGAAATATTGTCGTTGATAATTATATATATAGTTAATACTTTTTTCTCAATAACTATATAATTATAATTATAGTATATCTATTATTATCATGTAGTTCATGCATCTGCACGTCGCGGTCGTGGCTATACACGTGGAATCTCTCTTGAAAAAAATAGAAGGCACGGTAAACTGAAGATCACAATTCCTGATAATTCCACTGGAGGAGTGGATGATAGTGCAGCAGTGCTTTCCTCCTATATTGGCACAGTAGTTCGAGCTTATGCTCCATTTTATGTGCGCTCATGGCGAGATGTTCCGAATGAGATTAAGGAGCACATTCGAAGTCGTGTGCTGGTGAGTTTACTTTTCAGTACATTTTTTTCACTTAGATTAATATATTATATTTTTTACCTGATTCCCTTGTTAGGATGAATTCGACCTCGACTTTGGCCGTAGCGAGGATTTGAGAACCGTGAATGAGTTGATGGCTACACTATTCCGACGTTACAAAGGACGATGTCATGACCACTTCAAGAAGTTTGAGACGTTGGAAGAGGCTGCGCATTCTTCTTTTCAGCAGATGGAGTTAGATGATTGGAGAAAGTGTTGTGATCTTTTCGCATCTCCAGATTATCAGGTATTTTACATTTATATCTTTTAATTATTTACATTCATATTCGTTTTATACATTATATGTATACATATTACAAGTAACATTTTTAATATATTTTGTAGCTCTTGAGTTCTACAAATGCACAGAATAGATCCGTTCTGACTGTCCACCATCGTGCCGGTTCAAGGTCATTCCACCGTCTTGCTGAAAAAATGGTAATTAAAAAATTAAAAAATTCATTTATTTTCCTGATATTCTTTCTGATAAGTACTAACATTATCTTTTTAAAATTGCTAATATTGTCGCTTTGTTAGAAACGTGATGATCCTGAAAACTTTTCCCTTATTCATGTCTATGCTGCTGCTCATACTAATGAGCATAGTGAGTGGATGGATCCTGTCGCTGCAGATAATTTTGTAAGCAGTGTTAATTTTGTTAAATAAATTTTTTATAGAACATTTTAATAGTTTATTTCTTATTTCTATTTCTTTTAATACGTTACTAATTATTTACGATCATTACCTTTTAAATTGCAGAGCAAAATGTTGGAGATGCAGTCGACTTCTGTGGAATCCTCTCCTAGTGACATAGACATATTCACCCAAGTGCTCGGGCCACAGTCTAGTATGGCAAGAGGTTTGGGACGATCTATCAAGCATAAATGTTCATCCTCCTCAACCTCATCGGCTTCACAAATTAATAATCTTACAGCAGATTTAGAAACTGCACGGCGTGAGAATGAGTATATGAGGTCGAGACAGCAAGAGTTAGAGTCTCTCTTAGAACGACAGTCTCATTTAGAGACGCGTTTGCAGGACCAACAGAGAGACCAGGAGGAAAGAATACGCAGTGAAGTGCAAGAGCAAGTGCAACGAGAGATGATGGTGCAAATGGAGCGTGTTATGTCGTTGCAACAGAATCCCCGTGGGCGAGGGAAAAAGAAGAAATAAATTTTATTAATATTTCTGACTAGTTTTAATATCTAATTTTGTACTTTTATAAGACATTGTTACTTGTTAATTGGGTATGTAATATGATACCATTGGTATTTTATTTTTAGATTTTATGAAATTAGTATTTCTGATCTGTACGTTCGAATGTAAATAAAAATCGTTCGAACGTTGGTTCACACTGTAACAAACGTTCGAACGTAAATACAATTGAATCGTTCGAACGTTAAACCGACTAACGTTCGAACAAAGAACTTGCATTCGGACGCTCCTTCGTTTACATTTGAAATAACGTCCGAACATTAAACGCGCTACGTTTGAACATTTACGTTTACGTTCGAACAAATGTTCGAACGTTTATTGTAATGAACATTCGGACGCATTAACATTAAAACGTAAATATGATACGTTCGAACGATATACAACAAACGTCAACTTCTCTCATTCGAACGCCAATCGGTCGGGTATAACGTCCGAACGTTTAATTTTACGTCCGAACGTGATTTTCTGTGACAGTTCATAACCGTCACAAAAAAAGGAACGTTCGAACGTTGTACCGAACGGAACACTTCCAACCGTCACTAAAAATATTTTTTGTGACGGTTGAGCAGTAAACCGTCACCAAATGTTTTCTGTGACGCACTTTAGGTGACGGTCATGGTGACGGTTTCAAACCGTCACCTAATATGTTTAGTGACGGTTTACCATTTTTTTGTGACAGTTTCCTCTGTCACAAAACACACATTCTGTTGTAGTGAGTTATGTAATTTATAAATAATTACACGCTGTGATATATTATGAAAGAAGAGTATTAATAAAAACTATAAATAACATGATCCTATAAATAAACATCGTCCATAATTTTATGAAAGTTGTTTGAAATAATTTTAATTCTAGGATAACGATCTAGCATTTTTCTCATCTTATATTACCTTAATAGAGAGGACATTCAAATGCCGATGATGACGATCCAACATTTTTCTCATCTTGCATTGCCTCAATAGAGAGGACATCAAAATGCATATATTTTTGATAATTTATCCACAACGCTTTTAATATATGTTCGATATTCCTACAAAATAAAATTTAAATAGCTTTACATAATTAATAAAAACTCAATTTGTTTTTTAATTAATTCATTACAATCAAACTCAATTTTTGAATAAAAATCTTAAAAGATATCTCTTATGTATGTTCCATCAACTCAACTGCTGAACAACCAAATGTCTCTTCTGCCACTTCACCAAACATAGTAGCAACTAGCTTTCCAGTATTATCGTCACATTTAACATATGCCCTAGCACTTTAAATACATTGAATATATTATTTTAAATTTTTAATTGTGTTAAATTGTAAATTAAATTAGATATCAATTATAAATTAAAATTGTAAAATACATACTGTGTTTTGCAGACCCCTTGTCTTTTGCAATATGTACAAACGAAGCTTTCATTATATTTATATCCAGTTCCTTTATTACAGCCAACACATGATATGTAATAAAATATTTGGTCCAAGTCAATCATATTTATCTTCGCCTCTATCCAGAATTTTGCTTTCTATGTTTAATCATAATCAATTTTTAGAATAAATGCTTTTGTAAATATTTTAATTTATTACTAATAAAATAATATTTACCGTCATGGGTTGCAAATTTTAATTTATTAATTTAATTTATCTTCGTTTGTAAATTTTTTTTTAAAAAAATTATTTACATAATCTTATCACTTTTCATTACGTTAATGGAGGAAACGATTGTTTTAACTTTTGGATACTGTTCTACACAAGCAAAAAAGAAATAAAGAAATAACAATTATTTCATACGCTCAATTAAATAAATAATCAAATGATAAAATACTATGAAATTGGAATCTAACAAAAGCATGTTTCAATATCACATACAAAAAATGTTTAAGAAACTATTTGCCAAACTTAATTCCCCATTCCAAGCAACTACCAACTATTTCTCAACTAATTATTTTAACAAATTCTTCTACTAATTTTTTATTTGGATGTTATGATTTTTTATTTTTTTTAATTGTTGATTTTTAGGGGAAAGATTATGGTTTGCGAGTGGACCCAGATCACCTCAAAAGGAATAAGAAACTTGCCTGCCTGTCTGCAAGCCTCCAAGTTTAATTAATATATATCCAGACTCCCCAATTCTTAAAAACTTCCATAAATCATGCTAACTTTAAATATATGATTAAATTTATTCATTCAATGTGTTTAAATGTTAAAATTATTGATTATGTTTACCAATCTTTCTCTTAATTAAATTAAAATTTATGATAAATTATTTACGAAGAAAATAACTATTTATAACATAGAAAATAGATTCATTTTTATAG
Source organism: Juglans mandshurica (assembly GCA_022457165.1). Lineage (NCBI taxonomy): Eukaryota > Viridiplantae > Streptophyta > Magnoliopsida > Fagales > Juglandaceae > Juglans > Juglans mandshurica. Next base: position 31,556,416 of record CM039619.1, on the reverse strand, counting down.
AAAATAACAGATCATAAATAAACAAATTTTTTGTAATGAATTTGTTTCTTAGTTGATCAATGCATGGCTCCACAAAATTCCTGAATTAATAATATGACTTGTGTGAACTATATTTTTGTTATTTAAATTTGTTTTTGGTTTCTGAATTATGAAACTTAATTTTATTTTTACGATATATTATTTCTCTCTATTAAACTCTATTTCAATTTTCCATCCTCACAAAGAGATCAATCAATGCATGTGATTTGTTTCAGTCGATTTTCAAAATCAATAGGAAAAAAAATATAATTGAAACCGGCCCATTAGAGAGCAATTTAATAATCAGCACAAAAATCAATTTGCATTAATGGAGTCTATGAAATTTGTAGGATGGGGTCTATTAAATCATTCATTATTAAATTTGCATTAATGGGGTCTATTAAAGGACGGTAGAAGGAGCAAACCGTCCTTTACAAATTTGCAGGGGTAAAATCGGGAAGCAGAATGGAAAATGAAAAATTACTACTAAAATTACAATAAAAAAGGGCATGACAAAGTTAGAAAAAAGGTGTTAACTTTAACGGAAAATAATAAAATCTGTTAGATATATATATATATATATATATATATATATTTATGTATTTTACTGATTTGGTTGTTTGACTATTTTTTTATTCGAAATCTTAAATGGAGGATTGTGTATACAGTCTCATTGATAAATAATGATAAAAAAAAATTATTTTAAAAAAGATATTATTATAATTTTAAATTTTTTTTAAACATAATTTTATGGACTTGCATGAGCAGTCCCCATTTTAGGATTGTGTATAGAATAACTCTTTTTAAATATAAAATAAATGTTGAGTTCTGTCACATCAGTGAAATGTGAAAGGAATACATAAAAGTACTTGTATGTAGCAAAATTGGAAAACTATATATGGTCTTATTTGGGTAACAATGTATTCTCAAATATTCTTATATATTTTATTTCTAAATATCACTCAAATATAAAAAAAAAAATTCAACTTTTCAAATTTTTTCATCTAGTCTAATCATTATCCAAATACAAAGTCCAATACAACATTTCTAAACTTTCAAATAAAAAAAACATTATTTTCAAATTTCAACAAAAATAATTTAAAACATTATATTAAAAACTTTCTAACTTTATAATATTTTTATTCAAATTTTTTCTCTTTTTTTCTAAAACTCAATAAAACACCTAAATTCAAACAACTTCATTACTATTTATAAATTATTTTAGAGAAAACTTAGAGACTAGACGATCTGGTCTCCGGCCATAACCAGCCCTCCAATCGCATTCTGCCACGTTAGCATGTTATGTGACTAACTATGCACTTGCTTACACCAGACGTCATCCCTAACCCAAACTCCCCATTCATGCGCATCCGTGCATCAGACTTTGCAAACTTTATTTTTAAATTTAAAAAGATTTACTTGTCAAAAAGGAGCTCCACTCACTTTTTAAAATTTTCAAATAAAACTTCATCTTTTATTACAATTGTAAAAAATAACATCATTCACTTTTCAAAATTTTTAAACCTACTGTTTTACTTTTTGCATATGAAAAAAGTAGTATTATTACTTTTTAAAATTTTCAAACAAAATCATCTATCTTTTGCATATGTAAAAAAAATCAATCACTTTTCAAACTTTTCAAACAAAACATGCACATGTGAAAGATGATAATCAATCATTTTTAAAAAATTTAAAATTCAAACTTATACCCATACCATGCGAATGTGAAAAATGACAATCAATCATCTTTCAAAAATTCAAATTTCAAAATTTTAATTTTTAAATATGTCATGCACATGTAGAAAATGCAATTTGATGTTTTATGGGAAAAGATTAAGGGTGGTTTGAATTCAAAACTTATTTCAACTCATCTCATTATTCCCACACAAAATATAATAAACAATACAACTTTTTTAAATTCCAAAACAATAATAATATTTTATTTTACTATTAGATAAATTAATTAGTTACTTTCTATTCTATTGTGCTACAGAACCTTTATCTTACGTGTAGCCTGCCCGGCCCGTTGGTGGGCTGTTTTTTGCCCAATAGCAACAGGACTGTTGCAAAGCATTTCTCATTACTAAAACTATTCAAATCATTCAATACAAATAAAGCTAGTTATAAGTCTGAACTAAATAAATAAAATAGTTTTAATACTAACACTATAATCAGTACATAACTTTATAACTAAATCCCAAAATGTATACAAAACATGAAAACCAATTACTTGGAGGGCTGGACTGTTACATAAGCATCTACATTTGGAGTTGAATTTATCTCCTGAACTCTTCTTCTTATTCTTCTTGTTGTTTCATGCGTATCTTCATGTCTCTTTGTTTCGCCAATTGAGTTTCTAACTCATGATGTTTTGCAGTCAATTCCTAGATCCTGAAATTTACATTCTCTAATGCTATAGAGGTACTTGACGTTGAGAAAGAGCTAGATGGTTTTACACAGTGACCCAAACCCCTCAAATATCCTAAACGTTGACTCAATACTTGTGTTAAAATTTTAACATCAGTTGTTGAGAAATTTTGATCTGATACAGCTTCAACATATAGGACAACCATTTTATCATACAAAACATAAAGAATTAATATTGTCACAAATATTTAAATATGTTTAATTAAAATAAATTATAATACTTATATAATTTTCACGAGCATCGACATGAGTCCACTCTCTATTACGATCAGTATGCGATGCAGCAAATAATTTTGTCAGATCATAATTGGTATTTGCCTCTTGCTACAAGAGACATTGTTAAGATATAAAGTCAATATTAAAATTACTACCTCCAAAAAAAAACCATATAGAATAAATAAATAAAATGTATATTACCAATTTCATAGAGAGATAATAGAAAGATCTTGAGCTGCATGATGATGAATTTTCCACTTTGATCTATTTGTTTTGTTTATAGAACTTCGCTCCTGCATAGGTTAGTAAGCAAAAATTATAAATAGGACACGTAATAAATTCATTTAATTTACCTTATATGATGGATCCTCAAACATATCGCAAAATGTTTCTCAATCAGAAGGTCAAACATCCTGAAAATGATGCTGGCGTGTATCTTTCTTGTTTTCGTACTTATTGTAATACTCATGACACATCGCCTTATACTTGTGAAATGCATTACACATAAACTCATCGACAATCTTACGCTCCCCTCTCCGACCAAAATTTAGTTTCAAATCATCTTTGAAAAAATATATACACAGATATTATCACCAAGAATATTAAATAATATTAATATAAATTTATTATTTAAATATTACATACCAAACAACGTTTTTTTATACGTTCTTTCACATCTTGCAGAACTTTATGTCATGAACTCGTAGCCAAAGATGCATAAGTCCGTGTAAGAGCACCCACAAGCGATGCAAGCCAAGCTACTTTTTGTCGCTCACCTCCGGTATGGTCGTCAGAAATGTTAACCTTAATTTTACTCACTGTACTATATTTCTCCAACATCACGCCTCTAGTAGTGCCTCGACTTTGACGAGATTGTACTGTTAACTCTATAAAATATTTAGTTATTTACCTTATATCAATTATTAATTATCTTAATTGAAAAGCATAAGTATTATATTATATATTTTCTTTGTTCTGTAGAGTCAGTCTCTAGTGGTGAATCATATGGAGAGTTAAGAATAGGTGGAGATGGGATGTGAACTTCCTTCCTTTTCGATAGCATAATTTTGAGATACTGTGTAATGTGAACACAAAACCAGTCAATCATCTATATCAGTTTCATTTGTAAATTCGCTCTCATCATCTGTAGATACTTCAGATGACTCACCATTTTGCTCAAATGTTGCATCAACAATTTTAGCCTCAATATCTTCCCTATGTAATGGAATCATCTAATATTGGCTCAAATCCACAAATAAGTTAAAGACGGATTGACTCTCTTAGTATGCTTTTTGAGTAGAGGGATCATCTTTTAGTTCATCTAGTCCCTCCGCATCAGGGATAACGTCATATATATTTTTCTTGGAGAAAAGGTTTGTACTACTTGCCATTTATTCCCTAACTCAGGATCGTCTAAGAATTTTTGTACTAGTCACCATTTATTCCCTAACTCAGGATCATCTAAGTAGAATACTTCAGATGCTTTGGAAGCCAAAATAAAAGGATCATCTTCATACATTTTTTATGTGTTAATACTCAGAAAATATTCATTATGACGTTTTCCCCTTTGAGGATTGCATAAATCCCACCAATCACAGTTAAATAGATACTCCACAAGGTCCCCCAATTATTTCATTCCAATTATATTGACAATAACCCCATAGAAATTAATGTTGTCTCCATCATGACTTCCTTCGACTAGGACACTACTATTGACTAGGACACCACTATTTTTTGTTCTCCTATGGCGTTCTCGATCCATAGAGTGATACTTACTTCCTCGAGAAATACATGTAAAATATTGATCAGCGCATTTCGTGGGGCCACGGGCTAGTGCATACAGCTCTATCAATATATCATTTGGATTACTCACATGCATTTGTACAACCTACATATTAAATAATGCATAAACATCTAAAAATAAACACTATAGTATTTTTTACTTTAGTACAAACTCGCATCTGTAATGTCATTACCTAGTGTTCAAACCATTTTGAGAACTCTCATCTTCATGTTTCTCCCAGTTCTTTGAACAAATTAATATGATCACTAAAATTAAACATTACCAAAAAAAATTACATTCGTATAATTTATGAAGTAAATTACAATATTAATGAATAGATAATGTGAACTTACTTCAAATGCCTCTCTAATTCGGGTAATTATTTAGCACGTACCACTGAACCTTCTCGAACTTTCTTACACACAAATCATAACCACGTGCTACACTAAGTGAACATACTTGTTGGGAAAACATCGAAAACCCATTTCGCTGTCTTGCTTTGTCAACATCAAGTTTCTTTCTAGCCGATCAAACCTCGTGTCAATGCCTTGGAAGTACTTGGAACAAAATGTATACCATTCATCATCAATATATGTTTCTGCAATTGATCATTCTGGGTGGGCCTTGTTACCCACTGTGTGTTTCAACTTTCCAAGGAATTGTTCAATGGGATACATGCATCTCTACTGGACTAGTCCTTCGAGTCGAGCCTTACGTGGAAAATGAACGGCTAAGTGAACCATGATGTTGAGGAATAACGGTGGGTAAATACTCTAGCTTACACAATATTATAGCAATTTCTCATTCCATACGATCCAAAACTTCTACATTCAACGTTCTAGCACATAAGTCTTTAAAAAATGCATCCAACTCAGTTAAAACCACCCGCACATCTCTCGTCAAGTATCCACGGATACCAACATGCAAGATACGTTGTAAAAATACATGACAATCATGGCTTTTTAGTCCAGTCATTTTTTCGCACACAAGGTTAGATTCAAGGCATACTCGTCTGGTAATTTAATCTTCATCAGCTACTCATAAAATGTAGCCATTTCACTCCTTGAAAACATATACCACCCAATTGGCATGTAGATAGATGAACCACTTTGTTGCAAGTGTGTTTCCGGTTTTATTCCCAACCACTTCAGATCTTTTTGTGAGTTTATATTATCATTCATTTTGCCTTCAAGTGAAATCAATGTTCCCAATATGGACTCGCAGATATTTTTTTCAATTTGCATAACATGGAAACTATGCCGTAATTTTAACGTCGACTAGTAAGGGAGTTCAAAAAATATGCTCTTCATTGTCTAATTCAACTCATTCGTATTTCATTTCCTCTTCCACTATTTTTTACCAAAATCATTAATTCTAACATCTAGAAATTGTGCAAGTACATCTTTACTAGACAAATATGGTGGATGGTGCCCCCATTCAACAATACCATCAAACATCATTGCATTTCCATGCCATCTATGGTCACTAGGTAAAAATTGACGATGACTCATGAAACATAGTTTCCTCCCATGCGTAAGCCATTCAGAATGTGTATGTTTGTTATAAGTTAGACATGTCATTTTGCCCTTATTACTAACACTAACACTATATATAGTCTAACACACACTAACATCATAGTCTTACTAACACTAACACTGAAGTATTACTAACACTAATACTATAGTATTACTAACACTAGCATTATAGTATTACTAATACTATAGTATTACTATATAATACATAGTTATATAGTGTATAATACTATTATATATATCGTGATTGAGGGGCAGACACGTTTGATATAGTATATATATTATTATACGGCATACTATTATATAATATATAGTTATTAGTATAGTATATATTATTATACTATATTATATTTGAAATGAGTTAAAAAAAAATATGCAATATATATACCATGTTTGAACATTAACTATTCGAACGTCCATGAAACGTTCAAACAGTGATACATCGTAAAGAAACGTTCGAACATCACATGATGTTCGTTCGATCCTTTCATTATACATTCGAACATCTTACTCAATCTGTAAAAATATAATTTCCATTTGATCATTAATTTGTTTGTTTGAACATTCTCTCATGTCTATTTGGTCGAATGGACTACTGGTACCGATCGTTTGAACATACATATGCGCGCATTCGAACATTTTTTGTTGGCGTTCAAACTTCTTTCAAGGACGAAATTCAACCGTCCCTGAAAAAAATGATCGTTTGAATGTGATCGAATAGTCTAGCAAATGTTCATCCCAAAAGATTCTTTTTGGGATGAAATTGTTATTTTGGTTCCCAAATATCTTTTGGAACACTGATAGTGGGACGACCTTAAGACTCTTTGTTTCATCCCAAAATGTATTTTGGGACAAAAGTTTTCGTCCTAAAATGCAGAGCTGTTGTAGTGCATCAAGTAGCATCATTTCTACAAACCCATCTGAGGAGATTTGAGAGAACCAGAGAGAGAATCGAGGAAATGACTTTTTTTTATGTATCTCTATGTGACGAAGAATGACTAGCAAGGAACTTTAATTTTTACAGTGTCATTTCATATTCTTTTTCTTATAATAGTTTTTCTTCTAATTTCCACTAAACTTACGAAACAGCTTAATCATGTTGAGACACTCGCCAAATAATGAGAAAATACTGAATAAAAAGATAATGAAAAATACGTGTAATAAATAAGCTCAATTTACAAACTTTAATAGTCCCGGGCCATCCTAATTAATTGCCATGGTTGGGTGGGTTTCCCAAACGTACTAGCCCCCCGGCCAGGTCATTAAAATCCCTTGCAAGCAGCTGAGAAGATGCATTTACAGCTGGTCTTAAATATTCAGGCCATGTGATGGCAATTAAGCACGAAAGAAAGAGAAGCAAACAGGAGAGGAAGACCAAGAGAGGACTACAAAGGTCAACCATGTCATGATCTGCAAGCTGGGCGGTCATGTTAAGGATACGGCCAGGGTTAAAAGCTTGTCGACGTCATGCATGCAGAACGGGAACCACGCACTAAAGGAGCATGTCTAAGTTGGTAGGTAATCAAGATTCATAGATCATCGGTATTAGAGTGGTAAATTGGTAGTCAATAAATAGACTTATCCGCCAACATTCATGGTGGCCAGGAGTCTTGTTGTCATGTTTATCGAATCTTTACTACCACTTTCGTTACATATATAGCGTATACAGTACAACACAATTGTTTTTTAATGACGGTTAAGAAATTGTGACAATTATCATACCGTCACTAGAAAGTCTTTTCTATGACAGTTTGTCACTAAAGACATATGTGATTTTTTTTACATTTACGTTCGAACATTATGGCTACTTACATGCGAACGTGAAATATTTTGATGCCAACGTTCAAACGTTAGTAATTAACATTCGAATGTGAAATGTTTTGCGCCAACGTTCGAACGTTAATTGTATATTTAAATTAAATATGACTCTAATTTAAAAATTATGTAGTTTTTATAGTGCATAATTTGTGAACAAGTCTAAAAAATTGACTTGTATATATTTATATATACACAATTTGTAATATATAAATATATATTTATGTTTATATATATTTGAAATGAAGTGATTTAGTATTGAAGTTGAAAAATATAACTTGAAAGAAGAATGAGAATTAAAATTAAAAAACCATAGAAATATTAAATAATATTTTTCCTTACATATATTAAAAGTAAAATACAAAATATAATAGAATTTCGAAAACAACACTCGGATGATAGCGTTGTTCGCGAAACTCGTACTTTGTATCTGTAACACTCCGTATTTTAGTGTATTTTTACTCAAGGATTATTTTTATTTATTCAAAAATTTATTCTCTTGTTTTAAAATTGTTGAATTTTTAGTTTGCTTATTTTTATGATTTTTAATTTTGTTAAAATTATTTTGAAGTGCTTTCTTAATATTATTTATTGTTATGCATTTAAATTTCTCTTTATTCTAAATTAGCTTATTGTTGCATTTAATTATTTATTTTCATTTTAATCGCTACGTTTGAATTATTTTATTGTACTTGTTGTTTTGAAATCGTTTCCATTGGATTATTTTTGTGATCCAAGATGTGAGGACTGGACCTCATTTCTTTTCCTCCATTTTCTCTTTCCTCTCTTTTTCTTTCTTCTTTTCTTTCATTTTCTTCTTTCTCCCCTCTGCTTCCCGCGCGACGCACTCCCCCTCCCTATCTTTCCTGTGCTCTTTTCCCTCTCCACCCAACCGCCGCCTCGCGCCGCCGCCCCTCCCTTCAACTCCTCCACCAGCCGGCAACACCACCCCACCAATCTCAGCCCCTAACTCGTCACCAATAGCCCCCATGCACCACACCAAGCCGCGTCGCTCTCTTCACTCCAGCACCGCCGTCGTGCTACCACCAGCCACCATTTCTTCATCACTTCATCCTCGACATCCTAGCAACCCAATGGACCCAACCCCAGCTCTGATTCGTCACCGGTGAAGCACATCCAACCCCATTTTCGATTTGGGTATTTTTTATCTTCAACCACCCGTTGCACCGCCACCCACTGTAACACCCCGTATTTTAGTGTATTTTTAATGAAGGAATTATTATTTATTGATTCAAAAATTTATTCTCTTATTTTAAAATTATTGAATTTTTTAGTTGGGTTATTTTTATGATTTTTAGTTTACGAAATTTATTTTTGAAGTGCTTTCTCTAAATTAATTATTGTTATGCGTTTAAATTTCTTCTCAAATTAAATTAACTTATTGTTGGGTTTAATTATTTATTTTCATTTTAATCATTGCGTTTGAATTATTTTATTTCACTTGCTGTTTAAAAATCGTTTCCATTGGATCATTTTTGTGACCCAAGATTTGAGGATTGAACCTCATTTCTTTCCCTACATTTTCTCTTTCCTCTTTTCTTTCTTCTTCTTTTCTTCTTTTCCTTTCTTTCTTTTTTCTTTTCTTTCCTGGCTCTTCCTGCGCGCATGTCTCTCCCTCTCTCCTCTCCCGTCCGTTTTCCTTCTACCCTAGCCCGCCGCCGTGCACCGGCGGTGACCGACACTGCCCCTCCCTCTCACCTCCCCTTCGACCGGTGATCTCCCCCTGTCATTTCAGCCCCTAACTCGCCGCCGATAGCCCCCACGCACCACACCAAGCCGCAGCACTATCTTCACTCCAGCGCTGCCGTCGCGCCACCTCCGGCCACCATATTCTCACCACATCATCCTCGACCTCCTAGCAACTCAATGAACCCAACCCCAGCTCTGATCCATCACCAGTGAAGCACATCCAACTCCATTTCTGTTTTGGGCATTTTTGCACTTCAACACCCTCTACGCCGCCACCCACGGCCAACCACCACCACCACCACCACTAGCTTCACTGACATCCCTAGGCCCTACTCTATCAATCTCGGGGTCTTCGTTTGCACCTGTTCAAAAGTGGGTTTTTTAGACCCACGACCACAGTGCATTTTGCACTGTTACGTTGCTGAGCCGTCACTTCTTCCACCTCCGTGATCCTCCAAAAATTATTATATAGCGATGTAAGTATTTTCCAAAGAACTCTTGTGATTTAAATGTATTTTTGCACTAACTCATTATACTATGATTTGGTTGGTTTTGCCAGACTGAGTCCGAGGAGTACGGGGGTCGGTTGGATTAGTGGATGAAGTATGATTGTGTTTCTGGGCCGTGTTGAATTGTTGGTTGGGATTTGTGTTGTTCATGTACATGGCATATATGCACACATGATCATGTTTGTAAAGGAAACTGGGTTTTCGTGTAATTGCATTCATGTTCATGTGTTTATTGAAAACTGGGATTTCATGTGAGAATGTTTTTTGGTGTGTGTGTATCACGACCCCAAGCCGAGATGGGGCATTATCTCAGTGGAGCTCCTCTGGTCACTTGGGAGCATAATATACTAAGTGACGTCCCCTAGATTGTCGTCAGGCGACAATGGGATCGGACAAGATGGTCTTGTGCCGACTCCATGGTCCTTCTGCTGGTGGGGACTAGAGGACCCTTGGCCAGCTAATTGGGAGTCGCTCGTTGCGTAGTGGATGCTTGGCCACGTACACGCCAGGTGCGGAACTGGGCATCGCTACGAAGCCAGGGTGTGCGGATGATCCCTAGGGGAGATCATGGTACATACGGTAAAATGGACTATTTTCTGGAAAAATACCGTGTGTTGGATTTTGTAAATTGTGTGAACATTTTCTAAGAAAATGTGTTGCGGATATTTTTGGGCCAACAGAGATTTTGGCGTGTGTTGGAAAATATTTATTTTCGTGGAAAATGATGTTATGGGCATAATGCATATTTCATCATATGCATGTATTATTGTTGGTGGCATTAATGTATTTTTATCTTGTGGTTGTTTGGATTTTACTTATTTGCGGTACCGTTTTATGGTAATGCAAATTTCGATACAGATGAGGCTAAGCCTGAGGATTTGGCTCCACCCGAGGAGTGATTTGGGATCACTCATTTTATTTGAGACTTGTATTATATTTTATTTTGGATGACTGTATAACTTTTTAAACCTTTTACTGATATTTAAATTGTCTTTAAATTCTGATACTTAGTTGACTTAATTATCCGCTGCGTTTTTATTGTACACTGTTGCATGTACACACACTTGGCACTATCGTTGGGATGCGTGACCATGTTATCATAATCTTGGCGTCTCGATTCTCGTGTTTCCTTACATGGGGGTCGGGGGCGCCACAGTATCTCCTTAGTCAAGGTGCCAACCTTGTCGTTGAGGATACCTACACGATGGGCTATCTCGACGACATACACCTCTACAATCGCGAGCGATTGATCGATCCTACGATCGATATGTGCAGTCAGCTGTGAGATCACCACATCAATCCAAGCCTGCCACGCATCTCCGGCAGGTGTACTCACCGGTTGCTAACTACTACTCCCCACATGACTGGCCCAGGCTGCATCGGAGGAAGTAGATCCTCTACAGGGGTGGCTGACGTCACCTAGCCTGTCCAATGCTACGTTGATGCATGGTCAGGTAGAGGGGACTCATCTAATCTTTTACCCGCTCCTCCGACTGGGTTGGTACTCTCAGAGCAAGTAATAGCTGGCTGATCAGGACACCGTATGAGAGATTGTCCTTGGAGACGATGCTCGCCTCGTAATAGATCCTCACAAAAATGTGTAGTGGCAAATCTATGGGATCTCCATGTGCCATTCGTATAAAAAACTATACCCGAAGTTGACTAAATGTGGTTTTATGTGCCACAGAATCCACATTTGTTGCAACATGCAGAAGAAAGGTAGCATATGATTCTGGTCAAAGGTGTTTTTCCTCTCAAAATGTAGAAATCCTCTTCTCGGTCATCATCTCGAGTCTCAAGGCCAATGTCCTTGGCCTCTGACCAATCTACATCTCTGGCTGATGCTGGCTCAAATGAGCGGCCAATAGATGATGCAAAAGTGCCTACATCCTCACGGGGTGTAGCGTGTGCAAATGTAGATGTGTGAACCATACCTAGAGAGTCAGCCGTAGTCGATGTCTCAACTCCTGGACGAATCCCGAGGTGCTTGGCGATGGCATCTAGTGAAAACTCAATGGAAACACCGAGTAGAGTCACGGTGTGAGAGGGTGCATCCTAAGGCATGTCACACATCCCATATATAACTCCTGAACCATTGAGGGGTATACATTCCCCCTCAATATGTAGATATTTCCCGATCCTCTACTAACGAAAATATCTCTGAGGTTCGTCTGCTCCCATATGAGTTCGTTGAACTCATTGATTAGAACCTCTCGCTCTATCATAACAGTACGAGCCCCGATACGAGCAGTGTCCTGAGTGGCTCCTTCCCTCCCTCATTTCTTGGTACGTAGAGGATGAGACATATCCTGAAAATTGAAAAGGAAAAAAAATTATTTACATTGATGCATTTTTTGTGTTAATTTTAAGTTGCTCAGCATTAACGTTTGAACATAGTAAAAGAAACGTTCGAACGTTTAGATAAAACATTTGGACGTGTATTCTTTATGTTCATACGTAAAACACATACGTGCGAATGTATAACATATATGTTCAAACGTAATATGTAAATAAATTTAAATGACATACGTTCGAATGTATGGGTTTTATGTGCGAACATAAAAAATGCACGTCCAAACCTTGAAGCATAAATAAATTTAAAAAGTAGTACGTTCGGACGTTATAATTAAACGTTTGGATATAAATGTTACGAAAAATAATGTCCGAATGTAAAACAATATACGTTCGAACGTAGCAGCCTCAACGACTATGTAATTAAAACGTCATATGTTCGAACGTCTTGGTGAAACGTTCGAACATTACGACACAGAATGGCTTGCCAAGCTACCCAAGTCTATTACTTGATAGATCCAATGAAAAATGCTGATGAAGATAATTGAGAAATAACTTGGCGAGTCGTACAAAAATTTATCCCTCAAAATATATATGAAGCAGGAACAAGTGCAGATTACGAGAATAGTGGAGATGAAAATGATACTTCAATTGTAGAGGCATACCAGGAAGATGGAGAGGATATCAACTTGTTTGTTGACCTCAGTGCACTTGAGTTGCTCCCCTTGTGTAGAGATGATGTCCCACCCGTCCATCTCAACCCGTTCGTATTAAATGATCATTCAATTCAAGTAAGTGAGGAGGAAGAAGAAGAATCAGAAGAAGAAGACGAATCAGAATCCAGGCAGGAAGTGGGTAAGGAGGACAAAGAAGAGGTGCATGATGATGATGAAGATGTTTTTTTAGGAGATTATGAAACAAGTATAGAAAATACATCCGAAGATGAAGAATAAAAGTACTAAATATTTTATTCATATAGGTGACTATAAAATATCTTGAATTTTCATAATTTCTTCTAATTAATATTCTTTTATATAATTAATTATTTTCAAGGATGCCGCCAAAATGACAACGAAAAAATGTGCCTCCGCCAGGTGCAAGTCCCGAACCCATTGAGGACTCCCCACTCGAGAAATCTGCTCCTGAAGATCAAGTTAACACGCTAGAGAACAACAGCCAGTCGACACCTACCAGTAAGGAAATATTGTCGTTGATAATTAATTATATAGTTAATACTTTTGTCTCAATAACTATATAACTATAATTATACTATTATCATGTAGTTCATGCATCTGCACGTCGCGGTCGTGACTATACACGTGGCATCTCTCTTGAGAAAAATAGAAGGCACAAAAAACTCAAGATCACCATTCCTGATAATTCTACTGGAGGAGTGGATAATAATGCAGCAACGCTTTCCTCCTATATTGGCACATTAGTTCGAGCTTATGCTCCATTTTATGTGCGCTCATGGCGAGATGTTCTGAATGAGATTAAGGAGCACATTCGAAGTCGTGTGCTGATGAGTTTACTTTGAGAGTACATTTTTTCACTTACATTAGTATATCATATTTTTGACCTGATTCACTTGTTAGGATGAATTCGATCTCGACTTTGGCCATAGCAAGGATTTGAGAACCATGAATGAGTTGATGGCTATACTATTTTGACGTCACAAGGGACGATGTCATGACCACTTCAAGAAGTTTGAGACGTTGGAAGAGGCTGCACAGTCTCCTTTCCAGTAGATGAAGTTAGATGATTGGAGAAAATGTTGTAATCTTTTCGCATCTCCAGATTATCAGGTATTTTACATTCATATCTTTTAATTATTTACATTCATATTCGTTCTATATATTATATGTATACATATTATAGGTAACATTCTTAATATATTTTGTAGCACTTAAGTTCTACAAATGCACAGAATATATCCACTCTGACTGTTCACCATCGTGTCGGTTCAAGGTCATTCCACCGTCCTGCTGAAAAATGATAATTAAAAAATTATAGAATTCATTTATTTTCCTGATATTATTTTATTTAAGTACTAATATTATCTTTTAAAAATTGCTAATGTCGCTTTATTAGAAACGTGATGATCTGAAACCTTTTCCCTCATTCATGTCTATACTACTGCTCACACTAATGAGCGTAATGAGTGGATGGATCCTATTGCTGCATATAATTATTTAAGCAGTGTTAATTTTACTAAATAAATTATGCAACATGTGAATAATTTATTTTTTATTTCTATTTCTTTTAATATGTTACTTATTAATGATCATAACTTTTTAAATTGCAGGAAAAAAATGATGGAGATGCAATCGGCGTCTGGGGGATCCTCTCCTAGTGACATAGGCATTCACACATCTGCTCGGGCCGCAGTCTTGTATGCCAAGAGGTTTGGGATGATCTATCAAGCATAGATGTTCATCCTTCTCAATCTCATCAACTTCACAAATTAATAATCTTACCAAAGATTTAGAAGTTGCACTATGTGAGAATGAGTATATGAGGTCGAGACAGCAAGAGTTAGAGTCTCTCTTAGAACGACAGTCTCATTTAGAGACGCGTTTGCAGGACCAATAGAGAGTCCAGGAGGAAAGAATATGCAGTGAAGTCCAAGAGCAAGTGTAACTGGAGATGATGGTGCAAATGGAGCATGTTATGTCATTGCAACAGAATCGCAGTGAGAGTGGAAAAAAGAAGAAATAAATTTTATCAGGGTATATAACTAGTTTTAATATCTAATTTTAAAATTTTATAAGACATTGTTAGTTGTTAATTAATGGTATGTAATATGATACAATTGACATGTTTTTAAATTTTATGAACTTAGTATTTCTAATTTGTACGTTCGAATGTAAATTAAAAACGTTCGAACGTTGATAATATGGACTTGCGGCTCATGTTGTCTCTGTTTTCTCCCCAAAACCTACACCTCCTCTCGTTGTCGGCTCTAGGATATGATTTTTGATAATATGTAAGGTTTAGCACTTGCGGACCTATGGACTAAGTTCCGCGAAATCTGAGGTTTTAGATTTTTGCATATTTTAAAGAAACGATTCGTACAACTTTTGAGATTTTAGTTCCAGTATGCTTGTTCGGTGGACTATAAGAAATAATTCTTACAAGATTTAAGGTTTAGAGTTCAGATTGACTTCATGGTACAACTTTTGATTAGGAATTGGAGGTTTAGACTTGTGATATTGATGTTTTAAAGGCTACAGACATGTTGTGAGATATTGCGAATTTTAGATCTGGTCACATATATATATGGACTAGTTAAATGTGGAGGTTAGTTCTTTTTAGATGTATTTGAGTGAGATCCAATGTGTTTAGGACTACAAGTTGTTAGAGTGCGCAACAAAAGCATGGTTTTCGTGATATGATAACTTGAGAGTTTATTTCGTTATTTATTGAGGTTTTATATTAGGTGGAGAATTTAAAATTTATTATTTGGTCTTTAATTGCATTATTGAGGTTTATATTTTAGACTTGAAATGGCAGTGTGTGCGAACGTGTATGGCTAGGAAAAATATGGGAGAATGCGAACGACAACTTTGGAAGGTTAGAAATTGGAATATTAGGTTCGACAATTTTGGAATATCAATTAGGTTCGACAATATGATTGACGATTAGGGTAGGCATGGAATGGTTGAAGAGGATAAATATTTAGGCTTTGCTTTTGGTACTAGCAAATTTCGAGGACTAAATTTTTTTTAAGGGGGGAAGAATGTAACACCAAAGCGTAGCACCAAGCCTGTGTTTTTATATTTTTTGGGTTATACGTATGGGAAAACCCACTTATTATTTCTTTTCCAGACTTGAGCCTAGAGTTTTTTTGAAATGGCCAAATGGCCCAAGCCCATAAGATCTTGTGCCAGACTCCACTACATGCACCGCTTCGATCACAATTCACGTCCATTTCGATCACGATTCACATCCGTTTTGATCACGTCCATCCTTCTCTCATCTCTAAGGTTTTGCTTTTAGTTTTCAACCACCTATATGTATATGTATATATATATATATATATACATATACGCTAAACCCTCATGCTTGAAGAAGACCCAAGCTACCGCAGCCTTCTCCTAGCCTACTGCTCCTCTACAACCATGGCTCCTCCACATTCAGCGTTGCACACCATCACGGAAGGGTAGATCAATGCTTGGCCCAACCCCATGAAGGAACTACAACCACCATGTTGTCTCTGTTTTCTCCCCAAAAACTACCATCCTCCATCTCGCATAGCCTTTCCACACCCATGCCCACGACAACCACCAAGTGGCACGGCCTTGAGCCACCCAGTTGCACTTCCTCCTTGACTCCACACCGTTCGAAACCTAGCCCCACGCCTCCACAAATAGCCATGTTGAAACTGTCACCCACTGTGTAGCAGTGCAATGAAAAGAGGGAGAGCCACGCGGCCGTAGGGACCGCCCTAAGCCACCGTTTTTGACTCCTGAAACAGAGGAAGCCATAACTGTTATTCTAAGGGGTGTGATCACCAAACGGTGTACCCCTTGGAATAACATCCTCTAACATGGTGATGGTTCCCATGAGGGGTGATGTTTAAGGAAGTGTCAATAGACACAACCTTTTGATTTAGTCAAAAGGTTGTGTCACTCCTTAAGGTTGTGACCTTTGGGTTACTATTGGTTAACCAATGGATGTGCCTTTTGTCAACCGGTGCATGATGGCCTATAAATAGGGGTCATTGGTGCACAAATAAAATCACTCAATTCCCTTTATTCATCACCAAATTGTGGGACAAATACCCTCACGGGAGTATCACCATATTATCGTAATTCTGCTTCCATTTGTTGTTTAATTTCTCTACAGTGGTATCAAGAGCCTAGTCATGTCAGAGGGAATTTTATCGTGTATTACAAAGACGATAAATAGGCAAGTGCTTGGTTTGGCAACCACACTTGTATATTTTAATCATCTTCGTTTGCTTGAAAATCCGAGAGAGAAACTTTTTCAGATCACGGTGGGGGGTCTACAGTACACTAGTAATCTTCAAAATCTTGTGAATTGTTATTATTTTGAAGAAAATTATTGGCATTATTTTACATAAAGAAATAGT
Organism: Juglans mandshurica; assembly: GCA_022457165.1. Lineage (NCBI taxonomy): Eukaryota > Viridiplantae > Streptophyta > Magnoliopsida > Fagales > Juglandaceae > Juglans > Juglans mandshurica. The sequence continues at coordinate 31,539,019 of CM039619.1, read as the reverse complement.
GAATTGAATAGTCCATTTTCACACACAATCACTGTTTCTGCCGGTCGCCGGAGCCCCTCACCGCAGCAAGACTTTGTGGACCTCGGGAGCACATCGGAATCTTCGTCGCCGGCCACCATCTGGTCGGACGGAACTGAAGACAACTCGCACGGGGTCACTGAAACGTTCCAGCGAGAGTTTGAAGACAACCCAGGACGAAACGGTACTGTTTCATCCAACGGTCACCCAGTTCGAATTCGGGAGGGTCTAAACGACAGTGTCGTTCAGTCGGTAGATCTAAACGACAATGTCGTTTGGTCCAACGGTAAGGAATTTCAAATTCCATCTGGACTAAACGACATTGTCGTTCAGCCCAAGGAGATAAATGACAACGTCGTTTTCGGCACTGACGAGCCACAACGGTTACCTCCAAACGGCACCGTTTCACCCCCTTCGAGCCGAGTCGCAAGCCGAGCCGTGAGCCGAGTCTCAAGCCGAGCCACAAGCCGATCTCCAAGCCGAGCCGCTTACTGAGCCGTTAACCAAGCCGTTGACCGAGCTGCCGACCGCCGGTTTTCTCCAGAACCCGGCTGAACCGGTTTACCCGGTTTCCTGAACCGGTTCCGGGCAGATTTTTTAAATGGGGCCGTTCGAGATCATTTCAAGCCCGATTTTGTCCGTTCAAAAGCCGTTGGGCTCCAAATTTCAAGCCAAAATATTACAAAGCCCCTGTTGGTCGAAATTATCGCCAGAAATTCTTTGAAATAGGTGAAACATCAAGGAAAGCTCGTTGATATCCTCGATCGGGGCGTCACTTTCATTATTCTCCTTATATAAAATATAATAGGTTAATTACTAGGCTGCCACCTTGGATTAAATCCAAGGATTATTATTACTATTAAGTTTGTAATAGTTTTAGTTTTTCACAGTTGAACTATTGTATTTAAATAATACACATTTATTATTTCTACATTCTTCTTGTTGATTAATTTTTTAAGGTTTATTTTTCATGGCACCAAAGAAAAGTATTGATCCCTCAGGGATAGAAAAATTGAATGGAAGAAATTTCCGGGCCTGGAAAAAGCATATAACTTTTCTTCTAACCCATGAAAATACCTTATATATATTAACAACACCAGAGCCATGTGAAGAAATTGTAGAAAATGATGAAAGTGAAAGTGGGAGCAGCGTTTCAAATAAAGATAAATGGATAGAACACAATGCGTGGGCAAAAGCTTTAATTTTGCATTGCATAAGTGATCATATTATTCCTTTATTTGAAGACTATGAAACTGCTAAAGAAATAATAGATGCAGTTGAAGCAAAATATGGTTTAAGGTCGGATACTTATATATAATTATTATTGGATAAGTATAACCGGACTTGTATGAAAGAGAATGATGATATTGGCGATCATGTACTTCAAATGAAGTTGATGGAAAAAAAATTAAATGATGCCGGTCATCCTCTCACTAATAAAATGCAAGTTACAACTATACTAAATATTCTTCCTTCATCTTGGGATCACATTATTACTTCTTTAACACACAGTGAAAATGAAGTAACAATGATATCGCTTCCAGTACTTTTAGTACTTGAAGGAGAAATGATGAAAAGAAGGAATAAAGATGGTGAATCATCCAATTTATTAATGGCTCAAGATAAGCGTTCTACACAGAATAAGATGAAGCCAAAACTGTTTAAGAAAAAGAAATGGTTAAAAAGAAAACAATATAAACCATTTTCTGGAAACTGTTTTGAGTGTGGAAAGAAGGGTCATTACAAATCATAATGTCCTAACAAAGGAAAAGCACAAGAAAGTAAGGAAATTGTGATGACAATCTCAGAAGTAATGCTAGTGGAACCAGTTACAGGTTCATGGTGGGTTGACTCTGCAGCAACAAGACATATATACAGGAACAAAGATATGTTTTTCAAACTTGAAGATAAACAAACTGGAGAGCACAAAGTCTATATGGACAACAATACATATTGCAATGTCTTGGGGCAAGGTACATGTAAATTCAAAGTGAATGGTTCCGTTATTTTACTTAGTGATGTTCTATATGTACCTAGTATTCGTAGGAATTTAGTATCAGTGTCTGTACTAGATCAGAAAGGCTACACAGTTGAGTTTAAGTCTGGAACCGTTGTAATAAGTAAGGGCAATGTGTCAGTGAAAGGCGTGAAAGATCACAATATGTATGTATTGAATGTTGATATTAATAAAGTACCTATTTCTAAGTATTTGAATGTGTCTACAGATTGTGCATATTTATGGCATTTAAGATTAGGTCATATAAATAAAAATAAAATGATCAGAATGTATAAAAGTGTATTAATACCACAAATAAACTCAGATAATTTTGATATATGTGAACCATGTATCAAAGGTAAAATGAGTAGTAAATCTTTTTCAAAAAGTTAGAAATCCACTAATTTACTAGAAATTATACATTATGATATTTGTGGACCTTTTAAAACAAAAACTCATAGAGGAATGGAGTACTTTATTACTTTCACTGATATTCAAGATATGGGCATATCTACTTACTCAAGCATAAATCTGAAGTAATTGAGAAATGTAAAGAATTTAAATTAGAAGTAGAAACCCAGTTGGGTAGACCTATTAAAAGTTTGAATAATGATAGAGGAGGAGAATTTGAAACTTTAGATAATTTCTGCAAATTGAATGGTATAAAACATATTTATATTATGCCATATAAACCTCAACAAAATGGCATTGCAGAAAGAAGAAATAGAACTCTATTGGATATGGTGTGATCGATGATGACATATGCTGATCTACCAATACATTTTTGGGGTGAAGCATTATCGACTGCTATATATATATTAAATAGAGTTAAAACTAAAACGAAACCTCTTACACCTTACGAATTATGGACGAGACATAAACTAGATTTAAGTAAGCTCAAAGTGTGGGGTTGTAAGGCACAAGTACTTATCCCAAGGCCACTAAGGGATAAATTGAAAAGTAAAACCTGAGAATGCAGGTTTATTGGGTATGTAGAAAACGAAAGTGGCTACATATTTTATCATTCTGAAAAAGGATTGATAAAAAGTAGGGATGCCGTTTTCTTGGAAAACACGAACCTTGTTACTCCTGTTGATCAAATAGATTTATTAAATGATTTAGAGAATCAACAGATCTCCACAGAATCTGAAAATGAAAATTATGATATTATTCAAATCCAGAATAATAAAAGAAAGTCAGATGAAAATCAATCTTCAGGTATTGATGTTGGAGACAGTGGGAGTAAAAGATCCAGAAGACCATCAATATTATTTTAAGATCATTATGCACTAAATACCAGTTTGGAAAATTTAGATAATGATCCTGAAAATGTTTTTGAGGCAGTCAACATTATTGATTCAGAAAAATGGCTTGAGGCCATGAAAGATGAAATAGAATCAATAAACAAAAATAATGTTTGGGAGTTAACAGATCTTCCAAAAGATAGAAAAGCTATTGGCTATAAATGGGTTCTCAGAAGAAAATTTAAAGTTGATGGCAGTTTGGAAAGGTACAAAGCAAGGTTAGTGGCCAAGGGATATACTCAACAACCAGGTGTAGACTTTGTGGATACATATTCACCTGTGGTGAAGTTCACATCCGTAAGGATCATCATGTCCATTGTTGCCAGGATGAATTTAGAATTACATCAGTTAGATGTAAAAACAGCTTTTCTCAATGGTGAATTAAAAGGGATATCTTTATGATTCAACCAGAAGGATTCCAAATTAAAGGACATGAAGAGAAAGTCTACAGGTTGAGGAAGTCACTGTATGGACTTAAGCAATCTTCAAGACAGTGGTACTTGAAATTTCACCAAGCCATTTTGGAAATGGGATATGAAATGAATCCACTAGATCACTGTGTATACATATGGAAAAATGATAATAAATTAACATTATTATCATTGTATGTTGATGATATATTACTGGCAGGTAATTGTCTAGATATCATGCATGAAACAAAGGAATTCTTGAAATCTAAATTTGAAATGAAAGACATGGGTGAAGCCGCTTATGTTCTTGGTATAAGAATTTCTAGGGATAGAAATTCAAATCTATTGTATTTATATCAAGAAAAATATCTAGAAAAAGTGCTCAAAAGATTTGGTATGGAAAATTGTAAATCTTTAAGTACGCCTGTTTGCAAAGCTCATATTTTAAATAAAAGTATGTGCCCAAAAGATGAAAAGGAAATAAGTGAAATGCTTAAAGTTCCTATGCTCAAGCTGTGGGAGCCTCATGTATGCAATGACAAGTACTAGACCAGATATTTGTCATGCAGTTGGATTGGTAAGTAGATTTCAATCCAATCCAAGTAAAGAACATTGGCAAGCAGTGAAGCGTATATTAAGATATTTACAAGGTACCAAAAATTTGAAATTGTGCTTTGGAAACAGTGATCTAGAATTAATCGGCTATAGTGATGCTGATTTTGGAAGTGATATAGATGATAGAAAATCTATAACTGGATATATATTTCTATTTGGTGGAACAGCAGTTTCTTGGTTAAGAAAGAAACAAGGCTGTGTTGCTAAGCCTACTTTGGAAGCAGAGTATATTGCTTGTAGTACTGCAGTGAGTAATGCGGTGTGGATAAAATGCTTTGTTGAAAGCTTAAATTTGGGTACATCCACAGAACCAATCAATGTGTTTTGTGATAATCAGCCTGTCATTTCTTTGATAAAAAGTGGAACACAGAGTTCCAAGGGTAAACACATTGATGTGCATTATTACTATATTTTAGATATAGTGGAAAAATGTGAGGTCAAGGTTAATTTTGTTTTCTCGACCGAGATGGTAGCAGATCCAATGACCAAAGGCTTATCTTTGGAGAAATTCAGAGAACATGTGACTAGAATGGGATTGAAAGAAACCTATGTGAAGAAATCTCATGGTCAACATGCATAACTCAACAAATTTTGGGGACGCCTAGAAAATTGGAGTTATGGAGATACCCAAAAATGAAAAATTTTGGTCATTTGTAAAGTCACTGATAAGGTGATCAAGGAAAACCTCAGGAATGGCCTTAGGATGAGTACTTGATAAATTTTAGTGCAGATTGATTAACCAAGTAAAAGGTTGATCATAGTAAAGTCGCTGATAAAGTGATTAAGGAAAGAGTCAGGTGAGCAAGTACTTAACGAAAATTCAGTGCCATTCACTAAAGTTAAATGTGATTTGATTACCCAAATAAATGGTTAATCATTTGCAAAGTCGTTGATAAGGTGATTAGGGAAAAACCTCAGGAATAGCCTCTAGAGGAAGTACTTAACGAAAATTCAGCGCAAGTCGATACATATGTTATCGGCTGAAGTCGTCAATTGTGACAGAGGTATGGATTGTTGATCTAGTCACAGAGAATTGATGCCATTCACTAAATTTTTTTTTTAGTGAAATGAAGTCACCCCTAATATGTGATCAGTGGGAGCACATATGGTAAAGGGTGCGGTCAGATAAGGTAATGACAAAAAACGTGTGCACGTAGAGGCTTGTCATGCTCTGACGCCGATCTGCAAGAGTAGCAGATGAGAGTTGAGTAGTGGAAAGCTCATATTGGTACCAAGGTAAAATACTCAACTGGATCATCACCGTTTTGTGTGATCAAGTGGGAGATGTTATTCTAAGGGGTGTGATCACCAAACGGTGTATCTCTTGGAATGACATCCTCTAACATGGTGATGGTTCCCATGAGGGGTGATGTTTAAGGATGTGTCAATAGACACAACCTTTTGATTTAGTCAAAAGGTTGTGTCACTCCTTAAGGTTGTGACCTTTGGGTTACCATTGGTTTACCAATGGTTGTGCCCTTTTCAATAGGTTGTGTCACTTCTTAAGGATGTGACCTTTGGGTTACCATTGGCTAAACCAATGGATGTGCCTTTTGCCAACCGGTGCATGATGGCCTATAAATAGGGGTCATTGGTGCACAAATAAAATACTCAATTCCCTTTGTTCATCACCAGCTTGTGGACAAATACCCTCACGGGAGTGTCAGCATATTATCGTAATTCTGCTTCCATTTGTTGTTTAATTTCTCTACAATAACTTGAGCTGTCACCTCTACATCATCTCGGGAGAGCATGACGCCACCGCTAGGAGCAACCGTGTATGCCAAAGAATAAGTCTCCACAGTCGAAAGCCATCCAGTTGTCACCCAGCACCACCTTTCACCGCCAACACGTTGCATGATACGTAAACCCCCCTCTCCCTATCTCTCGACTTACTCTCTCTCTCTCTCTCTCTCTCTCTCACAGTGACCTTCCGTCGCCGTCAACACCGTCTTCCTCTCGCCCAGCGCCGCCGCTCGTTGCTCCTCTCAGTAGGTCTCAACCCTACCACCCTTTGCTAGTTCGGTTTTGGTTTCCAAAATAGGAAGAAGTAACATTGTCCCGTATAGTTGAACATAAATTTCTGATGAAAGTATGATTATGCCCTTTGAGTTTACAAGCCAAAGTTTGAACTTTAATATATTTATGGTTGGACGTGAAATTATCATGGGTCTTAGTAGGATTGGAGAAATTAGGAGGGAATCAATAATTTTTTTAGAGTGACGATATTTTTAGGGTTCTAAGGAAGGGTAGATATTGAGGAAAAGTATTAAATTTTATATCTCAGGTTTTAATTACAAAATGTGTATTCAATTCGAAATTTACGAAAGTTACGTGACTATTTTATAGGTGACGATTGATTTTCGCACAGTACTGTTTTGAGGAAATTCTGAAAAGCTAAGAAGTCCAGGTAAGCGGGGTTTCTATGCTAGACTTTGCATAAAAATAAAATGATCTGAGGTTGATTTTGGAAAATATGAATGTTTTTTTATGAAAAAAAAATTTGGAAACGACCTCAATTATTTGTTCTGCATTACTTATGAGATTCTGTTCAAGAATAATATATTTTTCTGGCATGACTGGTGTAGACATGAGCTTATTTTCTGGCATTTTGTTTGTGAACTGTGCAAAAGAGAGTGAATATGAAATTTTGTGCATAAATTATATTTTTGTTATTTGATTCTATTCTGTTATGAAAATGTTCTGTACTCTGATATAATGTGATTTTTGAAAACTTTTGGCATGACATTCTGAATCTGTATTCGATTTGTGGATGGTGATCTGTTTGACCTACCATGGGTGCTAACAGTGGTTTCTGTTTGGGTTGGTACCAACTGTTCTGTTTCTAGTACACCCACTTTGGAAATAAAGTGATTTTTCTGACAGTCTTTCCTGTGTGCACACTCGGGGCTTGGAGATTATTTTCAATATTATTTTGCATGTATGTTTCGATTATTTAACCATCTTTTTTTTGAATGGAGCATACTCATCTCATTAAGAAATTGAAGTTACAAATGTGACTTATCGATACAAGAAATTCCAATACACAGAAAATCCAGTTATAAGTCAACTAACTCAACAGATCTGTAGCTTCCCCACACACAAATACATTTGCGGTAGATATTGTCTTAACTTCTAATCAAACTTTCTCGAACCCGAGAAAGCGCTCTGTAGAAACAGAACTTAAAGGTCCTCTCTATCCTCCCAGGGAAGAAGAGTACGAGACACTGCTATGGACATCAAAATCCAAAACCTATTCCTATTTTATCATAATTAAAACTAACAAACTACTATAAAAAAACTACAATAACAACTACAAGACCACAAGCTCTGATGAGACCTCAGATGACACGCCCACCGCAAGCATCGTCATTTCGAGCTCTGGTGGAGCGAGCACCCAGCGTACATACAGACCATTAACAGCCCGGCCGTATAACCACCGGCCGTAGCATCGCCCAACACTCTCGAAAGCCTTGCCCCGGATTACGTCCGATCTAAAGGTCCAAACCTCACTCGGGTCAACAAAAGCAACACCAACATAAGAAAACAAGACAAGCTACAAAAACTGAAACAGACAACAACATAGAAACGAAACAAAAGACAGAACAAAAAAATAAAACGGATGAACAGTACACATTTGGTTGGCAATATTTCGTGCAGGACTGTTCACGCTAGGAGGAAAGCCGACGGTCAGACTTGGAAGACCTGGAGCCAGCGGTTCCACAGCAACCGAGCGTGGTGTCGTTAGGGGGTTCCTCGGTGGCGCGTGAGGGTCACGCGCAAACGCTGTCCGGATTTTCGTGCCGCGCGTGCGGTCTACGCGCCACTCTGATGGACGCCGGATTTGGAGGTTTTGAAGATCGGCGGCTGGGCTTCACACCGGTGGGGCGCGTGTAGAGAACTGGTGGCCGGAAAGGCTCGAACGGCGATCCTCCCTTATTCGGCCTAAAAACACAAAGAAAAATAAAAACACTACACAGAAGTTAAAAACTAGACAGAGAAGAGGGAGAGGGCAAAGGGAGGGGGCGAGGAGCCGAAGCTCTCACCCCCTTTCAGCAGATCTTGAGGTTTTGTCGATTAAGGGGGTTTTTCGTTCGGAACTAGAGAGTATGCAAAGGGGGTTTTTCGTTCGTTAGAAAACGGATTCCTGGCCCCGCTCGTTATTAAGATGGTTAAACGGATTATTTAACCATCTTAACTTCATGTATTGTGGGTCCAATAATCTGTTTCTACTCATCAGGCAATAACTAAACTATTAACGTTGGTTTTTAGTCGGCTTTATGGGCACTGTAATATTAGATTTCCTATGTGGACTAATCAGTCTATACTTTTCCAGTTATTGAAATTGTAAAATGAAATTTTAAGTTTTTAATTATTAATGTGGACTAATATCCCAGTTATTATCATTTGTCACAAATGCCAAACACAAATCTGACACTTTTGCGACCAACCGGTGCCTAAAAAGGGATATTGTGTCCACAACATCTTTCTCCTTGCCATATTTACAATTGTGTCGATAGGATAAGCGACGGAAAATCACTTAAAAAGGTCATCTGCGGCACTATGGTTAACACCCCGTATTTTAGTGTATTTTTATTGAATGATTATTTTTATTAATTCAAAATTTATTCTCTTGTTTTAAAGTTGTAGGATTTTTAGTTGGTTTATTTTTATGATTTTAATTTTGTAAAAATTATTTTGATGTACTTTCTTAATATTAATTATTGTTATGTATTTAAATTTCTCTTTATTTTAAATTAGTTTTTTGTTGGGCTTAATCATTTTATTTTCATTTAATCACTACGTTTGAATTATTTTATTTAATTTGTTGTTTTGAAATCTTTTTCATTGGATCATTTTTGTGACCCAAGATGTGAGGATTGGATCTCATTTCTTTCCCTTCATTTTTTTTCCTCTTTTTCTTTTCTTTGTCGACTCATTTTCTTTTCTCCTCTCTCTCTCCTCTCTTCCGCGCGCGATGCCACCCTCCCTCTTTCTCTCCCCATGCGTTTTCTTCTCCTCCCCCAGCCCGCTGCCGCGCGCCGCCGTGTCCGACACCGCCCCTCCCATTAGCTTCCCCACCGACCGGCGACCACCTCCCTCCATTCCCAGCTCCTTCCGCGCCGCCGTTCTCCTCCATGCAAGGCTTGAAGTCGTGGCCTTCCTTGTGCTCGCGTGCCACCGTCGCGCCACCTCCAGCCACCATTTCTTTACCACATCATCATCGACCTCTTATCAACCTAATGCAGCCAACCCCAGCTCCGATCTGCCACCGGTGAAGCCCCACCATCAACATTTTCGTTTTGGGCTTTGTGATCTTCGACTGCCCTCTACGCCGCCACCCACGGCCAATCACCACCACCATAAGCTTTACCGACATCCCTAAGCCCTTTCCTAGTAATCTCAGGTTTTCGTTTGTACCCGTGCAAAAGTGGGTTTTTGAGACCCATGGCCACAATGCATTTGGCACTGTTCTATTGTTGTGTTGTCACTTCTTACAGCTCTGTGATCCTTTGGAAATTATAAAATAGCACTATAAGTATTTTCCCAAAGAAATTTCATGATTTAAATGTATTTTTGTACTAACTCATTTCACTGTGATCTGGTTGGTTTTGCCGGACTGAGTCCAAGGAGTAAGGGGGTCGGATGGATTGGTGGATGAAGTTGTTTGTGTGTTTGAGCTGTGTTGAGTGTTGTTGGATGTTGGTTATTGAGATGTTTCATGTACATGACACATTTGCACACATGATCATGTTTGTAAAGGAAATTAGATTTTCGTGTAATTGCATTCATGTTCATGTGTTTATTGAAAACTGGATTTTCATATGATATGGTTTTCGGGTGCGTGTGTGTCACGACCCCAAGCCGAGATAGGGCATTATCTCGATAGAGCTCCACTGGTCAGTCGGGAGCAGAATATACTAAGTGACGTCCTCTGGGTTGTCGCTGGGCGACAACGGGATCGGACGGGATAGTAAAGCTCTCGTGCTGACTCCGTGGCCCCTCTGCTGGCGGGGGCTAGAGGTTGCTCAGCCAAGAACACGCTGGGCGCTGAACTGGGCATCGCTTGTTACGAAGTCACATGCACGGTCGTTACCCGTGGTGTGGTGAAGGGAGTCAGGGTGTGCGGATGATCCCTAGGAGAAATCATGGTGCATATGATTAAAATGGATAATGGGCTATTTTCTGAGAAAATAGCGTGTGTTAGATAAATGGATTTTGTGTGGGTCATTTTATAGGAAAATGACGGATTGTTATTTTTGGCCTAGGACGCAAATACCAGGTATTTTTTGCCCCGAATTTATTTGTTTTCCCGGCGATTTAAATCACGCAAAAAATAGGTTCTATTGTAGTGTGGAGTCAACCCAGGAGACCAGATCTAGTTTGTGCACAGAAAATGTTTAAATATATGATCATATAAAAAAATAAAACTGCAATGTATACATTGGTTACGATCTCTAACTGTGACATCAAAATCCTTATCATTTTTTTTCTTTACATGTACAGTGTTTGTAATAATGGAGTGTTCATTGGGATTTTACATTCCTCATTTCATATCTTTTATCTTTTTATTAATATCATGCATGCATGATTATTACCAAAAAAATAGAAAGACAAGATGATACTTAGAAAAATATCATCTAATAACATATGGTGATGGTAGGCCCAAGCTTTGAAAGCAATCGATTTCACATTTCCTCTAATATTTCTACATCCCAGCACAACGTAATTTTTTTTTTAAAAGAATAAACCCCTAATTGAACTAAGAAATTAAATTCTTTATATTTTGTTTTTGCTGATCGGCAAGATTAGAACCTAATACCCGCCAAAACCTCAAATTTTGATTTTCTTGATGACCAACCAAACTTTATTTTGGCAGTGCTGGAAACACACAAATTTACGTTTGCAATTAACATGATTTTTCCATGTTGTAAAAGAACTTAGTGGCTGGCTAAACAATCATAAGCAACATGTAGACACATGACAAAAGTTTAAATGAGCGCTTGCAGGAGCAAATTTTGGCGAAAAAACAGATTAGTAGTTTTAATGGTTTCTTCAAATGGCACACAGCACATGCTTGTTTAATCGGTTTGGTAAAAAACAAATAAAAAGCACATGAATACAGTAAGGCAGCTACAAGCAAAAACACACATCCCATTGCACTCACAACTCCAAATCTAACCCATAAAAACATTCCTCAAAGATTATTTCATTCAAACATTCTCATCAAAACAAACTCAAAATCAACATAGAGAGAACAAAAGAGATTCAACAGAGAGAAGAAAATAGACCCAAAAGGCTAGTGGCAATTTCTGTCGAAGGTGGTGGTTGAAACGTCCGGACAGAGCACAACGATGATGGATTCATGATACTACAGTGGTCCGGTGAGAGACAATGGCGGCAAAGGCATGCTTGATGCAATGGCTAGGGTTTCGGCGAGAGAGAGAGAGTTTCGGGGGGTGGGGGGCTAAAGGGCTGATGATAATTTTAATATAGGAAAAAAACGACGTCATTTTGATGGGAATAAAAAAAAAATTGGGGTATCGAGTTATACCTGAGTTTGTGATGTGATCACATCCAAGCCGGAACTTGCAACTAAAACTCAGTTATTTTGGACTAGGCCGGGAAAAGACTCGATCGAGATGAACAATCCTAGACACAAATGATCACATACTAGGAAATGTTTGAAAAATGGATAATAAAGTTGTTGTAACTACAAGTAGAGGTAATTAGACATCCACTAGAACATAAAGCAATGCCCAAGTTAGGGGCTGTTGAAATAGTCGTGCCTTTATTTTTCTATCCATGCATTCTAGCATTTGGCGCAATGTTTTTTCACTCCAACTTGATGATAACATAATAGAAGTCATTGGATTCACTTAAATCCACGTAGATACAAAGCTTGTTGAACATGTACTTGGAAACAACAACTTCATCAGCACCCATCCAATTGTAAATTACATAGTTGCATGGTGACATACTAATTGGGACATATATCTTTACTATATTACTCATATGCAATTAAATTTTGAAAGATTGACACTGTGGATCGACTCTCCTATTTTCAATAGCAAAATTTCCATTAGCCCATTGTTGAACTTAATTTCAAACAAGTTATTTCTATCTTTATAAAGTGAAGGACCAATAGCTTTATCTGACACCAGATCAAGTATGGTTTGTTTAACTTCTTCATGATTATGATTGTTGGGGATAAATTGAGTGAGTATAAACTTTAAAGCCCACCAAGAACCCATGAGGATTGAATTCCAGTTATGCAAGGGTGCAAAAGAGAAAGGGAGAAAGTGAGAGTATTAGCTAATAAAACTTGATTAGACATAAGATTGGAGGATAAGACATAAAGTAAGGGAAAGGGACATGAAGAGAGGGAGAGGCAATGTGTGGCGCCCCCAACCCCTCATAAACAGGAACACGGGGATCGAGACGCCCGGATGATGACAACACGGTCACGCATCCCAACGAAAGTACTAAGTGTGTGTACATGCAACAGTATACAAAAATAACGCAGCGGATTAGTCAACTAAGTACCAGAATTTAAATACAATCTAAATATCAGTAGAGGTTTAAAAGCAGTTATACAGTCATTCAAAAACAAAATACAATACATTAAAATAAAATAGCAAAGCAAGTGATCCCAGATCACTCGTCGGGCGGAGCCATCTCCTCAGGCTCGCTCTCATCCACCTCTGCATCAAAATCAGCATTACCAAACACGGTACCGCAGGTAAGTACAAACCAAACAACCCTCAGGAATAAAATGCATTTAATACAACCAACATGCATGCACATGATAAAATATGCAATATCCTCAAAACCATCATTTTCCCCGAAAATGAATATTTTCCAACACATGCCAAAACCTCATTTGGTCCAAAAATAATCTGTAAAATATTTTTCCAGAAAATGGTTTACACAAAATCCAACACACGCTATTTTTTCAGAAAATAGTTCATTTTTAACGTATGCACCATGATCTCTCCTATGGGTCATCCGCACACCCTGGCTTTGTAGCGATGCCCAGTTCTGCGCCCAGCGCGTACGTGGCCAAGCATCCTCTAGTCCCAGCCAGCAAAGGACCACGGAGTCGGCATGAGACCATCTCGTCCGATCCCATCGTCGCCCGGCGACAATCCAGGGGACGTCACTCAGTATATTACGCTCCCGAGTGACCGAAGGAGCTCCACCGAGATAATGCCCCATCTCAGCTTGGGGGTCGTGATACACACGCACCCAACAAATCATTTCACATGAAAACCTAGTTTTCAATGCACACATGAACATGAATGCCAAAACACGAAAAACCCAGTTTTCCTTTACAAACATGATCATGCATAAAATCATGAAATGTACATATACCGACTCAAATCAACAACCATCAATAACCAACTCAAACAAATCCAACCAAACAACTCCATCCACCAAACCATCCGACCCCCGCACTCCTCAGACTCAGTCCGACAAAACCAACCAGCAGTTCAAATACAGTGTAATGTGTTAGTACAAAAAATACATTAAATTCACAAGAATTATTTGAAAAATACTTACAGTGCTATATAATAATTTCTGGAGGATCACGGAGGCACAAGAAGTGGAAAAATAGCTGCAGAACAGTACAAAATACACTGTGGCCGTGGGTCACAGATACCCACTTTTCAACGAGTGCAAACGAAGACCCGAGATTGATAGGGTAGTGCCTAGGGATGTCGGTGAAGATAGTGATGGTGAAAGTTGGCCGTGGGTGGCGGCGCAAATGGTGGTTAAAGACCAAAAACACCCAAATCGGAAATGATGTTGGACGTGCTTCACCGGTGACGGATCGGAGGTGAGGTTGGGTCCAATGGGTTGCTTGGAGGTCGAGAATGATCTGGTGAAGAAATGGCGGCCAATGGTGGTGCGACGGCGGCGCAACGACGCAAGAGGTGCCGCGGCTTCAATGGGCTCGTGGTGGCTAACGGCGGCACGGTTGGGGCTGGAAATGGAGGGGTGGTGTCGCCAGCGACTTGGGAGCCAGGCGGTGTCGACCACCGCCGGTGCACGGCGGCGCTAGGGGCGAAGGAAGAATCGGACGGAGAGAGGATGGGGTTGGCGTCGCACGCGAGAGGAAACCAGAAGAAGAAAAAAGAAAAGAAAGAAAAGAAAGGAAGAAAAGAAAAAGGAAGGAAAAAGAAAAGAGGAAAGAGAAAATGTAGGGAAAGAAATGAGGTCCAATCCTCACATCTTGGGTCACAAAAATGATCCAACGGAAACGGTTTTCAAACAGCAAGTGAAATAAAATAATTCAAACGCAGTGATTAAAATGAAAATAAATAATTAAACCCAACAACAAGTTAAGTTAATTAGAGAAGAAATTTAAATACATAACAATAATTAATTTAAAGAAAGCACTTCAAAAATAATTTTCGTAAACTAAAAAATCATAAAAATATTCCAATTAAAAATCTAATAATTTTAAAACAAGAGAATAAATTTTGAATCAATAAAAATAATTCATTCATTAAAAATACACTAAAATACGGGGTATTATACAATGGATAGGGGGGTCGGCTTACTAGGGTACTAGGATCGACTTCTGAATGAGAGAACCACTACAAGAAAACTGGGCTATTGCGGCGATTTTTTGTCCGCTGGAAATAATATTGCCGCAATAGCCCAGTTTTAACGGCGATTTTTATCTTCGACGCAATAGCCCAGTGGTTCGGTTTTGCTTTTATTTTTTGCAGGGAATTTTAAGTGTTTTCCGGCGAATTTATTCGCCGCAAATAAATTTAGGTTTTAAGCGGTGAGTTTTAAGATATCTGTGGCGAATTTATCCGCCACAAAATGATAAAATCTTATGGCGTCGCACAATTTCGCCGCAATAGTGATTTTAAGTCGTGGGTGCCAACACCCCAGGAAATGTTTACATTTCCCCCCAAATCCGATTTCTCATTCCTCGTCCCCAACTTTCACCCATCTCCATTTCTCTCTAGCATCAGATTACTCACCGCCCACACAAAACTTCCACCGAATGAAACCGCTAACTCACAAACCAGTGATTCTTGTGTAAGCAATGTACGCGGTTCCGCCCCATCGAAAACCAAGTAATCGGCTTCTTCATCAGTTTATGCGGAGTCGACCCCAGTGAAAAAAGTCCAGTTTTGTTTTACTCTAAGGCTTTGTGAAATCATCATCGTCGACCCTTTTCCGAGGCAAAGTGGGTTAGAGTCCATTTTCCATCCCATTCATCTCCTTATCCACTCAGCTGGAGTCGATTTCCCAAGGTAATACTCTGTTCTAGGTCTTCATGGTTCTTAACGAAATCGTGCGGGTAAATTAGAAATGGGGTTGTTTTGTTATAATATTTATGCTTAGGTTTTCCTTTTGCACACACATTTGACAATCACAAGCGGGAGCAAGTGTTTTAGTTTTTTCGACTCTGGCAAACTTCATACAATGTGCCTGGGTTACGGGCAGAACAAATTAAACCCAATGTGACTTGTTTTTTTAGTTATTAAAGCAGCATTAACATCTTATGCCTGCACACACACACATACAGAGTACCTAATCATCAAGTTGTATCTGTTGCTTCATATAAGTAAAATGGAAGAGGATACTGTCATTCAGAAACACTTGGTGCTAGATTTTAGGGTGAAAAAAAAGAAGATAAAAAGATAAATAAAGAAGATTGATATAGCTAAGATTATCTTGGGTGTACCAAATCCACAAACTAATTACAAACTAATTACAAAGAATAGGTTAGTAGATGTTCTTCTGTTTTTTAAATAGTTAGTATCTTTGTATTATATACTTGGTTCCGTTTGTATGGTATTGGGTTTTATATTTTTTGGGTTGATTTTTTTAGGCTTTTGTAAGTTTTTTTTTTTCAATTAAAACTAAAGGTTTTATAAAAAATAGAGACATGATTCTCATTCGGTTCGTATGATATTGGGTTTTATATTTTTTTTGGTTCATTTTTTTAGGGTTTTAGTTTTTTATGTTTTCATTAGGACTCAAGCATTTTATTAAAAATAGAGACATGCTTCTTATTAAGTAAAAACTAATTGGACTTCACCAAACAATATGGACTAAATCGGTTTTACTTTCTCATCTATATCTGTCTTTTAAAAATCGTCAAAGGAGTGAGAGAAGTTTTTGTAAAATAAACCAAACAAAAAAACAAATGAAAGGAATTGTATGATTGGTGAATTTTCAAGGTAGTTAAAAAACATGCTTGTAAAGGGAAGTTGTGTGTATTCCAGGAAGAATTTTGGTCTATGTTTCTAGGTATAGATAAAAACCATGGGAGTTTTGATTGATTATAAGAGCTCAAGGTTTTGTTTCAAAAAAAAACCTCAAGGTTTTTATTACACCAGGTGACAACAGGAAAACAAAAACCTACGCGAGGAATATAAGTTATAATATTATAACTTACACTGGGGCTAGATATACGAGGAATGACACGATGTTACCTACATACAATGAGATACCAAAAATGACATGAGACCTTGAAATTAGTATATAAGAACTCGAGATGTTTAGAACGGGAGAAAAAGGGGCTATACGTACCAAGAAGGCCGAAAACGAAAGACATCACGTGATGATCAACATGGATCGTTCCCATTCTTGCTTGGAAGCCAACCCTTTTGGTTCTTGACCAGGGTGTCCGGCAGGGGATCGATTAGCTAGGCTAGATGTGGATCAGGCCGGCACCACATACGTACAAAATATCACCTAGCTGCTTGTCATGAGTCTTGTCTGTTAACAGAACCAGAGAACTCCAAGACCATTTTTCCTAGAGAAACTCTATGAGAGTGATTGTAGAGAGGATGAAGAGCTTCTATATATTCAACCCTATTTATAGTGGATTTGGCACCAAAGACCCGTGGATATAGGCCACAATGCCCAAGCACTTAAATGCTTGTTTCCTTTACTTTCAGTCATTTATCATTAAGAAAGTCATAAATAAGTATTCCACGCACGTCAACACCAAGACCACATCATAGAAGATGATCATTCGACCATGCTCTTGAGACCGAAAAGTACATCAATTGGGAAAAGAAAGTTCACAAAGAAAGGTTTGATCGTCATTGTTTTTTTTTTGGTGTAAATATATGGTATAGAATGAATCTAAAATTTTTTATATATCTCGATCTATGCAAGACGTATCATATTAGATTACAGTAAATAAGCTTTTTATCAAACTATTTCTCTTTTCTAATGAAGTTTACGTGCTTAGAAAAAAAAAAGAAGCTTTTTCGGATGAATTCTAACACATTTCAAAATAAGGAGTCTCAAGTGCATGCATTTTTACATTATTATTCAATAACTGATGGTGGATAGCTCAACAAAAGATCTAGTGAGGAGCCACATCATTCATTTAATTCATTACATTAACTAAGAGAACTACACGATTGATTAAGACAGTACATGAAAATCTAATTAATAATGGTAAATGTGGTTTGTGTAATTGCAAGCAAAAGCAATAAGACGGCCGCAAGAAATAAAAGAAGACACCAAGGACCATTGAAATAATCGTGCCGTAGTTTTGCCATCCATACATTCCGACGTCTACTGCAATGCTTCTTCAAATCGTCAGTAATTTTAGCATAAATGGGAGACCTGGATGGAAGATAGACATTGTGACCAAGCTTGTTAACCATGGTGGAAGTAACTTCATCATCACCTAAAAGGTTTTTGATAATTCCTCTTCGATGGAGAAATTCAACATCCTTTGGAGAATTAATGAGATCATCCAGGAAGCACATATAGTCGGTGGCGTAATGGGAATCCTTGTCTTGACTATATTGCTCGAATGCAATTAGATTTCGTAAGTTTGTCTCTGTATTATCATCTATTGTCAAAGGCGAAACGTCCAATACCCTATTGTTGAACTTTATGCCAAATATGTTACCTTCCTCTGCCTTGTGGAATTTAACTCCAGCCTCATGAAGCTCAATAGCACTATGTATTAACGTCCAATCATCTCCAATCTCTGCCCCCTTGGAAAGCTTTGTGAAACCTACACGATTGGTGTAACACCCCGTATTTTAGTGTATTTTTAATTGAAAGATTTTTTTTGTTATTAATTTAAAATTTATTCTCTTGTCTTAAAATTGTTGAATTTTTAGTTGTGTTATTTTTATGATTTTTAGTTTACGAAAATTATTTTCGAAGTGCTTTCTCTAAATTAATTATTTTTATGCGTTTAAATTTCTTCTCAAATCAAATTAATTTATTATTGGGTTTAATTAATTATTTTCATGTTAATCACTGTGTTCGAAATATTTTTATTTCACTAGCTATTTTAAAATCGTTTCCGTTGGATCATTTTCGTGACCCAAGTTATGAGGATTGGACCTCATTTCTTTTCTCTCTATTTTTCTCTTTCCTCTTTTCTTTTTCTTCTTTTCTTCTTTTTCTTTTTTTTCTTTTTCTTTTTTTTTTCCTCCCCCCTGCTTCCCGCGCGGACCTCCCTCTCTCTCTCTCTCTCTCTCTCTCTCTCTCTCTCTCTCTCTCTCTCTCTCTCTCTCTCTCTCTCTCTCTCTCTCTCACGCCGTGCAACCGTTCCTCACCCAGCCCGCCGCCGTCGCGACGCTGTGGGCGACACCGCCCACCCCATCGTGCTCCCCACCGGCCGGCGACCTCCCCCCTCCGATTTCCAGCCCCAGCTACGCAGCCGTTAGCCTCCACGCACCACACGAAGTCGCGACATTCCTTGCGCCGCTGCGCCGCCATCGCACCACCTCCGGCCACCATCTTCTCACCACTTCATCCCCGACCTCTTGGCAACCCAATGAACCCAACCCCAGCTCCGATCCGTCACCGGTGAAGCCCCA
Organism: Juglans mandshurica; assembly: GCA_022457165.1. Lineage (NCBI taxonomy): Eukaryota > Viridiplantae > Streptophyta > Magnoliopsida > Fagales > Juglandaceae > Juglans > Juglans mandshurica. The sequence continues at coordinate 31,519,842 of CM039619.1, read as the reverse complement.
CCAAGTCCATCTCCGATTTCGACTATTTGGCCTTAAAACCGCCTATTGCGCCACCACCCACGGCCAACCACCACCACCATTAGCTTCACCGACATCCCTAAGCCCCACCCTATCAATCTCGGGTCTTCGTTTGCACCCGTTCAAAAGTGGGTTTTTGAGACCCACGGCCACAGTGCATTTGGCACTGTTTTATTGCTGCGTTGCCGCTTCTAGCACATTCGTGATCTTTCAAAAATTATATTATAGCATTGTAAGTATTTTTTCCAAAGAACTTTTTGAGATTTAAATGTATTTCTGCACTAATTCTTATTTACTGTGAATTTGTTGGTTGTGCCAGACTGAGTCCGAGGAGTAAGGGGAGGTCGGTTGGATTGGTGGTTGAGAGAATATTTAGAGGGGAATTTAATTTTTTTTGTCAAGTGCAGTTTAAATTTTTGGAGGTATTAGTTTATATTTTCTGTTATGTAGTTGTGAATGGGAAGAAGTGTGCTTAGTTTGATGTTGGTTAAATTGTTAGTAATTGTTTTGGGACTGCGAACTGTTAGAATAAGTGTGAGTTATTGGAATTTGAATTGGCATTGGTCTTGATGCTTGTATTGGACAATACTGAGATTGGTATAGAATATTTTGGGTCGAAGTGAGGGCTTTCCGGATTGTTATTTGGCTGTTGGAGTTTGATTAAACTTGCTGAATTATGATCTAGAGTTTGGGTCTTGAGTTGTCTAAGATCAATTTTGTGTTGTTGGACTTTAATATTTAGTTTATATTATTTTTATGCATAGGTGACGAGACGGATAGAGACTGTATACAAGTCCTAGATAATGCGCTGCAGGAGTCAGGTAAGCGGGGTTCCTATGCTGAGTTTTATACAAGCTAATGAGACTGAGGTTGATTTTATGAAAACTTGCATAATTTGTGTTGTGTTGGGAACTCGTGAGAAACAAAGATCAACGTCGGTCACTTATATGCATTATTCATGAAATCTGTGTGAAAAAGGAAAATATATTCTGACATGCATTGTGTAGACATGAGCTAAATTCTGTCATGTGGTTTCTGAAATCTGAAAAAGAGCGATATTGAGAATATGAAAAGTTGTGCATTTATTTGTTCTGGCTTTTGTGTTCAGCGTGTGTAAACTATTCTGATTCTATTTTGGTACTCTGTATTATTTTGATATAACATCTGAAAACCTTTGGCATGGTGTACTGGTTTTCGTATCTGACTCTGTCTCTGCTTTGCTCTGCTCTGTTCTGTTATGCTCTACTCTGTTTGGGTTGGTACCAACTCTCTGTCTCTGAGTGCACCCACTTTGGAAACAAAGTGGTTTTATTGTGGTCTTTCCTGTGTGCACACTCGGGGCTCCGAGAAGAATAAAGGAAAGATTTCACCTCTGTCTCTGCCTGGTTTGGCCACCGGGGTTAGCACAACCCTACCACGGGGGTGAAACATGGTCTCTGCTCTGTTTGATGCTCTGTTTTGATCTGATGATGATACTCAGTTTATGTTATGACAAAGTAACATGGGTTTTACTTGTCTTAAAACCATCGCTCGTTACTTTTGAAAATATGTTCTGTTCTGCATGTTAACTCTGGAAAATATTTTGTTCTGCATGTTCTACTTTGTAAATGCTCATGTTTGCACGCTAGCATATGATTTCTGCTTACTGAGTTGTTGATAACTCACTCCCTATCATTATAATATTTTTCAGATGATGTGGAGAGTCCAAATGAGGACCTGGATTAGATTGCTGTTTGTGTTTAAGCTGAGGAGATGTTGGTAGAAGGACTTCTGGTGTTCTGAGTTTTAATCTCTTTGAGTTTTAGTAATATCTTGGGTTTCAGTAAGATTTACGAAATTATTGGTTGGGTTGTTATGACTACCGGAAGGTTATGGACCCCTTTGATTTATTATTATTGCATTAAAGATTTTGTGGAGTTTGTAATGAGATTATTGAGAAGGTTTGAAATTGATTTCATTTAAGAAGTTTTTGGAGATTATTCTTCGAATGTGTTGGAAGACATGATTATGAGTGACAAGTAGTAATTCTCCAAGCCACCCGGGTTTGGGGCGTTACAATTGGCAGCTTTACATATTGAATCAGATAGATGCTTAAATGTCTCTGAAAGCTTCTTGAACTTCACTCCAGCCTCTTGACGTACTTTGGCATGATTTTTTTCCATATTAAGTATTGAAAAGCTAATACCTGAATGCATTAGATCAAGTAGATGTGTTAACTCTGATCTCTTCTGTAATATGTGTTTAACGCTCTTTTCATACTTATCTACCATTGCATCATTACATGGACCATTGATAGTTCGTTGAAATGGAATTCGTGAAGAGAGGAAGTCAAAGGACAGACGAACGAGCTGTTGGATGATGTCTCCTCCTGATCCACTCATCTCAAACAATTTAGTAAGAACAAAGAATGGAAGTTGATTTTCAAACAACAGTAGATCACGCACTATGCTATTATGCATCCAATCCAGTTGGAAGATTGGATCACATTCATCTCTAGGATGCTACATCCCCCACTTGCGGAATAGCTCAATGATGAAACACCCATCAAGTAGCATCATTTCTACAAAATCATCTTGGGTCTGGCTAATGCATTCTGCATAGCATTTACGGGCTCTCCCTTCTAGTTCTCTCAAGGCCATGATGTATGTGTCTACACTCCCTTCATTTCTCCTTTGAAGCATTTGTTGTAGATACCGCAATTTATGCTCTTCCATAAGTCCAAGGCCATCCTTGCCATGGTTATATGGACCGATGGCAAGCAGCAAGGGTTCATAAGCCTTGTTATTTACGTTTCGTAAATGGCGATGCAATTTGAATATAGAACACTTGGGAGCAATTGGAGTCAAGCCAGCGAGCTTTCTATTAATACGATTGGTGAGAGTAGGACTCATATTCCAGAGAAATAGCACAAATATTTGTTCCAAGCAGCACGTTCTCACCAGTTTAAACAACTTTCTGATAAAAAAAAAAGAAAAGAAAAGAAAAAACTTTGTATCTATTAGTATAAGGTTTCCACTAAAATAGATCGGAGAATTATGTTATACTGTAAAGCAGATTCTTTTTATAATGAGATTAATACAACTACTCTTTGTTTTAATAATGTAATGATCAATGTGCTCGAGCTAAAAATCATGCATACGTTTATTTATTTTCCATTTAATTTGCTTAGACAATTGTCGTGTGGTATTTTAGTGTGGCTGATTATAAGGTTCCATTACGGAAAAGCAGCTGAACTGATTGGAAATATTAGGTCATTCATTTTCTAGAGGAAAAGCACCTACGTACATTGGGTGGAAAAGTAGTGCAATTGACTAGGAATTTTACTCTGTTAAAAAAAGATTGAGAATTCTGCTCTTGTAATCTTACTATATTTGGTATCAGTGTTATTAGATTGTGTGCTAATTTCTTTGTAGTCACTATTCTTAAAAAATGAATTAGATCTAATAACTCAATTAGATTAATACATGAGTGAATTAATAAAGAAATAATTAAATGCAATATTAGTACCTAAGTTTTCTTGTTTTTACAATTCGAGATTAATACAAAATGATACTTGAATTGTAATAAACTCGCAATAAGTACCTCCGTCAATCTCTCCCAAGAAAGTTTATACTAGGATTGACACGTGACATTTGTATGCCACACATCATCCTTTCATTACCTTGAATGGATGTTGATATCATATATCTAGCAATCAAAGGCTGACACGTGGCCTCATATGAGTATTCTAATATGAGATTAATTGAAGTACTAGTTGCGAGTTTCTTGAAATTCAGGTATCAAATTTGCAAAAGTTGAAATCTCGAAAAGTTAAAACGTGAAAATTTAGATACTGATGTCTAATTTTACATTTAACTCTAAAAAAATTGAAAACATATTAACATGAATAGGGGCATATATACTTTCACAGGGATCCCTCACATGAACAATTCGTGGGCAAAAGTAAAAGAAATTAAGGATTTAATAACTATTGAATCGGTAATGCCAAAAATAATTATTGAAATTGTACTAAAATTCATATATCGTTTGATTTTGAACTTTTTCATAATACTTCTATCTCCAAGTTCTCAAATGGTTCATGAGCTTTGGCACCTTAAAAAATAAATACTCGACCATTTGAAAATTATCCCATTTTATAATTCGAAATCTTAGTTTTCAACTCTCGTAAAATTGTTTCATGAATTTTAAGAAACTCATAATTAAGTAACTCCATCAATTTCTCTCTAGATAATTAACAACAGGATTGACACGTGACATTAGTATGTCACGTGTGAACCTTTAATTGGCTTGTGTGGATGTTGATGCCATATATCTGGCAATCAAAGGCTGACATGTGGCCCTATATTAATTTTCTAGCAAGAAATTGATGGAGGTACGCACCTAATTGTGAGTCTCTTGAATTTCATGAATCAATTTTGCGTGAGTTGAAAACTAAGATATTCTCAATTATAAAAATGTGTTGGCTTGCGTAGGAAGACAAGCACAGTAAAACATTCGTTTTACTTGAAGAAAGAAAAGAAAAATCCACATTATCCTTGTGTGGTGTTGGAGAAGTGAAGGCAGATATATAGCTTAACTCTTGATCAAAATGTAATTTGTTTAATTTAATCTCTCTCTCTCTTGATTTCTGTCTCTATTTCAGGTTTGTTTAATTCGAGCGTTATTTTTTGTATTCGACTACAACCTCATGAAGCTCTATTGCATTTGGTATTGTTATTGAGCTCCAATCTTTAGTGTTGGATTTGAAGAATCTGAACATGCCAAGATTTCAGGTCAAACCATTGTAAAAATTTTGTCAAGAGAGGGTAACTATATCCATTGGAGAGAAAAGCACAGTGGTTTAGTCTTCCACATCCAATATTCACTCTTTGGAAAAATCCACATAGCTGTGATGCATAGAGTCAATGATGACACTACAAAGGAAAAAGGCTTTTAGCGGCCTTTTTTTATTGCTCGCAAATTAAAACGATGCAAATAGTCCCTTTTTGCGACAACATTGAAGTCGCCGTTGAATAATAGCGCGCAGACATTAACATTGCGCGAATGAACAGTAAAATTTTTTGTCGCGACAACATTTATACTTATTACGTCCAAGTGTTCGTGGCAATATATATATATATATCTATGCCGTCAGGAGTCTTCTTTGCGAAAGACAATTTATTATGGCGATTTTTTAATAAACGCCGCAATACAACTTACATATATTTTTCCCCAAATTGATACGGGCATTCGCGTTTTGCCGTTTTGCTCATTCTCCCGTTGCTTCCCACCATCATCTTCCTCCCTTCGTTATTTTCCCTCGATGTTCCCTTCCCAAATCGAAGACGGCTTCTACCAATTTGTTTATTGAAGGTTTGTTCCCCGAATCATAAGGTAACCGTCAGTAAATCTCGATCATTTTACTTCATTCCATTGTCTTCAATCTGTAAAAAAAATCTTAGGGTTTATGGCTTGTTTTCTCGAAATTTTTGTTTTCTCTTAATTACACTCTATTCGGCACAGATATCTTTCAAAATCACCATGCCAAGACTGGTCCGAAAGGATCCCACCATTAGCCAAGATGGAAAGCACGTTTCGATTTGTGGGAGGAGCGAGAAAGCCGATTTCCTAGTAGTGGGATCCTGCATTAAGGTATTTTTTTTATTGCGTAAAAAGACTCATTGAATATTTAGATCCAATATTTTGAGACCTGTTGTGAAATTCTTGTGATGTAATGAGGAAGGCAACATTGGTTTGTAGAGTTTTTTTGCTGTAGAGTTGGGTTTGCGACATTATTTTTATTATTTTTATGACATTATGTTTATCAATTTCGCACATTTTTCTATCGGTTGTGATGCATGATATACATCTCCTCGTTAATTTCCCCATCTAAATACACCCAATAGACAGATCAATTCCATGCATGCATGTGTGGAATTAATTTTGTGGCCTCACTTTTCCAAGGAGTTCTAGATTGATTGATGTACTCTGTAGTTACCCAGACCAGAGCATAAAAATAACTAATCCTATACAATAACCCATTTACTAACTTACTAACAATAGGCAATCACTCTCAAGAATAGTTCATGATTGACCATATGTAATAGTCATGCATATCGAAGCAGTTCCTCTTCTGCTGAGAAAAGGATGCAGTTTTTGTTGAACTCAATTTGTTTGGGATGATAAGCACCAGGAAAAAATCTTTACATATCTAATCATAGACAATTATCTCAACCATGGATGCAAAAATTTTGGGGGAAAAACCACAGTAGATATAGGCAAATTAATGAATATCAGTCCTTTAGTGGCACACTGGAGAAAACGTGAAATCAAGGTTCATAACGAAGCAAATATCAATAACTGCAGGAAAAGATAAGCATTTTTCCCACTCAACACAGATCCAAACCAACACCCATATCGTTTGTCTATTCAATGGAAAGATATGGAACAAAAAAGTGGATCAAATAAGGCAAAACAAAACCAAAAGACATACAAGACTGAGTTGCAACCATTTTCCTATTTTGTCAAGTAAACATACTTAATTAAACCTTAGGTGAGCCAGGGCTACTAACCGGGTTAGGGCTGGTCTACTTGGATTTCGACATGATCTAATATGGACCTTAATTCTTAGGACACGTTAGAGTTGGGCTTAGATGGGAATAACTAAAGGTGTAACATTTTTTATTTTTTTTTAATCTTTTTTCTGTTTCTTTTTTTTTTTCGGAAAAAGGCTTTTAGTGTACGTATCAGATAAGGGTACACACGAATTAATGGTACAAGGCAAATTACTTTCCCATTAATTTATCAACCACTTTTAGTATTTGTAATTACACTTCTAATTATTGACTTTACATGAATAAATTATATATATGGAGCCAAGCCAGCTCTTCAATGATCTCGTGTTAGGTAGATGGGGCTTTTGTTGATTAACTTGATTATATTGTTTAGAGATTTGTGGGTTGAAAACTTAATGATCATCTTAGCTTATCTTTAGAATGAGATGCATGAAATTAAAGTTGATGGTTTGGGCAGCTTCTATCTATAAGGGATCAGTGGGTCAATTAAACATAGGCTTTTGTTGTGTATTTCGAATCATGTGCTTGATAATCATGTACCTACTGCCTATAGTTTATGTATTGTGAGACATAACAATAGTACTTGCTTATGAATGTACTAGGATCAGATTCCTGGGAAAAAATTTTATTAACTTTTTTCGAGCTCTAATTCCATAGTATTTGGGACGAGGTCCAAATAATGCTCATAAGGGATGATCATTATGCGGAATATATAGTGCTTTGTTCATGAGGTTTATATGGTTGGAGATCATTGATGTGTTGTGCATGCACATTATAATTAATGGTTTTTATTTTCAGAACTTATGGTTATATAAATATATATATGGATATATATATATATATATATATATATATATATAGTGTCTATTGCTGGAAGTGTAATCTATATTTGGGAAGCTGTAAAAATAGACAAAAAAGTTTAAAGAAACCCATTTTAATAATAATTAGTTAGAGGTCAGGGAAATGCCCATTCGCTCTTAAATTATGCATGGAAGGCAAGGAGCCGGAGTGATTCGATCTTGAACCTGAAATGTGGGTCAGTATTCTCAGTACCTAACTTGCCTTCGCTTAACGTGCAATCCCAGTACCTTTCTGCATAGTGATCAGCTAGCGGATTTATGACAATAAGATTTTCTGATATGTAATTTTTTTTTAATGTGTATGGAAAAAATTAGATTTTCTTTATACCATTTTTTCTGGACGATAAAAGGCTCAATCGTTCATGTAGTCAACCAAATTAAGCTACTGCTACTATTACTACAATATAGTTCTGGTCATAGTACATATATGTCTGAGGGTCTTATGCATGCACAAAATCAAGGTTTAAAGGGCCGTAGTTGCACTACTGCATGATAACGTTATTGGAATAATAACGTCAGCTAAAATTGTGCCTTGATAAAAAAAAATCAGCAGAAAATAAGTAGATATAATTTGCTGTACGTAAGTGCAGGGCGTACTGGATTTGGTATTTTAGTTGCTAAAGTTGAAATCAATTGAACCTTGATACCTTCCTATGTCCACAGGTTTGATACGGAGCAGAACAAATTAGTGATGATTATGCTGATTGACCCAAGAAGGCTTGTAAGTAGATAGCTTCCCACACTCATGCCTCAAGTTTCTTACATACGGACTTTCATGCACACCTACTTATCAATACTATAAAACTTTCATTCACACCTGCTTTCTGGAAAGAAATGTTTGTGAAGGTTTCTGTTATCGTATTTTTTTCCTCTCACTTGGATCTTTTGGCCGCTGTAATATTTGTTTATGATATTCACTTTTATACCCTTCCTTATAGTTAATCAACAGATTTGCCAAATATAAATAGCTAAAACTATTTATGAGAAAACTAATTTCTTTCAAGTTTTATTACATAAAAAATCTAGCCAGATTTTCTAATTCTTTTTTTCATGGGCCCTGATTAATAAACGCTAATCCGAAGTTGTCCACCTGCTTGTGAAAACCCTGCATACGTTTGTGGTTGCTTTCATCACTTAATGTCTTCATACGTACATTAGTTACTGTTTGAAAAGAATATGGCATCTTTCATTAATCAGGAAATACTTTTATCACTCAATTATTAAGTCCACTGTGACATGTTGGCGAACGCAAGCAACTGAGATGAGCTTTAGCATAACATGGATGTACTGTTATTGTGTTACTATTACACACAAACCCTGATCTAAAATTTGACCAACAAAATTAATTAATTATCCAGGAAATCTCTCTCAACCCCAAGACTAGCTAACTCTTGACTCCAAACTCTTTGTGTTTGTTTTAGGTGAATCATTGGTAATATCAACAACTTGCTCCCTAATACCCTTGGAGGAAGGATCTTTAATTATGAGCGAGAGGACCACCATCCAGGAATCGATTTGTTACTGAATTGACCACAACGACTTCCACAAATCCCCTGGGGAAGGTATTTTTTTTCTTGCACCACTTTGTACAGCCTAATGTTTCATCCCTATTAAATATTCCTTTCATCCATTTCTTTGTGAATTATTCCATGCATCCATTAGTCACCTCTATTTCCAGTCTAGTCAATAGATATGTGACGTTAATTATAATGCCCAGATTGGATCCTCTATCAATTGGGTCATGCGAGTACATGTTCAATTGAAATTTTTGCTAAAGTTATGGTTTTTGTCCGAATTGTATGTGGCTAATTAGTGTTTCATCTAGTTTTAACGCTTCTTCTTCAGGTGAGTCACATCATTGTCCTAAGAAACAATTTGGACAGCATTTTAAATGTTTCTGTATCCTGTGTCGATATATATCTCTATATTCTGCCTTTGTGTTAATTAACCTAATTGTCCAAAGCAAATGTGATTGTTTCATGACTGTGTCCATCAACTTCCTCTGTAAAATATCATCTGTCAATGTCATGAAACTTATGCTGTTCCTTAGACAACATCAACAGTTTTTTCTCTAACTCTTCTCTTAATCAGATTCATCTTATTACGAAGAACATCTGAAATAGCTTCAAAATATAAATACGTCACAACCTCTCTTGGAACATTCACCTCCCAGCTTTGTGTAGTTTCCTGCCTCAGCCAGATCGTGATACTTCTTGATCGGTCTCCTCTCATTCTTAATTCTCCGTTAACAATCATTTTTCATCGCTATAGGGCTGATTCCTCCCAAATGATTAACAAAATAATATGCCATAATGTTTTTTTGGTTGCTTAGATAGAAGAAAAATACTTAAATAAAAATTTCCAGGAAGTACAACTGAAAATTGGTTAGTAACGTCATTTTGTGAACTAAACAGTTCTACATCTTATCAAAAAAACAGTTCTACATCTTATGACAATTTTTTACGAAACTGCCCTCAAGTATCTTTGTTGCTAACTATGACAAGAGGGGATGACAGTTGAATGATAGTTGATGCTTTCTCTACTAATTTGACAATACTGTGTCAATTTCTAAAATTTACACATGTCCGCGTGAACATGTTTGTACTTTATCTAACAGTACAAGGTGTTCAACCGGCCTTGGTCATATAGTTGACCAAGTATATTGGAACTTTATGAAGCCCTTTCATAATTTACCAATCAAAATGTTTGCCTAACGACTTTCATTGTGTTCAACAAATGATGGTGATTCCTTGCCAAAACATATGTTGCGTTGTGCCATTAGGTCTATCTTCCCCCTTCTATGTGTCGTACTAATAACGACTTCTATGTTTTCTAGATGGACAAGAGTTGGATGGATCTTAATGATCGAGTTATGTCAGTACAATACGCTGAAGGGGTTGAACAGTTCCTCACACTAGCACGAAGCCACGTAGTAGGAAGTGACAACATTCGGTGTCCATGCCATTCGTGCTATAATAATATCTTCCTACCTATAAGTGAGGTTGAAACCCACTTATTCATAAATGGGATTAACCCGAATTACAAGCAGTGGATATTTCATGGGGAGGAGGAAATTTTGAATGTGAATGATGACCATGATGGTGCCTCACCTAGTTATAAAGACGAATACATTGATGACGTGGAGCAGATGCTAGATGATATCAGGGAAGGTACGTTCATCGATGCACCCTCAGACTGCACCGATCCTGGAGCTCAACCACCTATAATCGAGCCTACACCAACCTTGTCATTTGAGAAACTATTGGATGATGCCCGACGTCCACTTTTCGAGGGCTGTAAAAAGTTTTCGAAGCTCTCATTTATTGTGAAGTTGTTGCACATTAAAACCATTGGGGGCTGGTCAATAAAGTCATTTGACCTTCAGCTCGATTTGTTGAGGTCTGCTTTTCCCGAGGCTCAGTTGCCTCAATCATACGAGGAGTCACGGTCATTGGAGCGGGGGTTGGGATTCAATTACAACAAAATCCATGCCTGTCCTAACGACTGCGTGCTATTCTGGAAGGACAATGCCGATATGACTGATTGCCCAAAATGCAAGGCCCCTAGGTGGTTGTCAAGCACACATAGAAACCGTTTAATCCCTCATAAGGTGTTGCGTAATTTCCCTTTAAAGCCGAGGTTGCAACGGCTATATATGTCTACTAAGATTTCATCTGAAATGAGATGGCATAAAGAGCAACGAGTTAGTGATGGTAATATTATGAGGCATCCTACCGATTCAGTAGTGTGGACTACATTCGATAAAGATCATAGTTGGTTTTCTAAAGATCCTCGCAATGTCAGGCTTGGTTTAGCGAGTGACGGTTTCAATCCTTTCAACAATCTTGCGAGAGCTTATAGTATATGGCCTGTGATTCTTGTGCCATACAACTTGCCTCCGTGGTTGTGCATGAAAGAGCAATTCTTTATCACGTCTCTCATTATTCCTGGTCCAAAATCACCAGGAAATGATATTGATGTATATTTGCAGCCGTTTGTAGATGAATTGAATGATCTATGGGAAAATGGGGTACATACATATGATGCTTGCAAGAAGGAAACATTCAGATTGCATGCTGCTTTACTGTGGACAATAAACGATTTTCCTGCGTATGGTAACCTGTCAGGATGGTGAACTAAAGGAAAATTAGCCTGTCCTTCATGTAATGTACATACGGATTCAAGCTGGTTAAACTTTGGCCGAAAGCACACCTACATGGGACATCGTCGGTTTTTACCGGCAAACCACGTATGGAGGAAAAAAAAATCTCTATTCGACGGTAGGGAAGATCATCGCATGCCACCAACTGTATTATCAGGGCCGAATATATTAAGTCAATTAACTCTTCTTGGGGATGTGGAATTTGGGAAATCCCATAAGAAGAGAAAACGCACTGAAGAAGAGTTGAACTGGACGAAGAGAAGTATATTCTTTAACTTACCGTATTGGTCCACACTTCAGCTTCGACATAATCTTGATGTTATGCATATTGAAAAGAACATTTGTGATAACATACTCGGCACATTAATGAACATTCCTGGAAAAAGTAAAGATAATATTAATGCACGCCGTGACTTGGCCGCTTTGGGTATAAGAAAGGAATTACAATTACATCTGATGCCTCAAGGTGACCGGTGTTTAATGCCACAAGCAGCTTTTACGCTACATGGAGCTGAAAGGACAGCGTTTTGTCAGTGGTTGGCCGATGTGAAATTTCCAGATGGTTTCACGGCCAATATTTCACGTTGTGTTTCTATTCGTGACTGCAAGATCTCTGGGTTGAAAAGTCATGACTGCCATGTTTTCTTGCAAAGACTACTTCCTGTTGCAGTAGCGGGCTGCTTAAGAAATGATATTGCTTTACCTTTGACCGAACTTAGCTGTTTCTTCAAAGAGATATGCACCCGAACGTTAAATATAGAACGTTTAGCGCAACTAGAAGTTGATATCGTCCTCATTCTATGCAAGTTGGAGATGATTTTTCCTCCTTCATTCTTCGATGTGATGGTCCACTTAGCCCTCCATTTGTCCCGTGAGGCCTTGCTTGCAGGCCCAGTTCAATATAGGTGGATGTACCCATTTGAGAGGTTTCTTGGGAAATTCAAACGATATGTAAAAAATAAGGCTCGTCCAGAAGGATCAATAGCAGAAGCCTACATTCATGTTGAATGCTTGACTTTTTGCTCGATGTATCTCGAAGATGTTGAGACGAGGTTCAACCGAGTTGACCGCAACATTGATGGTGGCGAAGCAGAAGGGAGTGATGGGTTTAAGATTTTCACCCAGAAAGTTCGTCCATTGGGTATGGCATCATCTGTGGAATTAGATCCAAAACTATTCACCTCAGCTTGTTGGCTCGTGCTTAACAACTGCATAGAGATTACTGGCTACATAGAGTATGCATGCTTTAACCCATTTGATGCGGCTTCTTTAACCAACTCGGTTAAAGATGTTATTTGGTTACTACACATATTTTGGTAGTATATTGCACTTATAAATCTTCTTGCATATTCATTCTTTCCATGTGTGCAGGGAGCACTATGGAATATGTAAGCAAAAGAATCCAACTCATGTCGAGCGAACTCATGAAATAGAATTCCCTTCATGGTTCAAGAAACGTGTAGGTTGCCCATCGAAAACTATATAGTCAATGCGTGTAGGTTCAATGTCGCACAACTAAATCTTATCGTGACTTAAACGATTGATCGACATTTTTGGTTAATTTGCCAGGTCCAAACTATGCGTAAAGATAACCCTGGTGAAGCTTCTGATGAACTATATGCTTTAGAATGCGGCCTTAACCGTTGTGTTGCATCGTACACTACTTGTATAGTGAATGGAAAAAGGTTCCACACAAAGAATCAAGAGCAACGTAGACGAACTCAAAATTCAGGTGTGTTAGTAACTGGTGATGAGGCATCAAACAATCTGGACTTCTATGGTGTCCTAAATGATGTTGTTGAGTTACATTACATGGGATGGCGTCATGTCTACTTGTTTAAATGTGAATGGTTTGACGTTGGTGATCCAAAACGAGGTGTTCGAGTGGATACACATATGACTTGTATCAATGTCGACCGGACATGGTAAAAGGACGAACCGTTTGTCTTGGCATGCCAAGCTGAACAATGTTTTTACGTCAAAGATAGAAGGGTTAAAGGTAGTTGGTATGTTGTACAAAAGTTCACAAATAGGAATGTATATGACATCCCACCAGGACCATGAATCTGAAAGTGTCCGTGATGCCTATCAAGACGATGAATCTGAAAGTGTACATAGAAATGTAGAATGTGTTGATGTCGGAGTGGCAACAACACTACATAGGCCTGATATAGAACCAACTGAGTTTGATGCATTAACAATGAAGGTGAAGTCTACTCAGCACCAACCAGGCGGGGATTTTATTGACGACGCAGAGGAAACATCTGGTTCAGATGATGGCGTAGGTGATAGTTATTGCTCTGACCTGGATGATCTATCGACAGATTCAGATCCTCTTTCTGACTAGAAAAACTCATTTTTAGAATTACTGAGTTAAGGTTAATTTCCTCAACTTCAACTTGCACTTGACATAATTTTTGTTTTTATGTGCAACCCATCATCCTTAATTAACACATGAGCTGGTCTTCCGATATAGCTAGGATGAATATACAATTTCATCCTAGCTATATAAGGATTTGTATTTATGATACAGGCCCTTTCAAAGAGTGTTGGTGATAGGAGACTTTAAACTTGGTCAATTGGAAAGACAGTTGGATGAGTACAAAGAAGTTCTAATGCACCTGTAAGTGATTCTAATGACTACATGCCTCATAGGCAGGCTATTAATAGCAATACAACGTTATTTAAACTCTTCTTGCATATGATGCATATTTTAGTAGAGGTTTAGTTTCTAGTAGCTAGCTGAATTAAAAATCAACGATAATTAACCTAATTGTAGGTATTCCCCACCTGTGGCAGGTCCATAAATTACGCTGGAGATATGAAAGCATGCGTGGTTGCAGCCCCACCTTTTTATATGTTCTTGTATTGTTAATATGAATGCTATGTATAATAACCATCAAATGCCTAATACCCATAAGTCTAATGTATGAGATGGCATTCCATATATCACTTTGTTTTGTTTGACTTTTACTTATACTGTCATTTTTGGTTTTATAAAATTAAGTAGTCAATAGATATAGGCATGTTGGTTGGTAGCACATGGGGTTGCTTATGCCCAGATTGATTAGTACTTTCTGGATTGAGGATTGCAAATTAACCAATCTATGAACCCAACACACGTTTAGTTTTATTTCTATGAAGTTAACACGAGGAAAAGCTAAAGGAGCAGCCATATATGAACCCAACACACGTTTAATAGGCTCAACCCTATGGGCATTTGATACATCTTTGATTGAATCTATCTAATGCCTAGGCTCAACCTTATGGGCATTTGGATTAAACTATTTTTGTGAGAGCATTTAGGTAATGCTGCTTTAATCATAGGGAGGACTTGCCTTCTGAGGTTGTCCGTAAATAATTGTTGTTAAAATTAAATCTAGTTACATTGGACAGTTGCTGATACCACACTCTCATTCTAATGATCACTCTACTATGATCTAGATGTAGCATTGATCATCTATTTTAACAAGCTTGCTCATTACGTGGGAAGCTCACAATTTGAATATCAAATATACAAATTGGGAATCCAATCTCATATGCTTCTATGTTTGGATCAACATAAGCATATTGAACAGGAAATGTGAAAACATGCACTTGTTAGTAATCATGAGTCCTATCCAGACCACTACAGCAACGTTTAATTAGTTCAAGTAATTATAAGGACCATTCGGTAATTATATAGTGTCTTGAAGATATGGGGCATTATAATCTAAGAGTGGTACTTATAAAAGAAAAAAATAAACATAAATATTTTAATCTGGGAACTGGTGCATCAGAAAAACTAATAAACAAAAAAGAAAAAAAATGTAAAAATTTTAATTTGACTAATTAAACGATGCAATTGCAAGGAGGGGTAATGTTAAGTAATTTACTGCAAAGCTCAAACCTTAGCAATTTCAATATACATATTGCACATTTAATTAAGTGATAAACTGCTAAGATTTCACACTTGTATTGCGTTGCATTATTATAAAATGAAGTAATTAAGTAAAAGTTAGCAAGGTGAAGTAAAATTAATTGGGTAAAAAGTATGAGTTTAATTAAGAGGTTAAAAAGTATGACTTTCACATTATGTTAAGTTGCGTCCTTATAAAATATAAGGACTTATGTAAAAGTTAACAAGGTGAATATAAAAAGTATGACAATAAAGTTCAAATCTAGTTGCATTATTATAAAATGAAGTAATTAAATAAAAGTTAGTAAGGTGAAGTAGAATTAATTGGATAAAAAGAATGAGTTTAATTAAGTGTTAAAAAGTATGACTTTAACTAAATATTACATTGTGTATGACTTTAACTAAATATTACATTGCATTGTTATAAAATATAAGGACCTTACTAAAAGTTAGTAAGGTGCAGTCAGTTGGGAAAAATACCACTGGGTGCAGTGGGCGGGAGAGTTCACTGGGCGGGAGACTTTGCCGCCTTGAGCCAAATGAAAGGACAAAGATGTAAAATTTGAGTTCAGCTACCCAGTGAACTGATGTGACAGCTTAGTACAAACCAGAGAGTGGTAGTAGGCAACCTTACAGGTGGGGAACACAACTGAAAATCACCTAATACTCTATGTACCCAGTGGATTAGCTTCTGGTAGGGATTCGTGGAAGTGTTTTCATCTCTTTGTGGGCGTGTCTGATAGTTGGTGCGTGAAGCTTCAAGAAACCAGGATTTCTCTTCTACAAATATATTGCTAGTACCAGCGACTAGCAGCAGTTTTTTGTTGCTGTCTTGCCATAATATTTCTCTTACAAGGTATGTGTTCAACCCTTTTACCCACAAAGTGATAAATCTATAGCTTTTCTATGCTTGTTTTATATGGCCCTTTCATTGATATATCTTGTATTTGGTTTCGAAAAGGTAGTTAATCAGTTTATAAATTTGTAAAGGAGGCTCTATTTACTTGCATTTGATGCCAACTTTTTTTCCTGCTTGCGCCATGACTTCTATCTCTACATCATGCCTCAAAGGGGATATATGTTGGGCGGGAGGTCCCTGCATGCACGTTAAATGCATGGATCAGTGATTGATGTGTGTAATTCTTTGTAAAAAGCTATGTATCCATATGATGAATGAATGATTGATACATAGCACCAACTTCCGAATGAATGATTGATACATAGCACCAACTTCCTGCTTAATTTAACATGTGATAATTGCACACACACACACACACAAAGATAGCCTCCAATCAAAATTTTCATAGTGAATGGGAGCAGTTAGAAGACTATGTGTTGCTACTGCCTGAATTAACAATCCCATTGAAAAAAAATAATTATTTTCAGCCCAGCAAATGTTTTTAAAAGAGGATACGTATGGTTTTAACTTTTAGCTTTCACATATAACACTATAAATGGAAGGTTGATGTTTTTGCCATTGTAATATCTCTTAATGTGCTAAAGTAAGTGGCAGTGTATTCCTTCTTACCTTCATGTAGATGTTGAAATCAGGATGAGGCTTAATATTTGCTTCTTGCGAACGTTTTGCTAGCTTTACCAAGATTCAGATTTCAGTTGAAAATAAGATTAAATGTGCTGTATTTAGGTTGTTTCAGAAGTTGAATGCTTGACTGGCCCTCACACAGCTCTTACATGTCTATATTCACTAATGAAATATGGACTGTGATTATAATAGGCAGGTTCAAGTATAAGAAATATGGCACTAATTGGACTAGGAAGCGGGTTCAAACGTGTAGGTGGCGGCTACAGACGAACTAGGGTTTACAGGAGACCACCACGTCCTCCAAGAATTTCATCATGTTCCCCAAGCGAAAATGACAATGAGGATAGTTCTGACGATTCAACGCAGCCTCCAAGTATAGTTGCTGAGACAGAAGTTGGGCATCCAATGTTGGATGCCCACACAAGTAGAGGTTACGATGGTTGATTCTTTTATTATGCTCACCTATTGTGCTGGATATTATGAAGTTTATAAACATGTTTGGCCTATAATTCTGCCTCAAAAGTTAGACCAGCAGTTTATTCAATTTGATATTCCTTATAGGTGAAGTTGTTCCAGAGCCGATACAACCAAATGTTGGACCAACGAGACGTGGACGAGGTCCCGCCAAATGCATTGAGTTTGAGAAGGTTCGAAAGCACGGGAAAATACCACTCAAAATTAATGATTGGAAAACAGCCCCATGTTGTGAGAATGCGAACATGTTTACCACAAGGGTCACCTGGATATTAAAGCATCATGCGGACATGAGTCACGCACGATGGACTGATGTTCCTTCGGTAGAGAAGGATGAACTGATGGAACGTGTTCGGGTAAGCTTCTATTTAACTTGCATTTGATATGGTTCAGTTATTAGAATGGAATGGAATATGTAGTTGAAACTAATGACTTGATTTGTTTAGGCTGACTTCATTTTGGAATGGGATTTGGCCAATCCTAGACAGACGGTGTGGAAACAATTGCGTAAGCGATTCAACGCTTTCCACCATTAGCTGCACAAGAAATATTTATCATATGGTAGCCATGAGGAAGCATTGGCTGGCAGGACTGGATTGGTATCTAATTTAGTTTGGGTGAAGTTATGTGGTAGATGGGGAAGTGAGGCATTCAAGGTATGTGCAACCATTAAAACTATATGTATTTATGATAGTTGGGTTTGGAAAAATATTTGTTTCAGTTATACAGAACAATGACCTTAATTCTCATTTTTTGTTGTATTTGCAGAAAATGTCAAAGCAAAACAAAGTGAACCGCAACAAGCTGAAAACTAATCACACTGCCGGGAGGAAGTCATTTGTGAGAGTTATGGAGGAGAAGGTATATTATATTTATTAACTTCATCGTCGTATATCAATGACTAAAAATAGTGAGATACTAAAACATAAGAACCTATATTTAGGTAGGGACAAACCACAAGTAAAGAAATGACATTGATCCAGATTTCAATACCAGTAATCAGGAAACCCATCTTAATCTTACTGGAACTTCACTGCTAAAAAATATATAGCCTTAATGTTTATTAAGACTAATGTATTATAAACTACTAGTGTCAAGATTTAAGAGTTTAATGGCTGGTTTTGTCATCACATTTTCAACACTGCACACTAATCAAATAACGACACATGGAAAAATCAGCTTGCTGTAAAATATGGATACATTTAGGAAATATTAAGAATTTAGTGTGTAAGATCTCTCTTTTATTTTCATTGTTGCACAGCATTCGACTACAACAAACTTGGTCGAGTTCTACAAGGAAGTCCGTTGGTCTAGGAGTAAAGACAAATTCGTGACATCCACGACAGAAGAGCTTTATGTGAGAATTTTAATACCTACTGCCTGAATTTATGGTCTATAATTAAGACAAGGTTCTATAGTAACTTCACTATCATAGTTACTATACTATGTGCAGAACAAATTATGGTTTATTTTACACAAGTTATGGTTTAATAAGATCAGAACAAGTTATGGTTTAATTTACACAATTACCTATACTCTGTGCAGAAGCAAATGGTTGAGAAGATGGAAGGTATGGAACCTGAGCAACGTACTGAAGAGGCAGCAGCTTCTGTATTTAGGGAGGTACTAGACCATAGACCAGGGTATGCTAGAGGTCTAGGCGAGATGGTAATACCCACATCCACACGACAACAAGATCGTGAAAGGGAGAAACGTCATGCTGAAGAAGTGGAAAGATATAAAAAGGATGCTGAGTATTTCAAGACTCAGTTTGAGGAGTTAAGGGGAGATGTTAGAGTACTTATAGAGAGGCAACGTGAGTATGACAAGACATTGTACAGCCTAATGTCAGGAATGTCACAAGGAGAGTCTCAGAGAGAGACTCAGGGAGCTGCTTAAGACAGCAATGAAGACAAAAAAAATTTTGTGGGGGCTTTTTGTGAGGTTTTTTGGTTGGTGTGGTGTCCATATGTAAAGTTGTTTTGTGACATCACAGATTTTTTGGGGGGAGAAACAGGGTGTTCTTGGGCAGTCAGTTAATGAAGTAGTTAGAAGATATAGTATGTGGTTGTCTATATAGTTAACTGTACGTTTGGATGCATGAACTAGGATCAGAATTTTGAGAGTAGTGTGATTTGTATTGGGCCAAGATCATATGACTAGTTAGAAGATATATATAATCTGGTCACATAGTATGTGCCCTGACAGACATAACAATCAGGTGATTCACTATTTTTGATTTTTTTTTTTCTAGGGAAACTCAGGTGACAAACTATTTGTCACCATTTATGTAATAGTTTGCAAGTGTATGTAAAGGTTGCTACTTACACTTACAGGTAGAAGCAGTGCTTGCAATGTGGTTCTGCGACAAAGATGACACTAGAATCTTGGTGGACTATACATGCAGCTCAGATGTTGTGGAGACAAGGTTACCCATTTAATACTGTAATGCATTTGGTATTTTTCATTTATATTAATGCCTAGCTCACTATCAGTTTTACCTCATATTGCATCATATTGAGAGAACATTTAACTACATATGAAGAGTAAAATTGCTACCAGTACATTTGGGAAATAAAAAGGGCATAGATGTATGGGAATGAATACTATAACCGAGTATGGAATGAGGCTTGTTATGTAAGGGTTGTGTGAAGCACGATGTGTTTCTTATATTGTAGAGTAATGAATAATTAAAACCACTAATAATGAAAGTTTTAGTGGGTTATGGCTACTTATGGGTTGATGATCAGGAAATGTGATGCTGAAGAGGTTTAAAATAGTTTTATACATCTTTTACTTGAGTCAAATAAACCTGGGCAGTGTGTTTCTTCCAAAGGGTAGGTATATAGTTGATTGAGAAAGTATAACTTGATTGGGTTAGGGAACAAAGGATTCCAGTGGCTTTCCTTCTAACTGCTTGGTTGTCCTACTAGGTGGTTGTTCCTACATGGTGCCTCTTCTATATTGGTTGCTGCTTTTGTTGATCATCTTAGCTAGAGCAGATGCCAAGATGTTGTGTGTAAGCCTCGAATTGACGTAGAAGATGTAATTCAACTAGAAAGTCCATGTGATGGACTGCTGTATTTGGTCAAAAAAGTTGATTCATGCATGTTGTGTGATGGACTGCTGTATGTTGTGTGATGCATGCATGGTGGTACAAAAAAGTTTTTGCTGTGATGGACTGCTGTTCAAGTGAAGATTTTCCTGCCTCAGCCAGCCCCGTTGTTATATTAATTTGCTAGCTACCTAGATTTATGTAACTTTGGATTTAGTGGCAAACTTAGTATTAATATGCTGTATTTGGTCAGTGGCTACAATATGCTGGCTTACTAAATATTGACTGTCTGGGAAGGTAATTTAATGGTGGATTTATGACAGTTGATGAATGAATGTATTTAATTATTAGCCAGGGAATGTTTTATATATTATGGATGCTGGTTAATTGTTTGGGCAGATGAAACAACCATGTCCATGTGGTTGTTTCATTTCCCTCATATATATTACGAGGGAAGTGATATAATCAACTAGATATGTGATATTATATCACTTTATGAAAGGTAGGAGATTGTTTAATGCCAGTAGTGTATCATGTGTAGTAGAATTGTCCCAGCAAGGTTCCTAAGAAATTACTGACTTTCCAGAATCATGAATGAATGTTATTGAGGCAAAGTGACATTATATATTAGAGCTATATATATGTTGGTTAACATATCTAGAATTGACAGGAAAAAAATACCATTTCATTGGACGCTTGCAGTGAAAAAAAATGTGAAAAAAATATTGTATTCACTCATTGACTGCTTTTGACCGAATCTAGAAGTGGCGAGCAACAACATTCGACGGGAATTGCTGGGCTTTCACAGCGAGAATAAAACAGCGATGGTAGTAACCCATCACACTTACTGATCCTATTACGAACTTTCCATCGACAATAATTCCACGCAAAAACTTTATATTCCCATCGAATCTATGCAACGCTACAAAATAATAATAATAATAATAATAGTGTTGCCAAAATTTTTTTCCAGCGACTATAACCACTACGGGAATAATTTTTTCCATCGATTCTTCAGATCGTCGCGAAGCCTATTCTTTAATTGCAGCGATCTGATAGTGCACGCTAGAAGAGATTTGCAACGCAATCCATCAATTGGTGGAGACCTCTCTTCCAGCGGCTGCACTTGGATTTGCGACCGTGAAGTTTAGGATGCAAAAAACTTATAGTAGCGACTAAAACCGACGCTAATAAAATGACCATTCCCATCAATGCAGTGAAACGCTGGAATAATTTCCATTAATTGCAGCGATTATTTATTTTTTGCCACGATTTATTAACGATGATATTATGTTTTTGCAACGGAAAAACTCAGTTGGTGGAGGCTTTTTTGCAACGCCTACATGCATATTTGCGACATATTAGGAAACGCTGCAAATAATATTTTTTACAGCGTTATATAGTGATTCAATGCTCTTAAGAATCAGCATCCGTTTTTTGGCAACCACTGTGCAGCGATTAGAAAAACGTCGAAAAAAATATTTTGCATTGTTTTTAGGACTTTTAGCGACGATGTTTGAGCGCTGCTAAAGGCCAAATTCCTTGTTGTGTGAATCTGGGGTGCATACTATAACCTATATATAATAAAATTCCAATTTGGCCCATCATAAAATAATGGGATTACATGGATCTTTAATGAATCTCTACACATGAATTGGGCAAGTACAACTTTAATGCTCGTTGTCGGACTAAAATCATCAGCTTCTAGAGATGTCAATAGACCAGTTATATCACTTTATTGATCACACTTAATTAGTATTACAGACATTATCCAAACCTTATATTTGGCAAATTATATGATGTATAATTTATGATCTTTGTAGCTAATTAATTTAATCCCCCACTTTGACCACAGAGATCACTGTAAAAATCAAATATTATAAATTTTATAAGCTCAAATGGTAATTGTCAAATTTTATGGATATCATTTCAAAACAATCTAGTTCATTGAATAATATCAATATAGAATCATGATAGTCGTTGTCACATTTATCATGAATAATATCAAAAAGAAATCGTCCCAATAGCTCAAATTTGTTGTAGCGAGTCTCCGAAGACTTCATATATACTCCATAGTTAAGTTGTAATCCAATTTCTACTGACCAAAATTCAAACTCCTATATCATCTCCTCCAGATCTACACCGTCCTCCCATGGCGTTCTCTACTCGCTTCGTCTTCCACTCTCTCTTCCTCCTCTTACTCTTTGCATTTGTCTCCCTTGCCGAGATCCAATTCATGGAGGTAAGATCTGACAACCAATCGATTATTCCCTACGACGAGTTTGGATTCACCCACATGGGTCGTCTAGAGCTCAACGTCTCACAAAGGTCGGATTCTTCCTCTGCACCCGAGACTCTTGGATGTACGTGCTCCAGTAGAAGGAGTACGGTGATGTCTCGTGTGCCCTCCTCTCCAAACTTGTCAAGCTTGTCTACACATTCGATAAGCTCAAAGACGCGAAAGGCTTTAGCACCATATTCACTGAGATCGATGTTGATCAGTTCACGCTCGTCTTCGCCAACTACCTCGAGAGCCAGCTCTCGGTCTCCAAGGACATCAGGTCGGCAATGTACAATCTTGACGTCAAGAGCAATCGCCGGGACTACCTTTCCACCGGGAAGACCATTCTCCCAAGGATTCACTTCCTCTTTTCTCTGGTCTATTTCGCTCTCGCCAGCCTTTGGGTCTCCGTTCTGTACAAGAAGCGGTTGACAGTGGTCGGTATTCATTTCTTCATGCTTGTCGTTCTGCTCCTCAAAGCTCTGAAGCTACTCTACGAAACCGAGGACAAATTGTACATCAAGTGCACCAGTAGTGTGCACGGATGGGACGTGTTGTTCTATATATTCAGTTTCTTGCAGGGAATTATGCTCTTTACTCTCATTGTTCTGACCGGCATGGGCTGGTTGCTTTTGAAGCCCTATTTGCAGGACAAGGAGAAGAAGGTCTTGATGATTGTGATCCCACTTTAGGTCGTGGAAGCAAGTGTTCTTGTTGGTCGATGTGGTTTGCTGCTGCACAGTGTTGTTCCCTATAGTGTGTTCAATCAAGAACTTGCGCGAGGCAGCCAGGAGCAAAGGCAAGGCGGCGGTTAATTTGACCTTGTTTAGGCAATATTACGTCCTGGTGATTTGCTACATTTGTTTTACCCTCGTGGTGGTGTATGCACAGGAGACTATCACGTCGTACCAGTGTCGTGGCTGCGGAGTTGAAGATGCTAGCGTTCTATGTGTTCACCGGGTACAAGTTCAAACCTGAGGCACACAACCCGTATTTTGTGGTCGATGATGATGAGGAGGAGGTAGCAGCTGAGGCGCTGAAGCTTGAGGATGAGTTTGAATTGTGAGTGAGTTAACAAGGAAGATTTTTGGAGCTGGAGCACTAATCAAAGTGGGGAGTTGAGGTAGAAACTTCAAACTACTACAAAATGGCTATTGTTAAATTTGAGTATTACAAAAATTGTCAGGATATAAAATTTGTGTTTTCTTTTGTTGCTTGATCTACTGTGCCTGTTATTTTAAGCTACCAGTTACGATTTCATACACTCTTATGTATGTATGTGAAATGGATAGTATCTGTATGTATCGTTACCACAAAAATAAAAATAGCCATTGGCTATTAATATTATATTATCATATATATAGTATCATATTTATTAGTAATATATACTATAATATATTTTAATTATATTTGCTATATATATTTTAATTAACAAATACTACTTATAATATACCATAATATACATATTTACTAAATTTGAAACAAATACCGTTCGAACTGTAAATAATATTGTTCGAACGGTAACTTAAATCTATTTGAACATATAATCTATTGTTCAAACGGTTCTGTACATATAAGTTATCGAGAAAAGAGGCTTTTCAACGCTATCATCCCCAATCATTTGAAAACTGAGAAATAACGTTTGAACGCCCTTCTTGCGCCGCCATAATCATTACCCATGTCAAAGCCTCTTCTGTAACGCCCCAAACCCGGTTGGCCTAGAGAATTACTACCTGTCTCTTAAGAACTTATTTTCCAACACAACTAAAAAGAAACCCAAATCTTTAATAGCAAATCTCAATATCAAGAGTTCTAAATAACCACATTGAAAACTCCACAAAGTCAATACTGCAGCTAAAATAAACTAAGGAGTCCGTAATCTCCCAGTAGTCATAACAACACAACCAATAATTTCATAAATCTTACTAAAACCCAATATATTAATAAAACTCAAAAACATTAAAACTAAGAACACCAGAAGTCCTTCTTCTACCAACATTTCCTCAGCTTAAACACAAACAGCAATCTAATCCAGGTCCTCATTTGGACTCTGCACATCATCTGAAAAATATTATAATGATAAAGGGTGAGTTATCAACAACTCAGTAAGCAGAAATCATATGCTTGTACGCAAACATGAGCATTTACAAAGTAGAGCATGCAGAACAAAATATTTTCCAGAGTTAACATGTAGAACAGAGCATATTTTCAAAAGTAACAAAGCGATAGTTTTAAGACAAGTAAAACCCTTAGTGCTTTGGCATAACATAAACTGAGTATCATCATCAGATCAAAACAGAGCATCAAACAGAGTAGAGACCATGTTTCACCCCTGTGGTAGGGTTGTGCTAACCCCGGTGGCCAAACCAGGCAGAGACAGAGGTGAAATCTTTCCTTTATTCTTCTCGGAGCCCCGAGTGTGCACACATGAAAGACCACAACAAAACCACTTTGTTACCAAAGTGGGTGCACTCAGAGACAGAGAAGTTTGTACCAACCCAAACAGAGCAGAGCATAATAGAGTAGAGCAGAGCAAAGCAGAGACAAAGTCAGATACGAAAACCAGTACACCATGCCAAAGGTTTTCAGATGTTATATCAAAATAATACAGAGTACCAAAACAGAATCAGACAGTTTACACACGCTGAACACAAAAGCCAGAACATCTTTCTAAATAAATGCACAACTTTTCATATTCTCAATATCGCTCTTTTTTTCAGATTTCAGAAATCACATGACAGAATTTAGCTCATGTCTACACAATGCATGTCAGAACATATTTTTCTATTTTTCGTACAGATTTCATGAGTATGCAAATAAACGACCGAGGTTGGTTTTGTTTTTCCCAAGTTCTCATTTCACCACAAAAATATGCAAAGTTTTCAGAAAATCAACCTGAGTCTCAAATAATTCGTGTAAGGCCTAGCATAGGAACCCCGCTTACCTGACTCTTGCAGCGCATTATCTGTGACTTGAATACGGTCTTACTCCGTCTCGTCACCTATTCATAAAAATAATATAAACTAAATATTAAAGTCCAACAACATAAAATTGGTCTTAGACAACTTAAGACCCAATTTCTAGACCATAATTCAGCAAATTTAATCCAACTCGAACAACCAAACAATAATTAGGACAGCCCACACTTCGACCCAAAATTTTCTATACCGATCTCAGTATTGTCCAATACAAGCATCAAAACCAATGTCAACTCTGATTATCACTAACTCACACTTATTTCAGCAGCTCATACTCCCAAGCGATCGTCAACAATTTAACCAAGATGAAACTACACACTACTCTTTCTCCGTTTACAACTCCACAATAGGAAAAAATATCTCAACACTTCTAGATGTTAAAAGGCCCCAACAAACCCTTCTAAACATTTCTAAAACATCAAACCAATAATCCAAAAATATATCATCACTTCCTAAAAATCATCAATATTCACCAAGACCAACGTCAAACTCAAAACACCAATATTTAAACCCGAAACAACCAACAAATTTCATAGCGTAAACCAATATCACACAAACAACTCCATTATCCAATCCAACCGATCCCCTTACTCCTCGGACTCAGTCCGGCACAACCAATAAATTCACAGTAAATATGAATTAGCGCAGAAATACATTTAAATCTCAAAAGTTCTTTGGGAAAAATACTTACAATGCTATAATATAATTTTTGAAAGATCACGGAGGTGCTAGAAGCGGCAACGCAGCAACAAAACAGTGCCAAATGCACTGTGGTCGTGGGTTTCAAAAACTCACTTTTGAACAGGTGTAAACGAAGACCCGAGATTGATAGGGTAGGGCTTAGGGATGTCGGTGAAGCTAGTGGTAGTGGTGGTTGGCCGTGGGTGGCGGCGTAGAGGGCGGTCGAAGTCTAAAATACCCAAAACGGAAATATTGATGGTGTGGCTTCACCGGTGACAGATCGGAGGTGGGGTTGGGTCCATTGGGTTGTTAGGAGGTCGAGGATGATGTAATGAGAAGATGGTGGCCGGAGGTGGCGTGACAGCGGCGCAACGACGTAAGGAGTGCCGCGGCTTGGTGGTGCGCGTGGGAGCTAACGGTGGCGCGGTGTGAGCTGAGATTACAAGGGGGCCGGGCGGTGTCGGTCACCGCCGGCACACGACGGCGGACTGGGGGAGAAGAGAAACAGACGGAGAGAGGGAGGCGGGGTTGCGGCGCGCGGGAGAGCCAGGGGAAGAAAGAAGAAAAAAAAATAAAGAAAAGAAGAAAAAAAAAGAAAAAGAAAAAGAAAAGAGGAAAGAGAAAATGTACGGGAAGAAATGAGGTCCAATCCTCATATCTTGGGTCACAAAAAATGATCTAACGGGAACGATTTTAACACAGCAAGTAAAATAAAATAATTCAAACGCAGTGATTAAAATGAAAATAAATAATTAAACCCCACAACAAATTAATTTAATTTGAGAAGAAATTTAAATGCATAAAAATAATTAATTTAGAGAACGCACTTCAAAAATAATTTTCGTAGACTAAAAATCATAAAAATAACACAACTAAAAATTCAACAATTTTAAAACAAGAGAATAAATTTTAAATTAATAACAAATAATCTTTCAATTAAAAATACACTAAAATACGGGGTGTTACATCTTCCTCCCAAGTCCAGGTATGCTCCTCAAAAGTTATTTTATCATTTATTTTTATCGTTTTATTGTTTTATTTGTTTTCTCTATAAAATTTATATTTTTCCATCAATAGGCACCGCAGGACACCACAAATCCACCATAGGGTGTTTAGAAATGAAGAATAGTATGTGGTTTGTTGAAGAAACAGATTCCATGGGTTTTCATGGCTGTTAAGTTGACTCAGTCATGGCTGAGCTTGACTCAATTTTCGTTCGAACGTGACTGGTTAGCATTTGAACGTATTAACCAAAAACCCTAAAAACCGTTCAAACACTATTTATCTATTCGAACAGTCTGAACCAAACACAATGGTGTCCATTCGACAACTATTGTGTCTGTTCGAACACTACAGTATCTGTTTGAGCACGTTCAAACGGTTTGAACCAATTAATTTATATTAACTTATTAATTTATTTTTATCACATTTTGTTGTTCTATCAATTAATTTATTAAATTGTTATTAGTATATAATTTTGTGAATATTTAAAAATATTACATTTTATCACTAATGTTGAATAGATATTTTATTTTTTAAATTTCAGGTTGATAATAATGTCTTATAGGGGACGTAAGCATAGCAGATTATACGAATCTCCCATCCAAATAATCAAGAGAGGATTGTTTTACTAGAGCGGCAGGTGAAACTGTCTGATTTTATGACTCTTATCTGGGAGGTCATCCCCTGCATACAGTCTTCAACGATCGTGGTTGGGCACCAATTATAGATCAGAGAGAAGAAGCATGGGAGCTCGTATCCTATATTGACATCTTTGTTGAGTTCTATAAAGAGCTTAGTGGAGCTAGCCCAAGTGATAGAGGGGCGTACAAGATCTCTATCCAAGGAGCTCCAGTTATATTTTTAGCGAATGGACTCGCTGAATATCTCGGTATTCCTTGACTGCGTGATGCCTATTGGAACTTGCTGCCTAGAGAGTCTAATCATTTGGGTGATGCGAAGACAACTCAGGATGAGAGAGTAGTTTATACAGATGAGCTCGGTACCCTCGCTGATTATGAGGCGAGGAACTTGATTGTTGGTCCAGATGTTTCTCTGTATGATGGGATGAAGAGCATCAAGAAGGGAGATTTATCTTCTTTCTTCAAGATCATGAATATGATAATCACCAACAATATTGACCCTCGGTAGCACAAGACTTCGATTTCTACTATATTCTGGGGTCGTGCCAGATGTTGCCGAGTGGGTAGGGGAGCTGATGGGACCGATCAACAGCACCACTTTTTCATGAAGCACAGGACACTTGAGACTTCATCTTCGTTGACTTGTTCTTAATCGGGTTGATATTGAGAGAGATGTACAACCAGGAGATCCTGGAGTATCGGCTGGTGATGCATCTACTCGTGAGGAGATGGCTGACATACTGTGTGCAGAGATCGGTGGACACACATCAATAGTGATCAATGTAGTGTATACAGATATAGCCGGGAGATTGACTGGTGTATGAATGATAAGTAGAACAATTCAATTAGTTTAACAAGAATAAATTAAAAATAATGGAAAAAATAATTTTAAAATATATAAAATTTATGGACTTAACCCGCCAATTTATTGTTTGATTATAAATAATATATGTTTGAACATTGTTTAACCTTAAAGTTCGAACGTTTTTGTATGTTGTTATAACGTTAAGTCAATGTCCTGCTAAATTTTTTTACTAAACGTGCCAAATTATTGTTCGACTATATATAATTTCCGTTCGAATGTTCATGGATGTTCAAATGGTTATCTTACTAGGGATAAAAATTTTCGTTCCAAAATATTATGTTCGAGCGTGTTCGAATGGAAAGCACCTTCCGTCGTTGTTTTGGAATGAAATTTGAAATTCTTCCCAACACCTCATTTTTTGAAACGATTTTCAATTTGTCCTTACATATCATTTTTTGGAATGATTTTCAATTAGTTCCAAAGAAAAATCGTCCCAGTAGCACTTTTTTGTTGTAGTGTCCATGCCTATATATAGGGTCAACAGTTAACCTTCGAATCATTTAATTAAGCATTCTTGAATTATTATCTCTCACTTACTGCTGACTTAAGCATTAGATCGGTTACAGTCACACCGTGCTACCCACTTAACGATTTGCAAGTTAACAATCACGACTGGTAGTAAGACATGTCCTTTAGATTTATGATCTCCCGCTACTTATTTCTTTTTCTTCTTATCAACTACTCATCAGATTTCTAGCTGCGTACGTACCTACTTTTTTTTCCTCTTTCGGTTTTCTGTTTTAATAGGTTGGGTGTAAAAAATGCCGTTTCCTATTATTATTATTATTGCTACCTACTATTAAGATTGTCGTGGTCATCATCAATATTATTTTACTACTACTACTTATACCAATTGAGCTGGCCGGTGTCAGATGGATGATTCATTATTTTCCTATTGAAGAGTTCTTTCTTGTTATCAAACCCAACCAAATTATGCTATTCTATTTCCACGTTCAATTATGGACACTTATATACATACCTTTTGGAGTCTTCGTGATCATCTGCTTTCTGATATATATATATATATATATATATATATATATATATATAAAGCATCCTCCTGCATGTAATTCATGTAGAAGCAATTGGCTATCCCACTCGTCCCTATGTGAAATGATAAAGACAATTCTCTAAACCTTGAAAATCCATGAAATTGTAGTCCGAAAAGTAAGCAAATTAAGGGTACAAACTGCAACCGCTAAGTTGGTTGCCATAACATGAACAATCCTTCCATACTTCAATCATTCGAGACTATATTACATCAACTACAAAAGTGACAAGGTAGAACAGTATGTAGTGACTTACCTTTTTTGTACGTGGAAAGAAAGGAAAATGTGGTCTCTGCAATTGCAATCAGCAGCAACATCACAGCTGCCAAAACTGAAAGCCATGCCCAAGGACTATTGAAATAATCGTGCCTTAATTTTGCCATCCACACATTCGGCATTTGGAACGGTGCTTGTTCACTTCCTTCATAATGACTGAATAATAGATCAAGCCGGATCCACTTAAAATGACGTAGTGACCAAGCTTGTTGAACATGTACATGTTGGGAACAACTTCATCTTCCCCCATCCAGTTTTCAATAATTCCATTTTAACGGAGTACTTCAACATCTTTTGGAATGTAAATATGATAATCCATGAGAACAACATAGTCAGTGACATACCTAGTATGCATGTTTTGACTATATTGCTCGTATGCAATTAGGTTTCGAAAGATTGAGTCTGTATGTTCTACTATTTCCAAATGTGGAATTTCCAAGATCCCATTTTTGAACTTTATTTCAAATAAGTTACAAGAAATCAAGCATTTTTCAGAGATTTTAAGATCGCCGCAATTAGTAATTATTTGCGACGATTTTTGTTTCGTTGTTGAAATCCAACGCAAAGTATTCGAAATGCTAATGCTGATATTGCTGTGCACTTATTTGTGGCTATATATTGTCGCCGCAAATAAAATTTATGACTGTAGCACTATTTTATTTGTGACGAATAGGAAAATCGCCACAATTCATCCTTTTGTGGCGGATTAACCTATTACTGGCGAATAAAAAGCGCTAGAAATAGCCTTTTACAAAATTTATGAAAAATTGTAGATGACTATTTGCGGCGAATCTTTAGTCGCTGGAAATGAGCAGTTCCAACATTTTTTAAAGCCGTCGAATGTATAACAGTTCGGCTTTGGCGGCGACGTTTATAGTTTTCGTGGCGGGTTAGTATCGCCGCAAAAGCTAATAAAATTCAAATCTTGCATTCCCCTTCTTCTTTTCCCTCCACCACCCCTTCCCCTCCCCCCTCTATCTCCCCAATCCCTCTTCTCCCTCAACCCACGCAGTCGCGCACAACTCACCTCCAACAACCCCACCACTTCACCGCCACATCTCCTCGATGGCCACACCCTCCTTCTCCCCCAACCCGATGCCGAAA
The DNA here is from genome assembly GCA_022457165.1 of Juglans mandshurica. Lineage (NCBI taxonomy): Eukaryota > Viridiplantae > Streptophyta > Magnoliopsida > Fagales > Juglandaceae > Juglans > Juglans mandshurica. Next base: position 31,488,401 of record CM039619.1, on the reverse strand, counting down.
ATTTCCCTTTCCCCAAATCTGGCATCACCTCTCTCTCATATTTCTCTATATCGCCACCACTAGGGGCGCCATTTGCCACCACTCACACCCCGATGCCATCGTGAGTGCTCCATCGGAGCCCCTTCTCCTCCACGCCTAGCCTAGCGGCCCGAGGCCCTCCCTCTCTCTATTTCTCTCTCTGCTACATCTCTCAGGAACCACTCCATGACTTTGAGTGCCTCCTGGTCTCTCTCTCATCTCTACGCCTCCTCGGTCCTGCTCCGCCACCACAACCACCATGCTTTTTGTCCTCGTCAGTAGGTCATCTCTTATCCATCGTCTCTCTCTTTCTCTCTCCTATCACTCTATTTTGTGCTACAAGAGTGCGTAATAAAGAACATTATTGTGTGTCTTTGTTGTCTGTGTTGGTGGCTTAGAGTTGTGAGGTGGTTTGTGATGGAGGTAATTAGAACTGGATTGCTACTTTAATGGATCTGGATTATGAACATGAAGTTAGGATTTTGTTTCAATTTTTGTATGAATGATGTTGGTGTTATACTGGCAGGTCTATGGTTTTATTTGCTTATGGATTTTTTGTGGGTTTGAGAAGATTTTACTTTGCAATTGTCCTTTTCATAGAACCGCACTGAATCCCATACTGATCTGCCATAAAAACTCACATTAGTTTGTAAATTTGTTTCGGTGAAATTTGTTTGTCAACCTAACATTTATATATATATATATAGGGTTTAGAAAACATACGAAGCTCCATTGAAATTCAAAGAAGAGGGGTGTTTGATGAGAGCAAAGCCTAGGATATCTTCATAGAATCGCACTGAATCCCATACTGATCTGCACATAATAGACATATGGTTCAAAAAGAGCAGTGGTAGTGCTCCATAGCTGCTTGCTTCTGTTGTGAAGTGATATGCAAAACACACACACCAACGATGGCAAATAAAGTAAAGGCAATCACAATTAAGTACACGACATACAATTTACGTTGTTCGGCAAATTGCCTAAAAATCCTATTTACCAGAGGAGATTACAATCATTTTATCTCAACTCACACTCTCTAGGGCTTTTTGCTCTCTCACACAATATGCACTCACTAGATAATTGTTCTCTCTCAAAATATGCTTGAGGTTGTCAAAGACATGTCAACATATGACATATATATAGCACACGGTGTGAAACCCTAATTTGGCAAAACTGCGTACTTCGCTCGAGCAGCGTGCCTTGAGCGAATAGCCAAATGAACATTGGCTCGAGCGGGGTGTCGATTAGGATTTGAGCGAACACTAGGGTTCGCATCTTGCTCGAGTGGAATGTCTAGCAGGACTCGAGCAAACTCTCGGACTTGAACTTCGCTCGAGCGGTATGTCAAACCAACTTTCAGTAAACACATTTTTCAGGTAAAAAACCAGTCTCCACATATACCCCAACAATCTCCCACTTGGAGACTAGGTCTCCACATGCTAGCCACTGCTTCCACCTAAGCCTTATCATCTCTGCAGCTCATAGCTCCCATCTTCAAGCTAGAAGATGCACTGAAGTCAAGCCTGACTTCCATCTTCGACTTACATTGGTCTTATTCAGCACATCCATAAGGCAACTCATAACTCCCACTGCACCAAAAGTATCTGGTTTCAAACCATTTTTGGCAACCTTAACCAACTTTCATAGGAACAACAAAGCTGACTCCCTTTGGCTTCCTCACATGTTTCGCGCGATCAAACCTGCTTTTTTGCACTCTTGCATTTCCCTGCACTTCACATTTCCCTGCAGTTCACTAGACCCTGATGTTAAATACAAAGAGTTAGATCTTTTACCATGTACTAGGACCACCGCACTCTTAGTGATCTTCCAAGCTCCTCCAGAGAACGCTACTGCAAAACCGCTGTCATCAAGTATCCCACAAAGATCAGGTTTTTCTTCAGATCTGGAACATATCTGACTTGTTGTAATGTCCCCATGCTTCTGTTTGGAAGTGTGATGTGCACATCACCCACTCCCACTACATCCAGTGCCTCTCTATTAGTAGCATACATCTTCCTAAAATCACCAGCAACATAATTCTGCATGATTTCTTGATGTGAGGTGTTGTGAAACGAAGACCTTGATTCCAACACACAATCATCAATTAGATTGTGCATCGTAAGAAGTAAGGCATCATGAATTTCTTTTGCCACTACGTTCACAGCATCATCTTCAGCACTTTCATGATTCCTGCAGTTTCTCTTGATGTGGCCGGTATGACACCCCGTATTTTAGTGTATTTTAATTGAAGGGTTATTTTAATTAATTTAAAAATTGGTTCTCTTATTTTAAATTTATCGAATCTCTTATTGGTTTATTTTTATGATTTTTAAGTTGTGAAATTTATTTTGGTATGCTTTCTTAATATTAATTATTGTTTTGCATTTAAATTGCTTTTTAATTTAAATTAGTTTGTTGTGGGATTTAAAATTATTGTGTTGTTGGATTTTTATTACTATGTATTTTAGCAACGTTTAAAATATTTTACTTAACTCGCCGTTTTGAAATCATTTTCGTTGGATCATTTTGTGACCCAAGATGTGGGGATTGTACGTCATTTTTTTCCCTCACTTTTTCTTTTTCCTCTTTTTCTTTTCTTCTTCTATTCTTTATCTTTTTCCTTCATTTCTTTTTCTCCCTTCTCTCTCTCTCCCCGCGCGCGCGACATCCTCCCTCTCTCCCCCGTTCATTTTTTTCTTCCCTCCACAGCGCCGCCGTGCACTGCCCATTTCCATCAGCGCCCCTCCCAACCTCTTCCCCACCGGCTGGCTACCTCACCCCTCCATTTTGAGCCCTTATTGCTCCACCGTCAACCCGCATGCACAGCTGAAAGCCGCGACACCCTTTGAGCTCGCGAGCTGCCGTCGCGCCACCATTGGCCACCACCTCCTCACCACATCACTGGCAACCCCCCCGCTACCTAACCCACCCATCCTCAGCCCCGATCCGCCACTGGTGAAGCCCATCCATCTCTATTTCTGATTTGAGCTTTTTCCACTTCAACCGCCGCCCACGCCGCCACCCACGGCCAACCACCACTACTATTAGCTTCACCAATATCCTTAAGCCCTTCCCTAGTAATTTCAAGTTTTCGTTTGTCTCCGTTCAAAATCTAGAATTTTGAGACCCATGGCGTTGTGCATTTTCTCACTATTACATTGCTGTGTCGCCACTTCTAGACCCTCCGTGATCCTTCGAAAATTATATTATAGCACTGTAAGTATTTTTCCAAAGAACTTTTGAGATTTAAATGTGTTTTTACACTAACTCATTTTTTACTGTGAATTGGTTGGTTGTGCCGGACTGAATCCGAGGAGTAACGGGGTCGGTTGGATTGGAGGATGGAGTTGTTTTTGTGACTGGACTATGTTGGGATATGTTGGTTGTTGGATATTGTGTTGTATCATGTACATTGCATAATTGCACGCATAATCATGTTTGTAACTAAAAACTGGGTTTTCGCATAATTGCATACATGTTCATGTGTATATTTGAAAACTGGGTTTTCATGTGAGAAATGATTTTTGGGTGCGTGTGTATCACGACCCCAAGCCGAGATGGGGCATGATCTGGGTGGAGCTCCTCTAATCACTTGGGAGCGGAATATACTGAGTGACATCCCCTGGGTTGTTGTTGGGCGACAACGGGATTGGGTGGGATGGTAGCGCTCTTGTGCTGACTCCGTGGCCCCTCAGCTGGCGGGGGCTAAAGGATGTTTGGCCAAGTATGCGTTGAGCACAGAACTGGGCATCGCTCGTTACGAAGACACTTGCACGGTCGTTACCCGTGGTGTGACGAAGAAAGCCACGGGTGTGCGGATAATCCCTAGGGGAGATCATGGTGCATACGGTTAAAATGGATATTGGGCCATTTTCTAGAAAAATGGTGGATTATTAATTTTGGTCATTTTCTGGGAAAATGGCAGGAAAATGTTTTTATGGAAATATTTAAGGCCAAAAATGGGATTTTGGTGTGCGTTGGAAAATATTCATTTTCAGGGAAAATGTTGTTTTTGGTCTAGTGCATATTTCATCATATGCATGCATAATTGTTGGTTGCATTAATGCATTTTTATTCTCAAGGGTTGTTTGGATTATTACTTACCTGCAGTACCGTTTTATGGTATCACAGATTTTGATGCTGATGATGTTGAGATTGAGCCTGAGGATTCAGCTCCGCCTGAGGAGTGATATGGAATCACTCGTTTTTGTATTTGGACTTTGTATTATATTTTTTGGGATAACTGTATAACTCTTTTTAAACGTTTTACTTATGTAAATTTGTATTAAACAATTTTAGTACTTAATCGACTTACTTAAATTATCCACTGCTTTGTTTATTGTACACTAGTGCATGCACACACACTTGACACTTATCATTGGGATGCGTGACCGTGTTGTCATCATCCGGGCGTATCAATTGTCGAGGTTCCGTACATTCGGGTCGGGGGAACCACAGCCCAGCTTGCCACAACTCTAGCACGTGATCTGTTGCCCAAATCTCTTCCCATTGCAGTTACTGCAATTACTCTTCCCCTTGCACTTAGAACTTGACTTGTCATGTCCTCTGCCCCTATTGTTAACAATCAGGGCAGATCATGAATCCAAGGACTTATTTGAGTCTCTCCTACGTATGTTTTCAGCAAGCACCATGTCACGTATGTCGTCGTAGTTTAGTTTCGACTTGCCAGCTAAACTACTGACAGCCATCCTCATGGCTTCCCAACTATTTGGCAGCGATGTTAACAAAATCAATGCTCTGATCTCATCATTAAACTCAATCTCCACAGAATACAGTTGATTTGAGATCGTATTGAATTCATTCGAGTGTTGGGCTACAGACATACCTTTCGACATCTTTAGATTGAACAATTTCTTTATCATGTGCACTTTATTGTTCACTGACGGCTTTTCATACATACCTGACAAAGTCGCCATGAGATCCATCGTGGTTCTCTCCTTACTGACATTATGTGCCTTTGCTTTGGACAAGGTCAGCCTAACCAGCCCTAACAGGGTCCACTCAGCATCAGCCATGCTCTTCGGCTTCTTTCCCAATAGTCAAAGGTAGAGCCTCTTCCCATAGAGATAATCCTCAATATGCATCTTCCAATACCCAAAATCAGTGTTGTCAAACTTCTCGATCCCGGGTGCATTCACTTTATCTCCAGCCATTATTCTCCTTCAAATCCGACCTTGGCTCTTGATACTAGTTATTGTGAAATGTCATGCAAAATATACACACACCAAAATTGACAAATAAAGTAAAGAGAATCTTATTAACCAGAGAATATTATTAACCAGAGAATATTACAATGATTTTATCTCAACTCACACTTTCTAGGGCTTTTTGCTCTCTCATACAATATGCACTCACTAGACAAATTTTCTCTCTCAAAATAGGCTTGATGTCGTCCAAGCATGTCAAAATATGACATATAAATAGTACATGGCGTGGAATCCCTAATCTGGCAAAACTGCATACATTGCTCGAGCGGCGTGTTGAGCGTACCTTGAACAAACAACCAAATGAACATTGGCTCGAGTGGGGTGTCGAGCGGGACTAGAGCAAACACTAGGGTTTGGGTCTCGTTCGAATGTAGTGTCGAGCTGGACTCGAGCGAAGTCTAGGAGTTGGGCCTCGCTCGAGCGGTATGTCGAGCGAAATTTGACTCGAGCCAACTTTCAGCAAAGACCTTTCCAAAATCAGTATCCACATATACCCCCAACAACTTCCATTATCTCCATTTTCTTATCTCTCTATGTAAAGTTTTGGCGCTCACTTTGCACTCAGCTAGCCTCATGATGTTTTTCTACTTCTTTTTCTTGTTGGTATGAACCACATTACTTGGATGCTGATCTATTTATAGAGAAAGGCCTTGGAAGTCCTTGCATGAATTCAAAACCACGCATAGCTATTCTTGTCCAATTGTGAAGAGTGGGCAATGGGGCTGAGGAACTTTCCAGGCAGATTCTCTCATATCAAATCAAACAGATTGAATAGAGTCATTATCATGTGGTTTTCGTCCTTCAATCATTATTTCCCCTAATTCTCAATTATCCAGCATCAGCAGATTAAGACACATGATAAATAAGAAGTGCCACTTGCACTCCTGCTACAGAAGTGTTCATTTCTGATAGGATTGAGCCTTCTAGAAACTAGCTAACACACAATAATTACCCTTTACTCAAGGCCTAAAATATATCCATCTTCTCGCAAGTTTAGGAGCTATTCTCAGAGCTATAACGTGATACTTTTATCCTATATATCGCAAAATGTGATATTATTAAAATTGCCCATATAACCATTAATTTTTAATGATAAAATCATGTATCCATATATAGTTGAAACTATACCTTTATCTAATAATTAAAGATTATATATCATGACTAATAACTTGATTTAAAGTATGAGCCACCAAGCTAGCTAGTTGTCATTCCTCTTTATTTTAGTTGTCATTTTTCGAGTTTCCTATGATGTAGCCAACTATGCTAGCGAGCTGCCATTAACTAATAGGTTAGCTAAAGAATTGAAGCAGGAAAATGGAAAGCAATAAGCCGGGTCCTTAACAAACTCATGTACAATGACAGTGGTTTTTACTACCTGGTAATAAAGGAAACAAAAAGGCTAGTCTCTAAGCGTTTATGCTTTGAGCCTTGGCTTGCCTGAGCCCCAACCTGCAGCTTAAAAGTTAACTCAGCTTATTTGGGATAAGCAAGCTGCAGATCAGTAAGTAGTAACCTAAATCTTGTTTTTAAGAATCAATTGGTGAAAAGGTGAAACAACCACGTTGAGTATGCTTTTTGCATTCTGAAAAAGCTTGTGAAAGGAGAAAGTACAAGGCTCCGAAATTGAGAAGTTTCTATGATATTTCCTCTCACATCTACAGTCTATGCGTTGTCATATCGTTTTATCATATATAGCTTATATATCACAGCAAAGGGCTTATTATATACATTAGTGTGATGTTTGCATGAATATTATTCCTTGTGATCATGAAAACGATCCGCTACATATCATCATGTCCAAGCAAGAAGTTGCAAAAAAGCCACTTTATTTTACCCCAAAATCAGATTCTTATTTGTTTTGATTTCATGCAATGATCTCTGTCTTTTAGCTACAATTGGTCGGTGGTAAAAAAATAAAAAATAAAAATAAAAAAAATAAAATAGAATATTTCTCACATTCTTGTACCTTGTTGAGTGTCTTGTAGCTGGGTGCGCATGCATATCGGTTAAGACTGGCTGTGCATTTAATCCGAAGAACCGATGGATTGATTAAAATGAACCGACCTGACCCGTATTTTATTGGGTTGCTATTTGATCGGATCTCCAACCCGACAAGAAGCGGATTTGTGTTGTGGGTGTCAACCCGTCCGACTATAAAAACATCATTATCTTCAAATCTCAAGCCCTAGCTGCTCTCTCCAGATCTCAAACCCTGCGTGGGTCTTTCTCGTGTAAGCCCTCTGTCTCTCTCTCTCTCTCTCATCCATCGTTCATCTCCCTTCCTTCCATACCTGTAAACATTGTTCCTCGCCGGTAAACAACTATTTTCGCATTTTGAGAGAATGCGGCGGGCCTCGTTCACTTTAAAGGCTTGTTATTGAGTTTTTTATGCCTGGGATCGTGATCTAGGGTTTGATTTTGAGATTAGGATTTTGTTCTGTGGTTGTTTTTTATTCTGCTCACGGTGAAGCGAACGAAAACGGATGCTTGTAGAGAAGGACTTCCAAATGAAATGGTATGTGGTTAATCTTTTTCGGTTTGGTTTTCTCTGGCTTCACATTTAATTTGCATTTTCAGAATTTTCGGTTAAAACTTTTGTGGATTTTCCTTTCTTCTTCTATTTCATCATTTGGATCTTGGAAATTGTTCTCTGTTGGAGTGGGTTCATAATTTTTTCTGATTTCTACGTAGACTCGGAGTAAGTTTTTCTAGGTCTTTCTTGTATTGAATGGCATCGGGTAACTTTTTTTCTGATTTCCATTATAGATTTGGAGTTCTATTGGTGTTTTTGGTTCAAGTAGTCTTCAAGTTTCTGAATTTTTTGGGTTTTTTTCTCCTTATTTGAATATAATCTGTTGTGATTTTAGTTGTTTGGCTCAGGAGGAAACAAAGGAAAAAATGAATTTTGACATTGAGTAAAGAAAATGAAATGGGTTCCTATTGTGGTTTTAATTGTTTGGCTCTTGAGAAAACGAAGGAAAAAATTAATTCTGACATTGAGTAAAGAAAAAATCTATTGCTGAGTATGAACTCTTTTATTGTGCAGGATAGATACATGTTGTTGAGCAAGTGATTTCGGACGAATTGGAGGCTAATCCTAAAAAATATTGTTGTGTTGAAAATAATGTTAGATCTTTAAAGGATCTTTTTCTTGTGTTTAGTTTAGATTTAAAGGATCTTTAGTAGGTCTAGTATTGTTATTTCAGTCCAGTATTTATCAAACTCAATCCAATATTTAGTAGGTCTGTATTTGTTTGGTTTTCGAGAAAGTGTGAAGGGAAAGGAAGCGGTAATGTCAATATTTTTCTTGTTCTTAATATTTTTCTTTGTTTTCTTTTAATCTCAGCATTTCTGTAGAGATCAGCATGATAGAAATTGTCGATAAGACTGAAAGTGGAAGTTTGATTTGGGGGAAATAGGCTCTGATACCATTTGTAACGCCCCAAACCCAGTTGGTCAGTTGGTCTGGAGACTTACTACATGTCTCTTAAGAACATGTTTCCCAACACAACAAAAATGAAACTCCAAAACTTTATTAGCAAAACTCAATCTCATGTATTTTGTATAACCATAATAAAAACACCACAAAGTCATTAATGCAGCAAAATAAACTAAGGAGTCCACAATCTCCCGGTAGTCATAACAAACCAACTAATAATTTCATAAATCTTACTAAACCCAAGATATAAATAAAACTCAAAGACATTAAAACTAAGAACATCAGAAGTCCTTCTAACAACATCTCCTCAGCTTAAACACGTTCACCAATCTAATCTAGGTTCTCATTTGGACTCTCCACATCATCTGAAAAAAATTATAATGATAGGAGGTGAGTTATCAACAACTTAGTACGCAGAAGTCATATACTAACGTGCAAATATGAGCATTTACCAAGTACAATATGCAGAACAAAATATTTTACAGAGTTATCATACAGAACAAAACATGTTTTCCAAAAGTAATAGAGCGATGGTTTTAAGACAAGTAAAACCCGTAATACTTTGGCATAACATAAACTGAGTATCATCATCAGATCCAAACAGAGCAGAGACCATGTTTCACCCTCGTGGTAGGGTTGTGCTAACCCCGGTGGCCAAACCAGGCAGAGACAAAGGTGAAATATTTCCTTTATTCTTCTCGGAGCCCCGAATGTGCACACAGGAAAGACCATAATAAAATCACTTTGTTTCCAAAGTGGGTGCACTCAGAGACAAAGAAGTTGGTACCAACCCAAACAGAGCAGAGCATAACAAAGCAGAGTAGAGCAAAGCAGAGACAGAGTCAGATACAAATACTAGTACACCATGCCAAACGTTTTCAGATGTTATATCAAAATAATACAGAGTACCAAAACAGAATCAGACAGTTTACACACACTGACAACAAAAACCAGAACATCTTTCTAAATAAATGCGCAATTTTCCATATTCTCAATATCGCTCCCTTTTTCAGATTTCAGAAACCACATGATAGAATTTAGCTCATGTCTACACAATGCATGTCAGAACATATTTTTCCTTTTCCACACAGATTTCATGAGTATGGATATAAACGACCGAGGTTGGTTTTGTTTTTCCTAAGTTCTCATTTCATCACAAAAATATGCAAAGTTTTTAGAAAATCAACCTCAGTCTCAATAATTCGTGTAAAGCCTAGTATAAGAACCTCGCTTACCTAACTCTTGCAGCGTATTATCTATGACTTGAATACGGTCTCTATTCGTCTCGTCACCTATTCATAAAAAATTTATATAAACTAAATATTAAAGTCCAACAACACAAAATTGGTCTTAGACAACTTAAGACCCAATTTCTAGACCATAATTCAGCAAATTTAATCCAACCCAAACAACCAAATAACAATCTGGACAGCCCACACTTTGACCCAAAATATTCTATACCAATCTCATTATTGTCCAATACAAGCATCAAAACCAATGTCAACTCCAATTATCACTAACTCACACTTATTTCAGCAGCTTGTAATCCTAAACAATCACTAACAATTTAATCCAAAACAACACTACACATTGCACATTTCTTTCCGTTCACAACTCCATAACAGAAAATAAAACCCAACACTTCAAAATATTAAACTACACTCAACAAAATAAAATTCCCTTCTAAATATTTTCTCAAACACCAATCCAACAAATCAACTACAATGCAACTCCAAATAATCCAAACTTAGAACATTCCAACACATGAAGTTCACTTATACAAAGAAATGCCCAAAGAACAGCCCACGGACTACTCTAAAATGAAAACATGACCCATAAATTCTATTGAAAAAGACTAGAGGTGGAAGTGTGTGTATGCACGCAAGAAACTGAGAACAAGAATAGCTTACCTACGGAAGCTAAATTCTCCTGTAGTGGCTTCAAAGATTACACGAAGAACAAACCCAAGGACCCACAAAATGCAAACCCACAATAAATACAAGAAGAGAATCTGCACGGTTTTACAGCAGAAGGAAACCAAAAATTAAAGGGATGAAAATGGAACCCTTACCAGTCAAAAATGGAGGGCTGAGAAGTGACACTCACTGACTTGCAGAGGAAGAACCGAAATGCAAAAAGGAGAGGAAGAAGAGGTGCAGCAGACGGCAACCCATCGAACACTAGATGCAACGCAAGAGGGAAATCAAAAGTGAGGAGGTTAGGGCATGAGAACCGGAACCCACTTCAAAGAACCCACAACAAGAAAAGAAAAGGAACCGGAAGGAAATGAGAAACGTGGGAGAGAGAGATGCAGGGGAAACCGAAAGAACCGAAATAGAAACGAGAAAGAGGGGGAAAAGAAATCGGGAGCTGAGGAAGAAGATACTCACCCCAAAACGGCATCGTTCGCACACTTCCAGGAAATGGGCTGGGCCCTCAAGCACGGTCTGGGCCTCAAAAATTCCATCCTCCTCCCCTAACAAGAATTCCATCCTCGGAATTTGCTACAAGCTATAATAATTTCCTTCGAACAAGTGAGGATACTTAACTCGCATCTCTTCCTCGAATTCCCAAGATGCTTCACTGATAGCATGATTATTGCACAATACTTTAACCAAAGAAATAGTTCGAGTCCGTAACACTTGCTCTTTCCTGTCCAAAATCCGCACTGGTTCCCCGGTATAGATCATATCCTCTTGAATCTGAAGGGGTTCATGATCTATAATGTGGGTGGGGTCATGGATATACTTTCTCAACATAGATACATGGAATACATTATGCACTCCCGAGAATGCCGGTGGTAGAGCCACCCTATACGCCACTGGTCCAATTCGATCAAGAATCTCAAACGGTCCAATGTATCTAGGGCTCAACTTACCCTTCTTTTCGAATCTCATAACTCCTTTCATCGGTGCAATCCTAAAAAATACCTTTTTTCCAACCTCAAACTCTAACTGGCAGCGGCGTTTATCTGCATAACTCTTCTGTCGGCTTTGAGCCGTTTTCATTCTAGCCCGAATGGTATCTATCTTTTCTGTGGTCTGCTGAATAATCTCTGGCCCTAGAAGTTTTCTTTCACCTACTTCATCCCAATACAATGGAGATCTACATCTCCTGCCATACAAAACCTCATAGGGTGCCATCCCAATGCTAGCTTGGAAACTATTATTATAGGCAAAGTCAACCAATGGTAAATGTTGCATCCAAGATCCCTTGAAATCCATCACGCATGCCCTCAACATCTCTTCTAAAATTTGAATAGTTCTTTCTGACTGTCCATTTGTCTGAGGGTGAAAAGCAGTACTGAAACTTAACTGAGTACCCATTGCCTCTTGTAAGCTTTGCCAGAACTTAGAGGTAAAACGAGGATCTCTATCCGACACAATGGATACCGGTCCTCCATGTAACCTCACTATCTCCCGCACATACAGTTCAACTAGTTTCTCTAGTTTATAAGAAACTTTAATGGGCACAAAATGGGCAGTCTTTGTTAAGCGATCCACTATCACCCATATAGCATCTTGTCCGCTTAAGGTCCTTGGTAGACCTGTCACGAAATCCATGGAGATATGTTCCCATTTCCACTCTGGAATCTGGAGTGGCTGTAATAATCCTGCAGGTCTCTGATGCTCCGCCTTTACTTGTTGGCAAGTCAGGCATTGTTCTACAAATTTAGCAATTTCTCTTTTCATGCCATTCTGCCAAAAATACTCTTTTAAATCCCGATACATCTTGGTACTCCTTGGGTGAATAGTGTACAAAGAACGTTGTGCCTCCTCAAGAATGACCCTTTTTAGTTCATCATCAGCAGGTATGCATACTCTACCCCTAAACCTCAAAACTCCACCCTTGGAAACACAAAAATCAGGTTTGTCCCCATTTCCGACCTCTTCCATTAGCTTCACCAACCCTGAGTCCACTTTCTGAGTAGCTTTGATTCTATCCATCAAGGCAGGTTGAACTACTAAACTAGCCATGAAAACATTTGTATCACTAGCAATGACTTCAATACCGGCTCTTTCTAACTCCATCAACAACCTATGCTGAGTGGTGATGGCTGCAACTGTCGGTCCGATTGACTTCCTACTTAGAGCGTCGGCTACAACATTAGGTTTGCCTAGGTGATAATAAATGGTGCAATCATAATTCTTGATCAACTCAAGCCACCTCCTTTGCCTCATATTTAATTCTTTTTGGGTAAAGAAATACTTCAAACTCTTGTGATCCGTATAAATTTTGCACTTCTCCCCATACAAGTAATGTCTCCAAAGCTTGAGTGCAAAAATGACTGCCGCGAGTTCCAGATCATGTGTGGGGTAATTCTGTTCATACACTTTCAGTTGGCGTGAGGCGTAAGCTATAACTTTTCCATGTTGCATCAGTACACATCCCAATCCAAGCCTAGATGCATCGCTATAGACTACAAATCCACCTCTAGCTGTGGGAACTATTAACACTGGAGCTGTCACTAATCTCTGTTTCAACTCCTGGAAGCGTTCTTCACACTTTGTTGTTCATTCAAACTTATTATTTATCCTGGTGAGTGTAGTGAGAGGAACTGCTATCTTGGAAAACCCATCAATGAATCGACGGTAATACCCTGCCAATCCCAAGAAGCTTCTAACCTCATGAGCATTCCTCGGTGCCGACCAACTAACCACTGCTTCCACTTTTCCTGGGTCCACTGAAATACCATATTTCAAAACTACATGTCCCAGAAACGTGATTGAATCAAGCCAAAATTCACACTTCTTCAACTTAGCAAATAGCTGCTTGTCTCTGAGTGTCCCAAGTACCAACTTCAAATGTTCTTCATGCTCGGTGTTGCTTTTGGAGTATATCAGTATATCATCAATAAAAACCACCACAAATTTATCCAAAAACTCATGGAATACCCTGTTCATCAAGTCCATGAATACTGCTGGAGCATTAGTCAGGCCAAAAGGCATGACCAAAAACTCATAATGGCCATATCGGGTCCTAAATGCCGTCTTCTGCTCTGATCTTCAATTGATGGTAACCCGATCGAAGATCAATCTTTGAAAATACTTGAGCACCCTAAAGCTGATCAAACAAATCTTCTATACGGGGTAGTGGGTATTTATTCTTTATGGTCACCCGATTAAGTTCCCTATAATCGATACACACTCTCATCAATCCATCCTTCTTCTTCACAAAGAGAACTGGAGCTCCCCAAGGTGATACACTGAGCCTGATGAAACCCTTGTCCAACAAATTTTGCAACTGCTCTTTGAGTTCCGCTAATTCAGACGGCGCCATGCGATAAGGTGCTTTCGAAAGGGGTGTCGTGCCTGGGACTAACTCAATAGCAAACTCTACCTCCCACTCGGGTGGAAGTCCCAGTAAATCTACAGGAAAGACCTCTGGATAATCTCTCACAACAGGTATCTGTTCCAACATCAACTCCTCCTTTAGTGCTTCTACCACACAGGCTAGGAATCCCTGACAACCATCACGCAACAGTTTTCCAACCTGAATGGCAGAAATGATGGGTGGAGCCAACCTCACTTTCGACCCTGTGAACCGAAATTCACCTTCATTAGGGGGTCTGAACACCACCTACTTTTTAGCACAATCAATACTGGTGTGCTAGGAAGCCAGCCAATCCATACCCAAAATCACATCAAACCCAACCATGTGAAACATTATTAAATCTGCTGGCATCAGTCTTCCCTCTATGCTAGGAAGCATCCAATCCAATTTGAACATTGGGTCAAGTTCACGAGTACAGTAGAACAGTCCAAGGATGAAAATCCCATCAAGTATCATCGTTTCTATAAACTCATTTGAGGAGATTTTAGGAAACTGATCTGCATAGAATTTACGAGCTCTTTCTTCTATGTGGCTCATGGCTATGATGTATCTTTCTACACTAGTCTTATTCTCCCTTTTGAGCATTTCTTGGGGAAGTCTCAATTTGTGTCTTTCCATAAAAGCTAGGTGATCCTTGCCATGGTGGTAAGGACCAATGGCAAGCAAGTCAGGTTCATATGCCTTCTCATTTACCATTCATAAAGGGCGGTGAACTTCGAATACACTTCGCTCTGGAGCAATTGGAATACTCAGGTTTACCAACCTTTCATCAATTGAGACATAATGATCAGAAGTCATATTATCCTAAATAATCCGTACCGTGTCTGTTACACATACAATATAGAGAATAGTCTGTCAATAATATTGCATTTCAAGCAAAAAAAATTATACATGACATTCATCTAATACTAATCCAGATGCTTAAGCTCAAGATGAATATCAACAACCAGTCACTTTAGCTCATGGTAACGGGAGAACAATGTTATTTCCTCATTCTTTTCTCATCTTCGAAATTGGTAGTTCTTACATTACCTCATAAACCGTAAACCATGACTAGTATAACTTGCACTCATAACTCTTATACGTGCTTGATTGACTTGTGGGAAATTTAATTTCTCAAGCTAAAGAGTAAGTTGTATTCTACTTTTCTAAAGTTGCTATTGCACTACAACAAATCTTGTTTTTTTCCAGGAATGATTGTGGTCAGAAAAAGTTTAGATTTCGTGGGACATGATCTGTTTCCCACCAATTTGTGTGGTGGGAGACCCGTGACATAAAACTGGTGGGGAAAAATTCTTTTTCCACCAAACTACAAGTTCATGGGAAAAGCTTTCTTTTACCCATGAACTACCGTGACGGTTAAAACTTTTTTTCTTCCTGACAAGTAAGGTTTCATTTGGTATGATGTGGTGAGAAATAACACCATTTTCCATGGAAAGAGGTTGAGGCAAAAAGTATTTACCCATGACATGTCTTCGTGGGAAAAAATTATTTGCCCATAAAATACTTTCCTAGGGAATATATATTTTACACACAGTATTTCATCATAAATACTTATTTATGGAGAAATGTTATCGCGGGAAATAATCACTTATGGCAAAAAATATAGTATTTGCCACGAGTTGCATTCATGGCAAATACTAAGAGATTTTAGAAAAAAAAAATTGTAAAATACAAAAATGAGACTGAGCAAAAAATAATCAAAACAAATAGTCTAATATAGGCTAAAATAAATATATCCAAATCTTAGAGATCCAAATTCACGTTTATAATAATTTAAACAAAAAAACTTGTAAAATTGTGCTAACATAAAAACTTCTAATTAGAACCTAAGAGAGGAAATTGTCCATACAATTTATACACATACACCATACAACCACAAAACTTTATAAGTTACAATTCATGGCTCCACAAAACCACAATCACACAATCCATTCAAGCTTTATAAGATCAACATACAATCCATTCAAACTACTCATTTGTTTTTACAAGCTTCATCCATACTCTATACATTTAATATACACAAATTTGTCTATTAAACCAACATCATCATCATACTTTACAAACTCCCTATAACTCCAAAACACTTCAAAACAATTCATCACTATCAAGTTCAGAATTTACCAGATTTGAAGCATATTTCAAAATATCCTCGTTTGAGCAAATATAATGTTGTAAAGTCATAGCTCTGGTTCTAACCTGTCAAGGGCACAATAAAATGCTCATGCTTCTCTTACAATAGATGTGCTGCGTTATGGAAGAACTTTTCAAGAAATGCATCCATTGATGTCACTCACCCTGTTGACACAAAATAGATTTTGTAACTGGTAAGAACACAGACACACTCTCTCATAGGCAAGCTCACCCAAGTACATCATCTGAGTAACATAAATTTCCTAGTCATTCTTTCTTTATTCTTTTATAGTCTTGGCATGAGTTGATTTATATTTTTCACGAAACCCCAAATGAAGGCTGGAGTATAGCAAGAACTTGTTAAATTTCTTAGCTTCTATATATGTTGATTACCACTTCGTTCCACTGGAAAACAATAATAAAAAGGAAAGATAACTTAAATATCATAGGTGCAAATATATTAGAGCGTCATAGCTTGGTAATAGGACTACAGGAAAAAAGTTTCTTTTCCACAACAATCTTTGTTATATCATCCGCCAAAGTTTCATCAGGTGGTAAATCTATTGTAACTAGGGGTGTAAACTCAAACCGGAAAACCGGACTGGACTGGACCAAACCGGACCGGTTTTACCGGTTTTGAACCGGTCCGGTCCGGAACCGGTTTTTAAAATGTAAAAACCGACCGGTTCCGGTTCCGGAATTTTTTGGACCGGACCGGACCGGTTGATTAAAAAAAATAAAAAATAAAATTTTTATATATAAGTTTTATACAAAATATTTTATATATATTAAATATTAATATATATAAGTTTTATATATAATGTATAATTATAAATTTTTATGTGAAATTTTATATATAACATATATATTCATATATGAAATAATTTCTTATTATAATTTATAAATTTTTACATAAAATGTTAATACTAAATCACTAAAAGTTTATAAATAATACTAATATATAATTTATAACTATACTAATAGTTTAATATTAATACTATTATATAGTCTAATATATTAATAAAAGTATAAAAACATTTTTTTTTAAATCAATTTTTTTTATATAAACAAATTTTTAATGACAAATTGTGAAATTTACATTTTTAAAAAATCGGAAAACCGGAAATACCGGTTTAGGAGGGTAACCGGTGCGTAATCGGTTTTGAAAAATACAAAACCGGTACAAACCGGTTCGGTCCTAGATTTTATCCAAAACCGGACCGGTTACACCCCTAATTGTAACTTTGGACTGAAGAAATTGAAGTACCTGAAATTACAATATCATAGCCGAAAAATGAGCCATCAACAGCAGCGACGATGCAAGCAATGATCACATAAACAGTGACCCTTCCTTGGTACTGTTCAGCTCTCTCTTTGGCCACACCAGCCAGACCAAAAGATCCACCTGTCATCTCCAAAAATGTTATCTTCTTCTCAGATCTCACCAATATGAAGGAAAACACAGCCAACTCTTCACCCTCGAGTAATGACTATTAATGTCACTCTGCTTGAGTTGTTATAAGGTTTGCAGAGCAGTTGTGTGTACAGAAGCAACTCCCCCACTCAATCTTTTCGATAAAAAGACTTTTTTTCAAGTGCATAACTGGTGTAGGGATTGAAACACAACCTCCTTTTTATTAATTTGGTTGACAAAGACAAACATTGCATCATAATTACTATATTTCTTCCTTTTTTAACTGTGGATAAGTAGGTAGTCCAATATTTTTTGGACTAATTGGATCATCTTCCATACGCAAACTACATGTAATATTACGTACATACATTTGTAGAGAAGATTTCCTTTTCTAGGGATTACGTACATTACGTACATACTAATTGTATGTCATCGCCACTTTAACAAGGCAATACTC
This sequence comes from Juglans mandshurica, assembly GCA_022457165.1. Taxonomy (NCBI): domain Eukaryota; kingdom Viridiplantae; phylum Streptophyta; class Magnoliopsida; order Fagales; family Juglandaceae; genus Juglans; species Juglans mandshurica. The sequence goes on along the minus strand of CM039619.1, from coordinate 31,470,378 downwards.
AACTTCAGAGTCATAACCTTGGCATTTAAAGCATTTTTTTTAATATGCACTCAGTATATATATATATATATATATGTATATATATTATGCTCTATTATTCCTAATATAGCAACATGATCATCCTATACCCCATTATATATGTAATTAACTAAAAATTAATAAATAGGTAATTAAAGTTAAAGTTACCAAATTATGTAGATCTTGGTATGCTGACTTGGTTCAATTTAAATGTTTTCATCTAACAAAATTAATTATTCATCCATGTATCTTCGAATTCATAATGGATAAGGAAGCCTTAAATGAGGATTGAAATTAATTAGAGCTATTTTCTTTAATTCATTGCAGACAATAATTATTTAGGTGGCAATAAATAGGTATTTTCTTTTGCATTCCGAAACTATATATGATACAAGTATAATACCAGTGGGTGTATGAATTTGTTTGGTCTATCTAAAAGGATTTTGGGATGCAAACTATTCTGTTTACTTACACCAATACACTTGTTATTCAAATTTGAACGATGGAGTATAACTGCATGATCATAAAAATGAAAAATAAGTGACATCGTACGATCTTAACTTTGGATCTTAAAAGTGATTTCATCTTCTCAGCTCTCTTTTCATCCACGACTAGCCTAAAACCATTTTCAAAGCAGACTCAAAACCTTGTGAGGTGCAATTTAGTTGAAAGCATTTGAAGTAGTAAATTTACATAGATACAAATCTGCCTAAGCCCTCAACACCACACCATACACGTCTATATACACTAAAATAATCCACTTGAGACACAAAGGTAAGATTTTTACCATGCATAAGAGTTGGACAGCGAAGGAGGCGTGCGGGAGGTGCTCCTGCGTCCATGGGTTGCTCGTGGTGGTGCTGCGTCTTGGTTGGAGGCGGAGATGGTGGCTCACGGCGGCGGGGAAGGCCACTGTAATAAGACAACCGTGGGGGGGGGGGGGGGTGGTGGTGCGTTGGAGACTCGCGAGAGAGACCGTGCGAGGGAGACAGATGCGGGAGCTAGGGTGGAGCGACAGTTGGTGACTGGCGAAACCGTAGGGCGGAGGGTCACGAATCTACTGTGATCCGAGAGGGAGAGGGAGGGAGAGAGAGAGAGAGAGAGCGAGAGAGAGAGTCGGCGAGAGGGCAAGGGGTTGAGGAGGAAGACCCACGGTGGCTTGACGACAAGGGGAGTCGTTCACGGTGGCGCAGGAAGGAGGAGAGGCTCTCGACAGTCGCAAGGAAAGAGAGAGAGAGAGAGTCGCGGGAGTGTTTTGGGGCGGGGGGAAGAATGGAGCGGGGGATTTAATTTTATTAGTATTTGCGGCGGCATCTTATCGCTGCAATTACTTTTTACACAGCCACAAATACTAACAACGCAGAATTAAAATGTTGGTCTATTTGTCGTGACAAAAAGTCGTCGAAAAAAATAATAATCTCGTTGCAAAAACTCATTACCCACGAGAGCAATTTAAATCTGGTTAAGACTATTTGCGGCGAGGAAATGTCGCCGTAAAAAATTGATAACCTTGTGGCAAGAACTAATAACCCATGAAAGGTGGATATTTTTGGTAAGTTTATTTGCTACGATTTTAGTCGCCGCAAAAAGTGTTTATTTCGTGGAAAAAGATTGTTTTCTCATAAAGTTTTACCCGCCAACGTTATCTCGTGGCAAAAGGCTCGTTTTTTTTTCCACGAATAATTTTCGTGTCATTAGCCTACTATTTACCACGATCATGTATCTTGGAAAAAGAATTCATGGAAAAAACCCATATTTGTTGTAGTGAATTGGGATCTGGCAATGGTTATTTGGACTGAGTATTAATTCTTTGAGAAGCACTCAAAAAATCTTATATTTACTAATTTATGCAAAAAAATGATTCACATCTAATAGCTTGTACATGCAGAGGATTACGGTGAAAAAAGAGCATAGTTATATATAACTATTAATATTTGAAACATGAAGAGATGTTAAAAGAAAAAATAAATCACAAAAGAGAGAAAAAAGAAAGAAAGGTAGTACGTACGTAAAGGACAATTTTTTTTTTTTTTTGGTGTTTTGTTTCCTTTTATAGAAAGGAATATAATAAAGGTAATGGAGACTTACATTTGCTTAATGATTCCAAGCAGTAGATCGCACCGCCGGCAGATTGCTAATTCTTGAGTCGACAAGTGGAATGATACATTCGAAACGCAATTAATTGGATTCAATTGAGTAGACAAGTGTGGAATATATTCAATTGGATTCTGCAGACAATTAGTAGATATATTATATCACCTTAACCATATGATCATGAGTTAGTTAACCATATGACCGTGTCAAGACTTTGATAGATCGAGAAGTGGGTCTATTTTCGAACCTTAAAACACTTGAGCTAATTTATCATGAAATAATATGGTTTGGAACCTACGCAATTTGATGATTTGGCCACGTGACTTGTGTGGACAAGTGGGTATACTATTCTGTGACCTTAAACCCATGCAGTACTTGGATTCCACGGCAAGCTTAGTGATAATTTGAATTAATTAACTGTATATATATGGAATAATATGATCATAAGTCCAAATGGGTTTCACCATGTGATCAAGTAGTCTTGTGTAGGCAAGTGGCCTGCATCTTAATTAACTCAACATGAGTAACAAGGTCTGAAACCCAATTGGGTTGCACCGATCAAGTGGCTATATTTTGCCTCCTTCAATATATCCACTTGATTTCATCAAATTTTACCTTCAAACTTTAGCATCATTTTCAAAGCTTAAATCTGCATTAATACAGTGGATTTCATCAAGAAATACTACTTCTTGCGGCCAAATGTATTTCTGGCAAAAAGGCCAAAATCTAAATGACATTGCAGGTATTATCCAAAAATTTACAATAATAATAGCATAATTATAAAAAATAAATCACAAAAAAATTATTTCCGGCACTTCAAACCTCCGGAAGAGAATTCTATCCAAAGGGATTATCGTCGGCGAACATTTCCGACGGCAAAATGTTTGCATTTTCATCGCAAATAACTTTAAATGGCAAACATTTATAGCAACAAAATATGTTAGCCGCGATAGAAAACAGCGGGAAATATTATTTACGGCAACTTCTGTAACGCTCCAATGAAAGGCCCAAACCACATAGTCTATATTCCAAAAAGACTAGTTAATGATACAATTGAAGCCTTATTAGAACCTTATAAAGAGCAAAAATTTCTCATTCCCAAGTAATGTGGGATTCCATATACTATCTATCCTTATCTATGTCATATGAGGTATCACAATCTACCCCCCTTAAATTTCTGACGTCCTCGTCGGGCCTGTCTGTTATAGGTGTCACGACTTAAATCCCACATTTCTGGTTGATCTATGCTCTGATACCATTTAATTAAAATAGACTTAATTAGTCTCTCTTTAAAGAGTTCAAAATAAAAGTCTTGCACTACATTGTACTTCTAAAAATATATTAAAAAAATATAATAAGACTAATACCATATTACAAATCTTTATAATTATCATTATAAAATCATGTATTTTCTTAACTAAAATTAAACCAAGACCATTTATTAAAAACATAACCCACTTAAACCAAACCCAACATAACTAGAATAATTTCTATAAAAGTAAAATCTAGCCCATAGTATTTTTAAAACATAAAACCATCTTAAAAAGTCCAACACAAGTTAAGCCCGTGGGCCTTAATGGCAAACTTGTAATATTGAAACTATTTTTTTTTTTTCCTTCTTCTTCTGGTAGCAGTCTTACGTAAACTAGATTTTTACCAAAGTTGTGCTACGAATACTCACCGAAAGAGAGCAAGTTGGGACGAACAAAGAGCTAGGCAGTGGTGGGTGGTGATCGCAACGGAGCACTGAGAGAGAGAGAGAGCAACACGGTGAGGGAGACGGAGAGTGAGGGAGAGACGGAGAAAGAGAAAATGGAAACTCACTATGAATGGAGGAGCTGCGTGTGGTGCGGAGAAAAAGGTGGTTGTCCAGGCAACGTCGTACATGCGGGAATGAGTTGTGCAAAGAGCTGGGAGGTGGATAGTGGCAACGTCGACGGCTGAGTGGTAAAGTCGCAGCCCACGGTGGGGTGAAATGAAATGCTCTATTTTGATGAGCAAAATCAGGGGCTAACCGAGTGATGAAGAGGACATACAACTTCCACGACATCTACTTGTGGTGGTCTCCGTGCGTGAGGGTGGTTGCGGTCTATGGAAGGGAAATCTGGGTGGCTGTCGGTTTCACGTGAGGATGGAGGCTGGGGCTTGCGATGCTACAATAGGGGAATGCCGTGGCTATGAAAAAACATTGTGAGGGTGCAATGCCGGGGATGGTTGGCTAAGAATTCGCTTGGCTGGGCAATGGATACCCTAAGGTGGTGCGGCGGTAGTGGGAAACCGAGAGGAAAGGGAGAAAAAGAAGAAGCGGCAACTCTAGGTTTTCTTTGAGGATGAAGAACGTGTATACGGATGGAAAAGAGTCGTGTGGGTGAGGAACTGCTCATAAATTGATAGGTTTTCCAAGGTTTAAACAAACGGGTGTGGCCATGTTCAGCAAACTGCTGGGCCAAAAGCTCAAAATAAAATCACTACTCACATTTAATTATCCATTGAGTACTCCATTTTTCTTGAATTTCTTGGCAATTTAGTAGCACGTCCAAAATTTTATTAAATTATAAGTTCATGTCTTACCAGTTATGTGGTTTCGGTATTTTTAAGACTAATTAGAAAATCTAATTAAAACTCTATGCCAGGCATGATGGATTCGAATGAAGATATGGACCTATGCCCATGCAGAAAATCCGGATAATATGAGACAAGTTTTTCAATTCATCATCTCCACATACCACACACCACATTTATTTTATTTTTTTAATTGTTTTGGTTTCATTTCTTCTAAACTAATTGAATTATTCCACTCATCATCCATACACCATACATGTAGTAAGAAAAAAAAATTAAAAGTTAAAAAATTATATATAGTGTGTGGGGATGATGACACTACAACATATAAACTTTTTTGGGATGACAATTTTTGTCCCAAAAAATTGGGATTTCATCCCAAAATATTTCCTTGAAAGAACAAAAACTGTTCCAAGATTGTTCCAATAACAGTGTCCCAAAACGTATTCTGTGATGAAAATATCAATTTCGTCGCAAAAAATATCTTTTGAGACAAAATTGAGTAGAACGTTTTGATCAAGTTTGAACGGAATATTTGTTTTTGGGATGCTTGAATTTTGTCCCAGAATAACGTTCGAATGTTACAAAATTTACATTCGAACTTATTTTGTCTTTGAACGGGTCCTTCGTGAGTGATCGATCGTTACTAATCCGTTTGACCAAGTAGGCATGAGGAAACATTTGAATAAACAATTTGATAGTTGAACAGGAAGACATTCGAACGGGCCATGACAAGATCAAACGATTTCATATCAGTAGATGTTTGAACATTTAGTTCACGTTCAATGATTCATTCGCACAATTTCACATGTTGTTCGAACGTTCAATTCCGATTACATTCGAATGTTCTGTATTAATGTTCGAATGGTTTTACTCATCTTGTTCATATAGTTTTCTCTCATTCAAATGGTAACTATTTTATTTTATTCAATAATTAAAAACCAAATAAACATATATAATATTTAATAAAATACATTACAATTTGTTCAATATCCATTAAACTAGTTTAATAACTACAAACTAAATAAATAGAACAGTAGTAGTAATAGCGATCTTCGTAAAGAAAAAGATCCCAAAATCTGTACATATAGTGTAAATCAGTTGCTTGGGGGCCTAAATTATTGTATAAGTATCTACATTTGGAGTTGCACATCTCTCCTAAACTCTTCGTTTTATTGTTCTTGTTGTTTTTTGCGCATTTCTATATTTGCTTATTTCGCCAATTGAGCCTGTGACTCATATTCTACTTCATCATTGATGGTTTTGAACGTGAGCCTTACCATGTGGCGATGCTCCTGCCCTTCACCACTAATTATGTGGATTCCTACCCTTCCACCAGCGTGACAAGAGGAGCCATTCACAAAAAGGATCTAGGGTTTTCTTGTCAGAGCGACAACCATTTCTAGTGGAAAAGTTGAGAATTCAACAATAAAGTCTGCCAAGGCCTGCCCTTTCAAGGCCTTCCTTGGCAAGTACTCGATGTCAAACTCGTTGAGCTCAATTGACCACCCAACTAATCTCCTCGAGCTGTCTAGTTTCAGCAACACTTTTGCCTATGGGCTTTCTGTTAGCACTTTGATTTAGTGGGCCTAGATGTATGGGCGTAACCTCCTAGCTGCTGTCACCAAGGCAAACGCCAACATCTCTACTCACGGATATCTGGCTTCTACTCCCCTTAGGGCGCGACTTGTGTAGTACACAGGCAGTTGCACTACCCCTTCTTCATTGACAAGGATGGCTGAAACCTTCTATAGGTTGCCTCAAGAGTGGTGGAGTGGTCAAATACTGATTCAGCTTTTGGAAAGCTTTATCACACTCTTCGTTCCGGGGGTGTACCTTCCGCAATACCCTAAAAAGGGGATGCATTTGTCCATGGATCTGGATACGTACCTGTTCAAAACTGCTATTCTTCTCTCCAATCGTTGCTTGTCGTTTAGGCTTTTTGGTAGTTTCATTTTCATGATTGCTTCAATTGTTTTTAGGGGAGGCTTCAATTCCTCTTTCTGCCATGATGAAGTCCAGAAACTTACCCGACCCTACTCCAAATGCATACTTTCATGGGTTCATCTTCATCTTGTACTGTCGTAGTACTGTGAACGCTTCTCTTAGGTTAGCCAGATATTGGGTGGGCTCTTTACTTTTAACTAACACGTCTTCCATGATTCGTCCTATTTTGTTCTTAAACATTCGGTTGACCAACCACCGGTACGTTGCTCTTGCGTTCTTCAAGCGAAACGACATGAACTGGTAGCAACACAACCCACGGTCTATGATAAATGAGGTATTCTTGTCGTCTGCTGGGTAGATTCAGATTTGGTTGTAGCCTAAATAGATGCCGATAAAGCTCAACATATTATGCCTTGCAGTGGCGCCTACGATGACATCGATTTGTGGTACGTGAAGCTATCTTTTAGGCAGGCTTTATTTAGGTCGATGAAGTTCGCACACATTCTCCACTTTCCGTTTAATTTTTCACTAGGACAACATTTGATAGCCATTCAAGATAATGAGCTTCCTTGAAAGCTTGCTCCCAGTAGGTATTCTACTTCCTCGGCGATGGCTGTGTATTTCTCTGTACTGTATGATCTTCTCTTTTGACGCACCTTCTTGTGCATGAGTCCACACACAGTCAATGTTCGATAACATTGTTTTCGATTTTGGGCATATCTTTGTGACTCCAGGAAAATATATCTTGGTGCACTACTAACAATTGATTTAGGGCCTCTCGATCTTCTGGGGGAATTTTAGTCCCAATCTGCGTTGTTGCATTGGGGCGATCTGGGTATAATGTCTCGATCTCTAATCACTCATTCACCTTTTCTTGTTGTAGGTTTTGTTTCTCCCTCACCTCTATGCCCCTATCCAAAAGGACCGTAAGGGGTGGGGGCAATGTACTCTGACCATCCTCCTGGGCTGGTCGTCGTCGCCTCCGATAGTGCATACTTCTCCCCCTTTGCTCCTCTGTTCCTACACATAACACTCCCGTGCTAGTGCTAACTCGCCTTGTGCTTCCCACACTCCACCAACAGTTGGGAACTTCATCTTAAGGTGGTACGTAGACATAACGACTCTAAAATTGTTCAATGTTGGTCGCCCTAGTATATCATTATATGAGGAAGGCACTTTCACGACTAAGAAATTAGTCATGATGGTTGCGGTACGCATCCCATTTCTCGTCGTGACTGAGAGGGTAATTCTAACACCCAGACCCGTGGAGGAGCTGAACCACCTATAAAATGGCATGGTTTTGATGTGTATTTTTTTTCTCTTCTCTTTTCCCCCTCCTTTTACCCCGACAGTTTCTCAATTTTATCCTTCTCGTGTTTGTCTCCTTGCCATTAGTTTTATTCTCACAATCTCATCCACATTCATGCCACTTCATCTCAGTTTTCTTTCTTTTATTTCCACAACTGCCTCCGAATTTTTCCATGCCACACTACCCCCACAAACTCTCTATACTCCTCTTATTTCTCTGTAAGTTCTCACAGCCCCACGTATGCCACTCACTGCCATCAACCGAAGTGCATCATGGTGAAGCAGCACCACCTTCACTCCCTCAAACTCTAGCCACCCGAACTGTTACACACCCCAAGCTGCAGCACCTCCACCATCCAACCACCATGGAAGCCCCAGTTCCTCCATGCACCAATCCTGCAAGCCCCCATACTCCTTTGTTTTAACCATCCAAAAATAGAGCATGTATGATCCCCCCTTAAACCACCAAGAAAAGCACGAGAAGCCCTTCCACCAATCATTATACGTACACCATGCAACATGACATTGCAGCACACGTACCCATCACCAACAGCTGTTCTACAACACTTAGACTAGGCCATCTCATGCACCTCAGAAAAAGCACTGCAAGTGGACAACCGTCCCCCACGTCGCATGGCTACACACCAACCCTCACGGAAACCCCCACGGTTCCACCTCAAAGCCACCATGAAGAAATCCTACACGGTGTGGAGTCCAACCTAGTGCCTCAAAATACTGAAGCTGTGAAGCTCTCTCTTGCTCGCAACGTCAAAACCTCTCATCTCTCTCTCTCTCTCTCTCTCAATGCTCCACCGTCCACCATCCACCACACAATGCCCCTTCGCGGCTCCTTCGTTCTTGGTGAGTAGTGGAGTTTTGCCCTTGGTCGCATGTTGGTTTCTTCCCATAAGCCACTATCTCCCTCTGAGTGTTTTAGTTTTCAGTCTTTCACATACAGGTTTTCCGTATTACTAACATGCCCTTCTAGTCAAGTTTTGGCAGAATATGTATTGAATTGGGATGGGCTAGGACATATTTATGGGCCATGACTGGAATTATGGGTTTAATGTGTATAGTTTGATGTCGAGTCCATGTGTTTGCATGGAAAATATTATAAGATCAATTTATGGAATAATATGATGTTAGGACTTAATCGTGTATTCATTTGGAGAAATTTTGTGAAACTCAAAGCATTTTGGGGAGAGTCAATATTTTAGGATTCCGAGGATGTTTAGACTTTAAGAAAAATATCGAATTATATCTCAGGTTTTAATTATGAAGTATGCATGCATTTGGAAATTTACGCAGGTTACGTAATTATTTTATAGGTGATAATTGATTTTCCCTTGGCACTGTTGTAAGAAAACTCAACTAAAAAGTTCAGGTAAGTGGGGTTCCTATACTAGATTGTGCAAAAAAGAAAATGTCTGAGGTTGAATTTGAAAATATGCATGTTTGTTTTGGAAAGAAATCTAAAAACAATCTCGGATATGTCTTTTGCATCCGCATGAAATTTGTATAAGAATGAAGTATTTTTTGTCATGACTGATGTAGATATGAGCAATATTTTGACATGTTGTTTTCTAAAATATGCAAAAGGAGTGATAAGAAATTTATGAAAATTTATGCATGTGATGCGAGAATGTTTCGAATCGATTTTTGAATATGTGGAATGTTCTGTCTCTGTGCAGTACTCTATTTTGATATGATGTACCTGAAAATCTTGGCATGAATTTATGATTCCATATCTAAATATGATCTGGTTTTGATGTTGCCTTTGTTCAGTCTCCTTGCCCCGCCATAGGTATAATTGTGGCATACGGCTCCACCACGAGTATACTGGTGGTTTATAACCCTACCACGAGGATTAAACATGGTATAAGACTTCGCCATGGGTATAATAGTGGCATACGGTCCTGCCATGGGTATAATATTGGCATACGGTCTTACCATGGGTATAATGGTGGTTAATAACCCTACCACGGGGGTTGAACATGATTTACAATCCCACCACGGGTATAATGGTGGTTTATAATCCTGCTACGGGGGTTAAACATGGTATACGTCCTCGCTACGGGTATAATGGTTGTTAATATCCTTACCATAGGGTTTAAACATGGTTTTGTCTCGATGTGATACTCTAATATGTTATGAAGATGAAGTCTCAGTCTGTGATATGCCAAGGGACTTTGAAATAATAAAGTTTTATGAAAGTTTCGCTCTAACTTTTTGATAACATGTTTTTGATTATGCATTCTGAAAAAAAAAATTTTGTTTCAACATTATGAACGAAAATATTTTGTTTTGCATTTTGAACTAGGTAAATGCTCATGTTTACATACTAGTATATGTTTTTTGCTTACTGAGTTGTTGATAACTCACCTTATCTCCACAATATTTTTCAAATATGTGAATATTTCAGCTGAAGATCAAGTTTATGGAGCACGGGTGAGATTATTTAAGCATAGTGGATTAAGTATAGAAGGTTTCTATGAGTATTGGCCAATTCTATTAAGAAATGCTTTCGTGTTTTGAAGACTTGGTATTTTGGGAGGTTGATTATATTAGCTAGTTGGCTTGAAATAAAAAAAAAAAAAAAAAGGTATTGAGGGAGTGAAGGGCTTGCTCGATTCCTCCATTCCTGCACATAACACTCCCGTGCTAGGGCTTGCTCGCCTCGTGCTTCCCCCACTCCGCCTTCAGTTGGGAACTTCATCTTGAGGTGGTTCTTCGATGTAACCGCCCTAAGATTGTTCAATGATGGTCGCCTTATTATAGCATTATACGTTGAAGGCGCCCTCATGACTAAGAAATCCGTTATGGTGGTCGATGTATGCATCCCTTTTTCCTTCCTTGACTAGGAGGGTAATGGAACCCAGTAGTTGGATTAGATCCCAAATAAGCCCTTCAGTGGTGTCGAAGAGGGTCTCAGCTTAGTGGCATCTATGCCCATCTTTACAAAAGCCTCCCAAAATAATGTCTACTGAGCTCCCATTGTCAATGAGGATGCACCTAGTAGTGTAATTAGCGACCATGAGGATTACCACTAGTGCATCATCATGGAGGAGCGGCGCGAAGAACTGGAAGGTGGCGGAGATTTCGGGAAGGAAGAAAGCACGGCGTAAGGGAGAGAGGGAACTCACCGTGAGACTAAGAGAGGTGGCGACAGACCAATGGTGACGAAAAGCTCTTGGCAGAGGCTTTTGTGGGGTCCCAACGTGTTGGGCTCTTGGTGAGGGAGGTGTGCAGTGGGTCATGGAGGAAGAGGTTGTACTCTGTCTTTAAAGGCTAAAACAGGGAATGGTTGGGGAGGGTGGCTAGCTATTTTCTTAGTGTTTTCGATGTGGCTCCACAGCTGGCTATGGCGGTGAGGTCTGGGTAGAGGTTTACGTGGGGTGGACAAACTGGTCGGCAACTACATGGAGGTGCAGTGGGTGCTGCGCGACGTTGCTGATGGCTAAGGTTTCACATGAAGATGGAGGCTGGGGGCTTGCAATGTTGCAGCAGGAGGAGGCCGTGGGCTAAGGAAAAACTATAAGGGTGCAACGTCGGGGATGGCTGGCTACTGTTTTGCATGGCTAGGCGATGGGTACCTTAAGGTGGTATGTTTTGAGGTTAGGAACTCCAAACCTGGTTGTGTGTGCGTGTGCATGTGCGTGATGGAGTGAAAACAAAGAGTAAGAGGAAATCAAAACCCTTACCGGTGGTGCTCAGGCAGTGGGAGCCGTCGTGGCAAGGGTTCAGGTGGTGAGTTGCGGCAACGTGCAATGCCCAAAATCCTGACTGACACACAAAAGAGGGAGAGCGAGAGAAGAACAAGGGAGAGTCTGTTGAGAGGAAAAATAAGAGTGTGAAACCACAATGATAACTGATGGGGAAGTGGGGAAGCAACAAAATAAGGGATTCATGGAGAGAAATCGAAGGAGATGATCAGGAAGTGGGGAAAACAAACTGTTAGCGATTTGAGAGAGTTTTGGGAGGGAGAAAAACAATGGAAAGAAGAAAAAGAAAACTAAATAGGGGCTTTCTTGGGAAACAAATGGCATTGTTTGGGGGGTGGCCCCTTGGCTGGGATTTTCATGGGCCGAGCTTGGGTCACGTCCTTATGAGCTGGGTATTACACTATCGTTATTCCAAGGCGCCCTGTCCCTGTCGTTATTACAAGCGTCTTCCCTCAATGGGCGCCCCCAATCTGAGATACTGCTTCTATAGGGGTTGTGTCCTCTCTCAAATTGTCATTTGGGTTTTGCTCGCTCTATGACCATTCAATCAAGCTCTCCAGTGCCTGCCAATTTGGTCACTCTCTTTTTCATGCTCGTGTAGTTCTCTGTCCAGTGTGAGCTTGTTTGATGAAATTTGTAGTAGCACCTACTTGTTCTGGGCTGTCGATATTCTCTTTCTAACTCCTCATTTTCTAGCACATTCAAATTATTGTAGATGAGTCTGGTATTGTGCTCTTGTCGCCTTTCGTGCCTCATATCTTGGTGGTTCGGTGCTTGTCCCCCGAACTACTTTTGAGTTCCACCTTCGGCTCCCCTTTCCTTGGCCCTACAAGAGCCTATAATGTATCTTCGGCGTTGACAAAGTCATCTACCCTATCCATGAATTCACTCAGGGTAGAGAGGTTCTTTTTAGCCAACTCAGCCATGAATGGGTTGCGTGGCCAGATCCAGCCTAACAAGGTGGCTAGAGTAATCTTCTCGTCTTGGTCATCTGTCATTAACCTTTCTTTATTAAAGTGGGTGAGGTATGTCTTTAGGCTCTCCTATTCCCTCTGTTTGACGATCAAGAGGTAGCCGTTGGGATCCTACGCCTCCTGCTAAGCATAAATTGTGTTAAGAATTTCCTGGCTAGCTCTTCAAAGCTATCAATCGAAGCATTCCAAACCATCCTCTCGCCATTCCCCTCAGAGTTAGGGGAAAAGATAGGCAGGCGATTTCTCCCGGGAAGTCGTGGAGTGTGATATGCGCCTTGACGTTCTCCACGTGATTTACTGGGTCCTTGGACCCATCATACATCTCTATCTATGGCATGTTAAACTTCAGCAGGGGCGTCACAACCATTACTTCCATGCTATAAGGCAAATCGGTGCGACTCAACAGTTGTTCCACCAAGGAAGATCCTCCCATCATCTTCACCATCTCCTTGTACTTGTCGGTGAGGCTACGTAGCTCGTCATGTAGCTTTTTCTTTTCCACATCCTCCACATTCACTCCCCCATTGCTATGTGCTTCTCATTCTCCCTGTTCGCTATGGCCGAGTATGGTTGCACCACCGAGCCCAATGATGCAGTGCTTTAGTTCCTCATTCTCTTTCCTTAGGATTTCCATGGCGTCTAACGCCATCTTTGGCTTTTCTTCAGTTTTAGGCGTTGCTTTCAGTTCATGAGTTGCTTGAGAACGTTTCACGGTCGGTATGAGGGAACCACATTGAAGTCCAATGAAAGACTAAAATCACAGATTACAATACTACAGACGACACCACTGTAAAGGTCATGTCCCATTACCGGTCATGATCGTTAACTTGGAAATCATTAAGTGGGCGACATAGTGTGCCTGTGACACATTTGATGCTAGGTCAATAATAATTGAGAGATAATAATTTAAGAATGCTCAATCAGATGAGTCAAATATTACATGCTGCCCCTATATATAGGCATGAAGAATATTGGATGAGTACTATAAACTGATTAACTTTTCACAATGTTTACCCATTAGAAGGCTTATCCCATATGTGCCGGAGTTTTCAAATCGCCACATTATGCATATTCATAATGTGAGGTTTATTCCTCCCCAATAACCAGGGCGGCTAGGGTCTACGTTAAGCTACACAACTCCTTTAAGTGCTATCATTTATGGATGATGGGCCTTAGGCCTCTAGTTTGGGCCAAACCAATATTAACTCCTCCAAATCGAGTTAATCATTAGGGGTTGCATCCCAAGGAAACCCATGGCATCACCATTTAGCTTACTTTTAACTTTTTTATAGATCGTTTTTCATTCTCACACTCTCAAGTACCTCAAATAAATAAAATCGCTTCTCTGGCACCATAGTAAGTAGTAAAATTGACTATGATGACAAATTAAAACTTGCACAATTATTCGATTCATGAAACCTTTTGGGATTTTTTTGAGGTTCCAAAAACCTAAAGAAATTCATCCGTTGACTTATGGCGGGCTATTACACAAGGATTTTGTATAAGTCCACAAGTAGCCCTCCCATCATCACATGCCTTGCTCCACCAAACCAAACAACCCTCCCCTTGCTCTCTTTTTGTTCCACATGTTCTCCCTAGCTTCCCCCCTCACCTGCACACAAGTTCACACAACACACTTAGCATCTTTGAGAGCAAACCAAGAGAGGAAGAGAGATGCAAGGAAAAGTTAGGAAATTCTCTTGTTGACTTGCTCAGCATGCCCGATTTTCAACCTCTCTTCTATTTTGTGTTACTCTAAGTTAAGGATTTGATGGCTTGGGTGTTTGAATGATTTTTGTTTTTAAGGGCTGAATCTTGGTTATGATGGGGTATGACGATTTCAACCAATATGTGTTGTCTGTGTTGGTGCTTTGTCTTGAAATGCCGTGTATTTTTAGGCTCCTATTGGTGTTTTCAGATCTAATGGAACTAGTGACTTGTGTGGTGCATCAAATCTTGGCTTGAGATTTTGAAAAAAGAGCATTCACTCAAAACTTGCATGAACCTATTTAGGGTTGGAGAAGCTGAAATATTAGTATTATTTCTCTTGAAGAGTTAGTTTCTTTTGAACTCTAAGGTTGGTTTGACGACTATACCTTCAAAACCCTTTTTGATAAGAGTTAGATATATATGTTAAACCTTGTTTTGAACCATGAAACTAGGGCTTGAGTTGTGACTTTGATGAAGACTTATATATGCATGATTTTGGTGTAAGCTTTGAGGTTCTTGCCTATTGTTTGTTTTTAATTTTAAATTTTGATTATGATATGATTAGAATGGTGGTAAGACCTAGCTAGGATTTGATTATGATAATCTTGTGTGTGTGATTTCAAGAAAAGTTGCATCATACATAAGGATTTAGTCAAATTATTCTAGAGCAAAGAACAAGCACGTTTTGGTTTTAGGGTTTTCTGTGTGATCTGAATTCTATCTCTTTGATATCATGAATTTGTTGTTTAGGATCGTGTAATACCATATAGAAATGTGTACTTAGCATGTTAGAAGTTAGGATGTATAGTTTATTGAAATTCTTAATGTTCATTTGCAAGAGAAACGCTAAGGACACCATGCTAGGGATTCGGGTTGCAAGGTTAGTGTTGTGGTTGTGTTTGTTTGTTTGTTCGTATGATGAAAATTTGGTCTTAAAAGATATGAATCTAGTAAATTAACATGTTACTAAGCTCAACTTAAAAGGTGATTTAGTGCAAAATTCGGTTAAGTCTTTAATTATATGTAAGTAGGACCAAAAATCACAATGAGTGAATTTTAGGGTTTACGGGTCTTGGCCTGGATAGGCTTCTCATAGTAGATGCATGATTCTCAAATTTCTAAGCTAAAAAATGAATTTCGAATACAAAATACGTGAGGTTTGTAAAGTTTGGTGAAATTGGAGCCTGATTGCAATTATTGAAAGTTTATGGGCTTATTTGCAAATTCTAAATAATTAAGGGAAAACTTTGTAAATAGTACCCTAGAAGAATTAGACTCTAATTTTTATTAGTTATTGAGATTTCCTAACCTTATTATATCTATTGTTTCAGCCCACTCAATTAGGTTTTGAAGAAAGAGAATGTGATGGATGACCAGCCTTAGATGATTGAAGACGAATTCATCCTTGAAGGCCAACTTGTGTTGATTGTCTTCTATATGAAGATATTTAGGTGTTTGATAACATACCTTTGAAAAATCTTAGAGGAAGAAGAAGGATCATGTTTTTAACTATGTAGAATAAAACAATATGTTAAGCTTTTGTGGTTTATGAAGGCTCAATGTTTGGGACCCTAATATTGTTGTATGAATGTTTAAGACATACATTTTGGGATTCTAGATAGTGTATTTTGGGACATTTTATAAATTGAAAGATTTTTTCCGCTGTTATCGATGCATATTTTTAGATGCTTGTTTGATATATTGCATATTATCTTTCATGAATGTGGGTATGTAACTTTGTGTTGCATGTCCTGACACTTCGATCTCCATCAAACAGAGGTTGGGGATGTCACATTTTATGATAGACAAACTTAGAATTCAGATATTATATATAGGTCATGGTTTCCACTCCAAATACAATATTGACTCTACAGTTCTCATTAGTGTGAGTTTTTTTTTTTTAGAATGAGACTTGGACGTAGAAGAGCGAACCATTGCACTTTTTTCTCCAATGGTTATAGGTATACTCTCTTTATTAAATTTTTCTACAATGGTTGATATGAGATCTAGGCATTTCTGGGTTCTCCATATCCAACATTCTTTTATAAAGTGCTCTACACTTTGATCTAATACTAGAAATACGAAATACGAAATATATGTTAATATGAAAAATAATTGTTATATTTTTTGGAAAAAAAAAACTAGCCACCTGCATAGTCATGTGGCTATTCGTGTGTAGGAAAATTCTACAAGCTAGCTAGCTATTTCAAAGAAACTTCATCATTATCCATTCAACTATTGGTTGTTTCAATAATATTTAGGGTTGACCCGAACTTCTACTTCCATGACTATCCGTGGTCTGTTTAGACTAGTGCTAATTCTCATTCAATATGAAAAATCAAGCATGCGAAGTAGATGCGTCCTCCACATTATTATTCAATAAAAGATGATTCGTAGCTCAAACAAAAGACTTGTTGAGGACCCACATAACTCATTTAATTTCTAAAATCCTATTAAATTCAACATTATTTTACATTAACTAAGAGAACAAGACGCTACATGAAAACCTAATGAATAATAGAAAACACGGTTTGTGTAATTGCAAGTCCGAACAATAAGATAGCTGCCAAAACTGAAAGCAAAGCCCAAGGACTATGGAAATAATTGTGCCTCAATTTTGCCTTCCTTTCATTCCAGCGTTTGGCGCAATGCCTGTTCATATCAATGGAAGTTTTAGCATAAATGGAGTTCCTGGTTGAAATGGCGACATGGTAGCCAAGCTTGTTAACCATGGTGGAAGCAACTTTATCATCACCCAACCAATTTTCAATGATTCCTTTCCGACGGAGTAATTCAACATCCTTTGGAGAGTCAATGAGATCATCAATGAAGCACATATAGTTAGTGACGTAACTCGAATCATTGTATGGATCACTATATTGCTCAAATGCAATTAGATTTCGCAAAAAAGTTTCAGTTTCATCTTCTATTCTCAAAGGCGAAATTTCCAATACCCCATTGCTAAACTGAATGGCAAACGTGGTACGTTGCTTTGCCTTCTTGAATTTGACTCCACTCTCCTTAAGCTCTGTTGCATTAGGTATTGATGACTTTATCATATCTTTTGTATCCCTAAATTTGTTTGCCTTTTGGAATTCGACTCCAGCCTCTTTAAGCTCTCTGCCTTCAGGAATTGAGTTCCAGTATTCAATCTTGTTCAGAAACGATAGGCGCATATATTTCCCTACCATCTTGAATATGGCTCCATAAAGTTTTTTCTTACCATCCTCATTCCTATTTTGACCGAGTGGATAAGAGAATCTCATTGCTTTATTGACTTCAATTCCAGCCTCTTGAAATGCAATGGCATCAGGTATTAACTTCCAGCGTTTACTCTCCTTAAATTTGTCCCTAAATTTCTCTGCCATCTTGAATTCGACTCCAGCCTCATGAAGCTCCATTCCATATGGTATTGAGTTCCAGTCTTCAATCCTCCTCTTCCGACCATATAGATGCTCTATGGCATAACATATTGACTTTTCCTTACTGCCCTTCTTCATATTTTCCAACTTTGCAAGTAAAGGTTTAACTCTACGTATCAAGCCAAAACAATGCTTAAATATCTCTCCCATATTGAATTTGACTCCAACCTCTTGACGTTCTATGGCTCGATCTAGTTCCATTTCAAGTACTGAAAGCTTGATCATTGTATGTATTAGATCAAGTAGATGCTTAAAATCTGCGTTCTTGAATATGTCTCCAACCTTTAGATGCTCGTGTACTATTTTTGCGAGTGGAGGAGTGATAGCTTTATGCATCCGACAAAGTCGAAATGGCTTTTCGGCTGAATAAAAGCTCGATCCTTTGACATCCCAATCTTGAAATGGTAATGACCCAGAGAAAAAAGAAATGGCAAGATCAACAAGCTGTCTTCTGTTATGGACTCTTTGATCTACTAAGGTTGAGCTTTCAAGACAGGTAATTTCATTGTTCTGCTCAATATTGATGGTGTGTTCTCCTAGATGTCCGGATCGGTTGGGAAGTGGTGTCTGGCTACTCTCAATCATCATGAACAATTTATCCAGAATGAAGAATGGAAGTTGATTTTCAAATAACAGTAGATCGCGAGCTACTTTAGGAAGTATCCAGCGAATTCCGAAGATTGGATCATGCTTATCCCTTAGATTCCACATCTGAAACTTTCGGAAAAACTCAAGGATGAAACACCCATCAAGTAGCATCATTTCTACAAACTCAAATGTGGTCAGGCTAATGTCTTCTGCATAGCAATTACGGGCTCTTTCTTCCAATTCTCTCAAGGTTCTGATGTATACTTCCACACTTCTTTCATTTTTCCTTTCAAGCATTTGCTTCAAATACCGCAGTTTATGCTCTTCCATAAGACCCTGGCCAACCTTGCCATGGTAGTTGTAAGGACCGATAGCAAGCAACATGGGTTTGTAAGCCTTCTCATTTACCTTACGTAATTGCTCATGCACTTTAAACATACAACACTCTTCAGAATTAATTGGAGTCAAGCCAGCTAGCTTTCTGTCAATAGTGATGAGGACATCTCCTCCTATTAATGTTTTAGTTATTTTATTAATGTTTTGTCTATTTTATTTAGGGTTGTATTGCCCTACTATTTACAGACATTTTCTATTTTTGTCATTTTATTAATGTGTTAGTTATTTCATTTAGGGTTTGTGTTGCCCTACTACTTACAGACATTTTGAAGGAATTTTGGGGACAGTTGTGGAAGAATTAAGAATTGTGTGCTTGTGCAGCCGCCCCTTCCAACCTCCATTTCTATTGCTTTCGACTTCCTCTCTTCTCCTTCTGGTTCTTCTTCTCTTCTCTCTCTGGTTATTTCTTCTCTATTTGCTATTATTCTACTTCTATTTCTATTCTCATTTCTATCCTACATCATATTGGTATCAAGAGCCGGTTCTATTGTTTTCTCAAACAATACCGAACCACGCAAACAAAACACCCAGCACCATTCGTTTCATCTCCTTCCTCCGAAAACCAGCGCCGAAAACCACCCTCCTGAGCAGACCATCCCGATGAAACAAACCACACTCTGTCTCGGTACCTCTGTCCATCTCATCATCTCGGTCTCGTTGCATCTCTTCACTGTAAATCTTTCGGTCTCGGATCCGTGAGTGCTGCCGTCGCTGCCTCTCCTTACCTCCGTCTCACCCAGTGCCGAGATACCACCCCTCGGTCTCTCTCGAAACGGCCTCTCCCGAAACACCCAGTGCCGAGATACCACCGTAGCTGACTCTCCTTACCTCCGTTTCACCCAGTGCCGAGATACCACCCATCGGCCCCCCCCGAAACGGCCTCTCCGAAATACCCAGTGCCGAGATACCCAGAGACAATAGTCGCGAAAAAAAAAAAAAAAAAAGGAGAGAAAACAGTACAGACCTCGCCGAAACCACTAGACTTGAGGCAGACGACGCCGGAAACACAACATTTCAGCTCCGATTCTTCTCCCTCTACCAGACGTCTAACTCTCCCTTGGGTTCTCCTCTCGCGCGACTTCCAGCGCAGAAAAAAAAAAAAAAAAAAAAAAAAAAAAAAAAAAAAAAAAAAAAAAAAAAACCGAATGCAAAAGAAAGAAAAAAAAGGGAGTCGGAGTGGTTTTCAGCTTGTCCTTCCACGTGACTTTCAACACCGCGTGACTTTCAACATTTGTGCACAATTATCGGGCAGAGGGAAGTTTTACTCTCTTTATTTGGTTTTTATACAATCGGTTTATTTTTAAAATTGTATCAATTGTTTTCTCTGTGCTGTGTTACCTGTAGTAAAGTTTCCAAACCCACTTGATTGGATCCTTTGTTGATTTAGTTTCCGTGGTTACTGTTATTCCCATACTTGCTGCAGCCCAATTTAGTCAACTCTTAGATTTTATATTCCCATTCTCTCATCTTCATAAGACCATACCTTTGTTCTTCGTCTTTTCATTATCTATTCAAAAAAAAAAAAAATCCTATGTGATTGGATTTTCTTGATTGGTATTTGGTCTTTGCTTTGTCATTTTAAAATATCAGCAGTAGTTGCTTGCCGTATTTAGATTTACGTAATTCCAAAAAAAAAAAAAAAAAATTGCTCAGGTTGATATTTTCATTGCTTGCATTTGTTGTTCATTGATCTCCATTGCACTTCATTTTGTGGGTGTTACATTGCATGCAGTTGCGTAGTGGTCGTCTTGTCACCTCTAGTTCCAGTACCTCTACCATGGATCCTTCCCAATTTGATGCCCTCACTCGACAATTAGCTCAACTAGCCAATAACCAGCAACATGTACAAACTCAATTAGCGGCTGTCCAAACTGAGATGGCTGCTACTCATGAGGAGAACAGGGACCTAGCTGCTAGGTTGAACAATTTTGAGGAACTCCCTCATTCGTCTGACAACTCTGAAGTGTCCCAAAATAGACGCTATCGTCGTCGACGAGGTGATCGACAACATGTCAGACATGATCGTGGGGATAGGGATTATGATCGTGAGCAAGGACGAGACTATTACCGTCAGGGTACTCAGTCTCCTACTCGTCATGAAGAGCGCTTATTTAGAAACATCAAGTTAGATGCCCCTACTTTTGATGGTTGTTTAGATCCTCGAGTTTTTACTCAATGGATTAAGGATATGGATCGTTTCTTTACTTGGTATGGGGTTCCTGAGGATCGGAGAGTTGAATTCGCTAGCTTGAAATTAATTGGCACTGCCCAACTCTTTTGGGAAAGTGTAGAGGATCTTCTTGAGAGGCGTCATGCGCTTCCTGTTGGGAGTTGGGAAGAAATGAAACGCCGCCTTCAAGAGAAGTACTTACCCCAATCCTATAGGGGTAATTTATTGGACCAATGGAATGCCCTCACACAGGGCAATCGGCCAGTGACTGAATACGTTACTCAATTCGATGAGTTACGAATGAGATGTCATGTAGTTGAGGATGAGGCCATGACTTTGAGTAGGTTTAGACAAGGCTTAAAAGATGATCTTAGGCGCGAGCTTGTCCTTCGGGGTGTCGCTACACTTGACCATGCTTACTCTTTAGTCCGAGACTATGAGTCGGTTATGAGGACTCCGTATGGAAGGCGTGGTGACAACCGCCCTTCCATCACCCCAGCGCCCACCATTTCCCCTAAGTCTCTCTTAGGACCTCCACCATCTAATGTTTCCCCCGCATGGGAAAATAAGGGTAAAAGTCCTGAAATTCCAAGGACTTCCTCCCGCTTGCAGTGCTTCAAATGTAAGGGTTTTGGCCACATCTCTTCCAATTGTCCTAGTCGAACCCTAGTCATTGAGGAACATGAGGGTATAGTTGATGAACCGTTAGAAGATCAAGTCTATGAGCCTAAGCTTGAGGAGTTTGGTGATTTAGGTGATGATGAAGATGCCTTCTTAGGTTGCATTCGGACCCTCCCTGTGGGTCTAGGTTCTATGCCCTTTGTTCCCGACACACGCTGGTTAAGTGTTGTTCGTTGTACCCTTACCCAGCCCAAAGATACTGATGATTGGCGTCGTCATGCCATTTTTCATACTTATATCAAAATCAATGATAAGGGTTGTAAAATCATTGTGGATAGTGGTAGTTGCATTAATGCGGTTTCTGTGGCTACTGTGTCACGTCTTGGGTTGAAACCAGTTCTTCACCCTCAGCCGTATAGTGTCTCTTGGGTCGATACTTCTTCCATAGCTATAAAAGAGCGTTGTTTGGTGCCCATCCAGTTCCTAGAGTATAAGGATCATATATGGTGTGATGTCATTCCTATGGATGTCGGTCATATCATTCTTGGTCGACCTTGGTTGTTCGACTTGGATGTAACCATCCATGGTCGATCCAATTCATGTTCATTTGTGTTTAATGGGAAGAAGATTCACCTTAATCCGTTACCTCCAAAACCTGTTGGTTCACAGCAAGCAAAGAAAATTGTTGAACGAAAAGGGCTAAATATCATTAGCCCTACGGAGTGTGAGCATACACATGTGGGTAACTATGTTGTGTTTGTTGTGGTTGTTATGAAGGTCCCGTTGGAGTCTTCAATAGTGGCCCTTGCTCAGATAGGTGGTCAAACTGAAGTTGTCAACCGCAGTCCTGGCAATTTTAGAAGATGTTTGGTCCAAGACAATCTTCGGGATTGGGTTTTGATCCTCCCTACCACTCACTTTGCATGTAACATTTCTGTGAATCGGTCTTTAGGCATGGGTCCTTTTGAAGTCATTCATGGTTATAAACCTAGGAAGCTTTTAGCTCCTATTCTCATGTTCCTACATGTTAGTGTGTCTGCATCAGTTAAGGCATTTGTACAACATTTTCATGATTCGCATATTGAGATCAATAAACAACATGAAGCCAGTAATGCATCATACAAACTTCGAGTTGATTTGCGTATTGAGGATTATGTTATGATCCGAATTAGACTGAAACGGCGTCCACCTGGATCCGTTACAAAATTGCAAGCACGTAGTGCTGGTCCTTTTAAAATTTTAAAGCATGTTGATCCAAATGCCTATGTTATTGATCTTCCATCACATTTTGGTTGCCACTCTACTTTCAATGTTGAGGAATTAGTTGCTTACAAAGGCCATTTCAATTCCTCCAATGATCTTTTTCTACCTCCATTTGTGAGCCTTGCCCTTGCCCTTGACCTTGACCGTGACCCTTTCGTTATTCCTACTCCAATACCATCTATCACAGCACACAAAGATAAAATTGATGCTATTTTAGATGAACAGATGGTATTGACCAATGATGGAGAGGTTCAGCGTTTCCTTGTTCGCTGGGTAGATCCCAGAGAGACACTTCAGCAACTTGATTCAGATTTATTGGAGCTCTATCAGAGTCAGCCAGATCTTCTCCTGCCCGGATCACCGTCCACCCGTTCCGAGAGCGTTGATGAGGATACCAGATTCAGGCCTCCTCTCATTCGTGTTTATGGACGTCAGAAGAAGCTTGCTCAACCACTTAGATCATGGTTGGGTGATTGATTGCAGCCTTAGTGTGACTCATCAACTTGACAGAATCAAGTTTTTTTTTCCACCCCGGGAGAGTTGATGAGGACATCTCCTCCTATTAATGTTTTAGTTATTTTATTAATGTTTTGTCTATTTTATTTAGGGTTGTATTGCCCTACTATTTACAGACATTTTCTATTTTTGTCATTTTATTAATGTGTTAGTTATTTCATTTAGGGTTTGTGTTGCCCTACTACTTAAAGACATTTTGAAGGAATTTTGGGGACAGTTGTGGAAGAATTAAGAATTGTGTGCTTGTGCAGCCGCCCCTTCCAACCTCCATTTCTATTGCTTTCGACTTCCTCTCTTCTCCTTCTGGTTCTTCTTCTCTTCTCTCTCTGGTTATTTCTTCTCTATTTGCTATTATTCTACTTCTATTTCTATTCTCATTTCTATCCTACATCAAATAGCCTTAATATGACTGGAGAGAGCATCTCTACTCATTTTGTAGAGAAGTAGTAGAGTCTCTGTTCCTAATACAAAGCATACAAATTCTCAACAAATTTCTAAAAATGTAGATCAGGTTTTTTCTAATGAATGGAGAGAACAGTCCTCATATGTATTCTAGAGAAATAGTACAAGATCTGTTCCAAGTATTGCAAACAAATCTCACTTATTTTTATACAAAAAAACTAGATCTACTCACACACTCGCAAGCCAGAAGAATACTGAGAATTGATAAAACTAACATAGCAATAGTAAAAAATTAAGAATCTAGTAACTGTTGAAACGGTAGTACCCAAAACAACTATTCAAAATGTAAAATCAATATTCCGATTGATCTTAGAACCTTTCAGAATACCTCAAAAGATGAATAGAACCATTTGAAAATTATTCCACCCTAATTAAAGTAATACTGAATATGAAAAAGTAGAGATGCTAAGCAATGTCAACCTTTTTTCTTTCATTAGGCTTTGCAGAACATAAAAAAATTAATGGCCAAATGTTTTAATATGTTAGAGGAAGAAAAATCACAAAAGAAAGCTGGCCGGCCAGAAGGAAGAAAGGTTAATTAAAATGGACTTGCTGTTAGTGTGTTTTATTGAGCGAAAGGCAATGGACTTACTTGCTTAATAATTATGGGTAGATCGCATGCTGCAGATTGCTTCTCTTGCTTTACTGAAAAAAGTTTCCAGATCGATGATGAGAGTTTCCATTAGGCAGATAACTATAGTTACTGAAGGAAACTTTGACTTAGGCTGGTAGACTAGACTAGTGATCATCATCATGTGCAGCTAGCTGTTAGTCAAATGCGACTTGGATGTCTAGCCTAGTCAGCGTTATGCAATGCCGCAGCTGTGAGTCAAATACTATCCCATCTGCCTATCTAATCGATGATTGCCGCAGCCGTGATCACTGAACTAAATTTTCTCATGTGGCTGTCGTTTCTATGAATCATTATATTTGTGATTTGCGAATGTATCTTAGTGAAAGCAATGTCTGACAAAAAGTACAGGATAAAGATGCATTTATATCTAATTTATTACTGCTTAACTATATATTTATCTTTCTTTCTTTTTAATCCACTTTGAATATGTATTAAAAATCTCAGAATGGGTCAATTTTTATAAAATTAAATTTATTTTTAATTAATTTACATGCATGATTATGTTATAGTGAAAAGAAAGAGGACATAGTTATAACTATTAATATTTGAAACAAGAGATACTAAATGTTAGAATGCACAGCGGAAAAGTACCTCAAGCTCAGGTTAAAGAATTGCTCCACAAGTTTTTCCAGATTGATAAACTCCAAGCGTTTTCTCTTAGTGGCGAAAGTGTACTACGTAGTATGGAACTAGAGTAACACTTAACAAATCCACAACCTAAGTATTTTATCAAGAGAGAACAAAAAGAGAGAGTCTTTTTCTATTTTTCAGATGGTGCCAAAAACACAATTGAGGAGGACTATATATAGTCCTCCTCTGCACGGCTGGCCTTAAAGGCCAGCCTTCAATTGCCTTGTGTAACGGCAGTAACGCATGGCTTTAAGCCATGAGTTACATACGTTACAAGTAACGCATGGCTTAAAGCCATGCGTTACAAGCAGGAAGGGGTCAGCCCCACGTGGGGGCCCCTCCATCTAATATCTCCCACTCGCACACAGTGGGCATGACCCCAGGTCAGCATCTCTCTAATGTTCTCAATCTTGTTCATACAAATAAATAGGCCGTGCGACCACCAAGCACATCTGTAGAAAGGAGGGAGTACATACACCAAATCTCTCCCAGAGAAGACCAGCATAGTAACATCCCTAACGTGTCTAGTCATGTCCTAGACTTATTCGATTGCATCAAGATCAAGCATTTTCGAACCCTCTTGAGTTTAAAAAACTCAGAACAATGCTTGACTACCTCCAAATATTTCAATGTGTTCACAACCTTTAGCCGCTACCGAGATGTAGCGTCATTTTTATGACGTCAGCAAACACTATCGAAGATACGATATTGAATAGTCCTCCCTTTACACTCATATCACTCAATTTTGGTCGAACTGCTTTCCCAATAATGCCTCTTTAGACCGTATCAATCATGGTCATAGACAGCATGCCAAAGTAGCAAACATCACAACCTCCATCTCGTGACATAGTTAAAAGTAAACGATATTTTTTAAGAAATGAAACTCACACAGTGAGAAAGAGGGAAACATTTTACTCACTTACTCATATGGTCGTATAAGCACATATAGTATGAAACACATGCTACGGTGGATTTCTCTTTCTCAAAGAGCATATGTCTATATCAACACCGTACAGATCTCAGTCTAGCCGCTCCTTAAGCGTCTAACCCGAATTCCTCAATTTGCACGTCTCCAAGGCGTCAAAGAGGAACTCGCATCTGGCTTACTACAGGCTACATGGATGGTGGGGTAACCCATGCATAGTCCTATCAATGGACCTCATCTTAGCTCCCACTAAGGCGACATAACTTTGTGTCAACCAACTTATCCCTTTGGACAAGTACCTAGGGACACAATGTCTCATCTCTACTCGCTACTTAAGCGCTAGAGGCGATCGCTCGTGTGAGTGAGCCGATCTAAGCCTGTTGACATATCTTGTGTGTGTGTATTAAAAACAATACGATAAAGACAAGAACTGAATCATATTGTATTAATATCCTAAAGGAAATGTTAGATTATGGCTCTAAATATTCAGATTATGCCCCGTATCACCTTTAGAATGACTCTCCATATTTTTCCCAGATTCTACTACTTCCTATGTAGGGACATCAATTTCTCCCTTGTGAATCTCAGGCTCATGAATTTTCTTACTCACCCAAACCTTCACTCCATGGTCTATACATTTGCTCGACATGTATGTACATTATGTCCTTGTAATTTACAGTGAGAGTAATATGCTGGAAGAGTTTCATAGATCATCTCCTGCTTCCTATAATAAACCGACCCCGGCATCTCTATCCTGAAATAATTAATTGGTTCTTTGGCAACATCCATCTCCAAAGATGGTTCTTCATCTTCATTAAAATCTGGTTTCCAATGGAAGGCTCGATAAGCTAGACCATCAACATCACAGACTTCATGAGATAAGGCTTTAAGAAAATCTTCTTCTAAAAACATGCGAATGAAAACATTTTGAGGATGTCTCATCGTTGAAACTATTGGAATTCCTTATAGTACCCATCAGCAATGAATAAAAGATCGTATTGCATCCAGTGAAGGTTGCTGCCGAAGGAACTTCAACACAATAGAATAGCGAAATGGCTAAGTAGAGCAAGGGATTTCTTCCTTTGAAAACTAAAAACATAATTCGCCATCAATGAATTTAGGCCCACGATGCACCACATTCATCTTTGGAAGTGGTTGGGGAACCGCCCAGACAAGGTCGATGAAGGAACGTCGACCTACGTCCCCCTCAACGGCCGCCAATGAGCCTCACGAACACTAACCCTAGCAACATTAATAGATGAGTTGATGAATACATCATTACAAAAATTATTAGCAAACATAAATAGTGAGTCTTAATTAGCTATATTTTTATAATATAGAAGATTAGATAAATGGTCACCGCAGACATTCAGTCACCCTTTTTTTTTTTTTAACTTCTTCCTTTCGAGATTTACGAGCATATCAAGTATGGATTATGTAAAGGAAGTGTCCCACCACTGGTCATGATTGTTAACTGGCAAATCGTTAAGTGGGCGGTTTGGTCTGCCTGTGACAGATTTGATACTTAAGTCAACAATAAGTGAGAGATAATAATTTAAGAATGCTCAATCAGATGATTTGAAGGGCAACATATAGGCATGGAGAATATTGGATGAGTATTATAAACAGATTAACTTTGCACAATGTTTAGTCATTAGAAGGCTTACCCCTTATGTGTTGGAGTTATCTTATTACCACATTATCCATATTCATAATAACCAGGGTGGCTAGGGTCTGCATTAAGCTACAACTCCTTTGAGTAGCTATCATTTATGGATGATGAGCCTTGGACCCTAGTTTGGGCCAGACAAATATTAACTCCTCCAGTTACCCTACTATTTCCTCTCGCACATAAGCATGGAGAATTCAACAATGTAGCAATTGTACATATCTTGTATTACTTAGTCTAGGATGTTTGAGACCCTAGACTACCCTACTAGGAATTTTAGACCTATGGACAACCCCGTTGACCCATTTTTTACTTTACTCGCCGTTTCCACTTATCAAGAGAAGAGAGTTTTAAACTTGGGAAACGTGCTTACGTTACCCAATAATCGTTGCCACTTGCACTTTCATTCACGTCATTTAGTTAAGTAATGATGATTTGTAGTTATCATCTGCTCTTCATTTCCCTACTCCTTCTCATTTTTTATCTTCTTCCTGATTTATTCATTTCTTCTTTACATTCTTGAGACCCCACTATCTCGACTTCTTTATCTGCAACTCTAATCTCCCCCATTTCTTCATTTCCCTCTACTTCTTTGTCATCCTCATGGCCCAATGAAACACATCCCAAACCCCTCCTGTCTCGGAGTCTTCTTATGCTAAAGACGTCCCATACTTTGAAGCTAGGCGCTCCACCCTCATTGTCAAGAACTTGATGAATCTACGCAACACCTACGGGATTCCAAACTCAATACTCCTAGAACTCCCTGATCGTGGCTGTGCTGAAAAGCTTGCTCTTCCCATCCATGTTGTAACCCAAGGGTTGCGATTTCCTTTCTGTCTTCCAGTACACGACATTCTTGATCTTCTTAGGCTAGCCCCTGCGTAGCTTCATTCTCATACATGGAAGGTTCTTACTTGTTCTTGAATTGTGTTTCGTTTGGTTTTGGAACCCGCTAGGGAAGAATACGTAGATTTAACCGCTTGAGAGTTCCTATCATTTTATTCTTTGAGGAGGTCTACGCACAACATTTGCAGCTTCCAGATTAGGAAGCAACGGTTCGCCTATTTTGAGAGTCGTCATTCAAATGCTAAACAATGGACAAGGAAGTTTTTCTTGGTTTCTGGTGTAATTTGGGAATCTTCCAATTCAGAGGATATGTGCCGACAATTCCCAATTAGAGCTACCTGGAGTAAAATGCTTGATGACAAAGGTCTAATGGCGACTTTGGAGCCTCAATCTGGATGGGAGCAATCCCGTGCCGACATTGTTGCTGCCTGGGCGAGTGAGCATGAGGACGACATTTGGATAGAGGATCTCTTGACACTCATCAATAATGATCATTTCTTGGTAATGCCTAACCGTACTAAGGTCAAGGGTCGCCTCTTCCTAAACAAGGTCGTGGTACCATCTATGAACGCTGCCTTTTCGTTGGGCCTTGCCGACTCGGTGGTGCACATGGGAAATAAGGGCAATGAAGATGGTACCCTAGGTGACTGTTGTGTTTAGGACAGTGAGAAGGGCGGCGACACTCCTATTTTTGAAGAACATGAAGAAGGGAGTGAAGGTAAAAGTTCAACTCGCCACTCTCAGCATGTGGCTTTAGGGATTGTGCTTTTGGTTATGGGTATGGGGCCAGCATGCTGCTGCTTAAATCACACTTGTTAGCTAATCCCAATATTGACTTGAGGTGTTTAGATTTGGAGATGTTTAAACCATATGTAGTCTCGTGTCAGTTTGTTAACGCCTTTGGTCGGGACACCATGCTTGGTGCCTTTGACAGTCCTCGTCCACCTCCACCTTCCGGCGGTCCTAGTACTTAGCCTTTTGTAAATAGTTGTCTCCAACTGCTACATTTGTAATGGCTTTTAGTAAACAATACAAACACTTTTGTACTAGCTTTTTGTACTTGCGCATGTTCGAAACACTTAGCCAGTTTTGGCTTTTTACTATGCTCCACTTTGTTTTGACTTCATGAGACTCTTTCATTTTACTCTATGAGTGGCTTTTTTTTGTACTTGTCGTTGTTGTCTTCCGTGCCCCTTTCCCTTTGAATAGCAAGTATTTGTACTCAACGTTGGTGTTTAAAGGTCGCGTGGTCTGCTGACCGCTGTGCCCTTTTTTCATGGCAACGCGAGTCTTTGGACTCATCATTGGTGTTTAAGGGTCATGTGGTCTGCTGACCTCCGCGCCCTTTTTCTTTGGCACCGCAAATCTTTTGACTTGTCATCAAGTGGTGTATTGGCCTCCATGCCTTTTTCCTTAGCACTATGAGTCTTCGGACTCATCATTGGTGTTTAGGGTCACGTGGCTTGCTGACCTCCGCGCCCTTTTTCTTTGGCACCACTAATCTTTGGACTCGTCATCGAGTGGTGTATTGGCCTTCGCGCCCTTCTTCCTTGGCACTGTGAGTCTTCGAACTCGTGATTAGTGTCTGTTGACCTTTTCACCCTTTTTTTTGGCATCGTGAGGTTTTATACTCGTCACTGGTATTTAAGAGTTGCGTGGTCTGTTGACCACCACACCATTTTTCCTAGGCACCGCGAGTCTTTGCACTCATCATTGGTGTTTATAGGTCATGTGGTCTATTGACCTCCAAGTCCTTTTTCCTTGGCATAGCGAGTCATTGTACTCATCATTAGTGTTTAAGGGTTGTGTGGTTTGTTGACCTCTGTGCCCTTCATTTTTGGCACCAGGAGTCTCTGTATCCGTCATTGGTGTTTAAAGGTCGCGTGGTTTGTTGACCTTTGTGCCCTTTTTCCTTGGCAGCACGAGTCTTTATACTCATCATTGGTATTTAAGGCACATGGTCTATTAACATCCATGCCCTTTTTCCTTGGGTGAGTTGGCATTGGCCCGGAATAGACACTTTATTTACTACGAAACATAATCAAGAATTCAATAGTAGAATTCTGACAATCAAGAAATTAACATAACTAGGGGTAGATTTCTTCAAGAGTACAACATTCTAGGGGTGTTGCAACTCTTTGGCTTGGCTATCCTTCAAGTAGTACGACCCAGACCTATGGTTGGCTACTAGAACGTATGGTCCTTCCTATCGAGGTCTGAGCTTGCCCTCTTCGTTAGTCGTGATCCCACTTTCCCTTAGCACCAGGTCTCCTATATTAAATTTCTTGGACCTGACTCTCTTGTTGAAATAGTATTCTACCTTTTTCCTGTCGAGTATCATCCTAACTTTAGCTGCCTCTCTCTCTTTCTCTAAAAGGTCGTGGTGCTCTTACATAGCTTCATCAGTTTTGGGCATCGAAAGATTGCGGGTTCAGTAACTTCGCAACCCGACTTCCACGGGGGTTACTGTTTCACTCCCGTATGCCAAGGTGAATGAGGCCCACAATACTCTTGGTAGTTCCTCCACCCATTCCCCTATCTTGCCCGTGAGTTTCTTCTTCAAAATTCCAAGCAATGCTTTGTTTGTTGCCTTTGCCTGTTCATTTTCCTATGGGTGTCCTAGGCATGAATATTTGACCTATATCTTTATCTCAATGCACCACTCCTAGTAGTGCTCTGAATCAAACTGTAGCCCATTATCCGAGACTATTCTTTGCAGAATTCCGTACTGACAAATGACATTCTTCCATAAGAACTCCATCACTGCTTTGATTGTGATGGTCGCCAGAGGTTCTACTTCTGCCCACTTCTTAATGTAGTCCACTAATACAATCATGAACTTGACAACACCTTTCCAAGGCAGGAATGGACCAACTAGGTCAACCCCACTGGGCAAACGACCAAGGGGCATTTATTGAAGTCAGCTCCTCTAGGGGGCGTGTCATACTAGTGCGTACGCCTGACATTTGGTGCACCTTTTTGCACATTCTTTAGTGTACCTAGGTACATTGGGCCAGTAGTATCCTACCCTTACCACCTTTCAGGCCAATGCCTTTCCCCTGGAGTGATTTCCGCATATCCCTTCATGTATCTCAACTAAAACGTATTGTGCTTCTTGCAGTGAGATGCATCATAATAGAGGGGCGGATAAACCCCTCTTATAGAGGATCCCATCCACCTTTACAAATCTAGCCGCCCTTCTTCTTACTTTTCTTGCTTCCTCTTTCCCCTTGGGGAGTTCGCCCGTATCCAGATACTTGATGTCGCCTGCCCACTCAAGTTCGTTACTGCCTACCATATAAACTTCTGGTCCTATCGCTGTGACTTCTATTATCCTTCTCTAGACTTCTCTCGCTAGTTTGTCCACCATTGCGTTGCTTTTTCTAAGCACTTGTGCTATGCTAAAATAGGAAAATCGGTCGTGCGCCTCCCAAGTTTGACTTAGGTATTTCTTCAATTTTTCTCCTTTGGTGGAGTATGTTCCCAACACTTGGTTGACTACTACTTGTGAGTCTAACTTCAGCTATACCTCGGTCGCCCCCAATGCTTCAACCATTGAGAGCCCTACTATGAGTGCCTTATATTCTGCTTCATTGTTGTTGGTTTTGAACGTGAGCCTTGCCATGTAGCGATGCTCCTGCCCTTTGCCACTGATTATGTGGACTCCTACCCCTCCACCCTTGTGATAAGTGGAGGCATCCACAAAAAGGATCCAGGGTTTTTCTGTCGGGGCGACAACCATTTTTTGTGGGAAACCTAAGAATTTGGCAATAAAGTCCACCAACGCCTGTCCTTTCACAGCCTTCCTTGGCAAGTACTCGATGTCAAACTTGCTGAGCTTGTTTGAACACCTGACTAATCTACCTGAGCTGATTGGTCTCTGCAACACCTTAGCCAGTGGACTTTCTATGAGCACTTTGATTGAGTGGGTCTGGAAGTATGGGCGTAACCTCTTGGCCACTGTCACCAAGGCAAACACCAACATCTCTACTCGTGGATATCTGACTTCTGCTCCCCTTAGGGCACAACTTTTGTAGTAAACAGGCAGTTGCACCGCCCCTTATTCCTTGGTAGGCTTTATTTAGGTCAGTGAAGTTCACACAGATTCTCCACCTCCCGTTTGCTTTTCACCAGGACAACATTGGATAGCCATTCGTGTTAATGAGCTTCCTTGAACACCTACTCCTAGTAGGCATTCTACTTTTTAGGCGATGGCTATGTATTTCTACATGCTAAATGATCTTCTCTTTTGATGCACCTTCTTGTGCATGGAGTCCACGCACAATCATTGTTCAATAACCTTTTTGTCAATCCCGGGCATATCTTTGTGACTCAAGTTGAATACATCCTGGTGCTCTACTAACAATTACTTTAGGGCATCTCGGTCTTCTGGGAGAATTTTAGTCCCAATCCACGTTGTTGCATTGGGGTGATCTTGGCATACCGTTACTATCTCCATCGGCTCATTCGCCTCTTCTTACTGTAGGTTTCGCTCGTCCCTCACCTCTACGCCCCTATCCAGAAGGACAGTGAGGGGTGGGGGCAATGTGCTCTGACTGTCCTTCTAGGCGGCCTTGTCATTGTCGCCTCTAGTAGTGCATACTTCTCCCCTTTACTCCTCAGTTCCTACACATAACACTGTTGTGCTAGGGTTTGCTCACCTTGTGCTTCCCCCATTCTTGAGGTGGTACGTAGATGTAACCGCCTTGAGATTGTTCAATGTTGGTCGCCTTAGTATAGCATTATAAGAGGAGGGTGCCTTCATGACTAAGAAATCGGTCATGGTGGTCAACAGTGTTAGAGAGGGTATCAACTTAGTGGCATGTATGCCCATCTTTACGAATGCCTCCCAAAACAATACGTTCGTTGAGCTCCCACTGTCAATGAGGATGCGCCTGGTAGTGTAATTAGCGACTAGGAGGGTTACCACTAGCGCATCACCATGAGAGTACAATACTCATTGACAATCCTCTTTCTCGAAAGAGAGAGCTACTGAGGCGTCAAGTTTTTGGTGCCTGGGCTGCTACATAAATTTCTACATATCTTGCCATTTAGGCATGCGCCCTTTTGCTAGACGAGGATGAACCACCCCCAGCGAATCCTCCTTTCTATTGTCCTGATTTTGCCTAGGGGTGCCCTGTCCCTATCGTTATTTTGAGGTGTCTTGTCCCTATTGTTATTACTAGCGTATTTCCACGATGGGCGCCACCTGTCTAGGCTACTGCTTCTACGGAGATTGTGTCCTCTCTCAAATCTTCTTTGGATTTTGCTCACTCCACGACCATTCGCTCAAGCTCTCTTGTGCCTGCCAGCTCGGTCACTCTCTTCTTCGTGGTCGTGCAGTCCTCTATCCAGTGTGAGCTTGTTTGATGAAATTTGTAGTAGTGCTAATCGGTTCTAGGCTGGCGATGTTTTCTTTCTGACTCTTCCATTTCTTACATGTTTAAATTATTGTGGATGAGTCCAGTATTATGTCTTGTCCCCTTTCGTGCCTCTTGTCTTGGTGGTTCGATGCAACTTTCTTGTCCGCCGAACTACTTTTGCATTCCTCATTCGGCTCCCCTTTCTTTGGCTCTACAAGAGCCTGTAATGTATCTTCAGCATTGACGAAGTCATCCACCCTATCCATGAGTTCTCTCAGGGTAAAGGGGGTCTTTCTAGCCAACTCAGCCATGAATGGGTTGCGTGGTCAGATGTAGCCTAACAAGTCGGCTAGTGTAATCTTTTCATCTTGGTCATCTGTCCTTAACCTTTCTTTATTAAAGTGGGTGAGGTATGTCTTCAGGCTCTCATATTCCCTCTGTTTGACGATTAGAAGGTATGCCGCTGGGCACCTACACCTCCTGCTAGGCCTAAATGTGATAAGAATTGCCTAGCTAGCTCTTAAAAGTTAGCGATCGATCCTGGCCGGAGCATTCCAAACCATCCTCTCGCCATTACCCTCAGAGTTAGGGGAAAAGATCGCCAAGAGATTTCTGCCGAGAAACCGTGGAGTGTGGTATCCGCCTTGAAGTTCTCCAAGTGACTTATTGGGTCCTTGGACCCATCATACATCTCTATCTGGGGCACATTAAACTTCAGCGGGAGCGGCACAACCATTACTTCCAAGATATAAGGCAAATTCGTGTAGCTCAACAGTTGTTCCATCGAGGAAGATCCTCCCATGTTCTTCACCATCTCCTCGTACTTGCTAGCGAGGCTATGTAGCTCATCATCCTGCTTCTTCTTTTCCACATCCTCCACATTCACTCCCTCATTGCTATGTGCTTCTCCTTCTCCCTACTCGCTATGGTCAGGTATGGTAGCATCACTGAGCCCAATGTTGCGGCGCTTTAGTTCCTCATTCTCTTTCCTTAGGTTTTCCATGGCGTCTAACGCCATTGTTAGCTTTTCTTCAGTTATTGCTAGTCGTAGTTCCATGTCTGCAGGCATTACTTCCGGTTCACAAGTTGTTTGAGAATGTGTCATGGTCGGCATGAGCGAACCAAGTTGAAGTCCAATGAAAAACTAAAATCACAGATTACAGTATCCCATAGATGGCGCTACTATAAAGGGTGAGTCCCACCACCAGCCGTGATCGTTAATCTGCAAATCGTTAAATGGGTGGCACGGTGTGCCTGTGACACCTCTGATGCTTAAGTCAGCAATAAATGAGAGATAATAATTTAAGAATGCTCAATCAGATGATTCAAAGATTACTTGTTGCCCCTATATATAGGCATGAGGAATGTTGGATGAGTACTAATAGCTAGGCCCAATGCTTAGCCATTAGAAAGCTTATCCCAGATGTGTCAGAGTTATCTAATCACCACGTTATGCATATTCATAATGAGATTTATCCCACCTAATAACCAGGGCAGCTTGGGTCTATGTTAAGCTACGCAACTCCTTTGAATAGCCATCTTTAATGGATGATGGGCCTTGGGCCCCTAGTTTGGGCTAGACCAATATTAACTCCTCTAAATTGAGTTAACCGTTAGAGGTTGCATCCCTAAGAAACCCATGGAATCACCATTTAGCTTATTTCTAACTTCTTTATAGATCGTTTTTCATTCTCACACTCCTAAATACCTCAAATAAATAAAATCGCTTCTATGGCACCATAGTGAGTACTAAAACTGGCTATGCTGATAGACTAAAACTTTCACAATTACTCAATTCATGAAACCTTTCAGGATTTTCACGAGGTTCCTAAAGCCAAAACAAATTCATCCGTTGAATTTATAACGGGCTGTTATACAAGGATTTTGTACAAGTCCACAAGTAACCCTCCCATCATCCCATGCCTTACTCCACCAAACCAAACAGCCCTCCCCTTGCTCTCTTTTTGTTCCACACGTCCTCCCTAGCTTCCCCCTCACCTACACACAACACACTTAGCACCTTTGAGAGCAAACCAAGAGAGTAAAAGAGATGCAAGGAAAAGTTAGGAAATTCTCTTGGTGACTTCTCAACATGCCCCATTTCTCAACCTCTCTTCTCCTTTGTGTTACTCTAAGTTAGGGATTTGATGGCTTGGGTGTTTGAATGCTTTTCTTTTTTAAAGGATTGAATCTTGGTGATGATGGGGTATGATGATTTCAACCAGCATGTGTTGTCTGTGTTGGTGTTTTGTCTTGAAATTCCATGTAGTAGGCTCTTCTTGGTGTTTTTAGATCTAATGGAACTAGTGACATGTGTGGTGCGTCAAATCTTGGCTTGAGTTTGTAAAAAAAGAGCATTCACTCAAAACTTTCATGAACCTATTTAGGGTTGGAGAAGCCGTAATATTAGTATTATTTCTCTTGAAGAGTTAGTTTCTTTTGAACTCTAAAGTTGGTTTGATGACTATACCTTCAAAATCCTTTTTGATAAGAGTTAGATCTATGTGTTAAACCTTGTTTTGAACCATGAAACTAAGGCTGGAGTTGAGTCGATGAATACTTATATATGCATGATTTTGGTGTAAGCTTTGAGATTCTTGCCTATTGCTTGTTTTAATCTTGAACTTTGGTTATGATATGATTAAAATGGTTGTAAGACGTAGCTAGGATTTGATTATGATGATCTTGGGTGTGTGATTTCAAGAAAAGTTGCATGCTACATAAGGATTTAGTCAAATTATTCTAGATCAAAGAACAAGCATGTTTCAGTTTTAGGGTTTTATGTGTGATCTGAATTCTATCTCTTCGATATCATGAATTTTGTGCTTAGGATCGTGTAGTACCATATAGAAATGAGTACTTAGCATGTTAGAAGTTAGGATGTATAGTTCATTGAAGTTCTTAACGTTCATTTGCGAGAGAAAAGCTAAGGACACCATGCTAGGGCTTCGGGTTGCAAGGCTAGTGTTGTGGGTGTGTTTGTTTGTTCATATGATGAAAATATGGTCATGAAGGATATGAATCTAGTGACTTAACATGTTACTAAGCTCGACTTTAAAAGGTGATTTGGTGCTAAATTCGAATTAGGTCTCTAATGATATGCATGTAGGAACAAAAATCACAATGAGTATTTTTAGGAATTTAGAGGTCTTGGCGTTGATGGGCTTCTCATAGTAGATGCATGATTCTAAAATTTCTAAGCTCAAAAATGCATTTAGAATACAAATTACATGAGGTTTGTAAAGTTTGGTGAAATTGGAGCCCAATTGCAATTATTGAAAGTTTATGGGCTTATTTGCAAATTCCAAAGAATTAAGGGGAAACTTGGTAAATACTGACGAATTAGATTATAATTTTTATTATTTGAATAAAAATAATAATAATAAAGAGAATGTGATGGAGGACCAACCTAAGTTGATTGAAGACGATTTCACCCTTGAAGGCCAACTTGTATTGATTGTATTCTATATGGAGATATATAGGTGTTTGATAACGGACTTTTGAAAAATCTTAAAGGAAGAAGAAGGATCATGTTTTTAACAATGTAGCATAAAACAATATGTTAAGCATTTGGTCAATGTTTGGGACCCTACTATTGTTGTATGGTTTTTTAAGACATACATTTTGGGATTCTTGTATATTTTGGCACATATTATAAACTGAAAGATTTTTTCTGCTGTGATCAATGCATATTTCTAGATGTTTGTTTGGTACATTGCATATCATTTATCATGAACGGGGGTATGTAACTTTGTATTGCATATTCTGATACTTCTCCATCAAGCAAAGATTGGGGACGTCACATTTTTTGATGGGCAAAATTAGAATTTGGGTATTATATATAGGTTATGGTCTCCACTCCAAATACACTATTGATTCTACACTTCTCATTACTGTGAGTTTTCGTGAGATCACTTGGACATAGAAGAGTGAACCGTTGCGTTTTTCTCTCCAACAGTTGATATGAGATCTTGGCATCCCTAGGTTCTCCAAATCCAACATTCTTTTATAAAGTGCTCTAAGCTTTGATCTAATACTAGAAATATGAAACAAGAAATATATTTTAATATTAAAAATAATTTTTATAGTTTTTGAGAAAAAAAAAAAAAAAAGCTAGTCACCTGAATACTCATATTCATGAATAGGAAAAAAAAAAAAAAGCTAGTCACCTGCATACTCATACTCATCTTTTGTATCCCTAAATTTTTTTGCCTTCTTGAATTCGACTCCAGCCTCTTTAAGCTCTCTGCCTTCAAGAATTGAGTTCTAGTATTCAATCTTGTTTAGAAATGGTAGGTGGATAAAGTTCTCTACCATCTTGAATATGGCTCCACAAAAGTTTTTCTTACCGTCCTCATTCCTATTTAGACAGAGTGGATGAGAAAATCTCATTGCTTTCTCCAATTCAACTCCAGACTCTTGAAATGCAATGGCATCAAGTATTAAGTTCCAGTGTTTATTCTCCTCAAATTTATCTCTAAATTTCTTTGTCATCTTGAATTCGACTCCAGCCTCATGAAGCTCTATTCCATATGGTATTAAGTTCCAGTCTTCAATCCTCTTCAGACCATATAGGCACTCTATGGCATAACATATTGACTTTTCCTTACCGCCCTTCTTCATATTTTCCAATTTTGCAAGTAAAGGACTTGCAACTCTACGTATCAGGCCAAACAAATGCTTAAATATCTCTCCATTCTTGAATTTCACTCCAACATCTTGAAGTTCTGTGGCACGATGTAGTTCCATATCAAGTACTCAAGAAGATACTTAAAATCTACGTTTTTGAGTTTGTATCCAACCTCTAGATGCTTATGTACCATTTGTGCAAGTGAAGGAGTGAAAGCTCTTTGCGGCTGAAAAAGTGGATGCTTAGTACCTTTGATTGAATAAGAACTTGATCCATTGACATTCCATTAAAATGGTAAGGAGCTGCCGCAATAGAAAAAATGAAGGGCAAGAACACTAAGTCGTTTGGTCTGGACACTACACTGATATATGGAGGTTGAGCTTTCAAGACGACTAATTTCATATTTTTGCTTAATATCGACAATGTGTTCTCGAGAATGTATGGATGGGCTAGGAAGTGGTGTCTGGTCACTCGCACTCATCTCGAACAATTTAGTAAGAACAAAGTAAGGAAGTTGATTTTCAAATAATATTAGATCACTAGCTATAACGGCAAGCATCCACCTCATTTGGAAGATTGGATCATGCTTATCCATTAGATTACTCATCTCACACTTTTGGAAAAGCTCAATGATGAAACACCCATCAAGTAGCATCATTTCTACAAACTCATTTGTGGTCAGGCTAATGCCTTTTGCATAGCAATTCCCGGCTCTATCTTCCAAGTCTCTCAAGGTTCTGATGTATACTTCCACACTTCTTTCATTTTTCCTTTCAAGCATTTGCTTCAAATACCGTAGTTTATGCTCTTCCATAAGACCCTGGCCAACCTTGCCATGGTCGTTGTAAGGACCGATAGCAAGCAACATGGGTTTGTAAGCCTTCTCATTTAGCTTATGTAATTGCTCGTGCACTTGAAACATACAATGCTCTTCAGAATTAATTGGAGTCAAGCCAGCTAGTTCAG
This sequence comes from Juglans mandshurica, assembly GCA_022457165.1. Classification (NCBI taxonomy): domain Eukaryota; kingdom Viridiplantae; phylum Streptophyta; class Magnoliopsida; order Fagales; family Juglandaceae; genus Juglans; species Juglans mandshurica. The sequence goes on along the minus strand of CM039619.1, from coordinate 31,430,942 downwards.
ATCATAACCTCATTCTACTTACCCCTATTGAAGATTTTGACCATACTGCAAAACAAAAAAGACCATTTCGATATGAGGTAAAGTTGGATTGTCTAGAAGATTGTGGAGCTCTAATTAAGACAGCATGGGACAATACCTCCCCCCAAACCTCAAAACTACAGGAAATCTCAAAAGGTCTACTTCTATGCCAAGAAAGCCTGCTACAATGGAGCAAGAACACTGTCAATAACCAGAAAACACTTATCAATTCAAAGCTCTATCAACTAAAACAGCTCCAAACTACTAACAAAGGGGACAACAATGAGGTCATAAAAACTCTGAGATCAGAAATTGATAGACTCCTCGAGGAAGAGGACATAAGATGGAAGCAAAGAGCCAAACAAACTTGGCTTAAGGAAGAGGATAGGAACACTAAATTCTATCATTTGTGTGCAAATCAAAGGAAACAAATCAATGTCATAAAAAAGATTTCCATTGACTCAGGTGTCTCAGTTGAAATGCCTGAGGATGTTAGTGCTATGTTCCAAAATTTTGTTCTCAGACCTCTTTACCTCTTAATAGCCCAGGTCCATAAATTCTTGCACAAAAGCCATGGAGTCCCTAGTAACAGTTGAGATGAACTCCTCCCTCACTAAACAGATCACCTCAGCAGAAATCAAACAAGCTCTCTTCAGCATGCTAGGTTTAGGATCCCCTGGACCCGATGGTTTTCCTACTATCTTCTATCAAAAGCATTGGGATACAGTTGGCCATAGGGTGTTCTTAGCAATTTTGGAAGCATTTAACTCAAATTCCTGGCCTATGCAGTTTAATACAACCCACATTGCTCACATTCCTAAGGTAAATAGCCCCTCCAAAGTTTCTGAATTCAGGCCTATTTCACTTTGCAATGTCATTTACAAGATATTGACAAAAGTCCTAGCCAATAGATTAAAACCACTACTCCCTCAACTTATCTCAACCTCACAGAGTGCTTTTGTCCTAGGGAGGTTGATAACAGACAATTCCAAAGTAGGTTTCGAAACCTTACACACTATGAGCAATCTTTTGAAAGTAAAGAAGGTTTTATGGCTCTGAAATTGGACATGAGCAAAGCCTATGATAGACTTGAGTGAAATTTCTTAGCAGCAGTCATGAAGAAATTGGGTTTTGACCCAAAATGGATTGATGTGATTATGAGATGTGTGAGCATTGTTTCCTATTCCATCATCATTAATGAAATCCCCCCAAAACACTCTCTCTCCATCCAGAGGAATACGTCAAGGAGACCCTCTTTCTCCCTAATTATTCATCATTTGTGCTGAGACTCTCAGCAAGTTAATTCAACAGGCAGAATCCACAGGTGCAATAACTAGTGTCCCTATAGGAAAATCAGGTTTACATATTAGCCATTTGTTCTTTTGCAGATGACTACCTCCTTTTCTACAAAGCAAACCCTCTAGAGTGGAGTAGGCTATGCTTTTTACTAGAAACTTATGAGCAAGTATCAGGGCAAAAAATCAATAAGGACAAAACATCTATCTTCTTCAACAAAAATACAAGAATAGAAGCCTAGGAGCTAATCACTATTGTAGCAGGACTCAAATCATCACAACCTTATGACAGGTATCTAGGTCTACCAACTCAAATGGGTCGTGATAGAACCAAGGACTTCAGAAGCATTATTGAACGAGTGAGGAGCAGAATTAGCAACTGGAAAATGAAGTAGTTGAATCAAGCTGGAAAAGGAATTCTAATGAAAGTACTCCTCCAAGCAATTCCAACTTACAACGTAGGGCTTTTTAAACTGCCAAAATCTATTGTCGAGGAGCTTAATAGACTAATAAGGCAATACTGGTGGGGCTACCAAGAGCACAAGGGCAAAACTCATTGGTGCTCATGGCACCGCATGAGCAGCTCTAAAGATACAGGTGGCCTCGGTTTTAGGGATTTGGAGTTTTTTAACTTAGCCATGCTAGTTAAGCAAGGTTGGAGATTGGTTCATAATCCAACCTCTTTAGCTACCAAAATCCTCTCTGCAAAGTATTATCCAAATGCACATTTCTTGTAGGCAAAAGTCAAAAGGACAACTTCCTTTAAATGGAGAAGCATCATCTCTGCCAAGCCTCTTCTGGAAGCTGGTCTCATATGTCGCATAGGGAATGGAAGAAACACGAGCATATGGAAGAATAAGTGGATCCCTCATCCTACTTCTTACTTGATTCAAAGTCCTCTCCAGAACTCTAACCCTGAGGCAAGAGTAGCTTCCCTTATTGATCAAACCACATTGACTTGGAAAGTGGACATGCTGCATAGACTCTTTTCTGAGGAAGAAGATAGAACAATCCAGCAAATTCCAATTAGCATTTGCAATAGCCCCGACAAGATAATATGGAATGGAACTAAAAATGGGATCTTCTCAGTCAAAAGTGCATAAAACCTATAAGTGTCCATCCACAGGTCTTCTTAGGGCCAATCCTCCTTCACGGCCTACTCCAAAGAACATTGGAGATGAATTTTGCAGCTGCCCATCACCAAGTCTGAACAACTGTTCATCTAAAAAGCTTGCCATAACGCATTACCAACTAAAGCCAACCTGAGGAGGAGGGGGATTGTTGAGGATTCCTCCTGTCCCATACGCTACCAGACTGAAGAAACAACAGAACATGCTCTATGGGAATGTTTTTCAGCCAAAGATGTATGGAATTACTGCTCAGTGCAATTCCAAAAGCAGAAAGCCTCCCAAACTTCAATAAAGGACATGGTCTTTACCATGCTAGCAAAAATGGAGGAGGCCTCTCTGGTGGAATTTTCAGTTGTGGTTTGGAAAATTTGGAAGCGTAGAAATTACTTCATTTTTAACAAGAACTTCACCAACCCCATGACCCTATCTCTTCAGTCTAAACAAAAGATGGACCAGCTGGAAATCCTACAACATTGCGCTTCCCCTACTCCTCCTTTGTTTAGGTTCCCAGACACCCAATGGGTGGCTCCTCCCCACGATTGCTACAAGGTTAACTGGTGCACTAGCTTCCAACATCGAAACTGCACTTGGGGAATAGGAGTGGCTATCAGAGATAATAGCTCGCCGGAAATGTTTTAGAGACGAGTTATAAACATGATGCCCACTTGATGATTCGCCCAGAAATTATTTGCGGCTAGTATATTATCACCGCAAATAATGGACTTGTATTCCCAGCAAAAGTCGACTATTGCCAGTAATGTGTATTGAGTTTTACCAACGACTTCAATTTGCTGGAAGTGTTCTATTTGCGTAGAATTTAGCAACTAGTAAATCTATTCTATCAAACCTTTTACTGGCGATTATGTATGACAGTTGCGGTGATTATTGATCTCCGAAAATGCATAGTATTCCTGTCCACTTGCACAAATCGGCACAAAATGTCTTACTTGGCTCTTTATAAGCGGTGACTTTTGGGCAAATATATTTAGCCAGAATTACTTATTTGCGGCAATATTGGGTAGTATTTGTTGCGAATGCCATCGCCAGAAATAGCTTAATTTCTTGTAGTGTTTATCATTATACATTAAACTATTGGTTGTTTCGATATGTAGGGTTGACTCGAAGTTCTACTTCAATGACTATCCCTGGTCTGTTCTGACTAGTGTAGTGCTAATTCTCATACAATATGAAAAATCGAGCATGCGAAGTAGAAGTGTCCTCCACATCATTATTCAATAAAAGATGATTTGTAGCTCAAACAAAAGACTTGGTGAGGAACAACATAACTCATTTAATTTCTAAAATATTATTAAACTCAACATTATATTACATTAACTAAGAGAACAATAAGATTAAGACACTACATGAAAACCAAATTAATAATAGAAAACACGGTTTGTGTAATTCCAAGTCCAAGCAATAAGATAGCCGCCAAAACTGAAAGCAAAGCCCAAGGACTATTGAAATAACTGTGCCTCAAATTTGCCTTCCATTCATTCCAGCGTTTGGCGCAATGCCTGTTCACATCAATGGAAGTTTTAGCATAAAGGGAGTTGCTAGGTGAATGGCCAACTTGGTGGCCAAGCTTGTTAACCATTGTGGAAGCAACTTCATCATCACCCAACCAATTTTCAATGATTCCTTTCCGACGGAGTAATTCAACATCCTTTGGAGAGTCAATGAGATCATCCATGAAGCACACATAGTCGGTGACATACCTCGAATCATTGTATGGACTATATTTCTCAAATGCAGTTAGATTTCGCAAAATAGTTTCAGTTTGGTCGTCTATTCTCAAAAGTGAAATTTCCAAGACCCCATTGCTAAACTTGGTAAAGGTGGTACCTTGCTTTGCCTTCTTGAATTTGACTCCACCCTCTTTAAGCTCTGTTGCATTAGGTATTGGCCTCATCATATTTTTTGTATCCGTAAATTTCTTTGCCTTCTTGAATTCGACTCCGACCTCTTTAAACTTTGTGCCATGAGGAATTGAGTTCCAATTTTCAATCTTATTCAAAAAAATTAGGCGCATAAATTTCTCTATCATCTCGAATTTGGCTCCACAAAGTTTGGACTTGCCGTCTTCATTCGGCCTTTCTTGAGAATCTAGTTCCCAAAATTTATCTGCCTTCTCTTGTTCAATTCCAGCCTCTTGAAATGCAATGGCATCATTTATTGACTTCCAGCGTTCATTTTCATCAAATTTATTCCTAAATTTCTCTGCCATCTCAAATTTGACTCCATCGTCATGAAGCTCTGTTCCATACGGTATTGAGTTCCAGTCATCATCTGGATGCGTAGAATTCTCTACCATATTGGATTGGATTAATCCAGACTTTTGTTGTAGCTCTATGGCATCATGATGTGATGACTTTTTCTTACCACCCTTCTTTATGTTTTCCAATTTTGTAAGTATCAGGCTAAACAAATGCTTAAATATCTCTCTCTTCTTGAATTTGACTCCAACCTCTTGACTTTCTGTGGCATGATGTAGTTCCATATCAAGTATTGAAAGCTTGATAATTGTATGTATCAAATCAAGTAGATGCTTAAAATCTGTGTTCTTGAATTTGTCTCCAACCTTTAGATGCTCATGTACCATTTTTGCGAGTGGAGGAGTGATAGCTGTATGCGTCCGACAAAGTAGATGCTTGATCTTTTTGGTTGAATAAGAACTTGATGCATTGAAATTCCAATCTTGAAATATTGTTAATGTGTCAATGAAAAAATAAATGGCAAAATCACCAAGTTGTCTGGTCTGGACACTCGGATCATATGTGGAGGTTGAGCTTTCAGGACTAATTTCATATTTTTTCTCAATATTGGGGATGTGTTCTCCAGAATGTATGGATGGGCTAGGAAGTGGTCTTGCACTCATCTCGAACAATTTAGTAAGAACAAAGTATGGAAGTTGATTTTCAAATAATATTAGATCACGCTCTATTATTGGAAGCATCCAATCGGCCATATCGAAGATTGGATCATGCGTAATATCCCTTGGATTCCATTCCTCATACTTTCGGAAAAGCTCAATGATGAAACACCCATCAAGTAGCATCATTTCTACAAACTCATCTTTTTTCAGGCTAATGCATTCGGCATAGCAATTCCGGGCTCTTTCTTCCAAATCATTCAAGGCATTGATGTAATCTTTGACACTAGGTTCATTTCTCCTTTGAAGCATTTGCTTCAGATACCTCAGTTTATGCTCTTCCATAAGACCCTGGCCAACCTTGCCATGGTCGTTGTAAGGACCAATCGCAAGCAAAACGGGTTTGTATGCCTTCTCATTTACCGTGAGTAACTGCTCGTGCACTTTAAATATAGAATGCTCTTCAGCATTAATTGGAGTCCCAACTAGCTTTTTGTCAATGGCCTCAATACGAGTCGAGAGAGCATCTTTATCCATGATTTTGTGTGCAACTCTCTGATCCTAATACAAAGCATACAAATTCTCACTAATATTAACAAGTGTTATGATAGGTGTCAATCATTTTTAAAAAGGAAAGCACATGTGCACATGACTGCACATGAGGGAAGACTTGAGTAGTGGCCTGTTTATAGAAAGCATAAATTTATTTCTTTGTTACTACTTTTAGCTATAAATAGAGGCTTCAATTTGTACTTGAGGATTTGCTTTTTTTTGTGCTGAGAAATACAAGAGATAAATAGAGAGAACAATCTGTGAAAAAGGCTCCAAGAACTTGTGAGGTGTAAATGAGAGAGTGTTCTTGTAATCTCAAGATTGTATTTTGATCATCAATAAAGATCTTGACTGTTGCTGCCGTGGATGTAGATTACTAGGATCGAACCATGTAATTCTTGTGTTATTTGTTTACTGCATTCTGTTTACAAACATTAAACAAATCTGTGTGACAAATCTTGGCATCTAAGATTCTGATCTTGGATCTACAAGCAAATCAGAATTACAACAAGTGGTATGAAGAGCCCAGGTTTCAATGGGGATTGCCAAGTTCTATGTAGAAAAGTTTAATGGAAAGAATGATTTTGGTTTGTGGAGAATAAAGATGAAAGCACTGCTGGTTCAACAAGGCCTCCAAGATGCACTTCTTGGTGAAAAGAACTTGAGTTCTTTATCTGAAAAAGAGAAACTGCAACTCTTGCAGAAGGCTCACAGCACCATCATCTTGTCCCTTGGTGACAAAGTCTTGAGGGAAGTTGCCAAAGAAGACACAGCAGCAGGTGTTTGGCTAAAATTAGAAAGCTTATACATGACTAAATCTTTGGCAAATCGACTCCACAAGAAGACCAAGCTCTATACTTTCAAAATGACTCCAGGTATGTCTATGGAAGAACATCTTGATGAGTTTAACAAGATCATATTGGATCTTGCAAACATAGACATAAAAATTGAGGATGAGGATCAAGCTATTCTACTTTTAAGTTCTTTAGATTCTTCTTATGCAAACCTTAAAGAAACCATGATGTATGGTAGAGAGAGTTTTTCTTTAGAAGAGGTTCAATCTGTATTGCACTCGAGGGAACTACACAAAAAGGCATAGATCAAAACTGAAACTGGAGAAAGTTTGATAGTTAGGGGCAGACCAGAAAAGCAAAACCATAAATGGAAGAATAAAAAGGAAAGATCACAATCAAAAGGGAAGAAATTAAAATGCGTCACATGCCATAAAGAAAGACACTTCAAGAGGGATTGCCCTGAAAGACAACAAAATGTGGGAAATAAGTCTAAGGAAGATGGAAATGCAGCAGTGGTATTGGATGGGTATGATAGTGCAGAGGTCTTGAATGTTTCAGAAGTTGACTCAGGAAAGGAATGGATCCTAGACTCAGGATGTTCATTCCACATGTGCCCCTCTAGATCATGGTTTGAAACATTCACAGAATTGAATGAAGGACATGTAATTCTTGGTAACAATAAAACATGTAAGATTCTGGGAATTGGGACTGTTAGGCTAAAAATGTTTGATGGTATGGAAAGGTTACTACAAGAAGTAAGATACATACCTAAACTGAAGAGAAATCTGATTTCTCTGGGAGTGCTTGACAAATCTGGCTATATTTTCAAGTCAGAATCTCTGGAACACTGAGAGTTTCCAAGGGTGCTTTGATTGTAATGAAGGGAATTATAAGAAATGGGTTGTACATGCTGATAGGCAAGACTGTCATTGGTGAGGCCTCACCTGTGCAAAACAGAAAAGAAGACAAGGTTAGACTATGGCACTTGAGACTGGGACACATTAGTCAAAAGGGTCTTCAAGAACTACAAAAACAAGGCCTACCCGAGGAAGAAAGGTTGGGAGAACTACCTTTCTGTGAGGATTGTATTTTTGGAAAGGCAACAAGAGTTAGTTTCAAACCAGCAGTACACCAAACCAAGCAAACTTTGGATTACATTCACTCAGATCTCCGGGGGCTAGCAAGGGTCAACTCACATGGTGGGGCAAGGTATTTCTTATCCATTATTGATGATTACTCAAGGAATGTATGGTTATATGTTCTGAAAAATAAAAGTGATACTTTTGCCAAGTTCAAAGAATGGAAAACTCTAGTTGAAAATCAGGTTGGCAGGAAAATTAAAAGGTTAAGTACAGATAATGGCATAGAATATCTATCCAATGATTTTAATAATTTCTGTAAAAGGGAGGGCATAGCTAGGCATAAAACTGTGAGAGAAACACCTCAACAAAATGGTTTGGCTGAAAGAATGAACCGAACCATTTTGGAGAAAATGAGGTGTATGTTGTCAACCTCAAGATTACCAAAATCATTTTGGGCTGAGGCTGCCACCACAGCAGTTCACTTGATAAATAGATGTCCCTCCTCAGCTTTAAACTTTAAAACTCCACAAGAGATGTGGTCTGGAAAACCATCTAGGTATGACCATCTAAGAGTTTTTGGATGTGTAGCCTATGCACATACTAAACTGACAAGTTAGAACCTAGAGCACTTAAAGTGCATTTTTGTGGGATACCCAGATGGTGTTAAAGGCTATAAGCTATGGATAGATGAACCTGGGGATACAGAAATGTATCATTAGTAGAGATGTGACCTTCAACGAGGGGCAAATGGCTAGACATAAAACTGAACTAGAAAATTTAGGACAGCAACCTACCAATACTCATATACAACTTGAGGTGGAGAAATCAATAGAATCTCCATGTCATCAGGATAATAAAATAAAACCTGAGAGTATAAGCACAGAGCATAAAATTCAAGGTGGGGAGAATGCTTACAATCTGGCAAGAGACAGAGAAAGAAGAGTTATAAGACCACCTCAGAGGTATGGGCAAGCTGAACTTACAGCTTTTGCATTAATTGTTGCTGATGATATAATTGAGTTAGAGCCAAGGTCTTTTAAAAAGGCCGTGGCTAGTAAAGAGGCTGAAAAATGGAAACTTGCAATGCAAGAAGAAATGGATTCTTTAAACAAAAACCAAACATGGGAAATGGTTCCAAAACCAGAAAAACAGAAACTTATTGGATCCAAATGGATCTTTAAAAGGAAAGAAGGCATACCAGGGGTTGAGCTACCTAGGTACAACGCTAGGTTGGTAGCAAAGGGGTTTACACAGAGAGTGGATGTGGATTATAATGAGATTTTTTTCTCCTGTGGTTAAACACAGTTCAATAAGACTGTTACTTTCTTTTGTTGCTCATCAAGACATGCATTTAGAACAACTAGATGTGAAGACAGCTTTCTTGCATGGAGAACTTGAAGAAGTCATATACATGCAACCACCCGAAGGCTTCACAACTGAAACCACTAAGAGTCGTGTGTTTACTAAAAAAATCATTGTATGGACTTAAACAGTCTCCTAGACAGTGGTATAAAAGGTTTGACTCCCATATGATTAATATTGGTTTGAATAGAAGCAATTATGATAGCTGTGTATATTACAAGCAAATTGAAGAAACTCAAATTTATCTATTGCTTTATGTAGATGATATGTTAATTGCTTGTAAGGATAAAATTCAGATAGATTTAGTAAAATGCATACTAAAATCAGAATTTGAAATGAAAGAACTTGGCCTTGCTAAAATAATTTTGGGAATGGAGATAGTAAGGGAAAGGAATAAAAGGCTTCTCTACCTATCTCAAAAGGCATATATTTCCAAAATTTTAACTAGATTTGGTATGGATCAGCTGAAAACAGTTAGTACCCCAATAGGGCAGCACTTAAAACTTTCAGTCACTCAAGCTCCAGAAACTGAAGAAGATAAGGAATTTATGCAGAAAATACCATATACTAGCATGGTAGGAAGCATCATGTATGCCATGATTTGCTCTAGACCAGATCTGACCTATGCTGTCAGCTTAGTCAGTAGGTTTATGAGCAATCCAGGAAAACCACACTGGCATGCTATCAAATGGGTATTTCAATACCTTTCTGGTTCAAGGAGTCTGAGACTGAAGTTTGGTGAAAATGTGAAAAGAGGAAGTGAGCTAGAAGGTTTTGTTGATTCAGATTATGCAGGTAATATTGACACAAGAAAGTCTTTGACTGGTTTTGTGTTCACTGCCTTTGGAGGTGCCATCAACTGGAAGACAAATCTACAGCCAGTAGTTGCCTTGTCAACAACTGAGGCAGAGTATATTGCAATGACTGAAGCAATAAAGGAAGCTACATGGTTGAAGGGTATATCTCACGAATTAGGCATGTATGAGGGGAATATCACAGTTCACTGTGATAACCAGAGCACAATTCACCTTGCCAAAAATCAAGTATACCATGAAAGATCAAAACATATAGACATTAGGCTACACTTTGTGAGGGACATCATTTCAGCTGGAGAGATTGAGGTAGAAAAGATCCCAAAAGAAGAAAATCCATCTGACATGATGACTAAGTCTCTGCCAACAGTCAAGTTCAAGCATTGTCTGAACTTGATCAATATGAAAAATTGCCAAGCCACTTAGAGGGGACCTGTAGCAACAGTCAAAGAGGGAAAAAGGCAGCTTGGAAGTTCAAAATGATTTCCAAGGTGGAGAATTGTTATGATAGGTGTCAATCATATTTAAAAAGGAAAGCACATGTGCACATGACTGCACATGAGGGAAGACTTGAGTACTGGCCTGTTTATAGGAAGCAGAAACTTATTTCTTTGTTACTACCTTTAGCTATAAATAGAGGCTTCAGTTTGTACTTGAGGATTTGCTTTTTTTTGTGCTGAGAAATACAAGAGAGAAATAGAGAGAACAATATGTGAAAAAGGCTCCAAGAACTTGTGAGGTGTAAATGAGAGAGTGTTCTTGTAATCTCAAGATTGTATTTTGATCATCAATAGAGATCTTGACTGTTGCTGCCGTGGATGTAGATTACTAGGATCGAACCACGTAATTCTTGTGTTATTTGTTTACTGCATTCTGTTTACAAACATTAAACAAATCTGTGTGACAAATCTTGGCATCTAAGATTCTGATCTTGGATCTACAAGCAAATCAGAATTACAACAAGAAGTTTATGATAAAAATGTAGAAGATCCGTTTATATTCTAGAGACATAGTACTACAAGATCCGTTTCGAGTATTTGCATACAAATTTCACTAATTTTATAAAATAAAAGCTCCCATTAAAAAAATGACATGCATCTAAGGCAAACCTTTCCACTAATATAAATATAATCAAGGTGCTTCTTTTCCATTTGTTTTGCCTAGACAATACAATTGGCTGAGTGATATTTCTAGTACTGCGGCTTAGGTTCCATTTTTCATGGTGGGAATTATTATTTATCTTTATTCCGGCTTTAGAAACGGAAAAATCACTTGAACTTCCTGGAAATACTAGACAATTCCTTGGCTAGTGGAAAAACAGCTAGATAATTAGGTGGGAATTATTATTTATCATTTTTTTTTTCTGTCATTCCTCTTTGCGGTACAGAAAAAACTGGCCAAATGTTTCAGTATGTTAGAAGGAAAAAAATCAGAGGAAAGCAGAAAAGAAGAGAGGTTAATTAAAATGGACTTGCTGTCTTAATTAGTGTGTTTTAATAAGCGAAAGGTAATGAACTTACTTGCTTAATAATTTGATCCGGGTAAATCGCTGGCCTGCTGCAGATTCTTCTACTGCTATCTGATAAAAGGCACGAGATAAGAGTTTCCAATGTCAGATTACTATTATATATACCGAAGGAAACGTTGAGTAATTAGGAGGGTGGACTAGAGTAGCTAGTGATCATCATCATCATCATCATGAGCATTGTGCATGCCGCAACCGTGAATGTGAGTCAAATACCCCATCTATATACCTATCAGCTGGGATGATTGAAGTAGCTTTGATTTGTGATTTGCGAATATATTGTGAAAGCATGTCATTATATTTGTGATTTGCGAATATATTGTGAAAGCATGTCATGTCTGAGACGGGCGGCTCGGTATAAAATAAGGCATATATAAGCGAAAATTAAGATCATGAGGCCCCTTTTATCTTTAATATAATAATAAAAATTATATAGTTTTATTAAATATGTAAACATTTAAAATTTATTTAAAGTTAGCAATATTCCTATGTAACTAATTACAATTACGGCGCTAACGAAACTCAAATACACTAAAGAGCTTAAGATCTTGAGAATCAATGGGGAGACTAAATTCATAAGAATAGCCAAATAAAATCAACAATATTATGCAAATAGAAAATTAAAATATTTCAATAAGAAAATGGAAACCAAAGAATCTAAGCGTGAGAAAGAGTGAAAGATATATAAAGTGTGAAAAACAACTTAGTTAAGCTGATAAATCTAAAGTCATATATATGTCGAGCTTACAACTATAATATTAGAGAAATGATACGTAGAAACTTTGAATAGATAAGTTCTATACGATTTTTTTGTAAAAAGGTAGGCCACATTTAAATAAATATATTTTATTTTTAAGTACGTAAGATCTAATTTTTTATAATAAAAATTTATATATAATTTATCTATTTAAAACTAACATTACTCATCACTGCATTTCTCGGTCCATAATTTTTTCTTTTTATCCGTTTTTTCACAATTTTTAGACCTTTTACCAACAGGGGCACAGGTACTTTCACACGGATCTCTCAAAGGAAAAATTTGTGGGCATTGTTCATGTTGGAGGTATCCATGCAGACGAGTTCTCAAACGGTTCAGCTTTGGCAACGTAAAAACTAAATACCGAACCATTTGAAAATTACACGGTTTTATAATTCGAGATCTTATTTTTCAACTACCATAAAACTGCTTCATGAATTTTAAGAAACTCATAATTAAGTAGCTCCGTCAATTTCTCGCTAGATAATTAACAGCTAGATTGACACAAGACATTAGTATATATACCACGTGTCAACCTTTAATTGGCTTGTGTGGATATTGATGCCATATATCAGGCAATCCATGGCCCTATATTAATTTTCTAGCGAGAAATTGATGGAGGTACCTAATTGTGAGTTTCTTCATGAATTTCATGAATCAATTTTGAGTGAGTGGAAAACTAAGATATCGAATTACAAAAATGTGAAAACTCAAATACTAATTTTACATTGAACTCTAAAAGAAATGATAACGACAGGGACACAGGTTATTTAAACACGAACCCCGCACATGATCAATTCACAGGCACTGTTCATGTGAGAGGGATCCATGTAGACATGTGTCTTAATCATTTTTGCAAAACAAATGAAAGATCTAATAACTATTGAATAGGTAATGCCAAAAATATTATTGAAGTTGTGAGATTCATATATATGTACCGTTTGATTTTGAACTTGATCAGAATACTTCTATCGCCGAGTTCTCAAATGATCGAGTTTTACCTAGGCACCTGAAAAGATGAATACTACCATTTGAAAACTACACAGTGAGTATCGAAAGGTACTAGAGAGAATAAGGGCATTACATGTTGTTAATTATCTTTATTTTGGGCTATCCGAAAGCAGAAAGAGTACTGGCCTAACTGTTTTAGTATATATGCTATAGGAGGAAATAAATAAATAAAAAAACTTAAAACAGAAGAAAGGTAAAAAAAAAAAAAAGAGCATTGCTATTCATAAATCCATACACCACACACCAAAAAAAATTTATTTTTTTAAAATTTTTTTAAATTTTTTTTTGGTTTTATTATTCTTAAAATAATTGAATTATTCTACTCATAATCCATATACCACACATTTAGTAAGAGAATAAAATTAAAAAAATTATAAAAATGATGGTGTGTGGTGTATAAGGCTTAGGAATAGAATTTTTCAAAAAGTTAAAAAAAAAAAAAAAAAAAAAAAAAAAAAAAAAAAAAAAAAAAAAAACCTTTTTCTTTTAGACTTACTTGCATAATGATTAGAATTAGATCGCCTACTACACCTGCAGATCGCTTCTTTCCCTTTACTTAAATGAAAGCTGGAGATGAGACTTACAAATACATCTCAGACGATCGACTTTAATAATCCCAGCAAATGTTGCCTTCACACATACGTGTGGACTAAGTCAGAGTCAAGTAGAGTGTGGCCAAGTCAAGCCACCAGCAACCTTTATATGTCTACGTAATAAAAGTCATGACTTATTTATGTAGGGGAAAATTCTACAAGCTGCTCGCTGGCTATGACGATGAAATTTTGTCATTATACATGATCATTCAATTATTGGTTGTTTCGATATTTAGATTAGTTGACCCAAAGTCTATATAATATGGTCGGTCCGCAACCTCTGGAATTCTACAAGTTAGCTAGCTATCATGATATGGAATTTTTGTCATTGTATATTCAATTATTGGTTGTTTCAATATTTAAGCCGGTTGACCCAAAGTCTATGGTCAGTCTCCGACCCCTGGATGCCGATCGAACGTTTGGGTTGATCTCGTACGTACGTTGTTCCTATGGGCTGGAGACAATGGGTCTGCCCATGAATTTTCCTTCTTTTTACCCTATTTTAATGGCAGAGCAAAAATTCAGAAGTTCAACTACGAATCTAACTTTGCTCCGGAGTTGGAGTTGGACGTGTCATCGAGCCGACTCCGACTCTGAATTTGCCCTCCAACTTTGACTCCTAATATTATACATATTTTATAAAACTTTATGTATTTATTAATATATTAATCATATGTACTAGTATAGTTATATGGTTATATATAAAACTAGAACTTATATTGTTTAATTCAATAATATATTAGTATAAACTAATTATTATAAAATAATATACTTATAATATAATATAAATTGACTAATAATAGTTTAGTATATATAAACATCATAGTATTACTACAATGTAACACTAATGTATGATAACATCTAATATTAATGTGTAATAACATGTAATACTAATGCATAATAATTAATGTCTAATAACATGTAACACTACTGTATAACCACTAATGTATAATTTATAATAACATGTAATACTAATGCATAAAAACTAATGTATAATAACATGTAATAATAATATATAGTCACTAATGTATAATAACACGTAGTACTAGTTTAAAAAAATAAGTAATACTAATGTATAATAACATATAATACTAATATATAATAACTAATGTATAATAACATTACTATAATACACATATCACACTAGTGTTAGTGTATAATTAAGTTAGAAACAAATATAATAACATGTAATAATTTAGTATAATGAAACAAATATAATAACATGTAATAATTTAGTATAATGACATGCAATTAAACACTATAACACAAGTTAATAACATGTAATGATATAGTATAATAATACACTAGTTAAATAGTAATTGTTAATAATCAATACTAACAATTAAATTTAGTGATTAAAAAATTATAAAAATCATAAATAAAAATATTTGTGTCTAAAACAAAGATTAAATTTAATTTAGCATTTGGTTTAGTTTAGGGTTTAACAAAAAAATAAAAAAAAAGCCCGAAAATATGGTTTAGGTGTCTTTTGGGACATCATTGACTGAAATTGTTCAAACATTTTTTGGTTATTCAATTGCATCCTCTCGTCTAATCTCGCCTTCAAATTTGTTGTTTGATCTAATAGGGCCAGCAACTCTTTTTCCTTGGACCTCAATCGTTCTATCTTAAGTTCTGCTTCCTCCAATTCCTTAGTCATGTCGTCATTCGATCTGGCTCGAGAATAGGATGATGATGATGAGGATGGGTTTACGCAACATCCTAAGCCCCTCAAATATCCAAAACGTGATCCAAGAATTTGAGAAATGATCTAAGCATCATTGACAGATGATGCATCAGATGGATCCGTAATAGTTTCATTAAGAGATATCATCTTGTCCTAGAAAAACAAAAACATTAAAGTTAGTATAATTAACAAAAATATTATGTGACGATGGAATTAAAAAAACTTAAACTTACATAATTTGCCTCTGCTTCGGGACTGGCCCAAACACTATCATGATTTTTATGTGTTTTAGCATACAATTGGGTCAAATCATAGTCAGTGGGACTTTCTTCTTTCTGCAAAAGGAAAAATTATATTAGAACTTAAATCATAAAATGTGTATTATATGTTAATATTTTACGGGCACTAAAATAACTTACCATTTTGTTAGACAAAGGATGAAAAGATTGAGAACTTGCATGATGATTTATCTTTAAATTTGATCTATTTGATTTGTTCATAGTACTTCATTGCTAAAAAAAATATTAGTCTATTTGTTCAATACATCTGTGATATACTGTTAAAAAAGATAGCATCAATATTACCTGATAAGCATGATCTTCAAACATATCATAAACTTTCTCCCATTCGTTTGGTGGAATGGATTTTGGTGCGCCTCTGTTGTAGTACTGAACTTTTTATAATGTGCATGGCATCGACCTTTGTACCTCCGAAATGCATTTGACATCAGTTCCTAAACCGTTAATCGATTCTCTCTTCAGCCAAAATTAAGCTCAAACTCATTCTTTCAAAAATTATAAACAATTAGTATAAATACAAAATAACTTCAAAGTAACATGTTATATACTTAGTTGATTGAGATGTAGCTTATTACCAAACAACGGTTTTTTATGTGGTCTTTCACATCTTAGGAAACTTTAGACCAAAAGGATGTAGCAATGAGTGCATACGTGCGAGTAAGTGTACCAACATAAAAAGCAAGCCACGCTGCCGAATCTCTGGAGCCACCAGTGTAATCATCAGGAATATCAACTTTGATTTTACCAACTTTCCTTACTTTCTCTATGCAGACACCCCTCGTAGTATCTCTACATCGGCGCTAGCATACAACAGCTATATATACAGTAATTAAAGCATAACTTTTTAATTAAATTAATTTATTTTATAGATATATTACTTAAAATTGAGAATAAAATACGATATTTAATTTGATAAAATACCTTGTTCTGGGCCTGGTGATGTTGGCTCACTATTCATGACAAGTGAACCACATGGGGAGTCAGTAATGGATGGGAATGACACAAGTGTTGCTTTGCATTTGGGAGGAATATCTATTTGAAATTAAAATTATTATTCAAACAAACGTTATCATAACTTATATATATTAATATTACTTACAAAAATTCATGTTTGAAATTCATTCACTATCCGTTTTACTGGACCAGTCACCCTAATCCTCGCTAGACACTTCAGTTGATTCATCTTCTTTCGATATGTGTTGAACAACTTCTTTATGCAATGACACCATATCATATTGGCTTAGATCAACAAATAGATTGATGTCTGCTTCATTTTCTTGATATGTTTCGTCATTTGCTGGATTATCAACTTCTTCATGTGGTTCGTCTGCCTCTGGAATGTAATCACATACATTTTTTGGTGCAAACTTCTCTACTACCAACAATGGGTTTCCGTACTCCGGATCATCTAAATAAAAAATTGATTCGCTTGGAAAGCGAGAATGAAAGGATCGTCCTCATACCATGTACGAGATGTATTGACACTCACAAAATAGTCATCGTTACGCACTCCCAACTTTGGATTTGAGACATCCCACCAATTACATTTAAACAACC
This sequence comes from Juglans mandshurica, assembly GCA_022457165.1. Lineage (NCBI taxonomy): Eukaryota > Viridiplantae > Streptophyta > Magnoliopsida > Fagales > Juglandaceae > Juglans > Juglans mandshurica. The sequence continues at coordinate 31,413,596 of CM039619.1, read as the reverse complement.
AGACCATATATCCCCCCACGTACTTTAACGCTATGATATCTTCAACAATTCTGTAGAAGTCAATATTATCATCCACATGGCTTCTTTTAACTACGATTCCACAATTTTGAGTTTTCCTATATCGTTCTCTATTAGTTGTGTGAAATCTATATCCACGCACCAAACATCCTGAGTACTGGATGTCCTGCCTGGATGGACCACATGCTAGAACATACAGTTCTGGTGAGATTTCTTCTCAATTTCACCATATTTCAATGCAACCTATATCAATAAATATTATTATATCGAAAAAAAGTAAAATTTAGTGGTATGAAATTCGTATTATAAAATGGGCCTTAACAGTAATACCGTATGTTCAAACCACGAGGCAAATTCCTCTTCGTGCGTCTTTTCCACGTCAGTTACACCATTCAAGCGAAGTAGTTGTAGATGTTCGATGTGCATGTTCATGTAAATGTTTAATTTGTATGAAGTTATGCTATATTATTATACATAAAATTAAAGATAATATTGATTTAGATGATCATCACTAACCTCAAGTAGTGATCAATCTTTATGCAGTTATTCAAGACATATCATCGAGCTCTTTCAAACTCTCGCCCACATAGATCGTAGCCCCATTGTGTGTCTATGGGACGCACGGTCTAGGAAAATACAATAAATGTCGATGAAACTCTCATCTCTCGCCCATCTTCATAATTCCGGTCTGATCTTGTAAATTTAGTATCAGCCCCACAAAAATACATTGAACAAAAGGTATGCCACTCATTATCAATATATGACTCTACAATCGAACCTTTTGGATAAACTTTATTCTCCATAGATCGCTTAATTTTTCCAAAAACCTTTCAATAGGATACATCCATCTATACTGAACCGGGCCAACAACTAAAGCCTCACAAGGTAGGTGTACAGCCAAATGAACCATTACAACAAAGAATGAAGGGGGTACAAACTCTCCAATTTGCACAATATTACTGCAATGTCAACTTCCATTTTTAACAGTGCATCAACTTTCAACGTTCTACTACAAATGTCTCTGAAAATCCTCCTAATTCTGTAAGAGTTGTACGAACATCTCAAGTAAGCTTTCCATGCACACCAACCGGCAACAGACGCTACAGAAATACATGACAGTCGTGACTTTTAAGACCAGTTATGTTCCAATCATGTGTTCAAACACATCTTGTCATATTTGAAGTATAGCCATCGGGTAATTTGATTTTAATAAACAAATTACAAAATTTCTTTCTTTCATCATTTGAAAGTGTATACCATCCGATGGGCATATAAGTTGACGACCCATTATCTTACAAATGCAACTCCAGTCTTATCCCCAGCTCCTTTAAGTCTTTACGAGAGTTAGCTGTATCTTTTAACTTCCCTTCTATTGACATCAAAGTGCCTAATATATTCTTACATATATTTTTCTCGATGTCCATAACATCTAACTTGTGGCGCAGTGTCAATGTATACCAGTATGGCAATTCAATGAAAACACTTTTTTTTGTCCAATTCAACTTGACTGCTTGTCATTTTCTCTTTTGAACCCTTGTATCTTTCCCAAATCTGTTTTCTGAAACATCCTCTAACTGCGCGATAATATCATTCCCAAATAACTCTGGTAGTGACGCCCTACGCTCAACCCTTCCATCAAACATCGCTCTATTTGAATGCCATCTATGATCATGTGGTAAATAACGACGATGTGTCATAAAACTTAATTTCCTACCATGACTTAACCATTGAGACTGTTTATCTTTATTGCAAACAGGACAAGCCATTTTACCTTTTGTGCTCCACCCAGACAGATTTTCATATGCTGAAAAATCATTTATTGTCCACATCACTGCAACATGCATCTTGAACTCCCCCGACGAGGCCGCATCATATGTATTGACACCCTGATCCCACAACTCTTTCAACTCTGCAATCAGTAGTTGCATATATACATTTAATTCATTTCCTAGTATTAGTAGAGTCATCATAAAATATGGATCCTAGCAAGTATACCAGGAAGGGTGTTCCTAGCAAGTATACCAGAACTCTACTTTTTGAAATTGATGTGTTTGTTGTATATAGAATTATAGAACCTTTTTATTATAAAATAAATTGGTCAATCTGTGATATTTATTTTTATAATATCTCTTTTAATAAATACGTGGACGTCACGATGGATCAAATGCATTTAACATGGAAAATTCATGTTAACAATGAGATTATGCAAAGATAAATATCAGCACGGTAAGAAAAATAAATATTTATGATAAAAATAATTATTTACGATAAAAATAGATTTAGATTCAGATACTTATGTCTAATCTTACATTTAACTCTAAAAGAATGATAACATATTAACATGAATAGGGGCACATGCAGGTAGTTTTACATGGATCTCTCACATGTACAATTTGTGGGCATTGTTCATTTAGAGGTATCCATGTAGACCCACGAAAGTAAATGCTTCTTAATCATTTTCATAAAAGAAATTAAGGATCTAAAATTCATATACCGTTTGATTTTGGACTTTTGCATAATACTTCTATCTCCGAATTCTCAAATGGTTCAACTTTGGCACCATAAAAAAATAAATACCAAACCATTTGAAAATTATACGTTTTTATAATTTGAGATCTTATTTTTCAACTATCATAAAATTGCGTTATGAATTTTAAGAAATTCATAATTACGTAGTTCCATCAATTTCTCACTAGATAATTAATAACGGGATTGACACATGACATTAGTATGCCATGTGTCAACCTTTAATTGGCTTGTGTAGATATTGATGCCATATATCTGCAGGCAACCAAGGCTGACACATGGCCCTATATTAATTTTCTTGCGAGAAATTATGGAGGTACCTAATTGTGAAAGAAGAAAAGCCCTATATTAATTTTAAAAGAAAAAAAAAAAAAGAGGAAGAAGAAAGAAGAAAAGCCTGCCATCTGTCCTACATTGAAGAAAAATATGGAGACAATAGTTTTGTGTGTTGTAAAATTAAAGAGAAGTATTAAAAGATTGCAAAAGAGAAGTATATAAATATATATATATATATATATTTAATTGCAATATATATTTGGTTCTTCAAGAGCTCAATATAATCATTCACTTCAATTTTTTTTATTATTCAAATGCTCATCAAAACATCCATCCTTTTATAGATAACTCTATGGTAGACATCCATCTATGGCTTAGTGATTAAGTCGAAGACCTAATTAGACTTAATGGTTAAATCGATGGCTTGGTGATTAAAAGTCTAACTCACATGCACAACAATCTCTCACATGCAGAACAAACACAACAAAATTGTCATCCACTATTAATGTATGCATTTACAGCAATGTGATATAGTGAACTGTAACATCTTTTTTTCAAAATATGGGTCCAGCCAAGTACTATCAATGTTCCCTGACAACTAGCTAGCTAGCAATAACATTCAAGATTAGCACATCCAAGGACGATCGACTTGTCCCATTACCATCATCATCATCATTATTATTAATATTATCTTAATTAATTTATTTGCCACATGAGTCTACATCATTTAGAATAATACATCATGATCTAGACCTTCATCCACTTGGTTAATGGATTGACAATTATTATATACTGCATGTATTTAATTCAAAGTAGCTTATAATTTAAAGAACAGATTGTGATTCAATTTTATTAATAGTATCTTACTTGTGGTTTAGAAAAATGTTTTATAATAGATAATTTCAGGGTTAAAAAAAATATTATAACCAAACTCTTACAAAACTGATCGAGGGTACTAAAACCACCAGACCTAGTTCCACGTACAGTAGTACTAAGGTTAAATACATGAATAAATACTCCCATCAATTTTGAGTTCCCACTGACTAATTCCAAGAGGTTTGATCCAGTACTTGACCACTATATATATTTTGGAGACTTTCATTGATGTAATTATGGTGATTCTTTCGCCTGAGTGATGGTGTTTTAATAATATGTGGAGGCTCTTCCCTCCTTTAAAAATAAAAATAAAAATAAAAATACAAGTCTCCATTAAAAAATATCATGACCTCTCTGTAAGACAAACCTTTCCACTAATATAATATAATCAATCAGGTGCTTAAGCTAGAAATCATCCATCCATTTATCTCGTTGTTTCTTCCTTTCCATTTACTTTGCTTATGCAATACATGAATAGGCGAGTGATATTTTTAGTACTGTGGCTTAGGTTCCATTTTTCATGAGGGAATTATATATTATTTATCTTTCTATTCTCGCTTTCAAAATGGAAAAATTAAACTGCTGAACTGAATGGAAATATTAGGCAATCCCATTGCAAGTTGAAAAGCACCTAGATTGGGTGATCACAAATTAAGAAGCTGATGAATTGAGTAGTGGGAATTTAACTCTGGTAAAAGGAGAATGATAATTCTAATATTGATATTGGGATCAGCCGGGTAATTTAGGTGAAGCTCTTAAATCTTAGTTGTAGATCTACTCAGACACTCAGAAGTCAGAAGAATACTAAAATATACTAATAATTAATTAATATCCAGTAAACTATTGAGACGGTAATGCCAAAAATAACTATCGAAACTGTAAAATCCATGCATGTATATACCGATTGATCTAATTATAACTTTTCAGAATAGTACAGTTTCTACCGTGGAGTTTCCAAGTAGTTCAGCTTTAGTTAGGGGGTGTCAAATCGTATTAACGGATCGTATTCGTGTCGTGTTAAAGTATGTATATTACACTTAACGGATCAACACGAATACGACCCATTAAAGATTTCGTGTTAAAATTTCATACCAGAACACGACACGATAAGATAACGAGTTGACACGACACGACCCGTTCCGTTTCAACCAATTTACGTTAATGGGTTGGACATACATGATACGACACGACACGACCCGTTTGACTTAATTGATTTTATATAAATATTTAAATATAAATAATATCTATAAAAAATAAAAAACTAACTACAAGTCTAAAATTATAATCCAAACAAATATGATCCACATAATTTGTAATAATGTTCATTATTAAAATTACATCTCAAATATAATAAACAAAACATATAATATAAATATATTAACTTTACAATCTCAAATATAATAAACAATTAGAAACACAGATCTAAACAAATTTAGAACTTGAAGAATGAAGTGGAGCGTCTTCCCTGCTCTTTAGGTCTAAGGGTATAAAGGTAAATTTAATTTTCTTAACGGGTCATAACGGATCATAACAGGTTGACTCGTTAGTAACCCGTCAAATAATCGTGTCTTAACAGGTCAATATGTTTTGATCCGAACTCGTTAAGACTAAATCCTAACCCACTTTTATCGTGTCGTGTTCGTATTAGATTAACAAATCATGTCACATATTACCACAACTAACTTTAGCACCTCATAAGATGAATAGAACCATTTAATTAAAGTGAATATTAAAAAGTAGAGACGCTAAGCAATGTAAACTGTTGTTTTCTTTCATTAGGCTTTGCAGATCAACAGAAAAAATTGGCCAAATGAGCGTTGTGCATGTGTGCCGCAGCTGTGAGTCAAATACCCCATTTCTACCTATCTGGGATTATTGCCGCAGCTTTGATCTCTGAAATTTTCTCATATCGCTGCCATTTCTATATATTTAATTTTTTTTATTTTAATGGTTCATATATTTATTTTTTTTATTTAATAATTAAAGAAGTAATTTTAGTGTATTAATATTATTTTTTTAAAAAATATTTAAAGATATTTTAAAAATATAAAATAAATAAATAAAACTAAAATGTGAAATTTATACATGCGAATTTATTGTGAAAGCTAGCAATGTCTGACACGGGCGGCTTGATATAAAATAACGTACATAAATTGTCTCGTTTGATTAGATATTTTAGATGAGATGAGCTGTTTTGTTAAAAATTAAAAAAAATATTATTATAATATAATTTTTAATATTTTTATTTTTTTAAAATTTAAAAAAATTGAATTATTAATATTATTATTATTGTAAAAATTTGAAAAAATTGTATTGATGGGATGAACTTATGTATCCAAACCGAGTAGCTTCTGTACCATAACGAGTTGATATCAGATAAATTGAAATAAAAGTTAAAAATTGAATTGAATATTATTAAAATATTATTATTATTATTTTAGGTTTTGAAAAACTGAATGATTTATTATATTTTACGTGGACATTTAAGAAATTTGTAACGATAAAATGAAATAAAATACTTCTTATATTCAAATCGAACCTTAGAGTTACCATTCTAATGTTATTGTTTAAAATTATCGCTTGACTATTTTAATTTTTTTTATTTTACTTAGCCCCCTTTTATCTTTAATATAATAATAATAATTAAATATTTTATTAAATATGTAAATATAGAATAAAAATATTATAAAGTTAAAATTTTTTTAAAATATTATTTTTATTTTAAAATTTGAAAAGTGAATTATATTTTGTGTTAATATGTTTGTAAGTTTAAGAAGTTTTAATAATTAAATAAAAAAAGTTAAAAGTTAAAAATTTAAAAATAAAAAAATATTTATATTTTATGTATTTAAATATTGATATAAAAAAATAATATAAAATAAAATAAAATAAAATAAAATGAGATGTGATTTCATTATCCAAGTTTACACACCGGGCCTTAATAATTCATAGATGTTTAGCTATCGTGAGGCGAGAATTGACAGTATGCTGTGACATTTTCTTTCAAACTTTATCGACATTTCTTTTGAAGAAAAAAAAGCCTGCCATCTGTCCTGCCAACTAGCTAGCTAGATATTTCATGATTAGCTCATCCGTTGACGACTTCTCCTGCATCATTTATCATAATGCATCATGATCTAGATCAGCCTCATCCACGTGATGCACACAATGTGGTTAATTAATGAGATGTGATGTGATTTCATTTTTGTTTTCCCTGTGCTTTGTGTGATTTCATTATCCAAGTTTACAACCCGGCCTTAATAATTCGAAAAAATGCGGGCATCTGCCCCCACACGGCCACACTACCGTGTAAAAAGAAAAAAAAAAAAAAAAAAAAGTGATGTGCAGTGTGTGATGATGTGGGACTGATGCCCAAAATTATTCTAATAATTCATAGATTTTTGGCTATCGTGAAGCAAGAATTGACAGTATGCTGTGACATTTTGAATTTTCTTTCAAACTTTATCGACATTTCTTTTGAAGAAAACAAAACTTGCCATCTGTCCTGCCAACTAGCTAGCTAGATATAAACCTTCATGATTAGCCCATCAATGACGACTTGTCCTATTTTTATCTTGTGTCTATAGACATATATTATCATGTAGATAAAACGTCATAGTATTCTAAATCAATGTTTGAAATATAAATGTTCAGAGAACAGCAGCACTCGCATGCGTATCATTTACAATATTATGGAAAGGCACTCTTCGATTGCTCCATCGTATGCAAGTCAAGGCTTAACTAATTTATTGGCCACATGAGTCTACATCATTTATAATAATACATCATGATCTAGATCAGCCTCATCCACGTGATGCACACAATGTGGTTAATTAATGGATAGACAATATACTAATCCAAAATCAATCACGTGGATTATGTTAAAAGTAGTTTATTTAAAGAACATACTGTGATTAACTTTTATTAATACAAAGTGTGTTATCTGATCGAATGTACTAATAAAAACCTCCCGTCGATATTAAGTTCCCAATGACTAATTGCAAGAGGTTTGATCCACTTAATTGATCAATATATTTTGTGTTATAAATAACTTATAATTTGAGTATCTAGTTTCTGTGAGTATTTTAGTTAATTAATTGACTCAGATCAGGTGGTCATGATCGATCTATATCATCATATATAGTCAGTAATGACGCGTCATGAGTTGTCAGTTTCAACCAAGCTGTATATTGGGACCACCCATGCATGCACGGACTAGTCACTACGAGAGAAACGCTGGGATGAAATTTTTCATTTCTAATTATAGTCATTTTATCTTAAAATATTTTTTGAGACGAAAAAAAATTATCTCAAACTTGTTTTAACAACATTGTCTGAAAAGATATTTTGGAATGAATTAAATCACCATTTCATAATAAAAAATATTTGTCACGGTTGAAATTCGTTTAAACGGTTACAATTTTACGTTCGAACTGGATTACTTTATTTGAACAAATTCAAAGTACGTTAGAATAAAAATAAATTATACACCCGTTCGAACGGCATAAACTTAGCTTTCCGTTCAAACATTAAAAGGACAGATTGAACTATATAAGCGAATTTGAAAAGTGAATTATTTTTTATATTTTATTTATAAGTTTAAGAAAGTTTTAATAATTAAATAAAAAAGTTGAAAGTTTAAAATTAAAAAATATTTATATTTTTTGTATTTTCTCATATCGAGATAAAAAAAAAGAAAAGGATGAAATCAAATAAAATGAGATGTGATTTCATTATCCAAGTTTACAAACCATGCCTTAATAATTCATAGATTTTTAGCTCTCGTGAGGCGACAATTGACAGTATGCTGTGACATTTTCTTTCAAACTTTATCGACATTTCTTTTGAAGAAACAAAAGCCTGCCATCTGTCCTGCCAACCAGCTAGCTAGATATTTCATGATTAGCCCATCCAATGACGACTTGTCCTACATCATTTATAAGGAAAACTCTTAACTCAGGCGATATTGTGTACCGAAGTGTTGACATGGATGAATGAAACGAACAATTTTTTATTTTACTTGAATGCGCTAAAGGTTTGGGCGGGATCTAAAGTTAAACGAAAAGTCTCTTTCGATTCTTTCCCGCATGCCTCTTCCCCGTGTGCCCCCTCTCTTCTTTGGTAATTTCTCTGCGTGCCTTCTCTCTTCTCTGGCCATCTTCTTCTTCTCTTCTCGCCACAACTTCTCTAGTTCTCTTCAGGCCATCGATTCTCTCTCTCTCTTCCACCTAAAAGCTCCCATTTTTCGTTTAGCCCCCATTACTTGATCCGATACGGCCAACATCTTGGCTTTTTCCGGATGCTCCGTCGTCGTGGGCCTCGCTTCTTTGGAGATCACCAACATGATCTGTGCCTTCTCTGAACGCTTTGTTGTTGTCGGTCTCAATTCTTTCGACAACAGGAACATGGGGTTCGTCTTTCAGCTTTTTTGCCGTAGTTTTCCCCATCATCTTTGTTGCAAGTGGAAGGCCACCACACTTTTCAAAAAGATCATTCTTTACTTTTTCTAAATCTTCTTGACCCTTTAAGTTCAACACCTGTTTCTCTCTCTCGACTGTGTTTGTGAATATTGACCAGCAGCTCTCTTGGTTCCAAAAGGGCAGAAGGTCATGTATGTTTTCTTCCTTCCTGACCATCATCTTCGCTACCTCCTTATTCCTTCTCATGACAATCACCGTTCCCCCGTTTCCTTTTGGCAATCCATATGCAAGACGTTCATTCCAATTATAGCTACGATTTATTGCAACACTCAAATGTTGGTACTATTCATCATTTTTCCAAACATCATCAGTACGATGAGATACTTCTTACCATTCAGTTGGAGATGCAGAGGATAGAGTAAAGCATTGAGGCGTTCCTTATTATTGAGGGGGCATCCATTATCCACGCAGATGCTCTGAATGATCTCCTCGTCAACTCCAAGACACTCCAACATTCTTTTAACGACTGCTTCCTGTGAGTTCTTATTGGAGATAAAATTGAAACTGATCCTAACGACACAGCGACAGCCAAGGGAACAAGAGTGCCCAGTCAAAACATAGGATATTGCAACTGATATTTCGGGCCAACAGCTTTGTTACGTTGTGATGGTGTTTTTTATTTTTGAATAACTTATGTATAGGAGGAAGTTATGGAGAGTTTGTATATAAATATTATGTGTTGTGTACACTTTAGATTATCTTGAATGAAAATCTTTTATCTACCCAATCTCTCTTCCAGTAAAGTTTAACAGTTCTCTACTTCACTTTTCTTGGACATGCATACCCAAATCCTGGGAAGGAAGCTGGTTTTGACCTCATTCTTGTTGAGAAGCGCTCGGCAAAGAGTTGATTTTCCGACACCTAGCTCGCCGACAATCCTAATTGCCTTGAATTCATCCTCACTTTGTCGCCGTTTAAGCATTTTTCCAGTGAAATCATTTCATTTTCGAACCCATGAACCTTTAGGCCGGACGGGGTTGAGATTTCTCCATGGCCGTCATGCTGTGAATGATCAGGAGCCACTTGATTTGGACCCTTCGTCTTCTCTGAGGACTTCGTATTGCTCACTTCAGGTCTTATGATTCTTCTCCGAACCATGGGAACCCTTTCGATCAACAAATATTGTTGAGAAATTAAGAACAATAATTAGCATATATGTATATAAACACAGAGTTCGACAAGGCCTCCAAGAAGCTATTTTTCATATATAATACATTAAATTGTCTCGATCCAAATAATGTATATTGGGGAGATGGAGGAGGGAAGCGGGCTGTTCTTTCTTCTTCTTCTTCGTATTTTGTTTCAGAGTTTCTTTTCATTTTGTACTTTTTACATTTATGCAAATGTCCCTACTTGCCATGTCACTTTCGGTTCGCAATGGGTACGCGGAATTGCTTGTACCTAGAAGAATTGCATTTATAATAATGCATCATGACCGAGATCAGCCTCATCCACGTGACGTTGTATAAGAGGAAGGTAGCTGCTAGCGGGACGTTGTATCGCTATTTTCTTTTTAATATGTTTTTAACATTTTTAATCTTTAAAAAATAAAAGAATATACAACTTCACTGATAATTATTTTCTTTATTATTAAATAAAAAAATAAGTAAATTAAAATAATCAAACAGGTTCACTAAGATTTTCCTAAAAGGAATGTTTAGTTTAGAAAAGAGTTCTACCATGGAGTTCCCAGATAGTTCAGCTTTAGCACCTCAGAAGATGAATAGAACCATTTAATTAAAGTGAATATTAAAAAGTAGAGACGCTAAGCAATGTAAACTAGTATTGTTTTCTTTCATTAGGCTTTGCAGATCAACAGAAAAAACTGGCGAAATGTTTTAGTAAGTTAGAGGAAGAAAATCACAAAATAAAGTAGAAAAGAAGAAAGGTTAATTAGCAAGCGAAGGGCAATGGACTTACTTGCTTAATAATCCGGGGTAAATCGCCTGCTGTAAATTGCTTCTCCTGCTCTCTGTAAAAAGGCTCGAGATGAGAGTTTCCGATGTGCAGATTACTATATGTATGTATATGTATATATATACCGAAGGAAACGTTGACTTGGGAGGGTGGACTAGACTAGTGATCATCATGAGCGTTGTGCATGTGTGCCGCAGCTGTGAGTCAAATACCCCATCTCTACCTATCTGGGATTATTGCCGCAGCTTTGATCTCTGAAATTTTCTCATATCGCTGCCATTTCTATATATTATAATATGAAAATGCCAGCATGTCTCATGAATTTACTCCTTCATTTGTATATATATGTGTATATATATATATATACATATATATATATATATACATATATATATATATATACACGTTTGTGAGTGAGTATTGCTATTCTACAGTACCATCTAATATGGCATAATTTGATAATTATTTATATATAAGATATAAATTTTAAAATTTATTTTTTAAATTAAATTATAATACGTGAATGGTGTGTGGTGTGTGGTGTGTGGTGTAAAAGTCTTCTTATATATTTCATTCTTAAATGAGCATTGCTATTCATAAGCTAGCCCATACACCACACACCAAAATTTTTTTATTTTTTTAAAAAATTTTTAAAGTTTTTTTTGGTTTTATTATTCTTAAAATAATTGAATTATTCTACTCATAATCCATATACCACACATTTGGTAAGATAATAAATTAAAGAAATCATAAAAATGATGGTGTGTGGTGTATGAGGCTTATGAATATAATTTTTCTTCTTAAATATCATTGAAACATAAATTTATTATGTACTTAATTAATTTTAGTGAAACAAAAAAAAAATGCAAATTCAATATATAATAACCTTTGCCCCTTCAATTCAAAAGTGATTTATATTCACAAATTCTCATTATTTTGATTTATTTGCTTGCCAAATGGCAATTACTCTTACTCATCAAGATTCTAAACTTAAAAAATAATAATAATAATAATAATAATAATAATAATAATAATAAAATAAAAAAGGAGATGAGATTCAAGTGTTTTTGGGAAGCTTGATGCTAAATCTCTTTGATAGAAAATTAAAATATTTCAAAAAGAAAATGGAAACCAAAGAATCCTTAATGTTCGCATAAAAATATATCTACAAGTGCACAGAATAATAACAAGTAGTAAAGTATTTTAAAGAAAACGGTTATCGAACTCACAGGGAATAATTATGCTATTGAGTATTGAAATTGACTAAATTAATTATTATTTAGAAAACTGAAATTTGAAGAATGGTTTATTTAAATTAAATTGAAGGAAGGAACATTAAAATTAAGATTTTAAAAAATAATAAGAATAGACCTAGAGCATTTGACTTCACCTAGCAAATCTCACACAATTTATTCTCCATTGTTATAGAATCTCAATTATCCCAAGTTGATGACAAAAATCATTTAACTATTCAATATTTTCTCTCGAACAATACCAAAAATATCTTCAACTAATAACTCCATATCTTTATGTGAATTTAACTAATTAGAGACTCATTAAGTTATTTGGATTTTTCTTGAAAATCACACTAGTCACAGTAAAGCATCTCTATTTTCACTCAACTAATGGTATTTAATCACAAATCACCTCTCGATCTCATTGCAATCCAAAAGATCGAATAATAGTTAGTTAGAAAATTGTAAGCATTAAGAACAATGAATAAACACTCAAAAACCAAAGACCCCATATTCATCTCACAAGACGGGATTAAATAGATGTTAAAACTCAAATTCGGAAACAAAATAAATGCGGCTACAATCTAGCCTAAAACTTTGTGGAGTTCAAGAGGATAGAGGCGAGTAGATTGATTGGGAACTCAGAAGGTGGTCAGCAGCAGATTGATCCTTGTCGGGAGGAATTATCCGACTAAGTAGATGTCGTGTGCGCTGAATATAATTGTCGTGGAGGTTACAAATGCACAGGCATGGAGGTCATAAAGACCACACGACCCTCTCCTCGCCTACCGAGTGGAAAGACTCCCGACCGGGATGAAAGACCGCTCTCACCTTTTCTAGTCGTTGCCCACGATCTTGTTTAGGTTGGTCTTTTAAATTAGTCATTTAGACTAGTCGCCCAAATCTAACTGTCGAGAGCCTTGTCGTCAAGTCTTCGTGCCTACAGATCGCAAGTCTCCTTGCCTATCGAGAGGTAAGTCTTCTCAGTTTTGGACGAGAAAAATCTCTTTACTGCCCACGGGAGAAGGCTCTTCACCTAAATGTCATCGGCTCTCTTCAGATCTCGCTGTCTCTTATCGGTCTAGATCCACAGTCTCTTCTTTTGTACCAAAATGCTCTCATTTTGCACTAAATATTATCATTCCTTCAAATCCAAGAAGAGAAATAAAATAAAATCAATAATATTAAAGGGAAAATGACATTTTTCATAAATAAAATAGTAATAAAAATTACATAAAAATAACACTTATCACTTAGAAATTAGAGTGAAAGAAATGTGAAAAACAACTTAGTTAAGCTGATAAATCTAAAGTCATATGTCAAGTCAGGGAGCTTACAACTATAATATTAGAGAAATAATATGTACAAACTTTAAATAGATAAACTCTATACAATTTCTTTATAAAAAAGTAGACCACACCTTAAAAAATATAAAAAAATATATACGTTATTTTTTAAAAAACTTAATTTTTTTATAAAAAAATTTATATATAATTTATTTATTTAAAACTTCTACCCAACATTAGTCCGCATTTCTCAGTCCATCATTATTTCTTTGTATCTGTTTTTTTGCAATTTTGAAACCTTTTACCAGCGGCGGTCCTTTGGTAGTTGCCTATGCTACCTAGGCGGCCTTGAGCTGGCCGTGGTCTGACAACTAGTATAAGAGGAAGTGTGCTGCTAGCGGGATGCGCTAGTGTATTTAAAATTTCTCGTTTTTCTTCTATTTTTTTAATATTATTAATAGTCACTTTCTTCAATATTAAATAAAAATTAATTAAAATAATAAGAAATCCACTAACCTTTTCCTAAGAAGAATGTTTAGTTTAGAAAAGAGTTCTTGACTCTACATTTTGAAATTGATGTGTTTGTTATATATAGATTTGTAGAAATATTTTATTATAAAATAAATTTAACATATGACATTGAGTCAAGTCAATCGAGATTTATTTGTATGAGATCTCTTTTAATAAATACGTGAACGTCATAGTTGAATGCATTTAACACGGGAAATTTATGTTAACGATAAGGTTATGCAATGTTGAACATCAGCACTACAAGAAAAAAAGCATAGATTCAGATACTAATGTTTGATTTTACATTTAACCCTAAAAAATTGATAACATATTAACATGATTAATAGGGGCACATGTACTTTTACACAGATCCCTCACATGAACAATTCGTGGGCATTGTTCATGTTAGAGGTATCCGTGTAGACCCGCCAAAGTACATGCTTCTTAATCATTTTCATAAAAGAAATTAAGGATTTAATAACTATTGAATCAGTAATGCCAAAAATAATTATTTAAATTGTAGTAAAATTCATGTATTTGATTTTGGACTTTTTCATAATACTTCTATCTCCGAGTTCTCAAATGGTTCAGCTTTGGCACCTTAAAAAATAAATACTGAACCATTTGAAAATTACACAGTTTTTATAATTCGAGATTTGATTTTTCAATTCTCATAAAATTGCTTCGTGAATTTTAAGAAACTCATAATTAAGTAGCTCCATCAATTTCTTGCTAGATAATTAACAGCAGGATTGACACGTGACATTAGTATGCCACGTGTCAACCTTTAATTGGCTTGTGTGGATATTGATGCCATATATATATATATCAGGCAATCAAAGGTTGACACATGGCCCTATATTAATTTTCTAGCGAGAAATTGATGGAGGTACCTAATTATGAGTTTCTTGAATTTCATGAATCAATTTTGTGTGAGTTGAAAACTAAGATCTCGATTTATAACACGAACCCCGCACATGAACAATTCACAGGCACTCTTCATGTGAGAGGGATCCATGTAGACATGTGTTTGTAAAACAAATGGTAAAGCCAAAAATAATTATTGAAGTTGTCAGATTCATGTACCGTATGATTTTGAATTTGTTCAGAACACTTCTATCGCTAAGTTCTCAAATGGTTGAGTTTTACCTTAGCAACTGAAAAGATGAATACTACCATTTTTGTTTTTTATAACTACCATTTAAAAACTACACAGTGAGTATCGAAAGGTACTAGAGAGAATAAGGGCATTACATGTTGTTAATTATCTTTATTTTTTGGGCTATCCAAAAGCAAAAAAAGTGTCCTAACTGTTTTAGTATGCTATATATAGGAGGAAGTAAATAAAAAACTCTAAACAAAAGTGCTCTATATTAGGAAAGTTGACACACAGCAAGAATAATGGCTAATATCTCTATGAATATTCTGTGTAAATTGAAGCCCAACCGAAAATCATGCCAACAACAATTTTTGTGGAAGGCCTTGTGGAAAATGAGAGTTCCTAATAAGATAAAGGTCTTTGCTTGGAGGGCATGCAAGGAGATTCTTCCTTCCTAACAGAATCTTCTTAAAAAGCATGTCAATATTGAAGGATCCTGCTTTTTTGCAATCAACAAACCGAGAACATAGCTCATGCTTTATTATACTGTCCAAATATTTATTCAAGTTGGTTTTCATATATTCCTCTCATTCAACAACTAGGAGTTAACTTACTAGTATTGCAAGTAGCCTTGGCAATTTTAAATCAGGGACAGGAGGAGGAGCTAGCTACTTTCTTTGCTATTGCGTGGGGATTTTGGTGGAGAAGAAATCAAATGGTTCATGATCAGAAATTTATTGCAGTTCAACATGTAATAGATCATGCACTGTCTGTGATGCAATCTTATACTGATCTGAAACAGTTGCCCAGGAGGAAAGCTCGAGAGTACTATGATTGGAAGCCCCCACCATTGGGTTGGTTGAAACTTAGGCTATGTTTGGGTACTAGAGTATCCTCAACACTTTCCAAGTATTTTCGTACTTTTGAAAATACTTCACATGCCAAACAACTTAAAATACTTTCAATGTTACCCACAAATCCACTTCAATCTCTACTCATAACTATTTACAAACATTCTATAATACTTATCACTATTATATATAAATAAAAAATAAAATTACTATAATATTTATCATTATTAAATATAAAAAATTCACTATAATATATAAATAAAAAATAAAATCACTATCAAATATATAAAAAAAATAAAATCACTATTAAATATAAATAAAAAATAAAATCACTATAATATATAAATAAAAAATAAAATCACTATAATATATAAATAAAAAATAAAATCACTATAATATATAAATAAAAAATAAAATCATTATAATATTTATCTCTATTATATATGAATAAAAAATAAAATCACTAAAATATATAAATAAAAAATAAAATCACTATAATATATAAATAAAAAATAAAATCACTATAATATATAAATAAAAAATATTTATCACTATAATATATAAATAAAAAATAAAATCACTATAATATATAAATAAAAAATAAAATCACTATAATATATAAATAAAAAATAAAATCACTAAAATATATAAATAAAAAAATAAAATCACTATAATATTTATCACTATTAAATATAAATAAAAAATAAAATCATTATAATATATAAATAAAAAATAAAATCACTAAAATATATAAATAAAAAATAAAATCACTATTATATATAAATAAAAAATAAAATACTATAATATTTATCACTATTATATATAAATTGAAAATAAAATCACTATAATATATAAATAAAAAATAACATTACTATAATATTTATCACTATTATATATATATGAATAAAATCATTATAATATTTATCACTATTATATATAAATTAAAAATAAAATCATTATAATATTTATCATTATTATATATAAAAGTAAAATAAAATCACTACAATATTTATTAATATTAAAAAATCACTATAATAAAATCATTATAATATTTATTACTAAAAATCAAATCACTATAATATTTATGGGATCCACACATTTTTCAACTACCTACTCAAAAGTCAACAACTCAACATACTTCACACATCCAAACAACTCAAAATACTCTTAATGGGACCCACAAACTCACTCCAATCTCTACTCATAACTATTCACAAACATTCTCAACATTTCTCAACACTTCTCACTACCCAAACGTACCCTTAATGTGGATGGTGCTATTTTTGGTGAACTTCATAAGGCAGGGGTGGGTGTGGTGCTCAGAGATGATGCTAGCAAGGTGATTATGGTAGCAAGCAAGGTAGAATTGGAAGTGATTGATGCTAGTGGGTGTGGTGCTATTTTCCGTGCCTTATAGTTGTGTGCTAGTATGGAAATTCACAGTTTGATTGTGGAATCAGATTGCTTGATGGCTATCAAAGTTCTCAACAATGAAATTCTTTCTGATGCAATGTTGGATCCATTATTGAGTGAAATACGAAAGTCGCTAAGAGTGTTTGTTGAGTGCAAGTTTCAACATGTCTATAAAGAAGGTAATCGGGTTGCTCATTTTCTTGCCCAATACGCTTGGAACGTTGAGGATATCTCAATGCAGAATGAGTGTTATCTAGACTTTATTTCTCAGGCTATTTGGCTTGACAAATGTCTGTAAACTCCTTTTATTAATGAATTTCCAGATTTCTTATAAAAAAAAAAACAAATCTCTTGCAATATTCCTTTCTCTATATGGTATCAGGAGACCATTCCTCTAACGAGATTTCGATCCCAGAAATGTCTTCCGCAAACCCAAACACTTAGCAACCCTCTTCCACCGAAAATCCACTTGTTTTCAACATTACAGCTCAAATCAATGAGAAACTCATGCCCTCAACCTTTCCACAATGGCATGCCCAATTTGAAGCACTTCTAATTGGCTATGATCTCATGGATTATGTCAATGGTATTTCTCAATGCCCCTCTTCCGATGGAACTCCATCATCTATTGCCCAAAAAAATCACTGGCTCAGGCAAGATAAGCTAATCCTCAATGCTATCCTTGCCTCCACATCCATTACCCGACTCATTGCCACAGCCAAAACCTCTCATGAGGCATGGAAAAAATTAACAAATATGTATACTAGTAGGTCGCGTACAAGGACAATGCAACTCAAGGAAGAACTGACCTTGATCCAGAGTGGGAATCGGACGGTTCCAGATTACCTCCATGTGGTTAAAGCCTTGGCTGATGAGATAGCCCTCATTGACCATCCAATCTCTGAAGATGACCTAACCCTATGTCCTCAACTGACTTCCGAGAAATCGTCGCACCTATTCGGGCAAGAGAAAAATCCCTTGCCTTTGAAGAGCTCCATGACTTGCTTGTTGGGCACGAGAGCTACTTGAGGAGGATGGAAGCTGCTACTTAGCAGCTTGTTGCTGCTGCGAATTTCACAACTAGAAAGTCTGGTTTCCCAAGCACTCAACAGCCGTAAGGCTCTCATATGGCCAATGGGCCTTCACAGCCTCAGGGCCAATCACGCTCGCCAAATGGGCCACCCCGTGACCAGTGACGCTTCAACAATAATTTAGAAACTTGGTGATCAGTTTTCTTTAAAAGACATGGGTTCTCTCCAATTCTTTCTAGGAGTGGAAGTAATTCTAACTAGTGCAGGTTTATTTCTATCACAACATAAATATGTTCGTGATATTCTAGAAAATACAAACATGATTGGTGCAAAGGACACTTCAACACCACTGTCAACCAGTACACCACTTCATTTGGTGGATGGCACCACTACAATTGATAGTATTGAGTATCGGCGTATCATTGGCAACCTATAGTATCTCTCTTTGACGCATCCAGACATTCCCTTTGCGGTCAACAAACTGTCTCAGTTCATGCACAAGCCAACTACAATTCATTGGACAGCAACAAAGAGGCTTCTACGGTATCTTAAACACACAATATTTTACGGCATTCAAATCAGAAATTCTGCAGCTCCCTGTTTGACAACATACAATGATGCCGATTGGGCTAGAAACATTGATGATCGGACATCAACATCAGCATATATTACATTTCTAAGCTCCAATCCAATCTCCTGGAGTTCAAAAAAACAACGAGTTGTTGCTCACTCATTTACGGAAGCTAAATATCGATCTCTTGCCATTGTAGCGTTTGAAACTATGTGGCTTCTTGCTCTCTTCCATGAACTTGGCTTCCCACTCAACACGCCACCTTCCCTTCTTTGTGATAACCTTGGAGCAACTCATTTAAATTTTAATCCAGTTCAACACTCACAGATGAAGCATATTCAAATCGATCTACACTTCGTGCGTGACTTAGTTCGAAAGGGAACTCTCAATGTCCGTCATGTACACACTCAAGATCAACTAGCAGACTTAATGACAAAGCCATTATCAATACAGTGTACAAAATTCCTAAGAAACAATATTTGTCTTGCCGATGGAAGCTCAATCTTACAGGCGCGTATTAGGAAAGTTGACACACAACAGGAATAATCGCTAATATCTCTGTGAATATTGTGTGTAAATTGAAGCCCAACCGGAAATCATGCCATATGCTTCTGTAAATTGATACTCTGTAACTGGAAATTATCCTAGTCATAATGTTTATATATTTCCTTAGATAGAACTATTGACTTATCATAGTCTTGTATATAATGCCTTAGACGAATAAATAAAATTTGAGTGTTAAGTTTCCATTAAAATCTCATGCAATATTCCTTTTTCTATACTCTACACTAGGGCTGTGCAGAAAAGTCCTTAACCCGCACCGTCTGCACGAACCGACCCGACCCGACCCGACCCGACCGATAAAAGCGGGTTGAACTAACTTGCGGGTCAAACCCGCTAACTGTTGGTTTCGATCCGACTGACCTCCCTAAATCTCAAATCATCTGCCTTCCCTCCCCAAATCTCAAACCCTAGCTACCATCCCTCCCCACTTCTCTCCGTCATCACCGTCAACTCCATTCGTCATCACTGTCGACTCCATTCGTCTTCCCCGTCGACTCCAACAACCAACCAGCACTGCCTCAAACAAAGGAAAATAAGGTAGCCCTCGTCCACCAAGTAACTAGAAATTCATCACAACCAAGAGAAAAACATCACGCGACCCAACTCATACCCATCGCGTTGATACGAAAATGGAAAGAGTGGAATAACTAATTGGCAACAAGTTTGGAAGGGGAGGAGGCGAAGCGATTCTGGAGAAGGGAGAGGAAGTTACGGGCGTCAACGCTGGTGGTGGTATTCTCGAGGCGATCAAGCAAGGATCGAAAGGCAGCATAGGATCGCATCACCGGACTACTGGCCTGGAAACTTAAAAGTGCTTTCTTGCTTACCCATCAAACACATGCTCGCGCACACGCTGGTGGTGAAGATGAGATGCGACGAAGAAATCTACAGGGCCTGGAAACGACTTTTAAGTTTTCAACTGGTAGACGGGTTGACCCAACTCAAATCAGGTCGGTTCTTTTCTTGTTGGTCTGGACACCGGGTCGGGTCGGGTCGAGGCAATAATCAGTGCGGGTTGGACAGTGTGCAGGCCTACTCTACACCTCGATTTAATACTAGAATATGGAATAAGAAATATATTTTAAAATATGGCTATAACAAGGAATTTGCGTCATTTATATACATTTAATTATTGGTTGTTTCAATGTTTAGGGTTGACCCAAAGTCATGATCGCGACCCTTGGATGCCAAAGACTTCCTTAATTAGGGTGATCTCGTAGTTGTTACAGGAGGGAGACTATTTGGTCACATAGATTTTCCTTCCTTTTGTCCTAGTTGTATGAGTACTATCTCCCAATATCTCTTGCAATGTGAAGAATCAAGCATGTTATGTAGTACATCTGTCCTCCACATTATTATTCAATATGACTCAGAGATCAGAGACGAAGCTAATCAAGGATATGACCTTTTTTTATGTATCTCTATGTACCGAAGTATGACTTTGTTTTTCTTTTCTTTTCTTTTCTGTTTTTTTTTTTTTTTTTGGTGTGGTAAGGAACTTTAATTTTTACAGGGTCATTTCATATATGAAATGGACATTTTTATTGGATGCAATAAAAATGGACATTTTTACTAGTGATACCCAACAACACTGATCCACAAGCTGTTCCGAAGCCTCAAGCTGTTGGTATATTTCAAAGACCTAATTTATAGTTTCTTTATTTGCTTATTTATATATCTGATATTTTATTAATTCGATATTATTTCTTCATTTTAGTGATACCCAACAACACTCCACGAACAGTTCCGAAGCCCCAAGGTGGTATATGTCAAAAACCTAATTTATAGTTTACTTATTTATATATATGATATTTTCTTTATTCGATATTATTAATTCGATATTAGTTTTTCATTTTAGTGATACCCAACAACACTCCACAAATAGGTCCGAAGCCTCAAGGTGGTATAGCACTCCAAAAACCTAATTTATAGTTTATTTATTTGCTTATTTATATTTTTGAAATTTTATTCATTTGATACTATTTCTTCATTCTAATGATACCCATGCAACAACACTTCACATGCAGTTCCTATGCCTAAAGGTGGTATATTCCAAAGTCCTAATTTATAGCTTAGTTATTTATTTTCTTATTTATGTATCTCTCTAATATTTTATTCATTTGATATTATTTCTTCATTCTAGGGATACCCAACATCACTCCACAAACAGTTCCGAAGCCTCAAGATGGTATATTCCAAAGATAGTATTATCTAATTTTTTAAATTTTTGTTAGATTGTGCATTCACTTTTCACAAAATTCTGATTCTGGGCACAGAATCTTTCTGCCAGCGTTGCCAAAAGCTCTGGTCCATTTTGTAAATAAAAATATGAAGAGCTAGTAGTGGTCAGTCATGTTATGCAGCTATTGAAGGAGACAATTGTTGTATAAGGTGTGA
Organism: Juglans mandshurica; assembly: GCA_022457165.1. Lineage (NCBI taxonomy): Eukaryota > Viridiplantae > Streptophyta > Magnoliopsida > Fagales > Juglandaceae > Juglans > Juglans mandshurica. The sequence continues at coordinate 31,391,546 of CM039619.1, read as the reverse complement.
TATAAAGTGAACAGAGGCTTGTGAAAATATCAGTGCAGATTCAGAGGCTTGTAAAACGTCCTTGATTCAGTTTGCTTGATCTTCATATATCATGATAGTTTGATCAGTGATATTGTTTATTGGTTTTGAAGTTTAGGGGTGCTTCATGTTTTTTATATTCATCTCACTACAAGGTTCAATACTTTTGAATATACCATTTTGAATATATTCATCTCACTACAAGGTTCAACATCTTGAAATATTTTCGTTGAATAGTACTACTGCCAGCTTATTGTAGCTTGTCCCAATATCTTTGAGGTTTTCGAAATTATTCTATCAAGTGTACCATCAGATATTTGTACTGCATGCATTGGTATAATTAGTCCTAAATTTTGAACTTTTCAAAATTGTCCTAGTTGAACAAACCATGAAACAATCCTAGCTAGCTGCTTTGGTTTAAATGGCAGGACATGACTAGCAACACCATAAAACAAGACTGACTTAATTTGTGCATATATATATATATATATATATAGTTGGTCTAAAAAAACTTCATTGGGTTTAATTTGTTCTGCCCGTAACCCAGGCACTCGGAATGAAGTTTGCCAGAGTCGAAGAAACCCAAACACTTGCTCCCGCTCGGGATTGTCAATTGTGTGTGCAAAAGGAAAACCTAAGCATAAATATTATAGCAAAACAACCCCATTTCTAATTTTCCCAAACGATTTCGTTAAGAACCATGAAGAGCTAGAACAGAGTAAATTACCTTGGGAAATCGACTCCAACCCACTTTGCCTCGGAAAAGGGTCAACGATGATGAAGAAGATGCCGATTAAACTGACGAAGATGCCGATTAGTATTATATTCGATGGGGCGGAGTCGCGGGCTTAGCTTACGCGAGAATCACTGGACTGGAGTGGTTCGTGAGTTAGTGGTTTCATTCGGTGGAAGTTGATTAGAAGAAATTTTGTGTGGGCAGTGAGTAATGGAGAAGATGAAATGGAGACAACGAATGGGGACCACGAATGTGAAATCGGGATTTGGGGGGAAATGTTACTTTTTCTGGGGTGTTGGTGCCCAGGACCTAAAATCATGGTATTGTGGCGAAATTATGCGACACCATAAGCCAGCATCCTTTTGCGGCGGTTAAATTCGCCACAACTAACTTAAAAATCGCGGCGAAAAAGCAATTCACTTTGCGGCGAAATTTATTCGCCGCAAAACACTTTAAACTCGCTGCAAAAGATAAAATAAAAACCGAACCCCTTTGAAGCAGCATCGAAGCAGGAAATCGCCGTGAAAAGTGGCTATTGCGGCGATATTATTTCCAGCGGCAAAAAAATCGCCGCAATAACCCAGTTTTCTTGAAGTGATATTCTTTTCCTTATAACAAGTTTTCTTCCAATTTCCACTATATTTAATTTATTAATAATAGAAGAGTGCTACATTTAGATTCATCATTGTAAACATACGAAACAGCTTAATCATGTCGAGACACTCGCCAAATAATGAGAAAATGCTGAATAAAAGATAATGAAAAATACGTGTAATAAATAAGCTCAACTTACAAACTTTAATAGTCCCCGGGCCATCCTTAATTACGATGGTTGGGTGGGTTACGTTTCCCAAACGTACTGGCCCCCCAGGCCATTAAAATCCTTGCAAAAAGCTGAGAAGATGCATTTACAGCTGGTCTTAATTCAGGCCATGTGATGGCAATTAAGCACGAAAGAAAGAGAAGCAAACACGAGAGGAAGAAGACAAAGGATCAAGACCAAGAGAGGACTACAAAGGTCAACCATGTCATGATCTGCAAGCTGGGCGGTCATGTTACGGATAAGACGCGCCAGGGGTTAAAAGCACGTCGACGTCATGCATGCAGTACAGGAACCACGCAATAAAGGAGCATCATGTAAGTATTAGAGTATTAAATGGGTTGTCAATAAATAGATCACTGGCTGAGGGCAACGTGCATGGTGCAGGAGTCCGGACGTTGTCATGCTTATCTTTACTACGTACGTTCGTTACATAGGGTATTGAAACAATGAGATTATGGTTATTTAAGTACTCCTTCCTGCTCAATGCGTCCGCGACCTGATTGGTGCTGCCTACCTTGTATTTCAACACAAAATCGAATTATGCTTGTGCCAAAAGATAGCACGTACTGAAGTAGAGCTTTTATAAAACATCCGAAAAAACCTGCATGCTACGTAACTATAATTCCTATATATCAATATTAAGTTCCGAATGACTAATTCCAAGAGGTTTGATCCACTTAAATGACCACTATATCTTGTGTTATAAATAATTTACAATTTGAGTATCTAGTTAATTAATTGACTCAGAGCAGGTTGTCATGATCGATCTATATCACCATATATTTCAGTGTTGATGCGTCGATGATCAGTTGTAAGCTGTTTCAACCAACTTGTATAGAGACCACCCAGGCATGCACTGACTAGACAACAAAATGAACCAATCGAAGGCATTCCCCACAATTATCAAAATTCCTACAAAAGCACTGCTTATCAAAATTATAAAAAGTTGTAGGGGCATTATTACAAAAAAACTGTTTATTTATGGCTAGTTATTTCTTGCGAAAATGATTAATTTCTATTAAAATGAGTTTGTTTTCATCGTAAATAATCACTTTCATCACAAATAATCCGTCACAAAGGCTCATTTTTCTTTTAGTAATTATTACCTCTTTAAAAACATTAACGGAACAGTAGTTAGCAAGTATAATTTGATTTGTAAACACAATTAAAATTAAATTTTATCATGTCAATATATATTACGAAAGACTGACAAATTACTTCCTTATTATATCTGCCTATTATTTAAAAGCGCCTATACAGTAATGAACATAAATACAGTTTTTTTTTTCATTTTTTCGTGCCTATAATGTTACTGTTCATGAACAGTAAAGCAGTTTTTTTTTTTCATTTTTTCGCATATCTTATACGGTTTGTTACTGTTTATGTTACTGTTCATAAACAGTAATTATGAACAGTGATGAGTTTTGTTTTGTTTTGTTTTTTTTCACATGTTTGTTTGGTTTTTCTGTTTCTTTTTGAGTTTGTCCGTGTGAATGTCAATGTGCAACGTAATACCACAATCGTGCGTGAGAATTGAGAGAGAGGGAGAAAGGAAAAGTAGGAAAAAATATTAATTTTTGGGTTTTAAATTCCAACCCTTCATCTTTAATCTTCAGATTTAATCTAACGGTAGAAGTTTAAATATTGATTTAAACTAACATAAAATATATAATTTAAATTTAAATATTATATTTTACACTTAAAATTAACTTCAATTTATAAAATACTAATTTTTCATCATTAAATAAAAGATAAAATTTTATTGAATATTTTTAAGAGAATAATATTATATCATATACTAAAAATCAACTTTAATTTATAAAATACTAATTTGTCATCATTAACTTTAATTTATAAAATACTAATTTGTCATAATTAAATAAATGATAAAATTTTACTGTACATTTTTAAGAGAAAAAAACTATCTAATTAATTTAAATTTTTAATATAATTTAAATTTCATAATAAATGATGAACATAAATAAATAAAAATTTTATTTTTATACATTAGGCTATTTTAATATTCGAAATTACACTTTATTTTTTTCTTCAATTTGACAGATGTGGCAAGCGTATTTTTTTTTATCAATTAGAAAATCTTACGCCATATAGGATTTTACACAAGTACCATTAATTTCAAAGTAACCAAGCACATTCTAGAGATCAGCGCAATCACTGAATCAAATAAATAGCACAAATAAAAAAATATAAAAATAATAATAAAATATGAACAAATTAATTACTGTCGTCTGGCCGATCTGACGCTTCTGTCCTTGCCGACCTTACTATACTAGGATACCAATTAACCTTTTATATATATGTGCGTATATATATCTCCTTATATTTAAAAGTGTGTATCGTTTAATGAATAATAAGATGAATAGTAATGAACAATGATAAACAATATTCTTATTTTACGCTTCCCTTCTTCGTCCATCTCTACATCCTCACAGCAATCATCTTCACAAAATCACCATAAAATATCACAAAAATTATTAAAAAAATACTACAACAAATCACAAAATCACCTCATACAATATCTTAATTCAATTATATGTAATGATCAATAAACGGATAGACCCATTTCGGGAGAGGGAGTTGCGAGAAGACGAAGGCTGCCATGAGGGCTTCAACAGTGGCTTGGGTCCATGGGGGTGGTCGCCGGAGGAAGAGGAGCTCAATGGTGGTGGTGCGGTGGCGCAAGCGTTGAGACCCATTTCGGGTTGCTCGCGTGCGGCGAAGGGAGGAGCTGCCAAGGGGCTTCGACGGTGGGGTTTGCTCGCCGGCGTGAGGGAAAGCCAGTAACGAGGTCGGTGACACCCACGGTGGCGCACAACTGCTTGAGGGAGGAGATTGGGTGAGAGAGAGAAGCCGTGGCTGAGCGGAAGGAGAGAGAGGGAGAAATAAAAAGTGAGGGGAAAATAAACTTTTTGAGATTTAAATCTAACCCTTCATCATAACTCTCCAAATTTAATCAATGGTGAAAATTTAAATACTGATTAAAATTAATTTAAAATAGATAATTAACATATAAATATCAAATCAAAAATAAATTATCAAATTTAATTTATAAAATACTAATATTTCATTATTAAATAAATAATGAAATTTTGTTAAATATTTTTAAAAAAGTAAAACTATATAAAACTAATGAAGAAGTAGCCTGAAAATATGTCCTGAATGTGTATTTCACTTTTTTATTTTTCTTTTCTTTTTTTTTCATGTATTTTTTTAATTATCATAAACATTTAAAAAAAATAAAAAAATTCACAAAATTATTAAAGAAACATTCCTTCAATCACTAAATAAGAAAAAAAATTTTAAAAAAATTTGACAAACATCCCTTGGAGGTTACCTACTGGCAGTATATATATATATACACGTACGTACGATGAGGCTATTAAGATAAATGTACGTAGCAATATATATGTTTGGAATTTTTTAATTTTTTTCGCCTGTATATATTTTCGGTCGATTATTCCATCCCAGCATCGCATCATGATCGGCATCATGATCTAGAGGCCCTCATGAGTCAAGCATCCCTCATGAATCAAGCATCACGTGATGCACGCATTATGTGGTTGGAAGATAATAAATATTAAAACCCCTATACCCACTTCTATGAAATTTTGAATTAATGCAACTGTCCTTTCTTTGTGGGGGTGATGAGCACAATCTCAAACTATACGGAAAAGAAAAATTTTATGTGCAATTATTTTTACATATTTTTTTTATACATTCTACTATTTTAATTTGATTGGTTGTGTTATTTTTTTTTTATTTGCAATCCTAAGTGGAGTATTATGTATACAGTCTCATTGATAAATGAGGATAAAAAGAAAAAAAACATCATTTTAAAAAGGATATTATTATAATTTTAAATTTATTTTAAACATAACTGTATAATCTTACATGAATAGTCCCTAATTTGGGACTATATGTAGAATAAATCTTTTTAAATATAAAATAAATGCTAAGTTCTGTCACATCAATGGAGTGCGAAAGGAGTAGTACTGGACCATGATTTGCGGCCTAATCACTACAACAGAGCATGAAAGATTAGATTTTCATCAAAAAATACATTTTGGGACAAAATAAAGTGTCTCAAAGTCGTCTCATATCATTATTTCAAAATGTATTTTGAGATGAAAATTACAATTTCATTCCAAAAAAATATCTTTTGGGACAAACATTTGCTCGACCGTTCGAACGACTTTTTTTTTTTTTTGTACGGCTGAAATTCGTCCCAAAAAGATGTTCGGATACCAATAAAAAACGTTTGAACGTATATGTGTGTTTAAACATATCTTACATGAGTGGTCAATCGATACTAATCCATTCGATAAAATATACATGAGGGAAAGTTGGAACAAACAAATTGATGATCGAATAGAAATTATATTTTTACAATTTTACGGATAGAGTAATCTGTTCGAATGTATAATGAAAGGGTCAAACGATTTGCCAGTTGACGACCATTTGAACAGTTTATTGTAATGTTTGAACGGTTTTTTGCGATATATCCTGTTCAAACGTTTTCATAGACGTTTGAACGGTTAATTATTTATTTTAACCAAAAAATTAAAACAAAATAGGAGTAATTAAATAATATTTTAAAAAATACATTTTAGATTATTCAATACAAATAAAACTAGTCATAAGTCTGAACTAAATAAATAAAATAGTTTTAATACTAACACTATAATCCATACATAACTTTATAGTTAAATCTCAAAATGTATACAAAACATGAAAATTAGTTGCTTGGAGGTCTGAACTGTTACATAAGCATCTGCATTTAGAATTGCATCTATCTCCTTTCCTCTTATTATTGTTCTTGTCGTTGTTTCATATGCATCTCCATATCGCTTTATTTTACCAATTGAGCTTCTAATTTAAGTTGTCTTGCAGTCCATTCTTTGATGTTAAAATTTACATTCTCTAACATTATAAAGGTACGTTGATGAATAACTAGAAGACTTTAAACAGCGACACAAGCCCCAGAAACTTTAATAGTCCCCGGGCCATCCTTATTTACGGTGGTTGGGTGGGTTACGTTTACCAAACGTAATGTCCCCAGGCCATTAAAATCTTTGCAAAAGCTGAGAAGATGCATTTACAGCTGTTCTTAATTGCCATCTGATCTTAATTCAGGCCATGTGATGGCAATTAAGAACGAAAGAAAGAGAAGCAAACAGGAGAGGAAGACAAAGGATCAAGACCAAGAGAGGACTACAAAGGTCAACCATGTCATGATCTGCAAGCTGAGCGGTCATCATGTTACGGATACGGCCAGGGTTAAAAGCACGTCGACGTCATTCATGCAGAACGAGAATTAACCACGCAATAAAGGAGCATGTCTAAGTTGGTAGGTAATCAAGAGTAATAGATCAGTATTGGAGTGGTAAATTGGTTGTCAATAAATAGATCAGTAATAGTCTGATTGTCATGTTTATCTTTACTACCACCTTCGTTACTTAAGAGTATAGAAACTATGAGAATAGAAACTATGAGATTATGGTTATTTAAGTACTCCTTCGGCCTGCTCAATGCGTCTGCGACCTGGTTGGTGCGGCCTGCCCTGTATTCCAACACAAAATCGAATTCTGCTTGTGCCAAAAGATGGCACTGAATTCTACAGATAGGTTATTGGGCTTTGCACTTCGGCCCTGGGAATGCCATGTCATGATGACTATTTACTTGTAATGGCAATCCATATTGATATATTTTTTTTTATAATTTATCACCATTAATATAATAAAATATGCATGAAGTTGTTTTGAACTTTGTGTTTGAAAGAGGCCTAGATTTCCTGATCTAATAACCTACATATTTTATTACTAAATAAACTAGCTAGAAATCCCACATCCTTTCCGATACATCGGCCTATTCCGAGATCATTTATTAATTCTCGACTTCATAATAGGCGACATCCCATTTTCTTCTCCAAGTTATTCTCCTACTTTTCCCCTAGAGAGAAAAATAGTGAACAGAAGATTATATTTCATACCTGTTTATAATGTTTTTTTCTCTCAAATCCTCGTGTCTAGACGCAGCTTTTGTGTCAAATCACTTAAAAGACCTTAGTCTCATTTTCTACTTTTAGACTACTTCACTCTTATTCATAAACTATTCACTACTTTTTCACTACTATTTACATCTTATCTAAAATCACCACATCATCCAAACGTAGTTTAAAGATATATTTGGAGAATGAAATAAAATGAGATGAGAAATCGGTCTATCACCCCCGGATCGGACCAGACCAAACACCCATGGGGACCGGATCAGACCAGTAGCTATCGGTCTGGCCCAATTATTTTGTTATTTTGTTTCATCTTTTTTTTTGTAAGTAAATTAAAAAAAAATTAGTTAATTACTAAAATTAATTAAGTAAATTATTGATATGGTTTATGTAACTAACTCATTAAAAAAATATTTAAGTATAATTATATATATGATGTTGATATTTACTACTAATTAACTTAGACTTTACTCTTTAGTATGCATAGTTATTAATAATGTCATACATTTTATATATGGTTAATGAATATCAAATAAGTTCATTGTACATATGCTTGCTTGCAACTTAGGTATTTAAAAAAATTTCCTAATTACTTTAATTAAGTGTCAATAGTAGAGAATGTATGAATGTATGATTTATTATTAATTGATAGCATATATTATTTAATATTTTATATGTTTAATGATAATAAATTAGATGAATGTTACATCATTAACTTATATAATTGCTATATAAAAATAATAGATTAGATTATTATAAATATTTTTAAAAAATATATATATGGTCTGGTCGGTCTGGTCTAGTTCTGATATGAACCCGCACGAATGAAATCCCTTGAAACCACAATCAATTTGAAAACTCCCCAAGAAAGCCAAAATCAAGTCCGTGGATGGAGAACCTAAACCCAACGAGAACTCGTTTCAAGAACCTAGATTATATGAAAATCGAACCAAGGTGGGCCTAGTCTTAAAGATATGTAGCAAGTTCCAGATGAGTAAATTACAAGTTCAAGGGCTTAAAGGATGAAGATTTAGTTTTGATTCATTTGATACGCTATGGAAAGGGAAACAACATGACTTAAAGGTTTTGAGCACTTGAATGCTTTCAATTTATTTAATTCATTTAAATGACTTATTTATTAGTTTAGAATAATTGGGTTTATTACGGGAAGGACTTAAGGGGGGCCTACGCAAGGGCATGTTGGGAAAGTTATTATTTTATTGAACTAGGGTTTCAAGAGGTTACTATAGTGTTACTGTAGCCGCGACACTGTTCATCCATGTGCGTTTTGGGTAAAAGGGACTTTATTTTAGTTAGGGTTTTAATTAGGTTTTAATTTAAATACTCTTTGTAGCTTGATCCGGACCAAAATTTTCGATTCTGGTCGATTTTGCAGGTCTGGACCGCATTTCTTACACCCCTAGAAATCTATGAACAGTAGTGAAGTGATTTGAGTTATGATGTTTTATAGATTTTTGAGAAATGAGAGAAAAAAAAGTTGAATAAAAATATTATTAAGTCAAAATATTTTTATAATATAATTTTTTAAGATTGTATTTGTTTTGAGATTTGAAAAGTTGAATTCATTTTTTTATATTTTGTTTGGAAGTTTGGGAATGTTTTAATGATTAGGTAATGATTAAACGAAAAAGTTGAATATTTGAATTTGAAAAGAGTATGTAAGTGTTGTTTGGATGTTGAGATGAAATGAGATGAGATGAAACTATCTCAACATCCAAAGAACCCAGTCTCAATCAATTATTTCCTTCATAAAAAACATATGAACAAGAATTATGATGATAATTTTTTATTTTGTTCAAATCAAAAATTTTAGTGTGGCCAATTTTTTAATCTTGATAAAATTGCTTGTTATACATTGAATGGATATAAAATGTATCAATTACATCTATAATATATATTTTTTATAATTACGAATAAAAAATAGCACCTAATATATACATCTACATACATAAGCAAACATAATTATGGTGTTTGAAACGTGGTTTTTGTTGAGTGGGTGGAAAATCTACTATTCTAAAAATTTGAAACGTGTTTTTTTGAGTTTTTTAGGAAAGCAAATAGGAAAATCTAAATAAAAATTTTAGATATGATTTATATTAGAGTTGATTATAAAGTATACCTGAGTCTCCTCTCCGTTTTCTCTCTAGAAAACTGAGGTGGTGAAAAATAGTTATAACTAATTGGGAGGAAGATACGAGTCTAGTTTCCATGGAGGAACCTGATGGGAGTGGTATGAAGAGTCTGGAAGATCAGTGGGAGAAGCTGAAACTCTCAGAGGAGGAAAGGCGGATTGTTGATGTTGGCGAGGATAACGAGAAGTAGGTCTAGGAGTGTGGGGAACGGAGCATTGTTGGAAAGATATTTATGGAAAGGACGATTGGAAGAGAAACGTTGTCAGCCATGATGAGGAAAATTTGGCGAATCAACAAACCAGCGGAATTTCGGGAGGTAGGTGACAATAAATTTGTTATCTCGTTCGTTTCAGTGGCTGATAAGCTGAGGGTTTTAGATGGTAGACCATGGTTGTTTGACAACCATCTTTTTGCACTTAAGGTGTTTGAAGCTTTTAATCAACCAAATGAGTGGAAGTTTGAGAGTGAACTATTTTGGATCCAGATCCATAATCTACCAATGATTTGCATGACTAAAGAGAAGGGGAGTGTAATTGGCAAATCATTTGGTAGGTTGATGGAGGTTAATGTTCCCGCTGACGGTATTGGATGGGGGAATACTTAAGAGTTAGGGTGGAGATTCCCTTGAAAAGAGCTGTTGTTAGAGATAGATGGATTATGGTGAATGGCCATAAGGTTTGGGTTGATCTTAAATATTATAAACTGCCCAGACTTTGTTTTAAGTGGGGGTGGATGATTCATGGGGAAAAGGGATGCTCAAGGGAGAAGGATGAGGAGGCTGGTTTTGGGAAGGCTGCGCAGGATCAATTTGGATCTTGGCTGAGGGCTGAAGGGGGACCAAAAAAAGGAATCAAAAGGGAGGGGGGGGAGAAGAGATTGGTGAAAGGGCAGCTTATTTTGGTGGATCAAAAAAGGGTGAGGCAAGTGCTGCTCATGCAGATGCTGAAGGAGAACAAAATTCTAAAGGCTCTGATGTAGAGGAGTTAGAGTCAAGTGAGGTGGGGGTGAGGAGTGTTGGGACAGGTGGGGCTAAAGGGAGGTGCATGAAGGAACAAACAATGGTCAAGGTGCAGAATGAAGCTGAGGGAGATGGGTATGATTTTCCTAGGAGGGGAGAGACTGAAATACTAGAAGTTGTGGGGAAGGGAAGGTTAGTGAGGGAGGTACCTGAGTTGCCTTTGAGACCAACCAAAATGGAATGTGTTGAAATAAAAAAGATAAAAGAGAAAAAGTCTTGGAAGAGGAGAGCAAGAGAGGTGGGAAAAATAGAAAATGATGAGAGGTATCCAGCGAGGGGAAAAAGGTGGATGGAGGTGGAAGGAGAAGGTGGAGGTTTTAAAAAATAGAGGCAAGCTTTACAAGAGATTAACTCTCCAAAATTATTGGCTGGTGCTGCTGGGCAACCCTGCCAGGAATTATGAAGGCCCTAAGCTGGAACCGCCGAGGGCTTGGCAACCCTCGAACAATTCAAGTCCTTTGCATGATTGTAAAGGAAAAGTTGTTTTCATTATGGAAACAAAATTGAGTTCGAAGAAAGTTGAAATGATTCAAAAGAAATTGGGTTTTGAGGGGTGTATGGTGGTCGAACCAAGAGGGTTGAGTGGTGGTTTGCTAATGCTATGGAAGGATGTGGAGGGGGTTGAGCTATGGAATTCTTCTCAATGGCACGTTAACCTCTGGGTGAAGTGCAAAGGGGAACATCATAAGTGGATCTTGACTGGTTTCTATAGGCATCCAGAAGCTTCTAAAAGAAAGGGATCTTGGGAACTTCTACAAATGTTAAAGCCTCCTTCTAGAGTGGGCTGGTGTGTCCTTGGGGACTTTAATGAGCTGGTCTCTCAAAGTGAAAAATGGGGGGGGGGGGATGGGGTGGGGGGGGAAATGAAAGGAGAGAGAGTCAGATGGAGGAGTTTAGAAATGCTCTATCTCTAGGAGGGTTGAGTGACCTTGGGTGGAGGGGTAATAAATTTACTTGGAGCAATGGTCATGTTGATGATTCTTTTCTAAAAGAAAGGCTTGATCGTGCTGTTGCTAACCAAGTATGGAGAAAGACTTTTAATAAGGTTGAGGTGGAATCTGTAATAGCATGGTGTTCTGATCATCTACCAATTTTGTTGTCTTGTTCTAGATAAAGTTCTATTAATCATAGAAATAAAATACTTTTTCGATAGGAAATCTACTGGGATAAGGAAAGAGACTTAATCTCTCTCCCTCTCCTTGAATCCTTTCCTGCAGACCACCTTCTAAGAGCCTACCTACACAGGTTGAGGCCCCTTTGAACATTTGATAGCCTACTTCTCATCCCCTCATTCCTTCCCCAAGTAAGGCCCTAATCTAGTTGGTGAAATATGACAGATGAGTAGAGATTTAGAGGAACTATTGGAGTAGGAGAACAGTTGGAGGAAGCATAGAGCATGGGCTCATTGGTTGCAGCAAGGGGATCGTAATACAAAATGTTTTCATATGAGTGCAAGCCAAAGGAAGAAAAAGAATACAATTTTTGAAATTACTAATATGCAAGGGTGCACTTTAAGGAAGCAGGAAGACATTGAAGGGGCATTTGGGGAATATTTTGAAGAAGTGTATAGATCCAACAATCCTACTAAAACTGATATTGAAGGGTGCATCTCTGATATTGAGCCTAAGATTTCTACTGAGATGAGGATGGGACTCGAAGGAAAATTTAGAAGGAAAGAGGTGGAAAAGGCTTTAATACAAATGTCACCTTGGAAATCTCCTAGACATGATGGGTTTGGGGCTGGGTTTTATCAGAGGCATTGGGGCATTATTGGCAGGGATGTTGGTGATGCAGTGCTAGAGTTTCTTAATGGGGGAAATATGGTGCCAGACTTAAATCATATGCTTATTGCATTAATACCAATGGTGAAGATGCCCAAGGAGGTGATGGAGTATAGACCAATCAGCTTATGCAACATTTTGTATAAGCTGATTTCAAAGGTCCTTGCAAATCGAGTTAAGAAGGTATTGCCTGAAGTCATTTCACAATCTCAGAGTGCATTCATTGCTGATAGGCTCATAACAGATAATATCATGGTTGCTTTCGAGTTGCTTCACTCAATGCAGTCTAGTAATAAAGGAAAAACTGGGAACATGGCTGTAAAAATAGATATGTCGAAGGCATATGATAGAGTGGAATGACCATTCTTGAAAGCTATGCTGATTAGATTGGGTTTTGGTGAGAAGATTACAAGGCTGCTCATGATTTGTGTCCAAACAGTCAGTTTTTCAGTTATGGTCAGTGGAAAACCTGGAAAAAAGTTCATACCCTTGAGGGGATTAAGGCAAGGAGATCCCTTATCCCCTTATTTGTTCCTGATTTGTGCAAAAGGATTGAGCCATTTGTTCAAGAAAGCTGAAAGGGAAGGTGTGATAAGGGGTGTAGCTGCAGTTAGGGGTGGTTTAAGAGTCAATCATTTGCTTTTTGCTGACAATTGTGTGATCTTTGGCAAAACAACAATTGGAGAGTGGAGGAGTATGTATGCTATCCTTGAGTGTTATGAAAAGGCCTCGGGACAGAAATTAAATAAACATAAGACCTCAATTTTCTTCAGTAAGAACACAATGGAGAGTGTTAGAGGTGAGATTTACAGGAAAGCTGGGTCTTGTATTTGTGATAGATATAAAAAGTATCTTGGGTTGCCAGCCATTGTAGGTAGATCAAAATATAATGCTTTGAGGGGTCTTAAAGATAGGGTGTGGAATAAGATCCAAAATTGGAAAAATGTGTTTCTTTCAAAAGCTGGGAAGGAGATCCTTATTAAGGTTGTTTTACAAGCTATCCCTAAATACACTATGAGTGTTTTCGAACTGCCTCAGAGGTTGTGTGGGAAAATTGAGCAACTTTTTGCAAAGTTTTGGTGGGCGCAGTACAAAAAAGATGATGGAATTCACTGGTGGAAATGAATTAGGCTGGGGTAGGGAAAAAGTTATGGTGGATTGGGTTTTAGACAACTTGAAGACTTCAAGAAGGAGGAAGCTGATTTAATACTATCCTTGCCAATTAGTTCCATGGGTGCATAAGATAGACTAATTTGGGACCTAACTAAGGATGGAAAATATATTGTTAGGAGTGCTTACCATGTTTAGCAGCATGAGAGGAGGCAAAGGGAGGGGGAGACCTCAGAGGCTGGGAAAGGGGAAGTCATATGGAAACATATTTGGAAGCTGGGAGTTCCAGGATCTGTAAAGCACTTCTTGTGGAAACTGGCAAACAATATTTTGCCTACAAAGCAAAATTTATACCAGAGAAAGATAGTGAAGACGGCAATGTGCCCAATATGTTTGAGAGAAGAGGAATCTGTCATGCATGCCATATGGGAATGCCCAGCTGCTACTGATGTTTGGGCTGAGCAAGGCAGTCCTGTACATAAGTGGAGTGTAGGGGTGAAGAGGTTCTACCAATTGTGGGAGGATATGCATAGTAAACTCACAACAGAAAACGTAGAGAAAATGGTTATTATTTTGAGGAACATATGGTATAGAAGGAATAGGGTGGTTTTTGATAATAAATTCTTGAATTCGGCTAGCATTCTACAAATGTCTTTATCAGGTTATGAAGATTTAAAACTGGCTCGAGAAAGGAGGGGGGAAATGCATTTCAGGCTGATGATAATGCTGGTATTAGTATAGGTAGGGGATGGAAGAAACCAGAAGGCTAGCTGCTTAAAGTAAACTTTGATGCAGCAATAAAAGAGTCTACTAAAAAGTTGGGTCTTGGGGTGATTATTAGGAATTGCAGAGGAGAGGTTTATGCTGCAACATGTCTTACAAGAGAGTCGAGCTATGGGGCCTTTGGGGCTGAATGTACTGCTATGTGGGAGGCTATGGTTCTTTGTAAAGAACTGGGTTTAGGTGAGGTCATCTTTGAAGGTGATGCAAAGAGTGTCATTGATGCAGTAAACAATGGTGAGAAGGATGATTCTAGCTACGGTCACTTGGTAGAGAACTTGCAGCAGAAACTAAACTTATATTCAAGGTGGGAGGTTGCTTTTATCCATAAGGAAGGAAATGAGGTTGCCCATCAATTAGCTAAACTGGCTTTATATGGGGATAATGATATGTACTGGGTGGAGGAGGGCCTTGAGGCCATTACAAATCAGTTGAGTATAGACAAAATGTATACAGAGGTTGTTACAAGTTGAATATGAATACAATGAGGTTTATTTCAAAAAAAAAATTATATATATATATATATCAAAGTTTTGTGAAATTAGATGAATAGAATTTAAGAGTTATTTGGCTTATTTTTTGTTGAATTTTGGGTATTGGGGTATTCTCAAGTATTCTCATATCCAAACTATAATGCGATCCTTTCATTTGTGCTTTTTATGTTTTGAAACAGAAAGAGAACTGGAAAAACATATAGACATATGGGTAATAGGCTTCTCACATGACCCAAGTAAGGTTTTGATGAGCCTAGCTATATCAATATATTCTATTGTTTAACAGTGGCTATTATTTCAGTTGTCGATTCTGCCTATATGAACAATGATTTTTTCTTTTGAGAGTAAAAAATAATGAACTTTGCATCTTGTCGGATTAGAAGTGCATGTCCCTGTCTTCATTAAATAGTAATTTCTTTGAGCATAATTTGCAGAATTAAAATTCACACAATAACAAATACTCCTTAGCTTTTCATTTCATTATTCAAAATCCAAAGCCCCAAAGTTTGAAAAACCACAATGTTGCTTTGAACTTCAGTTCCAGATATCACACAATGTTGCCATCATCAAATTCCCAATGCAAAGATTATGAATCCAGTGCACTAATATGATCGATTGTTTGGAAATAAATCTCATCCCAAAATTCTCATCTCATCTCATCTCCTTCCTAAACATAATTCAAATATTAACATTTTGAAACTAATCATTACAATTTTCCCAAACTTTCCAACAAAAAATAAAAAATAATTCAACTTTTTCAAATCCTCAAACAAAAATAATATTATAAAACTATATTCTAACAATATTTGAACTTTATAATATTTTTTATTTAATTTTTTCTTTCTCATTTCCCAAAACTCAAATACTCAACTCAAACTATCTCACTACAATTCACAAATTATCTTACTATTCACAAAATTCTCATCTCTTCTCACTCCCCAAACTAGCTTGACGTTGGTGTTCTTGTATTACCAACAATGCTACAGACAAGCAACAGACAATGAGAAAAATAAATAATCAAACATACGACACAGAATATAATGTGGTTCGACAACGTGCCTATGTCCAGAGAGCTGTAGATAATTTTATTTAGGAACACTATAGAGCAATACAATGTTTTTCCCTCATTATCTCTCTCTAACACACAAGGGCTATGTCTCTAACCTTTCTCTCTATTTCACGCCGTTCTCCAGTGCCTCAAGATTAATTTTAGAACATTTTATATATATATATATATATATAGGCTAGCGGCGAAAACTCTAAAAAATAGATTCTAGGTTTTTCACTCGAGTAGAGTGTTGCAAGTGCCTCGAGCAAATTCTCTGTCGAGGAACTATCTGCCTTAGATTCGCTCGAGCCAACATCGAGTGTAATTCGAGTGAACTTTCGGCTTGGCATTTCCTTAGATCACAAACCAATCTCCACAACCCAACAATCTCCCACTTGGAGGCTAGTTCAACCACAACCGTCAACCACTATCTTCAGCACAAGCCCTTCACCTCTGTAGCTCACAGCTCTCGTCTTCAAGCTAGGAGACCAACTAAAGTCGTGCACGACTTCAGCTCCTCACGTGTAGTTTCCTTAGTCAACAAATCTGCAATGCAACTAGCAACTCCCACTGCACTGGGAATACTTAGTCTCGTACCAACCTTGGCACACATCAGAGAACTTGTAGCTGACCCTTATTTGATCTGGGCAACTGATCCCACCTCCTACTGCCATTATGTGGTTCTCTCCTTAATAACGTTGTGCGCCACTAATATTGACAGAGCTCTAATCAGCATCATCCATGCTCTCCGGCTTCTTTCCCAACAAAGAAAGATTGAGCCTCTTCCCGTTGAGATAATCTGTACCATCAAACTTCTCAAAATCCACGCCGTTAAACTTCTTTCCCAAAATTCGTGCCATTAAACTTCTCGATCTCAACCTTCACTTTGTCTCCTGTCGTCATTCTTCCCTAGACCCCAACCTTGGGGCTCTAATACCAGGTCTTGTGAAAAACATCATCAGGCTATTACCAAAGATGCTACAGACAAGTAACAGGCAATGAGAGAAATAAATAATCAATTAGACGATACGAGATTTAACATGGTTCGACAACGTGCCTACGTCCATAGAGTTGCAAAGGATTTTTTTCAAAGAAAAGTAGGAACAGTATGGAGCAATACAATGTCTCTCCAGCACTATCTCTCTCTAACACACAAGGGTTCTCTCTCTAACCTTTTCTCTCTCTTTAACACAGTTCTCCAGTGCCTCAAGATTAATTTTAGAACATATATATAGGCTAGAGGCAAAGACCCTAAAAAAAAAGTTTCTGAGTTATTCGCTCAAGCAGAGTGTTGAGCACACCTCGAGCGAACTCTCTATCTGACATTCGCTTGAGGGATCTGTCGAGTAAGTCTCGAGTGAACTCTTTATCTAAGCTTCACTCGAGCCAACCATCGAGTGCATCTTGAGCAAACTTTCAACTTGGCATTTCCTCAACTCACAAACCAGGCTCCACAACCCAACAGGTGTATAGTCAGCTTTGCTGTCATTTTTCGGATGCCAAGCAAAAAAGAGATGGATTTCGATGTGAATGCGGAGAAGAAAGGGGGATCTCGAAATAAGGAAGGAGGCAATCAATGTTAGAAAATGATTTGTGCAATTCTAATGCATGTAAGTTTTACGTACTCCCTTTAAAAATAAGGGTACCACTATAAAAAGTCGATTTTCATAAAGTGTGTATCATCATTAAAAAGTGACTTTTATATGGTATATAAAACTTGCACATCTTAAATTTATATCTATTTTTATTCAATAATATTTAGTTATAGAAAAGTGCATTAGTCAATGGATGCATGGAATGTATGATGGAAGGAAAGGATCAAAACTATTACGTAGCACAGTGATTATTTATAAAAAAAAAAAAAGGGCGAACCTTAATCTGATCATAGTATGGTAGGAATCTTGGATTTTTTTAGAGTTTTTAATTGAACTTTAAAACTTAGAATTCAAACAATATTAAATGATCAGTAAATGCTGTAACTTTATTAAGTTTGTGGATCCAAATTAATTTTAAATTCGTTTATATTTAAATAGAAACTTTACTTATATATACTTTAGATTTCAAAAATTGTATCTATTTTGTTAGATATGGGCTGAAAAATCAGTTTCTTGGTCCACAAATAGTCAAAACTCAAAAGGACTTTAGAAACAGATTCAAAGCTCAATGGATTATGGGCCTACACCCCATTGGGGCCTCCAGGCTATTCGTGAGGCATACGGATGGACGAATAGCCTGTAGGCCAATATGTTTTCCCAACAGCCGGGCAAGATGGCGTCAAGGGGAATGTTCCACAAAGAGCCCCCACCAAGGTGGTTGCGGGGGCAGAGTGGCTGGCTGCCACCCGCATAAGGCGGATAGCCGGCCTGAGTCAACTTACATAGAGAGGGAAAAATGTTACATCGGATTTGGAAAAAGAGAGAATTTTCTTTTAATTGTTAAATTAGAAGTTAAGCCCCCGCAATATTCTTACCTTTGAATTCCTGGTGTGTTATTTTAAGCAAAATATCGTTGTTATGCCCCGCTTTGAACTCCGACCCTTAGGCAACGACATCCCCTCCCACTCTCTCAATCTCAAGCCACACCCTCACAAACAAAACTCAAAATCCAAACTCTATTTTCCTCTTTGTATTCCAAAAGTTCGAATTCATTTCCAATTCCACCACCTTTGGTGCTTAATTTCATGCACATAGTAAAGATTTTTGCAAACAAGCAGGTACGTACCTTTCTCACTATTCTCTTTCTTTATGCCTTGGTTTGCGATGCGGTCACATCCGAGCTGGAACCTACAACTAGAACTCAGTTATTCCAAACCAGGCCGGGAAAAAATCCAACCCGGATGAACAGTCCTAAACACAAATGATCACATACTAGGAAATGTTTGAAAAATGGAAAATAAAGTTGCTGTAATTGCAAGTAGAACTAATTAGACAACCACTAGAACATAAAGCAATGCCCAAGCTAGGGCTGTTGAAATAATCATGCCTTAATTTTTCTATCCACGCATTCTAGCATTTGGAGCAACGTTTTTTCACTCCAACTTGATGATAACATAATAGAAGTCATTGGATTCACTTAAAATCCACCTAGATACAATGCTTGTTGAACATGTTCTTGGAAACAACTTCATCATCACCCATCCAATATTGTAAATTACATAGTTGCATGGTGACATACTTGGGACAAATATCTTTACTATATCACTCATATGCAATTAAATTTTGAAAGATTGGCACTGTGGATTGACTCTCCTATTTTCAATAGCAGAATTTCCATTAGCCAATTGTTGAACTTAATTTCAAAATAGTTATTTGTATTTTTACAAAGTGAAGGACCAATAGCTTTATCTAACACCAGATCAAGTTTGGTTTGTTTAAAGCCCACCAAGAGCCCATGAGGATTGAATTCCCGTTATGCAAGGGTGCAAAAGAGAAAGGGAGAAAGTGAGAGTACTAACTAATAAAACTTGATTTGACATAAACCAAATTAATATGAGACATAAGATTGGAGGATAAGACATAAAGTAAGGGAAAGGGACTTGAATATACATTTTTAAAGGAGATTTTTCTCTTGTTTATGCTCCGCAATTCTCGGACTTGCCTCTTTAGGAATTTTTGGTTTCTGGACCTAGGGAGTGCCCATGGCAGTGCCCCAGCCCCCCTTGGTGTCTTCGACATCGATGGGGGACACTGTTGGTGGAGTTCTGGTTAAGCCAACGTATGCACAAGCAATGGTGAACTAGGATTCGTCTTCCTTCAAGGTGTCAATGCGATATCCAGTTGATTTACTGGAGATGTAGAAAGTAGCCGATGATTTTCATTTTGCTTTGGTATTGAAGTTTGCTCGTATACGTCCTCCAATAGACAAGATTCAACGTCATATAATTATATCCTTGGGGTTATTGGAGAGTCCTACGATTAGTTTCATGGATGCACATCGTGTGTTTCTACGGTTACAATCGGAACGGGATTTTGTGCATACTTGGGCAAAAGAAGGCAGATTGATGGAAGGCTGTGTGTTCTGTTTATTCAAATGGATGAAAGATTTTGACCTTCATATTGAACCCTCTCTTGCACCGTAGTGGATAGTCTTGCTTGGGCTTCCGATGCATTTATATAGGCAGAACTGTTTGTAGATTCTAGCCACATGGTTTGGTCATTATTTTGGCATAGACCATGCAACTTTGAGCCAGACGAGAGCAACAGGTGCGTGCATATGTGTTGAAGTGGATCTGAAGGAAGACCCGGTGCAAGGCTTCCCGATAGTGGTATCTGCGAATAAGACTCTCTGGTAGGCGGTGAAATACGAAAAAATGGGTTTCTATTGCAATAAATGTTGTCGGTAAGGACACGGTTCCACAACAGGAAGACTTCGGGTAGGGAGAGGATCACGGTTCCACAACAGGATTGGAAAAAAGTGGCAAAAGAGGATGAGGTGCCTACGGATCATACGATACCGAAGGAAGATCCTTAGAGCTCAACGGATTGTAAGGACATTGATAAAGGCAAACAAGTGTCTAATGCTTTGACCATTATTGAATTAGAGGAAGGCGAGATTACGACAAATGATGGATAGCGTATGGAAACATTTCATTTGGAGAACATGACAGTAGAAGTTCTGCCAGATTGTTCTGGCCTTGAAGGTGTTGGCACTCTAGTATGTGAGGAAGTGGTGGTAGAGGAAGCGCTGAAGATAGTGGGAATAGATTTTTCAAAGGGTCTGAGTGTAGTACAAGATGGAGGAGGGTCTATAATATCGTCTCAGGATGAAATGCAAGTGGTGAAATGGCCTACCTTGGGAGAGACGTCTGGGAAGAAGGACATAACGTAGGGGCATATGGCTCTGGTTTCAGAGTTCCTGGAATTGGAGTGCCAAGCTAATGTAACAAATGCAGAGGTACCCCTTCCGGATGAAGGCATGACCGAGAGCTTGTCTAATGGAGAAACGGGATGCATGTCCCCACTGTTAATGAAAGATAAGGGTTATGACTTAGATACTGAAGTCTCAATGAGAGTTAGCGGCAAAAAGCACTACGGTACATCAATCCCAACGGGTGTTATCCCATCCTACAAAACTTAACTTGTGATGCACAATATGTTAGTGTGGAACGTGTGTGGGTTGGGCACATCGAGGAAACATGTGTGTCGGTTGGTGAGGAAGTTTAATGTGGCTATTGTCGTGATCTTGGAACCTTTTTCGGAAGTTAGTAAAATGGATACGCTGGACTATTTGTTGGGACTTTCGAATCATTGCAGCAATGCTGAGATGGGTTGAAAAATATGGGCTTTTTGGAGTGAGTCGTATGAGTTTGATGTCTTGTGTATGTCTAACCAAATGATCACCGGATGGGTCCAGAATGGTGTCGAAAAATTTCTAGTTACTTTTGTCTATGCAAAATGTAATCCGGTGGAGAGGAGAGAATTATGGGATAGCTTAAAGGCAACTTGTATGGAGAGTCCTTGGATGGTAGTGGGAGATTTTAATATCATTCGAGATGATCGGGAGCGAGTAGGTGCAAATCCACGACCATTAAATTCCATGGCTGAGCTCAATAAGTGTTTGGATTCCTGTTGGTTGCTAGACCTCACAATGGAAGGTAGGCATATGTCATGGTGTAATGGTCATGATGGGCGCACACGTAGCTGGGCTCACTTGGATTGTGCACTCATAAATTCGTCGTTTGGGATCTCTTATCCGTCGGCGTTCTTTGAATATTTGACAAGAAAACACTCGGACTACTCGCCTATGCTTCTACGTTTCAAACGGTCGGAGGTAATCTATGGCCCTCATCCTTTTCATTTTTAGAACATGTGGTGTAACCATGCAGGTTTTAAGCCTTTTGTTGAGGCGATTTGGCGTGAATCGGTGCCATCTTCTAGGTTCCACAAACTGGCTGAAAAACTTAGGAAAGTGAAGATTGCGTTGAGGACATGGAATAGAAGTATTTTTGGGCATGTGAGTTGGACCATCAAAGTGTTAAAGGAACGACTAGAAATGTTCGAGAGTTAGTTGCAAAACAGTTATGATGAGGAGATAGAGAGTGAATATCTCAATATCAAAGTAGAGTTGGACATTTGGGAGCATAGAGAAGAAACCCGTATGTCACAATTGGCCAAGAAAAAGTGGGTGAAGGAGGGTGATCAAAATACTAGTTTTTTCCATGCTAGTGTTAACCAAACGAGGAAGAAGATGTTGTCCCATATGGTGCTAGAAGATGGTAGTGTCTTGGAGATGCCAGAACTTATTCATGAGGGTGCGACCACTTCCAGAATTTGCTCTCGATGCCAAACATGGTGGCACCGGGAAATTTATCATCGTTGATTGCTGCAGATATTTCCCAGGAAGAAAATATGGAACTTGTTCGGGCACCGTCTTGTTTGGAGGTGGCAGAAGCCTTAGCAACTATCCCGAAGGATAGTACACCTGGGTCAGATGGTTTTGGCTCGGCACTTTACACTCATTGTTGGGAGTTTGTCAAAGAGGACATAGTTGAGGCAGCGGAAGAATTTTTCTTGGGTAATCCTTTACCTCGTTTCTATTCTGCTTCTTATATTGTGCTGATACCCAATGTAGAGGAACCGATAAGTTTTGATAAATTCAGACCAATAAGCCTTTGCTCAGTGGCTTATAAAATTTTCTCAAAGATCTTGGTTAAACAGTTTACTCATTTTCTTCCTCGCTT
Organism: Juglans mandshurica; assembly: GCA_022457165.1. Lineage (NCBI taxonomy): Eukaryota > Viridiplantae > Streptophyta > Magnoliopsida > Fagales > Juglandaceae > Juglans > Juglans mandshurica. The sequence goes on along the minus strand of CM039619.1, from coordinate 31,368,881 downwards.
GATTTCAAGTGAGGAAAGGGCCTTTATCCTAGGTAGGAGTATTTTTGAAAATATTATTTTGGCACGGGAAATGGTGCACTCTTTGAACAAGAAAGTAACAGGTGGGAATGTTATGCCCAAGATTGATATGGTCAAGGCTTATGACTGAGTAGATTGGTTGTTTTTAGAGAGTGTTCTCCACAGCTTTGGTTTTTCCTTTCCAGTTTGTAGGTTGGTGATGAATTGTGTGAGATCTCCCTGGTTCTCCATAATGATGAATGAGACTTATAAGGGCTTATTCCAGCCAGTCTGAGGCTTAAGGCAAGGGGATCCCCTCTTGCCATATTTATTCACTATAATGGAAGAAGTCCTATCTTGACTTTTAAAAAAGGAATTTGTTGATGGAAGGATATGTTGTTTCTCTCATCCTGTGGGTGCACTGTTGGTGTCGCACCTCCTTTATGCAAATGATTTATTAATTATTGCTAATGGTGAGAGGCGTTCAATGAGGCGTTTGGTTCAAACTTTGGAAAAATATGCGATGTGGTCAAGTCAGCTTATTAATAAAGAGAAGTCGACTTTTTTCTTTTTGAAGCATATTATAACGTCAAGACAGAGGAGTTTGCTAAGGCTTACCAGTTTTGTTGAGGGGAATTTCCCCGTAACATATCTAGGCATTCCCCTTGTGTCTGGCCGTTTAACTTCAAGAGATCTAGAGCCTCTTGTCCGAAAGATAAAAAAATAAAATGGCAGGTTGGAAGATGAGATTACTCTCTTAGGGTGCTTGGCCTGTATTACTCAGGCATGTCCTCTCTTGCATGGCAACACATCTCTTGGCAGTTTTTTAGGTGCCGATGGTGGTATTAAAAAAATTAAATTCGCACTTATCTACATTTCTTTGGGGAGAATTTAATGGTAAACCAAAAAAGAAATGGTGTGCTTGGGACCAGTTATGCAAGCCGTCAAGGAAGGTGGCTTGGGTCGTAGAAATTTTTTGGAAGTTCAGAGATCACTACATATGAAATTTGTCTAGCGCCTCTTAACTAGGGACTCCATTTGGACAAGTTTCTTCCGTGCAAAATATTTACGTACTGGACACGTGATGCTAGCTGAAGCGCGCCCCACACCCTCCCATTTTCGGAGGTCAATAGTCAGTGTAATTACTGAAGTGGTTGAGAATGTGGCAGTGAATGTGAGGAATGGAGATTCTTCATTCTGGTTTGATAAATGGTTGGTGGATGGTCCTCTATGTAGCAGGTATGAGGTTATCAATGATGGGATTAAAATCCAGGATGTATGGATGAACGGTTCGTGGGATGAAGATAAGCTAGTGGAACTCGTTGGTCTCAAACAAGCTGGTGAAATCACAGGGAAAATAATAGTTGGGTGACAAGGGTCGGACGTTATGATCTGGAAACCTGCAGTAGATGGGTGTTTCTCAACAAGTAATGCTTGGAACTTACTTCGGGTAAGGGGTGCTGAAAGACCAAAGTTGGACTGGGTTTTGCATCAATTACTACCAAAAAAAATATCGATGTGCATGTGGAAAGAAAGATTTGGAGCGTTGCCGTTTGTCGTTTGAATTCAAGCTCTAGCTATTCCCATGGTGTCATGTTGCGATTGTTGTGTGCTGGGGGAGGTTGAAACAGTTGACCATGTTTTGAGATTGGGTAGTATTGCCACTCAGGTTTGGAACATGGCGGCCATTGCTATGGGAATCAACCGCATGGAGGGTTGTTCTTGGTGGGAAATGGTTCAAGGATGGTTTTGATATGCCAGAAAGTCCAGCCATAGAGGAACACTACTAGGCCTGCTACCGTCCATCATCACTTGGAGACTATGGTTGAGGAGGTGTAAGGCAAGGATGGAGGGGGTGCAGGATTCGGCAAGGGAGGTTTGGACTGCTATAAAGGTATGACTGAGGAACATATCTTCACTTTTGATTTAGCGTTGGGAGATTTCAGTTACTGACGAGAACATTCTAAGGGCTCTCGAGGTGCCTTTTAGTAATACCTCGGGAAGGACGCCACGACTAATTAGTTGGAAGAAACCAACAAATGGTTGGGTAAAACTGAACATTGATGGTAGTTACCGTGATAATCTGGGTAAATGTGGTGGAGGGGATCTCATATGAGATTTGTTTGGGAATTTTATGGCGGCTTTCTCTTCTCATTTTGGTCTTGGGACCAATAATGAAGCTGAACTTCGTGCCTTAATTGTGGGAGTGGGTGTTTGTACGGAGATGCGCTATACGAATATAGCGTTAGAATGCAATTCCAGTTTGGTGGTAAATCGGTTAAAATGTCAAAGGTGTTCGGTGTGGTACTTATGGGATTACTGGGAAGAGTTGTTTGATAATCTACGGGGAATACAAATTACCATTGAGCATCAATTCAAAGAAGGGAACTCTCTGGCAGATGCCTTGGCCCATTTAGGTGAACAAGGCTTTAACATGAGATTTAATTCTTTGTTTCTCTACCTCGGTACGTAAAAGGTATGATTCGGTTAGACAAGGTAGGACTTCTAAACATATGTCTATAGTTTTTATTGGTTTTTCTTAGGTCTATTTAGCTTCATTAGGTTGTCATCACTAGGCATGTTTAGTTTGTTTCTAGGCATGTTTAGATTTTATTGGTTTTGTTGGTTGGTCGCTTGAGTTTGTTTTATTTGGAATGTTTTGTTGTCCTGAATGTTACTTCGGTATTCCTCCTCCATAAGTGATGGATTATTAATAAACTTGGGATGGAGCTGCTACGTGGGTAGCTACCGGCTCTTTTAAAAAAAAAAAAAAAAGGAAAAGGGACTTGAAGAGTGGGAAGAGGCAATGGATAGATCAAGGGTCAGCTTTCTAGGGGGCTAGGATCGACTTCTGAAGGAGAGAGAAGAACCAAAGAGCTCTAGGACCATTTTTCCTAGAGAACTCTATGAGAGTGATTCTAGAGAGGATGAAGAGCTTCTATTCAACCATATTTATAGTGGATTTGGCACCAAAGACCCGTGGATATAGGCCACAATGCCTATATCCTTAAATGCTTGTTTCCTTTACTTTCAGTCATTCATCATTAAGAAAGTCATATATAAGTATTCCACACACATCACCACCAAGCACCACCACATCATAGAAGATGATCATTCGACCATACTACTGAGACCGAAAAATACATCAACAATAGTAATCTAATGATATTAATGTCGGGAATTAAAAGAAAGTTCACAAAGAAAGGTTTGATCCTCATTGTTTTTTTTTTTTGGTGTATATATATATATGGTATAGAATGAATCTAAAACAATTTATATATCTCGATCTATGCAAGACGTATCATATTAGATTACAGTAAATAAGCTTTTTATTAGACTATTTCTCTTTTCTAATGCAGTTTACGTTCTTAGAAAAAAAAAAATCGGATGAATTCTTCCACATTTCAATTAAGGAGTCTCAAGCACATGCATTTTTACATTATTATTCAATAACTGATGGTGGATAGCTCAACAAAAGATCTCCTGAGGAGCCACATCTCATCTCATCTAATCATTATAACTTTCTCAACTTTCAATACAAAATAAAATAAACAATTCAACTTTTTCAAATCTCAAAACAAAAATAATATTAAAAAATATATTATAACAATATTTTATTCAACTTTTTAATTTTAATCTCATCTCATCTCTGAAAACAAACGCGCCCTTAATTTATTACATTAACTAAGAGAACAACAAGATTGATTAAGATAATACATGAGAATCTAATTAATAATGGTAAATGTGGTTTGTGTAATTGCAAGCAAAAGCAATATGACGGCCGCAAGAAATGAAAGAAGACTCCAAGGACCGTTGAAATAATCATGCCGTAGTTTTGCCATCCATACATTCCGACGTCTACTGCAATGCTTCTTCAAATCGTCAGTAATTTTAGCATAAATTGGAGACCTGGATGGAAGACAGACATTGTGACCAAGCTTGTTAACCATGGTGGAAGTAACTTCATCATCACCCAAAAGGTTTTTGATAATTCCTCTTCGACGGAGAAATTCAACATCCTTTGGAGAGTTAATGAGATCATCCAAGAAGCACATATAGTCGGCGGCGTAATGGGAACCCTTGTCTTGACTATATTGCTCCAATGCAATTAGATTTCGTAAGTTTGCCTCTGTATTATCATCTATTGTCAAAGGCGAAACGTCCAATACCCCATTTTTGAACTTTATGCCAAATATGTTACCTTGCTCTGCCTTGTGGAATTTAACTCCAGCCTCATGAAGCTCAATGGCACTATGTATTAACGTCCAATTATCTCCAATCTCTGCCCCCTTGGAAAGCTTTGTGAAACCTACAAGATTGGCAGCTTTACATATCGAATCAGACAGATGCTTAGATGTCTCCGAAAGCTTCTTGAACTTCACTCCAGCCTCTTGACGTACTCTGGCATGATTTTTTTCCATATTAAGTACTGAAAAGCTAATACCTGAATGCATTAGATCAAGTAGATGTGTTGCGGAGTTTCTGTTCTGCAATATGTTTACAACGCCATTTATGTACTTATCTATCATTGCTTCTTTACTTGGACCATTGATAGTCTGTCCAAATAGACTATGCGAAGAGAGAAAACCAATGGCAAGACGAACAAGTTCGATGCTGTCTCCTCCAAATTTGCTCAACTCAAACAATTTAGTAAGAACAAAGAATGGAAGTTGATTTTCAAATAACAGTAGATCACGCACTATGCTATTGAACATCCAATCCATATCAAAAATTGGATCACGTCCTTCTTTTCGAACCTTCCCACGCGACTTGCAGAGTAGCTCAATGATAAAGCAGCCATCAAGTAACATCATTTCTACAAACTCATCTTTGGTCTGGCTAATGCATTCTGCATAACATTTACGGGCACTCTCTTCTAGTTCTCTCAATGCCATGATGTATTTATCTAGACTCTTTTCATTTCTCCTTTGAAGCTTTTGCTGTAGATACCGCCATTTATGCTCTTCCATAAGTCCAAGCCCATCCTTGCCATGGTTATAAGGACCGATGGCAAGCAGCAAGGGTTCATAAGCCTTGTCATTTACATTGCGTAAATGGCGATGCAATTTGAATATACAACACTCAGGAGCAGTTGGAGTCAAGCTAGCGAGCTTTCCATTAATACGCTTGGAGAGAGTAGGACTCATATTCTGGAGAAATAGTACAAATATCAGTTCCAAGCAGAGAATAGATTAGAGAATTATGTTATACTGTAAAGCAAAAAGAGAGAAAAAAAACAAAAAAACTTTGTATCTATTAGTATAAGGTTTCCACTAAAATAGATCAGAGAATTATGTTATACTGTAAAGCAGAATCTTTTTATAATGAGATTAATACAACTACTCTTTGTTTGAATAATATAATAATCAATGAGCTCGAGCTAAAAATCATGCATACGTTTATTTATTTTCCATTTAATTTGCTTAGACAATTGTCGTGTGGTATTTTAGTGTGGCTGATTATAAGGTTCCATTACGGAAAAGCAGCTGAACTGAATGGAAATATTAGGTCATTCATTATTTAGAGGAAAAGCACCTACATTGGGTGGAAAAGTAGTGCAATTGACTAGGAATTTTACTCTGTTAAAAAAAGATTGAGAATTTTGCTCTTGTAATCTTACTATATTAATTTGGTATCGGTGTTATTAGACTGTGTGCTAATTTCTTTGTAGTCACTATTCTTAAAAAATGAATTAGATCTAATAACTCAATTAGATTAATACATGAGTGAATTAATAAAGAAATAATTAAATGCAATATTATTACCTAAGTTTTCTTGTCTTTACAATTCGAGATTAATACAAAATTGATACTTGAATTGTAATAAACTCGCAATAAGTACCTCCGTCAATCTCTCCCGAGAAAGTTTACACTAGGATTGACACGTGACATTTGTATGCCACATGTCATCCTTTCATTAGCTTGAATGGATGTTGATATCATATATCTAGCAATCAAAGGCTGACACGTGGCCTCATATTAGTATTCTAATATGAGATTAATTGAAGTACCTAGTTGCGAGTTTCTTAAAATTCAGGTATCAAATTTACAAAAGTTAAAATTTGAAATCTCAAAAAGTTAAAACGATACTGATGTTTGATTTTACATTTAACTCTAAAAAAATGATAACATATTAACATGAATCGGGGCACATATACTTTCACACGGATCCCTCACATGAACAATTCGTGGGCACTGTTTATGTTAGAGGTATCCGTGTAGACCCACAAAAGTACACGCTTCTTAATCATTTTCGTAAAAGAAATTATAGATCTGATAACTATTGAATCGGTAATGCCAAAAATAATTATTGAAATTGTACTAAAATTCATATATCGTTTGATTTTGAACTTTTTCATAATACTTCTATCTCCAAGTTCTCAAATGGTCCATGAGCTTTGGCACCTTAAAAAATAAATACTCGACCATTTGAAAATTATCCGATTTTATAATTGGAAATCTTAGTTTTCAACTCTCGTAAAATTGTTTCATGAATTTTAAGAAACTCATAATTAAGTAACTCTATCACTTTCTCACTAGATAATTAATAACAGAATGACACATGACATTAGTATGCCACGTGTGAACCTTTAATTGGCTTGTGTGGATGTTGATGCCATATACTTGGCAATCAAAGGCTGATATGTGGCCCTATATTAACTTTCTAGCAAGAAATTGATAACGACAGGGACACAGGCCATTATTTTAGCACGAACCCGGCCCACACATGATCAATTAACAGGCGCTGTATATCATTTTTGCAAAACAAATGAAAGATCTAATAACTATTGAATAGGTAATGCCAAAAATAATTATTGAAGTTGTGAGATAATTCATATGTACCGTTTGATTTTGAACTTGATCAGAATCCTTCTATCGCCGAGTTCTCAAATGGTTGAGTTTTACCTTAGCACCTGAAAAGATTAATACTACCATTTGAAAATTACACAGTGAGTATCCAAAGGTACTACCATGTTGTTAATTATCTTTATTTTGGGCTGTCCGAAAGGAGAAAAAGTGGCCTCACTGTTTTAGTATGCAATAATCTATATATAAGAGGAAATAAATAAACTCAAAACAGAAGAAAGGCAAAAAAACCTTTTTCTTTTAGACTTACAGCTTGCTTAATGATTATAAGAAGTAGATCGCCCCCACTACTCCTGTAGATTGCCCTTTATTTAAATACAGTTCAGACGACTTTAATAATCCCAGCAAATGTTGCCTTCACACATACGTGTGGACTAAGTCAGAGCTGTCAACGTAGATCATGACCGTGCGACCTACTCTTTAGTCTCTTACCGTGAAAATGGCGCAGCATCTGTGAGTCAATTGGATTTAATATTAATAATTAAATATAACATTTTCGATATTTTTGAATAAGTTATAATAATATATATCATATTTATATATATATTTATATCTATTAGGAATTACTACTGTTAATATTAAACAGTACCACGCAACCAATTTCTTGTCCATCTTAACAATTAAAATCTAAACAATTTTGTTTAAATTGAAAAGTAGTTTTAGATTAAATGATATAGAAAAAGCCATTTGGCATTTGTATGCAAGAGAGTTCAACATGTTAAAATAAGGTCTCCATTGGATCATACATGCACAGTAAAGACAAAATACATATGAGTTAATTAAAGTGATTAATCTCTATATTTGGTGAATATTCTGCATGTTAAAATACATGTAAAAATAAGGCTTGATATACTAGGACTCTGGTAATTATTTCCCTACAAAAACTACTATTTCTTTTATTTTCCCTCACTTTTACTCTTTATGTCTCACTCTTTATGAAGATCACACACCATCCTCAAACGCAATAGATTATAGTTTTTTCTATTCTTTTGTAAAGTGCTCTACTTCTCGATCTAATACTAAAAATATGAAATAAGAAATATATTTTAAAATTAAAAAACAATTTTTATATTTTTGAAAAAAAACAAATCAAGCTAGCCACTAGGGCGTGTGGCCAAGTCAAGCCGCCGGCCACCTCTATAAGTCTATGTTATAAAAGTCATGACTAATTATTTATGTAGGGGAAAATTCTAGCTACAAGCTGCTCGCTGGCTATAATGATAATGAATTTTTGTCATTATACATGATCATTCAATTATTGGTTGTTTCGATATTTAGAGTTGACCCAAAGTCTATGGTCGATCATTAGCAACCTCTGGATGCCATTGGCACTGGCTTCATCAAAATTATTTCTAAAGTTTGATGAAAAGTACATGATTTATATAAATCCAAAACTTTCCTAGCCATAACTCCACATTGAATTAGCCACTGAATTCATCAAAATAATAATATAATATTATTTTTTTTAATAAAAATATTTTTATTTTTTTTAATATTTTACAATTACACTAATCATATGTTAATTAATAATTTAATTTTATTCTTACATTATTATAACAACACGGTCGGAGATTAAACGTGAATAAAAAAGACTTTTGGAGATTAAAAGTGAATAAAAAATAGATTTGATTAATGAATAGTAGACCTTCAAATTTGAAGAAACCTATAGATTTACTGTAGCTCAAAGTTTCACATTTATTTATTTGACTAATCCAATGTAGCCCTATTTTGATGAAATTCATCAAATTTTGCATTTGGCTAGGCTTTTGATGAAGCCAATGCTAATGCTCTTACCTTAGGGTGAGTTTGTAGTTCTTACGGGATGGTGACGATGGGCCGGGGTTGGTCTATAGATTTTCCTTTCTTTTCATAAATAATTTGTCTTCTAATTTCCACTATATTTAATTTATTAATAATAGAAGAGTGTTACTAGAATATCCATCATTGTAAAGTAGGCCTGTAACCCGACCAAACCGCACAGTGTCTGAGCCCGACCCGACCCGCATTGCATATCAACTTAGTCCGACCCGACCTGCTGAAAGTTAGGTTCGATCCACTGAAAGTTTTTATTTAATGTTCTTATTCTTCAAAGATGGTAGTGTCGTAAATCATTAGATAGAGAAAATTTGCAGGGTCTAGATTTCTTCTTTTCAATGAGATTTTGAAATTTACACACTTGTAATTTCTTTGATTGATCATTATCTCTGATGATCTTCTGTTGTTATCGACCACAAAATCATTTTCTGCAACCACAAAATTGAAAACTACGACAAAGAAAAAACCCAAAGAAATGAACAAACGAAACCCATATCAATCAAACCATCAAACACAAAATCTCAAAGCATCTGAACTCACAAATCGCAAAACCTCCTAAGTAGTGAGAACCACGGCCCCACCGGCCTCCTTGATCTTCTTCTCGATGATCTTGGAGACAAGTTTGGCCTTCACAACGACGGGCTGGTTCTCAAGCAAGACTCCCTATGACAGATCGCTGAAGAAGATGAAGATATGCGGAGAAGATGGTTGTTCGTGTTGAGAGATGGTTATTTCGAGTTGTGTCTTGTCTTGCGAAGAAGGAACTGGAAGTTTGGAAGTACAAATGGCGTTCGGCTTAAGTGCTAGAAACAAAGGGTTGATTCGTGACCGTTGGATCAAATAGCTAGAGAACATCCAAAGCATGCACTTTAGACCGATTAAAACCGACATTTGGCTGGTTTGACCCGCAAATACATTTGGCCCACATTTTATCAGTTGGGTCGGTTCGGATTATTCGGACGGGACAGGTCTACGGGTTTTCTGCCCAGGCCTACTGTAAAGTTACGAAACAGCTTAATCATGTTGAGACACTCGCCAAATAATGAGAAAATGCTAAATAAAAATATAATGAAAAATACGTGTAATAAATAATAGGCTCAATTTACAAACTTTAATAGTCCCGGGCCATCCTTATTTGCCGCGGGTGGGTGGGTTTCCCAAACGTTGGCCCCCCAGGTCATGATTAAAATCCTTGCAAAAAGCTGAAAAAATGCATTTGCAGCTGGTCTTAATTCAGGCCATTAAATACTTAACCACATTTACACTTTTATTTATAGAACATTAAAAGGTTATAATATTATTAAAGTTATAATCTTTTAGTACTATAACAGTTTGTCACCAATCACCATAGTGAGCCAGTGATTGGGCCAACATATACCATCCTCAAACGCGCAGTACTATTAGATTATAGTTTTTTTTTCCCTCATCTTTTGTAAAGTGCTCTATGCTTCGATCTGATACTAGAATATCGAATAAGAAATATATATTTAAATATGAAAAAATAAGTTTTATATTTTATTTTTACAAAATCAAGCTAGCCAGTAAGGTGTGGCCAAGTCAAGCCGCCGGCCACCACTCTATGTTAGAAAAGTCGTGCATTATTTATCTAGGGAAAAATTCTACAAGCTAGCTAGCTATGATAAGGAACTTTTGTCATTATACATTCAATTATTGGTTGTTTCCAATATTTAGGGTTGACCCAAAGTCTATGGTCAGTCCGCAATGTAACGCTCCAATGGAAGGCCCAAACCACATGGCTTATACTCCTAAAGAACTAGTCAATGATATAATTGGAGCTCCATTAGAACCTTATAAAGAGCAAGAACTTCTCATTCTCAAGCAATGTGTGATCTCATACACCATCTACCCTTACTCATATCATATTGGGTATCACAATCTACACTCATTAAATTCCCGACGTCCTCATCGGGCCTGTCTATTATAGGTGGCACGGCTCAAGTCCCACATTTCTGGTTGAGATAGACTCTGATACCATTTGTAACGCCCCAATGGAATGCTCAAACCACATGGCCTATACTCTAAAAGGATTAGTCAATGATACAATTGGAGCCCTATTAGAACCTTATAAAGAGCAAGAACTTCTCCTTCCCAAGCAATGTGGGATCTCATACACCACCTACCCTTACTCATATCATATTGGGTATCACAATTTTGTAACGCCCCAATGGAAGGCCCAAACCACATGGCCTATACTCCAAAAGGAATAGTGAATGATACAATTGGACCCCCATTAGAACCTTATAAAGAGCAAGAATTTCTCTTTCCCAAGCAATGTGGGATCTCATACACCACCTACCCTTACTCATATCATATTGGGTATCACAATCTTACCCCCTTAAATTCTCGACGTCCTCGTCGGGCCTGTCTATTATAGGTGGCACGACTCCAATTTTGCCCTCCGACTCCGACTTTGATAATGTACATGTTTTATAAAATATATATGTATTTATCTATATATTAATCATATATACTAGTATAGTTATATAACTTGAACTTATATAGTTAAATTCAATAATATACTAGTGTGAGTTAATTATTATAAAATAATATATTTATACTTTTATATAAATTGACTAATAATAGTTTAGTAGATGTAAACATCATAGTATTACTACCATGTACCACTAATATATAATAAAATGTAATACTAATGTATAAACAATAATGTACAATAACATGTAATACTAATGTATAAAAATACATGTATATAAATTACACAAGTATAATAATATGTAATAGTAATGTATAATAATCAATGTATAATAACATGTAATACTAATGTATAATAATACTAGTATAATACACATACAATACTCAGTCTAGTTTATAATTAAGTTAGAAACTAATATGTAATAATATGTAATACTTTAGTATAATAACATGTAATTAAGCACTACAATATAAGTCTATAATAGGAATAAATTAAACACTAGTTAGTATAGTATATATAACGAGTTAATAACATGTAATACTATGACATAATAACATGTAATTAGACACTAGTTAAATGGTAATTGTTAATAATCAATACTAACAATTAAATTTAGTAATAAAAATATATAAATATTATAAATAAAAAATTTGTAGCTAAAACAAAAATTAAAATTAATTTAGGGTTTAGTTTAGTTTAGGTTTAGGAAAAACAAAAGCCCAAAATATAAGAAAAAGGCTTTAGAAGCAAAAACAAAAATAGGCAGCCCAGCCCAAAAGGGCCCAACACAGTAAAACTCCACTTAAACGGTGCCATTTTGCGTGGTTTGGGACATAGGGTTTTTATCCCCTTCCCCGACCTTCATCTCATTCTCACTCTCACAGCCAAAATCTCACCCCTCGCCTTACCTCACTCTCACTCTCCCGTCGCCATCACTGCTCCTCGCCGTCGACTCTTTCTCCAAAGTCCGTCACCCTCTGCCCCTAGCTATTGGATCTTCGGCGTCCAGTTTCTCTTCGCTGCCCTGTCATCTAATTCGTCTCTGATCAAAATGTAGTTTGTTTAATTTAATCTCTCTCTCTCTCAATTTCTGTCTCTCTTTCAGGTTTGTTTAATTCGAGTGTTATTTTTTGTATTCGACTTCAACCACATGAATCTCCATTGCATTTGGTATTGTTATTGAGTTCCAGTCTTCAGTGTTGGATTTGAAGAATCCGAACATGCCAAGATTTCAGGTCAAACCATTGTAAAAATTTAGTCAAGAGAGCGTAACTATATCCATTGGAGAGAAAAGCGTAGCGGTTTAGCCTTCCACATCCAATATTCACTCTCTGGAAAAATCCACATAGCTATGATGCACAGAGTCAATAATGAATCTGGAGTGCATACTATAACCTATATATAATAAAATTCCAATTTGGTCCATCGTAAAATAATGAAATTACATGGGTCTTTAACGAATCTTTACACATGAATTGGGCCGGTACCACTTTAATGCTCGTTGTCGAACTAAAATCATCAGCTTTTAGAGATGTCAATAGACCAGTTATACCACTTTATTGATCACACTTAATTAGTCTTATAGACATTACCCAAACCTTATATTTGGCAAAATATACAATGTTTATGATCTTTGTAGCTCATTAATTTAATCCCCCACTTTGACCACAGAGATCACTGGAAAAATCAAATATTATAAATTTTATAAGCTCAAATGGTAATTGTCAAATTTTATGGATATCATTTCAAAATAATATAGTTCATTGAATAATATCAATATAGAATCATGACAGTTGTTGTCACATTTTTCTCTTCTGGACCCTTCCATGGTCATAAACACTAATATCATCAACAATATAGATCAAGTATAGATGTGTAGCATGAAAATTTCATGTAATGTGATATTTTATAATGCCTATTTCCAACTTGTCCAAATTTATGATTCAAACATGCGTTCCTGCATCATTCTTCCAAGCCTTATGTATCACCACAACTTGAAAGAAATGCAACTTCATTTTAGAATCATCAATAAGCTAAAATACGATTGTAGTAAGTGTTAAATAAATTAAAACATAACAAACAAATTCTTACTGGCAAAATATTTCTCTAGAACTAACCAATTCCATACGAGCTACATGATTCTTAAACACTTTAGGTAGTAAGCCTTTAGTGAGTAGATCCGTAATCATGAGATTTGTACTAATTTACTCAATTGATAGCACATTAATACATGATGATTCTAAATTATTTCGTTCACAACAAGAAAAAGGATGATTTTCATTTCATTCCAAAAAAAAAAAAAAAAATCATCCCAATAGCTCAAATTTGTTGTAGCGAGTCTTCGAAGACCTTGTATCAACTCTATAGTTAAATTGTAATCCAATTTCTACTGACCAGAAAATTCAAACTCCGATATCATCTCCTTTAGATCTACACCGTCCTCCCATGGCGTTCTCTACCCGCTCCGTCTTCCTCTCTCTCTCTTCCTTCTCTTCCCCTCTGCATCTGTCTCCCTCACCGAGATCCGATTCACGGAGGTAAGATCCGACAACCAACCGATTATTCCCTTTGACAAGTTTGGATTCACCCACACGGGTCATCTGGAGCTCAACGTCTCCAAGATCTCCCTCTCTGCCATGAATCTCAATCTCACCAAGGTCGGATTCTTCCTCTACACTTGGGACTCTTGGATGCACGTGCTCCAGCAGCTTGAGTACGGCGATGTCTCGTGCGCCCTCCTCTCCAAACTTGTCAAGCTTGTATACACATTCAATAAGCTAAAAGTTCCGAAAGGCTTTAGCATCGTATTCACTGAGACCGACGCCGATCAGTTCACGCTCGTCTTCGCCAACTAACTCCAGAGCCAGCTCTCGGTCTCCATGGACGTCAGGTCGACGATGTACAATCTTGAGCAGTCACCGGGACTACCTTTCCGCTGGGAAGACCATTCTTCTGAGGATTTACTTCCTCTTTTCTCTGGTCTATTTTGCTCTCGTCGGCCTTTGGGTCTCCGTTCTATACAAGAAGCGGTTGACAGTGTTCGATATTCATTTCCTATTGCTTGTCGTTCAGCTCCTCAAAGCTTTCAACCTACTCTGCTAAGTCGAGGACAAATCGTACATCAAGCGCATCGATAGCACGCACGGATGGTGTTGGGGGAATCAACACAGCAGAAGGGGTAAAAGCAGCAATAAAAGAGTACACTCATGCACTCAGTGACACCAAGAATTTAACGTGGTTCGGCAACTGCCTACATCCACAGAAAAGAGCTTCACTAATAAATAGTGGAACACAAGAAAATATTACAGAGGAGGAGGATCACACTCCACTCAACTCAACTCTTTTCTTTTCTTTTAGAACTCTCTCGGCTCTCTCTCTTTTCTTTTCTCCTTGGGTGTATCTGAAGCTCTCGCCTGAAGCTTCAATTTATAGATGCATTTATCATTGCATTCAATAGGTAGTTAGGCGCTGAGGGTTGAGCAGCAAGTAGCCATTGTGGACTGCTTGCTTGGGCAGGGATTTCAACAAGTCTCCCCCTCCATGCCCATTTACCTATATGCTATCCATCCCAACTATGTCTCTGCATAGCTCAAGCTTCTCACTTGTAACCACCTTCGTCAGCATGTCTGCTGGATTCTCTTTCGTATGGATCTTCACAAGCTTCAATAGCTGTTGTTCCATCGCTTCGCGTATCCAATGATAGCGGATGTCAATATGCTTGGTGCGGGAGTGGTACATTGAATTCTTGCTCAAGTCTAGAGCACTTTGACTATCACAATGTACATTGTAGTCTTCTTGACTAACTCCTAGTTCTTGGAGAAAATGCTTCATCCACAACATCTCTTTCCCAGCTTCCGCTGTGGCAATGTACTCTGCCTCTATTGTGGATAAAGCAACACACTTTTGCAACTTGGACTGCCAAGAGACAGCTCCTCCTGCAAAGGTGAAGAGAAATCCTGAAGTAGATTTCCTGCTATCCAGATCTCCTGCCATATCTGAATCTGTATAGCCTTCCAAAACTGGTTTAGCTCCCCCAAAACACAAGCACATATTTGATGTACCTTTTAGGTACCTGAGAATCCACTTGACTGCTTCCCAATGATCCTTTCCTGGATTTGAAAGGAATCTGCTTACCATGCCTACAGCATGAGCAATATCTGGTCTAGTACAAACCATTGCATACATCAAGCTTCCTACTGCTGAAGAGTAGGGGACTACTTCCATTTCTTCAATCTTTTTTGTTGAAGAAGGACACGAGCTCTTGCTCAACTTGAAGTGGTTAGCAAGTGGAGTATTGACTGGCTTTGCATCTGCCATGTTGAAACGTCTGATGATCCGTTCAACATATTTTTGTTGTGATAGCCACACCCTTTTGGCTTTCCTATCACGAACAATCTTCATGCCCAAAATTTGTTGTGCTGGGCCTAAGTCCTTCATGTCAAAGGACTTGGATAGTTCCTTCTTTAGTTTGTTAATCATGGACCTATCCTTACCAACGATTAACATATCATCAATGTAAAGAAGGAGTATGACAAACTTGTCATCTTGGAACCTTCGAACATAGACACACTGATCTGTAACAAGTCTCTTGTAACCATGACTCATCATGAATGAGTCGAACTTCTTGTACCATTGCCTCGGAGCTTGCTTGAGGCCATAGAGACTCTTCTTCAGCTTGCAGACTAAGTGATATTTCCCTGGAGCTGCAAACCCTTCTGGTTGCTCCATATAGATCTCCTCCTCCAAATCTCCATGGAGAAAAGTTGTCTTCACATCCATCTGTTCGAGTTCCAAATTCAAGCTGGCTACCAATCCGAGTATGACTCGGATTGACATCATTTTCACCACCGGGGAAAATATCTCGTCAAAATCGATTCCCTTCTTCTGCTGGAATCCTTTGACAACCAATCTGGCCTTGTGCTTCATCAGCTTTCCTTGGCCATCTTTCTTCAGCTTGAACACCCATTTGTTCTTTAGGGCTTTCTTTCCTTCAGGAAGTTTCACCAACTCATAGGTCTAATTTTTCTGCAAAGAACTCATCTCTTCTTGCATTGCCTGCACCCATAGGCTTCTATCAGCATGAGTTTGAACTTCCTGGAAGCTCTCTGGCTCCCCCTCATCAGTAAGCAGAATATAGTCTGATTCCGGATATTTCCTCGACGGAATCAATAGGCGGCCTCTTGCCGATCTTCTTGGTTCATCAACCAAAGGAGGTTCATCACCATCTATCCCTTGTGGTGGTACACCAGCTGCTGGTGGAGAGGATTCTTGCTCCCCCTGCTCGACACCCTGAGCTTCTTCTTCTGCTTCTGGATCTCGATCCTGCATATCCTCATTATCTGTGGCGGACTGTAATGGTGCAGGATTTGGAGTATCGGAATTAAGCTCTCTTGATGAAGCTTCAGTTCCTATGTTCTGGTTTTTATGGAACACAACGTCCCTACTTCTGACAATTCTCTCTGTCACTGGATCCCATAACTTGTATCCGAATTCTTCATCTCCATATCCAACAAAGATACATGGAGTTGACTTAACATTGAGCTTATGTCTCAGCTCCTTGGATACGTGTGCAAAGGCTTTGCACCCAAACACTCTCAGGTGAGAGTAAGAGACATTTTTTCCACACCAAACCTTTTCAGGAATTTCAAATTCCAGTGGTGCAGAAGGTGATCTGTTGATCAGGTAACAGGCAGCTAGAACAGCTTCACCCCAGAATGGCTTGGGTAACTTGGCCATACTGAGCATGCATCTTGTTCTTTCAATGATGGTCTGGTTCATTCTTTCTGCTACACCATTGTGCTGAGGGGTATATGGGACCGTCTTCTCATGTCGAATACCGCGATCAGCGCAGTATGCAGCGAACCTTTTGGAGACATATTCTCCTCCATTGTCCGTTCGCAGGCACTTCAACTTCTTTCCTGTCACTCTTTCCACTAGGGTGTGGAAATTCTTGAAGTGCTCGAAGACCTGATCCTTTGACTTCAAAACATATACCCAGACCTTTCGTGAAGCATCATCAATGAATGTCACGAAATATATGTTACCTCTCAATGACTCTTCTTCCATGGGACCACATACATCAGAGTGTACCAGACTCAACAACTCTGATCTTCTCTTCGTAGAGGATTTAAACGAGACTCTACATTGTTTGCCAAACAAACAGTACTCACAAGGGTTTAACGCTGTTCCTTTGGCAACTTTGATAAGTGCCTTCTTTGCAAGTGTATCCAACCCTTTCTCACCCATGTGTCCGAGTCTCTTGTGCCACAGATTCGGTGATGCCTCGTCTTCCACTGTATTGAGGCTATCAGAACCGATCTTCACATGGGTTTTGTACAACGTACCGCAAATATGTCCTCGGGCGACAACCATGGCACCTTGTGACAGCTTCCAAGTGCCTTTGCTGAAGTAGCTGTCATAGCCCTGTCGATCAAGGGCTGTCCCGGAAATCAGGTTGAGCCGAAGGTCAGGAATGTGTCGAACATCTTTCAACACCATGGTGCAACCAACGTTGGTTTTTATCTGCACTTCGCCAACTCCCACGATCTTCGAGGAACTGGCATTCCCCATCCTTACCGTACCAAAGTCTCCTGCTTTGTACGTAGTGAAAAATTCACTATGGGAAGTGGCGTGGTATGATGCTGCTGTGTCTACCACCCACTCAACATCATGACTTGCAACGTGCAGACACGTCTCGTCACTAGTGGAGAGTATTGCCACATCTCTCGAAAGAGTGACAAGGGTTTCACCATCTTCTTTCTTCAGCTTACAACTTTGACCTTGCTCCCTTAAAAACTTGCGGCAGTGTTTCCTCATGTGGCCTTCTTTGCCACAATGGAAACATTTCATGTTACTCATCTGCTGGTTCCTGCTACTGCTGGACCTTCCACGTGGTTAAGACTTCCCTCTGTTTCTGCCTCCACTTCTCCCTCTATCATTACCTTGAGGCCTTTCTCTACTCTCGGTGACAAGGACATGAGTTTGATTCATGCTTGTCTCTTTTCGTCTGGCCTCCTCATTAAACAGGGCATCCTTAACCATCGTCATGGTAAGTTTGCCATCTAGAGTAGAGTTACTTAGGGAGACCACCAGCGTCTCCCAACTGTCTGGTAATGAACTGAGAAGTAGCAGGGCTTGTTCTTCATCGCCAAGATTCAAGTTGACGGACTCGAGCTGGTTAACTAGGTTTTGAAACTCGCTAGTATGCTCGGCAACAGAGGTATCGCTTTTCAACTTCAAGTTAACAAGCCGTCTCATCAAGAGGGCCTTGTTTCGAGCAGTCTTAGCCTGATACATATCCTCTAACTTTTTCCAGAGATTATATGCATCCGTCTCCTGGGCCACGTGGTGAAAAACACTATGGTCAATCTATTGCCCGATTTGACCAATAGTCTTCTTGTGCATCTTTTTCCACACTTGATCCGTAACTTCATCTGGCTTCTTCCCTTCATCTTCCAAAGGGTCAGACAGATCTTTACAGTTCAATAGATCCTCCATCCGAGGCCTCCAAAGACTGTAGTTTGAGGCAGTCAGTTTTATCATGGCGCCTGATGCTGAATCCTCCATGGATTTAGACTGATTCTAAATACAAAATGCAAGTACAGGATCTTTGAAGTGGAATATCGTAAAACGAACGTTACTGTTGTGTCTGGAACGCTTGATTTTGTTGGAAACAAGTCTTGTTTCATCAAAATCGGACTCAGATAGCACAAGGAATGAGCAAAAGAACCAAAACAGGAACACTGTCGGGCGTGCAGTGCGTGGCGCGAACAAAAATGCGTAGGCGCGTGTACGTCACGCGCAGAGAACTCCTCTGGTGCACGTGGAACGCGTAGGCGCGTGTCACTCACGTGCTCTATGGAGCCAGGGACACGTCGGGCGCGTGAACTTCACGCAAGGTCCTCACTGGAGCGCATGTGGCGCGTGTGTGAGCGTGAGACTCACGCGCTCGATAATCTCCTGGGCGCGTGTGACGCGTGTCGAGAGTGGGTGTCACTCTCCTATCTTCAGGCGACGTGTGGGGGAGCGTGCAGTCTCCATTCGGCCTCTGGTTTTCACCGCTTTTCTTGTCTTGATGAGACGAACACAGTGGTATGCTCAAATTTGAAAACTGAGCTACACACTAAAACCGAGTTTTCTGAAATAAAAACTCCTTCCAACAAACGCTCTGATACCACTTGTTGGGGGAATCAACACAGTGGAAGGGGTAAAAGCGGCAATAAAAGAGTACACTCATGCACTCAGTGACACCAAGAATTTAACGTGGTTCGGCAACTGCCTACATCCACAGAAAAGAGCTTCACTAATAAATAGTGGAACACAAGAAAATATTACAGAGGTGGAGGATCACACTCCACTCAACTCAACTCTTTTCTTTTCTTTCAGAACTCTCTCGGCTCTCTCTCTTTTCTTTTCTCCTTGGGTGTATCTGAACCTCTCACCTGAAGCTTCAATTTATAGATGCATTGCTTCACGTATGAATGCATTTATCATTGCATTCAATAGGTAGTTAGGCGCTGAGGGTTAAGCAGCAAGCAGCCATTGTGGACTGCTTGCTTGGGCAGGGATTTCAACAGATGGGACATGTTTTTCTATATATTCAGTTTCTTGAAGAGAATTATGCTCTTTACTCTCATTATTCTGATTGGCATGGGCTGGTCGTTTTTAAGCCCTATTTTCAGGACAAGGAGAAGAAGGACTTGATGATTGTGATCCCGCTTCAGGTCGTGGCAGGCCGTTCGCACAGGATTGGGTCACCTGGAAGCAGGCATTCTTGCTAGTCGATGTGGTTTGCTGATGTGCGGTGTTGCTCCCTATCGTGTGGTCTATCAAGAACTTGCATGAGGCGGCGAGGATCAACGGCAAGGCGGCGGTTAATTTGACCTTATATATTTTAATTAACAAATACTACTTATAATATACTATAATATACGTATTTACTAAATTTGAAACAAATACCATTCGAACTGTAAATAATATTGTTCGAATGGTAACTTAAATCTGTTCAAACGTATAATCTATCGTTCGAACGGTTCTGTACATATAAGTTATTGGGGAGGGAGGATTTTCAACACCGCCGTTCCCAATCATTTGAAAACTGAGAAATAACGGTTGAATGCCCTTTTTGCGCCACCATAATCACCACCCATGTCAAAGCCTCTTCCTCCCAAGTACAGGTATGCTCCTCAAAAGTTATTTTATCATTTATTTTTGACGTTTTATTTTTTTATTTGTTTTCTCTAAAAAAGTTATATTTTTCCACCAATAGGCATCGTAGGACACCACAAATCCACCGTAGAATATTTAAAAATGAATGATAGTATGTGGTTTGTTTAAGAAACAAATTCCATGGGTTTTCATGGCCGTTGAGTTGACTCAGTCATGGCTAAGCTTGATTCATTTTCCGTTCGAACGCGACTGGTTAGCGTTTGAATGTATTAACCAAAAACCGTTCAAACACTATTTATCTATTCGAACAGTCTGAACCAAACATGATGGTGTCCATTCGACCACTATTGTATCCGTTCGAAGACTAAAGTATCTATTCGAGCACATTCAAACGGTCTGAACCAATTAATTTATATTAACTTATTAATTTATTTTTATCACATTTTGTTGTTCTATCAATTAATTTATTAAATTACTATTAGTATATAATTTTGTGAATATTTAAAAATATTACATTTTATCACAATGTTGAATATATATTTTATTTTTAAAATTTCAGGTTGATAATAACGTCTTATAGGGGACATAAGCGTAGCAGATCAGGTGAACCTTCCATCCAAATAGTCGAGAGATGACTATTTTACTAGAGCAGCGGGTGAAATTGTCTGATTTCGTGACTCTTATCTGGGAGGTCATTCCCTACAATCAGTCTTCAGCGATCGTGGTTGGGCACCAATCCTAGATCAGAGAGAAGAAGCATGGGAGCTCGTATCCTATATTGACATCATTGCTGAGTTCTATAAAGAGCTCAGTGGTGCCAGCCCAGATGATGGAGGGGCGTACATGATCTCTATCCAAAGAGCTCCAGTTATATTTTTAGCAAACGGACTCGCTGAATATCTCGGTATTCCTTGACTGCGCGATGCCTATCAGAACATGCTACCTAGAGAGTCTGATCAGTTGGGTGATGCGGAGATGGCTCAGGGCGAGAGAGCAGTTTATACAGATGAGCTTGATACCCTCGCTGATCATGAGGTGAGGGACTTGATTGTTGGTCCAGATATTTCTATGTATGATGGGATGAAGAACATCAGGAAGGGAAATTTATCTTCTTTCTTCAAGATCATGAATCTAATAATCACTAACAATATTGACCCTCGGTAGCACAAGACTGAGGTTGGCATGGATCAAGCGAAATTTATTATACGGGTTGTTTGTGGTATTTCTATCGACCTCGTGGGGTATATATTTCATAAGATTCGATCAGAGGCACGGTACATTACAACATATATACTGTCATTCGGGATCCTGATCACTCGATTTCTGCTATATTCTGGGGTCGTGCCAGATGTTGCCAAGCGAGCACGGGAGCTGGTGGGACCGATCAACAGCACCACTTTGTCATGAAGCACGGGACACTCGAGACTTTGTCTTCGTCGACTTGTTCTTGACTGGGTTGATATTCAGCGAGATGCACAGTCGGGAGATCCTAGAGTATCGGCTGGTGAAGCATCTACTCATGAGGAGATGGCTGCCATACTGTGTGCAGAGATCGGTGGACACACATCAGTGGTGATTGATGCAATGTGTACGAATACAGCCGGGAGATTGACTGGTGTATAGATGATAAGTAGAACAACTCAATTAGTTTAACAAGAATAAATTAAAAATAAAAATAAAAAAATAATTTTAAAATATGTAAAGTAGCATTCCTCTAACCACTGTTCGAACACATCATTTTAATTTTATGTTCAAACATTGATTAAGTTACCATTCAAACGACATATGAATATGTTCAAACGGTAAGTCAATTTCTCGCCAAAATTTATGGACTTAACCGGCCAATTTACTGTTTGATTATAAATAATATATGTTTGAACATTGTTTAACCTTAAAGTTCAAACGCATTTGTATGTTATTCAAACGTTAAGTCAATGTCCTTCTAAATATTTTACTAAATGCGCCAAATTATCGTTCGACTATATATATTTTCCGTTCGAATGTTCAAACGAGTATCTTATTAGGGATAAAACTTTTCGTTCCAAAATATTCCGTTTGAACGTGTTCGAATGGAAAACTCCTTCAGTCATTGTTTTGGAACAAAATTTGAAATTTGTCTCTACATCTCATTTTTTAGAACAATTTTCAATTCGTCCTTACATATCATTTTTTGGAACAATTTTTAATTTGTTCCATAGAAAAATCATCCCAATAGCTTTTTTTTGTTGTAGTGTCCATGCCTATATATAGAGTCAACATGTAACCTTCGAATCATCTGATTAAGCATTCTTGAATTATTATATCTAATTTATTGCTGACTTAAGCATTGGAGGGGTCACAGTCACACCATGCTACCGACTTAACGATCACGACTGGTAGTAAGACACGTCCTTTAGATTTATGATCTCCCGCTACTTATTTCTTTTTCTTCTTATCAATACTCATGAGATTTCTAGCTGCGTACGTACCTACTTTTTTTTTTCCTCTTTCGGTTTTCTGTTTTAATGGGTTGGGTGTAAAAAATGCCGTTTCCTACTACTACTACTACTACTACTACTATTATTATTATTATTATTATTATTATTATTATTATTATTATTATTATTATTGTTGTTGTTGTTGTTGCTTCCTACTATTAATATTATTTTACTACTACTACTTATACCAATTGAGTTGGCCGGTGTCAGATGGATGATTCATTATTTTCCTATTGAAGAGTTATTTTTTGTTATCAAACCCAACCAAATTATGCTATTCTATTTCCACGTTCTATTAAAGCATCCTCCTGCATGTAATTCATGTAGAAGCAATTGGCAGTCCCACTCATCCCTATGTGAAATGATCAAGACAATTCTCTAAACCTTGAAAATCCAAGAAATTGTAGTCTGAAAAGTAAGCAAATTAAGGGTACAAACTGCAACCGCTAGTTGCCATAACATGAATAATCCTTCCATACTTCAATCATTGGAGACTATATTACATCAGCTACAAAAGTGACAAGGTAGAACAGTATGTAGTGACTTACCTTTTTGTACGTAGGAAAGAAAGGAAAATGTGGTCTCTGCAATTGCAACCAGCAGCAACATCACAGCTGCCAGAACTGAAAGCCATGCCTAAGGACTATTGAAATAATCGCGCCTTAATTTTGCCATCCACACATTCCGGCGTTTGGAACAGTGCTTGTTCACTTCCTTCAAAATGCCAGAATAATAGATCAAGCCGGATCCACTAAAAATGACGTAGTGACTAAGCTTGTTGAACATGTACATGTTGGAAACAACTTCATCTTCCCCCATCAAGTTTTCAATAATTCCATTTTAACGCAGTACTTCAACATCTTTTGAAGTGTAAATAAGATAATCCATGAGAACAACGTACATAGTCAGTGACATACCTAGTATGCATGTTTCGACTATATTGCTCATATGCAATTAGGTTTCAAAAGATTGACTCCGTACGGTCTACTATTTCCTAATGTCGAATTTCCAAGATCCCATTTGTGAACTTTATTTCAAACAAGTTACAAGAAATCAGGCACTTTTCAACGATTTTAATATCACCGCAATTAGTAATTATTTGGGGCAATTTTTGTTTCTTTGTTGAAATCCAACGCCATGTATTCAAAATGCTAATGCTAAAATTGTCGTGCACTTATTTGTGGCGACTTTTAGACTTTTTGCAACTATATATTCTCACCGCAAATAAAATTTATGACTGTAGCGCTATTTTATTTGCGACGAATAGGAGAATTGCCAGAATTGATCCTTTTGCGGTGAACTAACCTAATACTGGCGAATAAAAAGCGCTAGAAATAGGTTTTTACAAAATTTATGAAAAATTGTAGATTACTATTTGCAACGAATTTTTAGTAGCTGGAAATGAGTAGTTCCAACAATTTTTAAAGCTGGCGAATGTATAACAGTTCGGCTTTGGCAGCGACGTTTATAGTTTTTGCGGCGGGTTAATATCGCCGGAAAAGCTAATAAAATTTAAAAATCCCACATTCCCCTTCTTCTTTTCCCTCCACCACCCCCCCCCTCCCCCCTCTGTCTACCCAATCCCTCTTCTCCCTCAACCCACGCCGCCGCGTTTAACCCTCGTGGTAGGGATATAAACCACCATTATACCCGTGGCTGGGCCACATTCCATGTTTCACCCCCGTGATAGGGTTATAAACCACCATTATACCCGTGGCTGGCCATTTTCCATGTTTCACCCCCGTGGTAGGGTTATAAACCACCATTATACCCCGTGGCTGGGCCTTAACAGAAACAGAAATGATTTCATCGAAAATCCGGTTACAATCATATACAGAATCAGAACATCATGCCAAGATTCTCAGATGACACATCATATCAAAACAAAACACTGAAAAGCTTCAGATCATTTCCCATGTTCGAGATAAAAATAAACAAAATATTCTCATTTGTTCACCACAAAACTTTTAGAATTTCCTTATTCGTTCTTTTACATAGTTCTGAAACAAAGTGCACAAAACTAGCTCATGTCTACACCAGTCATGACAGAAAACACTTTTTATGATATTGAATTTATGCAGATGCAGAATAAACATTTGAGGTTGATCATCTCTTTCAAAAAAAACTAAACACATTTATTCTCAAAGTCAACCTCCTTTTATTTATTTTATGCAAAACTAGTATATGAACCCCGCTTACCTGACTTCTTCGTATTATCAACACCTTGAGCCGGAATTCTATTAGTAATACCACCTAAACAAAAAGAACATATATCCAACAATTAATAACCAATCTAGTAGACTGCTATTTATTGAATAATAAATCAAAACAGTCCCTTCACAGCTCCGTAACTATCTAACAATTAAACCCGAACAACTTTTTCTCCAAATCATTCGCATTTAAAACCCAAAACAGCCACCACTTTCTATTAACACCAACCAACTATAATTATTCCCAAAACCAACCACAGCAACTCCAATAATTAAAATATAATCCAACCCAAACTTCACTTCCAATCTTCGAATAAAACAATTTCAGTGCACACATCAATACTCTAATCATTCAACAATCCAAAACTTACACAAAAAATTCAATACAACTAGTTCCAAAACACCCATCATTTTATACCAAAAAGTCTCAAATAATATTCCAAAATTGACTCACAAAACACCCAAGATTATACTCCTCAACATCCTTAAATCTAACACACTCCACTGCTCCAACAATTAAAATACATCAACCCACAATAAAAGTCACAAAATTTTCTACTGAAAGAATTTAATGGTCTGCGCAAAAGGAAAAAATGATCAAGTGTGTTGCACGGCCAACCAAATGTGTGTGTGTGGTAGAATAAACCGAAGGGAAGAATTACAATGGCTTATGGAATGTGTGATTGCAAGTATAAGAATAAAATTAAGAGTAATATTAAAGGGTAGGCGGATTAATTACCGAAAGTAGAGATGAACAATTACTCCAAAGGATAGTCCCAATGAAGACAATATTCGGACTCACGAAACTGCACAGCCGAAACCCAAGGAAGAAAAGAAAAAAATAAAGAACTACAAAATCATCTAAGAGGTACAGAGAAAACAATGGGTGGAAGAAGAAAAACAGAGAGAGAAAAAAAAAGGAAACTACCGTGCAACCAAGTCCACGACGAGGAGCTTGAAGACCCACGGAAATCGCAGCACAACCGAAAACTGTAGAGGGGAAAAAATTTCTGGGTGATTCAAGTAAAATGCAGATGTGATGCGGACGAAAATTTCTGTGTAGAAACTGCAGAAACCAGCTCAGCGTGGGAATCAGGCACACGGAATGGAGCAGTTTTCGGAGGCAGAGCAGTTGAGAAAGAAAGAAGAAGAAGAAAGGGAAGGAGAAGAAACCGACGGAAGGAAAGGAGAAGAGAAAGGAAAGGGATCACTTACCCAAAACGGCGTCGTTCGTGTCCCTCAGAACATGCACGCGGGCTGGGCTTCAAGAAACGGGTTGACTCCTACGAGCTGGGCTTCAAGCCTATTGTTACATTCTTCCCCCCTTAAAAAAAAAATTCCGTCCCCGGAATTTGTCACAAGCCCTTAGGATCGTCGTCGAACAACTGTGGGTACTTGACTTGCATTTCCTCTTCTAATTCCCAAGAGGCTTCACTGATAACATGATTATTCCATACCACCTTAACCAATGGAATAGTCCGATTACGTAACACTTGTTCTTTTCTCTCTACAATCCGCACCAGCTCTTCTGTACAAGTCTGATCTTCTTGAAATTGAAGAGGCTCGTAATCAATAACGTGAGTGGGGTCAGGTACATACTTCCTTAGCTTAGATACGTGAAATACATTGTGTACACCTGAGAGCGCGGGTGGTAGGGCTACTCTATAAGCCACTGGTCCAATCCGATCAAGAATCTCAAATGGTCCGATGTACCTAGGGCTCAACTTACCCTTCTTTCCAAACCTCATTACCCCTCTCATGGGTGCAATCCTCAAGAATACCTTGTCCCCAACCTCAAATTCTAATTGGCGAAGACGATTATCTGCGTAGCTTTTCTGTCGACTCTGAGCTGGTCTC
The DNA here is from genome assembly GCA_022457165.1 of Juglans mandshurica. Classification (NCBI taxonomy): domain Eukaryota; kingdom Viridiplantae; phylum Streptophyta; class Magnoliopsida; order Fagales; family Juglandaceae; genus Juglans; species Juglans mandshurica. The sequence continues at coordinate 31,342,039 of CM039619.1, read as the reverse complement.
ATTCTAGTTCGAATGGTCTCAATCTTCTTTGTTGTCTTCTGTATGATCTCTGGACCCAAAATTTGTCTTTCACCCACTTCGTCCCAATATAAAGGAGATCTACACTTCCTACCATAAAGTGCTTCATAAGGTGCCATCTCAATACTAGCCTGGTAACTGTTATTATAAGCAAACTCGACTAAAGGCAAGTGTCGAATCCAAGTCCCCTTAAAATCGAGCATACGAGCTCTCAACATGTCTTCCAAAATTTGAATGGTCCTTTCCGACTGACCATCTGTCTGTGGGTGAAACGCCGTGCTGAAATTTAACTTTATGCCCATGGCCTCTTGTAAGCTTCGCCAAAATTTTGAAGTGAAATGCGGATCCCTATCCGACACAATGGACACAGGTACCCCATGCAACCTCACTATTTCCTGTATATAAAGCTCGGCTAGTTTCTCCAACTTATAAGAAACTTTGATAGGTACAAAATGAGCTGTCTTCGTCAAACAGTCTACTATCACCCAAATTGCATCTTGTCCGGTCTGTACCCGTGGAAGGCCTGTAACAAAATCCATAGAAATATGTTCCCATTTCCATTCTGGAATCTGAAGTGGTTGCAATAACCCTGCTGGTCGTTGGTGTTCTACTTTGACCTGTTGGCATGTTAAGCACTGTGCCACAAATTGTGCAATCTCTCTCTTCATGCCCTCCCACCAAAAAGACTATTTCAAATCTCGATACATTTTCGTACTACCCGGATGAACTGTGTAAGGGGAGCGGTGCGCCTCTTCAAGGATAAGTCTTTTTATTACAACACAGTCCGGTACACAACATCTGTTTCCAAACCTTAATACTCCAACTTCAGAAACATTAAACTCAGGTTTATCGCCTTTTTCTACTTCTTCAATTAATCTCGCCAACTTAGAATCTTCTTTTTGGGCGAGCTTGATTCTGTCTATCAAAGCTGGTTGAACTACTAAACTGGCTATTAATGCCTGCTGGTCACCCACGACTACTTCAATACTGGCTCTTTCCAAGTCCATTAAAAGTGGGGTTGAGTGGTAAGAGTTGCAATTACTGGTCCCACTGGCTTCCTGCTAAGTGCATCAGCGACAACATTAGCTTTGCCTGGATGGTACTTAATGTTGCAGTCATAATCCTTGACTAGTTCGAGCCATCTCCTCTGTCTCATATTCAGTTCTTTCTGAGTGAAGAAGTACTTCAAACTCTTGTGATCCGTGTAGATTTCGCACCTTTCACCATACAAATAATGCCTCCAGATTTTAAGTGCAAAGACAACGGCGGCCAACTCCAAATCATGTGTGGGGTAATTTTGTTCATATGTCTTCAATTGCCGAGAAGCATAAGCTATTACCTTTCCATGCTGCATCAAAACACATCCCAAACCCAATCGTGAAGCGTCACTATAAACCACAAATCCTCCTCTTTCGCTAGGGACTGTTAGAACTGGAGCTGTCACCAATCTCTTCTTCAATTCCTGGAAGCTTTCCTCACATTTTTCAGTCCAAACATACTTGTTGTTCTTCCTTGTGAGGGCGGTAAGGGGAACCGCTATTTTTGAGAAATTGTCTATAAATCGACGGTAATAACCAGCCAAACCCAAGAAGCTTCTGACTTCATGCACATTGGTTGGTTGAGTCCAGTTAACTATTGCTTCAATTTTTCTGGGGTCTACAGAAATGCCATCCCTTGAGACTACATGTCCCAAAAATGCAATAGACTCAAGCCAAAATTCACACTTCTTCAACTTAGCAAATAATTTCTTATCCCTGAGTGTCCCTAGTACTTGTCTTAGATGATCTTCATGTTCAGCTTTGCTCTTAGAGTAGATTTATATATCGTCAATAAACACCACTACAAATTTATCCAGAAACTCATGAAATACTCGATTCATCAAGTCCATAAATACTGCTGGGGCGTTGGTTAAACCAAAAGGCATGACTAGAAATTCATAGTGGCCATACCTGGTCCTGAAAGCTGTCTTAGGCACATCTTCTACCTTGATTTTTAATTGATGATAACCTGATCTGAGATCAATTTTAGAGAACACCTGCGCACCTTGCAACTGATCAAATAAATCATCGATGCGGGGCAACAGATATTTATTCTTTATGGTCACTCGATTCAGTTCCCTGTAGTCTATACACATCTTCATTGTCCCATCGTTCTTCTTCACAAACAAAACTGGAGCTCCCCAAGGTGACACACTAGGTCTGACGAAACCTTTGTCTAATAAGTCTTGCAACTGTTCTTTGAGCTCGGCTAACTCTGATGGTGCCATTCGATAAGGGGCTTTGGAAAGAGGCGCCGTGCCTGGAGCTAATTTAATAGCAAACTCTACCTCCAGCTCAGGCGGTAATCCAGACAAATTTTCAGGAAAAACTTCTGGATATTCCCTCACAATAGGAATCTCTTCTAGTTTCAATTCTTCTTTTGGTTCATCCACCACAAAAGCCAAATACCCTTGACACCCGTCACGTATTAACTTATCAACCTGAAAAGCAGAAATAACTGATGGAGGGATACACACTCTAGAACCCATAAATCGAAGTTCCTCTTCTTTCGAAAACTTGAACACCACTTCCCTTTTAAAACAATCAATACTAGCATAACTGGAAGCTAACCAATCCATCCCCCAAAATCACATCAAACCCAGTCATAGGAAAAACTATCAAGTTAGCTGGCATTTCCTTCTCGCTAATAGTTATTGGACACTTGAGTAAAATCTTGTTACAAGTCACTATATCACCAGTTAGGGTAGAGACCCTCAAATTGTAGTCCATCTCATCAGCATCAATGGGGCACAATTTAACATAATCCATTGAAATAAAGGAGTGGGTAGCCCCCGAGTCAAATAAAACAGTAGCCTTATTGAGAAATAAGGGAATAATTCCTAGTTACGTCATATAACCCATAGAGATAATAAGATAAATAATCCTTAATTCTCAACAAAGAAAATTTTAAGAGATGGTTAGAGAATTATACTTGTGATGACATCATCCTTGTCCTCAGCTTCTCCTGGTGTCAAAGCAAACACCCGAGCAGGTACAGTCCTCCGCTGATTGTTGCCTTGATTATTCGGCCTAAAGTTTTGGGGTGGGTTGGGCCTTCTATTGTTCTCCGCAAGCAATGGACATTCTCTAATGAAATGCCCATCCTTACCGCATTTGAAACATGATCCCACTTCCTTCCTGCACTCCCCATGGTGTATGCAGTTCCAGAACTTACAGGGGTTAGGTGTATGATTTCCCTGTATCTGTCTCTGACTTGAACTGCTCCCCTCATTTCTCTTTTTCCATTGCCCTTGATCCGAACTAGGAAACCCTTGTGGAGCAGCTCTCTTCCTTTGTTCTTGCAATTCAGCACCCCTCTTAAGATTCTGTTCAACTAGCATCGCCTTGTGTACTAATTCTGAAAAATTCTGAATCTGTAAGATCATCACCCATTCATAAATCCTGTAGTTCAAGCCTTCTTCAAACTTCCTAGTCTTTTTCTCCTCATCGGGAATTAAGTATGCGGCGAAACGTGATAATTCCGCAAACCTTGCAGCATACTGGCGCACAGTCATGGTCCCTTGCACCAAATTGGTGAACTCTCAGGCTCTTGCATCCCTATCTGCCTTAAGGAAAAATCGATCGAAAAAACTCTGCTTGAATTGAGCCCAAACAATTACTCCAATCCCTTCAGCTTCCCTGATAACTTTCTCAGAATTCCACCATCTCTTTGCTTCTCCAGATAATTTGAAGGCTGCGAACTTGCCTTTTTGCTGATCGGTACACTCCAAAACACCAAATATTTCTTCAATGTCTTGTATCCAATCTTGCGCAGCGTTCGCATCGCCTCTTCCATCAAAGGTGGGAGGATGCGTTCGATTAAATTGTTCGAACGTGCAACCCCCACCATTGTCATCTTCATTCAAATCTTCAAGAGTTCGAACTCTACGACGAGCAGCCATTCTGAAAGTCTAAACTCGGTGAAACGTTCTAAAATAAAAGAAAACGAAAATACCAGGTAAATAGAAATAAATATGAGGATAAATAAAATATACATATAAACACATATACATATATATATATATATCAAATAACTATGCAAATCTGACATCACTCATAACACACGTATATCATTAGAATTCTCAAAGTTCCAAACTCAACTCCTAACATCAGCCAAATCTAAACCTCAAATCCCATCAAAATCAATCTTAATGTTATTAAAACTCAAACTTAAATACCCCCATGACTATTATAATCCTCCAATTCCTATTTTGAAATTTCCACATCTTATGAACCCACAGATATCTAAACCTCCAAGGTCTACAGTATACAGAATTCAAACCTGGCTCTGATACCAACTGTAACGTCCCGATCCCGAGGGTCCGGAGAGTTAACTCATAAAACCTGATAATCATCTCTAACAAGGCTAGAGTACTTCCAAATTCAAGAATATATCCATTTTCCAAACCTCAAATCGAACGTAAATGCTTCAATTAAAATAAATCAAATAAACTCATTTATCCAATATTCAATCCAACAATCCAAATAAAATCAATTCTTCTTCATGTCTTAAATAACAACTAGAACTTTTATAACATTAACATAGTCTCATAAACCGTCTAAATCCATTGAAGCAAACTTAAGAAAGATAATTAACTTCCAACACCAACACTAATATCATGAGATACCCGACAACAAAACAAAGCTAATCTTCTCCATAGATTCTAATACTGATCTTCAGCTGAGTCATCGATGTCATCTAAAATATTATGAAGATTAACGGGGTGAGTTATCAACAACTCAGCAAGCAGAGAGCATATACTAGCATGTAAACATGAGCATTTATAACATTTGATAAGTCGAACAAGACATCTACTTTCAGAATGCAGGAACAAAACTTGTACAAAAACTTTAGAGCGAAATTTTCAGAAAAATATGCTTATTCCAAAAAGAAAATCCGTTGGCATTTCTAAACTGAAACATTAAAATCTTATCATCGTTTGATATCACATCGGGACAATACCATGTTTAACCCCCGTGGTAGGGTTATAAACCACCATTATACCCGTGGATGGGCCATATTCTATGTTTCACCCCCGTGGTAGGGTTATAAACCACCATTATACCCGTGACTGGGCCATTTTCCATGTTTCACCCCGTGGTAGGGTTATAAACCACCATTATACCTGTGGCTGGGCCATTTTCCATGTTTCACCCCGTGGTAGGGTTATAAACCACCATTATACCCGTGGCTGGGCCTTAACAGAAACAGAACGGATTTCATCGAAAATCCGGTTACAATCATATACAGAATCAGAACATCATGCCAAGATTCTCAGATGACACATCATATCAAAACAAAACACTGAAAAGCTTCAGATCATTTCCCATGTTCGAGATAAAAATAAACAAAATATTCTCATTTGTTCACAACAAAACTTTTAGAATTTCCTTATTCGTTCTTTTACATAGTTCTGAAACAAAGTGCACAAAACTAGCTCATGTCTACACCAGTCATGACAGAAAACACTTTTTATGATATTGAATTTATGCAAATGCAGAATAAACATTTGAGGTTTATCATCTCTTTCAAAAAAAACTAAACACATTTATTCTCAAAGTCAACCTCCTTTTATTTATTTTATGCAAAACTAGTTTATGAACCCCGCTTACCTGACTTCTTCATATTATCAACACCTTGAGCCGGAATTCTATTAGTAATACCACCTAAACAAAAAGAACATATATCCAACAATTAATAACCAATCTAGTAGACTGCTATTTATTGAATAATAAATCAAAACAGTCCCTTCACAGCTCCGTAACTATCTAACAATTAAACCCGAACAACTTTTTCTCCAAATCATTCGCATTTAAAACCCAAAACAACCACCACTTTCTATTAACACCAACCAACTATAATTATTCCCAAAACCAACCATAGCAACTCCAATAATTAAAATATAATCCAACCCAAACTTCACTTCCAATCTTCGAATAAAACAATTTCAGTGCACACATCAATACTCTAATCATTCAACAATCCAAAACTTACACAAAAAATTCAATACAAGTAGTTCCAAAACACCAATCATTTTATACCAAAAAGTCTCAAATAATATTCCAAAATTGACTCACAAAACACCCAAGATTATACTCCTCAACATCCTTTATTCTAACACACTCCACTGCTCCAACAATTAAAATACATCAACCCACAATAAAAGTCACAAAATTTTTTACTGAAAGAATTTAATGGTCTGCGCAAAAGGGAAAAATGATCAAGTGTGTTTCACGGCCAACCAAATGTGTGTGTGTGGTAGAACAAACCGAAGGGAAGAATTACAATGGAATGTGTGATTGCAAGTATAAGAATAAAATTAAGAGTAATATTAAAGGGTAGGCGGATTAATTACCGAAAGTAGAGATGAACAATTACTCCAAAGGATAGTCCCAATGAAGACAATATTCGGACTCACGAAACTGCACACAGCCGAAACCCAAGGAAGAAAAGAAAAAAATAAAGAACTACAAAATCATCTAAGAGGTACAGAGAAAACAATGGGTGGAAGAAGAAAAACAGAGAGAGAAAAAAAAAAGGAAACTACCGTGCAACCAAGTCCACGACGAGGAGCTTGAAGACCCACGGAAATCACAGCACAACCAAAAACTGTAGAGGGGAAAAAATTTCTGGGTGATTCAAGTAAAATGCAGATGTGATGCGGACGAAAATTTCTGTGGAGAAACTGCAGAAACCGGCTCAGCGTGGGAATGAGGCATACGGAATGGAGCAGTTGAGAAAGAAAGAAGAAGAAGAAAGGGAAGGAGAAGAAACCGACGAATGGAAAGGAGAAGAGAAAGGAAAGGGATCACTTACCCAAAACGGCGCCGTTCGTGTCCCTCAGAACATGCACGCGGGCTGGGCTTCAAGAAACGGGTTGACTCCTACGGGCTGGGCTTCAAGCCGATTGTTACAACCACCATTCTCTTCATCCTCATCGGTAGGTCATCTCTCCTCCACTGTCTCTCCCTTTCTCTCTCTCATCACTCACTTTTGTGCTGCAAAAGTGTGAAATAGAGAAGATTATTGTGTGTCTTTGTTGTCTGTGTTGGTAGCTTTGAGTTGGTGCTTTGTGATGTAGGTAATTAGAACTGGATTGCTTCTTTAATGGATCTGGGTTATGAACATGAAGTTAGGATTTTGTTTCAATTTTGTGTGAATGATGTTCGTGTTATACTGGTAGCTCTAGGGTTTTGTTCGCTTAAGGATTTTTTTTGCATTTGAGAAGATTTTACTTTGCAATTGTCCTTTCCATAGAACCGCACTGAATCCCATACTGATCTGCCATAACAACTCACATTAGCTTGTAAATTTATTTTGGTGAAATTTGTTTGTCAACCTAACATTTATATATATATATATATAAAGGGTTTAGAAAACATACCAAGCTCCATAGAAATTTAAAGAAGAGGGGTGTTTGATGAGAACAAAGCCCAGGATATCTTCATAGAACCGCACTGAATCCCATACTAATCTGCACATAATAGACACATGGTTCAAAGAGAGCAGTGGTAATGCCCCATAGCTGCTTGCTTCTATTGGGAAATCATATGCAAAACACACACACCAACGATGACAAATAAAGTAAAGGCAATCACAATTAAGTACATGACACACAATTTACATCGTTTGGCAAATTGGCCAAAAATCTTATTAACCAGAGGAGACTACAATCACTTTATCTCAACTCACACTCTCTAGGGCTTTTTGCTATCTCACACAATATGCACTCACTAGACAATTGTTCTCTTTCAAAATATGCTTGAGACTATTAAAGACATGTCAAAATATCACATATATATAGCACACGGCATGGAAACCCTAATCTGGCAAAACTGCGTACTTCGCTCAAGCAGCGTGTCAAGCGTTCCTCGTGCGAATAGCCAAATGCACGTTGGCTTGAGCGGGGTGTCGATCGGGATTAGAGCAAACACTAGGGTTTGCATCTTGCTCAAGCGGAATGTCGAACGAGACTCAAGCAAACTCTCAGATTTGAACTTCACTCGAGCGGTATATCAAGCCAACTTTCAGCAAACACATTTTTCAGCTAAAAAATCGGTCTCCACATATGCCCCAACAATCTCCTACTTGGAGACTGGGTCTCCACATGCCAGCCACTGCTTCCAGCCAAGCCCTATCATCTTTGCAGCTCAAAGCTCCCATCTTCAAGCCAGAAGAAGCATTGAAGTCAATCCCGACTTCAGTCTTCCATGTACATTGCCCCCAGTCAGCACATCCATAGGGTGACTCATAACTACCACTGCACCAGAAGTATCCGGTCTTGAACCAATCTTGGTAATCTTAGCCAACTTTCCCAGGAACGACAAAGCTGACTCCCTTTGGCTTTCTCACATGTTTCGCGTGATCAAACCTGCCTTTTTACACTCTTGCATTTCCCTGCACATCACTGGACCCTAATGTTAAATACAAAGAGTTAAATCTCTTACCATGAGCTAGGACCAGCGCACTCTTAGTGATTTTTCAAGCTCCTCCAGAGAATGCTACTGCAAAACTACTGTCATCAAGCTATCCCACAGAGATTAGGTTTTTCTTTAGATTTGGAACATATCTTACTTGCTGTAAAGTCCCCATACTCCAGTTTGGAAGTGTGATGTGCACATCACCCACTCCCACTACATCTAGTGTCTCTCCATCAATTGCATACATCTTTCCAAAATCACCAGCAACATAATTATACATGATTTCTCGATGTGAGGTGCTGTGGAACCAAGACCCTGAGTCCAACACACAATCATCAATCGAACTATGCACCGCAAGAAGTAAGGCATCATGAATTTCTTCTGTCATTGCGTTCACAACATCATCCTCAACACTTTCTTGATTCCTGCAATTTCTCTTGATGTGGTCCAGCTTGCCATAACTCCAGCACATGATCTGTTGCCCAGATCTCGCCTTGCTCTTGCTTTTGCACTTGGAACTTGACCTGTCATGTCCTCTGCCCCTATTGTTAACAATCAGGGTAGATCATGAATCTGAGGACTCATCTGAGTCTCTCCTACGTACCTCTTCAGCAAGCACAATGTCACGTATGTCGTCGTAGTTTAGTTTCGACTTGCCGGCTGAACTACTGACAGTCATCCTCATGGCCTCCCAACTATTTGGCAACAATGCAAACAAAATCAACGCTCTGATCTCAATATCAAACTCAATCTCTACAGAAGACAGTTTATTTGAGATCGTATTGAATTCATTCAAGTGTTGGGCTACAAGCATACCTTCTGACATCTTCAGATTGAACAATTTCTTTATCAAGTGCACCTTATTGTTCACTGACAACTTTTCATACATACCTGACAAAGTCGCCATGAGATCCATCGTGGTTCTCTCCTTACTGACATTGTGTGCCACTGTTTTGGACAAGATCAACCGAACCAACCCTAACTGGGTCCACTCAGCATCATCCATGCTCTCCGGCTTCTTTCCCAACAGTCGAAAGTGGAGCCTCTTCCCATAAAGACAATCCTCAATCTGCATCTTTTAGTACCCAAAATCAGTATTGTCAAACTTCTCGATCTCGAGTGCATCCACTTTATCTCCAGCCATCATTCTCCTTCAAATTTGACATTGGCTCTTGATACCAGTTGTTGTGAAATGTTATGCAAAACACACACACACACACCAATGATGACAAATAAAGTAAAGGCAATCTTATTAACCAGAGGAGATTAGAATCACATTATCTCAACTCATACTCTCTATGGCTTTTTGCTCTCTCATACAATATGCACTTACTAGACAATTGTTCTCTCTCAAAATAGGCTTAAGGTCGTCCAAGACATGTCAAAATATGACATATATATAGAACATGCATGGAAACCCTAATCTGGCAAAACTGCGTACTTCGCTCGAGCGAACAACCAAATGAACATTGCCTTAAGTAGGGTGTCGAGCGAATACTAAGGTTTGGGTCTCTCTCGAACGTAGTGTCGAGCTGGACTCGAGCGAACTCTCGGACTTGAGCTTCGCCCGAGCAGTATGTCGAGCGAACTTTGGCTTGAGCCAAATGTCAAGCCAACTTTCAACAAACACATTTTTCAGCTCCAAAACCAGTCTCCACATATACGCAAACAGCTTCCACTATCTCCATTTTCTTATCTCTCTATGTAAATTTTTAGCACTCACTTTGCACTCAGCTAGCCTCCTGATGTTTTTCTACTTCTTTTTCTTGTGGGTATGAACCACATTACTTGGATGCTGATCTATTTATAAAGAAAGGCCTTGGAAGTATCTCCTTGCATGAATTCAAAACCATGCATAGCTATTCTTGACCAATTGTGAAGAGTTGGCAATGGGGTTGAGGAACTTTCTAGGTAGATTCTCTCATATCAAATCAGACAGATTGAATAGTCATTATCATGTGGTTTTCGTCCTTCAATCATTATTTCCCCTAATTCTCAATTATCCAGCATCAGTAGATTAAGACACATGATAAGATAATAAGAAGTGGCACTTGCACTCCTTCTACAGAAGTGTTCATTTATGATAGGATTGAGCCTTCTAACACACAATAATAACCCTTTACTCAAGGCCTAAAATATATCTATCTTCTCACAAGTTTAGTAGCTATTCTCAGAGCTATAATGTGATACTTTTATCCTATCGCAAAATGTGATATTATTAAAATTGCCTATATAACCATTAATTTTTAATGATAAAATCACGTGTCCATATATAGTTGAAACTAGACCTTTGTCTAATAATAAAAGATTATATATCATGACTAATAACTTTTTAAAGTATGAGCCACCAAGCTAGTTAGTTGTCATTCCCCTTTTTATTTGAAATTTTTCGAGTTTGCTATGATGTAGCCAACTATGCTAGCGAGCTGCCATTAATTAGTAGCCTAGCTAAAGAATTAAAGCAGGAAAATGGAAAGCAATAAGCCAGGTCCTTAACAAACTCATGTACAATGACAGTGGTTTTTACTACCCGATAATAAAGGAAACAAAAAGGCCAGTCTCTAAGCGTTTATGCTTTGAGCCTTGGCTTGGCTGAGCCCTAACCTGCAGCTTAAATGTGAATTCAGCTTATTTGGGATAAGCAAGCTGCAGATCATTAAGTAGTCACCTAATTTTGTTTTCAAGAATCTATTGGTGAAAAGGTGAAACAACCACGTTGAGTATGCTTTTTGCATTATGAAAAAGCTTGTGGAAGCAGAAAGTACAAGGCTCCGAAATTGAGAAGTTTCTATGATATTTCCTCTCACATCTACAGTCTACACGTTTTCATATCGTTTTATGATATATAGCTTATATATCACAGCTAAGGGCTTATTATATACATTAGTGTGATGTTTGCATGAATATTATTCCTTGTGATCATGAAAAAGATCAGCTATATATCATCATGTCCAAGCAAGAAGTTGCAAATAAGCCACTTTATTTTACCCCAAAATCAGATTCTTATTTGTTTTGATTTCACGCAATGATCTCTGTCTTTTAGCTACAATTGGTCGGTGATAAAAAAAAAAAAAAAAAAAAGGCTAGAATGTTTCTCACATTCTTGTACCTGGTTGAGTGTCTTCTAGCTGGGTGCGCATGCATATCGGTTAAGTGGCACCCCTTTTTATGTCAACTTGTATATATATTTATATATAATATATATATATATATATATAGTTGGATAGTATATACAACTAATAAGCAAATAATTGTTTATGTAAACATCTGACTATTTGATTTTAGAAGAAGAATTGAAAAGTGTTTTGGTTCTGTTTTGAGATGATGGGCATCATTTGAAGATAGCCCTCTATTTTAGTCAATGTTGTTGCCCTGACTCCATTTTCTGGTTAGCTCAAAGAGATAGGTCCACATAGAATATAGATCAAAAGGATATAGAAAGTAAATGTCATCTTATACTCAGTTTTCATTTTCTTTTAAGCATGTAACTCCATTCCCACATATACAATCCAACGTACTATTGATTCTATCAATAAAAACTTATGGAGTTCATTTTCTTTTGAATGTTATTCTAGGACAGTGCATTGATGTTTGGAAAACCATGAATGGCACTTTGCTCTTTTCTTCTTTTATTTGACTAACATGTTCTTTTCAAATTCTTTTGGTTTTACCTAGTTTAGTTGATGATGATTTTCTGTTTCTGGTCTACACAAGCTGTTGAAGTACCACAGTTGAAATTGGGTGCATTTGGTAAATACACTTGGTAGTCTCCCTTGTAGAGATATGTAGAGGCGCTTAACTGGCTGTGTGATCAGCAAGATATACGAATCTATCTTTCGAACTTATTTAGTTTTATTGCGAGAGTAGGTTAAGTTTTGGTCTTTCTGGCTTGCGGTAGATTGCTAAGACTTCTATGCTTATTCTACTTGCAGCAAGTTGTCTTTAATTCTCAGTTTCTAACTTTCTGTAATTTTTTTTTTAAGTTTTTGCAATTCCCTCTTATTTTTTCCTTGCATCATGCTATCACAAGTAATATTGCTAAACCTTGGCCTAAATTTCTATTTGTGCCTGATTTACACCCATACCAGTTTTAAAAGTTACTTTGTGAATCTTAAAACTGGTGTCATATAATGAATATATTGGTTGTACCATGGATAGAGGAACTATGGAAAGTTAATGGTGGAAAATGTGCCAACTTTGATATCTCTTGGTTGTTATTATTCATAGTTTTTGAAATTACCCAAGTACCCCTATATTGTAATGCAGCGGAAGTATCTATTAATTTACTCAGCAAATTTGTTAGTCGTTAATTATGCAATAATTTGATAAACAATCAAATACATAAAATAAACGAAGTGCATAACATCAATTTTGGTTACGAAAGAAAACCCTTTTAAGAACTATTTAAAAGTAAAACCCTACGGGACAACCAAACCCAAGAAAGTCAATTTTATTATTTGAAAATCACTCACAAGTAAATCACAATTACAAAACCTCTGTAACTTGAATCTTTTACTTGACCAGACAAATGATCCATTTGTCTTCACAGTAGTAGCCAAAATTAACTACCTAGTATTTGATCTGTAGTAGAACTATGCTGACGGACTGAGTCTGTTAGGAATTTCAGGTGCAGTAGGAATCTACTAACTGGAGGACACTACTGGGAACGAATCTGCTAATGCGTCTATTGACACTTGGCACTGAGTCTTCTCATCAAATATAGTTTCCATTAAACTGGATAATTTTAGACTCTTTGAATTTCGGATATACACTCTCATGACTTATCTAAGATATTATCTAATGACCGCTTAATTCAAATTAAATGTTCTTAGATAAAAATAAAATATTTACATTCATATAATCTCAACAATCTCCCAACTTAAAATAAATCTCTATCGTCCTAGTTATCTAGTCCTAGCCAACCACTTTTACATTTACAGTTTTGTATGAATATCTCCAAATGTTGGTTTAGGGTTTTTTTATTGTTAATTATATGTTGATTCGTCTGTTAATATGGGTGTGGGTAATTATCCAACATCCTAACATTAACATTGTTTTCCAGGTCCTAAAACAGTGAAATTGTATTCAAATAAGGAGAACATGGGCTTTGGGTATAGTTTGATGATAACTACTTATGTTGATATTATATTTAGTGACCAGCACTGTTATTAACTTATGACTGTACTTCATGATGATAATGGCAGCAATGTCAATGACTTTCCTCCAAGTGACACAACAGGTCTATCCCTATGGCGCCCTCGAACCCATGTACGAAAACTCGAGAATCGAGACGCCCGAATGATGAAAACACGGTTACGCATCCCAACGATAGTGCCAAGTGTGTATACATGCAATAGTGTAAAATGGACAACGCAGCGGAGTTTAAGTTGACTAAGTACCAGAATTATTTAATATAATTTACATAAGTAAAACCTTTAAAGAAGGTTATACAGTTATCCCGAAAAATATAATACAAAGCCCAAATATATAAACGAGTGATCCCATATCACTCCTCTGGCAGAGCCGAATCCTCAGGCTCACCCTCAGCATCATCTGCATCAGAATCTACATTTACCATAAAACGGTACTGCAGGTAAGCAATAATCCAAACAACTCTCAAGAATAAAAATGCATTAATGTAACCAACAATTATGCATGCATATGAGGAAATATGCATTAGACCCAAAACAACTTTTTCCCTGAAAATGAATATTTTTCAACACATGCCAAAATCCCATTTTGGCCCGAAATATTTCCATAAAACATTCTCCCGCCATTTTCCCAGAAAATGACCCAAATCAATAATCCACCATTTTCTCAGAAAATGGCTCAGAAAATGGCCCAAAACAAATAATTCATTTTAACCGTATGCACCATGATCTCCCCTAGGGATCATCCACACACCCCTGGCTCCCTTCGTCACACAATGGGTAACGACTGTGTGAGTGACTTCGTAACGAGCGATGCCTAATTTCGCGCCCAGCGTGTTCGTGGCCAAGCATCCTCTAAACCCCGCCAGCAGAGGGGCCACTAAGTCGGTACGAGAGTGTTACCATCCCGTCTGATCCCGTTGTCGCCCAGCGACAACCCAGAGGACGTCACTCAGTATATTTCGCTCTCGAGTGACCAGAGGAGCTCCACCGAGATAATGCCTCATCTCAGTTTTGGGTCGTGATACACACGCACCCAAAAAACTCATTTCTCACATGAAAATCCAGTTTTCAAATATACACATTAACATGTATGCAATTATACAAAAACCGAGTTTTCATTTACAAACATAAACATGCATGCAATTATGCAATGTACATGATATGACACAATATCCAAGAACCAACAAATCACAACATAGCCTAGTCACACAACAACTTCATCCTCCAATCCATCCAACCCCTTACTCCTCGGACTAAGTCCGGCACAACCAAGCAATTGTAAAAATGAGTTAGTGTAAAAATACATTTAAATTTCAAAAGGTCTTTGGGAAAATACTTAAATTTAGGCTTCAGAGAAGATAATAGAAGTGGATGCCTAGATGCATTTGGGTCGCTAGGAAGCATGTTTAGGCTTCTCATTCTTTTTCCTTTTGCAAAATTTTTTATTAAATTTACAACATAGAACTGCATCAAGAATGAGAACTTATATGATTATCTGTGTCAACTCGCCTGGACTTCTGGCATACCCTTTATTGGTGTGGTTGTGGCAATTTGGTGGATTCTTGCATTTGAAGTTGCATAAAATTCTGCTGAGTTGTTTACTTGATAGGTTATTTTAATTTAGAAACTTGATCTGCAAGCCAACTTGGTTGTGAATTGCATGAAATTGTGATAAAAGTTTCTGACAAGTATGGACTGTTTTGTTTATTTTTTTTTATTTTGTCAAAAACCATTTCCAGTGAATAGAATTCACCGGAAATATTATTAAACTTATTTGCAGTGATCTGTATCTATTTCGGCGACAATTACCCTTTGGGAGTAATAGTTGCGACGATAATTTATAATCGTTGAAAAGACGATCAAGGCAATTTCGGCGATTTGGTAACCTTTTGCGATAATATATCTCCGCAATTGACTTTTCTCAACAATTTAATGGTAAACGGAAATGCTATTTCCGTCATTTTTTTAGACATTTGTGATGGACTAAAATCGCCGGTAATAGTAGTTTTCTGACGATTTTTGCCTATTGCTGAAATTGATCAAAAGTGGTGCTTTTATTTTGTCGAAAATGTAGCAATTTCAAAATCGCTGAAAATGATCAACTGTGAGTATTATGGGTATTTGCGACGATTTTGAGCACTGAAAAAGACTTGATTTCTTATAGTGAATATTCATGCAAACATCACACTAATGTAGATAATAACTCTACCTTTTTGAATCTAACTCCAGCCTCTTGACGCTCTGTAGCATGAGGTATTAACTTTTAGTCTTCATTATTATTTAGACTAAATGGATGCTTCAACTTCTCTATCATCTTGAATCCGACTCCAACCTTTTGATGCTCTATGGCATCTGGTGTTGACTTTTGCTCTCCAGGTGAAGGACTGATAGTTCGATGAATTAGACCAAGTAGATGCTTAATGTTGGTTGTTGAAACATGACTTGATCCACTACCATTCATTTTAAACAGTAAATCAAAAGCAAAAAAAGACAAGGCACGCTCATGAAGTGGGACACTCTCCCTCTTATCTTTGGATTTGGAGCTTGAGCTTTGAACGTGAGTAATTGCATGTTTTCTTGACCCATTGATAAGTAGTGTCTATTCACTCTCACTTTCCAGATGAGCATCATCATCATGTTGTTCATTAAGACTTTCCTTACTCATTTCGAACAATTCAGTAAGAACGAAGAATGGAAGTTGATTTTTGAATAATAGTAGATCACGGATTATGCTAGGAAGCATCCAATCCAATTTGAAGATTGGGTTAAGTTCACGCGTACTATAGAACAGTCCAAGGATGAAACACCTATCAAGTATCATCATTTCTGTAAACTCATTGGAGGAGATTTTAGGGAACTAATCTGCATAGAATTTACGAGCTCTTTCTTCTATGTGTCTCATGGCTATGATGTATCTTTCTACACTAATCTCATTCTCCCTTTTGAGCATTTCTTGGAGAAGTCTCAATTTGCGTCTTTCCATAAAAGCTAGGTGATCCTTGCCATGGTGGTAAGGACCAATGGCAATACTACCATGGCAAGCAAGTCAGGTTCATATGCCTTCTCATTTACCATTCATAAAGGGAGGAGAACTTCGAATACACTACACTCTGGAGCAACTGGAATACTCAGGTTTACCAACCTTTCATCAATCGAGACATAATAAAAAGTAGTCATATTATTTAAAGAATTCGTACCGTGTCTGTTATTGTAACGCCCTGTTCCCAGAGGTCCAGAGAGTTAGCTCATATTACTCAAGAACATCTCCAATAATCAATAATAAATAAACAGAAACTCCACAAAATACTTAACTTATTTGTTCGATCCAAAAATCCGTATCCCTCCCTAGAAATACTAAACAAAACCTCAATAAAATAAATAACATCTCCACAAAGACTCAAATTATTCATAATTTAATATACCAAAATAACCGCTAGAGATAAAACTACTAAATATGACCGCTAAAACTACTTGAACCCTTAGCACGTATTCATCTATGATCATCAGACTTTTCCAATACTTCCTACTCTTGTTCTCTAGCTGAACCATAAAAATATCTGAAAAATGTTATGGAGATAAGGGGTGAGTTATTAACAACTCAGTAAGCAGAGAACATATGCTAGTATATAAACATGAGCATTTTCACAAAGTTCATAATGCAGAAACAAAACATTTCAGTTTCAATATGAAAATCTCAAAAATACATATTATCAGAAAATCAAAGCGACATTTCAAAATATTTCATATTTAGAAACCAACTTTTCATATTCAAAGACTCATTTGGTACAACATGACTGAATATCTTCATCTTATCATATCTTATCAGAGCATCATATCAAAGTAGAGACCATTTTTAACCCCCGTGGTAGGGTTGTGCATTCCGCCAAAAGCCAAGCAGAACATAAATCACAATGTTATCAAAGCAATTTTACTCAGAACAGAAAACCACTATTATATCCCGTGGTGGGCCAGAGGTCACTATTATAACCCGTGACAGGGTTAGAGGTCACTATTATATCCCGTGAAAGAGCCAGAAGTAACTATTATATCCCGTGATAAGGCCAGAAGTCACTATTGTATCCCGTGACAGGGCTAAGGTCACTATTATATCCCTTGATAGGACCAGAGGTCACTATTATATCCCATGACAGGGCCACATATTAGAGCAAAACAGAATCAGAATCACCATATCAGAATCAGAGTCAGAACAAAATCAGAAAGTCATGCCAAAGTTTTTTCAGATGCCATATTATATCAAAATAGAGTATTGAAATTTGGATCATTTCACATTTTCCAAAACAGATTCAAAATATCTTCACGTCACATGCAAAAATTATCAATTTTCATATTCGCTCATATTTTTCTGAGTTCAATAACAGAATGCCAAAAATAAGCTCATGTCTACACCAGTCATGCCAGAAAATACTTTATTCTTATACAGAATCTCATGACCATTGCAGAACAAATAATTGAGGTCATTTAACATTTCTTTTCATAACACAACATGCACATTTTCAAAATTGACCTCAGTCCATTTTATTTTTATGCAAAGTCTATCATAAGAATCCCGCTTACCTGAACTTTTTAGCTTAACGGAATTTCTCCACTACAATACTGAACAAAAATCAATCGTTACTTATAAAATAGTCACGTACTCACATAAATTTTCAATCGAACACGTATATCACTGCTTAAACCAAAAATACTACATAACCTAATTTTCCTTAAAAGAAACAATCTATAATTCTTACAACACTAAAATATAATCACTTCCCAAATTACCTCGATATCAATTAATTAACCCTTCCGACTTATTCATTAATTCTAAAACATTTCTGTAAAAATACAACTTTTGTACCAATATAAAGCAAAACTAGACCCAGTTTTAAAGAATATAATTACAAATTTTCTGAAAATCGTTGAGGCTGATGGTACAATTCACGTCCAGAAAAATAAAATTATGCTTTGGCTTATAACTCAAGGGTAAAAAGGTAATATCATAAAATAAAACAACTCTTCTCCCATAGATCAAGCTTTATGTAAAATGTCAAAAGAGACTTTAGTTTGTGATTGTTCACTAGTGAAAGAGAGACCCGTGACAAAGACTCACTGAGGGGAGTTGCGATAGAGCTGGGCAGATGCGATGAACAATGGTTGTCCCGACGAAGGCGTACTATGAGAGAGAAAGAGATGAGTGAGAGAGACAGAGGGCCACGGTGTGAGGGAGAGATATGTTATCGAGAGGGCGGGTGGTGGCTTGAGGCGGCGGAAGTGCAGCAAGGTGGTGTAGGGTCTAGCAAGACCGGGTTGTGGCCATTTCCGTCGAGAACGATGGCTGAACAAGTGGTTTATTTTGGTGGTTTATATGCGGGTTGTGTTGCTTCCATGGAGGCTTGCAGTGGTTGGTTTTGCTTCGAGGTGGCGAGGCTACTAGACAAAACGAAAGTTGTGGGCTGTGGGGAGGCCGAGAGAGTGCAATTTCGTGGGTCTGGTGGCTTAGGGAGATGGAGGCTAGGCAGTTTCCATTCAGCTGAGAGAACACGAGCATGGGTTTTTGTGATGGTGAGGTCATGCAACTAGGCTGCAGGCGAGGTCTAACGCCGTGGGTGTGGACGTGCAGATACAGCGATAGTGACTGCATGGAGGTTGTGGAGGGTGGCGGCTTGTGGTGGACAATGGTTTGAGGATGGAGCTGCTTCTATGCGTGGGTGGAGACTGCCGTGGGAGGTTTGCGGCTGCTATAGGCTTGGTAAACTATCACCTGCAGGTACGAATTTATATATTTATATGTGATGAAAAAATCCTAGAGAAATGAGGGATACGTGCGTGTGCATGGAGTGAGATAAATACATTAGAGACATGTAAGCTTATGACTAACGGAAAGAGACGTGTAAAGGTTGGGAGTTTTTTAAAAACAAACTGTGATTGGGTCTCTCGTTTAATAAAAATGGGCATGGGCCATAGGTGATTAGGTAGAATCCATTTAAAAAATTTAATTACATTGACAAGTCCATTAGAACAAATTTAATAACCGTTTAAAACCAATTTGGGCCTATAAAATAATATTCGAAAAATCTCAACTAAGCTTTCCATATACTTAACCCAAAAATATATAAAAAAAAAAGGTTTGGCGATAGGCCCGGGTGTTACAATTACGCATACAATATAGAGAATAGTCTGTCAATAATATTGCATTCCAAGCAAAAATCATAAATGACATTCATCTAATATTAATCCAGATGCTGTAGCTCAAGATTAATATCAGCAACCAGTTACTTTAGCTCGTGGCAATGGGACAACGATGTTAATTCCCCATTATCTTCTCATTGAAATTAGTAGTTCTTACTTCAAACACCAATTAAGTCTGATAACGTGGCATGGTGTTAAAAATATTTAACAATACGATTAGATTCAATGCATTATTCTTCCGCAACAAATCACAACTGAATCTTACATTACCTCATAAACCGTAACTCATGACTGTAACTTGCCCTCTTATAAGTGCTCGATTGACAAGTGGGAAATTTAATTTCTCCAGCTAAAGAGTAAGCTGTATTCTATTTTTCTAATGTTGCTATTGGGATCTGGCAATGGTTATTTAGATTGTGTATTAGTTTTTTCTGACGCACTCAAAAAAGAGGACATAGTTATAACTATTAATATTTGAAACAAGAGATGATAAAAGAAAAAATAAATCACAAAAGAGAGAAAAAAGAAGATAAGTACGTAAAAGACATTTTTTTTTTTGTTTTGTTTCCTTTTATAGAAGGGAATTAAAGGTAATGTAGACTTACATTTGCTTGATGATTCCAAGCAGTAGATCGCACCGCCTGCAGATTGCTAACTCTTGAGTCGACAGGTGGAATAATACATTTGAAACGCAATTAATTATTGGATTCAATTGAGAAGACATAAATTCAATTGGATTCCATCATATAATTTGTGTAGACAAGTGGATATATTCTATCACCTTAGTACCATATGATGAGTTAATTAACTATAGAATAACATGGTTTGACCGAGTCATGACTTGAATAGATCGGGAAAAGTGACTTGTGTAGAGAAGTGGGTATATTTTGGAACCTACACATGAATTTGATTTCACCACGTGACTTGTCATGTGGACAAGTGGGTATATTCTGTGACGGAAACCACCATGGTTCCACCTCAAAGCCACCATGACGAAATCCTACACGGAGTGGAGTCCAGCCCAGTGCCTCAAAGTATTGAAACTGTCAAGCTCTCTCTTGCTCCCAACGTCAAAATCTCTCATCTCTCTCTCTCTCTCACTGCTCCGCCGTCGCAAGCACCACCATCCACCGCACCCAGCCCCATTGCGGCTCCTTCGCTCTTGGTGAGTTGTGGAGTTTTGCCCAGGGTCGAATGTTGGTTTCTTCTTGTAAGCCATTATTTCCCTCTGAATGTTTTAGTTTTCAATCTTTCACATACAAGTTTTTCTTCTTACTAAAATGCCCTTATAGTCAAGCTTTGGTAGAATATGTATTGAATTGGGATGGGCTAGGCTGACGTGTTTATGGGCCACGACTGGAATTATGGGTTTAATGTGTATAGTTTGATGTCGAGACCACGTGTTTGCATGGAAAATATTATAACATCAATTTATGGAATAATATGATGTTAGGATTTAATCATGTATTCGTTTGGAGAAATTTTGTGAAAATCAAAGCATTTTGGGGAGAGTCGATATTTTAGGATTCCGAGGATGTTTAGACTTTAAGAAAAATATCGAATTATATCTCAGGTTTTAATTATGAAGTATGCGTGCATTTGGAAATTTACAAAGGTTAAATGATTATTTTATAAGTGATGATTGATTTTCCCTTGGCACTATTGTAAGGAAATCTAACTAAAAAGTTCAGGTAAGCAAGGTTCTTTTTTTTTTTTTTATAAAAGAGTCAAGGGTCACATGTAGAGTAACCCCCTCCCCATTTTATTAAACCCCTCACTTATGGCGAAGGAAAACCATATCAGACAGACCAACTCACTTGAAAAAACCTACAAAACCCAAAAGGGCCAAAAACCAACCAAACAACCTAAAAAAAGAAACTACAACCAGCGAACTACAGGAAACAGAAAACTAGCAACGCAAACAAGGCAGCCCCAACCGATCTAAGTTCAAAATTCCTTTGAGCAGATGAGGGAGCTCTCCGAACTGAACCCATGTCCTCGATCCTAACTCCGTAGCCAATTGAGCTAGATGATCAGCTCTCGCATTACCCTCTCGAAAACCATGTCGAACCATGCACTGGATCAACGAAAAAATCTCCTGAATCTCATCCCAATAATCCTCAAGGTACCATATCTCACATCGCTCTCTCTGTAGCCAGCGTACAACCAAAAGTGAGTCCAATTCAACTTCCACTTTCCTTATGCCAAGCTCCCTACAGTGTCTCAACCCAAAACAAAGGGCCATAAGCTCTGCCGAATTAATCCTACCATGACCCAAACTTGTCGAAAAAGTGAACACCAATCGACCATCATCATCCTGTATGAGTCCCCCCGCCCCCATCTGGCTTGGGTTCCCTAAGCAACTTCCATCAACGTTTAGCTTATACCACCCTTGTGCCGGTCTTTTCCACCTAACGATAACCACCCGCTTAGCTTTAGGAGCTTTTACCGGAATGGAAAAATTGGCTAAAACCTTTTCATCCCCCACTAAAAACTTCTTACTAGCCTTAAGCCGAATCCCCAACCATGCCATAGCAGCCTTTATTGAAAGCCAAAGGGACTCCACCGATGCCACATTACCTTCCATGCGTGCCTTGCAACGCCAAAGCCAAAGAGCCTAAGTTAAAATAACAGGCAATAGACCAGGTACACTACCTTTTTGCGAGGAGTTCGTAGAATGACGGAACCACAACTCGACTTTTTCTTTCCAAGGTCAAGAAGGCTCAAAAGGAATACCAATTTGAACGAAAGCTCAGTGCCATACATCCTTTGCAACTGTTCCAGTAGCCAAGACATGATCCAGGTCTTCCAAGCACCCCCCAACATTGCATTCACACTTTGAAACCAATGGAATACCCAGTTGCCGTACACGTTCATCAACGCTGAAACAAACATGAAGCACCTTCCACATCATAATCGAGTACTTCTTGGGCAAAGCCGCATGCCAAATCCCTTCAAACCAGCAAACTCGCGATGCCTTAAGTCAAAACCACTCCCACGGACTCTTCGACGTAAACTCACCATTCAAGCTGTGAGTCCATATCAATACATCCTAACCTGACTTATACCTACCAAGGCTATCAAGAATTGCATCAGAGGTCTCTTCACCTACCAGGCTTCGGATCATTCCCGCATCCCAGTCATTCTCAATCCTATAGTCTTCAACCTATAAATTTGGATTGCCAGCTATAGGGACTACATCTACTAGAGGGCCCATACTCGACCAATTATCATGCTAGAAGGAAACCTTCCCATCACGCATCCTCCATTTAGAATTACAAAGGACTTGTGGCATGTAACACATAATGCCCTTCCAAAACCAAGTTCCTCTCTATTGTTCCACCAAAGAAATATATAAGTTCTTAACATATTTTGATCTAAAAAATTGCGCCCACAAAGAGTTACCCGTCAAAAGATTCCACGTGAGTTTCATAAAAAGTGAATTCTGGATTTCATCCAAGCAACGTAAACCCATTCCACCCTTTCTAATCGGCTTACACACTTTTTTCCAAGTAAGCCATTTGCACTTGGATTTTCCACCCGAGGACCCCCAGAAGAAGTTGCTCATGAGGCTGCATCATTTATTCAAAACAGCCTTCGATGCATGCACAACCGAAAGTAAATGAACTGGCATACTAGCCACCACATGTCAGAACAAAATAATTCGAGCTCCATTAGACAGCAAACAATTTTTCCATCCCCCCAGCCTATCCCTGATGCAAGCTATCAGGTCGTCGAAGTGACACAATTGTAATCTGCCAGAGACTAAAGGAGCTCCCAAATATTTCACTGGAAAGGACCCCGCCGAGTAACCTGTCAAAAGTAACAAACTCCTCCATCTAGTAGCAAACATATTTGTAGGAAAATAAGTCGACGACTTCTCCTTACTCACTACCTATCCCAACCAAGCCTCATACATCCGAAAAATATCCCTGGTCCTTTTAAGGGAAAACCGACATTCACAAAGACCATAACATCATCTGCATACAACAAATGAGAAACTAATGGAGTACCTCGGGGATGATTAAATGGCTGAATAGAACCATCAGCAAAGCCCTTTTTCAGCGATCGAGATAGAATCTCTTCCACCAAAATAAATAAATATGGCGAAAGGGGATCCCTTCGGTGTAAGCCCCAACCACTAGGAAAGAAGCCTTTCATAGTTCCATTCATCACCACAGAGAACCAAGGGAATTTAATACACTGATTAATAAGCCCACAAACTCCACTAGAGAACCTAAAGGAGCTCATAACATGTAACACGAAATCCCAGTCAATGCTATCATAAGCTTTTGCCATATCAACTTTAATTAACACACTTCCTCCACGAGCACACTTATTGATTTGGTGAAGCATCTCTTGGGCCAAAGAAATATTCTCCAAAATACTACGTCCTGGTAAGAAAGCACCTTGTTCAGGGCCAATCAACCTACACAAAATTGGAGACAGCCTCTTAGCCAGAATTTTTGAACGCACCTTATAAATTACCGAGCAAAGGCTTATAGGTCAAAACTTTTCAAAACTAGTTGGATTTGGCACCTTCAGAATTAATACTATATAAGAAGCTGTATAGAACCTTGGCAGCGAACAACCCCAAAAAAAAATCCCATACCGCCTCAATGACGTCAAGTGCAACAATATCCCAACATGCATGATAGAAACCCGCGCCGAAACCATCCGGGCCCAAACTACTATCAATCGGGATGGAAAACATAACCTCTTTGACCTCTTGGATTGAAGGGAGCTGCACAAGCACCTAGTTTTCTTGCTCCAGAACATCAAAAGTAAGCAGCGATGACAAGTCCGGCAAATCATGTTGTGGACAAGCACGGAAAAAGTCACCAAAAAAATTAACTGCTGCCAGATGTATTTCCTCCAAGTTCCTCAAAATATGCACATCACTCATCTTCACCTCATTCACCCTTATTTTAGATGTCGAAGCAAGGGATCGAAAAAACTGGGCGGAGGCTTTCCCTTTCTCCATAACTTCACTTGTGACAATCGGGTCTCCTCCCGCTGAGTCCACATAGCCAGTTCCTCTTTCGTGACCAAGATGTCCCTTAGGTAAGCAAGGTTTCTATACAAGACTTTGCATAAAATAAAATGTCTGAGGTTGAGTTTGAAAATATGCATGTTTGTGTTGAAAAGAAATCTGAAAAACAACCTAGGATATGTGTTCTGCATACGCATGAAATTTGTATAAAAATGAAATATTTTATGTCATGACTGATGTAGACATGAGTAATATTTTGACATGTTGTTTTCTAAAATATGCAAAAAGAGTGAATATGAAATTTATGAAAATTTGTGCATGTGATGCGAGAATGTTCCGAATCGATTCTCAAATATGTGAAATGTTATGAATCTTTCTAGTACACTGTTTTGATATGATGTAATATCTGAAAATCTTGGCATGAATTTATGATTCTGTATCTGAATATGATCTGGTTCCGATGTTGCCTCTGTTCTATCTTTGTTAAGGCCCTGACATGGGTATAATTGTGGCATACTGCCCCGCCATAAGTATAATGTTAGTTTATAACCCTACCACGAGAGTTAAACATGGTATACTGCCCCACCATGGGTATAATAGTGGCATACGGTCCTGCTATAGGTATAATAGTGGCATACGGCCTTGCCACGGGTATAATGGTGGTTAATAACCCTACCACGAGGGTAAACATGGTATACGACCCCGCCACGGGTTTAATGGTGGTTTATAACCCTACCACGGGGTTTACACATGGTATCTGTCCCGACGTGATGCTCTGATATGTTATGAAGATGAAGTCTCAGTTTGTGATATGCCAAGGGACTTTGAAATAAGAAAGTTTTATGAAAGGTTTGCTCTGACTTTTTGATAACATGTTTTTTTTTATGCATTCTGAAAACAAATATTCTGTTTCTGCATTATGAAAGTAAATATTTTTGTTCCTCATTCTGAACTTGATAAATGATCATGTTTACATACTAGTATATGTTCCTTGCTTACTGACTTGTTGATAATTCACCCCTTATTTCCACAATATTTTTTCAGATATTTGAATATTTCAGTTCAGGATCAAGATTATGGAGCACGGGTGAGATGATTTAAACATAGTGGATTAAGTATAAAAGGTTTCTATGAGTATTGGTGAATTCTATTTGAAATTTTGTCGTGTTCTGAAGACTTGGTATTTTGGGAGGTTGATGATATTAGGTAGTTGGTTTGAAATAAATAATTTTTATATGGCTTTGAGAATTTGGAGCCTATAAATATATTGTTGGAATGTGAGTTTAAGTGACAGGAAATAACTCTCTGACCCCATCCGAGATCGAGGTACTACAGTAATGGCGCCCACCGATTGGATTAAATGCCCAGAGAAGCCTTCAGTAGTGTCGGAGAGGGTCAGAACTTAGTGGCGTCTATGTCCATTGGGAAGATTAGTCCCAATCCGCGCTGTTGCATTCGGGAGATCAGGGTATAACGCCACGAGCTCCAAGGGCTCATTCACCTCTGCTTGCTGTAGGTTTTGCTCGTCCCTCACCTCTTTGCCCCTGTCCAAAAGGTCCGTGGGGGGGTGGGGGCAATGTGCGCTAACCATCCTCTAGGGCGGCCTAGTAGTCGTCGGCTCCGATAATGCATACTTCTCCCCCTTCACTCCTCCGTTCCTGCACATAACACTCTTGTGCTAGGGCTTGCTCGCCGCGTGCTTCCCCCACTTCGCCTTCAGTTGGAAACTTCATCTTGAGATGGTACGTCGACGTAACCGCCCTGAGATTGTTCAATGCTGGTCGCCCTAGTATAGCATTATATGTGGAGGGTGCCTTCATGACTAAGAAATTGGTTACGCTGTTCGCGGTACGCATCCCTTTTTACCGTCGTGACTGGGAGGGTAATGGAACCTACTGGTTGGGTCAGATCCCTAAAGAAGCCCTTCATCGATGTCGAAGAGGGTCTCAGCTTAGTGGCTTCTATGTCCATCTTTACGAAAACCTCCCAAAATAATGTCTGCTTAGCTCCCAAAATAGTGTAATTAGCGACCACAAGGGTTACCACTAGCGCATCATCATGAGGGTACAATACTCATTCACAATCTTCTTCATCAAAAAAGATAGCTACTGAGGTGTCAAGTTTTTGGTACATTGTATCTTGCGAGGATGCGCAGGCCCCAGCGAATCCGCCTGCTATTGTCCTAATTTTGCCTAGGGACCCTATCCCTATCTATAATGCCCCAATTGAAGGCTCAAACCACATGGTCTATACTCCAAAAGGACTAGTCAATGATACAATTGGAGCCCCATTGGAACCTTATAAAGAGCAAGAACTTTTCATTCCCAAACAATGTGGGATCTCATTCACCACCTATCTTTATCCTTATCATATGGGATATCACAATCTCCCCCCTTAAATTTCCGACGTCCTCGTTAGGCCTGGCCGTTGTAGATGGTACGACTCAAGTCCCACATTTCTAGTGGGATAGGCTCTAATACCATTTGTAACGCGCCAATGGAAGGCCCAAATCACATGGCCTATACTCCAAAAGGACTAGTAATTGATACAATTGAAACTCCATTGGAACCTTATAAAAAGCAAGAACTTTTCCTTCCCAAGCAATATGGGTTCCCATTCACCACCTACCTTATCCTTATCATATGGGGTATTACAATGGCAACTGTAACTCCTCAGTCCCAGATGGGTCGAAAAGTTACTACTTGTCACTCAAAATCATAAATCATAGTTCAGATATAAGCTCTAACTTCTCAATTACACATGAATGTCAATGTTTAAAACTCCTAATCCCAAAATAATTAACTATGAACGCCACTAAGTCTCAAAATAAACCTCAACCTTCTAAAATACCCAATCGACAAAGCAAAACAAAACTATTGAGTAAAATGCTCAGATAACCAAAGAACCTTCTTTGTACTTATTCCACTATGTTCACGTAACCTTATACATGATTTCTAGTCTTGATCCACAGTTGTACTATCAAAATTATCTGAAAAATGTTATGGAGATAAGAGGTGAGTTTTCAATGACTCCGTAAGCAGAGAACATATACTAGTATGTAAACATGAGCATTTTTCGAAAGTTCAGTATACAGAAGCAAAACATTTCATTTTCATATGCAGATCTCATAAACATATTATCAGAAAATTGGAGCGACTTTTCAAACTTTTCATACTAAAAAAAAACATACAAGTGTTCATATTCAAAGATCCTTCTCATACTCAAAGGTCATTTTCATATTCAAAAACTATTTTCAAATTCAAAAATGTTTTGTTCATATTCAAAAACACTTTGGCATAACATAACAGAATATCTTCATCTTATCATATCGTATCATATCATATCATATCATGTCACCATATCATATCATATACCATATTTAACTCCCGCGGTAGGGTTGTGCTATCCCCGGTAGCCAAACCAGACAGTATCATATTGTAAAACTTTCCATTTTTTAATCTCGGAGCCCCAAGTGTGCACACATAAAAGACCACTTTGTCTCCAAAGTGGGTGAACTCATATCATGTTGGTACCAACCATATCACATGAACCAGTATCATCATATCAGAACCATATTCAAAATCAAAATCAAAACATATAAGTATGCCAAAGGTTTTTCATATACATATCAAATCAAACCACGTGCTGAACATATTCATATCATTTGTACAAAAATTCACAAATATCATATTCACTATTTTGCACATTTCATAAACATGACAAATATTGCTCATGTCAACACTATTCATGTCAAAAGCATTTTTTTCTCTTTCATACATATCTCATGAGTGAATGCAAAACATATATTGAGGTTGTTTTTCACCCTTTTTTTTTAAAAAAAAAAACAACATGCACATTTTTACAAACCAACCTCTGTTCATTTCTTTTTATGCAAATCTAGCATAGGAACCCCGCTTACTTGGACTTTCTAGCTTTTCAGAAAATTTTCACAACAGTGCCAAACAAATATCAATCATCACCTATAGAAAATTCATGTAACTTGAATAAATATCCAATTTGAACAGTTACTTCATAATTACACCTGAAATACCTATTTTAATACCTCAAGACCTAAAATTCTCATAACCCCAAAAATACCCTCACTTCTTAAATACTTCAATATCCACTTAATTTCTCCGACTAACATTAAATTCTAACATATTTACTATTAAGGTCCAACTATACAGTATAAAATTGGATAACATAATTATATCAAAATCTATTAAAGTAAATAAAGCAAAAATATCATTTAATTAAAATAGACTTAGTTAGTTTTAAAGTATTTAAAATAAAATTAAAATCTTATTATTCTCTACTGAAATTGGTTCTAAACATACTTAAACAAGTTGCTTAAAAACATAAATATTTTCTATATATATTATTGTACCTCAAATAAAACTATGCGAAGTGAGTTTAAAAAAAACCCATGCCCATTGAAATGTTCTGATAAGAAGGCATTTTGGGAAATAAAGTCATAATTATGGGCTATTTGGGAAAACATACACAAAAGGAAAGAAAACTACGAACAACCATGCAACAGAGATGCCCATACTCACCGAGAGTGGAGGAACAGTGCGAAGAACTGGAAGGTGGTGGAGATTACGTCAGCAAGATGGCGACCGAACACTGAGAGAGAGACCAGCTAATGAGAGAGAGGGAGATTTCAGGAGGGAAGAAAGCACGGCGTGAGGGAGAGAGGGAAGTCACCGTGAGACTGAGAGAGGTGTGCGATGGACCGATGGTGACTGGAAGCTCTTGGCGGCGACTTCTGTGGGGTCCCAACGTGTTGGGCTCTTGGTGAGGGAAGTGTGCAGTGGGTCATGGAGGAAGAGTGTGTACTCTGTTTTTAGAGGTTAAAACAGGGAATTGTTGGGGAGGGTGGCTGGCTATTTTCATGGTGTTTCCGACGTTGGTTCACAGCTGGCTATGCCGGTGAGGTCTGGGCAAAGGTTTACGTGGGGTGGACGAATTGGGTGGCAACTATGTGGAGATGCAGTGGGTGCTGCACGCCGTTGCTGATGGCTGAGGTTTCACGTGAAGATGGAGGCTGGGGGCTTGCGATGCTGTAGCAGGAGGAGACCGTGGTCTGAGGAAAAACTGTGAGGGTGCAATGTCGGGGATGGCTACCTATGGTTTCACGTGGCTGGGCGATGGCTACCTGAAGGTGGTATGTTTTGAGGTGAGGAACTCCAAAACTGGTTGTGTGTGTGTGTGCATGATGGAGTGAAAACAGAGAGTAAGAGGAAGTCAAAACCCTTACCGGTGGTGCTTAGGCAGTGGGAACTATCGTGGAAAGGGTTCGGGTGGTGAGCTACGGCGGCGTGCAATGCCCAAAATCTTGACTAATGCACAAAAGAGGGAGAGCGAGAGAAGAACGAGGGAGAGTTTGTTGAAAGGAAAAGTAAGAGTGTGAAACCGCAAGGATAACTGATGAAGAAGTGGGGAAACAACACGAGAAGGGATTCAGGGAGAGAAATCGAAGGAGAGGATCGAGGAGTGGGGAAAACAAACTGTCAGCTATTTGAGAGAGTTTAGGGAGGGAGAGAAACAGTGGAAAGAAGAAAAAGAAAACTGAAAAGGGGCTTTCATGGGAAACAAACGGTGTCGTTTGGGGGGTGGCCCCTTCGCTGGGCTTTTCATGGGCCGGGCTTGGGTCACGTCCTGGGCCAAGTTATGAGCTAGGTATTACACTATCGTTATTCTGAGGTGCCCTATCCCTGTCGTTATTACGGGCGTCTTCCCTCAATGGGTGCCACCTATCCGAGCTACTTCTTCTATGGGGGTTGTGTCCTCTCTCAAATTGTCGTTTAAGGTTTTGCTCGCTCTGCGACCATTCACTTAAGCTCTCTAGTCCCTGCCAGCTCGGTCACTCTCTTCTTCATGCTCATGCAATCCTCTGTCTAGTGTGAGCTTGTTTGATGAAATTTGCAGTAGTGCCTACTGGTTCTAGGCTTATGGTATTCTCTTTCTGACTCCTCCTTTTCTCACACGTTCAAATTATTGTGGATGAGTCCCGTATTATGCTCTTGGCACCTTTCATGCCTCCTGTCTTGGTGGTTCGGTGTAGCTTTCTTGTCCCCATAACTGCTTTTGAGTTCCACATTCGGCTCCCCTTTCCTTAGCTCTACAAGAGCCTGTAATGTATCTTCAGTGTTGACGAAGTCATCCGCCCTATGCATGAATTCACTCAGGGTAGAGGGGGTCTTTCTAGCTAACTCAGCCATGAATGGGCTATGTGGCCAGATCTCGCCTAACAGGGCGGCTAGAGTAATCTTCTCATTTTGGTCATCTGTCATTAACCTTTCTTTATTAAAGCAAGTGAGGTATGTCTTTAGGCTCTCCTCTTCCCTTTGTTTGACGGTCAAGAGGTACGCCGTTGGGCACCTACGCCTCCTCCTAAGCATAAATTGTGTTAAGAATTTCCTAACTAACTCTTCAAAGCAATCAATCGATCCCAGTTGGAGCGTTCCAAACTATCCTTTCGCCATTCCCCTCAGAGTTAGGGAAAAAGATAGGCAAGAGATTTCTCCCGGGAAACTGTGGAGTGTGATATGTGCCTTGACATTCTCCAAGTGATTTACTGGGTCCTTGGACCCATCATACATCTCTATTCGTGGCACGTTAAACTTCGGTGGGGGCAGCATGGCCATTACTTCCACACTATAAGGCAAATCTGTGCTGCTCAACAGTTGTTCCACCTAGGAAGATCCTCCCATCTTCTTCACCATCTCCTCGTACTTGTCAGTGAGGCTATGTAGCTCGTCATGCAACTTCTTCTTTTCCACATCCTCTGCATTCACTCCCCCATCGCTATGTGCTTCTCCTTCTCCTTGTTCGTTATGGCTGGGTATGGTAGCACCACTGAGCCTAATGTTGCGGTGCTTTACTTCCTCGTTCTCTTTCCTTAGGTTTTCCATGGTATCTAACGCCATTTTTAGCTTTTCTTCAGTTGTAGGCGTTGCTTTCAGTTCACGAGTTGCTTGAGAACATGTGACAGTCAGCATGAGGGAACTAAGTTGAAGTCCAATGAAAAACTAAAATCACAAATTACAGTATCCTACAGATGACGCCACTGTAAAGGACGTGTCCCATCATCGGTCGTGATCATTAACCTACAAATCATTAAGTGGGCGGCACAGTGTGCCTATGATACCTCCAATGCTAAGTCAGCAATAAGTGAGAAATAATAATTTAAGAATGCTCAATCAGATGATTCGTAGATTACATGTTGCCCCTGTATATTGGCATGGAGAAGGCTTATCCCAGATGTGTCGGAGTTATCTAATCACCACGTTATCCATATTCATAATGTGAGGTTTATCCCTCCCTAATAACCAGGGAGGCTAGGGTCTGCATTAAGCTACACGACTCCTTTAAGTAGCTATCATTTATGGATGATGGGTCTTGGGCCTCTAGTTTGGGCTAGACCAATATTAACTCCTCCAGATCGAGTTAACCATCAGAGGTTGCTTCCCTAGGAAACCCATGGCATCACCATTTAGCTTATTTCTAACATTTTTATAGATCGTTTCGTTTTTCATTCTCACACTCTCAAGTAGCTCAAATAAATAAAATCGCTTCTCTAACACCATAGTGAGTAGTAAAATTGACTATACTGACAGACTAAAACTTGCACAATTACTCGATTCATGAAACCTTCTCGAATTTTTACGAGGTTCCTAAAACCTAAAGAAATTCATCCGTTGAACATCTGGCGGGCTCTTACACAAGGATTTTGTACAAGTCCACAAGTAACCCTCCCATCATCCCATGCCTTGCTCCACCAAACCAAACAGCCCTCCCCTTTCTCTCTTTTTGTTCCACATGTCCTCCCTAGCTTCCCCCTCACCTGCACACAAGTTTACACAACACACTTAGCACCTTTGAGAGCATACCAAGAGAGTACGAGAGATGCAAGGAAAAGTTACGAAATTCTCATGGTGACTTGCTCAACATGCCCGATTTTCAACATCTCTTCTATTTTGTGTTACTCTAAGTTTAGGATTTGATGGCTTGGGTATTTGAATGCTTTTCTTTTTTAAAGGGTTGAATCTTGGTGATGATGGGGTATGATGATTTCAACTTGCATGTGTTGTCTGCGTTGGTGTTTTGTTTTGAAATGCCATGTAGTTTTAGGCTCTTCTTGGTGTTTTCAGATCTAATGGAACTTGTGACATGTGTGGTGCATCAAATCTTGGCTTGAGTTTGTAAAAAAAGAGCATTCACTCAAAACTTGCATGAACCTATTTAGGGTTGGAGAAGCTGAAATATTAGTATGATTTCTCTTGCAAGTTAGTTTCTTTTGAACTCTAAAGTTGGTTTGACGACTATACCTTCAAAACCCTTTTTGATAAAAGTTGGATCTATGTGTTAAACCTTGTTTTGAACCATGAAACTAGGGCTTGAGTTGAGACTTTGATGAATACTTATATATGCATGATTTTGGTGTAAGCTTTGATGTTCTTGCCTATTGTTTGTTTTAATTTTAAATTTTGGTTATGATATGATTAAAATGGTGGTAAGACCTAGCAAGGATTTGATTATGATGATCTTGGGTGTGTGATTTCAAAAAAAGTTGCATGCTACATAAGGATTTAGTCAAATTATTCTAGAACAAAGAACAAGCATGTTTCGATTTTAGGGTTTTGTGTGTGATCTGAATTTTATCTCTTTGATATAATGAATTTGTTGCTTAGGATCGTGTAATACCATATAGAAATGAGTATTTAGCATGTTATAAGTTAGGATGTATAGTTTATTGAAGTTCTTAATGTTCATTTGCAAGAGAAATGCTAAGAACACCATGCTAGGACTTCGGGTTGCAAGGTTAGTGTTGTGGTTGTGTTTGTTTATTTCTTCATATGATGAAAATATGGTCTTAAAGGATATGCATATAGTAAATTAACATGTTACTAAGCTCAACTTTAAAAGGTGATTTAGTGCTAAATTTGGATTAAGTCTTTAATGATATGCAAGTAGGACCAAAAATCACATTGAGTGAATTTTAGGGTTTTAAGGGTCTTGGCCTGGATGGGCTTCCCATAGTAGAAGCATGATTCTCGAATTTCTATTCTTAAAAATGAATTTAGAATACAAAATACATGGGGTTTGTAAAGTTTGGTGAAATTCGAGCCTGATTGCAATTAGTGAAAATTTAGGGGCTTATTTGCAAATTCTAAAGAATTAACGGAAAACTTTGTAAAAGTACTCTAGGAGAATTAGATTCTAATTTTTATTAGTTATTGAGATTTCCTAACCTTATTATAAATTGAAAGATTTTTTCCGTTGTGATCGATGCATATTTCTAGATACTTGTTTGGTACGTTGCATATTATCTGTCATGAATGAGAGTATGTAACTTTGTGTTGCATATCCCGACACTTCAATCTCCATCAAACAGAGGATAGGGACGTCACATTTTGTGATGGAAAAAATTAGAATTCGGGTATTATATATAGGTTTTGATCTCCACTCCAAATACACTATTGACTCTACAATTCTCATTAGTGTGAGTCTTTTTTTTAGAGTGAGACTTGGACATAGAAGGGTGAACCGTTGCGCTTTTCTCTCCAATAGTTATAGGTATGCTCTCTTTATTAAATTTTTCTACAACGGTTGATATGAGATCTTGGCATCTCTAGGTTCTCCATATCCAACGTTCATTTATAAAGTGCTCTACGCTTCGATCTAATACTAGAAATACAAAATAAGAAATATATTTTAATATTAAAAATAATTTTAATATTTTTTGAAGAAAAAAAGAAAAACTAGCCACCTGCATAGTCATGTGGCTATTCATGTGTAGGAAAATTCAACAAGCTAGCTAGCTATTTCGAAGAAACTTTATCATTATCCATTCAACTCCTGGTTATTTCAATATTATTTAGGGTTGACCCGAAGTTCTACTTCCATGAATATCCCTGGTCTGTCACTACAAGAAAAAGGCCTTTTCCCAGTGATTTTATATCTGCTGCAAAAGAAATCGCCGCAATAAGATATTATTGCCAGCGATTAAGAATTCATCGCACGTTTTAAAATCCAATCCTCATAAAAACACCGGGCCGGTCCTAAATTAAGTAATTGCAGCGATTTAATAGATTTAGCTGCGAAAACAATCGACGGGATATAAAATCACATGTTGTAGCGACATGAAATCGACGGGATAGCTCTGGGCGCCAAATCTAATTTATTTCCCCCTTTCCCTCCCGTCCCGAGCCTTACCCATTTCTAAAATCATCTCCATTCTTCCCCAGTTCGGCTACCTGCAATTAAATCCACCCACTTCACACACACGACTTCATCTCCATTTTCAAATACGCCCCAAAGCTTCTGCTCTGACCTCCACTTCATTTTCCTTCCCCATAGAAGCGAGGGTCGTAATTTTTGGAGTGACTTCTTCTGGGATCAAGTATCAGAGGGCAAGCATATTCCACCAAGACTTTTGCTTGGAGTGAATTCCTTTAGTGAACAGAGGTATTGCTTGGCCTAATTTCTCTATCTCTCCACCTTCATATGTAGACTGGTTGCTTTACCAATCGGTGCATTTTTCTTGTACACTAATTTCCATATGTTTGAGTCAGAAAGCTTGATGCTTTTTGCACGAAAATGCCACCTTTATATTTGCATTTTGTGTAGGTGTTGATGTGGGTATTAGATGTTAGTAATCTTTGGGTGATATTTTTAATTTGCACACCATAGATACATATATATATATATATATATTATATACATGTCCAACCAGGAAATAAATTAAATTGATTTGTTGGTCTGATAATTGCATCCTCTAGCTAGGCTGCTAGTGTTATAAAGTCATGCAAGTTATTTGGGTGTCCAAAACTGGCTATCTCACAGCCCTGAAGTTTTGGACACTTAAAATTATTCATGATGATGATATATTAGAAAGACTTCCATAAATATGTATTTAGAAAGTATATATATATATATGTATATATCATTATAAGAATATAATTTGAGCCTTTGGAATTAAACAATAGTTTAGCAGCTTGGACTTTTCTGGACAAGTAAGAATATTGTATATGTATACCATTATAAGAAAAATTGTATTCAGGCGCAGGGCCAGGATTATAATATTACCCCAAACAATACCACATATGGAAAATCAATTAGGAGGGTAAGATCACTACAAGAAAAGTCAGCTTTCTCCATCATGTGTACACCATACCAGACTCTACTCTGAATGAAATTTACAAGTGAAAATCTGGTCCTTCATACTTTTATTTGCAAAATGAAGTTGTACTAGGCTATTTGTGTTATTACTTTTAAGAATGAAGCTCAACTATATGTTTCTTTTATCCCAACATATTTGTGTTATTACTTCTAATATTTAGTCCATAAAGCCACCACCCGGCCAATTTTGTAACTACTAATTAAATGAAAACTAAATAATATATAGCAAAGAGTTAAATTTATCAACTAAAATATAATACATCAAACAGAAATAAAAATCTTGTTTAAAGTTAAAATTTATTAAAGGAAAAAAAATTTAGAGCGGTATCATCTAAGTTATAATGATATATATATATATATATTATATATCTTATCTTCCATATTGGAGCTAATTGTCAAACAATATTGTATTAATGTAACGGAGATCATGATGATGATGGGATCTCTGGTATGTTCAATTAATCACATTGGTACTACATTATTTACATAGTACTAAACTTATAAATTATAATATATATATATATATATTATAATGTATATATATAGTCCATGCATTACGTATTTTTTGCGCAACTTATTATATATATATATATACACATATATATATAAAGCAGTACTACTAGCTTATAAACAGAATTATCAACTATCACTGATTGATCAACTAATAGTACCTAAAATTTTCCATTTCCATATTCTGCCTTATGAGCACATACGTACCATCCATAATGCTTTAGTTCTAATATATTTTTTTATTTGTTTGAACCATAATTTGAAAGGGAAAGGAGCTAGACTTGACTGGGGATCAGTAATTGTTAAATGTGATCAATACCGGTTAAAACCAATAACATTATATAATAGTTTTTTTTTCTTTTTTTTTGGGTGCTAATTAAGAAGGGATATTGGAGGTGCATGGAAAATGCATAGGTGAATATATTATATTATATATAGTGTGTGTGATAGAGAGAGAGAGAGAGAGAGAGAGAGAGAGAGAGAGAGAGAGAGCGGATATAGGCATATCTAGTCATTTCATTGAGAGAGGATATAGGCATAAACTAACTTTCAATATGTTTGCATGCATGAATAGCAGCCACTCTCAAGAATCAATAGCCGGCCATGTATGTACTTAGACTCGACAAACTCGAGTGTAAGTACGTACATGGCCAATTTCAAACATATATATATTAGTAAGTTGCATAAATAAAACAGTATCATCTTGAAAATACACCCTTTTCCAAGATAAAGTCCATGTATGTGTAAGTTAACCCAACTGTCAATTCCATCCATATATATTTCATGTAGATAACTCAATGGCCTTTATTGGACAGCAAACATGCAATTTCGATCAATTTAAGTTATTTATCTTAGAATGCTTGAAATGAGGAGTTTTCAAGTTTGGCTTTGCGCTAACTATGGATAGAAGTTACATGGTTTGATGTTGTGTTTTGTAGTTGATTTTCCCTAAGTTAAGAGGATTAAGGAAAATGTTTTGTACTTTAAATTATATAGTTGGTAAATGCAGTTAATATTGTGATTAAAAGTTCTAGCTCCTACATTTTTTGGCTTTTATTAGTATTTTTTTTTTTTTTTTTTGTTTCTTGATTTTGTTTCTGTTATATTTTGGTATTGAGATTGGTTCTGAAAATTACTTGGATTGTTGGGTGCAGATTGTAAGATGGACGTGTTGTACTTTTGATTAAAAAACACTTGGGACTGAGACAACAAGCTTGCTTGTTGAGGAGCCATTTCACTCTTGTGTGAGCTGAAATTCCTTTCGTTGGGGATTGAAGGTAAGAAATACCCATACACAGTTTCAAGACGATATTTTATCTATTTTGCTCATTCTCAAAACATAGATGGATTTTTTTTCTTAGTGTTATTATATATGCTAGACCTTCTGAGTTTGCATATTTTTATGGATTATTATTAGATAATCACTCTAAGTCAAGTGTATTCTACTTACCAAACTCTCTTGGTATTTGGTTTTTTGTTTTGGGTGATATTGTTCATTTGTAAGTCTATATATATCATGTGTATATCTCTATGTTTCGGTTGAGCATGAATGTCCTTTTGCTGCTGGCTGTCCATGGTAGTGCAGAAAATTTTGAATCGCACTCTATTTTGCTTCTTCAACCAGTCCATTTCATCCCCATTACTCATTTGCATCTTTTGCTCAACCAAAGTTATTTTTTTCTATGAAAAACTATTGCAAACAAGGGGCAACAACCATCCATCTTGTAAGGAAATGCTCTTCATTTAATTTGGTTGCAACAAGTTACTAAAAAGCTGTCAAATGCCATTTTAATGGTGAAATTGCCAGATTTTTGTAACTTCCTTGTTCTCTTCCATTTCTAAGTCAATTCCTATCATTTGTTTTGATTCTTAACCCACGTAATCTCTATTTATCATTTTTTTAAAGATAAAAATCAAATCAAAGTAAATAGTATTTTACTCTATCCATAGGAATCATAGTATGTAATGTTGTAGGTGAGAACTTTTAATCCCTCAACACTATTTATAACCTTCCGACCATCAAGAAATTTAAGGACTTTGTATCCCATTATGATTAAAAATAGGATTGTACTTATCCCACTGTAACTAATCACTTAAGAGATAATAATTGAACTGTCTTAAACTCATTAAAATATGAATGTGTGGGGCATAGAGTTTAATCAAACTCTTACACCTCATTGTTGTCAAGAATATTTTATGGGGTTGTTTTTTAACAACCCCATAAAACAAGAAGTTTCCAAGGCAATACCGAACCATGTTTGACCAGACTATGGATGAAAGACCAACAGATACTAGAAGATTAAAAGCACTAAGCAGAACTTTATGTATATATCAAAGAGCACAGTTGAGTGTAGCTTCCCCTTGCATATTATCTAATATATAAGACCAGATTCAAAGTCCCTATATGAGATGAGAAAATCATGACTAGTAACCATATCATGACTAGCCAATCAAGAAGTCCCTTACTGGAGTTAAAATATTGTGAACTTGGGTTCTTCATTGGTGCTTCATTAAAATTCCTGAACACTTAAACTTCTTTGGTACATTTGCATAGTTGCTTGGGATATTTAGTCATTTAATTATTGGCCATGCGTGCCCACCAACCCCACTCTGTCCTTCTCTCTTTTCCTGCCAGGGTGGAAAACTGTAAATAAATATATTTTCCACTATTTTAACGATATTGCTTTCTTTAGGGCTATTCATCATACAACTTTTTTTTACTGCTCTTATTCCAGGACCATACTAAGTATGCCCCTTTTGCCTTCAACAAGTGCCTCCCTTCAGCTCATCCCATCCTACTAACATAAACCTTCATATGCAAAAATTAAAAACATCAAGTTTCCATCAATTTATTTATGTGGCTTTTGCTTGACTTGATTTTGAGGGCTAAAATGGAGAGAGCAATCATGCCAGGATGTAAGAGCCATATAATGCGTAATCTCTGTATGAAGTTCAAATAAAAATTCATTTCCAGCTATGCTTCAAAATTCCCAACTCGAGTTGAACCCTAAAATGCAAATATTCATTAAGGGAAATGAATAGATACCATGCATGTACCTACAACAATTAGCTTGCATTTGTGTATATATGCTATTAATGTTACTAATACCAACAAAGTGTATATCGCATACTAATTGAAAGCAGTTTGTTGCAATTTCAGGGTTACTTTTAGTGTCATGTAGTTGAGATTTGCTAAAAGTAATTTTATTAATTGGAGTGATTTAGAACGAACTCAAGTATTGATTGATGTTTTATTCATTAATTGAAAATTTTATTCATTAAGCATTGAATGGATTGTTTAGCCCTTGGTATTAATATGTACGTTGTCTGAGCCGATCTCACGCTTATAACTAGCTTTCCTACTTTGTGCACTAGTATACGGGACATCCTATTTCAAATTGCTATTTTTTAAAAAATGAAACTACACTTGCAGAAATATTGAAAATACAATACTACATGAAATACTATTGAACTTATAGGAACTCAACCCAATTGTTGCTTCCATCCATTTATCTTTCATGTACAAAACCCAATGGCCTTTATTGGACAGCAAACATGCAATTTGAATGTATGCTCTAGTTATTTATTTAGGATGCTTGGAATAAGGACTTTTAAAGTTTGGCTTAGTGCTAAGTATGGATAGAAGTTAAATGGTTTGATGTTGTGCTTGTTAGTTGATTTTCCCTAAGTTGACAGGATGTAAGGAACGTGCTTTCTAGTTGAAATTATATAGTTGGTTTATGCAGTTAAGCTTGTGATTAAAATCATTACTCCTATATTTGTTTGCTTTTATTTGTATATTTTTCTTTTGTTTATTGATTTCGTTTGTGTTAGGCTCTTCTATTAAGATTTAATCTGACACTTTATTAGATTTTTGGGTGCAGATTGTAGGACGGACGTGCTGTCATTTTGATTGAAAAGCACTTGGCTGAGCCCGACGGCCTTATTGGTGAGCCATTTCACCCAGGGGTGAGCTGAAACAATTTGTATTGGGGATTGAAGGTAACGAATACCCATACACGTCCGTAATTCCTTCTTCCTTTCATTTCATGAATTCTCAAA
This sequence comes from Juglans mandshurica, assembly GCA_022457165.1. NCBI lineage: Eukaryota > Viridiplantae > Streptophyta > Magnoliopsida > Fagales > Juglandaceae > Juglans > Juglans mandshurica. The sequence continues at coordinate 31,301,468 of CM039619.1, read as the reverse complement.
ACATAGATGGATGTTTTGTTGTTAGTGTTATTATATATGCTAGACATTCTAATGATTGGTTAATATATATGGTTTATTCTTAGATAATCCATCTAATAATAATTGTATTCTACCACACACTTTCCACATGCTGTTTGTTCTTTGTTTTGGGTGATGTTGTTTGCCGGTAAAGGTATTTTTCCTTGCAGTGGATGATTAATTAATTTGAATTTGAGTTAGAGTGGTCAGTGCTATGATTTAATTGCCTTTATTTAATAACACAGTTGGTAGATATAACATAACAACAAAGTACTCAAGGATCCTTAAGCAAGACCATGCAAAAGATGTCAACCAAAAGTAATTTTGCATGCAAACCCAAAAACAATTATTACCAAGTCAGAATAAAGCTGTTAAGTACTACTTAATGCATCTATATTTCAATCCTTGGATTAAACAATGTAATTTCTTAGATTATATATATTGGACAAGTATTATAAGGAATTGCCTAAAATAGTATGGAGTATATAAGGTAGATAAGCAGTTTCTGCCGACCAAACAAGAAAAAGTGGTCAGTGTTATGGCCTCACAAACGAACAAATTCCCAACTGAGATGATATCAAGAAAACCTGATTACTTCTTGAATCTTCTATCTTTTCTTATCTTCTATATATAATCTTCAACTATAATGTCGGACCAATTATAGTTGTTTGCTTACTTTTGTTAGGAAAATTGCTTTAACAATATTACATTTCGATCTACGATGAATTGTAATTTCCATAGATGAAAACATAAATCGGAACTCACCCACCTCAAAGAATGAAATGGAAAATTTAGACAACATAATAAAGCGTGAGCTTCTGATTCAAGAAGTGTAATTTTTTTTATCAAGAAGTAAGATAATAATTTAATAATACAAGTAAATAGGCATTGCCCAAGTACATATGAGGTACTATACAAACACCATATCTTGAATTCAGTATTTGTTACATGATTCCAGTGGTGTATGCAAACACCACAGCTTAGATCACCTTCCTATATCTTAAGAAAGCAACTTATTTGTAAGTTGTAGGCACGAGTAAGCAACACAGTTCATTGCCTTGAAAAACTGAACTGTTACACACATATATGCTCTTTAAATACGCTGGCAACCTCTATAACATCCTTCACAGTCTTGATTAGAGTTTCTTGAATTCCACGTAAAGGTTACTCCCATTGGCGCCACGCTCTAAAAGCCTAGTGTCTCAACCACCTTCTAATATGCTTTTTATGAAGTGAACTAGGTGCCTCCAATTCTCTTCTTCAAACAACTTCTTATTCATTCTTCTAAACGTCAATGCGCACTATGGTGAGTTTTTCATCGAACTTAGTTGTTTACGGTCCATGCTTAACTAACTTTCTTCCCCTCCCATATCGTGCTTCAGATGGACAAAAGTTGGATGAATGACCCCGATAGGCTTGTATCACCTGCATACGCCGAAGGCGTTAAATATTTCCTCGCACAAGCACGAAACCATGCAAGTGGAAGGGATCGCATCCGGTGTCCATGTCGTGCATGCCTTAACAATCTGTGGCTGCCTATATTTGAGGTGGAAACTCATTTGTAACACCCCGTTCCCAGAGGTCCGGAGAGTTAGCTCTTAATACTTAAAATTAACTTAAATAACACAACTATAAACTCCAGAAAAAATCCCATAAAATATTAATACACTTAATCAAACCAAAAATCTAAGTTTCTCCATGGTGACAATAAAGAAATCCCCAATAACATAAATTAGAAATTCTCCAAAAACTCGAACACATCCTCAACTCATCAAATCAAATACCCGAAAAATAAATCAGCTTACTAACTACGACTCTCAAATAAGCATTTGTACCCTCAGGCACTTATTCCACTACGATCATCACACCTTGCTAAACTTTCTACTCTTGTTCTCCAGCTGAATCATCAAAATTATCTGAAAAATATATGGAGATAAGGGGTGAGTTATCAACAACTCAGTAAGCAGAGGACATATGCTAGTGTGTAAACATGAGCATTTACAGAAATCAGAATGCAGAACAAAATATTTTCTTTCAGAATGCAGAATCAAAATAATGTTTTCAAAATGCAGCGTCAGAACATGTTATCAAAATATCAGAGCGAAAGTTTGAAAATATTAGTAATCAAAATCCCTTTGGCATAGCATAAACTGAAAACATCACATCTTATCTTATCAAATCAGAACAAATACCATATTTAACCCCGTGGTAGGGTTGTGCAAACCCCGGTAGCTAATCGAGCAGAAACAGAATGTGAATCTTCCCCTTATTCATTCTCGGAGCCCCGAGTGTGCACATAGGAAAGACCACGCAGAAAATCACTTTGTTTCCAAAGTGGGTGCACCAGAAACAGAAAAGTTGGTACCAACCCGAACAGAGGCCACAGTTTTACACCCGTGGTGAGGTCAGAACGGAATAGAAACAGAAACAGAATGCTATGCCAGAGGTTTTCAGAAATCACATCAGATCATATCAGAGTACAAAAAATCTTCAGAACAGAACAAAAATCATATCACAACATAATTTATGCACAAATTTCATATTCGCTCTATTTTTCAAAGTTCAGAAACAGAATATCAGAAATAAGCTCATGTCTACACCAGTCATGACAGAAAATAATTCCTTCCTAAACAGAATCTCATGAGTAATGCAGAACAAATAACTGAGGCAGTTCAGATTTCTTTTCAACATCAAATATGTATATTTTCCAAAAATAACCTCAGCTCATTTTTATTTTAAATGCAAAGTTTAGCATAGGAACCCCGCTTACCTGAACTTCTTAGCTTTTTTGAAATTCCTCAAAAACGTCGAACAATAATTAATCGTCACCTATAAAATAATCACGTAATTCTCATAAATTTTCAATTAATCACGTATTTCGATAGTTAATCCTAAGCTTATAAAATAACCTATTTAATTTCTCAAAACCTAAAATTACCAATCATCACTTTCTAAAATCGTCAATGCCAAATTAATACTATGACTAACACATTTAAAAGTTAGACCTATTTATTAATGAAAACAACTTATGAAGTTTAATACTAAGTAATATAATTATCCCAAAATATTTTAAAAAAAACCATGACTATTTTTACATAGACTAAATCATATCTAAAGTGTAAAAACAAAATTACTCCAATGTTATTTACTCTTAACATAAATCTTTACTTAATAACATATTAAAATAGTTTTCTGTAATCATAATTAAATAACAGTGTACTAATACATAATAAAAATAAAAGCCCATTAATATAATATGCAGCAAAGGGCATTACAGTAATTCATTTAATTCCTTGCAAACTTACCAAAACAAAACCTACGTAACTGAATCACATGCACGGGCGGAAACTACCCAAGGGAAACCGAGGCGCGACGGGCTAGCTGGAGGGACTGCAGTGGTGCGGCAGAAGAGCAGGACCGCGGCGAAGCTTCCGTCGAGCAGCGCTAGGCACGAGACAAAGAGAGGGAGAGGTGAGCGAGAGAGGGCGGAGAGAAAGGAGGGACACGGTGAGAAAGAAACAAACAAAACGGAGAAGCAGTACGAGTAGTGCAGCGTTCGGTAAGAGCTCACCGCGAGGGGCTGCTACGGGCTGAGGTGGTTTCGGTTGTGTAACGTGGTTGGGAAACCGAGGGGCACCGGGAGATGGAGAGGCCAGTGGAGGAACTCAGTGGAACAGCTTGAGCAAAGACTGCTCTGTTTCGGGAGTGGAAAAACAGAGTATGCCGTGTGTTCCTTCTCAATGGCTGGGCGACGGTGGTTGGCGTTCCGTGGTGGCGAGGACGACTTGGAGGGTGGTGCGTTGCTTGCAAGGAGGAGTTGTTGTCTGTGAGTTCGTGTGGCAGTGTAGCGGTGTCAAGGAGATTCAACCCGTGTTGCACTACGGGCTTGGCCAGTGACTAGGTGTTGCATGATTGCACTGAGGGGAAGGTCTCACAGTGAGGAGGAGACGTGGCTATGGTGATGCTTTGGGCCCTGGGCGATGGTCGTTTACGGTGGAAAAGGGTTGCTTGCGGAGGAAACGTGGTCGCTGTTTACTTGTGGGGAGGATTGTGCAGTGGGCGTGAGAAGTGTAACGTAAATAATTATAGAGAAACAAAAGAAAAACCCTAGGGAGGAGCAGAGGGAGAATTTGCAAGAGAGGCGTGCATGGTGTGGAGTATTGCGTGCGGCGGCATGTGTTTGGGCAGTAGTATAACATGTGTCTATAAATATAGTGCTAAAACCCTAGAGATAAATGAGACGTGTGTGCGGAAGGAAAGGTAAGCCGTGTATGTGCATGCATGCTGTGGGACGAAAAAAAAAATAAGTCGTGCGAAAAAATAAAATAGACGGAAAGAGAAGGAATTAAAAAATGAAACATGCGGAAAAATAAAATAAACGGCGCAAGAATTCCAAAATAAAAGAAAAAAAATCGCTACTCAAACTCGTAAATTAAGACTTAAAAAAAATCAAGCTATAAAAAAAAAATAATAAAAATCTAAAGACCAACTATACCAATTTTGGGTCCGGGTGCTACATCATTTATTTATGAAAGGGATCAACCCAAATTACACGCAGTGGATATTTCATGGGGAGGAGGATACAACATGGAACGTGAGTGATGAAGATATTGATGATGATATCAACCAAGAAGACGATTACATAGATGACATGCAGGATATGTTGGATGACATCCGGGCAGGCACCTTCGATGATGCGCCCCAAGATAGCACTCCTGCGGCAAACAGGCCACGAGAGACGGTAGATTCACCATCTTTCGAGCAGCTACTAGAGGATGCCCGACGTCCGTTATTCGATGGGTGTACAAAATTTTCAAAACTGTCATTCGTTGTGAAGTTGTTACACATCAAATCAATTGGTGGGTGGTCAATTAAGTCATTTGACATGCTACTTGATTTGTTGAGGTCTGCCTTTCCTGATGCCCTATTGCCACAATCATATGAGGAGTCAAGGTCGTTGGAGCGCAGTTTGGGCTTCAAATACCACAAAATCCATGCGTGCCCCAATGACTGCATCTTATTTTGGAAGGAAAATGCAGCTCTTAATGAATGCCCTGTATGTAAGGCTTCGAGGTGGATACCAAATACACACGACAGCGCGCGGTACCTCAAAAAGTGTTGCGTCACTTTCCTTTGAAACCGAGATTGCAGCGTCTCTTCATGTCTGCAAAGATAGCAGGTGATATGCGATGGCACAAAGAGCAACAGACGAAAGAAGATACTTGTATGAGACATCTAGCCGACTCTGAGTTCTGGAAGAAATTTGATGAAGATCATGGCTGGTTCGCTTCAGATCCTCGCAATGTTAGGCTCGGTCTGGCAAGTGATGGCTTCACTCCATTCAACAACTTGGCTAAACCTCATAGCATTTGGCCAGTGATCCTTGTCCCCTATAACTTGCCGCCGTGGTCATGCATGAAAGACCAATTCTTCATGACATCTCTGATTATTCCTGGCCCAAGGTCACCAGGGAATGAGATTGATGTATACTTGCAGCCGTTGATCGATGAACTACTTGAATTTTGGGAAGATTGGGTACCTACATATGATGCCTCAACAAAGGAGACGTTTATGTTGCATGCTGCCTTATTGTGGACATTCAATGATTTTCCTGCCTACGGGAATCTGTCTGCCTGGTCAACAAAAGGAAAATTGGCTTGTCTATCTTGCAATGCAGACACAGACTCTAATTGGTTGAAATATGGCCGAAAACATTGTTACATGGGACATCGTCATTTCTTACCCCCAGATCACATATGGAGAAGGAGGAAAAGATTGTTCAACGGTAGGGAAGATCATCACATGCCACCAAGGGATGTAGGAGCTGAAGAGATTCAAAATCAATTGCAGATGATTGGGGATGTTCAGTTTGGCAAATCTCATAGGAAGAAAAAACGCACTGCTGAAGAGCTGAACTGGACAAAGTGTAGCATATTCTTCATGTTACCTTATTGGTCAACAGTTCGACTTCGGCATAATTTAGATGTTATGCATATTGAGAAGAATATTGCTGACAACATCTTATTCACTTTAATGAACAGTCCAGGGAAAAGACAGGATAACATCAATTCAAGGCGTGACTTAGAGCTTTTGGGCTATAGAAAAGAATTACACTTGAGCTGTGATGGTGATCGTGTAACAATGCCACATGCACAGTACACATTAAACGTCGAGCAAAGGAATAAATTTTGTGAGTGGTTGTCTGATATCAAATTTCCAGATGGGTTCGCTTCCAATATCTCGAACTGTGTATCTCGACGTGAGTGCAAAATCTCATGGTTGAAAAGCCATGACTGTCACGTTTTCCTTCAAAGACTACTCCCTATTGCTGCTAGGGGGTATTTAAGAAGTGACATTGGCTTGGCTTTGACTGAACTTGGTACTTTCTTCAAAGAGTTGTGCGCTCGAACACTCGATGTCAACCGCCTGGCCCAACTCCAAACTGATGTTGTCACCATTCTATGCAAACTGGAGATGATATTCCCTCCTTCATTTTTCGATGTTATGGTCCACCTAGCTGTCCATTTATCCCGTGAGGCTAGACTTGGGGGTCCAGTACAATATAGGTGGATGTACCCATTTGAGAGGTATCTCGGCAAATTCAAGCAGTATGTTAAGAATAAAGCCCGCCCAGAAGGTTCAATAGCTGAGGCCTACATTCACACCGAATGCTTGACATTCTGCTCCATGTATCTCAAAGATATTGAGACGAGGTTTAGTCGACCGGACCGCTAGATTGATGCTGACGAAGAGGAAACGTTAGATGGGTTCAAAATTTTCAACCAGAAAGTCCGTCCCTTGGGCATGCCTTCTAACGTGCAATTAGAAGATAAATTATTTAGGGCAGCCATCTGGTACGTGCTCAATAATTGTGCGGAGATTGGACATTATATAGAGTAAGCATTAACGAGTCTACTTAAAAATCACCTTTCATTGTATACAATTTGCTATGAACCCAATACCATCTAACTTCAATATGTTGCTTCGCCTCGATGCACCAAATGCAGGGAACACTACGAGAAATGTAAGGTGCAACACCCAGATTGCATAGAACGCACGCACCAAACTGAGTTCCCAACTTGGTTTAAGCAACGTGTAAGTTCTTATCCATTCCTATCTAAGATGTGCTGCTATAGCTTTCATTTTATATGATTTGGATCTAATCGAAAATAAACGTTGTGAAATTTACTTTTTTAAATATATAGATTCAGCAACATCGTACCTCGCATACACTTGATGTGTCTGCTGATCTGTACGCGTTAGCTTGCGAGCCTGACTGTTGGGTTGCAACATATGCTGCTTGCATAATAAATGGAAAAAGGTTTCATACGAAACAGCGTGAACTTCGCCGGCGTACACAAAATTCTGGAGTGGTGGTAACTGGTGATGAGGCCACAAATAACTTGGACTTCTATGGAGTTATTAATAATATTGTAGAGTTAAGCTACATGGAGTGGCGTCGAGTGTACCTGTTTGAATGTGATTGGTTTGACGTTGGTGATCGAAAACGAGGGGTGCGGGTGGATGACCATATGATTAGTGTCAACATGAACAGGACTTGGTATAAGGATGAACCATTCATGTTGGCGAGACAGGCTAATCAATGTTTCTACATAAGAGATTTAAGGGCGAAAGGGAATTGGGGTGTTGTGCAGAACTATGCAAATAGGAATGTATACAACATTCCGCCACTGCCGAGAGTTCTTGAAGTACTTGATGGGGAATCAAGTACTCCTAATGCCGATCAGGAAGATGAGCCATCATATTATTATGAACCAGTGCAGTGTGATAACACAGATCAAGTGGCAACTCAACTGAATAGGCCTGATATACTACCTAGCCATGTAGATGCACGAGAAATCATGGATCCGGTTGGTCAATGCATAGATTCAACAGGCTTTATTAATGATGACATGATCACTTCTGAGTCTGGAAATGCGGCCAGTGAGGGGGAATATTCAGATGAAGAGGACCTATCAACAAATGAGGAGGAACATTCAGATGAGGATGGGCACACAACATCTGATGAGTCTAGCGACCTATAAATATAACCCAGGAACTTCGTTCATTTAAGGTTGAGATATTAGAATTCTTGTTCGAAATTCCCATGTGTATACAGACATCTGACAATATGAGATTGACTTTGAAATTGTATATGTATATAGACAGTTCAATATGAGTTTGGGTGAAATATATGTTCTGATTTATTTTCTTACCACCAAAGAAAATCATTTTACCTGGTTCGAACTACTTATTATGCAAGTAGCAAACAATCTTGAGAGTAGTATTCAAGTTTTACAACATCTATACCTAAATTAAATAGTATCTAACATGTGATTTAATTTGCTTCAGGTTACGTTCAATATCAGGAGGCTGTGTGAGGAGCACTATGCATTATCAAGGTATATATACGGCCGACTCTCAGTTATTCGTTTGTCTATTTAAAGTCTCATAGTGCAGTAAGGGTTAGTCTACCTAAAAGTAATTGAAAATGGTAGATAAATTTGCTTGTTTACGAACCTGTCTGTGCATATTGAGATTATTTTGTATCAATTAGGTCATCAATTTTATCCCACTATGTTATTAACTTGTACTCGTGCAAGTAATCAACCGGGACCCAGTTCAAGAGGTGGAGGTAGACTTCGAGGTCTTCGAGGTGGAAGGCGTTATATCCCATACTCTGATCGTCACATCCGACCACGTGGTGCGAAATTATCTTCATATCATAGTACGGAGGAGTGTAATCAATCCTTCTCGGATGACTCGACACAGCCCCCAAGTCCCCCACCATGCGTTGTGCCAACTCACGCGCCAGAACCTATCCAAGAACCCCCACCAAATACAGTGGAACATCCACCTACTAGAGAACAAACTGGTGCATGTTATTAAAGTGTGAATATTCCACATTACACTTTAAGATACTAATATATTGTACCTTAAAATACAGTTGCAGATGCCCCAATGGAGACCGAAGGAATGCAAGAACAGAGGAGACGAACTCGTGGGCCATCTAGATGCATTTTCTTTGACAAGCTAAGGAAGAACGGGAAAGTGTAGTTGAAGATAAACGATGGTGAGAAAACCCCATGTTGTGAACACGCTTCTATGTTCACAACACGAGTATCGTGGATTGTGAAACAATACTATGACATGAGTTACAAGCGTTGGTCGGATGTCCCACCAGCGATTAAAGAGGAGCTCATCGACCGGGTTCGGGTAAGTCAAAAATTTAATTGTCCTTGTTTGGAAGTTGTTTATGTAGTATAACCATCGCGTAAATAACGAGATGACACATTGATTGTTTGCATGCTGCCTTATGTAGAGTGACTTTGTGTTGGACTGGGATCGCGAAAACCACCGATTGACGGTGACAAAGGCCTTACGTAAGCGCTTCAACTCCTTCCACCACGACTTGCACAAGATTTATGAATCCTATGGAAGCCACGCAGAAGCGTTGGCTAATGGAACTAGTCTGGTGGACCCCATTGTATGGGTGAAGTTGTGTGAAAGGTGGGGCAGCGATGCATTCAAGGTACAGATAGTCTTTCTCACATACAACCATATAATATGTATATATTTAATATGTCTAAATATTGTGGTGGAAAATCTGTTTGTCTATTATAAGTAATTGTTCCCTAATGTGTATGACAGAAAATTTCAGCTCAAAATCGGGAGAACCGAAACAAGCAGGCCATTAATCACACATCAGGACGTAAATCATTCATTCAATTACTTGAGCAAAAGGTATGTCTAAGGGAAAACAATCTTTTCATTTCAATAGGATAGTGAAAATGCACTTTACTTGGAGATTTTAGTGACAATATTACTTTACTATCACTAAAGGTGGTTACTCATAGCTTTTGTTGTTCAAATGTCACATGGTTCATACACATGACAGCGCAATGAGAATGGGAATTTGGTCGACTTCTACAAAGAGACGCATTGGTAGAAGAAAAAGAATGCATTTGTCAAAGATGCTACAGAAAGTACTTATGTGAGTAGTACAGAAACAACCATTGGGATCTATGATTCTTAATATACGTGATAAATATTAATATAGCACTAGCTGATTGTTTGTTAATAATCGTTGCTTTCTCAATGTGCAGAAGGAGATGCAAGGTAGGTTGGATGGCCTAGGACCAGAGCAACGTTGTGATGAGGCAGCAGCGACTGTCTTTAGGGAGGTTCTTGGCCATCGACCTGGATATGCACGGGGACTTGGGGAAATGGTCATCCCCGAGTCAAGTAGACAACGTGACAAAGTTCAAATGCAACAATACATGTCTAAGGCTGAAAAGCACAAGAAGGATGCTGAACAATATAAGAAGGATGCTGAGCAATATAAGAAGGATGCTGAAGCTTACAAGAGTCAGTTAGATGAAATGAGGACAGAGATGCGGGAGCTAAGGGAGCATCAGATACAAAATGACAATCTGATGCAGTCTTTCTTTAGGGCTTTCCCGTCGTTCACTGAGTCAGTTTGACAGACTCAGTGTAACGATTCCCCCGGCCCATAAGGAGCTTCTCATAAAAGGGCACATTTTTTGGGTGGTTTTTTGTGACACCGGGGAAGCATGAGGAGTCAAGGGTGTCAACGTAGTGATGATTTTGGGTGGTTTTTGTACTTACTCTATACGACACTGGGCTATATATATAAATATATATATATATATAGTATTATATATATATTTATATAAATCTTGGATCTATGTCTACACCGGGGATCTCTTGGATCTCTCATGGTCGGCAAATGAGGTTAGTATCATTTGGAGTTATCCACCATAAAATGTACTTGTACAAGTGAAGTGTTCAATATATTTCTAGCAACTTGGTTTCCCAAACCCGATGAATATTCAACCAAAATTTTTGTTGTTTGCCACAGTTGCTCTTGTCGTCCTCTGTCGAGAAGAATATCTACGTACACTCAGCTAGTGGGATGTGACGGATGCCTAAGGATCTTTTCTCAAAATATTCTATGGTGAGCATAAAAGCTGATTGTTTGCTTGTATCTATTAAGTGTACTAGTTCGATATGGGTGATTTTATGCATATTTATTTCCAAGAATTAAATAAATAACCAAACAAAGATTCTATTAAAATCCCAAAAGGCATAGCCGAAGCACATGAGTAGTATACAAGATGAACTCTTTATTAGGAACAGGAAAAGAGATGATTAAATCATGAAAACTCAGCCCATTACAATCTATAGTAGTTACAAATATGTAGGTGCAAGTCTCCAGTGTCGCTTGTACTTATCTTCAAATGTCTATAATTAATTTCCCTTAAAATACCACACACTTGCCAAAATGTGATATTTTCGCATTGGTGCCATATGGGGTTGCCATATAAGTGGTATGAAAAATTGGTATGATCTCAGTCTATTCTTGGACATCTATGGTTTGAGTCGACGATATAGTCCCAGTGTTTACTGCTATGATTGGTGCAGTGACAATACAATGATTTTAATCCCATGGATGATAACTACTTGGCCTGAAATTCTGATGATGGACAATATCGTGCATGTTCAGTACAAATGGCTTGCCACGAGAGGTGTAGATGAAGAATCCATTTTGAGCTCTTTGCCCTTGGACCTCCGTTGGTCAAATTCAAAGACATCTTTATCTGGCCCTTCATGCAATGTGTATGTCCTTTCTGCATCATATCCTTTATATTTTCAAATAATAATTTTGATAATTAAAGATATAACTAGTCATGTATGGGAGCGTTTCTGAAATGCCAGTCTCCTGATTGATCAACTTGGTACTTTTGAGTCTTGACCATTGAATATTCTTTGTAAAACTCACAATCCCCACCGAATGCAATTTGCTTGTAATTCCAGGCTAGTACCTATGCTCTCTTTGTTGAGGATGTGCTTGAAGTTATGACGGATGGAGTTGTTGTGCATGAAGTTGTAGCCTCACGCATATAGAGACTAACAAAGGTAATGCCACGGCTTATTTACAAAATCTGACAGTCTTGCTCTAGTCTTCCTCTCTGATATGCTGATATTTGTGATTGGATTCTATACAAGATGTTTTGTTGAAGTAATTTGCAATCCTATCTTTCCTTGCAACTATCAGATCATATATTATTAGTTTCGAACAACTACTTTCCTTGCAAATTCTCCACTCATTTAATTAAAATCCAACTGTTTATGGGGGAGTAACGAATTAAGTCATACGCTCATATATATATACTAGGTCAGGACAACGTGCAAAGCACGTTTTCCTAGTTAGGTGAGATAAGATTTTTAATAGAAAAAATTTTGATTTTTCACAAAAGCAATCCATCTATGCCAACAAAAGCAAGAAAAATATCAATCCATCTAAAAAATCATTTCGGACAATTATATCGAGTTCAAAGCATTACACATTTTTGTGTTGAAGTAGGGTCAAAGCATGACACATGAAAACATGTGGCACCTTCCGACAAATGATTTTAAATATCAGGAATCATAGAATATTTATTTTCTAGGTCTTGAATAGATAGTTTCTATTTTCTTTATTAAACAAATAGACAAATAAATGGAAAGAAGGAAACGTAATAGTTACTTAATGACAATGCATCAATAGCGAAAAGGGCACCTTCCTTGATAAATGAACTCAAGAAAATATCAGAAATCTTTTGCAGGATCATCACAACGATATGTAGAGCTACTAAGAGCACATGCTGATCCTTTCGATTGAACACTCAGGCCAAAAAACTGCTGATTAGGAAAAAAAAAATCTTCAGTTCAAGAGAAATATGATCAGGATTAATACTGTAAACACAAGATAGCCTAGTTCACCTTGAAATGTTGGTATTCTTAAGTAATTCAAGAAGCATGTCAGATTTGCTGAAATAAACTAACTTGTTGATAATAGAAAGGCAGCCATAGCAAACATATAAATTTCCACCAGAATTAACTACTTGTGCAAGGGGTGAAGGCAACATTACAAAGCCATATAAGGAAAAATAATTCAATTTATTGCTATATACCACAAAACCAACCTGGATCAACAAGGGAAGTATATCCATTCCGAATTTTTGCAGAAGACCGGGGGAATTAACTAAAACGGAATTCCTTATCCAACACCTGTTGAGCATCTTGATCTCTAGCTATTGTAGGTAGAGCTCATTCAGCAACTTCAGAACTTCATAAACCTGAGAATGAAAAATAGCAATAAAACCACCATTCTATTTCCTCTAATAACACTATGGAACACGTGAATTAAATTCCATAGTCATGTGCAAAATTGGAAAGCAATAACTAAATCTATAACAATGAGAATCTCACACTAAAAAATAAATGCAAAAACCTCTATACTACAATACGACAGGGCTCATAGTTTACCCATAAAAAAAACAATATATGGCTCATAATTAAATTTCAACAGTCACATACATAGTTGAAAACAATCCATGTACCCAAAACACAATGATATAATATCAAAAATCTACACGAATACCATGATGTTTTGTCATTAACCATATTGCTAACCCAAGTCTCCAATTCGAATGCTTTCTTTTCAGAGAGGCTGTAGCAAAAGACTTTCAAGGATAGTAGTTTTGTCAACTAAGAGTAGTACTCTCTCTAACAAAGCAATTCCTCAAACCCTTTTACACTTTCAATCTCCAAAGACACGCCAATACTACACATTTTCTTTTATTATAACAGTTGATTACTGATTACAGGAGGACTTCCCACAATGACCTCACCTAAATCTTCAAACTTGGTCCATTCTCCCAAATAATTTTCTAAGACAGGGAACATCAGAATGTGAACCCATTTTCTCTCTTCCTTTAATATGCTTTTGCTAATGACTACTTGGGCTAACATTTCCCCTACACTAATGGGCTCGAGAAATAAATCGTCCCACAAAAGAACAAATAGTGTATTAGTTTTTAGATATAAAATCCTGACCTTGTATAGGTGTCATCCCCACAAATTAGTAAATGTTTAGAACAATTAAGTACAAAAACAAGTAAATAGAGCTAAACATGGAGCCAATTCTTTGTTACACAATCAGCCCTGCAAACTACAGGGGATGGTAGCAATGTAGGATAAAATCATCAAATCCATGTATGGAAAATGGATAAACAAAAAATGAAATATAAACATAAATGACAAAAAACAATTGCAGATAAAGAAGCCAAACCATATGCATGAAGTGGTGGGCTTACCAAGTAGTGCTAAGTATGTCACTTTGGGTTTGTTGGATGTGAATTAAGTTATTAATTAATATTGGGATTTTGTTTCTTGAGAGTAAGTTAGGACAGCCTTTATTTTCCATTATGTTTACCAAAGATGAAACTGGATTTGGTCTTGTTCTGTCAGTTGTACGTACACTCAGCTGGATTTTATTTTCCATTATGTTTTCCATTGAGTGCGTCCTGCTACTTGCTTTCCAAAATACCAAAAAAAAAAAAATCTAAACTAGTATTAGTTCCTGTTGACCGTTTCTGAATGATTTAGTGAGATTTTAACCAACAAAATCTGTTTATAGGCAACCGGTATTAAGTAATAATATTTCATTAAGGAAATCGCAGAAAGGAGCACCTGTATACACGTCGTATACAAGAGCAACACCAAAAAGCAAGGGCCATTGAATATCAATTAAGGTTAAGTCGTTTTTCTTCCAATTATCACAAAAAATGCCTTTTTGAGTATAGTTTTGTGTCTTTGACAATTCATTTTGTGTTTTATCACCAGATTCTAACAAGGTTAACCTGTGACTGTGTAACTCAACAGCTTCCTGGTCTTATCTCCTTGTCTTCACTGGTCCTTCCCACGGTCATGAATCTTCTTAAAAGATAAGCAGAGGAGGGACAAGTGCCTGCACCTAACAATCCACAAAGAAACCCTGCACTAGCATCAAATAGCTTTAGGAATGGAATTAGCTCCAGCGGTGATACGTCATCCAGTGCTTCATCTGAAGTAACTTCATCTGAATACTCCAGCAACTCAAAAGAAGCTAAGGGAACTAATCCTTTTGATTAAGGAGCAATTTTCTTCCACCAACCATTAATGTAGAACTAATCCTTTGGATGATTGTGATGCTTATTTATTATTAAGGATAAAAGCTCAGTTTGTATATGAGAATACATTAATACACCACCCCATTGTAATACATATGAGTTTGGAATTTGTTGATGGGCTTGGATGCAATTGAATGATTTTATTTTGCATGTTATATTGATTAGCAACTTGAATGTATGAGTTTGGATTATGAATGGTGCATTTAGGAACAACTAAAAACCAGGCCTAGAAAGAAAATTAGGCCCAGGAAATTTAAACACGAATTCAGTTTTAGTGGCGAATTAAACGCCTTTACCGGCGAGTTTTTACTCGCCGCTAAAAACTAAAACATAAATTCTCCTAAACCAGCGATGTACAAATCGCTACTAAAACATCAATACCGGCGATTACAAATTCGCCGCAAATAAATTTAAATAGCAGAACGTAAATTACGGCGATACTAAAACTCGCTGTCTATAAGTATATAGCGGCGATTTACATATCGCCGCTATATACTTATCGAACTGAAAAGTCCATTACCAGCGAGTAAAAACTCGCCGCATAATATTATTTTGCAGCGATATAATATCGCTGGCAAATACTATCAATAATATTGCGGCGATAAAGAAATCGCCGCGATTTATAAAAACGGGCGATAATTAATCGCTGCCATATGCAACTTTACCGTGATTTTGATATTACGGCGATTTTGGGGAGTCGCTGGCAAATATATTTGGCAGCGATATTTTCATTTTTAGCGGCAAAAATTAATCGCTGCAAATAATCTATCCCAGCGTTTAACAACGGAATCGTATATTGAATTTGCGGCGATTAATTTGTAATCAGCAGCGAAGAAAAATTCGCCGGCATATTAAAGTGGGGCGTTAATACTGGCGATTTTGCAGCGACTTAAAACTCGCTGGGTAGATGTATGCCAGTGATTTTTGGTGTATAGACAGCGATACATAATCGCTGGTAAAAGTGTTGAACCTTGTAGTGTGTTTAGACTAGTGCTAATTCTCATGCAATACGAAAAATATTCAAGCATGCGAAGTGGATTGTCCTCCACATTATTATTCAATAAAAGATGATTTGTAGCTCAAACAAAAGACTTGGTAAGGACCCACACATAACTCATTTAATTTCTAAAATCTTATTAAATTCAACATTATATTACATTAACTAAGAGAACAATAAGATTAAGACACTACATGAAAACCTAATTAATAATAGAAAACACGGTTTGTGTAATTGCAAGTCCGAGCAATAAGATAGCCGCCAAAACTGAAAGCAAAGCCCAAGGACTATTGAAATAATTGTGCTTCAAATTTGCCTTCCATTCATTCCAGCGTTTGGCACAATGCCTATTCATATCAAGGGAAGTTTTAGCATAAATGGAGTTGCTGGTTGAAATGGTGACATGGTGGCCAAGCTTGTTAACCATGGTGGAAGCAACTTTATCATCACCCAACCAATTTTCAATGATTCCTTTCCGACGGAGTAATTCAACATCCTTTGGAGAGTCAATGAGATAATCCAAGAAGCACATATAGTCGGTGACGTAACTCGAATCATTGCATGGACTATATTGCTCAAATGCAATTAGATTTCTCAAAACAGTTTCAGTTTCATCTTCTATTAGCAAAGGCGAAATTTCCAATACCCCATTGCTAAACTGAATGGCAAACGTGTTACGTTGCTTTCCTTTCTTGAATTTGACTCCACTCTCTTTAAGCTCTGTTGCTTTAGGTATTGACTTTATCATATTTTTTGTATCCCAAAATTTCTTTGCCTTCTTGAATTCGACTCCAGCCTCTTTAAACTTTGTGCCGTGAGGAATTGAGTTCCAATTTTCAATCTTATTCAGAATAGGTAGGCGCATAAATTTCTCTATCATCTCGAATTTGGCTCCACAAAGTTTGGACTCGCCGTCTTCATTTGGCCTTTCTTGAGAATTTTGCTGCACAAATTTCTCTATCATCTTTGCCTTCTCGAGTTCAATTCCAGCCTCTTGAAATGCAATGCCATCATTTATTGACTTCCAGCGTCCATTCTCCTCGAATTTGACTCCAACGTCTTCAATCCAATTATTCAGATCATCATCTGGATGCTTAGAATTCACTGCCATATTGGATTTGAATCCAGAGCTTTTATGTAGCTCTATGGCATGACGTGAAGACTTTTCCTTACCGCCTTTCTTTATATTTTCCAATTTTGCAAGTAAAGGACTTGCAACTCTACGTATCAGGCCAAACAAATGCTTAAATATCTCTCCCTTCTTGAATTTGACTCCAACCTTTTGACGTTCTTTGGCACGATCTAGTTCCATATCAAGTACTGAAAGCTTGATCATTGTATGTATTAGATCAAGTAGATGCTTAAAATCTTCTTTCTTGAATATGTCTCCAACCTTTAGACGCTCTTGTACTATTTTGGCGAGTGGAGGAGTGATAGCTTTATACATCTTAGAGAGTTGAAATGGCTTTTTGACTGAATAAGAGCTCGATCCTTCGATATCCCAATCTTGTAATGGTGATAACCCAAAGAAAAAAGAAATGGCAAGATCACCAAGTTGTATTTCATTGTTCTGCTCAATATTGATGGTGTGTTCTCCTGAATGTCCAACTTGGTTGGGAAGTGGTGTCTGGCTACTCTTAATCATCATAAACAATTTAGTCAAAACGAAGAATGGAAGTTGATTTTCAAATAACAGTAGATCGCGAGCTATTTCTGGAAGCATCCAATCCAGTTGGAAGATTGGATCGTGCTCATCCCTTGGCGTCAGCCCCTTACGTTTTCGGAACAGCTCAATGATGAAACACCCATCAAGTAGCATCATTTCTACAAACTCATCTTTTTTCAAGCTAATGCATTCGACGTAGCAATTACGGGCTCTTTCTTCCAATTCTCTCAAGGCTCTGAAGTATGCTTCTACACTGCTTTCTTTTTTACTTTCAAGCATTTGCTTCAAATACCGCAGTTTATGCTCTTCCATAAGACCCTGGCCAACCTTGCGATGGTTGTTGTAAGGACCGATAGCAAGCAACATGGGTTTGTAAGCCTTCTCATTTTCCTTGCATAATTGCACATGCACTTTAAACATGCAACGATCTTCAGAATTAATTGGAGTCAAGCCAGCTAGCTTTCTATCAATAGCCTTAATATGGCTGGAGAGAGCATCTCTACTCATTTTGTAGAGAAGTAGTAGATTCTCTGTTCCTATTACAAAGCATACAAATTCTCAACAAATTTCTAAAAATGTAGATCAGGGTTTTTCTAAAAAATGGAGATAGCAGTCCTCATATGTATTCTAGAGAAATAGTACAAGATCTGTTCCAAGTATTGCATACAAATCTCACTTATTTTTATACAAATCTCAACAAAGTCTCTGTTCCTAATACTAGGCAATTCCTTTGCGAGTGGAAAAGCACCTAGATTGGATAGAAAAGAAGCTGATGAATTGAGTGGGAATTTTACTCTGCTAAAAAGAGTGAGAATTCTAGTCTTGCCATTGGGATCAGGCCTGTACTTTAGATTATGTATCAATTCTTTGTGATGTTCTTAAATCTTAGCTGCCTTTTTTTTCTTTTGAAAAAAAAAGAAAAGAAAAAGAAAAAAACACTAGATCTACTCACACACACACAAGTCAGAAGAAAACTTTGGCATTTATCTCGCGTAAACGGTGGTGTACTTTAAATACACAACAACACTCTTGATCAATTGGAGTACTACCGAGGCTGACAAACCTTTCGTCAATGGAGATAGCATGATGAGCTCCACCAACAGGCATCTGTCTTATTTTAAATATTAGAGAATAATTTTCAATAATATTATTGCATTTTAAGCCAGCACACGCATCTTAGAATATCATCAGTGATGCACAAGGAACTATTTTTGCGTTCATTAATAAATAAAAGCCGAGTACGTAGTTGTAATAATAGCTCGACGCAATAAAAGAATGTAATGAAACTTACTTTGGGTTAAATTCCTGATCGGCGCTGCAAATGATCGTTTCCTTCTTCTCTCTCTGCTACCACGGAAAAGCTAAAAGGATAAACAGCATATATAAAGATGCAGAGTGAGTTCGATCTGCACCAACTAAACCCAACCTTGACTCTGCTTGACCTTATCAGTATTAACACAGACAACACCTACAAAGCAGGACCCACAGCCATGAAGACCCATCAATTATGGGACTTTTCTCAACGGCTTCATGCGGATACAAACGGCTAATTCTCCATTTAGCACTTGTAATAGACACTTCAAATTCAATGGAAGGCTCTCAGGACACTGACGGTGTCTGAGGCATTTTATCAAACACTTTAAATTCTCACGGTCTTTGTGGTATGAGAGCCGTGTGAGTGAAGAGAGTCTTCCTCCATGGCTACAATTGCTCTCAATGTCGGAAATTTTGTAACCCTACGCCTAAACAACAACAATTATCTCTTGTGGCGTGAACAAATCCTAGCCTTGGCTGAGAGCCAAGACCTCGTTGATCATGTTCAGCATGAGGACTCTACTCCTCCCAAATTGTTAAACTCCATGGCCCTACCTTCTCTGATTGACCTTGGAAAAAGGGTTCCAGAAAAATTTGCTTGAATCGGAACCAATTGACTACTTTCGTCCCCTCAGCTTCTCTTATAGTTCTTTTAGAAATCCACCATCATTTTACCTCTCCTATCAGCTTGAAAGCAGAGTACAATACTATCTATTCGTTCGTACAACTTAGAATGCGAAGTATCTCTTCAATGTCCTAAATCCAGTGCCCTGCTAGGGTTGGGTCAGCCCGCCCAACAAAAGTGGGAGGGTACATCCGATTAAATTGCTCTACTGTACATCCATCCTCATCACTTGTCGCACCCAAGTCTGACATGATCTGTACACGGCAACGCGCTACCATTCTGGAAGACCCACACTCGATTAAATGTTTCGCAAGTATAAATAAATTTATAAAATAGGTAATGGTAACGAAAGTTTAAACATAATGGTATTTTTTTGAGAAACTATATATATGTATACGACAAGTCAGAAATTCTTGATCAAGGACTAAACCTTATAATCGATCAATTCTTACCTTAGAGATCACCAATTCTGGAAACTAGCATTACCGGTTCAAAAGTACTTATAATTAGGTCCTTAATTTTTTTATTAATTTTTTGCATTCTTCTGATTGAGTTAACAGATTGAAATCATTTATTTAAAAATTATGACCACAAAGAATTAATACACAATCTAATAACACTAATCCCAACATAAAGTAAGATTAATACAAAAGTAGAATTTCCATTATTTTTTTAATAGAGTAAAAGTCCGAGTCAATTCTAGTACTACTTTTCCCTACAAAAGGAATGGCCTAATATTTCCATTTAGTTAAGCTGGTTCTCCTATAGCTAGAAGAGAAAGATAAAAAATCATTCCCACTCTGTAAAATGGAAACTAGTTAGCCACATTAAAATACCACAAGCCGGCCAATTATCTAAGTGACAAGGGACAAAATTTAGATTAATTATTACGGCTATTTTTGTAACGTCCCGTACCCAAATGGGTCAGAGAATTACTACATGTCACTTATAAACCTATCTTCCAACATATCTAAAATCTCCAGAGATTTCGAAAACAATAAACAAACTCATATTTTCCAAATAGATACATATTAATCTCCACAAAGTCATCACTACAATAATCACATAAACTAAGGGGTTCACAATCTCTTACTAGTCTCAACAAAATAAACAGATAAATATGTACTTCTTACTAAACCAAATACATAAACATATCTAATAAACACCAGATATCTTTATGTTAACAGTAGTAGCCTAAGGTACTCGACACCGTATCCTCAGCTTAGCCTTGCTCACATTTTCAATTCCTGGTCCTCAACTGAACCCTCCACATCATCTGAAAATATTTTGAAGATAAGGGGGTGTGTTATCAACAACTCAGTAATCAAAGCACATATACTAGTGTGTACAACATGAGCCTTTTCAAAGAGTTCAAAATGTAGAAAATAAAAACATTTCATTTTCATATGTAGATCTCAAAACATATTAACAACAGATCAGATCGACATATCAATCATTTTCATATTTCAAAAACCAACTATTCATATTAAGAAAACGCTTTCGCATAACATAAATGAACATCTTCTTCTTATCATATCGTATCATATCATATCAACATATCATATCATATATCAAGTTAATTAACCCCCGTGGTAGGATTGTGTTATCCCCAGTGGCCAAACCAGACAATATCATATTGTGAAACTTTCCCTTATTCATTCTCGTAGTCCCGAGTTTCCACACAGGAAATAACACATAAACGAGCACTTTGTTTCCAAAGTGGGTGCACTCATATCATATCATATTATGTTGGAACGAACCATATCACATGAAACAGTATCATCATATCAGAATCAGAATAAACGCAGATAAGTCATGCCAAAGGTTTTTCAGATGCATATCATATCAAACCACGTGCTAAACATATTCATATCATTTTCATATAATAAAAAATAGATCCAAAATATTTTCATATCACGTGTACAAAAATTCTCAGATTTCATATTCGCTCTTTTGCACATTTCAAGAACATGTCAAATATTGCTCATGTCTACATATTTCATGTCAAAAAATATTTTTCTCTTTCATACAGATTTCATAAGTGAATGCAAAACATATATTGTGGTTGTTTTTCACATTTTCTTTTTAAAAATAACATGCACATTTTACAAACTAACCTTAGTTAATTTTTCATTTTTATACAAATCTAGCATAGGAACCTCGCTTACCTGACTCTTGTAGTGTATTCTCTACGTTCTGGAGCTGTAATCTAGCCATGTCACGATAACCTATTATATAATATTTATGCACAAGTTAAGACCAAGCTGGTACATAAACTTAATTAGCCAAAACTTATAATCTGTAAGAAATAAAAGATAAGTCTCTCAACAGTTAAATTTATAACCAGCCCAACAAAACCAACCCAAAATCAGTCATAAAGCGGCCCGTACAAAGACTTTATTTAACACCAAACATTTTACAAAACTTCTGACACTTATACTCAATCAGTCCTACACCTGCCATACCCAATATTCAACAAAGCCCACCCTTACTCCCAACGTATCGATTCATTTAACATATCACAAAAATGACTTATCAAGCACTTCAAAACCAATACATAGTACTACAATAAACACTTCCTACATGTCATGAACAACTCAAACAGTTGCTACTAAGTCATCCAGCAATTACCTGACTCTACAACATATTAATACAAGCCAATATTTAGTAATAAATTCATCACCCTTCACGTCCAACCAAATAACTCCATTTTCAACAACAGACACAGCCCAAACAGTAGCTTACGCCAACCTATACAACAAGCATAACAGTTCCTCTAGCCAAGCTTCACCACTCAAAAAACGGTCACACAAAAACAAATTAAACAATCATTTCTATTCACCCAAACACCAATTATAAACTCCATAAGCAATTAAAATAGCCCAACAACCGCCTAAAAAATATGAAACAGTCCAAACTTAAACCCGCAACAGCCCATACATCAACCCCGCAACATAAACATAAATTCAAAACGGTCTAATGTCACCTCTAGCAACCAGTGTATAACCCAAACCTCTACAACATAAAAAAAAAATCTTTCAATGTACCCATATAAAAACCATGTAAATAATAATACAAAGCTGTTACTAACACTCTAATTACCTTAACGAATTTCCGTGCGTTGAAATCAACGAAGTTTGATGACTAGAGGAGGTTGTCCTAGTTTTATTTCAATGCCCTGCGATACAACGTAGTGGCGTCAATCAGAAATGATATATGGGTTCTATGTATGACAATGTAACCCAAGCCATGTGGTAGAACTTATCCAAATGAAAAAGAGAAATTGCTGCTATGGCACCCACAGCAATCGAGCAATAAACTCGATTGAAAAACAGAGAATAAGAGTGAGAGAGAGGGATCTGAAAATTTATAAAGATAAGACTTGAGATGCTTACCGGCGTGAGGGTTCTTGGCTACCCAAACTGAGAACAATACCAAAACTTTGTAGTTTCAAAACCACACCAAAAATGTAGAAGAGCGAGAGAGAGAAGGTGAAAGGGAGTGTCGGTTTGATGGGGAGATCCAGATGTGAGAAAAAATGAAAAGAAACTGTAAAAATTGTGGGAATATAGGTTACGGCTGAAAGGATTTTGGCTGAAAAAATAGGAAAAAAAAAAGACTGAAGAGAGGAAGAAAAAGGAAACTGTCAGGGTGGGGAAAAGTTATTTGGGAAAGAAAAAGAAACTTACCCACTACGCCTTCGTTTTCTGGAGTCTACACCTGAAGGTGTTTGGGTCTGGGCCTTATATCCTCCCCCTTTATAAAATTTTCAACCTCAAAATTTGCTACAAATTATCAAAACTCCCATCGAATAGTCGTGGGTGCTTATATCTCATCTCTCCCATTATCAACTTCCATTATTTTTTCTAACTAAATTATTCAATACAAGTGAATTAGGAGAAGACATCATTGATATTGAGCAGATATATGAAATTATAGGTCTTGAGAGCTCAAACCTTTCGTTTTCCCTTTGTACCAAATCTATTTCAATGGAAATAGACCTAGTTATGATTCAACCACGAAGATTAGGCATGATCTATTTTGTCCTACACATGACAGATACTACAACATATTGTTCACGACATAAAATTTACATGGTTCGACAACTTGCCTACATCGACGGGAGCTGCAGAGGATTTTATTTCTTGAGGAACCACAAGTACAATGTTTGGGGCGACTATTGTGCTCTATTGCATGGCCACAGGAACTCAAAATTACATTTAAATAGGGTACACAGCAGAAATCCTAATTTCTCAAAATAAGTGATGTTCGCTCGAGTGCGCGTTGAGTGAACCTATTTACTGGCCTACTGCTCCACAATACTCAACAATTCTCCCACTTGGAGACTGGCACAACCACTGTATCACCCTCTACCTCAAACATAATATCATCCACCTCTGCGACTCATTGCCCCTGTCTTTAAGCTAGAAGACCAATTGAAGTTGCGCACAACTTCAGTTTCTCAAGTGTAAAACCCTTTGTCAAGTATCAACTGCTTATCATCAAGTAGTGATCGAATGAAATGATACCTAATCTGAATGTGCTTAGTTCTGGAATGAAATTTCGGATTCTTGGCTAGGAATATGTCGCTCTAACTATCACTCTAAAGAGTGCCCTTCTGATTCTTCTTACCCAACTCCTCCAAGAAACCTTGAAGCCAAAACATCTTCATAGATGTCGTTGATACGGCAATGTACTCAGCTTCTATAGTAGACAAAGAAACTGTTTTCTGCAAGTTAGAACCCCAAGACACGGCAATACCATCTAGAGTGTAAACAAAACCTGTGGTACTCTTTCTACTACCAGTGTCTCCAGCCAGATCAACATCAACATAGCCTTGCACCTCTAAGCTCTTTCTAGAGAAGCACAAGCATGATTCTAAGAAGCCTTTTAGGTACCTCAGAATCCACTTCACAGCTTTTCAATGTTGTCTTCTTGGGTTACTCATATATCTGTTCACAGCTCCCATTGCATGGGCAATATTTGGTTTTGTGCAAACCGTAGCATACATAACTGAAACAATAGCTGAGGCATAAGGAACCTTACTCATATAGTCATGTTCCTCTTCTGACTTTGGTGACTGATCCTTGCTAAGTCTGAAGTGAATTCCCAAGGGTGTGCCAACTGGTTGGCCTTATCCATGTTGAACCTGCTAAGTATATTTTTCACATACTCAGCCTGTGAGAGTCTTAACGTGCCCTTGGCTCTGTCTCTGACAATTCTCATGCCAATGATTTGTTTTGCAGCTTCCAAATCCTTCATTGCAAAGTGCTCTGTCATCTGCTTCTTTAGATTATTGATCTCATCAATGCTAGACCCTGCAATAAGCATATCATCCACATACAACAGTAGAATAATGTAAGAATTGTCAAAATGTCTGACATAGGAACAGTGATCTGCCTGACATCTGATGTACCTTGAACTGCACATAAAACTGTCAAACTTATTGTACTACTATCTAGAAGCTTGCTTCAGGCCATACAAAATCTTCTTCAACCTACAAACTAAACTCTTATGTCCCAATACTACAAACCCCTCAGGCTGATGGATGTAGATGTCTTCTTCAAGGTCTCCATGAAGAAAATATGTCTTCACATCTAACTACTCAAGATACAGATCTTCAGTAGCAACCATTGTCAATACTAACCTGATGGTTGTGATCTTCACCACAAGAGAAAAGATTACAGAGTAGTCAATACCATTTTTCTACTGAAAGCCTTTATAACAAGTCTGGCCTTGTACCTCTTACTGTCATCATGCTCAGTCTTCACCTAGTACACCCACTTATTGTGTAATGTCTTCTTCCCTAATGGAAGTTCTGTCAATTCTCATATCTGATTCTCTAACAAGGAATCCATCTCATCCTTCATGACCAACTCCCACTTGCTTGAATTTTCATCTTGTAAAGTTTCCTCATAGCTCTTTAGTTCTCCACCATCTGTCAACAGAATATAATTCAAAGTAGGTGAGAAACGCTATGGGGATGAATAGTCTTAACTGACTACGAACTGCAACTGCAGGTGTGGACGGCTCTGGATCTGACTACGGAATAATAGGAATGGGTGCACTGGGCCCACTCTCTCCACCACTCACATCTATGCACTGCGCTGTGACCTATGGTCTCACAAACTCAAACTCCTAAGGAACTATTTCAGCAACTATATTGGACTTGTTCTTGCACATAATTTTTTCATTAAATATCACATTTATGTTTCTTATGATCTTTCGACCCTGCTCATCTCAAAAACGATAGTCAAATGCCTCGTCTCCATAGCCAATGAAATAACATTTCTTTGACATTGCCTCAAGTTTACTACGAGAATCAAAATCAACATGAACATAAGAAAGATAGCCAAAAGTTGTAAGGTAAGAAGATTTGACCTCTTTTTCACTCCAAACCTCCTTAGGTAGTCTACAATCTAATGGAGCTGATGGCCCTCTGTTTATCAGGTAGACAGTAGTGCTGACTGCGTCTATCCAGAATGTAGGTAGTAGTCGAGCATGCAGCCTCATGCTTCTAGCGCGCTCATTAATGGATCTATTCAAATGTTCAACAACATCATTTTGATGTGGTGTCCCTGGAATGGTCTTCTCCATTTTGATACCGTGACTAGCACAGTATTCCTTGAACCCACCATCAATCTATTCACCACCATTGTCAAACCTCAAGCATCAACTTTAAGTCTGTCTCGGTCTCAACTAAGGCTTTCCACTTTTTGAATACATCAAATATATCAGATTTATGCTTCAAAAAATAAACTCATACCTTTCTGCTATGATCATCAATGAATGTGACATAGTACCGGGAACCACTAAGAGATGGCACTGGAGAAGGCCCCCGCAAGTCTATGTGCACAAGCTCTAACTTTCCTGTTTCAGTGTTCTGCCACTCTTCAAGAAATTAGTCTTTTTCTGCTTCCCCAGTATACAACTCACACACATGCTGAGTTTGACTGACTTCAATTCTGGTAGTTTGCCTTTAGATAGTAGTTCTTTCACACCCTTCTTACTCATATGGCCAAGCCTACGGTGCTCTCTGCAACGGTAATAGCAATAGTATTATTCAAACCAGTCGTCATATACAGAGTACTAGTTTTCTTAACCCGAGCAAGTACCAATGCCCCTTTAGTAACCTTCCAGGTGCTATCATAGAACACTACTGAATGGCCACAATCATCGAGCTATCCCACAGAGATGAGGTTTTTCTTCAACTCGAAAATGTGTCTAACCTTTTGCAAGGTCCACTTGTTCTTGTTCGGGAGTGTAATTTCAATTTCTCCCATCCCCCACCACGTTCAATGCCTCTCCATGAGCCAAGTACACCTTCTCAAAATCATCAGCAACATAGTTCTACATTATTTCCCAATGGAAAGATGTATGGAAGAAAACCCCTGAATCCAGTATCCAATCATCAACTGGACTATGAACTGCAAGTAGTAATGCATCCTGTACTTCTTTAATAACTACATTAGCACTATCATTCTCCGTCTTCTTCAGTAACCTATTTGTGCTACCCCAATGATTGTCATACTTACTTCTCATATTTATGCCCATAGTATTAGGGATAATATCACTACTCAAGCACATATCATTTAATGCATCTTCAATCGTGCAAAGTTGCTCAAAATATACATTAGTCGTCACATATAAAGAACTAGAAATGTTCAATGTAACATTATAAAAGATTTTCAGCAACTCTACAAAAATCTGTGCATTTTTCCAATCATCACTAGTAGGGTTCACAAATTGGTCATCCATTAAAACATATTGTTCAAATGCTTATTTATGTTTTTCAGCGGTACTCAACATCAAATATGTGGAGTTCCATCTAGTAGGAACATCCTAACAAATCATTCTTCCACTGATCTTTTCTTTGCCGTACAAGCCTTGAACTTGACAAATTTTGACGGTGAAAATTTCGCATACCTGACGGCATCCCTAATCTTTGTTACAAATTCATAAACATCTCTCAAGCCATCCATAGCAATCAGTTTCAATATATGAGCAGCACACCACATGTGAATAAATTCACCACCGAATATAGTACAATCATTATCTTTTATTATCCTCATGTAATCAACAACAACATCATTTGATAAGGCATTATCAACTGTGATGGTCAAAATTGTATCAACACCTCATTCATGAATTCCCAAGTCTAGCACTCACCCAATAGTTTCGCCCATATGGTTAGTAATTTGGCAAAACTTAAGTATTTTTTTTATGCAATCTTCAATTACAATCAATAAAATATGTAGTAATGCACATGTAGTTCATATTTTGCACCAACGTCCATGTATCAGTGGTAAGACAGATTCTTTGACCATCCAATAATTTCTTTAACTGTATCTTCTCTTCGTTATACAGTTTAATACAATCCATTTTTAAAGTGATTCGGGATGGCAAAGTAAATGAGATTCTAAATCAATCACGAACTCAACAAACCCTTCGTGCTCCAATAGCATAAAAAGGATTGTATTAAAAGATGTCAATCGGAATCTGAAAACTCATATCACAATCACGAGCATATATCTTTATTGCACAACCAAAACACGAGATTACATGAGATGCATCGGTATATGACCAACATGAATACAAACCCAACACAAAACTAACCCAACACAGACCCAAATTGGAATGAGAGAGATGATGGGATCATGTCACGAGAAAATGCCTCAAGCATTTGCAAACTCAGTCATGAAATTTGAGCAGAAAAAGTTAAAAACAGACCCAAATCGGAATAAAAAAGAAGAGAACAAACCTTGGAGTCACGTGGATGACGGCGACTAGGTGACGACGATGGTGGGGTCACGAGGATGACGAGGTTTTTTCAATCGACAGTTTGGCATTGAGGAGGGAGGCTAGGGTTCCTTCGACAGAATCGGAGGGAGAGAGAGAGAAGGCTGAAGGGGGGATGATATGGGAATGAGTTGGGTTTTTAACCCTTGTGTCAAAACAACGCCATTTTGGTTCATCAAAACGGGGTCATTTTGATACTGGGTTTGATTTTTTTTTTTTTTTTTTAAAAAAAGCTTGGGTACTAGGTTTAAAACCCAGAACGCGGGTTCTAAACCATGTACCCAGCCCGGGTTGACCCGGGTTTTGCAACTCTGGTTCTGGACCAGGCCGGAAAAAATCAGCCCGGATGAACAATGCTAATTTGAGGGTTATAAAAATTATAAAAACCAAAGTCTTAGAAAACTGATCAGGTTGTGTTGTAGTTATAAATAACACAATTTGATCACTATATTTTGCGTTATAAATAACTTGCAATTTGAGTATCTAGTTTTTGTGAGTTATTTTAGTTAATTAATTGACTTTGATCAGGTTGTCATGATCGATTTATATCGTCATATATAGTGATAAGTGTTGATGCGTCATGAGTTGTAAGTTTCAACCAAGCTGTAAATAGGGACCACCCATGCATGCACGGACTAGACAATAAAATGAATCAATCAAGGCCATTCCCCACAACTATCAAAATTCTTACAAAAGCAACATTAATGGTTTTTAATACACAGGTAACTACTTCACGTGATCCCAAACTAATGTTCTACGTTAACGGTCCGCCGTGTCAACTGCCGATTACTTAAAAGCGTATATATGTGTACTGTTTATTACTGTTTATCAATAGTAATAAACAGTAAAGCGGTTTTTTTTTTTCTTTGCATGTTTTTCGCATATTATATTACTGTTCATCAACAGTATGATGAACAGTAATAAACAATTTTTTTTTCTCTCTTTTTTTTTTGGGTTTGTCCGTGTGAATAACAATGTGCGACGTGATACCGCAATCGTGCCTAGGAAATGAGAGAGAGGAAGAAAGAAAAAGTGGGAAAAAATATTGATTTTAAAGAAGCTCTTTTTTTTTCTTCGCATGTTTTTTTCGCATATCCTATTACTGTTTATTATATCATACACTAAAAATCAACTTTAATTTATAAAATACTAATTTTTTATCATTAAATAAATAATGAAATTTTACTGTACATTTTTAAGAGAAAAAAACTATCTAATTAATTTGAATTTTTAATATAATTTAAATTTCATAATAAATGATGAACATAAATAAATAATAATTTTATTCTTATACATTAGACTATTTTAATATTCGAAATTACACTTTATTTTTTTCTTCAATTTGACAGATGTGGTCGATCTGTACAGTAAAAATAAAAAATATGAACTAATTAATTACTGTCATCTGGCCGATCTGACGCTTGTCATTGCCGACCTTACTATACTAGGATGTCAATTAACATTTTATATATGTGTGCGTATATATATCTCCTTATATTTAAAAGTGTGTATCGTCTGATGAATAGTAAGATGAACAGTAATAAATAATGATAAACAGTATTCTTATTTTACGTTTTCCTTCTTCGTCCATCTCTACATCTTCACAGCAATCCTCTTTACAAAATCACTACAAAATATCACAAAAATTATTACAAGAGAACTGCTACCAAAAAAGTAGTCTGAAAATATGTCCTCAATGTGTATTTCACTTTTTTATTTTTTATTTTTTTTCATGTATTTTTTAATCATCATAAACATTTTTAAAAAAAATAAAAAATTCACAACATCATTAAAAAACAATTCCTTAATCACTAGGTAAAAAAAAAAAAAGGTGAGAGAGGGAGAAAGAAAAAGCAAGACAAAAATGAAATTTTTTAGGATTTAAATCTAACCCTTCATCATAATTCTCCAAACTTGATCAAATGGTAAAAATTTAAATACTGATTTAAATTAATTTAAAATAGATAATTAACATATAAATATAATATCATAAATAAATTATCAAATTTAATTTATAAAATACTAATATTTTATAAATAATATATAAATATTTTTAAAAAGTATAACTATATAAATAATTAGAATTTTAACATAATTTAAATATGATAATATTCTTAATTAACTAAAAAGAACTGCTACAACTAACGAAAAAGTAGCCCGAAAATATGTCCTGAATGTATATTTCATTTTTTTATTTTTCTTTTCTTTTTTTTTCATGTGTTTTTTTAATCATCATAAACATTTTAAAAAAAAAATTACATCATTAAAAAAATACTTCCTCAATCACTAGATAAAAATAAATAAAAAAGAAAATTAGGCAAACGTCGCTTGGATGTTACCTACTGCTAGTATATATATATATACATGTATATATATATATATATATATATATATATATATATATATGTATGTATGTATGTGAGTGAGTATTGTTATTTTATAGTACCATCTAATATGACATAATTTGATTTATAAGATTTAAATTTTAAATTTTATTTTTATAAATTAAATTATAATATGTGAATGGTGTGTGGTGTAAAAATTTTCTTACATATTTCATTCTTAAATATAATTGAAACATAAATTTATTCTGTACTTAATTAATTTTATTGAAACAATAAAAAATGCAAATTCAATAACCTTTGCCCCTTCAATTCAAAAGTGATTTATATTAATAAATTCTCTTTATTTTGATTTATTTGGATGCCAATTACTCTTAGGTAAATCATTCATCAAGATTCTAGACTTAAAATACACTAAAGAGCTTAACATCTTGAGAATCAAAGGGGAGACTGAATTCATAAGAATAGCCAAATAAAATCAATAATATTATGTAGATAGAAAATTAAAATATTTCTAGAAGAAAATGGAAACCAAAGAGTGAAAGATGAAGTGTAAAAAACAACATAGTTAAGCTTATAAATCTAAAGTCATTTGTAAGTCAGGGACCACTATAATATTAGATAAATGATTTATATAAACTTTGAATAGATAAGTTTCATGCAATTTCTTTATACAAAAATAGTCTCCATCTTAAAAAGTCTAAAAAAAATATATATATATATATTATTTTTTAGTAATACTTAATTTTTTACAAAAATAAAAAACTTACATATTGTTTATCTATTTAAAACTTCCACCAAACTTTATTTATTTTTCTCTCAGTCTATCATTATTTCTTTTTAGAAAAAATCTTCTTTACAGCTTACTGTGCATATAAGCTCCAACACATCTAACGTTGGGTTAAAAAAATAAAAAACCAACCTACGTGAGTTGTGTGGAGAGTGCTATGTACAGTAGGCTTATACCAAACAACTCTCTTCTTTTTATCTGCAGTTGCCTAATCTAACCCTAGGCAGTTGCCTAAGCTACCTAGGCCTTGAGTCAGCTATGGTCTGACAACAAGTATAAGTGGAAGGGTGCTGCTAGCGGGACGCCGTACCACTAGTGTATTAAAAAAAGAGAACTGCTGGAGAGCAGCCGCAAGCCGCACCATCCCAGACAATTTTTTTTTTTCACTCAATACACTGAGTGTGGTGGGGATGTTGTGTACAGTAGAGTGATATTTATATTTTCTGTTAAAAAAATAACAATGCTACAGCCCCGGAGCTCCCATTGGTCTAACATTATTCTTTCAAATGTTTTTATTAAAGTTATTTATTATATAGATTTTTTAATACTTTTACATATTTTAAAAAAATAAAATGAATTTAAAATATTATTAAAAAATACTTCTTTAATCAAAATTAAAAAAAATTATAAATTTTATTTTTAATCATGAAGTAAAATATTTCATGATTAAGAAAGTATTTTTAAATAATATTATGAATTTTTTATTTTTTTTAAATATTTGAAATTATTAACAAAATCTATATAAAAAAAGAACTAAACAAAAACACATAAAAAAACACACACTAATGCAAGCGGTAGGGAGGGAGCTGGGAGCGGGACGCTTAGTATTTTCTTTAAAAAAAATAGTTTCTTCTATTTTCTTTTTAATATTTTTTAATATTTTTAATTATTAAAAAAATAAAAACTATACAAATTTATTAATAATCATTTTCTTCATCGTTAAATAAAAAAGTAAAAAATAAATTAAAATAATCAAGAGATAAATTTAAAGAACTCCACTAATATTTTTCTAAAAGGAATATTTAGTTTAGAAAAGAGTTCTCGCATAACTCTACTTTTTGAAACTGATATGTTTGTTATATATAGAATTGTAGAACTTTTTATTATAAAATAAATTAAACATATAACATTGAGTCAGGTCTGATATTTATTTTTATGATATCTCTTTTAATAAATACGTAGACGTCATAGTCCAATGTATTTAACATGAAAATTTCATGTTAACAATTATAAGGTTATGCAATGCTGAAAATTAACACTACAAAAAAAAATAAATATTTATAACGAGTTATTTATAAAAAAAAAAAATTTATTTGCTACGAGAATAGATTCATATACTGATGTCTGATTTTACAATTAACTCTAAAAAAAGAATAACATATTAACATGAATAGGGGCACAGGTACTTTCACACGGATCCCTCACATGAACAATTTGTAGGCACTGTTCATGTTAGAGGTATTTTGTAGACCCGCGAAAGTACACGCTTCTTGATGATCATTTTCATAAAAGAAATTAAGGATCTAATAACTATTGAATCGGTAATGCCAAAAATAATTATTGAAGTTGTGAGATAATTCATATGTACCGTTTGATTTTGAACTTGTTCAGAATACTTCTATCGCTGAGTTCTCAAATGGTCGAGTTTTACCTTCACACCTGAAAAGAAGAATACTACCGTCTTTTTTTTTTTTTTTTTGTATAACTACTATTTAAAAACTACACAGTGAGTATCGAGAGGTACGTACTAGAAAGAATAGGGGCATTATTACTAATTATCTTTATTCTTTGGGCTGTCCGAAAGCAGAAAAAGTGGCTTATCTGTTCTGAGCGGTGAAAAAACATTTTTTATTTTTTAATTCATATTTTTTCATCGTATTGAAACATTTCTAAAAAATATCAAAAAAATATCAAAACATTAATAATGACTTATTGATGGTAAAGTAAATCGAGATTTTAAATCAATCACGAACTCAACAAACCCTTCGTACTCCAATAACTTAAAAGGGATTGTATTAAAAGATGTCAATTAGACATCAGAAAAATCATATTACAATCACGAGCATATATCTTTATTGCACAACCAAAACACAAGATTACATGAGATGCATCGGTATATGACCAACACGAATACAGACCCAACACAAAACTAACCCAACACAAACCCAATTGGAATGAGAGAGATGATGGGGTCACGTCAAGAGAAAATGCCTCAAGCATTTGCAAACTCAATCATGAAATTTGAGCAGAAAAAGTTAAAAACCGACCCAAATCGGAATAAAAAAGAAGAGAACAAACCTTGGAGTCAGGAGAATGACGGCGACTAGGAGAAGACGATGGTGGGGTCACGAGGATGACGGGGTTTTTTCAATCGGCAGTTTGGCATTGAGGAGGGAGGCTAGGGTTCCTTTAGCAGAATCGGAGGGAGAGAGAGAGAGAGAAGGCTGAAGGGGGGATGATATGGGAATGAGTTGAGTTTTTAACCCTTGTGTCAAAACAACGCCGTTTTGGTTCGTCAAACGGGGTCATTTTGATACTGGATTTGATTTAAAAAAAAAAAAAACTTGGGTACTGGGTTTAAAACCCGAAACCCGAGTTCTAAACCATGTACCCGGCCCGAGTTGATCCTGGTTTGCAACTCGGGTTTTGGATTGGGCCTTTAAAAAATAGCCCGGATGAACAGTGTTAATTTGAGGGTTATAAAAATTATAAAAACCAAACTCTTAAAAAACTGATCAGGTTGTGTTATAGTTATAAATAACACAATTTGATCACTATATTTTGTGTTATAAATAACTTGCAATTTGAGTATCTAGTTTTTGTGAGTTATTTTAGTTAATTAATTGACTCAGATCAGGTTGTCATGATCGATTTATATCGTCATATATAGTGATAAGTGTTGATGCGTCATGAGTTGTAAGTTTCAACCAAGCTGTAAATAGGGACCACCCATGCATGCACGGACTAGACAACAAAATGAATCAATCAAGGCCATTCCCCACAACTATCAAAATTCTTACAAAAGCAACATTAATGGTTTTTAATACACAGGTAACTACTTCACATGATCCCAAACTAATATTCTACGTTAACAGTCCGCAATGTCTACTATATATATATATATATATATATATATATGTATGTATGTATGTGAGTGAGTATTGTTATTCTATAGTACCATCTAATATAATATAATTTGATTTATAAGATTTAAATTTTAAAATTTATTTTTAAATTAAATTATAATATGTGAATGGTGTGGCGTAAAAATTTTCTTATATATTTCATTCTTAAATATAAATGAAACATAAAATCCTTGCAAATGGCCCCACAGGTGATTTACAGCTGGTCTTAATTCAGGCCATGTGATGGCAATTAGGCACGAAAGAAAGAGAAGCAAACGGGAGAGGAAGACCAAGAGAGGACTACAAAGGTCAACCATGTCATGATCTGCAAGCTGGGCGGTCATGTTACGGATATATACGACGCGCCAGGGTTAAAAGCACGTCGACGTCATGCATGCAGAACGGGAACCTCGCAATAAAGGAGCATGCAGTAAATAGGCTGAGGCCAACGTGCATGGTGCAGGTGTCCGGACGTTGTCATGCTTATCTTTACTACGTACGTTCGTTACATAGCGTATTTAAACAATGAGTTTTGATTATTTAAGTACTCCTTCCTGCTCAATGCGTCCGCCACCTGATTGGTGCTGCCTGCGCTGTATTTCAACACAAAATCGAATTATGCTCGTGCCAAAAGATAGCACTGAAGTAGAGCTTTTATAAAACAACCGAAAAAACCTGCTACGGAACTATAATTCCCATCAATATTAAGTTCCGAATGACTAATTCCAAGAGGCATGCATGCACTGACTAGACAACAAGATGAACCCTCATGAGTCAAGCATCCCTAGCTCATGAATCAAGCAATATCATGTGATGCACGCATTATGTGGTTGGAAGATGAAAAATATAATTAATAACCCTATACCCACTTTTATGAAATTTTGAATTAATGCTACTGACTTTTCTTTGAGGGGTGATGAGCAGACTATACAGAAAAGTACGAAAAATTTTATTTTACATATTTTTTTTTATGCATTTTACTGATTTAATTGATTGCGTTATTTTTTTATTTGAAGTCTTAAGTAGGGGACTGCATATACAGTCCCATTGATAAATGATGATAAAAGGAGAAAAAAATCATTTTAAAAATGATATTATTGTAATTTTAAATTTTTTTAAAACATAATTGTATGGGCTTGCATGAGCAGTCCCCATTTTGAAATTGTGTATAGAATAACTCTTTTTAAACATAAAATAAATGTTGAGTTCTGTCACATCAGTGGAATGTGAAATGAATACATAAAAGTGCTTGTATGTAGCAAAATTGGAAAACTATATATGGTCTTATTTGGGTAACAATGTATTCTCAAATATTCTTATATATTTTATTTCTAAATATCATTCAAATATAAAAAAAAATTAATTTCAACTTTTCAACTTTTTTCATCTAGTCTAATCATTATGCAAATACAAAGTCTAATACAACTTTTCTAAACTTTCAAATAAAAAAAAACAATATTTTCAGATTTTAACAAAAATAATTTAAAAAATTATATTAAAAAACTTTCTAACTTTATAATATTTTTATTCAATTTTTTTTCTCTTTTTTTCTAAAACTCAATAAACCATCTAAATTCAAACAACTTCATTACTATTTATAAATTATTTTAGAGAAAACCTAGAGACTAGACAGTCTGGTCTCCGGCCATAACCAGCCCTCCAATCTCATTCTGCCACGTCAGCATGTTATGTGACTAACTATGCACTTGTCTACACCAGATCTCATCCCTAACCCAAACTCCCCATGTGACTAACTATGCACTTGCCTACACCACCTCCACTCACTTTTTAAAATTTTCAAATAAAACTTCATCTTTTTTTGTAATTGTCAAATATAACATCATTCACTTTTCAAAATTTTTAAACCTAATTTTTTACTTTTTGCAATGAAAAAAGTAGCATTATTTACTTTTCAAAGTTTTCAAACAAAATCATCTATCTTTTGCATATGTCAAAAAAAACATCAATCACTTTTCAAACTTTTCAAACCAAACATGTAGATGTGAAAGATGATAATCAATCATCTTTCTTAAATTTAAAATTCAAACTTATACTCATATCATGCGTATGTGAAAAACTTATACTCATATCATGCGTATTCCCAAAATGTATACAAAAAATGAAAACCAGTTACTTGGAGGGCTGAACCGTTATATAAGCATATGTATTTGGAGTTGAATCTATCTCCTGAACTCTTCTTGTTATTCTTCTTGTTGTTTCTTGCGCATCTTCATATCTTTTTGTTTCGCCAATTGAGCCTCTAACTCATGATGTCTTGCAGTCAATTCTTAGATCCTGAAATTTACATTCTCTAACGCTATAGAGGTACTTGACGTTGAGAAAGAGCTAGAAGGTTTTACACAGTGACCCAAACCCCTCAAATATCCTAAACGTTGACTCAAAACTTGTGTTAAAATTTTAACATCACTTGTTGAGAAATTTTGATCTGACACAGCTTCAGCATATAGGGCAACCATTTTATCATACACAACATAAAGAATTAATATCATCACAAATATTCAAATATGTTTAATTAAAATAAATCATTACAACACAATTTATCTTTTGTGACAGAGGAACCTGTCACCAAAAATTGTGAAAACATCACTAAAGATATTTGGTGACGGTTTGAAACCGTCACCACAACCATCACCTAATGTGCGTCACAGAAAAAAATTGGTAACGGTTTACTGTTGAACTGTCACTTAAAATATTTTTAGTGACTGTTAGAGGTGTTCCGTTTGGTTGAACGTTCGAACGTTACCTTTTTGTGACGGTTGAGAACTGTCACAGAAAGTAATGTTCAAACGTCAAATTGAACATTCGAACGGCAACCCGACCGATTAGCGTTCGAATGAGAGAATTTGACGTTCGTTGATTAAAGTTCGAACATATCATATTTACGTTCAAATGTTTATGCGTCCAAACGTTCATTGTAATAAACGTTTGAATTTCCATTCGAACGTTAACGGGTGTAACATTTGGACGTTATTTTGAACGTAAACGAATGAGCGTTCGAATGCAAGTGGTACGTTCGGAGCTTTGTTCGAACATTAATCGTTTAATTGTTCAAACGGTTTGTACATTGAGCGTGAGTACGTTCAAACGTATAGGCCTACGTTCGAATGTTACTATCCAATTTTATGTATTCACGTTCGAACGTTGGTTCGAATGTGAACCAACGTTCGAACGATTTAAATTTACATTCGAACGTACAGATCAAAAATACTACTTTCATGAAATTTAAAAACATATCAATTGTATCATATTACGTACCATCAATTAACAAGTAACAATGTCTTATAAAATATTAAAATTAGATATGAAAACTAGCCACAAATACTGATAAAATTTATTCCTTCTTTTTCCCTTGCCCACCACAATTTTGTTGCAACGACATATCATACTCCATATGCACCATCATCTCCCGTTGTACTTGCTCTTAGACGTCATTGCGTATTCTTTCCTCCTGGTCTCCCTATTAGTCCTGCAAATGCGTCTCTAAATGAGACTATCATTCTTAAATCATTTTAAGAGAGACTCTAACTCTTGCTGTCTCGACCTCATATACTCATTCTAACGCCGTGCAGCTTCTAAATCTTCGGTAAGATTATTAATTTGTGAAGTCGATGAGGTTGAGGAGGATGAACATCTATACTTAATAGATCGTCCCAAACCTCTTGTCATACCATACTACGACTCGAGCACTTGCGTGAATATGTCTATGTCACTAGGGGAGGATTTCTCAGAAGCCGACTGCATCTCCATCATTTTTTCTTGCAATTTTAAAGGTAATGATCGTTAATAAGTAACGTATTAAAAGAAATAAAAATAAAAAATAAATTATTATGTTACATAATTTATTTAACAAAATTAACACTGCTTACATAATTATATTCAGCGACAGGATCCATCCACTCACTATGCTCATTAGTGTGAGCAGCAGCATAAACATGAATGAAAGAAAAGTTTTCAGGATCATCACGTTTCTAACAAAGTGACATACACAATTTTAAAAAGATCGTGTTAGTACTTAAATAAATGAATATTAGAAAAATAAATGAATTCTATAATTTTTTAATTACCATTTTTTCAGCAAGACGTTGGAATGACCTTGAACCGGCACGATGGTGGACAGTCAGAGCGGATCTATTCTGTGCATTTGTAGAGCTCAAGTGCTACAAAATATATTAAGAATGTAAATTGTAATATATATACATATAATATATAGAACGAATATGAATGCAAATAATTAAAAGATATAAATGTAAAATATCTGATAATCTGGAGATGCAAAAAGATCACAATATTTTCTCCAATCATCTAATTTCATCTGCTGGAAAGGAGACTGTGCAACCTCTTCCAACATCTCAAACTTCTTGAAGTGGTCATGACATCGTCCCTTGTGACGTCGGAATAGTGTAGCTATCAATTCATTCATGGTTCTCAAATCCTTGGTATGGCCAAAGTCGAGGTCGAATTCATCCTAACAAGTAAATCAGATAAAAAATATGATATACTAATCTAGGTGAAAAAAATGTACTCTCAAAGTAAACTCACCAGCACACGATTTTGAATGTACTCCTTAATCTCATTCGGAACATCTCCCTATGAGCGCACATAAAATGGAGCAAAAGCTTGAACTATTGTGCCAATATAAGAGGAAAGCGTTGTTGCACTATCATCCACTCCTCCAGTAGAATTATCAGGAATGGTGATCTTGAGTTTTTCGTGCATTCTACTTTTCTCAAGAGAGATACCACGTGTATAGCCACGACCACGACATGCAAATGCATCAACTACATGATAATAGATAATATAATTATAGTTATATAGTTATTGAGACAAAAATATTAACTATATAATTAATTATCAACGACAATATTTCCTTACTGGTAAGTGTCGACCGACTGTTATTCTCTTCCGTGTTAACTTGATCTTCAGGAGCGGATTCCTCGAGTGGGGAGTCCTCAATGGGTTCGAGACTTGGACTTGGCGGAGGTACATTTTTTCGTTGTCGTTTTGGCAGCATTCTTGAAAAGAATTAATAATATCATAGAAAATTAATTAGAAGAAATTATGAAAATTCAAGATATTTTATAGTCACCTATATGAATAAAATATTTAGTACTTTTATTCTTCATCTTCAGATATATTTTCCGTGCTTATTTCAGAATCTCCCTCAATAACATCTTCATCATCATCATGCACCTCTTCTTCATCCTCCTTATCCACCTCCTGGCCGGATTCTGATTCGTCTTCATCTTCTAACACTTCTTCTTCTTCTTCCTCCTCCTCACTTACTTGAATTGAATGATTATTTAATACAGATGGGTCAAGATGGACGGGTGGGACATCATCTCTACACAAGGGGAGCAACTCGAGTGCACCGAGGTCAACAAACAAGTTAATACCCTCTCCATCTTCCTGGTATGCCTCCACAATCGGAGTGTCATCTTCATCTCCACTATTCTCGTGCTCTGCACTCGTTCCTGCTTTATATATATTTCGATGGACAATTTTTTATACGACTCGCCAAGTTATCTCTCCACTATCTGCATCAGCACTTTTCATTGGATCAATCAAGTAATAAACTTGGATAGCTTGACAAACCAATACGAATGGATCATCTTCGTACCATTTAGATGCAGTATTGACACTCTTAAAGTGATTATCCCTATGTATTGAAACCCGACCACCCCCTAGATCCCACCAATCACATTTAAGGACATATATTATAGACCCACCCAGATATTTCAATCCGATAATATCACGTATGACACCATAATAGTCAATATCATATGTTCCATGACTACTCTCGACCAATACACCAGAGTTTTGAGTCTTTCTATTACGTTCACGGTCCAGAGTATGGAATCTATAACCTTGAACCGTGCATGCAGTGTATCGAAGTGCTCTATTTGAGGGACCACGGGCCAGTGCATATAATTCAGAAGAAATTGATCCGGGATCACGAGCACGTTGTTCCAAAATCTAACAATGGAAATAGTATATAATATTTAAGAGTTACCCAGAATTAAAAGTTTCAAATTATAACATATATATAATTTTAGTTCATACACATTCTTCAAACCATCTGGGAAATTCTTCCTCATGTCTTACCTCTATATTTTCTATGTCTTCCGTCCTAAGTTTGTCCATGTGCTCACTCTTATAGATAAATGCAAAAGATGTATATTTTGAGCACAACAGTTATAGTTACACACTTCGTTCCCATTTGTACGCCGCCACTCCTCCGTCACCACCACCGTCAAACTCTGCCACAACCGTCACTAAAAGGTAGACATTCATTTTTTATTCAAATAACATGTATTTTATTTGAGATTTGGGTTTGTTTTTGTTTAAAACGGGCGAAGTGGTGGCCGGATGTTTAACTCCATTTTCCGGCCACCACGGCTTGCCATTGGCCAAATAGTCACTGTAGAAAAGTTTCTTGAAGTGTATACCTCATTTCTACGGTGACATTTCGGCATTTAGACGTTGTAGATTGATTTTGGACATTTCAATAATGCCTGAGTCGACTCAGCCATTCTGTGTCATAACGTTCGAACATACGACGTTTCAATTACATAGCAGTTAAGGCATCTACATTCGAACGTGTATTGATTTACATTCGGACGTTATTTCTTCTTAAGTTCATACTTTACTTATAACGTCCGAATGTACTACTTTTTAAATTTATTTATGTCTCAACGTTCGAACGTTAAGCATTTACGTTCGCATGTAAACATACGTTCGAACGTATAACATAAACGTCCGAATGTAAGTCATTTAAATTTATTTATTGTTTACGTTCGAACGTGTATGTTATATGTTCGCATCTATGCGCTTTAAGTGCGAACGTAAAGGATACATGTTCGAACGTAAATTTATTTGCATTGTTTTACGTGCAAACGTAAGGGATACACGTCCGAACGTTTTATCTTAATGTTCGAACGTTAATGCAGAGCAGCTTAAAATTATTTGAACAATGCATCAATGTAAATAATTTTTTTTTTCCTTTTCTATTTTCAGGATATGGCTCATCCTCTGCATACTAGGAAACGAGAGAGTGAAGGAGCCACTCAGGACACTGCTCGTATCGGGGCTCGTACTGTTATGGTAGAACAAGAGGTCTTGATTAATGACTTCAACGAACTCATATGGGAGCAGACGAACCTAAGAGATGTTTTCCTTAGTAGCGGCTAGGGAAATATCTGCACATTGAGGGGGAAGATATACCCCTCAATGGTTTAGGAGGTCTATATAGAGATATGTGACATGCCTCAGGATGCATCCTCTAACACAGTGACTGTACGCGATGTTTCCATTGAGATTTCACCTGATGTCATTGTCGAGCACCTCGGCATTCGTCGAGGAGTTGAGACATCTGCACACGCTACACCCCTTGAGGATGTAGGCACTTCTGCATCATCTACTGGCTACCCATTTGAGCCAGCATCAGCCAGAGATGCAGACCCGTCAGAGGCTGAGGATACTGGCCTCGAGGCTCGGGATGATGATCGAGATGAAGATTTCTACATCCTCAACCGGAGGGACCGCATGCAGATCGAGAGGAAGAACGCCTTCAACCAGAACCATCTGTTACCTTTCTTCCTCATGTTGCACCTTATTGTTGCAACAAACGTGGATCCTGTGGCACATAAAACCACATTTAGTCGACTTCGGGCACAGTTTTTTATACGAGTGGCACGTGGAGATCTCATAGATTTGCCACTGTACATCTTTGAGAGGATCCGTTACGAGGCGAGCATCGTCTCCACAGATAATCTCTCATATGATGTCCTGATTAGCGGGCTATTACTTGCACGGGGAGTGCCAACCCAGCTAGAGGAGCGGGTCAAAGATCAAATGGGCCCTCTCGACATGACCACACATCGACGTAGCATTGGACAAGCAAGGGGACGTCAGCCACCCCCTGTAGAGGATCTAGTTCCTCCGACACAGCCTGAGCCAAGTCATATGGGGAGTAGTAGTCAGCAGACGCCGAGTACATCTACAGGAGATGCGCGGCCTGCTTGGGTTCATGCGGTGATCTCACAGTTGACTTCGCATATCGATCATAAGATCGATCGATCGCTCGCGGCTATATCGGCGTCTATCGCCGAGCTCACCCATCGTGTAACTATCCTCAACGACAAGGTTGATACCTTGACTAAGGGGGTACGGAGTTCGACTTTCACGGACAACACTATCATCTGAGTGTTGTTTACTAAATTCTATCATATTTTGTATTTGACTTTTAATATTTATAAAGAAAAATATTTTATGAATATTTCTATCGTTTTTTAATTTCAATTCTCAATCTTCTTTAATGTAATATTTTTCAACTTTAATACTAAATCACTGCACTTCAAATATAAACATAAATTATATTTATATATTATAAATTGTGTATATATAAATATATACAAGTCAATTTTTTAGACTTGTTCACAAATTATGCACTATAAAAACCACATAATTTTTAAATTAGAGTAATATTTAATTTAAATTTACAATTAACGTTCAAACGTTAGT
This sequence comes from Juglans mandshurica, assembly GCA_022457165.1. Lineage (NCBI taxonomy): Eukaryota > Viridiplantae > Streptophyta > Magnoliopsida > Fagales > Juglandaceae > Juglans > Juglans mandshurica. The sequence continues at coordinate 31,258,234 of CM039619.1, read as the reverse complement.
AATTAAGGTTCGAACATTGGCGCAAAACATTTCACGTTCGAACGTTAATTACTAACGTTTGAACGTTGGCGCCAAAACATTTCACGTTTGCATGTAAGCAGCCACAAGGTTCAAACGTAAATTTCTCATACGTTGGAACGTCAAAAAAATCTCATCTGTCTTTAGTGACAGTTTTTAGCAACCGTCACAGAAAATACCGTTTAGTAACGGTTTGGGGACTGTCACAATTTCCCAACCGTTACTAAAAAGTAATTGTGTTGTAGTGAATTATAATACTTACATAATTTTCACGAGCATTAAGATGAGTCCACTCTCCATTACGATCAGTATGTGATGCTGCAAATAATTTTGTCAGATCATAATTGGTATTTGCCTCTTGCTACAAGAGACATTGTTAAGATATAAAGTCAATATTAAAATTAGTACCTCCAAAAAAAAAACTATATAGAATAAATAAATAAAATGTATATTACCAATTTCATAAAGAGACAATAGAAAGATCTTGAGTTGCGTGATGATGAATCTTCAACTTCAATCTATTTGTTTTGTTTATAGAACTTCACTCCTGTATAGATTTTGTAAATGTTAGTAAGCAAAAATTATAAATAGGACACGTAATGAATTCATTTAATTACGTAATGAAAGTCAAACATCCTGAAAAGGATGCTGGCGTGTATCTTTCTTGTTTTCATACTTATTGTAATACTCATGACACATCGCCTTATACTTACAAAATGCATTACACATAAGCTCATCGACAATCTTAAGCTCCCCTCTCCGACTAAAATTTAGTTTTAAATCATCTTTGAAAAAATATATACACAGATAGTATCACCTAGAATATTAAATAATATTAATATAAATTTATTATTTAAATATTCATACCAAACAATGCTTTTTTATATGTTCTTTCACATCTTGCAGGACTTTATACCATGAACTCGTAGCCAAAAGTGCATAAATCCTTGTAAGAGCACCCACATGCAATGCAAGCCATGCTACTTATTGTCGCTCACCTCCGGTTTGGTCGTCAGAAATGTTAACCTTAATTTTACCCACTTTACTATATTTCTCCAACATCACGCCTCTAGTAGTGCCTCAACCTTGACAAAATTGTATTGTTAACTCTATAAAATATTTAATTATTTACCTTGTATCAATTATCAGTTATCTTAATTGAAAAAAATAAGTATTATATTATATATTTACTTTGTTCTGTAGAGTCAGTCTCTAGTGGTGAATCAGATGGAGAGTTATTAATAGGTAGAGATGGGATGCAAACTTCCTTCCTCTTCGATAGCATAATTTTGAGATACTGTGTAATGTGAACACAAAACCGGTCAATCATCTATATCAGTTTCATTTGTAAATTCGCTCTCATCATCTGTAGATACTTCAGATGACTCAACATTTTGCTCAAATGTTGCATCAACAATTTCAGTCTCAATATCTTCCCTATGTAATGGAATCATCTAATATTGGCTCAAATCCACAAATAAGTTAAAAACAGGTTGACTCTCTTAGTATGCTTCTTGAGTAGAGGGATCATCTTTTAGTTCATCTTGTCCCTCGGCCTCAGGGATAACGTCATATATATTTTTCTTAGAGAAAAGTCTTGTACTACTCGCCATTTATTCCCTAACTCAGGATCGTCTAAGGATTTTGTACTACTCACCATTTATTCCCTAACTCAGGATCGTCTAAGTAGAATACTTGAGATGCTTTGGAAGTCAAAATAAAAGGATCATCTTCATACCCTTTTTTTATGTATTAATACTCAGAAAATATTCATTATGATGTTTTCCCCTTTGAGGATTGCTTAAATCCCACCAATCACAGTTAAATATATACTCCACAAGGTCCCCCAAATATTTCATTCCAATTATATTGACAATAACCCCATAGAAATTAACGTTGTCTCCATCATGACTTCCTTTGACTAGGACACTACTATTGATTAGGACACCACTATTTTGTGTTTTCCTATGGCGTTCTCGATCCATAGAGTGATACCTACTTCCTCAAGAAATACATGCAAAATATTGATCAACGCATTTCGTGGGGCCACGGGCCAGTGCATACAGCTCTATCGATATATCATTTGGATTACTCACATACATTTGTACAACCTACATATTAAATAATGCATAAACATCTAAAAATAAGCACTATAGTATTTTTTGCTTTAGTACAAACTCGCATATGTAATGTCATTACCTAGTGTTCAAACCATTTCGAGAACTCTCATCTTCATGTTTCTGGTCTATATCATTTACTCTCAATTCTTTGAACATATTAATATGATCACTGAAATTAAACATTACCAAAAAAATTATATTCGTATAATTTATAAAGTAAATTACAATATTAATTAATAGATAATGTGAACTTACTTCAAGTATCTCTCTATCTCGGGTCAATTGTTTAGTACGTACCACTGAATTTTCTCGAACTCTCTTACACACAAATCATAACCGTGTGCTACACTAAGTGAACATACTTGTTGGGAAAACACCGAAAACCCATTTCGCTATCTTGCTTTGTCAACATCAAGTTTCTTTCCAGCCGATCAAACCTCGTGTCAACGCCTTGGAAGTACTTGGAACAAAATGTATACAACTCATCATCAATATATGTTTCTACAATTGATCATTCTGGGCGGGGCTTGTTACCCACTGTGCGTTTCAACTTTCCAATGAATCTTTTAATGGGATACATGCATCTCTACTGGACTAGTCCTTCGAGTCGAGCCTCATGTGAAAAATGAATGGCTAAGTGAACCATGACGTTGAGGAATAATGGTGGGTAAATACTCTCTAACTTACACAATATTATAGCAATTTCTCATTCCATACGATCCAAAACTTCTACATTCAACGTTCTAGTTCATAAGTCTTTAAAAAATGCATCCAACTCAGTTAAAACCACCCGCACATCTCTCGTCAAGTACCCACAGATACCAACATGCAAGATACGTTGTAAAAATACATGACAATCACGACTTTTTAATCCAATCATTTTTTCACACACAAGGTTAGATTCAAGGCATACTCGTCCGGTAATTTAATCTTCATTAGCTACTCACAAAATGTAGTCATTTCACTCCTTGAAAACATATACCACCCAATTGGCATGTAGACAGATGAACCACTTTGTTGCAAGTGTATTTCCAGTCTTATTCCCAACCGCTTCAGATCTTTTCGTGAGTTTCTATTATCATTCGTTTTGCCTTCAATTGACATCAATGTTCCCAACACGGACCTCTTGACCAGTAGGGGAGTTTGAAAAATATACTTTTCATTGTCCAATTGAACTCATTCGTATTTCATTTCCTCTTCCGCTATTTTTTACCAAAATCATTAATTCCAACATCTACAAATTGTGCAAGTACATCTTTACTAGACAAATATGGTGGATGGTGCCTCCATTCAACAGTACCATCAAACATCATTGCATTTACATGTCATCTATGGTCACTAGATAAAAATCGACGATAACTCATAAAGCATAGTTTCCTCCCATGCGTAAGCCATTCAGAATGTGTATGTTTGTTATAAGTTGGACATGTCATTTTGCCCTTATTACTAACACTAACACTATATATAGTCTTACTAACACTAACATTATAGTCTTACTAACACTAACACTAAAGTATTACTAACACTAATACTATAGTATTACTAACACTATAGTGTTACTATATAATACATAGTTATATAGTGTATAATACTATTATATATATCGTGATTGAGGGGCAGACACGTTTGATATAGTATATATATTATTATACGGCATACTGTTATATAATATATAGTTATTGGTATAGTATATATTAATTATACTATATTATATTTGCAATGAGTTAAAAAAATATGCAATATGCAAATTGGGCACTAACGTTCGAACACTTTATATATACCATGTTTGAACATTAACTATTCGTACGTCCATGAAACGTTCAAATAGTGATACATCGTAAACAAACGGTCGAACATCACATGATGTCGTTCGATCCTTTCATTATACATTCGAACATCTTATTCAATCTGTAAAAATATAATTTCCATTTGATCATTAATTTGTTTGTTTGAACATTCCGTCATGTCTATTTGGTTGAATGGGCTACTGGTATCGATCGTTTGAATATACATATGCATTCGAACATTTTTTGTTGGCATTTGAACTCCTTTTAGGGACGAAATTCAACCGTCCCTAAAAAAAATGATCGTTCGAACGTGATCGAATAGTCTAGCAAATGTTCGTCCCAAAAGATTATTTTTGGGATGAAATTTTTATTTTTGTTCCAAAATACCTTTTGAGACACTGATATTGGGATGACCTTAAGACTATTTGTTTCGTCTCAAAATGTATTTTGGGACAAAAATCCAATCTTTTGGGACAAAAATTTTCGTCCTAAAATACATGAGCTGTTGTAGTGCATCAAGTAGCATCATTTCTACAAACCCATCTGAGGAGATTTGAGAGAAGTACCAGGGAGAGAGACAATCGAGGAGATGACTTTTTTTATGCATCTCTATGTGACGAAGAATGACTAGCAAGGAACTTTAATTTTTACAGTGTCATTTCTTATTCTTTTCCTTATAAAAATTTTCCTTCTAATTTCCACTATATTTAATTTATTAATATTAATAGAAAAGTTTACATATAGTTTACATCATTGTAAACTTACGAAACAGCTTAATCATGTTGAGACACTCGCCAAATAATGAGAAAATACTGAATAAAAAGATAATGAAAAATGCGTGTAATAAATAAGCTCAATTTACAAACTTTAATAGTCCCGGGCCATCCAAATTAATTGCCATGGTTGGGTCGGTTTCCCAAACGTACTGGCCCCCCCGGCCAGGTCATTAAAATCCTTGCAAGCAGCTGAGAAGATGCATTTACAGCTGGTCTTAATTCAGGCCATGTGATGGCAATTAATTCGCACGAAAAGAAAGAGAAGCAAACAGGAGAGGAAGACCAAGAGAGGACTACAGAGGTCAACCATGTCATGTCATGCTCTGCAAGCTGGGCGGTCATGTTACGGATACGGCCAGGGTTAAAAGCTTGTCGACGTCACGCATGCAGAGCGGGAACCACGCACTAAAGGAGCATGTCTAAGTTGGTAGGTAATCAAGAGTCATAGATCATCAATATTAGAGTGGTAAATTGGTAGTCAATAAATAGACTTATCCGCCAACGTTCATGGCGGCCAGGAGTGGTTGTCATGTTTATCGAATCTTTACAACCACTTTCGTTACATATATAGCGTAACACTACAGCACAATTGTTTTTTAATGACGGTTAAGAAATTGTGACAGTTCTCAAATCGTCACTAAAAAATTTTTTCTGTGACAGTTTTTTAAAACTGTCACTAAAAAAGATGAGATTTTTTTTACATTTACGTTCGAACGTCACATATACGTTCGAACATTGTGGCTACTTACGTGCGAACGTGAAATGTTTTGATGCCAACGTTCGAACGTGAAATGTTTTGCGCTAACGTTCGAACATTAATTGTAAATTTAAATTAAATATGACTCTAATTTAAAATTTATGTGATTTTTATAGTGCATAATTTGTGAACAAGTCTAAAAAATTAACTTGTATATATTTATATATACACAATTTGTAATATATAAATATATATTTATGTTTATATATATTTGAAATGCAGTGATTTAGTATTAAAGTTAGAAAATATAACATTAAAGAAGATTGAGAATTGAAATTAAAAAACTATAGAAATATTAAATAATATTTTTCCTTACATATATTAAAAGCAAAATACAAAATATGATAGAATTTCGAAAACAACACTCAGATGATAGCATTGTTCGCGAAACTCGTACTTTGTATCTCCTCAGTCAAGGTATCAACCTTGTCGTTGAGGATACCTACACGATGGGCTATCTCGACGATAGACACCTCTACAATTGCGAGCGATCGATCAATCTTACGATCGATATGTGCAGTCAGCTGTAAGATCACCATATCAATCCAAGCAGCCGCGCATCTCCTGCAGATGTACTCACCGGCTGCTGACTACTACTCCCCACATGACTGGCTCAAGCTACGTCAGAGGAACTAGATCCTCTACAGGGGTGGCTAACGTCCCCTCGCTTGTCCAATGCTACGTTGATGCGTGATCAGGTCGAGGGGCTCATCTAATCTTTGACCCGCTCCTCCAATTGGGTTGGCACTCTCAGAGCAAGTAATAACTGGCTGATCAAGACATCGTATGAGAGATTGTCCTTGGAGACGATGCTCGCCTCGTAATGGATCCTCACAAAAATGTGTAGTGGCAAATATATGAGATCTCCACGTGCCACTCGTATCAAAAATTGTGCCCAAAGCCGACTAAATGTGGTTTTATGTGCCACAGAATCCACGTTTGTTGCAACAATATAGTGCAACATGCGGAAGAAATGTAGCATATGGTTCTGGTCAAAAGTGTTCTTCCTCTCAATCTGCATACGGTCCCTCCCGGTGAGGATGTAGAAATCCTCATCTCGGTCATCATCCCGAGTCTCGAGGCCAGTATCCTTGGCCTCTGACCAGTCTGCATCTCTGGCTGATGCTGGCTCAAATGAGTGGCCCGTAGATGATGCAGAAGTGCCTACATCCTCACGGGGTGTAGCGTGTGCAGATGTAGATGTGTGAACCATGCCTAGAGAGTCAGCCGTAGTCAATGTCTCAACTCCTCGACGAATCCCGAGGTGCTTGGCGATGACATTTGGTGAAAACTCATTGGAAACACCGTGTATAGTCACGGTGTGAGAGGATGCATCCTAAGGCATGTCACACATCCCATATAGAACTCCTGAACCATTGAATGTGTAGATATTTCCCCATCCTCTACAGACGAAAACATCTATGAGGTTTGTCTGCTCCCATATGAGTTCGTCGAACTCATTGATCAGGACCTCTCGCTCTACCATAACAGTACGAGCCCCGATACGAGCAGTGTCCTGAGTGGCTCCTTCCCTCCCTCGTTTCCTAGTACGTAAAGGATGAGACATATCCTTAAAATAGAAAAGGAAAAAAAATTATTTACATTGATGCATTTTTTGTGTTAATTTTAAGCTGCTTAGCATTAATGTTCGACATAGTAAAAGAAACATTCAAACGTTTAGATAAAACGTTCAGACGTGTATCCTTTACGTTCATACGTAAAACACATACGTGCGAACGTATAACATACACATTCGAACGTAATCTGTAAATAAATTTAAATGACATACGTTCGAATGTATGGGTTTTACGTGCGAACATAAAAAATGCACGTTCGAACCTTGAAGCATAAATAAATTTAAAAAGTAGTACGTTCGGATGTTATAATTAAACATTTGGACATAAACTGTTACAAAAAATAACGTCTGAATGTAAAACAATATACGTTCGAACGTAGAAGCCTTAACGGCTATGTAATTGAAACGTCGTATCTTCGAACGTCTTGGTGAAACGTTCTAACATTACGACACAAAATGGCTTGTCAAGCTACCCAAGTCTATTACTTGATAGATCCAATGAAAAGTGCTGATGAAGATAGTGGAGAGATAACTTGGCGAGTCGTATAAAAATTTATCCCTCGAAATATATATGAAGTAGGAACAAGTGCAAATTACGAGAATAGTAGAGATGAAAATGATACTCCGATTGTAGAGGCATACCAAGAAGATGGAGAGGATATTAACTTGTTTGTTGACCTCGGTACACTTGAGTTGCTCCCCTAGTGTAGAGATGATGTCACACCATCCATCTCGACCCATCCGTATTAAATGATCATTCAATTCAAATAAGTGAGGAGGAAAAAGAAGAATCAGAAGATGAAGACGGATCAGAATCTGGGCAGGAGGTGGATAAGGAGGACGAAGAAGAGGTGCATGATGATGATGAAGATATTTTTTAGGGAGATTCTGAAACAAGCATGGAAAATACATCTGAATACGAAGAATAAAAATACTAAATATTTTATTCATATATGTGACTATAAAATATCTTGAATTTTCATAATTTCTTCTAATTAATTTTCTTTGATATAATTAATTATTTTCAAGGATGCTGCCAAAACGACAACGAAGAAATGTGACTCCGCCAAGTCCAAGTCCCGACCCCATTGAGGACTCCCCACTCGAGGAATCCTCTCCTGAAGATCAAGTTAACACGCAAGAAAACAACAGCCAGTCGATACCTACCAATAAGAAAATATTGTCGTTGATAATTAAAAATATAGTTAATACTTTTGTCTCAATAACTATATAATTATAATTATACTATTATCATGTAGATGATGCATCTGCACGCCGCGGTCATGACTATACACGTGGCATCTCTCTTGAGAAAAATAGAAGGTACGGAAAACTCAAGAGCACAATTCCTGATAATTCCACTAGAGGAGTGGATAATAATGCAGCAATGCTTTCCTCCTATATTGGCACATTAGTTCGAGCTTATGCTCCATTTTATGTGCGCTCATGGCAAGATGTTCCGAATGAAATTAAGGAGCACATTCGAAGTCGTGTGCTGATGAGTTTACTTTGAGAGTACTTTTTTTCACTTAGATTAGTATATCATATTTTTTACTAGGGGTGCTACCCGCCCCCTACGGGGCGGGGGCACCCCTTCCCCGCACCCCGCCCTGCATGGGGCGGGGGGTGGGGTTTTCACCCCCGTCCCCCACCCTCGGGATGCGGGGGCGGGGTGCGAGGCGGATTCCCAATCCACCCCGCCTCATTTTACTTAAAAAAAAATACTACATTTATTTTATTTAAAAATTATTTATAAGTGCAAAAATAATTAAAAATACATTTTTAGATTCAAATTATAAATTTAAGTTTTGTAAATATGACTATAAGTTAAAAACTATATAATTTTTAAATTTGCTAGTGCATATTTTGTGTAAATTGTAGTGTATTATTTTTTAAACTATATAGTTTTTAAATTTATCAACGCATATTTTTTGAATAAGTGTAATATATATTTATATATATAAAATTTGTAAAATATAAATATATATTTATGTTTATATATATGTATATAATATATATATATATAAATGGGGACGGGGGCGGGGCGGGGGAAATGCGGGGGAGGGTTGGGCCCTCCCCGTTCAGACGCATTAACGTTTGAACGTAAATATGATACGTTCGAACTACAATCAACGAACGTCAACTTTTGTCATTCGAATGCCAATCGGTAGGGTTGTCGTTCGAACGTTTAATTGGATGTCTAAACGTTACTTTATGTGACAGATCTCAACTGTCACAAAAAAACAGAACGTTCAAACTTTAAACCAAACAGAACACCTCCAACCATCACTAAAAATATTTTTAGTTACGGTTCAACAGTAAACCGTCACCAATTATTTTCTGTGATGCACATTAGGTGACGGTCGTGGTGATAGTTTCAAACCGTCACCAAATATCTTTAGTGACATTTTAGTAATTTTTTGTAACAGTTTCTTCTGTCATAAAAGACAAATTGTGTTGTAGTGATAGAAACTATGAGATTATGGTTATTTTAGTACTCCTTCGGCCTACCCTGTATTCCACACAAAATCGAATTCTGCTTGTACCAAAAGATCGCACTCATGAGAACGAAGAGATCCATTGCGTGGAGAGCTTCTCTTTCTCTTGCTATGGCAGACGATGATCTCCGTATGATATTGTTGTACCTTGAAAATAGAGGTTCGATTTCCATTGGGTCAAATTTATTTTCTTAATTTATTATTCATTTGTTTTCCTTAGCTAGTCCTAGTCCTTTTCTTGAAGCCTATCTAGGTTGAATTTTATACGATTCAAGTCAATTTCCTTTATCATTAAGGACGTAAATTAGATTTGGGAAGGAAGTCTAGTGCCTTCCCTTTCTCTGGGAGAAAGCGTGGGGTTCTAGTGCCTTTGTTGTCTTCAACAAAGGTTTTAGTTTCACCTTGGTGAATTTCTCTGTGACAGTGGTGTTGGGTAGCTAGATGAAATGGAGGCGGAGGAACTGGCATCACGATGGGAAAGGCTTCATCTCTCCAAGGAAGAAAGTGCTTGCTTCCATGTCCAGCAGAAGAGCATCCGCGATGACATAAGAAGAGGAAAGTACTGTATTGTTGGGAAAGCTTTGACGGAGGAAGGGAGTGAATAGTGAAGGATTCAGAATTACAATGTCTCAAATATGGAGGCTGGATGGGTGGGTGACATTTAAGGAACTTGGTGATCAATGCTTCTTGATCGAGTTTCAGAAGATAGAAGACAAACAAAAGGTACTGAGTGGACGTCCATGGTTCTTTGACAGACACCTCCTCACCATGATGGAGGTTGACGAGAAGGAATCCATAGATGGGTTGAAGTTCTGCTTTGAGCCATTCTGGATACAGTTACACAACCTCCCACTATCAGTCATGACAGAAGATTTCGGTGTGCAGTTCGCAAAAGCTATAGGCCTGGTTATAAGAGTAGAAGCAGAGGCAGATGGTCGTGCATGGGGCAGATGCCTAAGAGTAAGGGTGGTTGTGGACCTTAACAAACCTCTACTTCGAGGAAAATGGCTAAGGCTGGATGACAAACAACACTGGATCTCATTCAAATACGAGAGGTTGCAAAACTTTTGCTTTCAGTGTGGTATTCTTAGTCACAAAGGCAAAGGTTGCTTGACTGCTAGTAATGCTCAGCAAGGAGAGACTTTGCCCCCAGCTCACTTTGGTCCATGGCTCCGAGGACAGCCTAGGAACACAAACATTTTCGATAGCCGTAGATACGGTGGATCAAAGGGCAGAAACAACCAACAGACGGGACAGAAAGGGGGAGAGGGTACAATCGTCCAGGATATATTTGTGCCTCGTACATCAGAAGTCTTCGCGGAAAAGGTAGCAGGTGAAAAGGAGAAGGTGCCAGCAAGAAATAAGGAAGAAGGGTCTCAGACAGGCACCAATCAGTCACATACAGATGGGAAAGGAGGAGAAGGTGCTGCTGAGGATCCATGCTTCGGGATCTTGGCTGGAAGCCAGGGTGTAAGTCAACTGTCTGCCCCAATAAAGGTTACCTTTGGTCAGAAGGATGCTAGTTTCTTAGAACCTGGTGGCCCTCAGGAGATACAGGTTTCTCACGTGGGGGAGGCTTCTGCAGTTAACCTAATGTCGGGGACAGTTAGCCTCCATGAGTCTATGAAGGAAGTAGGGGTGGAAAGGTGTACAAAGGAAATTTCTAAATAGGCAGCATGGCTGCATCCACTATTGGTGTATGTATGTTTACTCAAAACGATGACAAAAAGATGGCTCTGGATCAAACGCCTGGTGAAGACACTATCATGCCATTGGCAAAGGTTGAGGGTATGAGGACTATGAGGAAATGGAAAAGGAAAGCCCGGGAGAGTGAGACCAATACAAAAGGCAATAGTAATACAAGCCTAGCTGATGGTCTTGCATGCAATGCAAGGAACTTGTATGCGAGGGGGTGCAAAAGAGTCTCAACCTTTCAGGAGTCTAGTTCAAAACAGACAAGGAGATGCCCCAATACAACAAGTTTTCCCATGACTAAGGCAGAGGCTGGCTTTCAGCCCTGCCATGATCAATGAGTATATTAGTGTGGAACTGCCGAGGGCTTGGAAACCCTCGGACAGTTAAGGTCCTTAGGAATCTTACTAAGGAAAAGTTTCCCAATTTGGTTTTCCTAGTGGAAACTAAATGCAGAAGAAATAAAATGGAGGCAATTAGGAGGTTGCTGCAAATGGATGGGTGTTTTACTGTGGACTGTATGGGATTTAGTGGAGGGATTGCTCTTCTCTGGAATGATGAGTGGAGGGTTAACATCATTAATTATACTAAATGGCACATTAGTGCTCTGATCCAGGAGATAAAGGATGGACCTACATGGCAATTCACGGGGTTCTATGGACACCCTGATACAAGGAAGAGAGGCAGTAATTGGCATTTGCTGAAGATGCTCAAACCTACCAACTCCTTAGCATGGCTATGTGCTGGGGACTTTAATGAGATCCTTCATCGGAGTGAAAAGATTGGTGGAGCAACCAGACCTTATAAACAGATTGAGGACTTTAGACAAGCTGTGGAAGCTTGTGGTCTAAATGATATACACTCTCATGGGCAAAGGTTTACTTGGTCGAATAACAGATGTGGGAATGACTTTACTAAAGAAAAAATTGATAGAGCCTTGGGAAATAAAGAATGGAATGAGTTATATGGTCATGGGGTTTGTAATGCACTTCCTGCAATTAGATCTGATCACTCTCCTTTGTCAATTAGTCTGCATAACACCACTCAGGGAAGGATGAAAAGGAGATGGTGGTTTAGATATGAGATGGCATGGGAAATAAAGGAAGAATGTCAAAAGGTGGTAAGAAAGGCATGGCTAAATGCTGGTATAACAGATGGTCAGGCCAAATCCTTAAGGACACAGCTTGAATGCTGCCAAAAGGGTCTCACGACCTGGAGGCAAAAGCTTAAGCAACAAGAGGACCTGATCATTAAAAATGGGACACAATTTATTGGGCATCTTCAGAATGTTGGTACTGGTGAGCACTTGACAGCTATGAAAGAAACCCAAGAGGAGGTGGTTTCTGCCATTATAGCAAATGATATCAAGTGGAAACAAAGGGCAAAGCAACACTGGCTTAAACGTGGGGACAGAAACACCCAGTTTTTCCACATGCAAGCAAGCCAGAGAAGGAAGACCAATGCAGTTAAAAGCATAGAAGATCCTCAAGGAAGGTGTGTCACTGACCAGTTAGCAATTGGAGAGGTATTCACAAGCTTCTTCTCCTCTCTTTTCACTACTTCCAATCCCAGTTCTATTGACCAATGTCTGATTGCAATGGACACCAAATTAGACAGTGTTAAGAAGGCTTGGCTCTTAAACCCTTTTACTAGGGAGGAGATCACTGCAGCTATTTTTCAAATGAATCCCTTGGGGTCTCCAGGCCCTGATGGGTTCCCTGCCCAATTCTACCAAAAGAACTGGGAGGTAGTGGGGGATCAAGTCTGTAATTTTGCTCTTGGCTTTCTTAATCATGGGGGCTCCCTCAATGAGGTTAATGAAACTTTTATTACTCTCATACCCAAAGTTCAGAACCCCAAAAGAGTAGTGGATTACAGACCAATAAGCCTTTGTAATGTCTTATACAAGGTTGTGTCTAAAACCATGGCAAATAGACTAAAGCACATACTGCCACAGATTATTGCCCCCAATCAGAGTGCCTTTGTCCCTGGAAGGCTCATATCTGATAACACCTTGATTGCTTATGAGGTCCTTCACTCTATGAACTCTAGAATGAAAGGGAAGAAAGGTTTTATGGCTCTAAAACTGGACATGAGCAAGGCCTATGATAGGGTAGAGTGGAGATTCATTGAAGCCATTATGGTTAAAATGGAGTTTCCTGCTCATTGGATCCACATCATTCAAGCTTGTCTCAATTCTGTCTCAATTCTGTCTCTTACTCTATACTTCTTAATGGAGACCCTCAAAAAAAGTTTACACCTTCGAGAGGCCTAAGACAAGGTGATCCCATGTCACCCTACTTATTTATACTATGTGCAGAAGCCCTCTCTTCCCTCCTCAAACAGGCTGAGACATGTGGCAGTATAACTCCTGTGACAATTGGTAAAGGTCCTGTTAAAGTAAACCATATCTTCTTTGCAGGACCTGACCTGTTCTGCCAAGCCAAGCATGAGGAAATTAATTGTATTCTTAACATCCTTGAGTTATATGAGAAAGGATCAGGTCAGGTCCTTAACAAGGATAAGTCTGCCATTTACTTCAGCAAGAATACTGCCTTGATGACCCAACAGCTGATCATGCACATTGCAGGTGTCCAATCCACCTCTTGCTTTGAGAAATACCTGGGCTTACCTTCTTTGGTGGGTAGAAAGAAGATAGCATCCTTCCACTCTTTAGTTGATAGAACCTGGTCTCGGGTCACTAATTGGAGGACCAAATTTCTCTCTGCAGCAGGAAAGGAGATTCTGCTCAAAGCTGTGCTCCAAGCTATCCCCACCTATGCAATGGGGATGTTCCTTCTACCAGCCTCTATTTCAAGGAAATTAAACCAGATACTAAGGAAGTTTTGGTGGGGTTTCAATGAAGATTTTTCAAAAATTCAGTGGGTCAACTGGGAGAAGCTTAGTGGCAGGAAGGATATGGGGGGGCTTGGTTTTCGAGACCTGAGATGCTTCAATATTGCTCTACTTTCCAAGCAGGGATGGAGGATCCTCCAAAATCCTACATCTCTAGTGGCACAAATTTTAAAGCAGAAGTATTTCAACAATGGAAATTTGCTTGATGTTAAGCTGGGAGGTGGACCTTCTTTTGCATGGAGAGGAATACATGCTGGGATAAGATTGTTAAAAAAAGGCCTCATTTGGAGGGTTGGAAATGGACAGAAGATTAACATCTGGCAAGATAGATGGGTACCATCTCTACCTACTCAAAAGATCTTGACCCCTCGAGAAGCTGATTGCTGGTGTGAAAAAGTCAGTGACATCATTGATCCTCAACAGAAGAGATGGCTGGAACCTATCCTATCTGAACTTTTCACTAACCAGGAAATAGAGGGCATAAAGGCAATCCCCATCAGCTTAGGAGATAGAGAAGACAAACTCACCTGGCAATTTTCTCCTAATGGCAGCTACACAGTTAAAAGTGGATACCATCTTGGCAAAGAATTGGAGAGAGAGCAAGGAGGAGAACCTTCTGGCAGAGCTGAGAACTGCCAAGTGTGGAGGTCCATTTGGAAGCTCAAGGTCCCTTCTGCCACCAAAATGTTTATCTGGAGGGCATGCAGTGAAGCCTTGCCCACTATGGCTAACCTAAAAAGAAGAAAGGTGATAAAGGATAGCATTTGTTTGATATGCAAAAGGGAATCTGAAACCTCTGGCCATGCTTTATGGGGATGCAGTAGTGCCCAAGATGTTTGGTGTCAAAGCCCAAAGAAAGTGCAAAAAGCTTCTTTTCATAGTGACTTGGTTTTTAATATCTGGGCAGAATTAAATGGCAAGCTTGAACCAGGGGATTTAAATGAGGTGGTTGTTACAATCAGAGTGATATGGGCGAGAAGAAATGATGTCTTACATGGGAAAGTTTTTAAACACCCTCAAGAAGTCATTGGCCAGGCCAGGGCAGAATTGTCCCTGCATGAAGAGGCTTTCCAGAAGGAGGTTGATGCTAACTATGAGAACATGGCAAGAGCTCACAGATGGACAAAGCCTGCAGTAGGTGGTTTTAAAGTGAATTGGGATGCAGCTGTGCAATCGAGGCTAGGAAGGATTGGCATTGGTGTCCTAATCAGAGATCATCAAGGGCTGGTGATAGGTGCACTTCGTGCTAACAGACCTTTGAGAGGCAGTGCCTTTGATGCTGAAGCATATGGGCTTGTTTTGGCATGTGTTTTTTGTAAGGAAATTGGAATAAGGCAATTCTGTTTGGAGGGAGATTCAAAACAAGTCGTGGACCAAGTGATCCAAGGTTGTCCTAACTGGAGCTTAGGTGGTTGCCTCATATCAGATGCCAAAGCTGTTCTAATCCCAGCTGCTGATTGGTCTATCTCTCATGTATATCGGGAGGCTAACATGGCAGCTCACAAGCTTGCCCAAGCGGCCCTTGAATGCACTGAAGATCTTTATGACATCGAAATATGCCCCCCTTGTATCCTTCAGGTGGTTACTGAGGAAATGAGGCATTGAACCTTGTTTATTCCTTTGCAATACTGGTTCTTCTAGTATGTGGTTGGTTTGATTAATGAGATCAGTTTATTATCAAATAAAAAAGACCGCACTCATGAAGTAGAGATATTTAAAACATCCGAAAAAACCTGTTACGGAACTATTGAGCAGGAACAATAAATATGATTGCAAAATACATAATTTAATTTTTCATTAATATAGGCTTTAAATGTGTGCGCATTTCATCTGCCTTCCTTACTACTGATAGGTTATTGGGCTTTGCACTTTGTCCCTAGGCCTGAGAATGCCATGCCAAGATGACTATTTACTTGTAATGGCAATCCATAAAAGATCATATTGATATTTTTTTTAATTCATCACCATTACTAATAAAATTTGCATAAACTTGTTTTGAACTTTGTGTTTGAAAGAGACCTAGATTTCCTGATCTAATAACCTACATATGTTATTGCTAAATAAACTAGAATCCCACCTCCTAAAGAGCAAATAGTGACCAGGAGATTATATTTCATACATGTTTATAATGTTTTTTACTCTCAAATCCAAAAGATCATATTCTCCTTTCAGACTACTTATTGACAAATAATATCTCAACATATTTAGATTGCACAAAATCAGGAATTACTTAATTTTAAGAATCACTCACATTAGTCTACTTACCTTATATATAACTTTATATACTTAATCCCTTGTACATCTATATATTTGTAAAGCTGAATACAAATGAATATACAGTTTGAGCAAATTACACGTCTCCCTCTTATTTCTTAACATGGGATCAAACTAAAACAATTCCACCTACACGCTGCCCATGGCCAACTCGTCCGACCCATCTATTTCCTCCCCTTATCTCCTTCATCCCTCAGATTTACCAAGTTTAATCCTTGTCAATGGCCTCCTTACCTGCGAAAATTATCCAAAATGGCAAAAAGCCATGACAAGAGCTCTCAATGCCAAAAACAAACTTAGTTTTGTTGATGGCACCCTCAAGCCCCCTGACCCTACCACACCCAAATACACTCAATGAAACCAAACGAAGGACATAGTTCTTACCTGGATCCTCAACTCCATTAGCCCTTCCCTTGCTAATTCCCTTGAGTATCATACAGACCCACGTGATGTTTGGGTCAATCTCTCATCCCGTTTCTATCATGGCAATAATGCCCAAATCTACCAACTTAAACATGCTCTTTCCTCCCTACAACAAACCACAAACTCAGTTCATGACTATTACAACCAAATCAAACAGATTTTGGATGAACTTGGACATCTCCAAAATAGCACTGACCTCAAAGCTTCGCAACAACAAGTCGATGATGACCACGTGTTTCAATTCCTACTCGGCCTCAATGATTCCTTCACCCCTCTCCGCACACAAATCTTGGCCATGGATCCCCTTCCACCCATAAGCAAAGTTTTCTCTATTTTGTTACAAGAAGAACAACAAAGGACGCTCAGCATTCGGCCCTCTTCATTAGAAACACTTGCCATGGTTGTCCGAATTGGTGGGCATCCAAAACCATCCTTCAAATGCACGACTTGCGGGAAGGAAGGCCATACCCGAGATAGGTGCTATACCATCGTGGGTTACTCACCTAGTCATGACTCACAATCCAAGCCACGGACCTCCATTCTCAGCCAACCCCCACCGATTGCAAACCAAACAACCATCACCTCCTCGGCTTCAAGTCTGGTCCTTGGGTTGTCACCGGAGTTGTACCAGAAACTCCTAAGCCTACTCGCACCGTCGCCTTCTCCGATTGCTTCTTCCCCTGCAAATTTCATTGGTAACCTCATCTCCTTTAACTCTGATTTCTCCTTCAATCAGCGCCTCCACTAGGTGGTGGACAGTGGCGCGAGCCACCATATTTGACACCAGAGAGAAGCTTTTACCTACTTGAAAACCCTAGCCTCCCCTCATTGTGTTCGGCTACCCACGGACCAAGATATTCCAGCCGAAGGGCTGGGTACTTGTGTCCTTTCTCCCTCTCTCACTTAACAAATGTTTACTTTGTTCCTTTTTTATCCTTCAATTTGTTATCAGTTTCCCAAATTTCCCTTCACAACTCGTGTTATTACTTTTTCTTCTAATACTTGTTTATTTCAAAACCCACAATTGATGAAGCTGATTAGAGTGGGTGATTTATGCAATGGGCTTTACGTGTACCGTCCCAACCCTCCTATGGTTTTTGCTGCTCCATCCACTGCTAATAAGACATTATGGCATCAACGTCTAGGTCATCCCTCTAGTTTTACCATTCCCAATATTTTTTATTCTCCCTATATTCTTTATTGATTGTGATATTTGTGCTCACTCTAAGCACACAAGACTACCTTCTTCCAATCGTGCTAATAATATTGTTTCTAGTTTTAATCGTATTTTTTGTGATATTTAGGGTGGATATCATACTCTTTTATGTGGGGCTCATTATTTTCTCATAATTGTAGATGATTTTTCCCGCACTACTTAGATATATCTTATGCGTTTTAAATCTGAAGCTTATACTCATTTAACACATTTTTTTGCTCTTGTCCAAAATCAATTTAACTCCATCATTAAAATCATTAGAACTGATAATGGACAAGAATCTCTTTCTCATCAATTTCAAACATAGCTGCATAATCATGGCATCATTCATGAACATACCTGTGTTGAAACTCCTCAACAAAATACCGTTGAGGAGCATAAACATCGGCACCTTCTAAATGTTGCTTGCAGTCTTCGTTTCCAAGCACAGTTACCCCTCTCTTTTTGGGGTGATTGTGTTTTTACTGCAGCATATCTCATCAATCGCACTCCCAGTTGCATTCTCCAAAACAAATCACCTTTTAAAATTATTTTTAACAAAACACCCAACTATGATCACCTTTGTGTGTTTGGGTGCCTCTGTTATGCACAAAATCTTCGTGCTCATTGTGACAAATTTTCTCCTCGTGCTACTAAATGTGTCTTTCTTAGCTATCCCAATACTCATAAAGAATAAAACTCTACAATCTTGATACACAGTCCATTTTCTATTCTCATGACGTCACATTGCATGGAAAACAATTTCCTTTTTAGAATCTCCCAAACACTTCCTCTTCTCCTCCTCCCATCATTCCTCTTCCCATCCCTAAACTTGTTGTACCTACTTCTCCACCCTCTAACTCTCCTGATCCTTCTCCCTCCTTACCCTCACCTCCATCCGTTCCTCGTCCTCACTACACCATTACTCGACCGGCCTATCTCCACGACTACAAATGCCCCACCTTACATATGGAGCCCACAACATCTTCACCTGCTACACCGGCTTCAGGCACTGCTCATCCTTTATCTACATTTCTCTCATATTCTCATTTTTCTCCTTCACATATTACTTATTTAACTGCTCATACATCCTGTATTGACACCTCCTGTATTGACCCCTCCTGTTATTCTAATGCCATCTGCCACTCCCAGTGGCGTGAGGCAATGTCCAATGAGATCTGTGCCTTAGAGGATAATTCCACTTGGACTCGCAAGCCTCTTCCCCATGGTAAGAAACCCATTGGATGTAAATGGGTTTTCAACACCAAACTAAAGGCCGACGAATCTATCGAGAGGTACAAAGCTCAGCTAGTTGCCAAGAGTTACACTCAAGTTGAAGGTCTTGATTACCATGAGACATTTACTCAAGTTGCCAAAATGACTATTGTTCGTTGCTTAGTAGTAGTCATTGCTACTAAACAGTGGATTATTCATTAGCTCGACATTAACAATGCTTTTTTGCACGACGATCTTGATGACGAAGTCTACATGACCCCCACCACCTGGATATGGTACTCAAGGGGAGACCCAGTGTCTGTCGGCTTAGAAAATCCCTCTATGGCCTCAAGCAAGCCTCCTGCAACTGGTTTTTTAAACTAACTACTGTGCTTCTTGATGCTAGTCTTCATCAATCTCAGGCATATCACTCCTTATTCACTCTTGTTACCCACACCAGCATCACTACTATTCTTGTATATGTTGATGACATCTTAGTTGCTAGAAATGATCTTTCTCAGATCGAGTTTCTTAAGAAAATTCTCTCTACTCATTTCAAAAATAAAGATCTTGGCTCTCTAAAATATTTTCTTGGCCTTGGAGTTGCTCACTCTCACAAAGGTATTTTTTTCAATCAGCGTAAACATGCTCTTGATATACTTTCTGACAGTGGTCGACTTGGTGCTCAGACATTCTCTTTTCCTATGGAACAACATTTGAAGCTCAACAATCAAGACAGCACTCTACTCCCTAATCCTTGCATTTATCGTCGTCTAGTTGGTCAACTCATCTATTTGACCATCACTTGACTTGACATTGTTTATGTTGTCAATATTCTCAGCCAGTTTATGCATGCTCCTCGTGTTCCTCACATGACTGCCGCTACTCGTGTTCTCCATTATATCAAAGGGAGTCTTGGCCAAGGCATTTTTTTCTAATCCTCTAGCACTACACAGATTATAGCTTATATTGATTCTGCTTGGGTCAGCTGCCCCACCACACGTCGCTCCACCACAGGCTACTTCATTCAGTTAGGTACCAGTTCGATCTCATGGCGTACCAAGAAACAGACTACTATTGCTCGCTCTTCTGCTGAAGCTGAATACTGAATTGTGGCCGTCACCCCCTGCGAGCTCACCTGGTTGAAGCAGCTTCTCACTGATTTTGGCATATCTCATCCCGAACCTTTCACCCTACACTGTGACAATCAATCTGCACTATATATTGCTCACAATTATGTGTTTCGTGAGTGTACCAAACACATTGAGATCGATTTCCACATTATTCGTGATAAAATTCGCTCGAGCCGCTTCAATGTTGTCCACACTTCTACACATGAGCAAGTTACTGATATCTTCAGCAAAGCTTTAGGACATGAACTTTTTCAACATTTCTCGCTCAAGTTGGGCATTGCAGATCTCCATGCGCCAACTTGAGGGGGAGTATTGATAGATAATATCTCACCATATTTAGATTGCACAAAATCAAGAATCACTTAATTTTAGGAATCACTCACATTAGTCTATTTACCTTATGTATAACTTTCTATACTTAGTCCCTTGTACATCTATATATTTGTAAAGCTAAATACAAATGAATATATAGTTCGTCAAACACGTCTCCCTCTTGTTACTTAACACTACTTCACTCCTATTTATAAATTATTCACTACTTTTTTACTAATATTCACAGATCATCTGAGATCACTACATCATTCAAACGTAATCTAAGGAGATGTTTGGCGAATGAAATGAGATAAGAAATCAATCTGATCCGAGGGGTGATGGATCAAAATTTTGGTCCATCATTTTCTCCGATTGGACCAGACCGAACACTCATAGGGACCGGACCGGACCAGGAGCTATCGGTCCAGTCCGTTTGGTCTGGCCCAATTATTTTATTATTTTGTTTCATCTTCATTTGTAAATAAATTAATAAAAAATTATTAAAATTATTAAAATTAAAATTAAGTGAATTATTGATATGGATTTTGTAAGTAACTCATTAAAAAAATATTTAACTATAATTATATTTATGATGTTAATAGTTACTACTTACTAACTTAGACTTTACTCTTTAGTATGTATAATTATTAATAATATCATACATTTTATATATCGTTAATGAATATCAAATAATTTTATTGTACATAGATTATTCATGCTTGCTTGCAATTTAAGTATTTAAAAAATTTTCTTAATTACTTAAATTAAGTGTAAATAGTAAACTATGTATGAATATATGATGTATTAACTATTTACATATAATAACATAAATTATCACATGATTTATGATTTATTAGTAGTTGATAGTATATATTATTTAATATTTTATATGTTCAATGATAAATAATTAGATAAACATTACGTCATTAACTTATATAATTACCATATAAAAATAATAGATTACATTATAAGAAATATTTTTAAGAAATATATATAGAGGTTCGGTTCAGTCCGATCCAGTCTAAAATTTATAGACCCTAGGACCAGATCGAATTTCTTCAGCCCACAATTTTTGGGATCAAGACTGACCGGTACAGTATTTGGTCTAGTCCAATCTAGACCAAGATTTTCGATCTAGTCGATTTTTCCAGTCTAGACCAAATTATGTACACTCCTAGAAATCTGTGAATAGTAGTGAAATGGTTTGTATTATGATGTTTTATGGAGTTTTTGGAAATGTGCAAAAAAAAAAGTTAAATAAAAATATTATAAAGTTATAATATTGTTATAATATTATTTTTTAATATTATTTTTATTTTGAGATTTGAAAAAGTTGAATTTAATTTTTTGTATTTTGTTTAAAAGTTTGGGAAGATTTTAAAAATTAGGTAATGATTAAATGAAAAAGTTGAATATTTAAATTTGAAAAGTGTATGTCTGAGCGTTGTTTAGATGTTAAGATGAAATATTGAGATGAAAGCATCTCAACATCCAAACAATCCAGTCTCTTCAATGAATTTTTTTCTTTATAAAAAATACATGAACAAGAAATATGATGATTATTTTTTATTTTGTTCAAATCAAAAATTTTAATGTGGCCAATTTTTTCATCTTGATAACATTGCCTATTATACATTGAATGGATATAAAATGGATCAATTACATCTATAATATATATTTTTTAGACTTATAAATAAAAAATAGCGCCTAATATATACATTTAATACATACATAAACAAACATAATTATGGTTTTTGAAACGTGGGTTTTGTTGAGTGGTTGGAAAATCTACTATTCTAAAAATTTGAAACGTGTTTTTTTGTAGAGTTTTAGGAAAGTAAATAGGAAAATCTAAATAAAAATTTTATATATGATTTATATCGGAGTTTGTGAAATTAGATAGATAGAATTTAAGAGTTATTTTGCTTATTTTTCAAAGCAAGGATATTCTACGTTGTTGTAAGATACTTTTATTAAGACTTAATGCGATCCTTTCATTTGTTTCTCTTATGTTCTGCAACAGAAAGAGAACTGGAAAATCAGATTAGAAGTGCACATGTCCCTGTCTTCATTAAAGAGTAATTTCTTCGAGAATAATTTGCAGAATTAAAATTCACACAATAACAAATACTCCTCAGTTATTCATTTCATTCTCCAAACTCAAAAGCCCCAAAGTTTGATAAGCGCTAGCTAGAAGACTAATTTCCAATGCACTTCCAGGTAATTTATTTGAGCATTGTCTGCATAAATACTAAAGTTCAAACCAATAACAAATACTCCTTAAATTTATTCGCCTCTCGTTGTTCAAAATGAAAAACCACAATGTTGCTTTGAACTTCAGTTCCAGGTATCATACAATGTTGCGATCATCAAATTCCCAATGCCAAGATTATGAATCCAGTGCACTAATATGATAGATGCCGTTGAAATCTTGTTGTTGTTCTTGTGAAAAACACCCCAGGCTATTACCAATATTGATGCTACAAACAAGCAACAGACAATGAGAAAAATAAATAATCAATCATACGATACAGAATATAACGTGGTTCGATTACGTACCTATGTTCAGAGAGCTACAGAGAATTTTATTCAAAGAAAAGTAGGAACACTGTGGAGCAATACAATGCACTATCTCTCTCTAACACACAAGGCCTATGTCTCTAACCTTTTCTCTCTATTCATGCCATTCTCCAGAGTCTCAAGATTAATTTTAGAACATATATATTACATATATATATATATATATAGGCTAGTAGCGGAAACTCTAAAAAATAGATTCTCAGTTATTCGCTCGAGTAAAGTGTCGCACGTGCCTCGAGCAAATTTTCTGTCTGGCATTTGCTCGAGCAGTCTGTCGAGCAAACTCTCTACCTAAGCATCGCTCAAGCCAACCATCGAGTGCAATTGGAGTGAACTTTCGACTTGGCATTTCCTCAATTCACAAACTAGGCTCCACAACCCAACAATCTCCCACTTTGAGACTAGTTCAACCACAATCGTCAACCACTGTCTCTAGCACAAGCCTTTCACCTCTGCAGTTCACTACTCTCGTCTTCAAGCTAGGAGACCAACTGAAGTCGTGCATGACTTCAGCTCCTCACATGTAGTTCCCTTAGTCAACAAATCTGTAAGGCAACTCACAACTCCCATTACACTAGGAATACCTGGTCTCATACTGACCCAGGCACACATAAGAGAACTTGTAGCTAACCCTTATCTAATTTGGGCAACTAATCCCACCTCCTACTTCCATTATGTTCAATCTTCAGTTGACGTGCTCACCACCTTCAATCAGCAGGATATTATTCAAGCTAGGTGAATACCGTTGTGGAGGTTTGGTCGTCCTGCAACTCTGCTAGCAGCAACTGTAGGCGTAGAAGACCCTAGATCACCAAACACTCTGTCCTTGTCTCTCACACCTCTGCTCTGTACCTTGGTCTCAGAAATCTTCCCTAAGCTTACAGATTCATGAGAAACTGCAAACTGACTCCCTTTTGCTTCCTCATCGTCACATTCACGTGACCAAGCCTGCTATGCTGCAACTCTGTATTTCCCTACACATCACTAGATCCAAATGTCAAATACAAAGTATATATTCTCTGACCATGAGCCAAGACCATCGCACCCCTTATGACCTTCCACGTACCTCCTAAAAATATTATTGAATGACCGTTATAATCAAACTGTCCCACAGAGATAAAGTTTCTCTTCAACTCTAGAGTGTGTCTAACTTTCTGTAAAGTCCACACATTCCTATTTGGGAGTATGATGCTCACATCTCTCACTTCCACTACATCTAGTGCTTCTCCATCAGCCATGTGCACCTTACCAGAATCACCAGCAATATAGTTCTGCATGATCTTTCAGTGTGAAGTGGTATGGAATGGAGCCCCTGAATCCAACATCCAATCATCAATTAGATTGTGCACTGCAACAAATAGAGCATCCAGTATTTCTTTAGTCACCATATTCACAGCATCATCCTCAATCTTCTTTCGGATTCCAACAATCTCTTTTTATGTGGCCCGTCTTGTCACAATTTTAGCAAATTGTTTGCTGCCAAAACCTTGACATGCTCTTGCTCTTATTCCTAAGCCCTGATCCATCATGTCCCCTGCCCCTAGTATCAACGTTCAGGGCAAAACCCAAATCTAAAATCTTGCCAGAATCTCTCATGCACACCTCCTCATCCATCCTCATGGCCTCCTAACTATTCACCAATGACGCTAACAGGATTAATGCTCTAATCTCAACATCAAACTCAATCTTGATCAACAATTGATTTTTGATTATGTTGAAACCATTCAAGTGTTTGGAAACCGACATACCTTCTACCATCTTGAGATTGAACAGCTTCTTATTAGATGCACCTTGTTATTCGGCAACGGCTTTTCACACATACCAGACAAAGCCGCCAAGAGATCCGTTGTGGTTCTCTCCTTAATAAAGTTATGCGTCACTGATCTTGACAGGGTTCTAATCAACATCATATATGTTATCTGGCTTCTTTCCTAACAAAGAAAGATGAAGCATCTTCTCGTTAAGATAATTTGTAATATCGAACTTCTCAAAATCTTTGTTGTTAAACTTCTTTCCCAAAATACGTGCCATTAAACATCTCGATCCCAGCCGTCACTTCGTCTTCTGTCATCATTCTTCCCTAGACCCCAACCTTTGGGCTCTGATACCAGGTCTTGTAAAAAACACCCTCAGGCTATTACCAACGATGCTACAGACAAGTAACAGGTAATGAGAGAAATAAATAATCAATCAGACGATCGGAATTTAATATGGTTCGACAACGTGCCTACGTCCACTGAGTTACAGAGGACTTTATTAAAAAAAAAAGTAGGAAGACTATGGAGCAATACAATGTCTCTCCCGCACTATCTCTCTAACAGACAAGGGTTCTCTCTCTAACCTTTTCTCTCACTTTAACGTTGTTCTCCAGTGCCTCAAGATTAATTTCATAACATATATATTACATATATAGGCTAGCAAGGAAGACCGTAAAAAAATATTATGGATTATTCGTTCGAGCAGAATGTTGAGCACGCCTCGAGCAAACTCTCTATCCGACATTCGCTCAAGCGGTCTATCTAGTGAACCCCGAGTGAACTCTCTGCCTGAGTTTCGCTTGAGTCAATCATTAAGTGCATCTTGAGCAAACTTTCAACTTGGCATTTCTTCAACTCACAAACCAGGCTCCACAACCCAATAGGTGTATAGTCAGCTTTGCTGTCAATTTTAGGTTTTTCGAATGCCAAGGAAAAAAGAGATGGATTTCAATGTGAATGCCGAGAAGAAAGGGGGATCTTGAAATAAGGAAGGAGGCAATTGTTAGAAAATGATTTGTGCAATTCCAATTCATGTAAGTTTTGTGTACTCCTTTTAAAAAGAATGATTTTACTATAAAATGTCAATTTTCATAAAGTGGGTATCATCATTAAAAAGTGACTTTTATATGGTGTAGCTCATTTATTTTTTAAAATAACTGCATAAAGCTTGCACGTCTTAAATTTATATCTATTATTATTCAATAATATTTAGTTATAGAATAGTTTTGTATTTTATAGATTTTGTACAGGTGTTCTTGCAAGGATATCCGCATGTACAACATCAACTCAAAAGTGCATTAATCGATGGATGCATGGAATGTATGATGGAAGGAAAGGATCAAAATTATTACGTAGCACAGTGATTATTAATTTTTTTTTAAAAAAAAAAAAAGAGCAAACCTTAATCTGATCATAGTATGGTAGGAATTTTGGATTTTTTTAGAGTCTTTAATTGAACTTTAAAACGTAGAATTCAAACAATATTAAATGTTCAGTAAATGCTGTAATTTTATTAAATATGTGGATCTAAATTAATTTAGATTTAAATATAAACTTTACTTATATATACTTTAGATTTCAAAAATTGTATCTATTTTGTTAGATATGGGCTGAAAATCAGGTTCTTGGTCCACAAATAGTCAAAACTCAAAAGGATTTTAGAAACAGATTCAAAGCTCAACGGATTATGGGCCTACACCCCATAGGGGCCTACGGGCTGTTCGTGAGGCATACGGATGGACGAACGGCCTGTAAGCCAACTGTTTGCCCAACAGCCGGGCAGGACGGCGGGGCATGTTCCACAAAGAGTCCCCACCAAGGTGCTTGCGGGGGGCAGAGTGGCTGGCTGCCGCCCGCATAAGGCGGATAGCGGGCCTGTGTCAACTTACATACGGAGAGAAAAATGCTGAATCGGATTTAGAAAAAGAGAGAATTTTCTTTTAATTATTCAGTTAGAAGTTAAGCCCCCCGCAATATTCTTACCTTTGAATTCCTGGCGCGTTATTTTAAGCAAAATATCGTTGTTACGCCCCGCTTTGAACTCCGACACTTAGGCAACGGCATCCCCTCCCTCTCTCTCAATCTCAAGCCACACCCTCACAAACAAAACTCAAAATCCAAACTCTATTTTCCTCTTTTGATTCCGAAAGTTTGAATTCATTTCCAATTCCACCACCTTTGGAGCTTAATTCCATGCACATAGTAAAGATTTTCGCAAACAAGCAGGTACGTATCTTTCTCACTGTTCTCTTTCTTTAACGAGGAGTTCAGTTTTATCCACCTGATTACGTTTTATTTATACCAACACAAGATGTTTACCCTCTTTTCCTTCTTCATTTTCGTTTATTTGTAATTTTTTTTTCAGTTCCTTCTTGGTCATTTTTTCTTTTGTCATTGCTTAATTTATGATATTGCATGATTGGGTTCTTAGGTTATTCCATTATTTTCTACACTTCGATCATTAGTTTTATGGATATTCTTTCACATTTGAACTTTCAAGTTCAATTGTGGAAATAAGTCCTGTGTTACGGTTTGATTGTGAGGGTGGGGTGGTCGTGAATGTTGCTGATAGTGTAGCTGGAATGGAGTAAATATGGGGGAACATGTGGTGGAATATTTGTTTGATATTCTTTCAATTTGTTGAACCCTAATATTCATTAAATGCTGAAAAAGGAGCTGAAATTTTTGCCGTTGTTGGTGCCAGATGTAAAATTAGGCCTTGGAAGCTATAGGAGCAGGTAAGCCAATTGATCGAGTTCGTACACCTTTCGACAGGATGATTGTCTGAGCATTAAGTTTTGAAACTCTAAGGAAATTGTAGAGGCATGAAGGAATAATGCATAAAAGGACACAGAATGTTCATATGAAGCTATAAATAAAGTTGAACTTGTATTGAGACAATGACTAGGGAGGCCCCTAGTACCTCAGGTCAACAGTCTTACAAAGAAGCAGGGTATGTTCTGCCAAGTGACAGGACCACCACGGAGAGAAAGGAAAATGATATCTGTGTACAGACAGGTGAGGAATTTTCCACTAAGTTTTTGCGGGATCGCACTGCTCTGAGAAGACTGCCACTGATATCTGAAGTGGAACAGCACCAGCCAAAGAGAGTTGGTTTTAATCTCAATAAGAACCATCAGCTGGCTTATGAGGATCTCAGTGCCACTGTTGGGCTGCAAAGAATTGATTCTGAATGTAGTTCAGAATTCTTTGAGTTTGTCACAGGAACTGAATATGGGGCTGAAGCAGAGAACAAGACCTATACCGATAATATAAACAGATATCACTGGGAATATGGTGCCATTGGGCAAGTGCCTGGTAACTTTTCTGGTGAGAGTAAACCTGATCAAGTAACTCCAGCAATAATTGCTCCGCCCCTACGTGTAGTGGGGTCCAATCATTCATACTATCCTCATGGACCAGAAATCTCAGAAGCTTCTTTCTCTGGCAAGATGAAAATTCTCTGCAGCTTTGGGGGTAGAATCTTACCAAGGCCAAGCGATGGCAAGCTTAGATATGTGGGTGGAGAGACACGAATTATATCCATCAGAAAGAATGTCACTTGGGTGGATCTTATGAAGAAGACTTCTGCAATTTGTAACCAACTGCATACTATCAAATACCAGCTTCCTGGTGAGGATCTTGATGCACTTATATCTGTTTGTTCAGATGAGGATCTTCATCATATGATAGAGGAATATCAAGAGCTGGAAAGAATTGAGGGTTCTCACAGACTGCGGATATTTCTTGTATCTTCAAATGAACCCGAGAGCCCAAGTTCTAAGGAAGGAAAGGCTACCCAGACAAGTGATGCTGATTATCAGTATATTGTAGCTATTAATGGCACGGTGGACCCAAGTTCCAGGAAGAGCTCTAGTGGTCAGAGTTTGACAAGTCAGAACAGCCAATTTGGAAATACCTCAGATTATAGTCCAACTTTGCATCGAGATTCTCCTACATCACCATATAATTTAGAGATTAGGGATTGTAGTCCAAGTTCCTCAAATTTGGCAGGAATATTTTCCAAGCCTGCTTCTCAGTATCTAACTGCACTTCAGATACCAAGCAAGTCATTCAACCAGTCCCCTCCTATATCTCCGGGTCAGCGTCGAGATCTTAGTAATTCTAATTTGCAGATTTATGTGGATCGACCATGTGCAGATGGCAATCAAATCATCAATCTATTTGTTAAGGAAAAGTTACCTTGTGACAATCCATATTATATTGAAAATTTGTATTATCCTGATGCCTTGGCTTATTACAATAATCTTTCTCATGGGCCTACATTGATGAATTACCAACAGCCTAATGAATATTTGGTACAAACTGGCCATGACAACAAATCCCACAACAGACACTTTCACAACCGAATCCCCAGAAAAGACTCAGAATATTCTACATCATATGATCAAAGTGAAATGAATTATGAGAAACGAACGCTTGGGGAAAGTGAATTCCATTCAGACAAGTTTCCCCCCTTCCCCGATGCTCCAATGGGCTTGTGGCCAGGGTTCAATGATACAGATGTTTCTCATAGCAAAATCATGCATGTATTCTCGGATTCTCAGTTGCAGAAACATGGTGAGAGGTCCAATGGCTACCTCTCACTGTCCCCTTTGAGTGCTGTGAGAGAAAAATCATTTTCACTAGAAATCCCAAATTCCCCATTACAATGTGAAGAGAGAATTGATGAGAAGCCCCAAATAGCTGAGTATGAGAATCAGCCTACTTCTGAGACACCTGAAGATTGCAAGAAGATTTCTGAACTGGATCAAGGCCAGAAAGACTCTGAGGGAAATGTTGAAGTTACATCATGTGATAATGCCACAGAGTTTAAGAAGTTCCCAGACCTGAACTATCTCCCTAGTGTTTGTCTATCCTTGAAAGAGCTACAAAACCTCAGAGGAAGGATTCATGTTTCACCAGTCATTTCTTCAAAATGTTCTGCAGAGAGCAGGAGGGAGCACTCCCTTGATTTCCAAGCAGATGAAACTGTTCCTGAGTTTTCAATTAAAAGCCAAACTTCTAACAAGGATAAGCAGTGTGCGACAACTGAGACATTAAGTATTCAAGCAGCATCTGATGGGTACCCTGGAATATTACATGTTGCATCATGGAGATTGGATGACCTAGAATCCATGGACCAAAGATGTGTAAGTATATTTCCCTTTACCAGAATTAAGGTTGTACAGAATAATAATCTCATCTATGCCTTATTTCAGAAGTCAACCACAAGCAGTGTTTTCTGTAGAGAGGCTCCTCTCTATAATTCGGATCCCCTAGATTATTCAGACCACATGGTTGACATCTTTGGACATGGCAGACCTTCTTATGATGAAGCCAAGTTTGGAGATGTTATCGGTGTCCAATCACAGCCATCATATTGTCGTCCTGACAACAAGAAGCTAGAATCAGTTATCATTATTGAAGATATAACTGATTCTACACGTCCTGGCACTCTCTTGTCCTCAAAAGTTTTCTCATGTACAGAGAATGAAGCCAATGATGATTTGCTATCTCCTAGGCAAACAGAAGCAGAGAATACCACCTTAAATTCTGAATGTGAGGTAAACAGTTTCCGTATGGAACTAGAGTTCATGTTTTATGATAGTGATTTTAGTTGTTAATTTGAGCTCATATCCTATATAGGGTGTGCAAGGTAATCGCAAAGATATTGATGACTCCATCACTGATGCTACAATAGCTGAAATGGAAGCAGGCATCTATGGTTTGCAGGTTCAGAATGTCTATCTTCTGATTTTATGCATGATTCAACAGCAGTCCCCTTTCCTATCAGATTTCTTTGTTTTCATGCCTAGAAAATCAAACAAAAATTTCCAGTGATTCTTTCATGTAAATGATGTGCACTGTGGCAATAAACTATCGTACTTTAAAATTTTCTATTTTTTTTAAGGAGTTTTATTCTCACCGATAGCTTCAATATCTGTAAAATATACATTTTCCTCCGGATTAGAAATGATCCTAGGAAACAAAGGATTTGAATAAAAATTGTATTGGCAAGTAATCGAGTTATGGAATGAAACTGCATTTATGGGCATGAGAGTTTCCCAACAGATGCTTCTTCAACCAAATTTCCTATTTTTGTCATGGATTTTTAAGCAAGTATGCAAGGTTAAGTGAATAATGCAGATTTTCTAGATTTAGAACTGAACGCATGATTTCTTGTTCCTAGTGATTGGTGTTTCATTTCCAAGAAGATCGAAGCAACTGCTTTAAAGTTTATATCTGTAAGAAAAATAATGGTATCTAAATATTTTCGCTTTTCAAGTTCTTAAGAGAATGATGCATTATGGCATCCAAGTACCACATGCAGTTCTTAACTAGAAAGGAGCTTGGTTTTATCTAATTGACTTCTTTGTCATTTTCTGTCATTTGCCTCTTCCTTTAATGTGTATTTTTCTTGGTTATTCATTTAACTACGTGTCTTCAAGTTACTGCCTTCAGAATGCTTCAACATGTTTACATATTACAGAACTACTTATTTCATTTCCTTTTTGTTTCTTTCTTAACTATTGCAAGGCTTTCAGTTCGTCGCGGTAAGCAAATTCAGATTTGCCTAAACCAACTTGTAATCTGAAATTACAACCCTGTGATTGACTCCCTTATCCTATTTCTATCTTGCTTCTTCTTTTTCTTGCTATTTTTGTCCTTTGTTTTTTGGAAAACAAATGGTAAAATCTTGAGTCTATTTTGTTCCTGGAATCTAGAGTCTGTGTTTAACTGAATGCTTCGTATGCTGATCTGCAGATTATATCAAATGCTGATCTTGAAGAACTGAAAGAGTTAGGATCTGGTACGTTTGGAACTGTATATCATGGAAAGTGGAGGGGAACAGATGTTGCTATTAAGAGAATAAGAAAGAGTTGCTTTCAAGGCAATTCATCAGAGCAAGAGCGACTGGTGGGTCCTAAAATCATCAGTATTTGAACATCTGAAATTCTGCTTTATCACAATTTTTGCTCATGGCTATATTCGTACAGTTCCCATAATATACAGAATTTTTAAACCTTAGAAAACAGAAGTTCTAAAATTATTAACTTCTCAATGACTTGAATGGCATTACTTGGTTTCATTATGTACATATATATATATATATATATATATATATATATTTTTAGTACTGGGTGAAAATTTCTTCTCTACCTGTATGTACAGATAAAAGACTTCTGGAGAGAGGCACGGATATTGTCAACTCTTCACCATCCAAATGTGGTTGCATTCTATGGGGTTGTTCCTGATGGGCCTGAGGGAACATTGGCAACTGTAACTGAATTTATGGCCAATGGATCATTGAGAAATGTACTATTGAGGAAGGATCGGTGAGTCGGTACATATTTCCTTTCTCTTTAACCCCATATATAGATTTATGCAACCCTTAGAATTCTTCCTGCAGGGTGCTTGATCGCCAAAAAAGGCTAATAATTGCAATGGATGCTGCTTTTGGCATGGAATACTTGCATTTGAAAAATATTGTTCATTTTGATTTGAAATGTGACAATTTGTTAGTCAATTTGAGGGATCCTGAACGACCCATTTGCAAGGTAATTAATAGCAGAACAAAATTTTGATTGACTCAGTTGTCTTCAGTATCACTCTTTATTGTGGATCCATATATAATCATATGAGTATTTCTATATTTTTTCAGGTCTTCAGTGACTAGTGTTTCTTAAACAATTTTTATCTTTGAGTAGTTAGATTTCAACTCACTTGGGATTGTAACTGCCTTTCAGGTTGGAGATTTTGGCTTGTCAAGAATTAAACGCAACACACTTGTCTCTGGGGGTGTTCGAGGAACGCTTCCATGGATGGCACCAGAATTATTATGTGGTAGCAGCAGCCGGGTCTCTGAGAAGGTTCTAGACTTGGGATAGAACCTATTACCTTACACCACAGAGTTTTAAGTAAATTGAATAACAACCAATTATGCCTCAAAGAATGCAATAGCAAGATCATGTGTTTTTCTTTTCTTTTCAATAGGTTGATGTTTTCTCATTTGGTATTGTGATGTGGGAGATTCTGACCAGTGAGGAGCCATATGCTAACATGCATTGTGGTGCTATCATAGGTAAATTCTGACCCATTGCTGAAATTAATGTATCTTTTTTCTTCATCAGAGTTTAGTTCCCTATCATATATTAATAGAGCACTTTTCAACTTAAGATGATTTTGAAAGAGCATGCTTTGGTATTCAATTTGAAAGAGTCACTTCAATTTTTTCTCCTTGACAGTTGCTAATTTGGTTCACAACTCCACATCTGGTGTTCTTTTTTGAACTTATGATTATAAGTTGTCCTTGGAGACCATCCTTAGGAGAAACATTGCCATTTGAATCCAATGATATATGGTGATTATGGTGACTTTTAGTGGCCCATTATGGGGATCCCATCTATAAATTGGGGGTAGAAACATGTCTTTTTGGCATGTAATACTAAAGCTTCTCTCAGGAAATTCTGGTGCTACCAACCTCTTTTTGAATCCATTATAACATTATAATCCAAGTACATTCGTGTCGCACGGATGACTCTTACCCATTAACATCTTGTTTGATGAAAGGTTCAATTTCTTTCTATGGACTACCTTCTATTGCAAATAATAAGTTCATATGTTTAATTTGTTACAGTAGTCACTATAATGTTGACGCTAGGACAGTATTATCTCCCCCCCTCCACCCCTTCCAGCTAGAGGCCCTACTTTGGCAGAGACATTACCTTTATTTGCTTGAATATCTGCATTTCTTCCTATATGAATCCCTGGATTGTCTCTTGTTCATTGCCAAATGTTAGTTTAATCCCAAGACTTTTTGGCATGATGATCTTGAGCAGCATTTCAGAATTTTGGTTCAACATTGCTTTTTGTCACTTGGAACTAAAATAAAATTTGAAAATTTTGATGTGGCCCTAGAAATCATGACCATCCAATATGAAAACGGACGGAGGCATTTTTAACATTTTCAGATAACCAATGTGTTCACCTGGTCCCCAAGTAGAGGGCATACAAATCTGTCAGTTGTGGAAAACTAGCTTATATATCTAAGAATTTGACTTTTATGGTAAATCGCTTGTCATTTTCTTTTATCCTATTTCTTGAAGATTGCCTATTTCAGTGAGTGAGTCTCTGCTACGATTTTGATTACCATAGTCTTGTTGTGAACTTTGCTGAAGGAGGAATTGTAAATAACACACTCAGACCTCCAATTCCAAAACGTTGTGATCCTGAATGGAAGAAGTTAATGGAAGAGTGCTGGTCCCCTGATCCTACAGCCAGGCCATCATTCACAGAGATAACAAATAGGCTACGTGATATGTCAACTGCACTCCTGAAAAAGCGACGTGCTAGTCCTGCCAATAGATGAACCAAAAATCCTCATGTAAGTCACACTTGTACATAACCCAAAATGATCAATTAAAAAGAA
The DNA here is from genome assembly GCA_022457165.1 of Juglans mandshurica. Classification (NCBI taxonomy): domain Eukaryota; kingdom Viridiplantae; phylum Streptophyta; class Magnoliopsida; order Fagales; family Juglandaceae; genus Juglans; species Juglans mandshurica. The sequence continues at coordinate 31,223,832 of CM039619.1, read as the reverse complement.
CATTAGCAAATTTTGTTTTTCATTTTATTATATTGTGCGGAGTCTTTAAACTGTAAAATAGCTTTTATACGAGCGGAGCCATTAATGTAGACATTTATACGAATAAGATCCATATGTAGTTTGTACTTTTTTCTATTTCTTTGATGTATTTAGTTAAAAAGACCTGAAATGATTTGTACATGGTAAATTAATGTTGTTCGAAAAGTCAGTTCTTTGTAAAACTTTTTTAGTTTCTCACAGGAAGTGATGGGGCTTCGTGGCTTCTCTATGGAGTTCATAATATAGGGCTGCATTTAAGTGTGGAGATTATTGCATTGAACACAAGTTGTTATAGATGGTTCAGACTCTTTGGAATTTTCCACTTGACACCCCTATAGGCTATACCTCTTCTTGGTAGATGTTGTGTTGAGATATAAATTAAATAGGGTAACGGTACACCTACAACTCTTTTACAATTATTTTACAAATCATTTTAAATCAACCAAAGTAATTGTGCTACTTCATTAAAAAAAAAAAAAACAATTTCAATTTTACATAACTACCCTTTATTTTAAGAAGAGTTATAAAATGGTTGTAGACTAATTGTAAGTTTATTATTTTCCTTTGTATTACATTCTTAACACACCCTTTCACGTGTGGATCAGACTCCCTCTTAATGGGTAAGCTCAACAAGTAGAATATTTTATTAAATGAGGTAGAATGTATAGTCAAAGTTCAAATTCAGGATGACAGCCATGATACCATAAGATTAAACTGATGGGAATAAGTAGATTTTATTATTTAGTTTATATCTTAAAATTCTCCTTCACATGTGGGGTAGACTCTCACTTAATAGGTGGGCCCAATCCATAGAATATTTAATAAAATGGGATGAAGTGTAAAGTCTGCTCTGATATCATGCAAAATCATCACTTGTCCTAAAAGTTTAAACTGATAGGAAATGGTAGATTTAATCATTTATATTTATCTTAACATATACCAACTCTAGAAACTCAATTCTACTCCCGACTCTTCTCTTAACCTAGTAGTAGTAAACATTTAGAATTCTGGTTTCAGTTTCTTTCAGCTGAGAGTTGTATAATGTAGTGCAAATATGTCCTTCCCTTAACAGAGGTAGGGGTGCTGCAATTATCCTGCCCTTAAATACATATTTAAAATCTTAGCACAACCCTAGAGTCTTGCTTTTGCTACTCCATAGGTTGTAAATGGTGAGAAAGAAGGCATAAAACATGAGAAGCTTTGTTGCTCGATCAGTTTATAACTACTGATGCACTAGAAGAAAAATATCTTATGCGATGAAAACAACAAGAACTTCGATCTATTTACTGAGTTTTAGCAATCTCAGGACAAGCTACTAGATTTTGGCCACAGCATCCAAGAGGGAGAAATATCTTAAGCATGATAGTACTCATGATAGTACTGGTCATTCTTCTAATTATCAGACTATAAAATGAGTAATCATAGATCGTTCAATCTAAAATCTTAAACTCATGGGTAGGAGCTAGACTGCTATTATGTGATACATTTTAGGTAGTCGTCGTCTAATTACTTAAATGCGATGCAATTCAAAAGGTATCATATCAGCAAATGTAATTAGGGATTGCAAGATATAATAAGATGATCAAGAATAATAATGCATTACTCTTTTATAAGTTTTCCAGTGGAGTCTATATTGGAAGATCACCACATATGTCTTTGCATTGAGTTGAATATGTGAAGGATAGAGATCAGATTGATTGAGATGATGAAGTTACCAGCTTATGCAATTAAGATAAAAGTCATTGGTGGGAAACAAATGAAGTGCCTTACAACAGCCGTTTGACTCTGGTTGTTAATTTCTTCTTCTCTTTTGAGAATGATTTTGAAAGCGTTTTCATTCTTCACAAGTCATAACTTATTAAATAACACAAATGTCAATTAATATGCCCCTTTTGAGATTTTACCTACGCTTCTTTCTTTTCAAATATCCCTTGTGGGACGTAATGGGTAAATGACGTGATGTCTAACTTTTCCAACAGTACTTTATTCTGATCTACTACATATCATTTCTCCCCTCTGTATATCCTAAGATTCGAGCTGGTCTCCATATCTTTAATTATTTTATTAAATAATAATAATAATAATAATAATAGACTTTTCTATTCAAGGGAAAATAATAGAGAAATTGGTCTTCAGTACTTGACAAGACTAGTTAATCTTTGCCAAAAGAGTTTTGTTATGCATCAGCCATTATTCACCCGCACACTCTACTCATGACAATTTTTTCTTTATTTTTTCGTAAGATGTGGGGTGTATGCAGTAAATAGTGGCTGATGAGAAAAAATTTTCGTGCTAAAATCATCACTATTTTTATAGAGTAACGTATAGGGTTTCAATATTATTAATTAATGCAATATCCTAGATTAAAAGTACTGATTTCTCTAAACTCTTTAGCATTACTTATGAAAGGGAACAAAACATATATGCTCTAAAGACATGATCTTCATTAAGATGGAGCTTTGGAGTCAGAGTTATCTTATGTTTTTGTCTTCATTTTAAAAAAAAAAAAAAATTATTATTTTAACAAAAATGAATGAAACACTGGTAACTTTGACATGATCTAATTAACAGTTAAATCTTAGCGGGTGGTACATATATTAAAACTTATTGATAGTTTAGAGTTCATATTACAAAACCAAATTAAGATAATTTAGGATGAAATTAAGAGTAATAACCCTGGCCTAGTTATTATATATCCAATCCAAGCAAGTGGGTTAATAGAAGAGACTCGAACCACCCATTAGGCATTGATGAAGAAGGAAATATTAGAGGTAGCGCACATAACAACAACTAGGCCACCGACGGTGACTAGTATCAACCACTTGATTACATAAGATCCACCATGAAATAGACATTATTAAAGCTTTTGTAAATGCTAAAGATCATCGATAATGATCATGATCAGGAACGCGGGTTGTTCGATCTGGCCATCATGTGTTGATTAGAAACTCTGTCGATCTTTCTGCAGAGACATTGGTGATAATATAATTCCAAACAACTACTTGAAGGCGTCGTGGTCAATAATGCCTTATTTTATTCTAGATAAGGATCAATCATATATCTCGCCACAAACAATGGTTACCAATTCATGACAACACCTTTGCAAATTAGCTGTTCAATCCCATTTAATTGACACCATCACAAGACAGACGACTTGCATGCAAACATGTCTATATATGAGCAAAAAAAAAAAACATCTGTTGCAAAGCTTTTCAACCCCCATTAACTTTGACACCATCAGGCAACTTTCATCGTGAAGTCAATTCTCAATTAGCTGCTACGCTACTGCCTAAATACGCGTTGGTAACCAATACATAAATGTTTAAATGCTATTTCTTATTGTAAAAGTTGAATAAAATATAAATCATGGGTTTAGTGATCAATATCAGAGCTAGCTGACAACATTAATGTTACTGATCTCAAATTAATTTAATTTCATATTAATGTATGTATTAATAATTATAAGCTCTTGAAGTATATACTCTGAATTAATAAATAAATAAATAAATAAATATACTTTTCCGGCATTTCCCATCTATCCACCTAAGTGTCTCATCTATGAGTCCACCAAAACGTGCACAAATCAAAGAATATATATACTTGCAAGAAACAGTAGTGGCTCATCTTATCCTCGATGTTACCCATTACAATGGCATACTACGACTTAACTTTTGATTATTATCATGTATCGATCAATCCCTATATATAATATCTTGATCTCTCTCCTAAATTAAACGATGTTAAAATGCAACATATATATAATAATGGTGTCGAATATTAATTTCTGTACAAATTTTGGTGGGTGTTCTAGTACTAGTGCTACTCACTCGGTACACTCCACTCCCCGATCAAGTAGTGCCAATTAAGGCTCCTCCCTCCTCCATGTTGCAGTGGGGATCATCTCTGCCACTATATATAGGCCGTAAATTTAAAAGCGAGACTTCCATATAAAAACAAAAAAAAAGGTTAAGATGATGATGTACATAGTACACTCATCAAAAGGCAAAGAAGCTAGCACTTGTAAATTTCATCTTACACTTAATTTGCTGATTGTGCAATATTAAGTCATGCACCATGTATGGAGAGATCATCAGTTCCTACTAAAAAGATATATATTGATTAACACCTGATCTTCCTTTGAGAACCTGAATTATGATCATTTTTCGTCGTACAAAGTAAAAATCCCTTTTAATATTTTCTTGATAATCATGATATTTCAATGTGATACCCCATATGATATGGATAAGGGTAGGTAGTGTATGGGATCCCACATTGTTTAGGAATGAGAAGTTCTTGCTCTTTATAAGGTTCCAATGGGACTCTAATTATATTATTGACTAGTCCTTTTAGAATATAGATAATGTGGTTTGGACCTTCTATTGAGACGTTACATTCAAGTACTATATAACATTGCCATGCATGATGAGGAAAATAATTATAATACTCCACCAAAAGTACATCAAAAGCTTCCTGATCTAATATTACATGACATGCTTTCAAACAGTTGAAATTAAAGAGCTTTCAAACAGTTGCGCGAAAGCCATATTCTTTCTGTCAACGAAGCTTTTCCGGTCCGGTTTCCTCGTCGTTTGTCATGATGACTGTACGTAGTTGCGGTATTTTGATGAAGGGTCTAGCCACTAGCTAGTGCTAATCTTTGGCTTCGCCTGCCGGGTTAGTCAACTCATTATGTATATAGATATATATAAGTGTATGTATGTATATATATAGCTAGTGCTAATCTATGGCTTAGCCGGGTAAGTCAACTCTATATATATATATATATATATATATAGCATTACTATATTATTTTTTCAGGGCCGGATGATCATATTTCATCGGCAGGCTAATAGGATGAATATATATTGTAATTGTATAATGTGTTGTAAAGGATGTTTAATAATACGAATGGACAACACTTTCATTCTTAAACTCGATGTAGAAAGCTGAAACCTTAAAATAATGGCCACATAAGTTGGCGAGACGCTTGCCCGATTACCCACCATGTGTGAAAACTAGACATACCCATGCCAGCACTTCCTGTGATATTCTAGCTGACGCATGTCGTGAGGTAAATTGAACATGTGTCGTTAGCCTTAATTGGCTTACGTGGGCATGCGTACGTTAACCAATCGGTATTGGGTAATGCACGTCATCAAGAGAGCCGAAAGGTACTGCAAATTAAGAAGCATATCCTGTAATGCATGATCTTGTATATGTTGCATTGCTTGCATGAATATTGTCGGTTTTGGTTTTCCAAACCCACCAGAAATTAATTAAGAATATAATTAACTTATAAGTAATATTGCAGAATATATATATATATATATATATATATATATATATAAGAATAAATTGGGGCGGCTTTAGATCACTTATTTGTCTCTGAAGTAATCGCTCATGAGCATGAGATATTAATAGCATGTTATCTCGTCTCTTCATCACAATTTTTTTAAATTTTCACACAAAATATAATAAATAATTCAACTTTTTTAAATCACAGTTTAACTTTTTTAAATCTCAAAATAATAATAACATGAAAAAATAATATTCTAACAATATTTTTTTTAATTTTCATCTTTCATCTAAAACCATATCACCTTATCTCTAAATTCAAACCAACTAACTCCTATTACTTATTGTATATGGTTTAAAGTTGGTGACTTAATTGTACGCATTGTTGTGTCACGCTAAAGTCATGTCAAGTCTAGCTAAATCGTATACAACTCTAGCCCGATACGCAGTTTAATTAAATGAGTTAGACCAATCAATCTTTATTTGTTAACAACACATATATATCGTGTTTGAGCCGAGATGGCAAATTGTGACAAAAATTATTAGCTCCAAATGTCACGTCATGTTGGGTTTAGATCATAAATAAGTCTAAAATATTTATTTAACACTACAATAGAAGTGGTTTTTTGAAACTGTGATTCCATCCCAAAATATTTCTTAGGATAAAAAAATTCATCTCAAGGTCGTTAGAATAATAGTGTTCTAAAAGATATTTTAAGATGAAAATATCAATTTCATACCAAAAATTATCTTTTGGGACAAACTTGAGTAAAACCATTTGATCGCATTCGAATGGAATATTTTTTTTAGGACAATTGAATTTCATTCTAGAGTCACATTGGAATGGTACAAACTTGACATTCGAACGCCAAATATGTTTGAACGCGTCCTTCGTGAGTGGATACCAGTCCATTCGACCAAATAGGCATGAGGAAACGTTCGAACAAACAATTTGATGATCGAACAATAAAATATGTTTGAATGTATTGAGTAAGACGTTCGATCGGACCATGATAGGATCGAACGATTTCTTATGAGATGACGTTCGAATGTTTATTTCACGTTCGATGATTTCGTTCAAATGGTTTCAAGCACTCCTCGAACGTTTAATTCTGGTTACATTCAAATGTTATGTATCAATGTTCAAATAGTTTTACTTATTTTATTCGAACGATTTTTTGTCGTTCGAACTATGGCTAAAAGTTGGCCGGTTTGGACCAGAGAAACCGACCAGACCGACTGGTTCGGTCCAGATCAGACCGAACCGAGGCTGAGACCGGTTGGTCTCGGTCTATGAAATAGAAGACCAAAAGTTTTCAGTCTGGTCCTGGGGTGGGGTTTTTCCACCTCGGACCAACCGAATAGTAAAATAAAAATAATATATTTTACATATTATTTATATAATAATTGTATAATTAATTATGTAATTTTCATCTAATTTATCACCATTTACAATATAAAATCTTAAATATGTAAATTGTAATTACAAATTAATATTAATGTAATTAGTTAATCCACATTAATAGTTCACTTGATCTTAATTTACTATTTTAAATAAGTTTTTTTTATTAATTTATTTGAAAAAAATAAAAAAATAAAAATTGGGCCGAACCGAACTGACCAACAGGATCGGACCGGACTGATAGCTACCGGTCCGGTCTGGTCCTATGGATGTTCGGTCCGGGGAAAATGATCGACCAAAAATTTCAGTCCATCACCCCCTCCCCAGACCAGATCTAACTGACTGATTTATGCCCCTAGTTCAAACGATAACTATTTTATTTTATCCAATAATGAAAAATCAAATAGACATACATAATTGTTAAAAAAATACATTACGATTTGTTCAATACCTATAAAAGTGGTCTAATAAGTGCAAACTAAATAAATAAAATAGTAGTACTAGCGTTCTTCGTACAGAAATAGATCCCAAAATCTATATCTATAATGTAAATCAGTTGCTTGGAGGTATGAACCGTTGCATAAGCATCTACATTTAGAGTTGCACCTCTCTCCTAAACTATTCTTGTTGTTGTTCTTGTTATCTCATCCACATCTTTATATCAGCTTATCTCACTAATTGAGCATCTAACTCATGTTATCTCGTAGTCAATTCTTCATTCTTGAAATTCACTTTGTCTAATGCTTCCAACGCTATAAAAGTGTTAAAGGCATACCCAAACGATGAGAAAGAGTTAGAAGGCTTTACACAGGGACCCAAACCCCTCAAATATCTTAAACGTTGACCCAGAACTTATGTAACAATCTCAACACACTTGTTGATGAATTTTAATTTGACACAGATTCAACACGTAGGGCAACCATTTTATCATATACACAAGAGAAATAATTAATATTGTCACAAATATGTTTAATTAAAATAGATTATAACACTTACATAATTTTTATGAGCATCGGGATGAGTCCACTCTTCATTACGATCAATATGTGATGCAGCATATAATTTTGTCAGGATATAATTGGTATCTGATATTGCTACAGGAGACATTTATTGAGATATAAAGTCATTAGAATACCTCAAAATAATAAACTATATACAATAAAAAAAGAAAATAGTATTACCAATTTCTTAGAGAGGTGATGGAAAGATTTTGAATTTGCATAATGATGAATTTTTAATTTCGATCTATTTGCTTTCTTTATATAAGTTTGTTTTTGTATAAAAGTTGTAAATATTTGGAAGCGAAAATTATAAATAGGACAAATAAAAACATTTATTTAATTTATTTTATATGATGGATCCTCAAAGATGTCACAAAATTTTTCTCAATCGGAAGGTCAGACATCCTGAAAATGATATTGGCGTGTATCTTTATTGTTTTCGAACTTATTATAATGCTCATGACACCTCGCCTTATATTTTTGAAATAAACTACACATAAGCTCATCGACAGTCTTACGCTCCTCTCTCCGACTAAAATTTAATTCGAATTTATCCATGAGAAAATATATACACAAAGATATTATCACTCATAATATTCTAAATTTTGCAGACATATTAAATAATATTAATATAAATCAATTATGTAAACATTACCAAACAACGCTTCTTGAGAAGCTCTTTCAGATCTTGGGAGACTTTCTGCCATGAACTCGTAACCAAAGGTGCATAAGTTCGTGTAAGGGCACCTACATGTGATGCAAACCAAACTGCTGGTTGTCATTCGCCTCCAGTATGTTCGTTAGAAATCTTCACCTTAATCTTACCCACTTTACGATATTTTTTCAACGTCACGCCTTTAGTAGTGTCTCAATCTTGACAAGATTGTACTGTTAACTCTATAAAATATAATATTCATTGTAGAAACAAAGTAAATGATGGTTAGAAACAATGTAATATGTATGAATGACCTTAATTGAAACAAAATGACTATTAAATTTTTACCTTGTTCTGTAGAGTTAATCTCTAGTGATGAATCAGATGGAGAGCTAGGAACAAGTGGAGATGAGATGCGAACTTCCTTCCTCATCGATGGCATAATTTTGAAACACTGAACATTCATTACATAAAAGATTTGTCGTGTGCACAGACAACTAACATGTTCATGCACTATCACCGAAACTGCATATCCGAAGAATGGATGACTCTACCAAAATCATAATGTCGGACGCGAACAGATACAGTTGGATAGTTTGCAAGAATAATCTTACAATCCTAAATTGTCCACTATGTGACTCTGGACAATTCAAAAGTTATTAATCAATTGTTCAATAGAATTGATAACTCTCGAATGGGTATAAGATTTATTTCGATGTAACATATAAGACACGAGAGTAATACACAATAACAATGCAAAATACAAGAATATATCAAACAACAGCTAAAAAAATTTCCGATTGTTATATTAAATTTAATAATTAATTAAGATTTTAACTTATTCTAATTATTATTAAATATTTGATTTTCTAAGATTTTCTTGTAAATATGATTATTATTGGAACAAGTTAACAATTTATAACTTATTCTAAGAATTATTAAATTTTATCCTCTTTTTTGCTGGTCCTATTTTAAGTATATTATAAGTATTCTAAGTATTAAAAAATATGTTAAGTATTAAGTACTTTTTAATATTTTTTTATACTATCCTTATTTTAAGTATTAAGTATTCTTTAATACTTTTTTTATACCATCCATACGTTAAGTATAAGTATTTTTTAATATTTTTTTATACTATCCTTATTTTAAGTATTAAGTATTTTTTAATACTTTTTTTATACCATCCATACGTTAAGTATAAGTATTTTTTTAATATTTTTTTATACTATCCTTATTTTAAGTATTAAATATTTTTTAATACTTTTTTTATACTATTTGTATGTTAAGTATTAAGTAAATTTTAATATTTTTTATACTATCCTTATTTTAAGTATTAAGTATTTTTTTAATGTTTTTTATACTATTCTTATGTTAAGTATTAAGTATTTTTTAATACTTTTTTTTTATAGTATCCTTATGTTAAGTATTAAGTATTTTTTAATTTTTTTATACTATCCTTATTTTAACTATTAAGTATTTTGTAATATTTTTTTATTGTATCCTTATTTTAAGCATTAATTAATTTTTAAGTACTTTTTTATACTATCCCTATGTTATGTATTACGTATTTTTTAAGCATTTTTTATACTATATGTTCTAACTGAATTTAATTTTAACGTTCGAACATATATGTTTCGAACTATACTGTAATAATTATAACGTTCAAACGGTTAGGGATTCGATCAAACGATATAATAAAAAACAATTTCTCATTGTTTTAATTAGTATATAATTTTGTAAATATCCATGTATTTTATTATAATTAATGTTGCATATATATTTTATTTTTAAAATTTCATATTGATAATGTCTTATAGGGAACGTAAGCGTGGCAGACTAGGGCAACCTTCTATCAAAACAGTTCGAGAGATGACTTTTTTATTAAAGCGTTAGGTGAAGATTTCTGACTCTTATCTGGGAGGGTCATTCTTTGACATTAGTCTTCATTGATCGTAGTTGGACACCAATCCTTGACCAGAAGGACAAAATATGGAACCTCGTTCCCTATTGACATCGTATCTAAGTTCTATAAAGAGTTCGGTGATACTAGCCCAAATGATGAAGGGGCATATACGATCTCGATTCGAGGAGCTTTAGTTATATTTTCAAGGGGCAAACTCGCTAATTTTATTGGTATTTCTCGATTTTGCACTGCATACCCGAACGTGGTGCCCAGAGAGTCTCCAGCTTCAGATGATGGGGAGACGACTGAGGGTGAAGGACCTTATACAGATGAACTCAATGACCTATTTGATCATGATGTGAGGCAATTAGTTTTTGGTCCAGATGCTTCTCCCTACAATGGGACGAAGAGAATCAAACAAGCATATTTATCTAGTTTCTTCAAGATCATGAACTTGATCATCGCCAACAACATTGATCATCAGTAGCACAAGACAGAGGTTGGCATGGATCAAGCAAAGTTTATAATGAGCGTCGCTCGTGGGGTTCCAATCAACCTAGTGGGTTATATATTTGAAACGATTCGATCAGAGGCCCGGTACATTATGACAGGTATATTGTCATTCGGGATCCTGATCACATGATTTCAACTACATGTCGAGGTCCTGCCAGATATTGTTGAGCGTGACCAAGAGTCGATGGGACCGATCAACTCCTCCACCCTGTCAGAAAGCACGAGACACTCGAGACTTCGTCTCCGTGGTCCTATTCCAGACCCGGTCGATACTTAGAGAGATGCATACTAGGGAGATCGTAGAGTATCAACCGATGAGACATTAACGCAAACCAAGGCATCACACACAACTACTCGTGAGGAATGGCAAATATAGTGTGTGCAAAGATCAGCGGACAGTCATCAGCGGTGATTGATCCAGTGAGTACGAAGATACGTACAGCCATGTCTGATTTACGTACAGAAATTAATGCTAGCATCTCTGACTTATGTACAGAGATTGATGTCATGTCTGCGACTTAAGTCATGATTAGTACTCGACTGACACAGCTAGAGATACGCCTAACTGTAGTCGAGGATGTATGCAAAGAGTTGAGATCTTAGTAGCTTGTATCTTTTATTTATATTTGTTTTGTTTTTGATATGGACAATATTTAATTGGTGTTTTGTAAATTTATTTAATTATGAATTAAATCATTTTTATCTTTTCTAAATTAACTATTGATTTTCTATTATTCCTGTAATGGGATTTTCCCCACATCACAAAACCCATTGGGCCTTAGCCCAGTACCTGGCTATAGGGTCCCAAGATCACCCATTAAGCGAGATGCCTACAAGAGAAATGAATCAAGTAGCTGATGGGATAGACCTACCTAACATCGCTCGGTCACGCTCAGGTCATGGGAACTTGTACAAAACATAGCAGGAGAACTCTCGACCTTCTAACATAGGAACATCGACGAATCACAAAGGATAAAAGCAAGGCCAGGGAGCCACGCCGCAGAGTCACGCTGCATTAAAGGACTCTGACAGAAAGAACAATATGAAGGGCACAAACTCCGTAGGGATAGACACGATCTATTACCTGACTTATGGTATAAATAGCAAGTTTAAGGTACAAGAAATCTTTCTCTGATTCCTAAACTCTCTCACTTATTTACAAACTTCCAAGAGAATTTATTAACTTTGACACCAGAGACTTCTCGGCCCCAAGATCGTCCTCTCTCAGTTGCCTTCAGTCCTATCTTTTGCAGGTTCAAGATCTGAAAACCTGAGTTGCCAGAACTAGGCCCAAATGAGTGTGAAACAAGACGTTAAGAATTCCTATTATTTAATTGCTAATTTTTATATAAATTAAATATTTATTCATAATTAAGTAAGGTATTTTGTTGCCATCAATAATTGTAAAAATTATGTAACCTTTCAAATGGAATTATATCACGTTTGAACGTATCTTCATTCCCTCTAGATATTTCTGCAATAAATTTTCATTCGAACTCTTTATTTTATATTCAAACATTGATTAACAAATTCATTCAAACGATATAATAATCTGTTCAAATGGTAAGTCATTGTCCCGCTAAATTTATTAACTTAGCATGCCAATTTCTCATTCGATCATATATAATGTATGTTCAAACATTGATTAATTTTAACGTCCGAACGTTGTTGTATGTTGTTCGAACGATAAGTAAATGTCCCGTTAAATTTTATTACTTAAAGCGCCCCAGATTCTCATTCAACCATGTATAATACCTGTTCAAATATTTATTTTATTTTGTTCGAACATTTTTTGTCAATTTTCGATTGGTTATTTTATTAGGGACAGACTTTTTCGTCCCTACATATACCGTTTGAACGGTAAATACCGTCCGTCATTTTTTAGGAACGAAATTTGAATTTCATCCCTAAATCTAATTTTTTGGGACGATTTTCATTTCATCCCAAACAAAAATCATTCCAAAAATGAATTTTTGTTGTAGTGTAATTAAATTAATCAGATTTCTCAATCTTTAATACATTGATTTTCAGACGCGTATCAAATTCATAGATTGTGTAAAAGATCATCATCAGATTTTATGATATTATATCTCCTATATCTTAAAAGCATCTATCGTCCAATGAACAATAATGAACAGTATAAACATTAATGATGAACAGTACTCTTATTTTACGTTTTCTTCTTCGTCCATCTCTACATCCTCAAACCAATATCACAAAATACCACAAAATCACCACTAATCACTACAACATATCACACAATCACCACAAAAATATCACAAAATCACCACAAAAATTATCACAAAATACCACAACAGATCACAAAATCACCACACAAAATCACAACAATAGATCACAAAATCACAGCAAGCATAGACCAAACTCATCGAAATCATCTCAAAATCACCGTAGGATGTCACAAACTCACTGTAAATCATCCTAATTCTACAAAATCACAAAATGCATAGATTTACAAAATCACAAAATGGGAGAGGTTGAGGGCTGGGCATGGAGGAGCAAGGGAGGTGCCGTGGAAGGCTGGTAGTGGTGTCGTGGGCTGTAGGCGGCGAATCTAGGACGCCGTGGTGGTGTGGTGGCGTGAGCTTGGCTAACGGCGAAGCTACGGGGAGAAACCCGTGCGTGTAGAGGCGCTGCATGGTGGGGCTAGGGAAGAGCTACGGGTGGTGAGTTCCATGGAAGTGGTCCACAGCGTAAGGGGAACTCAGTGGTTGTGCTTGGTGGAGCAGGGGCTGAGCCGCGGTGGCGCAAGGGTGGAGAACCCGTGCGTTGAGACCCATTTCAAGTTGCTCGCATGCGGCTAAGGGAGGAGCTGCCAAGGGTCTTCGACGGTGGGGTTTGGTCGCTGACGTGAGGGGAAGCCGGTGACGTGGTCGGTGACACCGCACGGTGGCGCACGGCTGCTTGAGGGAGGAGATCCGGTGAGAGAGAGGGAAGACGTGGCTGAGCAGATGGAGAGAGAGGGAGAAAGGGAAATGAGGGGAAAATGAAAGTTTTTTGGATTTAAATCGAACCCTTCATCATAAATCTCCAAATTTGATCTAATGGTAAAAATTTAAATACTTATTTAAATTAATTTAAAATAGATAATCAACATATAAATATCATATCATAAATAAATTATCAAATTTAATTTATAAAATACTAATATTTCATCATTAAATAAATGATAAAATTTTGTTCAATATTTTTTAAAACGTAAAATTATATAAATAATTAGAGTTTTAACATAATTTAAATATGTTAAATTATTTATGATTTATCAGGCAAACGACCCTAATATATATGTTAAATTAAATAACTTAATTAACTAAATTAGGCAAACGTCCCTTGGACGTTAGCTACTACTAGTATATATATATATATATATATATATATATACACACACACACACACACACCAATGACCTCCTTGTATAGTATATATGATGCAATCAACATGAGTTGATATGAACAATTATCAAATGAGGACAATATATCAGATGGTATAATCTCGTACGCTTTTTCTGATACAAGAGCATATCTACACATAAATAGGTAACAAAACAGTGGAATGAGGAGGTGAGGAGAGATGGACTGAAGAAGAAGAGAAGGAAGGGAAAGAAATAAACAAAAAAGAGTATGCACAATTAAAGGTAGGCGGTTGAACCGACCAATGCATGTATGCAATGCAAAATAAGATAAATAAGATAATAGACATAAACATAATCATAAATATAAACTTTATTATATTAACAAAGTTTATGGCACAAGGATAGAAGGTAGTGCGGATATTTGCACTTACAAATATGAGAGAAAGTAGGCAGGAGTTTTCAAAGGTTTTCTGGCCAAATGAGCTCTGCCTTAAAATGAAAGAAGGTTCTCCGTTTTATAGAATAAGGAGTTCCTGTTTACAAAGTAAATCCGTGAGTGAACAGCGTCAGTACTGTTTAGGCACGGGTAAAAGAAAAGTAAATCCATGAGTGAACAGCGTTAGTATTGTTTAGGCACGGGTGCCATTATTGTGTCTAGTGGCTACTGCTTTCGGCACAAAACGACAAGGGATCAAAGGAGGCCGGTCAGTGAGTCTTCTTTGAACTCAAGTAGTAGTCTGATAAAGGCGACCTGTTAATGGGTCTTTTTTTATCTGATAGTGATCATTCATCATCTGAAAATCTTGGGGTGTCTTCTGAATCATGACCAAAGATATTACTGTATGAAGCCTTTGATGATACGTCTGAATTCTTTTGTTCTTCAGATCCATTACTCAGAGATTTAGACAGTGATTTCTTTAAAATGTTGATTAAATATTTCTTATTAAGTCCTTCAAGAATATCTGTCTTCTTTTTAGACTTAGAGGATTTATTTGAGGATGAGCTGGAGGCCTTTCCTCTGGCTGAATTTGTTGGGGAAGTAGGGGCCTGGAGCAAAGGATATCCAGGAGTAGATGGCTCAGCAGTGATCTTTGGAAATTCTTCTTTGTTCTGCAAGTTAGGTGCAGTTTGGGAAAAATCCTTAATCAATAGGTCAACTATTTTTTCAATGTTTCCGAACTTATCCCACCATTTTGTGAAACAGGCCCGGGTCATAACATCAGCATTTCTTTCATAGCTCCATCTGAAATTCAATGGGAGATGGTATCTCTGGCAGAATGTCGGTCCAAAGTTGGCCCGACAATTTTTGTAAAATGTTGGTAAGCTTGGTAAATCTCACCAGGGAAATTTTCAGGAATTAAACCATACTGGTTCCACCATTGGAGAAACCAAAAAAGAAAAGTTCCTTTGAATTTGATATCAAATTTAATGAACCAGAAGTGGTTTATATCTGGGGTTTGGAAGAACATGAAGAGCTTACAGGCATCAATATAATCAAAATAAGTAAAAGCAGTGTTGTTTTGGCCAGTCTTTTGGGAGTATGAGGATTTGTTCCCCATTTTTCTTTTGAAATGACTCGATGAAGATAGGCACTGTGGAAAATAAGTTTGGTGGTATCAACCTTGTCATAAATAGGTTTGATAACCAAGGAATTTGTGAGAATTAAAATACTAGAATAAAATTGGAGATTCTTGAAAGAATCTTCTGGAATCCAGTGAAAATTAGGAGGAAAATAAGAAGAACAAATTTTAAAATTATCTGTATATATTGTCCTGTTATGCTCAATATGAAACAGATAGGAGACAAAGGGTTTTTGCAAATACTCAGATTTTCCTTTTAGGAGGAAATATTGAATAGTGACAATAGATTTTTCCTTTGATGAAATTGCTTTTGCATATGGATCAAAGGTGTCAGAAACCGTAGACGCAAAAGTCTATGGTTGGACAGGTTTACCAAGTGGCTGAAACCTGTTGGCAATGTCTAGACTCATTCTTGATGAGTTTTATACTAGGAATTGGTGGTGGCGGGTTTACTCTCTGTCTCTCTTTTCCCTTTTTCTTGTTGGTCATGGTTGAGTATCTGCAAGAATTTACGGGTAAGAAAATCAGGAATTGAGTTTTTAGTGCCTTTAATATATTCAATATCAAAATAAAAAACACTTAAAATAACTTGTCATCGTGCAAAAATATGTTTTGATGCAATGTTTTTAACATCTTTTTCTAAAACAAAATTAGCACTCATGCAATCAATTCTTACCAAAAATTTTTGGTTAAGTAAATCAGATTGAAATTTGGAAATACATAATACTATAGCTAAAATTTCTTTTTTGATAGTACTATATTTTTCTTGTGCAGAATTCCATGTTCCAGAATGGAAGCGACCAATTTGTTCAGAAGAGCCTGGTGAAACAAATTGTTTCAGAATACCGTCATAACCAAAGTCAGAGGCATCTGTTTAGACAATTTTAAAAGAATCTGGAGTAGGGATACCAAGGCACGGGAGAGTTTTAACATGTACTTTGATTTTCCTTACTGAATTAGTATATATATATATATATATATATATATATATATATATATAACTAGCTAGTTATAACAAGAGGACAAATATCACTCTGCTCTATATATATTAGCCTTTTTCTTATCAATGTGGCCAGTTGCTTCTGATAATTAATTCTAAGTGATAACTAAGTACTACGTATTAATTAATATTCTCGGTGAAAACAGTACACATCACATGCATGCATGATGAGGAAATATCAGAAAAACCGAGAAAGATAGATTATCAACCAAAATTGTATGTACATACTGAGTTTATAATTAGACGAATTAAGTCTCTGTCAATATCAGCCTCTGGTCATGTTTTGAGAACTATTTTTATGCAAACATGGGAATAAATCCACGCGCAAGTTTTTAACGTGAGTAATGCATGCTACATACAATCATTTTGAAACAAATTAGAATCAATTATTAAAAAATTAACTTTTTCATGTCACTACAATAGATAAGGTTTTTTGAAATGAAAATTTTCATCCTAAAAGATTGTATTTTTATCCCAAAATAGATTTTATGATTCCGTATTTATTTACTTTTTTTCAAAGAGATTATATGGTTTTTGAACTCCACGACTGCAAATATATTTTTCGGACATGAGTTCACCGTGGTTAATTTCCAGTACATGTCCCAATTATCAGTTTATTTTAATAAAAAATATAGATACAACAAAGTTTACAACTATATTTTAACTGAGTATCATTTATATAAAATAAATTATAAAAATAACATCACTTTTATATATATAAAATATCCTCATATTAAAATTAAATTGCAAATATGATTGCATGTGTGTACGTATATCGTTATTTTTTAAGTAATAATTAGCACTGCTAGTCTGGTCAGTTGATGATCTGTCTGAACTAATAACCCTTTCGCTTGCCATGCAATTTAAATCGCTGAATTCTCACCAGCTCCTAAACAACTAATTCATTAGCATTTTTGTTAATTTCAGTGCATTCGAAACCTACAGCAACTGGCTTTTACGCTACAGGAATTCATCCCAAAAGATTGGAATTTCGTCTCAAAACATATTTTGGAAAAAAAAAATGTCTCAAGGTCGTTCGAATAAAACTGTCCCAACAGATATTTTAGGACGAAAATCACAAATTTCTCCCAAAAAATATCTTTTGGGATGAAATTTAGCTAGACTGCTCGATCACGTTTAAACGGAATTTTTTTCTGGAACGATTGAAATTCATCCCGAAAAATCGTTTGAAATGCGGAAGTAACGTTCGAACAATTATAATGTAAAAGATGTAAATAAAAATAAAATAATAATAATAAAAAGGATTATTCGATAAATCTGTTAAAAGTAGGTTTGGCTAAATTTGAGTTTTGACTTTTTATTTATTAAAAAAAAGTAAATATAAAATTAAGATAAATTAATTAAAAAATAAAATTTGTATAAAATTCACTCTACGAATATAAGTTAAAATTATACCTTTATATAATTTTAACTATATATTAAAAATATTATTTGAAGTATTAAAAAAATAAAAAGAAATTATATAACTGATTGGCTAATATATATTACACTACAACATAAACGCTCTTTAGGGATGAAATTTTTTGTCCCAAATTATACTCATTTCGTCCCAAAATGTATTTTGGGATGAAAAAAATTCGTCCCGAGCTCGTTCCAATAACATTCTCTCAAAAGATATTTTGGGACGAAAATCACTATTTTGTCCCAAAATATATCTTTTGGGACGAATTTGAATGAGACCGTTCTAACACGTTTGAACGGGAAATTTTTTTTGTCACGGATAAAATTCATCCTAGAATATCGTTCGAACGGTTACAATTTTATGTTCGAACTAGATTAATTTGTTTGAACGATTGCATAAAATGTTTGAACAAAAATACATTATATACTTGGTCAACGGTATAAATATAGCTTTCCGTTCGAATGTTAATGGGACAGATCGAACGGTATAACTGTTTGAACGGGAGAAAAGTTATGTTTGTACGCTACAAAAATAAATGATGTTTGAACATTATGTGGTCGTTCGAACGATTTAATAAATGGCATTCGAACGTTATGTGGTCATTCGAACGATAACTATTTTATTTAAACTCAATAATAATAAAAACCAAATAAACATTCATAATATTTGAAAAAAATACATTAGAAACTGTTTAATACTCACAAAAGTTTTATAATAAGTACAAACTAAATAAATAACCATGAGACTGGCATTGTTCATACATATTTAGATAATCCCAAAATCGGTACGTAAAAAACCATCAGTTGCTTGGAGGCTTGTACTGTTGCATAAGCTGCTGCATTTGAAGTTGCATTTGTCTCCTAAACTCTTCTTGTTGTTCTTCATGTTGTTTGATGCACATCTTCATGTCTGCTTATTTCGCTAATTAAGCATCTAACTCATGCTGCCTTGTAGTCAATTTTTTGATTCTGCAATTAGCATTCTCTAGCGCTATAGAAGTCGTAGAGGCAAAGCCAGAAGAAGAGAAAGAGGGAGAAGGCTTTACACAGCGACCCAAACCCCTCAAATATCCTGAACGTTGACCCAGGACTTGTGTAAAAATATCAATATCACTTGTTGAGAAATTTTGATCCGATGCAGATTCAGCACGTAGGGCAACCATTTTATCTTAGACATATATAAGATAAAGGATTAATATCGTCATAAATATTCTAATATATTTAATTAAAACAGGTTATAATACTTATATAATTTTCACGGGCATCAGGATGAGTTCACTCTCTATTACGATTAGTGTGCGATGCAACATATAAATTTGACATATCATAATTGGTATCTGAATCTTGCTACAATAAATGTGTTAAGATATAAAGTCATTATGATTCATCTAAATAATTAACTATATCCAATAAAAAAAATAGCAATACCAATTTCTTAGAGAGGCAATGGAAAGATCTTGAGCCTGCATGATGATTCATCTTCAATTTTGATATATTTGTTTTATTTATAGAACTTTGATCCTACAAAGAAATTGAAAATATTATAAAGCGAAATAACAAATAGGATAAGTAAAATAATTAATATAATTATACCTGATATGATGGATCCTCAAACATGTCATAAAGTTTTTTCCACTCAGACATCCTGAAAATGATGTTGGCGTGCATCTTCCTTGTCCTCAAACTTATTATAATACTTATGACACATCGTCTTATATTTATGGAATGTATTACCCAAAAACTCTTCCACAGTCTTACGCTCCTCTCTCCGACCAAAATTTAATTCAAAATCATCCTTGAAAAATATAGTCACAAACATATTATCAATTATAATATTCTAAAGTTAAGTAAAATATAGAAATTTATTCTACTAAATCAATATTTTAAACATTATCAAACGACGCTTCTTGATAAACTCTTTAACATCTTGGGGGACTTTCTACTATGAAGTCATTGCCAAAAGTGCATAAGTTCGTGTAAGAGCACCCACATGCGATGCAAGCCAAGCTGCTGGTTGTCCTTCGCCTCCGGTATATTCGTCAGAAATGTTAATCTTGATCTTACCCACTTTACAATATTTTTCCAACATCATGCCTCTAGTGGTGCCTCGACCTTGATGAAATTGTACTGTGGACTCTATAAAATATAACATTGTAATTAATCTCTATTATATGTCTATTATATGACCTTAGCTAATAACCTTTATGAGTATTCGATTTTTACCTTGTTCTGTTGATACAATCTCTAATGGTAACTCTAAAGGAGAGCTAGGAACAGGTAGAGATGGGTTGCGAACTTCCTTCCTCTTTGGTGGCATAATTTCAAACCACTGATACATTCAATAAGTAAAATATTTATCATCAAGTGTAATATTAACACATAATTGGTCAATCATAATCTGTATCAGTTTCATTTGACAATTTGCTCTCATCATCTGTAGATACTTTAGATGATTCAACATTTTCCTCAATTGTCGCATCAACAATTTCAGCCTCAATATCTTCTCTATTTGATGGAATCATCTCATACTGGCTCAAATCGACAAACAAATTTAAGGCGGGTTGACTCTCTTGGTATGCTTCTTGAGTAGAGGGGTCATCTTCTTCTTCATCTGTTCTTCCGCCTGAGGGATAACATCATATATATTTTTTGGAGAATATTTTTGTAATACTCGCCATTGATTTCCTAACTCCGAATCATCTAAGTAGAATACTTGAGATGCTTGAGAAGCCAAAATAAAATTATCATTTTTATACCATTTTTTTTATGTATTAACACTCAAAAAATATTCATCATCACGGACTCCAGTTTGAGGATTGCTTAAATCACACCAATCACACTTAAACAGAAACACCACAAGCTCTACCAAATATTTTATTCCAATTATATCGACAATAACTCCATAGAAATCAATATTTTCTTCATCATGACTTCCTTCGACTAGGACACCAATATTTTAGATTTTTTTATAACAATCTCGATCCATTGTGTGATACATACTTCCCCGAGAAATACATTCAGAATATCGAGCAGTGCGTCTCGATGGGCCACGTGCCAATGCATACAGTTCATCCGATATATCGTTTGGATTATTCGCATGCATTTGTACAACCTACATACTAAGTAAAGCATATATTATCTCAATATTTAAATCAATATTTTTTCATTGGTTATTAAGTAAAGCATATGTAATGTCATTACCTGTTTTTCAAACCATCTCGGGAACTCCTTTTCATGTTTCTGGTTTATATAATTTATTCCCAGTTCCTTGAGCACGTTAATATGATCATTGAAATTGATGATTACCATAAATCTTTTATATTCTTAGAATTTTTTTAAAGTAAATAAGCAAATTTAAATTTAAAAAAAAGTTATAACTTAATTCAAGTAGTTCTCTATCTCAAGGCAATTTTTCAGCACGTACCACTGAGGTTTATCGAACTCTCTTCCACACAAGTCATAACCACGCACTGCACCAATTGGACATACTTGTTGGGAAAACACATTCCCTTGTCTTGTTCGGTCAACGTCAAAGTTTCTTTCAGGCCGATCAAACCTAGTGTCAACTCCATGGAAATATTTGGAACAGAAGGTATGCCATTCATCGTCAATATATGCTTTTTCAATTAATCCTTCTTGGCGGACCTTGTTACCCACTGTATGTTTTAACTTTCCAATGAATCGTTCAATGGGATACATCCATTTATATTGAACTGGTCCTGCAAGTCAAGTCTCATGTGGCCAATGAACGGTTAGGTGAACCATGACGTCAAATAATGATGGTATACTTTCAAGCTTACACAATATTATGACAATTTCTCTTTCCATTCGATCCAAAGCTTATATATTCAACGTCCTAGCACATGAGTCTTTAAAAAATACACCCAACTCAGTCAAAGCCACGCACACGTCTCTCGTCAAGTACCCACGGATACCAATAGGTAAGATACGATGTAAGAAGACATGACAATCATAACTTTTTAATTCAGTTATTTTCCAATCATTTATTCTCACACACCTTATTAGATTCGAGGCATAACCGTCTGGTAATTTAATCTTCATTAGCCACTCACAAAATGTAACCCTTTCTTTCCTTGACAATGTATACCACCCAATTGACATGTAGACAGACGAACCATTTTCTTGCAATTGCATTTCCGGTCTTATTCCCAACCACTTCAAATCCTTTCTTGAGTTTAATGTATCATTTGTTTCTCCTTCAATTGATATCAATGTTCCAAATACGGATTCGTAGATTTTTTTTTTTAATATGCATAACATCAAGATTATGCTGCAATTTTAACTTCGACCAGTACAGGAGTTCGAAAAATATACTCTTCTTTGTCCAATTCAACTCATTCGTAGCTCATTTTCTCTTCCGTTGTTTTTTACCAAATTCATTACAACCAAAATCTATAAATTGTGCAAGTACATCTTCGCCAGAAAAATATGATGGAGGTTGGCCCCATTCAACAGTTTCATCAAACATTCTAGAATTTACACGTCATCTATGGTCACCAAGTAAAAATCGACGATGACCCATGAAACATAATTTCCTCCCGTACGTAAGCCATTCAGATTTTGTATGCTTATTACAAGTTAGACATGCCATTTTCCCCTTAGTACTTCAACCTAACAAGTTTCCATAAGCGGGAAAATCATTTATTGTCCATAACACCGCAGCATGCATCTTGAACAACTTGTATGTTGATGAATCAAATGTGACAACCCCATTCTCCCACAAATCTTTCAATTCTGCAATCAATAGTTGTAAGTGTATGTCTATATCATTTCCAAGTGATCTCAAACCTGGAATGAGCAAACTCATCATGAAATATGGATCTTTTATACACTTCCACGGTGGTAGATTATACGGCATAAGTACAACTAGTCAAGTACTATGACTAGTACTCATATTCCTAAATGGATTAAATTCATCTATTGTCAACCCAAGTCGCACATTACGCAGTTCTTCAGCAAACCATGGGTGTTCCTGATCAAATTCCTTCCACACCTGGGAGTCAGCAGGATGTGACAAAATATCATCGTTCCTTACTCTGCTTAATGAGTGTCATGTCTACAGTCGTTGCGTGTGACATAAATAATCGTTGTAATCTAGGTATCAATGGAAAGTGGCGCCCGACCTTTAGCGGCACATTTTGCTTGTCCAATATCCATCTTGATTCGTGGCATATGGGACACTCGTTCAACTGCTAATTCTCTTGTCAAAATAATACGCAGTCATTCTTACATGCATGTGTTACATTGTAATCAAATCCGAGTACTCGTTTCAACTTTTTTGTTTTATAGAAGTTACAAGGTAAAGTATTGTTTGTTGGCAGTGCCTCTTTAAACAACTCAAGTAACATATTGACAGCCTTAATAGATAATCGACACATTAATTTTAAGTGAAGCAGTCTTACGGTAAATGACAACTTACTGTATCTTCTGCATCCTGGATATAGTTCACGTTGTGAATCATTCCACAATCATACAAAAGCTCCATCATTTGAACTTGATGTGTCCGTGTTACCTTCATCTATAAACATTTCCGCACCAATGTCACCTAACATTTGCTCCATATCTTCATCGTATTCATCTCCAACAACTTCTGGTTGTACATCTTCATCGATCTCGTCTTCTTCATGTAGAGCCTCAAATGAAGTTGGATGTTCGCCGTGTAAGACCCAATCAGTATAACCCTTATCAATACCTTTGACAAACAGATGTTCTCTCACCAAGTCTATCTTATGAGAACACAAGTTCATGCATTCTCTGCATGAGATGAATCTTTCAACATCATAATGTTGGACGATAACAGATATAGTTCGATAGTTTGTGAGAATGATCTTACAATATCAAACTGTCCATTCTAAACAATTCAAGAGTTATCAATCAAGCATTCATCCGGATTGATAACTCTCGAACGGGTCTAAGGTTTATTTTGATGAACAAACAATGCAAGATAAGCTAACATATGTCAAACAATAACAACATATTATTTATACAACAAAAACATAATTATTAAGTATTATTTAAAGATTTAGTAGCATTTTAATTAAAATACATAGTGTCATCTAATTGAACTATAACTAAAATATATTATGTTAATATATTAGACTGTCTAATATATTAACATATATATAGTATCATATATAGTGTCATCTATAGTACTAGCATAGATAGTGTCATCTAATTAGACTATAACTAAAATATAATATGTTAATATATTAGACTATAGATAACATATATATAGTATCATATATAGTGTCATTTAATTAGACTATAACTAAAATATAATATGTTAATATATTAGACTATATATAACATATATATACTATCATATACAGTGTCATCTAATTAGA
The DNA here is from genome assembly GCA_022457165.1 of Juglans mandshurica. Classification (NCBI taxonomy): domain Eukaryota; kingdom Viridiplantae; phylum Streptophyta; class Magnoliopsida; order Fagales; family Juglandaceae; genus Juglans; species Juglans mandshurica. The sequence goes on along the minus strand of CM039619.1, from coordinate 31,199,287 downwards.
CTATAACTAATATATATAGTATCATTGATATTAGACTATAATATCATATTTATTATAGTATAGTAAAGTAAAATACAATATATATTATTAACTATATATATAAGTTAATAAGTTTTCACAGATGCCGAACCACTCACAAAACGTCATTTTCTCCAACATAACCGTCCATCTCCACCGTTTAAAGCCGCCATCGCCACCGTGAACAGTACCCAGTCGAAACCACTTCCTCTAAGCATCAGTATGTTATTTTTTTAACCATTTTATCGTTTTAATTTAGGTTTTTTATGGATTATTTGTTTAAATTTTCATAAAACAATTTATCCATCAATATTCACCGTAGATTTGCTTAAATCCATTATAGGAAGGTTTATTTAAGTTTTCTTGTATTACATTGTTGAAAAATCCATGGAATCGAATGATTCCATGGATTTCAATGGCTGAGTCAACTCAGCGTCGTCGCTGAGCTCCATTCGCATACCGTTTGAACGGTACGAACCAAACAGGTTTATTAATTAATTGTTCAAACCTTGTTTTAGACGTTCGAACGGTACCCCGTTCGACCGTTGTTTTATACGTTCGAACTATAAGAGCCAAACAGGTTTGCATACCTTCAAATACTATTTTAGGCATTCGAACAATATAATTAAATTTAGTAATATTAGTGAATCGTTATTTTTATTCCATATTGTAGTTCTATTAAATCTTAACGAGAATATATATATATTATATTATAATTAAATTAATATAGAAATTTATCACATTTTGTTAAATATTTAATTTCTATTAATATTAATCTAATTAATATTAAATAATGTGATATTATTTGTATAAAATTATTAATGTCTCACTTTATTAAATTGTTATTCGTATGTAATTTCGTGATTAGTTATTTATTATAATATTTTTATCGTTAATGTTGTATTGATAAGCTCTTTAATTGTAAATTTCAGGTTGATTATAATGTCTTCTTCTAGGGTGGGACGTAAGCGACGCAATCCAACTGAGACTAGTATCAGTCCGGGCAGGGAGATGACTGTTTCACTAGAGCGACAGTTGAAGCTTTCTGACTTCCAGAGTCTTGTCTGGGAGGGTCATTCCCTGTTATCAGTCTTCAGCGATCGTGGTTGGGGACCTATCTTAGATGAGCGGGAGGAATCATGGGAGACCGTCTCCTATATTGACATTGTTGCTGAGTTCTATAGAGAGTTCGGTGGTGCCAGCCTAGATGACGAAGGGGCATACAGGATATCTGTCTAAGGAGTTCCAGTTGTATTTTCACGAGATGGACTCGCTGAGCATCTCGGTATTCCTAGGCTACCATATGCATATCCGAACATGGTGTCTAGAGAGTCTGATCCTTCAGTTGATAGATCTACAGCTGGGGAGGAGGCACCAGTTTATACAGATGAGGTCGATGTCCTTACTGATCATAGGGTGAGGGATTTGGTTGTTGGTCCAGATGCTCCCCTTATGACGGGACAAAGAGTATCAAGCAGATATATCTATCTTCTTTCTTCAAAATCCTGAATTTGATAATCGGCAACAATATTGACCATCGGCAGCACAAGACAAAAGTTGGCATTGATCGGACGAAATTTATGATAGGGGTCGCTCGTGGCATTCCTATCGACCTGGTGGGGTATATATTCGATAGAATTCGATCAGAGTCTCGTTACATTTCGATGGATATACTGCCATTCGGGATCCTGATTACCCGATTTCTGCTATTTGCTGGTGTCGTGCCTGATGTTGCCGAGTGTAAATGGAAGCTGATAGGACCGATCAACAGCACCACCCTCTCACGCAGCACAGGACACTCAAGACTGCGTCTTCATGGACATGTTCCAGACCTGGTTGATCCTCAGAAAGATGCACAGCCAGGAGATCATGGAGTATCGGTTGCTGAGACATCCACACAGGCCGAGGCATCAGTGCACAGCGCTACTCATGAGGACATGGCCGCGATCGTGCTGCAAACAAACATCAACGGTGATCAATGCAGTGCGTATGGAGGTTCGTTCTGCTGTGTCTAAGTTTCATACAGAGATTACTGCTAGCATCTCTGAGTTACGTACGGAGCTTGATGTCATGTCTGCAACTCAAGTCACCATCAGTACTCAACTGACACAGATAGAGGAACGCTTAGCTGCAGTCGAGGAAGTGTGCAAAGAGTTGGGGTCTTAGTACTTTCTATATTTTATTTATTTATTTATTTATTTTTAGAATGGGCAATATTTAGTATTTTGTAAATTCAGTATTTAATTATGAATTAGTATTATTTTATATTTTCTGAACTAATTATTGATTTATATTATCCCTATTATTTAATTGATAAATTTCTTATAATTACTAGTTAATATAAATTACTAGTGAAAAAAAAAAACATATGATCACCGTTTGAATCTTACAAATTAAGTTCGAACAGTGCTGATTCATCATTCCAACGGTGAAATTGGTACGTTCGAACGGTAGAGCAATTTTCTGCTATAATAATTTTATTTAACGTGCCAAAATGTACATTCAAACGGTTAAAACATTACATTCGAACGGTTTCATTATTATGGACAAAATATTTCGTCCCTAACTATACCGTTCAAACGGTATACATCTTCCATCGTTTTTTTGGTATTAAATATGAAATTCGTCCACTTTTTGGGACGATTTTCATTTCGATTCAAAACAAATTCGTCCCAAAAGGTCTCTTTTATTGTAGTGTTATATGCTGGCAGTTTGGATCTTTAACTAGAATATATATATATACACACACAAAAACAAATATGGCTCTTATCTAAGAAACTATATATACCTTCTTATATATAAAAACGTCTATCAGGAGGAACAGTTTAGAGCCTAAGCCTTGGCTGCTTGCACCTTCAAATCTTCTGCACCAACAAATGTGCCATGAAATCCATAAGGAACCCTAGCAGGCAATCTCACTGTTGCCACTACCTTCATGCTTGAAGCTTCCAGTATCACCAACTCCGATGTCTCTCTCTTCTCATCCCTCACAAACCCCACTATAAACCCCTCATCATCATCATCTCCTCTAACATGAATTCCCTCAGATTTCATCTTCTTGGGTACGTAAAATGGCTCTCCTCCGAAGCATCCCGTCCCATACAAAAATTTGTTAACCACACCAGAATTCAAATCAACCTTTGCAATGCCGGAACACTTGGGCCACGGCTCTGCTATCGCTAGGTACACGTACCGAGTCTTTTGGCCGAGGAGCTGCCTATTTACTTGGCCTGCTTCCAAGTTCATGCCCGACACGATCACCCGGCGCGTGGACTTCCCCGTTCTCATGTTTAACCTGATCTCCGATAACTCACTCTGAAGCGGGACCTCTCTCTCGTTGAATACCGAGTCCGGCGGGCTCATGCACGAACCTATGACAACGATGGTCTCGTCGCCCGTTTCAGAGTTTTCCTCCCATGCATTCCACAGATGGAAGCAGAAGCAATCGGGTACGTCAATCCATCGCATTCTCGACTCGTCGACGTCATTTTTCGGCAAAATTCCGAATCGAGAGGTCTTGCTCTCGTCGAAGATCACCGGAGACCCGCCCCGAACCATTTCCGATAACTTGAATACCACCTGGTGGTCGGGGAGTATGACAAAGTTCTCTGTTATGGCAAAGTCATGTATCATCGTCGGCCGATGAAGAGAGATCGCCACGTCACGTGACTTATTACCGCACGTGTCGAACATGAAGTACTTGAGGTACGGTTTTTTCACCACGTTGTAGCTCAGCGTGTGGAGCTCACCAGTAATGGGGTCCAGCTTGGGGTGCGCTATCATGGGGCAGTCCAGCTGATTGTTGAAATCGAACCGTCCGATCGTCTCAAGATTGCCATCATCCTTGATCCTAACGTGGTACGGAAGGTCGTCCTCTGACATGGCTAATAATCGGCCGTTAAAATAGACGAGCCCCGCATTGGCAACACCTGAGCCTCGCGACCCGTCAACTAACCCGGCTCCGGCTCGGGCGAAGAACAGCGCAAGCCTAGCCAATCCAGAGTGGCCATGCAACTCTCCAATCGGCTTAGGAAACATGGGCCTCCCCATTGCGGCTTCTTGAACGAGCCGGCTCGTGCGCGTGTACCTACAGCTGTAGCTGGCTTTGTTCCCGGAGCCCAAGGTAACGGCGTGTATCATGCCGTCCCCGTCGAACAAATGGTGTCCACCTGACGGAGCGAACATGGGATTAGCCCCATTCCGCAAGTAAACGCCGTAAAGGCATGCTGGAATTTGACCCAGTACCTCGAGCCCATGATGAACCGGGCACTCCGGTACCGGGGCGAAATTACCAGATATCTGAATCGCCGGGTCGACCGTCTTCGGCAACTTATGGTTCTTTTCAAGTGGTAATATCAGTGAGGCCTCTATGAGGTCTAGGAGCGAGGCGAGTACCTTTTGCAAGGGGTTTAAACGCGGTGGGTTCGTGGGTTTTTGTGGGGTTGACAGTACTGGCTGATCATTTATGGGTGATGGTTTGTGTTCTACCAGCGACGAAGATGGCAGCGATGGTGGTGGCTTTCGGGGGAGTTTTTTCTTGGCAGGGTTGATGAGGATTTTGGATGTGAAAAATGGGGAGGGAGTTGGAGCATTTCTCCGTTTCGTGGGGGTGTGAAGTTGAGTGAGATTTTGGAGTCCAGAGGTTGTTGCAGGTAGGGTGGTGAAGTGCAAAGAGAATTGCATGGCTGGAATAGTGGAGAGAAATCTGAAGATAGATGATAGTTTGGGGGTTGGGAAGGGGCCTCAGGCCTGGAAGAAATTAATGGTGGGAATGGGATACTCTGGTGTTTTGCTGGCCGTGTATAATGTGTGTATATTTATATAGGAGAAAGAAAAAAGGGTTTCAGTGGGAGATATCGGCTAGCTATTCCAGGTAGCAAATGTGAGGGGCAGACACGTGGCCAGTGAGAGATCAATTTCATCAAGAGAAACGATAAATGCGATCGAAATTGTGCTAGCGCTCCATAATTATTTTAAAATATATATATATATATATATATATATATATAATTTATATAAAAAATTAATTTTTTAATAATAAAATTTACTCTTTTTTAAAGCGATGGTATAATACTTACACTGTATATATCTATATAAATTTTATGTCTTACATTATTTATTAAATACTTAATATTATCCGAAATATTTACAACAACAATAATACATATTACAAACTGACTTCGTATGTATATCAGCTTCCTGTCACCTTAGAGAATAGAATTATCTCCTTAAAATGGATAGGATCCATTTAGTGTAAAAAAATGGATACTTTGACCATTTTACATCATGTTGACAAGTGAAATGATTAAAGAGTAATACCATATGCAGTCGTACGTGGAGTATAAGTACCGTTCAGTTATTTTAAAAAAAATAAGATCTATTATTAAAAAATTATTATTTTTTCATGTGGATCTTATATTTATTTATTTTTTTAAAAGTGATTGCACAACTCAGTTTACACACTCATAATTGTAAATAACATTTCTCATGATTAAAATATCTCTAATTTTACACTAAATGAATATTAGATTTCTATTATTTTCACGTGAATATTATCTCTCATTTGGATTTATTACAAGTCTGGTTTGAATACACAACCATCTCATCTCATCTCATTTCATTATTATAATTTTTTTAAAATCACATATAAAATATAATAAATAATTTAGTTTTTTCAAATTTTAAAATAAAAATTATATTAAAAAATTATATTCTAACAATATTTTATTTCACTTTTAACAAAATATCTTATCTCATCTTATCTGAATAATGTAATGAAACAAGTCGTTAGTGTTGGGCCAACAAGAGATCAGAAAATAAAGACAGTTTCTAAATTCTAATCCTCGACATGTATTGCCACTAGAAAGCCTAGTGGAAGCTCACGATGGATATGTCCATTCATCTTTTTAAAAGAAGGAATTAGGAAAAATAAATAAATAAATAAATTTTGTATATAATTAATTAACTCTTACTCATGGCACTGAAAGCAGTAAAATGGAAGATCCTTCAATATCTTTAGAAAGTTACCGACAAAATATTTTCTTTAGAAAGTTGAGAAATCATTCAGCTCTTATTATAAGTTCCTCTCGTGTTATAAAGGGATCGATGGCATATTGTAGTTAATTGTATTTGAGAAATCTCTAAAATTAAATGTGTAGTGACAGTATACATGATTGGCCTATTTATAATATATATAATAAAACCAGTGAAATAGAGGAAATATAATTAATATCTAAATATAAAATATTTTTTAACTAAAATCTTTACAGAATATTGCCCTGATATTATCAGAATCTTAAAAAAAAAATATCCACTCTCTCTAAGTCCGACTCCCCTTTTAATTAAATAGAAAAAATATATTTAATTTATATTTTAACATAAATAGATTTTATGGAAAAAAAATAAAGTTATTTGTGGAAGATGATGTAAAGTAAGAGTGTCACGTGATGAGGACACGGAGCTTCAAAGGAAGAAAACTGTACACTATGGGGAGGACAACACCCCCGGCACCGTACTACCACCCCCCTATGGGCCCACCCCAAACGGAATGCATGTACAGATACAAATGGCCCCCCACGTGGCGGCCCACATTGTCATTCCCCATACCCCTCTCTGTTTTGTCTCCTTCTGGGCTTTCTCTTCTGACTTCTCCCTAATCAGATTTCACCACCTTGTTTGAATCGCTACAACTTGCAATCCCATTCGCCCAAAAACGTGTCCAAACAGATCGACCGGACCACGTGTCCTTTGGGGGGACGGGGGACCTTTCTAACCCACGTGTCTTTTACCTTTGACTTATCTTCTTCTTCTTTTTTTTCTTTTTTTTTTTTCAAATCTATCTATCTATCTCCATTACCTATTATAGGTTATCAAACGAAAATTCATATATTAATGGAGCTACAATAGTTTTAATTGTTTTTTTAAATTCGTGTTAAATTACTACTATTTACAAAAAGAACGCAACTTTAGTTCTAGATTTTAAAAGTTGAAAATTTCCTCTCTCTAGAAACTAAACCTTCTTTTTCTAGAAACTCGCTCGTCCGAATCCAACTGGAGGAAGGGGAGTTTCGATTCCTTCTTCCTCTTCCTTTCCTCCCTCTCCTCACTGGCCCTTCGTCTCCAGTGGTTTTTTTTTCTTTCTCGGTTTTTAGCCGAATAAAGGGGTAGACGTTTCGAGCTTCTCTGGTGACCATCGTCCGACACGTGCACCACCTGGAGAAGCCTCACTCGTCGATCTTGCAGTCGACCGGATTGGGAGCCAATCGAAACGGCACTTTGCGCCGACGCATGGTTTAAAGGAAACTCATGGGGTTCTCAAACCACTGCGATTCATCTTCCATCAATGCCATGCACGGCAGCTCAGGGCCCAACGACTCCAACAACGTCTTGATCGGCCAAACGACTCATTTCCAGTGTGGCGCATGTCATGCACGTGCCACCGTTGATTTCCATTTTGTTTTTCCGATTCTGTTTGGTGTTGTTTGATGGTGTTTGTTTGTTTCTTTCCGATACTATATTCCCGAGTGAAGATGAAAAGGACTCTGAGATTGGCTGTTTGGACTCAATAGCTGAAAAATAAGAATGATTAAAAAAGATTGCAGTCTGCTACATTATTTGAAGGCATTCTGCTCATGAGTTTGGTTGTTGTTGTAGCTTTGGTGTGCTTTACTTCCATGGAAGAGGAGGAGGAGAAAACAGCAGCTGACATTGGGATAAAACCGTACTCATGGAATGAGTTCTTCCGTATGGTCAGTTTCTTGATGTCTTTTGAGAAAAAAGTGTTTGTTTTTCTCCATTGGTAAATTATTTGAAAGTTATACTTATAGTGTTTTAGCATTGGGCAAGAAAGTGAAGGAGAGGTGAGGGCCTTGTAAAGGTAGGAATGACTTATATTTTCACTTTGATATTTTATATCTTTTCTTTTCCCCACTTCTCACATGTCATTATTGTGAGAATCATATTTTCTGCTACATAATTTTAATTATATTTACTCTTTTCATGTTAAAACATATGCTCTGAAAAATTTTAAGGATTATATTTTGTAATTATTCTAGTTTTAATCCGTAGTAAATAAATGGTATGGGAAAACCAAGATAAAACAACTATTTATCTTGCGATTCTCATCTACATAATTATCATCTACTTAAGAAAAAAAATGAAAGCGTATAATTATTTATCATCTACTTAATTATGATTAATTGTCAAATTTTTTATGTTAGAAATTATATTTTTTTTTTCAAAAAGCATTACATTATTAATCAAGATTTTTTTCTTAATAAAAACAATATTAATTCTTAAAAATAATCGTATAATTAAATTAGGCAAACGTGCTTTCACCTAATATATATGTATATATATATATATATATATATATATATATATATATATATATCTAAGAGTGATGCTACTCTATTGCATGTAGATGCTATTTTTGTATGCCGCTTTACGCACATTACACTTTCCTTTAAAAAAAAAAAAAAGTTGTTTAAACATTTTTAAAAAATAAGGAAAAATACAAATACACTAATAGTCACTTTCTTAACTATTAAGAAAAAAAATTTAAAACTTAAATGCATTAGCAGTCAAATTGAGGAGGCATAGTAACATTATGCTATTAATAGGGGTGTAACTGGTCTAGTCCGGTCCAGTCCGGTCTGGTTTTGGACAAAATTTAGGACCGAACCGGTATGTATCGGTTTTACATTTTCAAAAACTGATTACGCACTGGTTTTCCCCTAAACTAGTACATCCGATTTTACCAATTCGGTCCCATTTTTCAGTTTTAATCAAATGCAAATTTGTAAAAAAGAAATTGTTTATAAAAAATTAAAAAAAAAAAACTGCTTTAAAAGTAGTATTAACTATATCATTATTTCATATGTAATTATTTAATATAGTGATTTTTATACTAATTTATATATAGACTTAAAGTATATTATTAATAGTAATATAGTATTAGACTATTAGTATTTAAATTATTATAATGTATATTAGTATTACTAATTTACTAATATATTATGTACTTATAAAAAAGAATATATTGAGAAATTATTAGGCCATAAAAATTTGGTAATAATATTTTGTTTGATTTTCTTTGTTTTTGGTAAATAATATTTTTGTGATCTTATTTACAACTTTTGTATATAAATTGAAGTCTTTTGATATTTAGAGTTTTTTTTTTCAATTTATGTGATTTATCAATTTTAGTTTAAAGTTTTACAATTTCTGTTTATTTTTAAATTAACTTATATTATTATAAAAATTATATATAATATAAAAAATGTTATATATAATATTAAAAAAATAATTTAAAATATATATTATATAGAACTGGTCCATCCAAGCCTTAAAAGTTTAGAACTGGAATCGGATTGGTTCCGGCCGATTTTGCCATTCCGAAAACTGGTTCCAGACAAGACCGGTTTGACCAGTTCGGTCTGGTCCGATCTGATTTTTCGGTTTCCCAATTTTTTTTTTACACCCCTAATTCTATATATAAAGATGTTAATTATATTACAGAAATATTTATAAAAAATTTACATAAGTTATAAATTTTAAATTTTAAAATAAACCTGACAAAATAAATCTTTGTAAATTCTTTTTTTTTTGTTTTTGTGTTTTTTTGAATTAGAGAGTGGAGTTTCGAACAACGAGGAAGAAAATGTCGTGTTTTGTATTTTTATTTCTGCCTTCTGGGTTCTAAGCAAAAGAACAAAAAACCTCGTACTCAGAGCCGTGTTTGGTCACCCTGAAAATCTGCTCACTGCTCAGCAACGTTTTGTAAAGTTTACGTAAGACAAGATTGTTGACTTTGTCTTTGTCGAAGAAATAAAATGGTAGAAAAAAACAGAATATATATTCAATTTCATTCCTAGGATTCCTATTCTAGGACACCGTCGACTAAAATTGCCAAGTTGATGTAAGAGTTGGGCTTAATGGGCCTATGTGGGTCCTACAATTGGGCAAGAGGGTCCAATCTTTAATGGGCATTATAGCCTCCCAGATCAGTTGGGTAAACATCCCAAGCATTTTCCTTACTTTTTTTTCTTCTCTCTTTTCTTTTTCCCCTAATTTCATTCTCTCTCCCTTGAATCTTTATCCGGTTTTCGCTATGGTCAAAGATACCAATGGGACGTAATATCTTTATCCGGTTTTAATAACAATGATATTGGGTGTACCATATCAGCACTTGTTTCCGCGTGATTGGATAATGGCGCCACCCGGATTTGTTAAAGCATTAATATTCGTCTATGCATATACAAAATCGTATCTTTTACATATCTATTTTATCATAAGCAAAATTTTTATATTGGCTTGTGGATATTTGAGACAAAATAATAATAATTTTTTCTAAAATCAATGTTTTATATATATTTTGTAATTAATATCCACTACATATATATACATTTGACATTAATAATATAAATATAATAATAAAAAATATAATTTTTTTTATATATTATATTAGAATATAATAAAATGAAAAAAAAAAATATACAATATATTATAATAATAAAATAAATGTGTAGGTGAAGGTTGTTTGTTTTGTTGAAGGAGGGAGAATAGGAAATGATTGTGAGAGAGAGTGGAATGAGAGATAAATAATGATTAAAATATGCTTTGTGGAGTAAATAGTAGCTCTTCAAATTTAGATAAATATTGTTTATAGCTAACTAAATATATGGATATGCATTAGTCAATATAGATGAATTTAGGCTCATATTATATAAATATGACTTTGTATATACATAGACCAATATGGATGCTCTGATACATAAGTAGTAATAAAATAGTTTGTGAATAGTAATGAAATAATTTGAATTGAGTACTTTTTGAATTTTGAGAAATGAGATAAAAAAATGTTAAATAAAAAAAATTATAAAATTAAATATTATTAGAATATAGTTTTATAATAATATTATTATTATTTAAAGATTTGAAAAAATTAAATATTTTTTTATTTAAAAATTTAAAAAAATTGTAATGATTAATTTAAAAATACTTATATTTAAATTATGAAAAAATCTGCACAATCTCCTACTATTTATATAACCTCCACACACCACACTTTTTTTAATTATTATTATTTTTTTCTTATATCAAATATTTAATATATGAATAATGAATAGAAAAATTAAATAAATTTTAAAAAAATAAACTCAAAAAAAATATATTAAAAAATTTAAAAATATGATGTACGGAGGTGGAAGAGGTTGTATAGCATTACTCTTAAATTATGTTTGAAGAAAAAAATGAGAATATTAATTTTGACGAGATATAAAAAGAGAAAGACTTCTAGCTGGATGGGTATAAATTCATTTTTCACACCAGGCCAATCACAATACGACACGTAAGGCATTTGAAAAAAACACTGCATCTCAAAACATCTTGAGGAAGGGAGAGGATTTTGTTTTCTGGTTTGGTAGCGTTCGGTGGGAGAGGGAGATGTGGTTGATTATTTGGTGTAGGACACTGGAACGAGAGGAAAAGGGAGGGAGGGTGTTTACGTGTGGAGAAAGAAAGTTGAAGAGGGGTAAGGTGTTTTGAGGTGTAGAATTATTTTTGTTGAATGTCTTACGTGTCGTGCTGTGATTGTCCTGGGGTGAAAAATGAATTTATACCCGTCCGGCTGCAGAGAAAAATTCCTTAAGTTGCCGATATTTTCGTTTGCTTTTTCCCAATCTGGCACGCATGTCTATGCCTCCGCAAACAAAAGTTTGAAATCACAGTACACGCCGTTTAGGCGCGTGTAATGTTCTCGTTCTCAACATATTTAAGTGATTCTCACTAACTTGAGATTTGTTATATCAATTGATACGATGGAAGTTTGGTATAATTTAATATGGAGACTAATGTTACTCTAAATATATAGGACTAGGGTTGTAAAAAAGAAATCGAAAAATCGGTCCGTAATGGTAAAACTGGCCGGAATCGATCCGATTCTAGTTCTAGGCTTTTTAGACCCAGATCGGACCAATTTCATATAATATATATTTTAAATTATTTTTTAATATTATATATATTTTTTATATATAATAATATAAATTATAATTATATATAAAATAATGTTATTATAATTCATAAAATAAAAGTTTAATCTAAAACATAAAAATTTAATTTATCATATTCTTTAAACATAATATATATAAATTAATAAATTTTTATCATAAATTAATTTAAAAATCAAAATTCTTGTAAAGCAGATTTTAGTTCTTCACTTAAAATTAAGTATGTTCTTTTATCAAATATATATATATATATATATATATATCTTTTTCTAATTACTTAAAGTAAGTATTTTTCATCTTACGTACACATAGAGACAATTAAGCAGCTTCTGGATTAATGTCCATTTGTCTTCCCCAGCCAGCCATACAACAAAGATGACAGTAGTGTTTCTACTTATATAATTTATATCTCATTCAAAATAGTGTCAATTACTTTTTTTAAGTAAAGGAGATTTTTTTAAGTAAAGCAAATTTTTGTAATAGTAACAAATTTTAGAATAAAAGTATAAAATTTTTTTTTTACAAATTTACATTTTATTAAAACTGGACTGAAACCGATAAAATTAAAAATACTGGTTTAGGAGGTAATTGGTACGTAATCGGTTTTTGAAAATGTAAAATCGGTACATACTAGTTCGATCTTAAATTTTGTTCAAAACCAAACCGGACCGAACCAGTTACACCCCTATATAGGACAAAAAATTTTGATGGAAAAAATGGTCCAAAACGTTAACTTTAAATTAGACTACACAACAACAATGTCAACAAAAATTCTAATGACTAGCACTCTTGCATAAACCCTTTTTACCTTGTTAGTCCTAACTCATGGATCCGGATATATATGCGGCTCGCGAGGAAAGAATGGTTGCAAGCAAAAGCAAAATTGCGTGAGATTCATATGACTGGCAGGCGAGAAAATGATGGAATGACGACATAAACGTCGTACAGACCCAAAGTAAGGCTTAGGAAAATATCCAAGTAGCCATATCTCTATGAGATTGGGATTTACAGAGAAAGCTCCAATAAAAAATATCCACCTCAAAAGGACACTATCAGTGGCAGGATACTCGCACTGGAAGAACAATATCGACAGGAGAAACATTCGCACGAGGAGGATGCTATCGGTGATGAAATACTCGCACCGAAAGGGCATAATCAGTGGTGAAATACTCAGACTAAAAGGATGTAGTCAGAGGTAAAATCGAGCAAAATGTAACTTTAAATTAGACTACACACAACAACAAAAGTTCTGATGACTAGCACTCTTACTTGGTAAAAATGATAAACCCATTTTTAAATATTGGATACGAATATATATATATATATATATATATATATATGCAGTTGGTGAAGAAAGAATGGTTGCGGGAAAAACTGAAGTTACGTGGGATTCACATGACTGGCAAGCGAGAAAAGGATGAGATGACGCCATACACACCGCATAGACCCAAAGTAAGGCTTGGGAAAACATCCAAGCAACCATATATCTATGAGATCAAGATCCACAAAGATAGATCCAAGCGAGATATCCGCCTCGGAAAGACACTATTAGTGGCAGGATGCTAGCATTGGAGAGACACTATCGTCAGAGAAATACTCTTACTAGAAGGACGCTTTCAGTGGTGAGATACTTACACCGAAATGAAATAATCAATGGTGAAATACTCACACTAGAAGGATGTCGTCAGCAGTAAAGAACGACGCTACTCAGTCGCTCCAAGTGACCGTTAGGTCAAATTAACTTTTTTATTTTTATTTTATTTTATTATTTATATTTTTTTATTAATTTAAAACATTTTTAAAAAATAAAAAAATATTAATACATTAATAATATATATAAAATGTCAAAATAAAGAAATAAGTTGAATAGATAAAGTAACATTTTTTCAACAGTAAAAACAAGTTTAAGAAGGAAATATTACTAACTGGGCATTGAGAATTGCACCCAAAAAAAGTAATGCTACTCTCAAACAGTTCAACTCCTATAAAATATCCTACCAAGTATGCTTTAAAGGGGTTATGAATGTTTTACTACGTATAAACAAGTTTACGTACCAATCTACGTATTAATGTTGTTACTTTTATATTTTAAATTTAAATTAATATTATTTTCAATAAAATCTACTCTCTGACTAATCATATTAAATAGATACAGGTATTAGTATGTAGAATCACCTATAATTAGATTTTTCCATAAAGAGTAATTTATGGGTCTTTGATTACCAAAAGAATTAATTCTCTCTCTAGCTTAACCATTAGAAGCATGCGCCACGGGGTTCTCCGAAACTTTGTCTTGGTTGCAAGTTGGAGAGTGTCTAGAAGGCATAGTCGGAAATTGCATCAACACTAAGGCCTTATTTGGATAATAATATATTTTTATATATTTTCTTTTCAAATATTACTTAATTTAATTTTTTATTTATAATTACCTAATCATTATCCAAACATAAAAATTACCAAACTTCCAAACAAAATATAAAAAATAATACAATTTTTTTAATTTTCAAAATAAAATAATATATTTTAAAAAAATAACTTTTATTATATTTTTTATCAACTTTTTTTTTCTCTAATTTACCAAAAACTAATAAAATATATTAACTCAGACAATTTAACTATTATTCACATATATTTTGAGATATTCTAAGTGTCCAAACGAATCCTAACAGTCTCATCACAATGGTAGAATTATGAATCAATAAACAAAAAATCTTCATAACCTCCTAACACTTCACACTCCACATTATTTTTAATTTTTATTATTTTTTCTTTTATTAAATATTTATTATATGAATAATGAATAAAGAATCTGAAATCATTTAAAAAGAATAAATTTAAAAAAAATATTAAAAATTTAAAAAAGTATAGAGTATTAAATGTGGTGGAGGTTGTGTAGCAAAACTCATCAATAAATATCCAACTAAAAGGAAAGACAAGTCAATCGAGACTGTAACAAACTCTCTAGAATCGAAAAGGCACTACTTTGTAACAAACACCCGTTGATGATCGAGATTGAAACAAAGGAAAACAAATAAAGGGAATAATATTATATTTCGCAATTGATACAATAATCGAATAATAGGTAAGGAAAAAATCTTACATACCCAAAACATGGAATTTTCTAAACCTAGATTGAAAAATCTTGAGCTAATTCTAATAATTGATAGATAATATAAGTGGGATGATAATATTATAAATAGAGTATTCATTTTTATATATTTTTTTAATTTTTGGAGTAGAAATTGTTTTATCCTTTTTTACTGATTCAAATATCTTTCTAAAAAAATTACACAGTCTATTAAATAATACCTATTCAGTCATAAATCTTTTTTATGTGACATTTTTTAATATTTAGTTCTCGTTTAGATGACGTGATAATATGAGAAATTTGTAAATAATAATGAAATAGTTTGTGAATAGTAGTGAGATAATTTGAATTAAGATATTTTATAGAATTTTAAAAAATGAGAGAGAAAAAATTGAATAAAAATATTATAAGTTAAAATATTGTTAGAATATAATTTGTTAAAATTATTTTTATTTTAAAATTTAAAAAAATTGAATTGTTTTTTAAACTCTTGTACATCCACCGAGGGTGTAGCCCCCGCAAAACCTCTGAGAAGCTAAATGTATTTTTTTTTTCTTCGTACAATTTTTTTATATCTTTAAACATTTTTTTTTAAAAAACTACAATATCTTTAAAAAAATACTTACTTAATCATTTAGTAAAAAAAAAAAATATGGGTTGAAACTCTCATGACCCGGTCTTGAGATCCCAAGCTTTTTTTTTTTTTTTTTTTGATATTTTGTTTGAAAGTTTGAGAAAGTTGTAATAATTAGGTAATGATTAAAATTTAAAATTTAAAAGTGTTTGTATTTGTGGTGTTTGAATATTAAGAATCATCTTACAATTCAAACGGAAACTGATTTCAACATTGTAAAAAATTCAGAGTGTACGAAAGCTATACACTGTATAATTTTACAAAAATGATAATTAATATCCCGTTAAATATTAAATTAAAAGTAATTATTCTTAAGGCAAAATCACATAAATTATTCAAAGCAATTTTATTTTCCCTAGAAAATATAATAAAAAGATAAACCCCGAGCATTTATACCAATTTTGTGCATCATGTTATTGCACGCGCCAGAAAGTAAAGACTGATTCCTGAAGGATCGAGTGAGGAGGAAATGGATGATAAAGATGACCATTTGGATATGGCGGGCGTGGCTGACGCACGCGTGTCCGTCATCTTTTTTGTCACTCCTTCTCATCAAAGAAACGCCACGTCACCATCTCTCTCACTTCAACCGCCAAAGGTCCCAATAAAATGAATCAAATGATATTCTTCCTCGTTTTCGCGTCTCCTTCGGAACCCAGGCTTCGAGTCAGAGAGAGAAAATGGAGAAAGCTATCAACAGACAGAGAGTTCTGCTCGACCACCTCCGGCCCTCTTCTTCTATTTACACCGGAGATTCTTCAATCTCTGTATGCGCGAATCCCTCTAAACTTTTTTTTTTGCAGTTGCTTTCTCTGTTTCCGGTTCGATCCCTTTTTTTATGCGTTTCGTGATCGACTTCTTTTCTTGCTGGATATTTCGGTGAATTTCGATTTTAATTTTCTGATATTTGGGTTTTTTTTTCTGTCGTTCATTCACGTTTGATTTGATATACTGGAATGATTCCGAGACCTTGAAATTTGAGTTTAAATGTCAACCTTTAGATTCGTAGCTACAATCGTAGCCTATTTTTGTAGTCTAGTTTCCAGCAAAAGAGAGAAACGATTGTTTGGCATGTTCGAACTCCAACCAGACGATTTTCAAATTTATTCCTCAAGCTATGGCGCTTGATTTCACTTATTCGTATTAAATTCTTTTTTATATACTTCATATTATTTCTTTTCCCCTAATTTAAATAATTAATTTTCGATGATCATTACCAGGCATCAGCTTGTCTTGCCGGGGATAGCGCTGCGTACCATAGAACTTCGGTATTTGGGGACGATGTAGTCATTGTGGCGTAAGTTTCTCCTCCTTGCAAATCATCTTTCCAAGTTAATATTGGGTTTTTAAATTATTGAACTGTGAAAAGTATCAACTAATTTGGTCTGTCTTGATTCGTATTTCGTTGAATTTGGTATTATTACACAGAGCGCATCGGACTCCAATTTGCAAATCCAAGCGTGGAAGTTTCAAGGATACCTATCCCGATGATCTCCTCGCACCAGTTTTGAAGGTACATATTGTCCCCCCCCCCCCCCCCCCCCCCCCCCCCGCGGTTTCATTTCAAGTTTGTAGAACTGGCAAAAGCCTTTACCTTTTTTTTTTTTTTTTTTTTTTTGAGCATATCGTAGTGTTCTATCTATTCATGGCTTAGGTTCTTGTAATTGTTTGGTGCAGGCATTGATAGAGAAAACCAATCTGAATCCTAGTGAAGTTGGGGATATTGTGGTGGGTACTGTCTTGGCCCCAGGATCTCAAAGGGCAAGTGAATGCAGGATGGCGGCATTCTATGCTGGTTTCCCTGGTATTGTTATTTTTATTGTTTGAAGACGTAAATTTGTTAAACTTAAAGTTCTCATTATATTTATTGCTCATATATTTCGCATTTTTATTGTGTAGAAACTGTACCTGTCAGGACTGTGAACAGGCAGTGCTCATCCGGGCTTCAGGCAGTTGCTGATGTAGCTGCAGCTATAAGAGCTGGATTTTATGATATCGGTAAAGAATACGTTCTTATTTCATATATATATATATATTTGTGTAGATAAACCCTTATTCTTAAATAACTTGATTTAGGAATCGGAGCTGGCTTGGAGTCCATGACAGCTAATCCAATGGCATGGGAAGGGTCTGTCAACCCAAAAGTATACTCTCTTGCCATGTTATTTCTTATATGCTGCTCTTCTACCAGATCATAGGGTTTTGACATGATCTTCCATTAATTGGCAGGTGAAGACCTTTGAGCAAGCTCAAAACTGCCTTCTCCCCATGGGTGTCACCTCAGAAAATGTTGCACACCGTTTTGGCATAACTAGGCAGGAGCAAGACCAGGCTGCAGTGAGTTGAATGAACCTTTCAGCGTGGCATAGTGATCTTAAGCACTTTTTTTTTTTTTTTTTTTTTTTTCTATTGATTTTCTTACACATGCTGTTAGGTTGAGTCACATAGGCGAGCTGCTGCTGCTACTGCCTCTGGTAAATTTAAAGATGAAATTATTCCTGTGCCCACCAAGGTATCCACTATTTTTTCAGTATTAGCAGAAATTTTTATGCCCAAGCAGTATCTGTTGGCGTATGGTTTTCAGTTGGAGAACTGATTTCTGGATCACCTAAATAGATTGTTGACCCAAAAACGGGTGAGGAGAAATCTGTTACAATCTCTGTTGATGATGGGATTCGGCCTACCACAACAGTGTCAGATCTGGCAAAGCTGAAGCCTGTTTTTAAGAAAGATGGGAGCACCACTGCAGGTATTGGATACGTGATTGATGTTACCCATTATTTGTGTTCATAATATTGTTTAATTGAGCCTATCCATTGCATCGTTTTGGCTCTTCTTTCATAGGCAATTCTAGCCAAGTGAGTGATGGTGCTGGGGCTGTACTTCTAATGAAGAGAAGTGTTGCATTGCAAAAAGGACTACCCATCCTTGGTGTATTCAGGTTTGCTATTCAGGATAAAACTCATTCACTAATCTGATAATGTGAAAAGGGATGCATAGATATGCCTAACAAGAAAGGCCTGGTATATATAATATTATGCATATTCGCACTGGTACTTCCACCCACTGATGCCTAGTTCATTGTTCCAATAATATTCTGTGTACTTTTTATTGGCTTCCACTAGTTTTTCTCGAGTACGCAGCACTCATTAGTTGTTTTTGGTAGGAACAAATAATCTTATGGACATTTATTTCAAGCAGCATCATCTAACAGAATCCCCTCACCAAATAAATAACTGAATATAAAATGAAGAATCGCTTTGTTATGTCAAAGGCTTATTAGGACAATGTAGTGAAGCAATAGTTTCTTCCATGCATTTCTCTTTTAATTTAACTTGGTTTGTTAGAGAGGTTCTCTCGTAATCATTGTGACGCAAACTGTTGGGTCGAACTTATCCTTGAAAACTGACTTTTATGTAATGAGAGGGTGCCCAAGAGCCCATATACTCATGGTCAAGCTTGCACTTAAGCGATGTGGGACACTTGGACCATAACATAGCACTACACTCTGTAACCAGCGGCCATAGCTCACTTTGGTGTCATTGACCTATTGTTAGTCCTTTCTCTTTTGGAAACTCCACTCATCTATCAGTATTCACTAACTTAGCACTATGCCTATACATAATACCAGCACATTTTAATCTAGCCTCTAGGTCTACCTTTGAGACCCGACCACAAAGCCACAAATCATTTGATCCCATATTTAGTTCCGTCCAATCCCATACTCGACGTGATGATTGACCCTAATATCAAGTGATACAAAATCCTTGAGTAGAACTCACCCTTGAAAACTGACTTGCAAGGGGAGGGTACTCGAAAGCTCAGATAAGCATGATTAAGCTTGCACCACTTGGGTCGTAACATATTGCGTCTTATTCCCTGCCCTTGGTGCTTGAATTCTGTGAGTAATACCCATGTGAGCAATAGTGTTTGGGATAGCCTGCTTGCTATCTAGCATTTCCAGTGGAACTTTCTTCTTAACCATTGACCTAATAATGCTTCATTTAGTGCACAAAATGGGATGCAATCATTTACAATCTTATGTATATTTTATAAATTAAATGACTCAAGACTTTCTCCTCAATAGTTTCCATTAAAATCTCTCCTAAAAATGGTATTGAAAGATCTCGAAGCATACATTCTGTTCTATAGGAAACTTAGGATGGTTTTGCCATTGGATTTGCCTCTTGTTATGGTGTTTACACTGTTCATTGGCAGTACCAAAAATTATTCCGGAACTCAAAACTTCAAGTGAAGAGGTTCTCGACTTCACTTATCATGTCTTGTATGTGATGAGTTGGCCTGTCTTGGAGATAATTGAACACTTATCATGATTTATTGGACTCAGTAAATTCATCAATAAATGTGTTTTTGAGATGCCACTGCCACTGCCCCTACACCCATCCCTTTCATGGCTAGCCCCATAAATTAATGTGAAACAAGTGGCGTTATTTTTTATAAGCAAATAATCTACTGTTGGTCATGCAGGACGTTTGCTGCTGTTGGTGTCGATCCAGCAATCATGGGTGTAGGCCCAGCTGTTGCAATTCCAGCTGCAGTCAAGGCTGCTGGTTTAGAGCTTGATGATATTGACCTTTTCGAGATTAATGAGGTATTAAATTTTGAAAGACATTCTAATATTGGATTCAGGCCCTGTGAATATATAATTACTCTAAGAATTTGCAATGGCGCAGGCATTTGCATCCCAATTTGTATACTGCCGTAACAAGCTGGGACTTGATCCAGAAAAGATCAATGTGAATGGAGGTGCTATGGCCCTTGGGCATCCTTTGGGTGCAACAGGTATATACTAAGAATTTGAATTAGCTTGAGTTATACGAACCACAATTTTGAACACTTACTTTTTACTGGAACTATTAGAGGTTTTCTAGGGCTGGGGAAAAAACTGAAATTGATTGGCCAACCTGCCTTAGGCATGGGTTCAGTGTTGGGTAGGAAAATAAAAGGTGGGCAGGGCCAGGCTGGGGGTCAGTGGGGGGCTTGAGAAGCCGATGGTTTCAGGCCTAATTTTTTTGGGACACATATTTTTAATGTTGGGGTTTGAGAGGATGTTGGAACCTATCTCTGCCACTCCATTGCCTCTCCATCTGTCACCCACAATTTCATGTTGATGATACGCCAATGAAGTTGAGGAAGCACAAAGAATGGGTGGGTGGAGGTGCTGTGCATGGGGTTACATGATCACTACAACATATAATTAAGCAGCCGATGTGAACCATCATTCACTAACGATTCCAAGGACCACCATCCAACCAGCCAACTGACACTAGATGGTATTGGTGCAGTTCAGCAACCGTGCACTGACCATCGGTTGTAGGGGTGATTTTCGACAGTCAAACTAACCTTTGAGGGGGTCAGTACTTGGTACACAGCTGTACTGCATTCATCTTTATCACAAGCAAGGAGGTTGACACATGGTCAATTGCACTCTGAGAATTTCCAAATTTTGCTATATATATATACATATATATCAGATAAAAGCATTTTTTTTACAAGTCGAATAAACTTTTATTGAATCAAGTTGTGATATCCCATACTGAGTGATAAGGGTAGGAAAGAGAAGTTCTTGCTCTTTATAATGGTTTTAATGGGGTTTCAATTGTATTATTGACTAGTCCTTTTGGAGTATAGACCCAGATGTGGCTTGGCCTCCCTTGGGGCATTACAAACTATATTAGAGTCTATCCCAACCAGAAATGTGAGACTTGAGCCATGCCACCTAATACGGACGGACTTGACGAGGACGTTGAGAATTTAAGAGGGAGATTGTGATACCTCATATTGAGTGATAAAGGTAGGTGGTGTATGAGATTTCACATTGGTTGGGAAGGAGAAGTTCTTGCTCTTTATAATGGTTCTAATGGGGTTCTAATTGTATCATTGACTAGTTTTTTTGGAGTATAAGCTCATAGGTGGCTTGGGCCTCCCGTGGGCGTTACGCAAGTGCTATGAAGAGACAAGCATTGGAGCTGATATAGAATTTTGTTGAACTTCTTAAGTAGTTGATTATTAGGTCCCAATTGTCTCATGAAGTGAGTGATTAGTTTAAGCAATTAGTTGGGTTGTACTAGGTTTTACATTATGGGCATCATGTCATTTTCTAGGAAGTTCTCATCAAGCTAGAATACCAATACTGGTTCTTTTAGGAAAATGGTGCTTCTCTGGATGATAGCCATGGCCAATTTTCTTCTTCATTTTGATTTATTCTTATTTTTAATTCCTATTTTTTTGGATTGTATTGGAATTACTCTAAAAGTAGGTGATTTCCGATTCTTGTTCAGAGTGCTTGTTTATTGGTTAGAGTTGCTTGACTTGGGGGATTAGACTGTTATATTTAAGTCCATCATTTTGATATTGTACATTCATCGTACTTCATATGTTAATTACTTGTTATCTTGATATGTTAGTCCAATCAGATTATCATTTATTTAATCATAATACAAATAGTTGTATTTATTTGAAGTTATAATGAGCTGCCAATGCTAAATTGATGATTGAGAAGGTAAAAGCTGAACTAAGATTCATTTTGGTTAGAGCGCACAAGAGTGCTGTTTATTTACATAGGTTTGCCGTCATGCTAGAACCACGGAATGACAAAGCAACCTCACTGTCGGCACAATTGATAACCAAGGAGTTCAACATGTGTACATATGGTTGTTCTCAATAAGTGATGCTGGATTCAAGGGAAATAGTTTGATGATTATTACTCCTTACATTATCCCTTGATTCATATATGCAGAGGGCAAACTTTGGAGTATTATATTGATTTATGCTCATATGGTTTCAAATTGGTGAAAGATAATTTAGTAGTTGGAGCATAAAATGCCATGAAGCTGTTCTCAATGCTCAATGAAGAAATTTATTGAGATTATTGTCTGTTTCAGGTGCACGCTGTGTTGCTACTCTATTGCATGAGATGAAGCGTCGTGGCAGAGACTGTCGCTTTGGAGTGATATCAATGTGCATTGGTACTCTCTCTCTCCACACCATACGCACGCGCACATTTTTATGCATACATGCCCACGCACGTGCGCACACACCACATATAAATATGTCTACGTGAGAATGCATGCTTATCTGCTGGAATTTGTGGCTTACCATCAGTGTTTACTACTGAAATGCAGGCACTGGAATGGGGGCAGCAGCTGTTTTTGAAAGAGGGGATGCTGTTGATGAGTTCTGCAATGCCCGGAAAGTGGAAAGAAACAGCCTTTTATCCAAGGATGCTCGGTAGAATATTTATGTGTCACCTGTTGCAATTACTAATAACACTACAACAGAATGTGTGTTTTGTGACAGAGGAAATTGTCACAAAAAAATGGTAAACCGTCACTAAACATATTTGGTGACGGTTTGAAACCGTCACCATGACCGTCACCTAAAG
Organism: Juglans mandshurica; assembly: GCA_022457165.1. Classification (NCBI taxonomy): domain Eukaryota; kingdom Viridiplantae; phylum Streptophyta; class Magnoliopsida; order Fagales; family Juglandaceae; genus Juglans; species Juglans mandshurica. Next base: position 31,176,134 of record CM039619.1, on the reverse strand, counting down.
TGCGTCACAGAAAACATTTGGTGACGGTTTACTGTTCAACCGTCACAAAAAATATTTTTAGTGACGGTTGGAAGTGTTCCGTTCGGTATAACGTTTGAACGTTCCTTTTTTTGTGATGGTTATGAACTGTCACAGAAAATCACGTTCGGACGTTATACCCGACCGATTGGCGTTCGAATGAGAGAAGTTGACGTTTGTTGTATATCGTTCAAACGTATCATATTTACGTTTGAATGTTAATGCGTCCGAACGTTAATTGTTCGAACGTAAACGTAAATGTTCAAACGTAGCGCGTTTAATGTTCGGACGTTATTTCGAATGTAAACGAAGGAGCGTCCGAATGCAAGTTCTTTGTTCGAACGTTAGTCGGTTTAACGTTCGAACGATTCAATTGTATTTACGTTCGAACGTTTGTTACAGTGTGAACCAACGTTCGAACGATTTTTATTTACATTCGAACGTACATATCAGAAATACTAATTTCATAAAATTTAAAAATAAAATACCAATGGTATCATATTACATACCCAATTAACAAGTAACAATGTCTTATAAAAGTACAAAATTAGATATTAAAACTAGTCAGAAATATTGATAAAATTTATTTCTTCTTTTTCCCTCGCCCACGGGGATTCTGTTGCAACGACATAACACGCTCCATTTGCACCATCATCTCTCGTTGCACTTGCTCTTGCACTTCACTGCGTATTCTTTCCTCCTGGTCTCTTTGTTGGTCCTGCAAACGCGTCTCTAAATGAGACTGTCGTTATAAGAGAGACTCTAACTCTTGTTGTCTCGACCTCATATACTCATTCTCATGCCGTGCAGCTTCTAAATCTGCTGAAAGATTATTAATTTGTGAAGCCGATGAGGTTGAGGAGGATGAACATTTATGCTTGATAGATCGTCCCAAACCTCTTGCCATACTAGACTGCGGCCCGAGCACTTGGGTGAATATGTCTGTCACTAGGAGAGGATTCCACAGAAGTCGACTGCATCTCTAACATTTTGCTCTGCAATTTAAAAGGTAATGATCGTAAATAATTAGTAACGTATTAAAAGAAATAGAAATAAGAAATAAACTATTAAAATGTTCTATAAAAAATTTATTTAACAAAATTAACACTGCTTACATAATTATCTGCAGCGACAGGATCCATCCACTCACTATGCTCATTAGTGTGAGCAGCAGCATAGACATGAATGAGGGAAAAGTTTTCAGGATCATCACGTTTCTAACAAAGCGACAATATTAGCAATTTTAAAAAGATAATGTTAGTACTTATCAGAAAGAATATCATGAAAATAAATGAATTCTATAATTTTTTAATTACCATTTTTTCAGCAAGACGGTGGAATGACCTTGAACCGGCACGATGGTGGACAGTCAGAACGGATCTATTCTGTGCATTTGTAGAACTCAAGTGCTACAAAATATATTAAAAATGTTAATTGTAATATGTATACATATAATGTATAAAATGAATATGAATGTAAATAATTAAAAGATATAAATATAAAATACCTGATAATCTGGAGATGCGAAAAGATCACAACACTTTCTCCAATCATCTAACTTCATCTGCTGAAAAGGAGACTGCGCAGCCTCTTCCAACGTCTCAAACTTCTTGAAGTGGTCATGACATCGTCCTTTGTGACGTCGGAATAATGTAGCCATCAACTCATTCACGGTTCTCAAATCCTCGCTACGGCCAAAGTCGAGGTCGAATTCATCCTAACAAGGGAATCAGGTAAAAAATATAATATATTAATCTAAGTGAAAAAAATGTACTGAAAAGTAAACTCACCAGCACACGACTTCGAATGTGCTCCTTAATCTCATTCGGAACATCTCGCCATGAGCGCATATAAAATGGAGCATAAGCTCGAACTACTGTGCCAATATAGGAGGAAAGCGCTGCTGCACTATCATCCACTCCTCCAGTGGAATTATCAGGAATTGTGATCTTCAGTTTACCGTGCCTTCTATTTTTTTCAAGAGAGATTCCACGTGTATAGCCACGACCGCGACGTGCAGATGCATGAACTACATGATAATAATAGATATAGTATAATTATAATTATATAGTTATTGAGAAAAAAGTATTAACTATATATATAATTATCAACGACAATATTTCCTTACTGGTAGGTGTCGACTGGCTATTGTTCTCTTCTGTGTTAGCTTGATCTTCAGGAACGGATTCCTCGAGTGGGGAGTCCTCAATGGATTCAGGACTTGGACTTGACGGAGGCACATTTCTTCGTTGTCGTTTTGGCGGCATTCTTTAAAATAATTAATTATATCAAAGAAAATTAATTAGAAGAAATTATGAAAATTTAAGATATTTTATAGTCACCTATATAAATAAAATATTTAGTACTTTTACTCTTCAGATGAATTTTTCATGCTTGTTTCAGAATCTCCATCAATAACATCTTCATCATCATCATGCACCTCTTCTTCATCATCTTTATCCACCTCCTGCCCGAATTCTGATTCGTATTCATCTTCTGACTCGTCTTCTTCATCTTCCTCCAAACTGACTTGAATTGAATGATCATTTAATACAGACGGGTCGAGATGTACGGGTGGGACATCATCTCTACACAAGGGGAGCAACTCGAGTGCACCGAGGTCAACAAACAAGTTAATACCCTCTCCATCTTCCTGGTATGCCTCAACAATCGGATTGTCATCTTCATCTCCACTATTCTCGTAATCTGCACTCGTTCCTGCTTCATATATATTTCGAGGAACAAATTTTTGTACGACTCGCCAAGTAATCTCCCCACTATCTTCATCAGCACTTTTCATTGGATCAATCAAGTAATAGACTTGGGTAGCTTGACAAGCCAATACGAATGGATCATCTTCGTACCATTTAGATGCAGTATTGACACTCGTAAAGTAATTATCCCTATGTATCGAAACCCGACCACCGCCTAGATCCCACCAATCACATTTGAAGACATATGTTACAGACCCACCCAGATATTTCAATCCGATAATATCACGTATGACACCATAATAGTCAATATCATCTGTTCCATGACTCCCCTCGACCAACACACCACAGTTTTGAGTCTTTCTATTACGTTCACGGTCCAAAGTATGGAATCTATAACCTCGAACCGTGCATGCAGTATATCGAAGTGCTCTATTTGAGGGACCACGGGCCAATGCATACAATTCAGAAGAAATTGATCCGGGATCACGAGCACGTTGTTCCAAAATCTAAAAATTGAAATAGTATATATTTATTATTTTATTATCCAGAGTTAAAAATTTCACAATATAACATATATATAATTTTAGTTTATACACGTTCTTCAAACCATCCGGAAAATTCTTCCTCGTGTCTTGCCTCTATATTTTCTACGCCTTCCGTTTTAAGTTTGTCCATGTGGTCACTGTTATAACATGTTGCAAAAGAAGTATATTTTGAGCACAACAATTCTAATTAATTTAAAGAAAACTATAATTATTCAAATAAATTAAATGACATACCTAAGATAATCATCAATCTCTCGGCAGTTATTTAGCACATACCACCGAACTTTACCCAACTCTCCATCAATTAAATCGTAACATGTTTGTGCACCCAAGGGTCGTACATTCTGGGAAAACACTGATAGTTCACGAGGAGGCGGAGTAGCAAGATCAGCATTTCGCTCTTCACGACTAAATCGTGTCTCAACACCACGAAGATTTAGAGAGCAAAATGTTAACCATTCATCGTGTATATAAGTCTCTGCTATTGAACCCTCAGCTTTGGCTTTATTCCCAACAGTGCGCTTCAATCGACCCAAATATCTTTCAACTGGATACATCCAACGGAACTGCACCGGTCCACCCAGAAGTACCTCTCGCGGTAAATGTATTGCTAAATGGACCATGACATAAAAAAATGATGGTGGAAAGATCTGCTCGAATTTACATAGTATAGTAGCAATGTCTTCTTCCAATTTCGACAACACATCTCGATTTACTATCCGAGCGCACAAATCCTTGAAAAACATACATAGTTCAGATATGGCGACACGTACATTAGATGTCAGCTTCCCACGAATTCTCACAGGTAATAACTTTTGCAAAAATACGTGACAATCATGACTTTTCAATCCATTGATTTTCCAATCATCAGGACTCACGCATCTACCAATATTTGAAGCATAACCATCTGGCAACTTCACACCTTGCAACCATTTACAGAAATCAATCCTCTCCTCCCTCGTCATCGTAAAACATGCATGCGGCATGACTACCCTGTTGCCTTCCACCCGCAAATGCAGATTATGTTTAATTCTCATTCTCTCAAGATCTTTCCTTGTCTTGATCGTGTCTTTCGTCTTTTTGTTAATACTCATCAATGTACCCAGTATATTATCACAAATATTATTCTCTATGTGCATTACATCCAAACTGTGTCGCAACTTGCATGACGACCAATACGGCAAATAAAAAAAAATACTACGCTTTGTCCAATTCAATTCTGATACGGCTCGTTTTCTCTTGTTCTTTCCCCGACCTTTGCCAAAATTGTTCGCTCTAACATGTTGCAGTTGTTCCACTATCTCTTCTCCAGACAACTCTTTTGGTGTAATCCTATCCTCTACTCTCCCATCAAACTTGACACATTCTCTTCTCCATGCATGATTTGCTGGTAAATAATGTCGATGACCCATGAAACACAACTTCTGAGAAAATTTTAGCCACTCACTAGCAGTTTCTTTATTACACGTCGGACACGCTAACTTCCCTTTCGTACTCCAGCCGGAAAGATTCCCATATGCCGGAAAATCATTTATGGTCCACATTACCGCAGCATGCATCTGAAAAGATGTCGACGTAGATGCATCATAAGTTCTAACCCCTGTTTCCCATAACTCTTTCAGCTCTTCAATCAACGGCTGCATGAATACGTCAATATCATTCCCAGGTGATCTAGGGCCAGGGATGAGTAAAGTTAACAAAAAGTTTGGCGCCTTCATGCACCTCCATGGTGGAAGATTGTACGGAATCAATACAACGGGCCAAGTGCTATAACTTGTACTCATATTCCCAAAAGGGTTGAATCCATCAGTTGTGAGTCCCAGGCGCACGTTCCGAGCTTCTAACCCGAACTCTGAATACTGATTATCGAAAGACTGCCATGCAAGTGAATCAGCTGGATGCCTCATATACCCGTCATTCTTAACTCTTTTCTCCTCGTGCCACCTCATATCATGAGCTGTTTTCTTACACATATATAGTCTTTGCAACCTAGGTTTCAAGGGAAAATACCGCAACACCTTAATCGGCACGTTTTTCTTACCTTTCCACCTCGACTCTCCACATACAGGACATGCTTGTTTCTCCTCGTTCTCCTTCCAGAACAATACACAATCATTCTTGCATGCATGTATGGACTTGTACTCAAATCCTAATCCCTTTCTCAACTGTTTCGCTTCATAAAAGTTCTTAGGCAATGCAGACCCTTCGGGAAGCACCTCGTTAAATAAGTCCAATACCATGTTTATTGCTTTCGTCGACATCCCACACAATGATTTTATGTGAAGCAACCGCACAATAAACGACATTTTGGAATGTTTTGTACAACCTGGGTAAAGCTCGCGCTTTGCATCTTCCCACATTGAAGGAAAATTTTCACAATCAGTCTCTGATCCACCACTTGAGGCATTGTCGTTAACCTCATCCATAAACATCCTAGCTCCAATGTCACCCAACATCTCCTCCATCTCATCATGCTCATAATCATCATCCATGTGCCGTAAATAATTGTGATGATCGACCAATACATCTGCTGACCCTTCATACGGCTCACCATGCAGTACCCATCGCGTATACCCCAGATCCATACCGTTCACAAATATATGACGCTCTACTTCATCCAATCCTATCGCACACAAATTTTTACACCCTCGACATGGACACTTAATGTAACCACGACTATCAGCAGAGGCCCGTGCAAAATCAATGAAAGTTCTTACTCCACATGCATAGGGTACGTAATCCTTTCCAAGTCTATCGTCCAGACGCATCCAATTTTTGTCCATTTTTAAAAACATCCAGATATTAATAACACGTACATTGAAAATTCACATGCATGTCTTGCCTCCAATTCTCATTACTTTTTTGATAAGGTAGTTGGTCCTATCCCATTCGAGATTATATTCTCCATATTACACAAATCTCGTCACTCTACTAATTTCCACGTTAGTAGAAATTCCGGCAGCACCTCCCATAATTCTCCAAGTATACATGTTCAAATATCGGGATTGTGACCCTACGAACAGTATACCCGAAGAACAGTAGAAGAAGATACCGAAACTTCATATTAAACATGGAAAGTAGTGAGTAACAAAAATGTGTAATACAGATAATATAATCTCAAACTATCCACACTGGACAATTCAGGAATCAGTGGACACATAAATGTACACTGATTCCCAAACGGGTCTAAGTGTATTTATGCAATGTCACATGCATCTAGCAAAAAATCATACAACAATATCTCCATGTTGTTTAAATTAACAATGTCACCTTCAAGTAGTGTTATATTGTTAAACTAAAGAGGGATGGAAGATTATGTGACCCTACGTTTCGTGTCTTGTACACAACGAGGGAGAATGATCTTGAAGAAATGTTTAAATTTTAGTCTAATTACTTAACCGTCACAAACTGTCCGACCTTGACAACTCTCAAGGCCGAAGAGACTATGACAGTCAAGCAATTAAATTGAAATTTTAACATTTCTTCAAGATCATATTCCCTCGTTGTGTACAAGATCATTATTCTTAAAGTATAATTTTAATTATAATAATAATAATTTTAATAATAATTTTAATTATTATAATTCTTAAAGAGTTATCACAATTTTTCAAATCCATATCACAACATATTCACAATATATTCACAAAATAACATGCCACATGTATTAACAAAACTTAAGGACAATATATTTGTAACAATGTAAACATATTCAAATGTCATTCACAAATAATAATTTAAATATTTCAAGTCCATATCACAATAACTCACAATATATTCACAAAATAACATGCCACATGTATTAACATATTTCTATGAGTAAGCAATAAACATGTATTAACAAAGCCTAATGACAATATATTTCTAATAATAAACACAATATTTCAAATTTATATCACAACATATTTAAAATAACTCACAAACTATTTATAAACTATACAAACAATAATCACAATATGATAAAGAGTAAGTATCAAATCACAACAACATATTGATAAAGTTTAGAAATATACCTAGCACTCACAATATCCTCTTACAAATCAAAATCTTCAAACTTCCCAAAATAAGCAATCCTTAAAAAAAATACAACACTAACTTATTAGAAATATTCTATAACAAAAACACATTCTATAAATATCATAAAATTTAAATAAAGACAAGAAATAAAAATATTATCTTACCAAAACTCAACTCTCTCTCACTCTCTAACTCAACTCTCTCTCTCTCTCTCTCTTTCTGTTGCGCGCACGGGAGAAGAAGAAATAATGCGCTTCCTCTCGTGCGCGTACTGATTAAGTTCTAAAATTATTAGTTTAAACGTTCGAACGTTTAATTTTTACGTCCGAACGTTATATTCTAAAATTATTCCCGCCCAGAACGTTCGGACGTTTACAATACACATTCGAACGTACCCTTCTTATGATATAACATAAAATCTAGCGGGAAAGTTCCCGCACTTTCCTCATATATGTTCGAATGTATCACAATTTTTCGTTCGAACGTTTGTAGATTTATAGATAAACGTTCGAACATTTAACTTAAACGTCCGAACGTACATTTCATGAAAGTGTTACCATATTTGAGCGGGAAATCTCCCGCACTAATTTAACTAACGTTCGAACGTTGACAGATTTGGTGTTCAAACGTATAGTATAAACGTCCGAACGTCTGAATAATCACACAGATACCTTAATCGAGCTGGAAAATTCCCGCCTCTTAGTTTAACGTTCGAACGTTAACTTGAAACGTTGGAACGTACGATTCCTACTATACTTAACTTATAGTATAATATATATACTTAACTTATGGTATGATAGCATAATATAATTTAAATGAGAACATCAACGTATATAATATATAAATCAATAATATATATTAAATTGTTACTTATTAAATTCTTTATTATATACTAACTTATAGTATAATATATATACTACATTTTATATATCGATAACTATATACTACATTGTATAGTATGATAGCATAATATACTTTAAATGAGAACATCAACGTATATAATATATAAACTATACCATATATATAAATCAATAATATATATTAAATTGTTACTTATTAATTCATCAATAAACACCATAAACTCATAAACTATTCATAAAATTCACAAACAATAATCACAATTATTTCAAGAGTAAGCATAAAATCACAACATGTATAAACATATTGCTAAACTTTATAAATATAACAAGCACTCACAAAAAAACCAATAATCTAATTGTCAATAATATTATATAACATCCTAATATATAACTTAAACATTTATAATATAATATATTATAGATAAAATTTTGGAAATTAAATTGACAAACGTTCGAACGTAATAATAAGTACGTTCGAACGTTCTGTGTATAGAAGGCCAAAACCGAACGTCGAAACGACATTTCCCTGCTCGTTACCATCGTCTTCTCCGTTATTTGCCACCACGCCTCCTTCACCGCCGCCGTCAACTCCGCTATAACCGTCACTAAAAGGTAGGCATTCATCTTTTATGCAAATAACATGTATTTTATTGAGATTTAGATTGAGATTTGGATTGAGTTTTATTTAAAACCGGATAAGTATTACTGGATTTTCAACTTCATTTTCCGGCCACCACGGCCAGTCATTGGCCGAATAGTCACCGTAGAAATGTTTCTTGAAGTGTATACTTCATTTACATGGTGACATTTCGGCATTTAGACCATTGTAGAGAAATTTTCGAGATTTCAATAATGGCTGAGTCGACTCAGCCATTCTGCGTCGAAACGTTCGAACGTTTCACCAAGACATTCGAACGTACGACGTTTAAATTACAGAGCCGTTACGGCTTCCACGTTCGAACGTTAATCGTCTTACATTCGGACGTGAATATTATTAAACGACATACGTTCGAACGTGAATATTTACTTTCGCACGTAAATCACATACGGTCGGACGTTTAATTATAACATCCGAACGTAATGATTTTCTACATTATTCATGCTTCGACGTTCGGACGTTCATATTTACGTTCACACGTAAAACAAATACGTTCGAACTTAAATTCGAACGTATTTGTTTACTGCTTATGTTCGAACGTACATCTGTACATTCGAACGTATTTGTTTTACGTTTGAACGTAAATTTATTTACATTATTTTATGTGCGAATGTATAAATTAACGTCTGAACGTTTTTATCTTTAACGTTCGAACGTTAACGATAAAACGTTCAAACGTTAATGCAGAGCATCTTAAAATTAATACAAAAAAATGCATTATTGTAAATAATTTTTTTTTCCTTTTCTATTTTCAGGATATGGGTCTTCCACTGCATGCACGAAAACGAGGGAGGGAAGGAGCCACGTCGGACACTGCCCGTATCGGAGCTCGTACTGTTATGATAGAGAGAGAGGTCTTAATTAATGAGTTCGACGAACTCTGTTGGCAGCAGACGAACCTAAGAGATGTTTTCCTCAGTAGAGGCTGGGGAAATATCTGCACATTGAGGGGGAAGGTATACCCCTCAATGGTTCAAGAATTCTATATGGGGATGTGTAACATGCCTCCGGATGCATCCTCTCATACCGTGACTGTACGCGGTATTTCTATTGAGGTATCGGCAGATGTCATCGGCGAGCACCTCGGGATTCATCGAGGTGCTCAGACATTTACACACTCAACACCCCGTGAGGATGTAGGCACTTCTACATCATCTACTGGCCGGGGATGTGAGCCAGCATCAGCCAGAGATGCAGGCCAGTCAGAGGCTGAGGATACTGGCGTCGAGGCTCGGGATGATGACCGAGACGAGGATTTCTACATCCTCACCGGGAGGGATCGCATGCAGATCGAGCGGAAGAACGCCTTCAACCAGATCCATCCGCTGCATTTCTTCCGCATGTTGCACCTGATTGTTGCAACAAATGTCGATCATGTGGCTCATAAAACCACATTTAGTCGGCTTCGGGCACAATTTTTGATACGAGTGGCATGTGGAGATCCTATAGATTTGCCACTGCACATTTTTTAGAGGATCCATTACTAGGCGAGCATCGTCTCCACGGATAATCTCTCATATGGTGTCCTCATCAGCCGACTATTACTTGCACGGGGAGTGTCGACCCAGCCAGAGGAGCGGGTCAAAGATCAGATGAGCCCTCTCGACATGACCACGCATCGGCGTAGCATTGGACAGGCGAGGGGACGTCAGCCACCCCCTGTAGAGGATCTAGTTCCTCCGACGCAGCCTGAGCCAGGTCATGTCGGGAGTAGTAGTCAGCATACACCGAGTACATCTGCAGGAGATGTGCGGCCTGCTTGGGTTGATGCGGTCATATCACAGCTGACTGCGCATATTGATCATAAGATCGATCGATCGCTCGAGGCTATATCGGCGTCTGTTGCCGAACTCACCCATCGTGTAACTATCCTCAATGACAAGGTTGATACCTTGACTGAGGAAGTACGGAGTTCGACTTTTGCAGATAACGTTATCATCTGACTGTTGTTTACTACGTTCTATCAATTTTTGTATTTTATTTTTAATATTTGTAACGAAAAATATTATTGAATATTTTTATCGTTTTTTAATTTCAATTTTTAATCTTCTTTGATGTTATAATTTCCAACTTTAATACTAAATCACTACATTTCAAATATATATAAATCAATAATATATATTTATATATTACAAAGTGTGTATATATAAATATATACAATTCAATTTTTTAGACTTGTTCACAAATTATGCACAATAAAAATCACATAATTTTTAAATTAAAGTCATTTAATTTAAATTTACAATGAACGTTCGAATGTTATTACTTAACGTTCGAACATTGATGCAAACATTTTACGTTCGAACGTAAAATTAATAACATTCGAACGGTTGCGCCAAAACATTTTACGTTCCAACGTAAACAGACATAACGTTCGAACGTATATGTGACGTTCGAACGCATATTTCCCATACGTTCGAATGTAAAAAAACCTCATTCTATCTTTAGTGACGGTTTCCAAAAACTGTCACAGAAAATGCCTTTTAGTGACGGTCTAGGGACTGTCACAATTTTCCAACCGTCACTAAAAAGCAATTGTGTTGTAGTGTAATCTCATGACTAGGATTGAAATCCTGGTAAGAGTTGTAATAAACATGGAATTATTTTTTTGTTGAAAGATCTTTGGAGATCAAAGGTTTAAAGTAACTTGCGGACTGTCTTTCTCTTTCACTTGTACTCTTCATCTAAGTGCCATCCAATTAAGAGTCTTCTTGTCTTGCTTACGTTCCATATGGTACTAATGCGATGCCCTGCATGAAAAGATTATTGCGATGCCCTTGAGATAAGTACTTCAGTACAAAACTTCCTTTGTTATCCTTGGCAAGCATTGCAGTTACTGCATTATTCTGACTTGATCCCCCCAAAAATTTATCAGAAAAGGTAAGGCAAGGCAATAAGGCACTGAAAAAATGAATGAAGTTGACTAGCTTAAAAAAAAAAAAAAAAACTTTACATATACGTAAAACGCTCTGCTAGGGTTTTGCGTTTTTGGTTTTTGCGTGGTTCCCTTCAACGTAGGCTGCATGGCGGCCACTGGCTTGCCGCCCATGGCAGCCACGGCTCGGTCTTTTGCAGACTTAGTCTTCGTAGTGCCTCAACCTTTGCCAGAGATGGAGGTTTCGTTCCGTCAGCCAAAGACTATTGACGGTGAAATGGTGTTTACGTTTTCAATGGAGGAGATTGCAAAGCTGGCTCAACCATTCCGTTATTCTATCGTTTTGAAATTCATCAGGCAGAGACCCTCATTAGATGCGGTAAGGTCCTTCATTCGTAGTCGCTGGGGGCTGTCTAGTATGCCTATGGTGTCTGCTATGCAGCGTCCTCGTAATGTCTTCGTTCGGATGGCTAACGAAATGGACTTCAACAAGGCTTTGTCCAGAGAATCATGTGAGGTAAATGGAGTATTCTACAAACCATTCGCATGGACGCCTGATTTTGACGAAAACCATAAACCACCGTGTGTCCCAGTTTGGGTTTTTCTGCCCGGACTTCCCCCCAATTTTTACCAACCATCTATCTTAAAAATGCTCACGGCTCCTATAGGACGCCTCATTCGTTGCGATAATTCTACGATATGCGCGACACGCACAGATGGGGCAAGAGTTTGTGTCGAGGTTGACTCCTCAAAGATCCCGATCTCTGCTTTTTGGATAGGCAAACCAGGGGTACCAAGAAGTAAGCGACAAGAGATAGTGTATGAGACGTTGCCTGCTTACTATTCTTTGTGTAAGTGCCAGGGGCATAATTCTTGCACATGTCGAAAGGTCAATGATAAGAAGAAGCAAGCTAAGAGTGAAATGAAATGGGTTAAGCAGGTGACCAAGTCTTCGGCGGAAGGGGTGGATATGGCTGACGCAAACCATTCGGACCAGCATGAGATAGAGCCTGCGAAACAGGAGAATGTGGTTCAGCTAAGGAAGGGGTTGTGCAATTGTTCGATAGTAATGCTGCTGCTGTGGAGAAGAACCCTTCGGAGGAGGAGATCGGATTGGGCCACGTTGTGAATACTTTGGGGATGACGGAGGTAATCGACTCCCAAACTTTGTTGCCATCTGCTTTTGAAACAGGTGAACCGAGTTCCTTTAATGGGCCTATGGGTCATGAGATAGATTGTGGTTTGGCAATGGCTCCGTGTGCTGAGCAATTGGGCCTAGAAGCTACGGGTAAAAGGGGGCCTACGGATTCCTCTTTGGTGATGGTCATGGACTTAGATGAGGATGGGGCTAGCTTGGATGAAGAAATGAATATATTAGCCATTGAGGGTGATGTGGTGGTCCCTGTGTCATCTCAAAGCTGTGAGGTTGCGGGGGAAAACGTGAGGGCTGATGAATTTCATTCCGATTGTGAAGGTGAGAGAGATAATCTGAAAGAGGATTCACAAAAAGATTATTACACTGATTCGGAAGGAAAGACCAATTTTGTTGGTAAGTTCCCGAAAAGAATTTCTACAAGGGCTATTAACCGTCCCAATAAGCTTAATTTATGATTAGTCCCATTCTTTTTTGGAATATAAGAGGAGTTCGCTCTTCTAAGTTGAGGTTGAAAAATTTGATTAATAAGTTCAGGCCTAATATTATTGCTTTGGCTGAGTCGTTCTTGATGGAAGATAAAATTCAAATTCTGTTAGCGAACTTTCATTGTGATTATTTTGTCACAAATGAAAGCCAAAATGGGAAAATTTGGTTGTTGTGGAACTCCATGATTTCGGTCCAATGGCTGGCAGGATCGAATCAATTTGTTTCAGTGAAAGTTGAGGAGAAGGGGTTCGCATTCACTCTTACCATAGTCTATGCTAAATGCAATCCAGTCGAGCGTAAGAAACTTTGGGAGGACCTTATAGCTACCAGAAATGGGAATCTTCCGTGGCTTCTTTGCGAAGACTTCAATATCATTAAAGATGACTCTGAAAGAAGGGGAGGTCATCCCCGGCCTTTTAATGCCATGGAAGATTTTAATCTTTGCATTCATACTTGTGGTTTGCTGGACATGTGCTCGAAAGGCGCACTGATGACGTGGTGCAATGGCCAAAGAGGCTTGGCTCATAGTTGGGCAAGGTTAGATAGATGTTTTATTGATTCAAATTTTCTTAACTGTTTTCCTAATGTTTTCTCTCAGGTGTTGCCTCGTACTACGTCGGATCACTCTCCTTTAGTGATTCAAACAAGTGATGACCCTTTCAGGTATGGGCCTAGACCCTTTCGTTTTCAATTCATGTGGACTGATCATGTTGATTTTTTTAGCTATGTGAAAGGGATATGGAATCAACCTGGGGTTGGCTATGGGCTTCTTAGGCTTTCCTTTAAGCTCAAAAGGTTGAAGGTGGCTCTTAGGGAGTGGAATCAGTGCACCTTTGGGAGGACTAATGTGATTATTCATGAGTTAGAGGCTCGTATTGAGAGCTTAGAAAATCGTCTTCAACATTCATTTTCTGTTGAGTATGATAATGATCTTATGGCTGCAAATTTAGAGCTCTCAACTTGGAAGGGTCGTGAAGATACTCGCCTATCTCATATGTCTAAGAAAAGTTGGCTTCAAGATGGAGATCAAAATTCTAAATTCTTCCATGCTTATTTGAATGCGAAGAATAGTAAAAGGGTCTAGGACATGCACCTCGCGGACGGTACGCTTCTTAATAACCCTCTTGATATTCATAAGGCTGCCGTTGATTATTTCAAGCAGTTTTTGAGTGAGAGTAGTGTTTGTGATTGTCCCATCTTAGGGGATCTGATTTCCTCGGTGATTAATGAGGAGGATAACTTGATGTTATGTCGTAATCCTTCTTTTGATGATGTTAAGGAAGCTTTGTTTAGCATCCCTATTGAAAGTAGTCCTGGCCCGGACGGTTTTAGTTCTGGTTTCTTCAGATCTTGCTGGGATATTGTTAAAGAGGATTTGATGGAAGCCGTTTCTGAGTTTTTTCAAAATCAGTTGCTTCCCAGATATTATACGGCGTCTTTTATTGTGTTAATTCCTAAGGTTGATTCGCCTAATGGCTTTGATAAGTTTAGGCCTATTAGTCTGTGTTCTGTGGTTTATAAGATTTGTGCGAAGATTATTGTGGGTCGTCTGACGAATTTGCTTTCTAAGATGATTTCTCAGGAACAGGGGGCCTTTATTCCTGGTCGTAGTATTTTTGAGAATATCAGTATCAACCAGGAAATGGTCCCTTTGATTAATAAAAAATCTAATGGGGGTAATGTTTTGGTCAAGTTGGATATGTCTAAGGCTTATGATAGAGTGAATTGGAATTCTCTTATTCATGTTTTGGATACTTTTGGTTTTTCTCCTCAGTTTTGCGCCCTGATTAAGTTATGCATCTCTTCGCCCTGGTACTCTATTATGATGAATGGTACATCTATGAGATTTTTCAAAGGTGAGCGTGGTTTGAGGCAAGGTGATCCGCTTTCGCCCTATCTTTTTGTCATTATGCAAGAGGTCTTATCTCGTATGTTGAAGAAGGCTTTTGATATTGGTAAAATTGGTCGGTTTACTCAAGCTAGAGGTACTCCCCTTATCTCTCATCTTATGTATGCTGATGATATTGTTATTTTTTCTAATGGGGGGATGAAGTCCATGAGAGGTTTGATGGAGGTTTTACATCTTTACGAGCTATGGACGGGTCAGATCCTTAACAAAAGTAAAAGTGCTATCTTTTTCTCTAATAAGATCTCTGCTCATAGAAAGTCCTCCCTTCTTCACTTGATTGGGTTCTCTAAGGGGTCTTTCCCTTTTAAATATTTGGGGGTTCCTATTGTGGTGGGTCGTCTGAAGGTTTGTGATTTTGGTGAATTGATTGAGAAATTTGGTAAGAAGATTGCAGGGTGGAAGATGAAATTGCTATCGGCTGGTGGTCGTGTGATTCTTTTACGTCATGTTTTATCGAGTATGACCACCCACCTTCTAGCGGTTTTACCAGTTCCTAGTGGGGTCTTTAAGGCTTTGAATAGGATTATGAGTTCCTTTTTCTGGGCCGATTCTGAAGGTAAAAGTAAGAGGAAGTAGGTGGCTTGGAAACATATCTGTTATCCTACTGAGGAAGGAGGTTTGGGTATTCGGGATTTTGGGGATGTTCAGAAGGCTCTTCATATGAAATTTGCTTGGCACCTTCTGAGTGGCCAGTCCTTGTGGGCTGATTTTTTTAAAGGTAAGTATGTCAAAGGTAATCATTTATCCCTTTTGAGTCCTAACAAAGGTACTCTTTTTTGGAAAGCTATTGTGTGTTGTATTTCGGAGGTCCTAAATCATTCGAAGTGGTTGGTGAAAGAGGGTAATGTTTCTTTCTGGCATGATAATTGGTTGGATGGGGGTCCTATTAGTGTTCATTATCCTGTTATTGAGCGACCTTTGCTTAAAATTAAAGATTGTCGGATTGACAATGGGTGGGATATTCCTCTTTTGGAAAGAGCTGTGGGTCAACAAAAAGCTCTAGAGTTGTACCAATTTTTAGCCACGAGGAAGGATGGTCAGGATGTACTTATATGGGTGAATGATAATAACAGAAAATTCACTACTAAGAGTGCTTGTGATTGTATCCGTGTTAGAGCTCCTTCGTTACCTTGGGCCCACTGGATTTGGCATCCTAATCTTCCCAAGAAAATTTCGGTTATGATGTGGAAGGCTTTACATAACTGTTTGAGTGTGGATGAGAAGATAAAGAATATTGGCATTCCTTTTGTTTCTAAATGTAATTGTTGTGCCAGGGGTCATATGGAAGACTTGAACCACGTGCTTTGTACTGGTGATTTTGCTAGACAAATCTGGCGTCTGGCGGCGAATCACTTAGGTGTTCATATGGGTGTTTTCCTTACGTGGAAGGAACAAATTAATTTTTGGTTCCGCCGTGCTGGTAAGTCTTCTCAACTTAGGATTATTTTTGGTATTATCCCTTCTATTGTCTCTTGGAAAATTTGGGATAGGCGTTGTAAAGCTCGTTTTGAGGAAAGGATGGACTCGGTTCAGACGGTTTGGCATGTTACCAAGATATGGATTCGTCAGATTATTTCTTTAGTTATGAGAGTCTCGAGGATATCTTCCCATGATGTCGCTATTTTGCAGAGATTGGATATCCCGGTCTTACCTCAGAAGCCTAGGCAAATTTGTGTGGTGAGGTGGCTTAGGCCTTCTCAGGATTGGATGAAGCTTAACTCTGATGGTAGTAGCTTAAGAAATCCTGGGCCGGCTGGTGCTGGGGGGTTATTCGGGATCATTTTGGTAGCCTACAGGCAACTTATTCGGTCTTCTTGGGTTAGAGGTCTAATAATTTTGCTGAGCTGAGAAGCTTGCTAGAAGGGGTTAGGAGGTGTTATCAGTTAGGTTTTCGGAGGATTGAAATTGAAGTGGATTCTCTTTTGATTATCAGCTGGATTACTAAGGGAACTTGTAACATCTGGTACTTAGAAGATTTATGGGAGGAGTTGCAGGGTTTCTTGGGCTGTCTGGAGTATCGTTTGACCCATGTTTTTCGTGAAGGTAATGCGGTGGCTGACTATTTAGCCAAAAGGGGAGCTGAGGATTTAAATTGTGATTGGTCTTTTAATGACGCTCTTACCAGCCAGCTTCGTGGTCTTCTTCGTATAGACAAAATTGGCCTCCCATATTTGCGCATCTCGTAGTCCCTGGTACGTTTTCCCTACAATCTCTGAGGTTAAATTTTATTATGCTTGCGTTTCTTTTTTGCAGGAGTTGGGCTTTTTCTTGGTTTTGGTCCTAGTTTTCATTACCTTAGGCTTGTTAGAAGTTGCTTTATGGTTTTCTTGGTTGGTTTTGACACTTGGTTTTGGGTTAGTTCCTAGTGTTTATCTTTGTAAACCCCCAAGTGTATTGATGTAATCACGGTATTCCTCCGCCATACGTGAGGGTGATTCATTAATAAAATTGGGACGGGGCTGCTATGTGTGTGGCTACCGGCTCTTATTAAAAAAAAAAAAAATGGCATGTATTCTTGGGGCTGGCTGCCGCACTCTATACGCCATCTACAAATATGTTCTCTCTACTCATCTGTCACGCATCCCTTTGAAGCCGACTGTACGTTCTTGATGTACTGCAAATATATAAGATTGCATTTCTTTAATAAATACATAAAACTAAGATACACAAAACATGGATGTCAAGGCAAACTCTAACACATACCTTGTAAAGAACTCCTCCGTTTGCCTTGTACAAAGCCGGAGTCCATTTCTGTCTTCGCTGTTCCATCTCCTCATTTGATATCTGAACATCTATTCTGCTCTTCTGAACATCAACATTGATTATATCTCCATTCTCAATCAAACCAATCGGACCACCTTCCTGCAAACGATTCGCAATACATTATTTTGATCTGTGAATAATAATTAGGTAGGATTCTCATTTTTCACCCTAAAGTACCAAAGGTTTCAATTTGCACTTAAGACTACCAACATTTTTCAAGTTGCACCATCGGTTAAGGTCTAGCTGTTAAGATTGTATTTGGACTGAAAAATGAGAAATAAGTGGTATTTTGTGAGTGAACAATGTAACTCCACCACTTCCCCCCTTTTAATGTAGTTAATCATCTAGATGAATAAATGGCTAGTGCACCTGTGCCTCAGGGCATATGTGGCCAACAACAAATCCATGCGAAGCTCCTGAAACCTACCATCACTCAACAAAGCTACATCCTGCAGCAATCAAAAGCAATAGCCAAACAAACATGTCATTCTTGGGAAACATCTATCGTCAAATAGTTTCATGCATTTTGCTTGAAAAATACCATATTGGCAAAATGAACATGAAAAGGATATATCTAGGAGTAACCAATTTATCAGTTTTTACTTAGATATATGACCTTGAAGAAACCTTATAAGTTGAGTCATCTATAATTTGAACACAACAACAAAGCATTTAACAAGTCTCACAGTCTGGAAAACTAGAGGATACTGACACTTGACTCACATCTAGACAAGAACAGACCACTAATAAACTAAAAATTGGGATTTAATACCAAACCTTTCCAAGACCTGCTCCCATTATTGCACTTGTTGGAGTTAACATTTCGGGCGTGCCTGGTCCTCCCTTAGGCCCCTCTCCTCTGATAATGACTACCCTTCCCTGGAACATGGCAAACATAAACAAGAAATCATATATTACACAACAACATCTGAGTTGCATGATAAAATCTTGTGACTGGACCCGACACAAAAAACCAAATATCCACAAAGGATGCTTCTAACATTTGAATGTGATGAATAAATACCAAGATTTTTAGAAAAATAATAGGAACAAGAGAAACACATCACATAGTGCCGCTTAAATAAGTATAAAAACTTGAAGAGTCGAGAATGAGCAATGCCTAGGAATCAAAGACGGGCAGAGAATTTGAAAATTATCAATACTAGGAATCAAAATTTTGAATATGGATGCTCCTAAAATACGACCATTTAAACTATAAGTTTCATGAGTTGTTGGTGGAGAATTGATATTATTCTTGGCTGCATAGAATGTATAAGCAATAATCAAGGCACATTACTTCTGAAGAGCCCTGAAAAGTAAGCTTCTGCCCCTCAAAACAGAGTTTGGAAAAAGATGGCAGGGAGAACTGTATTCAACACACAAGAAAATATCCTTTGCTACAGAGCCTAAATGATACATGAGCAAAGCGACCCTTGGGGAAAGAAGTGCTTAGTCATGATGCTATGCGTTCCCATCACTTGGATCAGTTAAATCATCGGGTTTTCACCAATGAGACATGACCTCTAGAAATTGTTTGCAACTAAGGGTTCGAACCTAAGACCAAGAGGGAGCATACCGCCAAGAACAAGGTCCTTACCACTTGAGCTAACCGTAGGGATTTAGTCATTCATAATGCTTACTATTTTACCAAAGGAAAGGCCTAAAATCCTTTTTTTCACCTTCCAAGATAAAAGGAGCCAAAAGTTTAGCAGCCAAAGTAACTATGAAATACATGAGCTGATTTTTGGGCAAGCCATTTCTGCTTTCCAATAGCTAGATATACATGAGCAAAAAGCTTTAGGCATGGTAGAGACCTAGACATTTATCCAATCCTCTGCATCGACTCAGACAACTATGGGCTCTGAACTCCTTACCATTTAGTAACATGACATAACAAACTGCTGCCTCTTAAGACATGATTACACAACAACGTTGACTCCAACACATACCTTAAACCTCAAAGGATCCTCTGAGATAGCTGCAATCATTGATTCCTCTCCTTCAAAGACAAGTGCAGGACCTGGAGAACACTTTTGTAATAAATATTTAAAATTCTAGCAGTAGAGTAGAGTGAACATTAAAAATAGAACCTGGAATCTTATGAATACTAGTACAAAAGCAGAACATGAAATAACCCCAGAGAAATATAGCCCCTCTTTTCCAGTGATTTTTGCTACAGAACCATTGGTGCAAGATTTCCATATAATATCTGGAGGAGGCCTGTTTTCTTTATTGGGTTTCCCAATGGTCGTATTACATCCTGAATGGGGAAAAAACGCAAGATAGAACTGCATTTGTTGGGTTGAAATTTCATTGATCAATAACAAAAGCAACAGAAACTTTGTAATCAGTACATCTCGGGAATGAAAACTAAAAAAAAAAAAAGTCAGCAAACCTGTCCT
Organism: Juglans mandshurica; assembly: GCA_022457165.1. NCBI lineage: Eukaryota > Viridiplantae > Streptophyta > Magnoliopsida > Fagales > Juglandaceae > Juglans > Juglans mandshurica. The sequence goes on along the minus strand of CM039619.1, from coordinate 31,155,734 downwards.
CTGGCCAAGGGAGGGAAACTTGCTGCATTTTCAGCCAATGTCTTCCCAGTGACTATAGAGAAAGTACATCTTGGTTGGTTAATATAAGAACACTACAAGGAATTACATATGAATGCAATGGTAAAAATGTGTGTACCAGTCATACAATCCCCGTCTAGAAAATTATGCTCCAAAAGGTAGAGAATGACAGCAGGCGTTCCTCCAATCTATCAAAACAACAAAGCATAGGAAATGGTGACAAACAAAGCCATATAAAAATATGCACTGAAAAAGAAAACTCTCTTGCAATGGCCATTCATAGAAGTTGTGAATTTAGGACACGACAAGATAAAAGACAGACCTTGTGTACATCCATGACATATTTGCCACTAGGCTTAAGATCTTCGAGGAATGGAACCTCGTCGCTGACCGTCTGAAAATCATCTAGTGTAAATTCCAGATCAACAGACCTGCAAAGAATTTCACCATCAACCACTATCATGTCATTCAATCAATGTTATTCATGGAAAATCTGGTACCAAAGACCCCTCACCTTGCAATAGCAATCAAGTGTAACACAGCATTTGTAGAGCCACCTAGTGCCACAACAATAACCATGGCATTCCGAATGGATTTTGGAGTGATAATATCTCATGGTTTCAAGTCTATCTTTAGTAATTCCAAAAGATATTTTCCTGCTAAACGGCACTCATCCAACTTCAATGGGTCGTCAGCGGGTGTCGAAGAGCTTTTAGGGAAAGAAAACAAAAAAGAGGATAAGAACAACAATGCTACCTGATTGCAATTCAAGTGATCAGACTAAGATAAATGTCTACCTGTAAGGCAGACATTCCCATAGCTTCAATAGCAGAAGCCATGGTATTGGCAGTATACATCCCACCACAAGCCCCTGCCCCAGGGCATGAGTTATGGATTACAAACTTCCTTTGCTCATTAATTATGGATCCACTCACAAGTTCTCCATAACACTGCACCGATAGTTAAAAAGGCATACGAGTTGTAATGTTAGGATAACAAATGAATGAGTTACAACATTTACATGACTCAGATTATCCTTATTTTTCACGAGCCTAACGTATGAAAGTAGAAATTAGAAAAATTAACTAAATATGACCTTTGCATATAATCAGATACACAATTAAGGAAAAAGCTATTCAAGCAAGACCAATAAATAATCGATTACAGTATGTCAAAAGTCGTTGAATATTTGGTAATGCAATAGCATAAAATATACAATAAAGAGGTGCCTTTCTAAGCACAGCTACATATACATAACACATACAACCAGTCACAGCTACATGACTTGCAGTCCCTACTCTACAATGCCAATAACAATCGATGATTTGTACTCTTATAGTTTTTAGGCAACTGTTTTCTGTTGCCTGAAATAATTACTTTTTGTCCTAACTTATAGGTATAGTTCATTCGAAATCTACCCAGGAAAATTGCTCTATGTTCGAAATAAATAAAAAAGCACTCCAGATATCTATCAATTCTTTGTTAGTTCTGTTCAACGTGAGAAAGACTTCAGAGAAGGCAGAAAAAGAAAATGCATAATAGTAAAATCTAGAGGGTTAATATTATGACAAATGATAGTTGCAGTCGTGATTGTGCAAGCGCCGTGCAATCACTTTGTGAATAAATACGGGACCCACATGATAAAAAAATAATTTTTTAATAGTGGACCCCACTCTTTTCAAAGCGACTGCACGGCGCTTAGCACTTCACGACTGTACTTATCATTACTCTAATATTATACATCAATGAAACCACATATAACTATAATCTACAAGTAATCAGTCTCAGTTGTATACCTGAAAGGCAGACACCATATCATAAGAATGGCCTTGAAAATGACCAGGCTGCAAAATAAACAATTACTGAAGATACTTTTACATCACATAAAACAAAAATTCCACTGTCTATCCAACCACAACTGCAATGTCAAACATGCCAATTAAGTAGTTAACCCTGCATCAGAGCTGCTCGTAAAAATTTAAGATATACAATCATAATGTCTTGAGCATTAATTTAGTAATGAAGATATAAAAATTTGGATACAATATTAATTTAGGTCATTCCAAGTACTACCTAACAAAATGGGATGAGAAAGAACTGAGCCAGATGCCTATTTTGACCAAAGAAATGTCCTTTTTTAATCTAAGTACAAATTTTCATCTTAAAAGGGACAAGTCTTTACATTTAACAAAACGCAACGAGGAAGCACTGACCTTGATGCTGGATACCATTTCTTATGCCAATATTCACTCAAGGACTATTGCATTGAAACGAATGCTAAGGTTCTATTGGTAAAATATTAAAGGTTACAGACTCAAATACTAGTTCTTCCAAGGAATTTTATGTAGTCAAGGTCAAGCCCCAAACCTTGATAGTTCCACCATAAACCATAATACTTGGTCGATTAAGCCGACCCATTGCCATAATTGTGCCTGGCATCTGCAAAATATTACCAGTATAAGATTCACAAAAGATTGTACAATTCACAAGCAAACAGAGGGCGGCCCACACACACAAGTCTACTAAAAAAGACATTAACAATAATACTAGAAATGATAGTTGCAGTCGTGAGTAGCAAGCGCCACGCAATTACTTTTAAAAATTGAAAAAATATGAAATTCAATAAAAAAAAAAAATTTAATTTTTTAAAGTGACTACACGGAGCTTGTATACTCCACGACTGCACGAGGCATTCCTTCAATAATACTGAGTCAAAAGCAACAGTGATTAGCTGACTATAGCGAGCAGCAGTAGTATAAAACTATAAACCAAAAACAAATCTGATCCCATGGGTAAATCTTCAACAAAACTCCTCCTAGAAACAGAGAGAAGCTCAGAAAGTCAATAATGAAAAAATAAATAAAAACAAAATACCCGGCCTTTCTTGTCAGAAACGAAGCTGAGCAGGAAAGTTGATGAACACAGATGAAGAAAGAAATTAAAGCAGAGGAAGGAAGATGAGGAAGAAGATAGAGAAGATGATCATTAATTAACTGCCGTACAAATAGTATGTATACACATGCACGCTTAATGAGAGAATCTGTTTATCCAAGTATCTATAACTTTTTGACTGCTTTCTAACAGACTGCCAGCAAGACAAACCGTCTGAAACTAACTCCAGCTGGAGGAACTAAAAAATACGATTGTTACCTTTACGTGTACTCCCTCGATAGTAGACTTAACATAGTTAACACACGAAATATTTAATTACGGGTAAGTTTGAATAGTGAAATGAAATGATAATTTTATGAATAATAATAAGATAGTTTGTAAATAATAGTGAGATAATTTGAATTGAATATTTTTTAAGTTTTGAGAAATGAGAGAGAAAAAATTGAATAAAAAATATTATAAAGTTAATATATTGTAAGAATATAGTTTTATAATATTAATTTTTGTCTGAGATTTGAAAAAGTTGAAATTATTTTTTATTTTTTAATTAAAAATTTAAAAAAGTTGTAATGATTAATTTGAAAAAATTGTAATAATTAGTTTAAAAATTTTGTAATTAAATTATGTTTAGGAATAAGATAGGAAGAGATAAAATGAGATTATATGATAATTTTATGTCTCATCCCATGTCCCAAATCTACCTTAAATGGGTTAAAGTGTAGATTCAGGATTCGAAATCAATGCCTCCATTCTAACACCATCTGAAATCATAGCTTATTTTAAAAGAAAAATGATATAGACACAATACTTCTAATATTTCTTAACACACTCTAGAATTTCTCAAATGATAAAGAACACATAGATGAGCATAAAGGAGAAACAAGGTAATGTCAATTTAAGAGCGCTTAATGTCTCCATTATAACAGCCGCCCAACTCTTTACATCAGCTTTCAATATCCACCACAGTCGAGCTCACTGAGCGTTTTTCAAGGGAACAAACACACTGAGGCATTGACCAATACGATCGAAGTGCCTTCCACCCCATGTAACTCAACACAACATAACAGCAACCAACATATATATATTGAAAAGCCAATAACTAAGGATTACAAAAACGTGAAAAGGAAAATAGGAAAGGTCAAATAGGAAAACAGAGTTACATGTAGAAAGGAAAAGATGAGAAATGAAACACAGTTTATTTTGGGTCATAACAGAAAACACGAAGACGTAATAATCAATAAACCAAAAGCAGTCACCAATACCCATCACAGAAAACTCAAAACCAGTAACCAAAAGCTCCCAAAACTACTCCCAAAAAGATGGAGAGTTGCCTGACTCACATTCTTGTCACAACCAGGAATAGATATGTTCCCATCGTACCACTGGGCACTCATTACTGTCTCACTGCTGTCAGCGATGAGGTCCCTCGACTGCAGGCTATAGCACATGCCTCTGGTCCCCATAGATATAGCATCACTGACCCCAACGGTGTTGAACCTGAAGCCAACCATGCCGGCCTCTCGGACTCCTTCCTTTACGGCCTCGGAGAGCCTGAGTAGATGCTGTAATGGACCCAATTCGTAATACTGTCTTAGAGAAAGAAAGAAGTACTGAAAGTTGGGAAGAATTACGTAAGAACAAGAAGGAGGGAGAGAAACCGAGAGAGAAAGGGAAGAGAAGATCAAGAGAATTCAATTCATGAATATATTCGTGCCTTTCTCTTTCATTCAATCTGCTTTTATAGTTACAATAATATCGAACGACACCGTTCCATACTCCCATCAAAACGTTCGTTTCATTTATTTCCTTATGAGCTAAACGACCCGTAGCACTTACTAACTCTATTACAAAGTAAACGACAACTTTATTACAATGTAAATGGCACTTGAAGTAAACTATTAACAGAATTAACTAACAGCCTTTTCATGCTTGCTGTCTTCATCACGATTGGCTTCCTGTTGGTTCAGACCACTACACACCCCACCCCTTCAAAGCACCTTACCCACAAGGTGAGGATAGTGTTGCTTCAGCTGCCAATATGGTTCCCAAGTGACGTGTTCCAGATCAGTTCCTTGCCAGTGTACTAAAACTTCAACTAAAGCTCTATTGTTGTGTTTCCTGGTGCGTCTCTGTAAAATAGCTTGGGGTTCAGGCACCAACTCTCCATGACTGTCAACAGGAGGTAAGGTTGAGAGGGGAGAGACATGTTGTCCCACCTTTTTCTTTAAACAAGAAACATGAAAAACTGGATGTAGTTGAGATTGTGGTGGAAGATGCAATCGGTAAGCAACCTGGCCAATCTTTGCCAACACTTGAAAAGGACCATAAAATTTTGGGGAAAGTTTCATATTTTTTCTCACTGCTAAAGACTTTTGTCTGTATGGTTGGAGCCTTAAAAACACCCAATCCCCTACAGCAAAGGACCTCTCAGTATGTCTCTTGTCAAATTGAGTCTTCATTCTTTCTTGAGCCATCACCAAATTACTTCTCAAAGTGTCTAAAATCTGCTCACGAGTTCTTAAGATTTCTTCCACAGCTTCATTAGGTGAAAGGCCTGGGATATAATCTTGCAGCTTAGTGGGTGGTACTCCACAAACAGCCTCATATGGGGTGATTTTAGTAGAGGCATGGAATGTGGTATTATACCACCATTCAGCCAAGGGTAACCACTCAACCCACTGTTTGGGTTTGTCCCCAGAAAAACATCTCAAAAAGTGTTCCAAACACTTGTTGACAGCCTCGGTTTGACCATCACTTTAAGGATGGTATGTTGAAAAATATGACAGGTTGACAGCTTGTAATTTGAAAAACTCTCTCCAAAAGGAGCTTGTAAATGTAGAGACTCGATCAGAGACAATACTTTTAGGCATTCCATGAAGCCTAAAAATGTTATTCATAAAAACATTAGCTAGCTTTGCTGCAGTGAAGGGGTGTTTGAGAGCCAAAAAATGAGCATACTTGGATAATCGATCCACAACCACCATTACCACTGAATAACCCTTAGAGACAGGCAATCCCTCTATAAAATCCATGGAAATGTTTGTCCAAATATGTTGAGGAATTGGTAAGGGTTGTAGTAACCCAGCTGGAAGGACATTTTCAACCTTGTTTCTTTGGCAGGTCTCGCATTCCTTGATGAATTTCCTGATCTCAGTTTTCATGCCAGGCCAATAGAACTCATTTCTAGCTCGATGCAGTGACTTGTGAAACCCTGAATGACCAGCATTAGGACTTGCATGGATGAAGTGTAATATTTTCAATTTTAACTCTGCACAATCAGGGATGTAGATTCTTCCCTTTCTGAACAAAACACCACCTCTCCAAGAATAGGCTGCATTGGTTGAAGAACTTTGCTGTAATTGAAGAAGTTGTTGCTGGACAGCGTGATCAGTCTCATAAGCCTTTTTTATTTCTTCTAACCAAAGTGGATTAGGAACAGCGATGGTGAGTAAAATTGAGTCATCTTCATGTGCACCCCTTCTAGACAAAGCATCAGCAACTTTATTATCCACACCCTTCTTGTAGTCCACAGAAAAGTCATCGCCTAACAGTTTCGACAACCATTTTTGTTGAGCAGGAGTTCCAACCTTTTGCTCCAACAAGTATTTCAAGCTATGATGATCAGTTCTGACAATGAAAGAGCCCCCAAGCAAATAAGGCCTCCATTTCTTGACTGCCAAAATCAATGCCAAGAACTCCTTTTCATAGGTTGACAGCAACATATTTTTTCCCTTCAAGGCTTGACTTAAGAAAGCCAAGGGCCTTTTTTCCTGCATTAACACAGCACCTACACCACTAGCACACGCATCACATTCGATTATAAAAGGTTTAGAAAAATCAGGTAATGATAAGACAGGAGGGTGTGTTACAGCTTGTTTAAGGTGATTAAAAGCATTGGTTGCCTCAGCAGTCCAGTGAAAGGCATCTTTCTTCAGCAAGGCAGTTAGTGGGGCAGCTATGAGGGCATAATGCTTGATGAACTTTCGATAATATCCAGTTAAACCAAGGAACCCTTTCAAGGCTTTCACATTTTTAGGTACAGGCCATGTAAGCATCGAAGCCAACTTTTTCTGGTCTGCTCTAACCCCTTCCTTGGAAATAATGTGCCGCAAATATTCAATCTCAGCACATGCAAAATGACACTTGGATTGCTTTGCATACAATTGATGGCTTTCCAAGGTATGCAATACAAAAGCTAAATGATCCAAATGAGAATGAAAATATGGACTGTAAAGTTTAAACCAATATGTCATCAAAGAAGACAATGACAAATTTCCTTAAAAAAGGTCTAAACACATCATTCATGAGTCCTTGAAATGTGGAGGGTGCATTAGTGAGTCCAAAGGGCATGACAAGGAACTCATAATGACCCTTATGTGTTCTGAATGCTGTCTTCAAGATGTCTTCATCCTTCATGCGAATCTGATGGTAACCTGATCTAAAATCAATTTTAGAAAACACACTTGCTTCAAAAAGCTCATCAAGTAACTCATCCACCACAGGGATATGATACTTTGCTTTGACTGTTGCTTCATTAAGTACTCTATAGTCGATACACATGCGCCAAGAACTATCTCCTTTCCTTACCAAGAGCACAGGTGAAGAAAAAGGAGATTGACTAAGTCTTATAACCCCGGACTGTAATAACTCTATTACTATTTTTTCAATTTCAGTCTTTTGATAAAATGGATATCGATAAGGTCTAACACTAACTGGTGTTGTATCTGGTTTTAAGGTGATTTGATGGTCATGAGACCTTGAAGGGGGAAGGCCTTTAGGTTCATCAAAAACTTTAGTGAATCTGTGCAACAGATTTAAGATATCCTTAGGTAACTCAGTTACCACTTCTTGGGGCTGAAGAGATGTTATTTGCAAAAGTAGACCTTTGGAATGGGCTCAGGTGAGTTTAGCAATCTCAACATCATCAACTAAATTGCTAGAGGTAGAAGCTAAACCCTTCAAATAGGTTAAACTATCTTTATAAGTAAATTGCATGTGAAGCTTACCAAAATCCCATAAAATGGGACCTAATGACAGCAACCATTGGATTCCCAAAACCACATCACAACCACCCAGGTCCAAGGTCAGTAACTCAATTTCAAAGGTTGTACCTTGCACATGCAAAGGCACTCCCTCACATCGTCCTATACTGTTGATCATGTCACCATTTGCAATTTTGACTGGTCTGGGAATAGACTGTTGAATCAACAAGCCACACTTCTTTGCAACTGTAGTATCCACAAAGTTGTGGGTACTGCCAGTATCGATTAAAATGGTGACCCACCTCTTCTTTAGTTGACCAAAAACCCTCATGGTCCTCAAGCTAGGTGTCCCCACCATAGCTTGCACAGAGATGGAAGTAACTGTGGCCATATCTTGCACATCTGGATCAGGTATGGTCAAGGGTTGATCAAAGTTTTCCTCAAAAGCCAATGGTTCCAACTGAGATAAATCCATGCTTCCAAGACATACAATCTTGGCCTTGAACATTTATGACCCTGCTGCCATTTGTCATCACAGAAGAAACAAAGCCCCTTCCTCCTTCGATCTTGCATTTGAGAGTCTGTCAGTCTTTGATAAGAAAGTTTAGGAGGAAATTGTACTTTAGAATTGACTAGCGGGGGTCCCAAAATGGAAGGAGTCAGAGTTGGTTTTTGTGACATAACTGGTGTGTCAAAGGAATTATTCCTCCATGGTCTTCTTGTGGTCATAACATACTGCTCCTAAATCTTGGCTAGCCCAAATGCATCATTTAAATTTTTGGGACTTAACATCCTCACAGGTAGCCTCACTTCATCCCTTAAGCCACTTAAAAAACAGCTCAATTTATTCTTTTCAGAAATGCCCCTTACTCTATTTGAGATTAACTCAAATTCAGTTTTGTAAGCTGTGACGGATCCTACCTGCTTCAATCTTGTTAGGGATTCCATGGGATCATCATAGGGAGAGGAGCCAAACCTGACTTGAATTGCTTGGGTCAGATCCTCCCAAGAATGGAATAATCTTGCGTCACTGGCATCTTGAAACCATACTAATGCTTCCTCATCCATATGGAAGGAGGCAATAAAAATTCTTTGTCCTGGTGGCACTTGGTGGTATAAGAAATATTGATTAGCCCTATACACCCAAGCCGAGGGATCCCTACCAAAAAATCTTGGGAACTCAATCTTGATTCCCCTTAAGATGGTTCTATCACCTGAGTCTCGAAAGTGTGTGTCATCCCTACTGCCATGTGTGTCATGTACATTCCTTGCAACCTCCTCAGGACCCACTGAATCATTCAGAGAAATTTTTGAGATTTGTTGTAGAATTTCTGTAAATCGTTTATCTTGGTTTTCGCGGTCAAGTCTTGCAGTTTCTTGCTGTTGAACCAAGACAGCAATGGTTTCCTCAATCTGCTTTTGTTGACGATCATGCTGCTGTCGAAGCTGGTTTAAAGAATCAACCACTTGAGCATAGGAACGTGTGCCTTCTGCCATGGCTCTAGATACCAATTGTAATGGACCCAATTCGTAATACTGTCTTAGAGAAAGAAAGAAGTACTGAAAGTTGGGAAGAATTACGTAAGAACAAGAAGGAGGGAGAGAAACCGAGAGAGAAAGGGAAGAGAAGATCAAGAGAATTCAATTCATGAATATATTCGTGCCTTTCTCTTTCATTCAATCTGTTTTTATAGTTACAGTAATATCGAACGACACCGTTCCATACTCCCATCAAAACGTGCGTTTCATTTATTCCCTTATGAGCTAAACGACCCGTAGCACTTACTAACTCTATTACAAAGTAAACGGCAACTTTATTACAATGTAAACGGCACTTGAAGTAAACTATCAACAGAATTAACTAACAGCCTTTTCATGTCTGCTGTCTTCATCACGATTGGCTTCCTGTTGGTTCAGACAACTACAGATGCATGTTGCAGGTGTTGCCCTCGTACGAGACGGACGAGATGCCAATCTGGGGCTTCTACAGGTCATCCTCGGAGAGGCCCACAGGATCGCCTGAGACCCACCCTGGGACGTGGGCTCCGTGATGCGGGAGCTGTACTTGTTGAGCTTGAGGGTTTGGGTGGTGGGGAGTGGGGATGAAGAGTCCACGGTGACAGATGGTGGAGGTAAGAGGACATAGACGCTCGGAGAGAGAAGGAGGTGCGGTGACTACTTTGGTGGCGACTTCGATGCCCATATTTGGAGGGAATCAGGGTAGGGTGCGGGGTCGGGGCTCCTAGAGTGGCTTGCATGGTGGCGCCCCGTGGGGTTTATGGTGGGAACTGGGCCCTTTTAATTTTTTTGTCTTTTGTGGAGAGTTGTGAAGTTTTTTGGCAGTTTTGTGAGTATGGGTGTAATTTCAAACCTAAAAATCGGTTTTGAACTGGTCCAGTTCGGGACCGGTTCATATATCGGGACCGGTTCATATATTGTAAAAACTGGCCAGTTTTGGTCTGGTTTTGATTTTGGGATTTTTTGGCCTGGACCGGACCGGACCGGTTGATTAAAAATATATATAAAAATAATAATATTTATATTATTGTATATATAAGTTTTATACAAAATATTATATATATATATATATTAATAATTAATATATATAAGTTTTATATATAATGTATAATTATAAATTTTTATGTGAAATTTTTATATATAATATATAAAATTATATATATGAAATAATATCATATATGAAATAATTTGTTATTATAATTTATAAATTATTACATAAAATGTTAATAACTTAATACTAAATCACTAAAAGTTTATAATTAATACTAATAGTCTAATATAGACTAATGACTATAGTTATACTTATAATTAATACTACAAGTTTTTACTAAAAGTTTATAACTAATACTAATATTAAATATATAGTTTATAACTAATACTTATATATAACTTATAACTTATAACTATATCAATAGTCTAATATTAAAATTATTATATAGTCTAATATATTATTTAGCTATACTAATATATAAGTCTATAACTAATAGTTATAGACTATTTAACTAATACTAATAGTCTAATATAAACTATAGATTATAGTTATACTTATAATTAATACTAAAAGTTTATAACTAATACTAATATATAACTATACTAATAGGCTAATATTAATACTATTATATAGTTTAATATATTATATAGCTATACTAATATACAAGTCTATAACTATTTAACTAATAGTCTAATACTAATAGTTTAATATAGACTATAGACTAAGACTATAGTTATACTTATACTAATATAGTTATACTAAATCACTATAACTAGTACTAATATATAACTATACTAATATGCTAATATTAATATTATTATATTGTCTAATATATTATATAGCTATACTAATAGAGCAATGCTACGTACAGTCCCCAAATGTGGACTGCAATACAAGCCTAGGCTATTTTAACTTTAAATTTTTTAAAATTACAAAATTATCCCTCCTAAAATTATGTTTTCTCTTATTTAATAATGTGTCTGCACATGCAGTCCCCACTTGAGGACTGCAAATAGAATTTCTCATACTAATATATAAGTCTATAACTATTTAACTAATATTAATAGTTTAATATAGACTATAATTATAGTTATACTAATATAGTTATACTAAATCACCATAACTAATACTAATATATAATTATACTAATAGGCTAATATTAATACTATTAGACTAGTCTAATATATTATATAACTATACTAATATATAAGTCTATAGCTATTTAACTAATACTAATAGTTTAATGTAGACTACAGTTATAGTTATACTAATATAGTTATACTAAATCGTTATAACTAATACTATTATACTAATATATAACTTATAACTATACCAATAGTCTAATATTAATACTATTATATAGTCTAATATATTATTTAGCTATGCTAATATATAAGTATATAACTAGTAGTTATAGACTATTTAACTATTTAACTAATACTAATAGTCTAATGTAGGCTATAGATTATAGTTATACTTATTATTAATACTAAAAGTTTTTACTAAAAGTTTATAACTAATATCAATATTAAATATATATTTTATAACTAATATTAATATATAACTAGTCTGATATAGACTATAATTATACTTATACTAATATATTATATAGCTATACTAATATACAAGTCTATAACTATTTAACTAATATTAATATTTTAATATATTATATAGTTATAATTATACTAATATATAAGTCTATAACTATTTAATTAATACTAATAGTTTAATATAGACTATAGACTATAGTTATACTTATACTAATATAGTTATACTAAATCACTATAACTAATACTAATATATAACTATAGTAATATGCTAATTTTAATACTATTAGACTAGGGTATATTAAATGTATTAAAAATATATATATATATTATATAGCCTAATATATAAAATATTTGACTATAGTATATTAAATGTATTACAAATATATATATAGTTATATTAAATCAGTATAATCAATATAATCTATTAAATGTATTACAAATATGAAATATATATAAATTTTAATTATCATTTAAAATAAAAACACATTGAAAATAATTAAATTTGAATTAAATAGGAAAGGGCCAAAGGAAAACGGCGTCGTTTTCGTCTATTTGAAAACCCATCAATAAATCTGAAAACTTCATCTCCTTCCGCCCTCGTGAATCCTTGATCAAAAGCCTCACAAATAGGGATGTAACTGGTCCGGTCCGGTCCGGTTTTGGACAAAATCTAGGACCGAACCGGTATGTACCGGTTTTGTATTTTTCAAAACCGATTACGCACCAGTTACCCTCATAAACCGGTACTTCCAGTTTTACCGATTTTCGGTCCGGTTTTTCGATTTTTTTAAAATGTAAGTTTCACAGTTTCATGTTAACCATCCACTGATCTAGGCCTCAAAATGGGCAATGGGCATGGTTCAATCAACGAACAAGGACCTGATCAACCCAATCGGCAATAATAAACTTTAAACACAATAATAAATTTCGGATTCAAAAACCAAATCTATATTGGATTGAGATCAATAGGATTCAAAAACTGGTGTTTGCAAAGAGTTGAGGAAAACATAATTCTAATGAACAAACAATTGGTTCCATCACTCCAAGTGTAAGTTATATTTTCAGTGTGGGTGGGTGGGTGGGTTTTGTTTGCCTCTTTCATCAAATTACATTTTATGTTTCAGATTTGTGTACTTCAGCTTAAGGTTTATTTATTTGTTTTTGGGTTTTTGAAACAGCAAATCGAGCTGTGGAAGTGAATGAGATGTGGCGAGCCCGACAAAAAGAGCTAGAGCTGGATGATAGATGTAAAGGCAAATTTAGAAATGGAAGCAGTGATAGCAGCAGCCATATTGACAATTACGGTGTAAACAAAAACTCTTGTAAATGTTAACAATACAAGTGCTTCATGTTCATCAAGTGAAAGAGTATATGAGAGTGACTCTTCAAGGGAAGATGAAGAACTTGAGGAGTATGCTAAATCACAAAACCCAATCAATCCAATCGGCAATCACATATTCACAAAAATCTCAATATCACAAAACCCAATCACAAATAGATGAAATCATAAAACCCAATTACAAAAATCATAGTAGGCTAGTATGTAATTTCAAAAAAAGAAAATACTTACTGGGGGGGGCCGGGGGCAGATCGACAAAGAGACTGAGATAGGGGCTGAGAGAGTTGAGAGAAGAGAGATTGAGAGCGACAACGAAAGAGTTAAGAGATGAGAGAGTGAGAGGCGGGAGAGTTGAGAGTGAGAGACGGGACGAGAGACAGAGAGGGCAAGCTGCGAGAGGTGAGGGGCGAGGCTACGAGAGCAGAGGGCTGAGAAGTGAGAGACGAGCGGCTAAGAGGCAGGAGAGTTGAGAGTGAGAGACGAGAAAATGAGAGACTGGACGAGAGACGGAGAGTGCAAGCTGCGACTGCGAGAGGCAAGGCTGCGAGAGCAGAGGGCTGAGAAGTGAGAGACGAGCGGGGGAAAGTGATCAAAGAGAAATATCTACTTTTTCATTTACGATTGACAGATAAAATCAGTTAAAACACATGATTGATCATGTGAGGGTAGGGCTGCAACCCGACCCAGAACAACTAGGTTTGCACCCGACCTGACCCGAATTCCCCATTTGAGGTGCCAAACCGAATCGACCCGACCAGAATAAAATAGAATCGGGTCGAACCCGTATGACCCAACATTTACCCAAAAAAAAAAAAATCGAACATTCTACACATCAATTTATCTCAAATTTGAGGACAAATAGACAAAAGATAATTTTTCTCTTCTTACGCTACCGACAGGAGAAAAATAAAAGAGAAATTTTTTTTTCTCAGGAAACAAACACAGAGACAGAGAGAGAGAGAGAGAGAGAGAGAGGATAAATACGGGAACCCGAAAACTTCCCAGAGCTGTATCTCGTCATCCTCATAGTTCCCTAGACATGGTTTTGTTGTAAGGCTAAAAAACGGTGTCATAGACCTTCAGGGATGAGAAGATGAAGAAGGTGAGCATCATTCAGTTTGGGTACTCCTCTCTGATCTTTAAGATCAAAAGGGTACCCATACCTGTTGCCAGGCTCCAAATCCATGAGAACAGCGCATTGCCCACCTTGGATGTGAAGGATCTCACGCATCTTCGACCCACCACGTTCTCTCCCTTCATCCCGCAACAGACCCAAAGTCCCAAACACATCCCCAGCCCCACCACTCCCTCTTCAACCCACGGGCCTACCTAAGAGCAGAAAACCTAAATCTTACCCCGAGAGAGAGAATGCACCTCAGCAATGACAGAAGGCGGTGATGGCAAACGCGAGTCTTCGTTTTCGAGCCAGATGTTTTCGTTTTTGAGCCTTTGACAGGGTTTTTCTTTCGGTTTCGACGGATTGACGGGTTGTTGGTATAAAACCCTTAATTAACTTTTGACCCGATGAACCCGTGTTTGTTTGGGTTGAAAAATGTGGGTCTTCGGACGGATCGAGCCAAGGCCCTTTTTGCACAGGCCTACGTGAGGGTTATTTTTATATATATTTTTGTTTAAGTAAACAAACACGTGGCCATTTCCGGAGCCAATGCATGCATGTCAGCCTGTCAAACAAAGACCAAGGATGTTTTGTTGGAAGAGTACTGCTAGAGCCACCGCTGGGAGCTACAGCTGGCTTTAGCATGTATTTTTTCATGTGTTTTTTTTTCAGTTATTTTTTATAGAGATTTTTTTAATACTTTTAAATATTTTAAAAAAATAAACTAAATTTAGAACATTATTAAAAAACACTTCTTTAATCAAAAAGTAAAAAATAATCATTAAAAAATAATTTCTTAATCACGAAGTAATTTGCTTCATGATTAAGAAATTATTTTTTAATAATATTATGAATTATTTTTTAAATATTTAAAATTATTAACAAAATCTATATAAAAAAAGAGCTAAAAAAAAACACATAAAAATAAAACACTAATGCAAGCGGAAACTCCCAGCGAGATGCTTAACATTTTTCTTTGTTGGAATTCCAACTACATCACGGCATCTTCACAATATATCAGTTTCCATATAATTCTCTCTTAAAAATCGTTTTATGTAACTGTAGAGACGTGAATCCAATAACATTTAGTTATTAACTTATTTAGAGAATAAAATTTGCACAAGTCCTAAAGAGACAAGTCTCATGCAAGTCTTTATAAAAAAGTAAAAAAAAAAAATATTATTTAATAGTAAGATATATATTTTTACAAATAACTTGTATGAATCTTGTATATTTGAGAATTATATACAGCATTACTCTAATTTTAGATATACCTTATCTGCTAGCCATTTAGGCTCAATTTGTACTGAGGGAAAATGCTACATGCCCCGCTGGGGCTCTCGCTGGGCATGTAACATTTTTTTATCTATATTGTTTTCGTTTTTTTTATATAAATATTTTTTAATAATTTTAAATATTTTAAAAAATAAAATAAAAATTATAAAAATATTAAAAAATACTTTCTTAATCATGAAATAGAATAAAAAATAATATTTATTCTACTTAGTGATTAAGGAAGTATTTTTTAATATTTTTTTTTTTACTTTCTGATTAAGGAAGTATTTTTTAATGATATTTTAAATTTATTTTATTTTTTAAAAGTGTAAAAAAAATCTATATAAAAAATAAATTAAAAAAATATACATAGAAAAATACTTGTTAAGCCCAATGGAAGCCACAGCGAGACTGTAGCATGTCCATTTTAAATATTTAAAAAAAATCATAATATTATTAAAAAATATTTTCTTAATCATGAAGTAAAATAAAAAATTATAAAAAAATATTTTTTATAATTTTTTATTTTATTTCGTAATTAAGAAAGTATTTTTTAATATATATTTTTTTACTTTCTGATTAAAAAAGTATTTTCTTAATAATATTTAAATTTATTTTATTTTTTTATAATATTTTAAAATATTAAAAAATTTATATAAAAAATTATTTAAATAAAATACCTATAAAATAATCTACCGCCCCCAGCGGGAGCTCCCAGCGGGGGTTGTAGCATCACCCTTGTACTGAGCCACCATTGCTAGCTAGTATTATATGTTAATCATACATAATAAGATTCAGATACTATATATATAAATAAATAAATATATATATATATAGATATATATATATATATATATATATCTATATATATATTTGTGAATAATACTAAAAATCGCGTTCTTATATCATTGTCATTCTGTTATATAAAATGTGGTACTTTTGTTATTTTTGGATCATTTCTTATTTGTTTTAAATAAAAATGTAAAGATTAATGGGCAATACTACTTCATCATAGTGGAATAAGAGTATGATGTAAATTTAGTTTGTAGATTTCTTTATTTTTAAACCTTTTCACTTTAATATGGATATATATAAATAATAATTACTAGGTATTTTGGACTCTAGAATATAAACATACGATATTCACATTCGTTGATAGAATGAGAATTCTACAAATAGTTTGAGAGTGTTAATTAAATAAAACAAATGATCAGATAAATATTTACTTAATTCTAAATTAAGGCCATACGTACATGCAGTTCAGATCAGATCAAGGGATAACTGATCTACATCAAATTAATAAATAAAATAAGTTATAAGGTTGAGCATTATAACAAAATCAACTTTTTGCCACGACGACTTTTGCCGAAATAAGCATAAAAAATTGCGATAAAACACCAATACTGACAAAATCTCATGGCCGCTGGTTTGTAAATAATAAAATACCAATTTAAGTATGAAATTTGGCAAAAGTATAATTTGTCACAAATGTCTACTTATTACTAGGGCTGCAAACGGTCTGGTCTGGTCCGGTCCGGTGATGGACCCATCATTTTTCCGGACCGATCCGGTCCAATCGATCTGACTTTTTTTTTTTTTAAATAATTAATAAAAAAAATTTATTTAAAATACTAAATTAAATTAAGTGACTTATTAATATAGATTATGTAACAAACTCAATAAAAAAATATTTTATATGGTGAATGATAATAAATTAGATGAAAATTATATTATTAATTTATATAATTACTATATAATTAACTAATTGATATTATATATTTATTAATTCATAGAATATTAACAAGTGTTAATAGCATATTTAAAATTTTATATTGTTAATAGTGATAGGTTAGATGAAAATATATATAAAATATTGTTAATTTATAGAATATTAACAAGTATTAATAATATATTTAAAAATTTATATTGTGAATTGTACAATTATTATATATAAAATATATATATATTTTTTAATTTTTCATTCGGTCCGGTCCGGTCCGAAAAAACCGTGGACTGGACTGAATGTTTTCGGTCCTCTAAAATGTGGATCGGACCGAACCGGTCTAAGTTTCGGTCCGACTGGACCGTTTATCACCCCTACTTATTACGATAACTCCAGTCATTGCTAATAAGAAAAAAAATTGTCAGAAATATGTCTATCAGATCATTCAACATCACACACTATACTTAATTGCCGCGCAGATATGTTGCCACAAAAATATTTTTTGCATCAAGAAATTCTGTCACTATTTCATTTCTCCTACAAACAGTAATCGCCACAATAGATTACTATTGGCTGCATACGTCGCCACAAAAATTTATCTCCTGAAAAGAGGCATCATCAAAACAAGAGTTTAACCATGAGAAGTATCGTTGTAAATTGGTTCTATTAACAAGTTGATACCGCGGCTAAAACACAATTACTGCAACCAGACATCACCAACAAAAATTTCTCTTGACAAAAAGTTTCATTGAAAAAGCTATAATGGTCGATTTGATCCTGCATGCAGGTCTAAAATGTTGTCACTAAAACATCTTTTTCTTCAAGGATACATTGTGGGTAATAGAACACTCCAGCTATATATATATATATATATTGGATTGCATTTGAGGGAGAAATATTTACCGCTCATTACATTAGTCAAATTTAATGCCCATATTTGCTACCTGTAATGGTCTTTGACCATCATTTTTCCAATGATTTTTATAGATCTTTACCATTGTTATAATGATTAATATGACATAATGGTCATTAATGAGTACCTAAGATAGAATGTTCACACAATCTGATATACTTTGTTGATAACACTGCTACAAAAATGCCATCATCATAAAAACTGAATTGATATAAACTCTATCAACTCCAAAACTAGCTAAAACACTTCCATATATACACACATAGTTTATATATTACTTATGTTATCATTAAACATGATCCACATAAAATGCCAACTTCACAATCAGCCAATATAAATAACATAGCAAAATAGGAATTTCCAACAATATGGCAACTTGCATAAGCACTTCATACATCTAGATTCAAGAATTGCATGGTGAATAGTTTGATTTACTGGTCAAAAACATGAGCTGTGGTCTTGGCTCAAAAACACCTTTCCTCCAATTCACTTAGTCTCTCAGGTAGCATTATGTCTTTAAAAAAAAGTCCATTTCAGTCCCCTTGCTAATTGATCGAGACCTGTTGCATAAAAATAACAAGAAAACCTTATCCATTACTATCATGTTATCAATAAATTTCCAAACTAGCAGACTTGAATAACTCTAAGTAGAGATAGCTCATCAGTAACTTTCTACCCTTAATGATAGTTTCTGGATTTATTTAATGATTATGTAATATTTAAGAAGTTTTGTTTTAAAAACATCAATAGATTTAACCACTTACGTAATTGTGTTCTGTAGTATCGGTGATAAATCTACCTTTCTTTCTTGACCAATGCACTTTTTTATAAAAAGCTACTAAATTAGGGGCTTGTTCATTCTTCATCATCAAAGGATTTGTTAGGTACTCCAATCACATAGGCAAGAAATAACTCTATGTCTACACAACAAATTAGCTCAACAAACACTCAGAAATAGAATATTAGCAGATATATTGAAGTCAACTACCATTTGCTTCATAAGTGAAAAGCAAATAACAACAATTGGATATACTTGAAACAATCTTACATGATTGGGCTCCATTGTCAACAAATGCCTGAAACATAATGAAAAGAAGTTTTCAGATAAAGTGCTTTGCCCAGTCAACGAAGGGTGGGATTAACAAGATAATTTGAAGGGAATGCATAATTCAAAATGACTCCAATATAATTCCATTGCATATCAAATTCTTGCATAAGTTTTCAAATAAAGTGTTTTGCCCAGTGATGAGTGAACTATAGAGCAGTTGCTTTGTCTCCAGAAGTTAGAAAAAGTTCCACTCTAGGATACATTACTCTAGCTTACATTTCCTAACTCTTAACGGCACCCAAACATGAAGTTTCAAAGCCTCAAAAATTCATTTAGCAAAATATCAGACATGCAAAAGGCTAAATGATAAAAATTGAACATATTATATGCAAGGGTCATCATGGTAAAATCTCACTATAGCAGCAATTGAACCAGTATACATAAAAGCAGGTTTACGGATTACCGAGAGATATTGGCAATTTCAGTGCATCAATACAGAGGCAAAAGAAATAAGCTCCTACTGAGTAAGAGCCATCAACAACCATGAGATCAATACCTCAATCACAACAAACACAACCTCGACCAAACCAAACTAATATCTTTCACAGTTAAAAAGGGAAAAAGGATTCCAAGTTTAATCTGTCTCCCATCCCTAACTTTTCTAATCAAACAAATTTCTTAAAATAATTATTTTAAAAATTCAAAGTTCAATTCTTTAGAATCATCAACATCAGATCAATGCATCTTATTCAGTCGCAGTTCGATAAAGCAACAAAACCGATTAAGCTTCTATATATACCAAAAATCATAATTGAATCAATAATACCCATATCCAAATTCAGAACTGTTGTGAAATACTATACAAAGCACACACACCAATGATGACAAATAAAGTAAAAGCAACACAATCAAGAACACGACACAGTATTTACGTGGTTCGGCAAATTGACTACGTCCACAGGAGCTGCAGAAATCTTATTAACCAGAGGATATTACAATCACTCAATCTCACACTCTGTAGGGTTTTTTGCTCTCTCACACAATATGCACTCACAAAACAATTGTTCTCTCTCAAAATATGCTTAAGGATGTCCAACACAAGTCTAATATGACATATATATAGTGAGTGGCGCTGGAAACCCTAATCTGGCAAAATTTGCGTACTTCGCTCGAGCAGAGTGTCAAGCGCGACTCCAGCGAACAGCCAAATGAACATTGGCTAGAGCGGGGTGTTAAGCGAATACTAGGGTTTGTGTCTCGCTCGAGCAGAGTGTCGAGCAAGACTCGAGCGAACTCTCTTTGACTTGCCTACGCTCGAGCTGTCTGTCGAGCGAGGTCGAGTGAAACTTGGCTCGAGCCAACAGTCGAGCGAAACTTGGCTCGAGCCAACAACAGTCGAGCCAACTTCAGCAAACACATTTTTCAGCTCCAAAACCAGCCTCCACATATACCCCAACAAGAACAAAATTGATAATCCGTGAATTAAAAGCAATACATATATAAAAATAACTGAGTCATAACTTTTAACAAGGAAATCTGTTAAATCCATTTTGCATGAGCATCTAATCTGCTTAAAATACCAAAAAAAAAAAAAAGCACCAAAAGCTAATTTGTTCGATGGTTGTGAAGATCAGAGGAAGACAACAAAAAGGCAGCACCGATGCGACACAGAAAATCGTAGGGACAATCCACAAAACCCATGGATTGCACATCAGAACCCATTTCAAAGAACTCTTCATGTGAAACAAAAAAGAAAAAGAACTCAGAGTAAGTGCGCGTATACGTAAGGAATCAAACGAGAGAGAGAGAGAGAGAGAGAGAGAGAGAGAGAGAGAGCTTACCGGCATGAGGGAGAAGAGGGAAGGGAGTGAGCTTACCGGCATGAGAAAATAAGCTTCCCGACTGATTCAATTGTTTTTTGAGTTGGGATAAAAGATTCCAAGAAGGCAAGCCCAAGGTAGGGGAAAATGCTACGAAGTGGAGTTAGGGTTTGTTATTTGGGAGAGAAGAACAAAAACAAAAGAAGCCGACTTATTCAAATTTTTTATTTTTTTAGCATCAAGCGGGACGGGGCAACGAGAGCATCAAGCAGTGGACGTGGCATTATTCTTAAATTTTTATTAGTTTTTACGACGAGTTAATATCGCCGCAAAACTAAGTTAAAACAGGTTTGCCCAGTAAGTTTATTTTCGGCGTTAAATAGTCGTTGCAAAATCTAATAACCTCGTCGCAAAAACTAATAATCGAAAAGTATTTATGGTTATTTGCAGCGAGAAAACGTCGTCGAAAACCAAATAACCTTGTCACAAAAACTAATAACCCACAAAAGGAGAGCATGTCTGTTGAGTTTATTTGTGGTGACTTTTTGTTACCATAAAAAGCGATTTTTTTGCCGCAAAAAGTTTTTTCCCATAAAGTTTTATTTGCCGACGTGATTTCGTGGCAAAATGCTAGTATTTTTCTCACAAACACTATTTGCCACGATCCTATATCGTGGGAAAATAATTTGTGGGAAAAACCCTTATTTGTTGTAGTGAGCTGATCATCAAGCTTTCTCTACAATGGTGTTTTTTTTTGTTTTTTTTCATGTACCTAGCTCGCATGTTACAAGCTTCTGTCTTTTTCTTACGAAGGATTAATATGCATGGCTCTCAAACGAGAAGAATATCTTGAGAAGGTAAAAGAAGACCCCATGCATCCATATGTTTCTAGCTATCCCCTCATGAATCTCTAAAATCTATTTTTTATTTTGTTGTATAAACGTGAAGTCACTACGTATGTAATTATTCCAAAACCTTAAGTGATGGATTTTTATTATCTATTGTATAGCGTGACAATAAACATCCTTAATTTCTCCTGTATTACAAAGCAAAAATGAATGAGCTCATATATAGTTTGTTGCCTGTGTATATATCGCGATCGATTCATTACAAAGAGCGTTTTCTTTAATTAGTCATGTCTCATGATCATCTTTTATACAAAGCGTAGGCTCAGGTGATCAATGTAGCACATGACTAATAAATTTGCAATGTGATCTCTATTTTTAGGGAGGCTCAATCACTACGCCATGCCTGCATGTAATATCCTCCCCCATGCATGCAATTACCTATCTGCATAAACGTACGCGTAGGGTATGTGGTCGGAAAAGGTATATGATTCGTGGTAAAAGGGTTTTTCTCACCAAACTGTTACATATGAGACTCGTGACTTAAAATTGGTGACATTAAGGGCAGGTTTAGGGGGTGAGATGAGACACAAAATTCTCATCTCATCATTACACATTTTTCAAATCCCCATACAAAATATAATAATAAACAATTCAACTTTTTCAAATCTCAATTTAACTTTTTCAATTTCTAATACAATAATAATATTAAAATATAATATTTTAAACTTTCAAACAAAATACAAAATTCTCATCTCATTCCTCAAATATGTCCTTATCTTTTTCCTACCAAAGCACCAACTCGTGGAAAATACTATTTTTTCCCACCACATCACCTGCGGAGAAAGGCCATGGATATCGTGGGAAATGAGCAACGAAATCGGAAGATTGGTGAGGAATACAACATTTTCCCATAGCTTGGTGGGAAAAACTTCTTCCAGCAAAAAAAGAAAAAGAAAAAAAAGGAAAGGTATTTGCCGCAAATACGTCTCACGAAAAATGTTAAAAGAATTTAAAAAAAAAATGTAAAAGCAAAAAAAGAGCCATCTTACATAGATTTCTGTGTAATAATACTACTGTTCCTCTTTTTGAAAGAGTCCAACTTGTAAGAATACTAAGCTCCTACCTACAACCCATGTTTTTGGGCCATGAATACTGATATTATCAATTAAATTTATGATCACCTCTAAATAACTCATGTACATTATATACCTGCTTTGACAGGGACAAGCTCGTGTATCCAAGCCTTTGGTACTCGAGCTTGGACTGAAAAACCCCATAAACTCAAGTATTGAAGGCTTTCAACTTGACGGACCATCAATAAATAAAACCAATACCGTATCAGATTACTCCAACTAAAAATTCAGATAATCAACATATATAACATAATTAATACAATAATTTACAATTCTGTCAACAGAGTTAACTAATCAATTAAGGCCATGAAAATACATTAATATTTGTAAATAGAATCCAAGTATAGAAGGGAATTACCAACATGGTTAGTAATGTTCATAACAAATTCTTGTGCACCTACCACACAAATTCTTATGCTTGGGACATATAGACACGTTACTGCAACAAACACATGCAGCTTTTGTGTTCTCCAATTCATCTCCATTCATGTCATTCTATAAAGTGTCAAAAGTCCACAAAGCATAGTGTCTCATAATAAAGAAGAAAATCAATAGACTAACTTCTATATTATAAGCCCAGATAGAGTTGAATTGTTATGTTGTCGTCTTTCATAATCCTATTACCCCATTCTTGAGGCGATTTAACCTTTGGAGCTGTAGCTAAGTATTATTTATTTTTCATCACTCCTAAACCATACTAGTCATTGCTTACATAAAATTTGTCTAGCATACCACAATAACCAGCCATATAAAAACCCCATGTTTCTAATTCATACAAAGCCACCTAGAACAATACCTTTTCTTGCTGCCATATATATATATATATATATATATATATTAATTTTGTTTATTTTTCCTGGCCTATAATTCATACCACAACAATAGTATTCACAAACTGAACAAGATTATTGAGAAACTCAAAAAATAAACAAGATCTACTTTTCTCATGACAAGAAATATATCACTTTCAACAAAAAAAACTAGGTTATCTTCCATCCAATTTTAGAACAAAATTAAAGTAAGTTGTATTTGTAAAAGAGAAAGTTAAAGAAAAAAGGCATTCAAAAGATGTTAGCCTTTTCACAACCTTAACAATTAAATGTATAGTTCCAAATGGTCGAGTAATTCATCCTATATTCAGGCCTACATAATTTAATATAAAATGTTCTTTGAATTCATCTAAAATGCCTAAAACTCAATGTATCAACTGAATGATATTGCGTAGACACTAAATTTTGAACCTCATATAAGGGGACAGAGAGATAAGCATATATTTTTGAACTAAAAACCTTTCAAATAAACATGTAAAGAAAGAAAGAAAGAAATAATAGAACTAATAACAATATAAGCAACTAAAATATAAGCTAAAACAGAGTTGATGCCACGTAACTCTTTCTTAAACATACTGCTAGATATAGTAAAACACATTGGATTTGAAGCACCCACAATAATATTTGTAGCCTCAAGCATAATTTTAGATATACCATATCAAGTTCCATTTATTTCGTTACATTCAAAAGCATAACACAACCCAACCAAGCATACCAACAACATTCAATATGAGTGAAGTTAATCCCAACCAACCAAGCATACCAGCAACAAACTCACTACAAGTACTCCATCATTCAATCCCAAAACTTCAAGAAAACTCATCAATAAACATAGTCCAAGTCAAACATAATCACGCATTTAGAAATCATTTCCATGCTCACACATCCAATATGAGTGAAGTTAAAAATTAAATATTAAATCCATCAACTACAAACAATCCAACCATTACATTACTCCAATATTTAGCATCAATTCATAGGATTCCACTTCACACTCCCTTATGCATAATCTAATAATGTCACAATCCAACAACATCACAAACCACACCAGCTTTCTTCAGTCTACCACATCAACACAATCAATTTATAAAACAAATATGTCCATAATTTAACACACACAACCAATCATATAAACAACCTAGAGGAGATAAAGAGAATAGTTGTTATACCATAAACAATCTAGACGTGGCTACAATGTTGCTTGGGGCTGTAGTTGTTGCTTCTTGCCGCTTGAGGAGGTGTCCAATGGGTGGCCGGACAACCACAGAAGTTGTGGCCAAAGGCATGCTCGTGGTGGTGCTACATCGTGGTGGTTGATGGCGTGGGTTTCCATTGGACTGACCAAGAGGAGGGGCTGGGTCACGGGGGGGACCTCAATTTCAAGAGGCCAGCCGTGAGACATGGGAGGAGCAGTCGTGGGGTTGGAGGTGGTTGATCTCGTGTGCGGTGGATGGTACTTGGCTTAGGGAGGAGGAGAACCGTGGGAAGAGAAAGGAGAGGAAGGGTTTGCTGCCTTGCATGGGGGCAGCCGGCATGCCTATGCTCTTGGTGAGGCTGTGCTGCTGCCATTCACGGCAGTGCTGGGTTGTTGTACATAGGGGAGGCGAGAGAGCTTGAAAGGGAGATGCCGAGAGAAGGAGAGAGAGGGATCCTCGGGTAGGGAAGACTAAGAGGGAGGAGAGGATTTTACCGACGGTGAGACGCGATGGCATTGGATGGATTGACGGTGGAGGCGGCAGCTCTTGCGTTGTGCAGATTTGAGCCGAGAGGGAAGGAAGAGGGTACGACGAGGGGGGGGATTGTCGGTTGGAGGGAAGGACAGAGTGAAAGAGGGGAAAAAGTGAGGGAAGGCTAGGGTTTAATCCTAGCCCTTAATTTAGGATCCCTAATTTAGATCTAATGGTGGAAATAAAACACATAAAGAGAACTAATGGAAAAATTATTTGAGGCGACACAAGTCGCTGCATAAAGTTATTTTTACTGACGACTTTTTGTGATCGAACGTATTTCTTGTCAAAAAGTTAATATTTATTTGCAGCAACACAAAGTCGAAGCAAAAGGTAGTTTTACCCACAATTTTAAAATCGTGGAATGTGAAGTTGTGGAAAAAAAAACATATTTTTCTCCACGGAGCTGATTTGTAACAATAGGTACGTATTTTCCATTAGCTTATATCATGGAAAAATAATTCATGGGAAAAAGAAAATTTTGTTGTAGTGACACTTAATTTCCCTTTCCTTTTTCTCCTAAAGAAAAAATTGATATGATCGTCTTCTTCTCTATGCTTGTCGAGATATTCTCATCCCTAGCTAGCTTAATTCCTCTCAGCTCGACCTACTCCCACTAATTCCTTCCATAAATATTCTCATGTATATAGGTTGGAAGAAACTAACAAGATCTAAAGTTTTTGGCAACCAAACAGCCACACCTGCCAGCTTACCGATCAATAAAGTCGCGATATAGTTGTTGATCTTTAGTACTGTAAATGAAGTGTTTCACACTGCCAACTCTTCGATAACTTGCAACAAATGAGAGGACTGCATTGGGTGCTCATAGGAGCTCTGATGCCTAAGTTAGAGAGATGTAGTCTCAATATAAGAGCGCAAGTAATCAAAAATTATCTGTTACTTTCAGGTGTTATTTATAGAGATGTTGAGGACGTAGATAACCATTAAATCTAAGGGCTCATCATGAATAATCCCTTAATAAGTGGACGAGATAACTACACTGATCTATCGGCCTTATCATATCATGTGGTTTTTGTCATGGGCCCTTGGGCCATAAGTCTCCCAGTCTTGGGCCCATAGGCCGAATCTGTCCACTAGTTGTGGGCTTATTGCCATGAGACCTAAACATCTATTCCAATTATCCTGCTAATTTTCTTTGTGTCAACATATTGAAAATTAATTTATTTTTAATTCGCATGAGAATACTTTACCCCACTAGCTTGAGGCAAGCAGGCGGTCTCTCAGATTTCATTTTCTCTTACCCTACTGAGGGTCCATGTTAACTAAGGTGTAGGTCTGAACTTCTCGCCGTACCTCAAAAACGTGGCCCACGTAATTGTTCGCGCGCTTTTATTCTCTCGTATTTAAAAGAATGGTAACCGACGGTGCTGTCACCCGTTTTGTTTCCCAAGAACCTCCTTATCATTGCTTTCCCCCATTTTTCATCTTCTTGATTCATTTCCTTTCTTCCATCTGTGCCACACTTTCTTGTTTTTACTTTCTCATGTTCTCTCTCATTTCCCTCTCAGTTTCTTCTTGTTATTTTCTTGCTTTGTCTCTCATTTCCTTCCCAGTTTCTTCTTATTACTTTCTCGCATTCTCTCTCATGGCTAGCCGCAGCTCCTCGCGTACTCCTAACCAACCTTCGGCCCATACTCCTGTGAGAGCCTCCTCCCAATCCGTCGCGGAGCCTTCTGACGGCCAAACCCCTCCATTCTTTGAAAGATTCACTTGGCATTCCATCCTCACAGAGTAGGACCTGACGTAGTTGTGGTCCACCTATCGCATCCCAGATTCTGTGGAGCTCTCCATTCCAGAGGGAGGATGCATCGATAAGGAAGGGTACACGAGATCTGTTGCTCTCCCAGTTTGTGCCCTAGCACACGATTTGCAATTCTCTTTTATTCGCCCAGTCCGTAATGTCTTAGACTTTCTGGGGTTGGCTCCCGCCCAACTTCATTCACATGCGTTGAGTGTTCTATTGTGCTCATGTGTGGTCTTCCGGATGACCTTGGAGCCTTTAGGGGAGATGTACCCAGATTTGACTGCTAAGAAATTCCTATCTTCTTACTCCGTCAAGGGATTACCAGGTAACATCTGTAGTTTCCGCGTTTGTTCACAACGCTTGGCAGTGTTTGAGCCCCTTCACTCTAATGGGAAATAATGGTAAAGAAAAGTTTTCTTTATTTCTGGTGGAGGTTGAGAATTTCCTGCCTCTGAAATGCACCTTCGAGATTTTCCCGTACATGCGAATTATAGTAAAGTCCTCGACGATAAAAGTCTCTTGCTAGAGCTAACTGACAAAGAACGCTCTCGCGTTGATATAGTCATCAACTCGGCTAAAGAGAATAACGACGGCCTGGGGACCGAGCAACTCCTGATCGCCGCCAACATCGACAGGTTCCTCGTGGTGCCTAACCGTGCCCATGTCAGGGGGCGTAAACTTAAGGTCGCGGCGCCTCCGGCAAAGAGGCGTGCTTCTCATTCTAGTGAAGACGGTGAGGATGAGACTACAGACTCCATCGTGGAGGTGAAGGTGGAATCAGCAAGGGTTGTGGCTTTTGATTCTAACATTGCTGTTGGGAGTGAGACGCCCAAAGCCTCTCCTTGAAGGTGTCGCCGCCAACATCACTAGGCTTTGGCAACCTCAATGGGCTCATAGGGAAAGCCCTTGTTAACCTAGCGATGACCTTTGACTTCGGCTTTCCCTCAAAGAGGTCCGGTTCAGTGAGTACTCCACCATTTGAGTTTCCTTTCCTTCTCTCCCCAACTTTGACTCCTAGTGGCAGCGAAATATCTGAAGACATTTATGACGCCTTTTCTATGGGCGTGTCTGGGATGGCCACGCCTGAAGCTGTTGACCCCCTAGTTGGCGGCACTCAAATCAACGTGGAAGACGGCGATGTTGAAACTTGTGGGGGGCAAGATTTCACGCCAAGTTCCCTTCCTACGACCATCTCGGGTGCTGAAAGCCCACCAATAGATCAAGAGAGGTTCTCTATTCCCTCCCTTTCTCCCTCTTCCTTTGGTGGTGATAGGGACTCCATGACTCCCTGAGAGGGGGTGGTTCCTCTTTGGAAGAGGTGAGGGAAGAGGAAGACAACTGATCAGGATCTAGTTGGCGATGAGAGTTCAGACGACCATGGGGAAGGGGCCAAAGGTGAAGGCCAAACTGCGTTTGAATCTGAGTTGGGAGTTCCAGCCGCCCTTTTCCTACCTTTGATGCATTCCTCATTAGGGGGAACTCATACGGCGGTTAGAGCAAGTGGGGTTGAGGGTGCTGCGCCCAAGTGTCCCTGACGCCGGACAAAATAAAGATTATTTTGCAGGCTAGTTTCAACAGATAATTCACAGAGAAGGAAGACAAGATAATCACCCAAAATACAGAGAAAATGACTTTGATGTTCAATTCAAAATTGTCAAATCCAAGAATGACGAAATCAACCCACAAGACAGGCCTTAATAGCTGAAAATCGATCATATCAGAATTTTATAAAAAATAGCAAAATCACAATAATCACACCAAAGTAAATATGTAATAAAAGAAGTAATCTGCCAAAAATTTGGTTCAAATCGGATTCAGAATTACTTCCTAAATGAAAAATGAAATATTACCATAAAAGACAAAAAATAATTAAAAACAAGGATTCAGAGGGAAAGCAGTGTGTTTTGGCCTCGAAAAAGATGCACACTGAGCATAGTTGGGTGACCACAATGTGTGTGCTGAAAAAATGTTTCCAAATTGGGGTCATATGCATGATTCTGATACATGTAACCAAAGTTATGGCCAAAATACCAAAATATATCCAAAACTACCCCAACCAAGGAAAGTTCACGCTTTCCTGCTATCTTTGTGCTAATCTGCCACCTCAACATATTTCAATGGAGTCAACGTGCAATCTGACAACTCAGCGTCATCTAAGTCGAATCCTATTGCATCAGTCCCCCTCCTCCCTCCAGGCCAGTAGCGAAGATGTCACAACGCTTAAAGATTCTCCCGTCCTTGGTATTGACTTACTTTCCAACTGATCTTTTTATCTGATTGTGGGTTGTTCTTGCTTGTGATGATCATCTCATTTGGCCCTTTATGTTGTGCAGGGCATGGATGACTTGGCGGCTTGGATTTTGAATGATTGCGCCCACTTAGAAGATGAGGTGCAAGAGAGACGAATTTGAGGGTTCTTCGCCAAGAAGGAGATAACTCGACTTCTAGTCAAGAAGACTGAGGTGGAGTGCTACTTGGAACAAGCTAATGGGCACATTCGTGCCTTAGAAGCCGACCTTGAGTCTCTCCACGATGAGTCGTGTGAGCTTCGCGCCCAGTCCCTCCAAGCTCATGACAGTTTTACTCTGCAGCTGTCAAAGTTGAAACGGGCATCTGCTAGGGCCCAAATATCCCTTTTGAGTGAGGCGCTTGCCTCCTTTCAGCAGTCACAGGTAGAGGTTGAGCAGTGCTGTCGGGAGTCTGCCCAAGCATTGTCTTCCTCCGAGGAGAGCACAAGTGTCTGAGGTACAGGGGAATTATGAAAGGTTCGCCGCCTATAAGAAGAACTGGGAGGAAACCGACGCCACGCTGGATAAGACGAACAGAATCATGATGCACTTAAACTCCACAGTAAAAAACAGAAGACGAAACTACATGAGTTAGAGTCCCAATTGGCTTCTGCCAATGGTGAGTTGATTCGTTTGCATCCACAAGTGGCTGCTGCCAGGACTGTTAGAGATCGGGCCTTCGAGTACAGCTATGGGGCTGGTATGGCTCGCTTACGAGCCCATTGCTGGCAAACCCTCGGAGGCTAGACCTGAGCGCCTTCAAACCTGACGTGGTGTCATTCAATTTGTGGACGCCCTGGGGCACAACACCATGCCTGACTCTTTTCCTACCTCGCCTTCTTCCTCCAAGCCTAGTGGGACTTCGATGTTACAAAAATAGCATCTCCTCACTAAACCTCCTTATCGTTAATGTTGTTTCTTTACTCCTTACTTTACTTACTTTTTGTTTGCTTGACAATGTTGGCCCTTGGTTTGGCCCTTTTTGTACATTGGTATAACTTTGGCCCTCGCTATGGCCTTTTATGTAGATTGGTATAACTTTGGCCCTCAACTTGGCCTTTCAATGTTGATGCGCCCCTTTTTGATGTGAGTCTTTTGGACTCAATAGGGGTCGTGGGGCCTTCTGGCCTTTACACCCATCAGCGAGTCTTTTGACTCGACTCTGGTGGTTTAATGTGTAGGGGTCATGGGGTCTTTTGACAGTTACGCCCATTCGTTGCACCTCGAGTCTTTGGACTCTACACTAGTGGCTAACTATTGGGGTCGTGGGGTCTCATTGCACCGTGAGTCTTTAGACTTGACACTAGTGGCTAACTGTGGGGGTCGTGGGGTCTTTTGACCTCCACTCTCATTCGTTGCACCACGAGCCTTTAGACTCGACATTAGTGGCTAACTGTGGTGGTTGTGGGGTCTTTTGACCTCCACGTCCATTTGTTGCACCGCGAGTTTCGGACTCGACACTGGTGGCTAATTGTGGGGGTCGTGGAGACTTTTGACCTCTACGCCCATTCATTGAACCGTAAGTCTTTGGACTCGACATTGGTAGCTAACTGTAAGCAAATGCATGATCTGAACAGTCATCCACCTTTATTGACTTGTCTCTTATCAACCAAATATAAATTTTGCAAAAATATCTATGGGTAAAACCTCTTTAGATGCTCGACGTTCCAAAGGTGCTGCAACTCATTTCCCTAGCCATCCTTCAGGCGGTAGGAGCCCGACCACGTAAGATCCTTCCCATCGTGGGCCGAGCTTCCCCTCGTCTTGGGTTGTCTCTCCCGTCTCCTTAAGCACCAACTTGCCCACTTTGAAGGACCTAGGCTTGACCCGCTCGTTGAAGTAGCGCTCAGCTTTTCTTTTGTTGAGGATGTTTTGGATCTCTGCTTCTTCCCTCTTCTCTAGTAGGTCCAGGTGTTCCTCGAGTGTCTCGTTGTTTTCAGCTTGGTTGAAGTGGTTGGTCCGGTATGTGGGCAAGCCAACTTCTACAGGAGCGGCTGTCGAGGTCTTCACGGTTGTCCTATAGGCCTACAGACCTCCTGGGAACTCTTCCTCCCATTCTCCCTTCTCGTTGCCAAGCTTCGTTTTTAGGATCCCGAGTAGGGACTTATTCGTTGACTCTGCTTGTCCATTGACTTGTGGGTCTCCTGGTGATGAGTATTTTACCTGCATGCCCAACTCTCGGCACCATTCCTTGTAATGCTCCTAGTCGAACTACTTCCTGTTGTGGGAGACTATACTGTTGGGATGCCAAACCTACACATGATGCTCTTCCATAGAAGTCTGGTGATGGTCTTCATTGTTATGGTTGCGAGGGGCTCTACTTCTGCCCATTTAGTGAAGTAGTCTACTGTGACAACTATGTGCTTTACCACGCCCTTCCCTAGCAGAAGGGGGCCAACCAGATCAATCGAGGATTGGGCAAAAGGCCATGGGGCAATAATGGAGAGCAGTTTCTCAGGCGGATAGTGTGGAATAGGTGCGTAGACCTGACACTGAGTGCAATTTTTTGCAAACTATTTGGCGTCCCTCAAGGCATTAGGCCAATAGTAGCCCGCCTTGAGAGCTTTTCTTGCTAAAGCCTTTTTGCAGGAATGGCTGCCCCATACGCCTTCGTGTATTTCTTCTAAGACATACTGCGCTTCCTCAAGCGAGATGCACCTTAGCAGGGGCGGCGAAGCCCTTGTTGTACATGATTCCATCAATTTTAATAAACTACGCCACATTCCTTCTAATTTTCCTTGCCACTTCCTTCCCTTTCGAGAGTCTGCCGGTATCTAGGTATTCCAATATTTCTTTAGTCCACTCAGGCCCCGAAGTAGCAACTTGGTTCACCTAGACCCCAATTGCGGGAACCTCTATTACCCTCCTTTGTACTTCCCAACGCAGGTATGTGTCATCTCTTGCAGAGGTAGCTTTGGCTAGCTTATATGCTATTGCGTTATCCACCCTTGGCACTTGCTCAAGACTAAAATAAGAGAGCTAGTCGCAGATTTCTAGTACCTATTTTAGATATTTTTTCAGTTTTTCTCCTTTTGTGGTATAAATCTCTTTTACTTGGTTTACCACTATTTGGGAGTCAATTATGGCTTCAATCTTCCTGGTGCCTAGAGACATCGCAATTGAGAGTCCTGCTATTAGGGCCTCATACTCGGCTTCATTATTGGTGATTTTGAAAGTAAGCGTGGCCATTTGGTAGTACTCCTGACCTGCCTCGCCAACAATGTAGATTCATATACCTCCTCCCTTATGGCAGGCGGATCCGTCAATAACACTACCCAGGTTTGGCTGGGAGGCACCATTTCAATATCTGCCGAAAAATTGGTGAATTCAGAGACAGTCTGCTAGGGCTTGCCCCTTCACTGCAGTTCTGGGTACATAGTTGATATCAAACTCGCTAAGCTCTAATGACCATGCGACCAATCTTCCAGAACTGTTTGGCTTTTGTAGTATTCTCTCGAGGGGATTGTTGATGTCGTGCTTCGCAGCTCAAGTTGTACCACTGCAGCCAAGCTCACAAAACCTGCGGCTAAGAGGAAGAATGGGCTCCGGGGTCACTCCGATACCAAAGTCAGTGGAGAATACTTAGGTGATGAAGAAAGCTAAGTAAACTGGAAAATAGTAAGGGTTCAGAGAGCCTTTTTGTGGGAGAGATGGTTGTTATCTATACCTGGTTTGGACTCGACTGCCAAAGGAGATCGTGGGGTGTCAGGTCGTGGGGTGTTAGGTTGTGCTTGGGTCAGACCTGCTACGACCCTCCTGTCATGACAGTGTGTCAGAACTCGGCTTAAACTACCCGAGGGAGATCGTGGCGTGTCAGGTCGTGCTCGGGTCAAACCTGCTGCCACCCTCCTACCATGACAGGGTGTCAAGTCGTGGTCGAGTCGTCCTGTGGTACCACTAGCACCACATCGTTGTGTGCTGGGTTCCCTGAGGCGTATTGAGTGCAACGATCAGACACGCCCAACCACCTGCATCCAACGGCGATAGTCTGCAATGTACCTTATGGCAGGGCTCGGCAGCTCACCAAGTCTCCAGGCGATCACTGCCTTATGGTGGGCTTCTTAGCGTGGCCAAGCTCAGTGTCAAAGCCTTTCCAGATGGGCCTGTGGCCGTGGGCTCGGTACGTGATTTCTCGGTCTGGGCTTCTGGCCTGCTTTGGGTTTCTGCCTAAGGGGCCTAGGGTCTTCGCGACTTGATCTATTTGGGCCTGGGCCCCTCTCTCAGAGGGGCCCCCCTCACAGGGATGCTCCGAAAGTACTTGTATTGGGTGGGCCTGAAAACATAGTCGTAACCTCCTACGGCCGTCACCAGTGCAAATGCCAACATTTTCACCCGTAGGTACTTGGTCTCGGTGCCTCTTAGTTAAAGGTACAAATCAGTTAGTTCGGTCCGGTCCAATGATGGATCAAACATTTTTGGTCCATCATTTTCCAGAACTGATAGCTATCGGTCCGGTCAGTCCATTCGATCCGGCCAAATTATTTTTTTATTTTTTAAATTAATTAATAAAAAATTTGTTTAAAATACTAAATTAAAATTAAGTGACTTATTAATGTGGATTATATAACTAACTCAATAAAAAAATATTTTATATGGTCAAGGATAATAAATTAGATGAAAATTACATTATTAATTTATATAATTACTATATAATTAGCTAATTGATATTATATATTAGTTAATTGAGAGAATATTAACAAGTATTAATAACATATTTAGAATTTTATATTATTAATTGTACAATTATAACATAATAAATTGTACAATTATTATATAACTAATATATATAAAATAAATTTTTTATTTTTATTTTTCATTCGGTCCGGTCTGGTTCGAGGTGGAAAAACCCTATCGGGACGG
Organism: Juglans mandshurica; assembly: GCA_022457165.1. Lineage (NCBI taxonomy): Eukaryota > Viridiplantae > Streptophyta > Magnoliopsida > Fagales > Juglandaceae > Juglans > Juglans mandshurica. The sequence continues at coordinate 31,121,097 of CM039619.1, read as the reverse complement.
ACTGAAACTTTTCAGTCCTCTAAAACATGGATTGAGACCAACCGGTCTCAGTCTCAGTCTGGTCCGATCGGTTTCTCCGATCCAGACCGACCGTTTATCACCCCTACTCTTAGTGCACGACTCATGTAGTATACCGTCGCTTGTGCTGCTTCTTCTTCTTTGATTAAGACTGCTAAGACAATATGGGGGGACACTGCCAGGTACACAAATAAGATGTTCGCTTGATTGGGTTGCTTTAATACAGGTGGGTTGGCCAAATATTGCTTTAGCTCCTGGAAGGCTCTGTCGCATTCCTCATTCTTTGGGTGTGCTTTTCGCATAACCCTAAAGAAAGGAAGACACTTGTCCGAATACCTCAATATGAATCTATTCAAGGCGGCTACCCTACCTGCCAGCTGTTGGGCGTCATTACTACTTTTTGGCGATGCCATATTTAAGATTGCATAAATCTTTTCAATGTTTGCCTCAATGCCTCTTTCCAAGATCATAAAGCCCAAAAACTTTCCTGAGTTGACCCCGAAGGCATACTTAGTTGGGTTCAACTTCATTTTGTATTTACGTAGCACTACGAAGAATTCTCTAAGGTCTGCTAGGTGCTGAGTAGGTTACTTGCTCTTCACCAATAAGTAGTCGATGTACACCTCCATAGTTTTGCAACTTTGATGCTTGAACATTCGATTGGCCAACCTTTGATAGGTCACCCCGGCATTCTTTAACCGAAGGGCATTACTCGGTAACAATAAAGGCCTCTGTCGGTGATGAATGTCGTCTTCTCCTCATCCGCCTTATTCATTCAAATTTGATTGTACCCCGAATACGCGTCCATAAAGCTCAAAACTTTATGTTCTGACATGGTGTCTACAATGATGTCAATTCGTGGCAGCGGGAAACTGTCTTTGGGGCAGGCTTTGTTGTGGTCAATGAAGTCTAGACACATCCTCCATTTTTTGTTAGCTTTCTTAACTAGTACTACATTGAAGAGCCACTATGGGTAGTATGTTTCTATTATAAATCCTGCCACCAAGAGAAGGTCTATCTCCTCGGCTATGGGCGTTCACTTCTTCGTATTGACCAATCTTATCTTTTGGCGCCCTTTTTTGTGCCTCCGGGTTGACGCAAAACTTGTGTTCTATGATGGCGTTGTCAAGCCCTGACATATCTTCGTGGCTCCAGGCGAACACATCTCGGTGTTCGATCAGCAACTGTTTCAACGTCTCTCTATATTCCGGTAGGAGCCTCATCTTGACCCTCGTGGTGGTGTTTGGGTGTTCCGAATGTAAGGCTACTATCTATAGTGGCTCATTTGTTTCGACTGCATCAAGTTGTTCTCATCTCTCGATTCTATGTCTTGGCTGACTTCAACTAAGGGCCAGGGTGGCGACCTTTTGTCCAGACTGTTCGCGACACACACGCTAGGCACCCCCCGCCTTCAGCTCCTGAACATAAAATTCCCGACGAGGATTTACTCTCCACGAACCTCACTGACGCCTGTTTCTGTCAGGAATTTCATCTTCAAGTGGTAGGTAGAGGTGACTACCCTTGAGTCGTTCAGGGTTGGTCACCCCAATATGGCGTTGTAAGACGACGGAGCTTTTACCACTAGGAAATCCGTCATTGTGGTAACTATGTGGGCGCCTTGGCCCACTGTGACCGGTAGATCAATGGCACCCCATGTTCTTCCGAGAATCCCTTTAGGGGAGATGGCGAAGAGCGTAGCCTATCAGGGCTAATGCCCATTCTGATGAAAGCAACCCAGAAAGATGTCGGCTAAGCTTCCGTTGTCAACTAGAATACGCCTGGTCGTGTAGTTGGCTATTAGGAGGGTGAAGACCAAGGCATCGTCGTGGGGGTATAGGACCCCTTGGCAATCTTCATCTCCGCATGAGATGGTAGGGGTGACATTTAGTCTAGGGTGTTTAGGAGGCTTATCCACCATATACACCTCATGATACCTTGCTCTCTGGGCGTGAGCCTTTCTGCTGGACGTTGTTACACCCCCGCCAAGAACCCTCCTGCTATAGTGTGGATCTCCCCAAAAGGAGCTTGGTCTTGGTCACGTGACTGTCGAGGGGTGTTGTGTCCCCGTTCCCTCTCCTGCTTCTATCGTCATGGACTTCTGCTTCGTCTAGGTTCACGCTCACGACCTTATTCTCACCTTGGCTTGAGATACTTGGCCAACATTCTTTCGAGCTCCCTGCTTCCTACCAAGTTGGCAACCCTTTTTTTCAACATTGAACAGTCTTCTTTGCAGTGAGTGTCCGACTGATGGTACTTGCAATAGCTTTGCCCTCTCGCCGGTGGGCGCGCTTCCTTCGTCGACGCCCCGTCGTTTTCTTGTACACTTAGATTATTGTGGATGAGGCAGTGCCCCTGCTCTCGTTGATTGGAATATCTTTTATGTCTTCCATCTTGATGACCTTGCCCGGTCTTCTTGTCTTTAGCGTCGTTTGGGTTCCTAGTCCCTGGTTTTACTTTTTGCTCTCTGGGCTCTAGAAGAGCCTGCAATGTGTCCTCGACATTAACGAAGTCATCTACCCTATCCATGAACTCCCTCAAGGTGGAGGGGGTCCTCCTGGCCAGCTCAGCCATAAACGGGCTCCGAGGCCATATGCCTCTCAGGAGGGCGGCTAGTGTAATCTTTTCGTTTTGATCATCCGTGGTCAACTTCTCATTGTTGCAGCGAGTTAGATATGCTTTCAGGCTCTCTCCTTCTCTTTGTTTAATGGTAAGCATATAGGTGGCTGGACTTCGGCACCTCCTACTTACCATGAACTGCGTTAGGAACTGCTTGGCCAATTCCTTGAAACTGCTAATGGGTCCCGAATGCAAAGCCCCAAACCAGCCCCGTGCTTTTCCCTTTAACGTTAACGGAAAAGTCCGGCAAGCCACCTCTCCGGGAAAGCCGTGGAGAGTCCTGTGCGCTTTAAGTTCTCCAAGTGATCTACAGGGTCCCACGACTTATCATACATGTCGATCTGAGGAACCTTAAACTTGGGTGGGAGAAGCATTGTCATTACTTCCTCGTTGTAAGGAAGGTCATTCCAGTTAAGCAATTGTTCCAAGAAAGAGGACCCCCCCCCCCCCCCAAAAATTCTTCTCGCCATCTCCTCATATTTGTCAACGAGAGTATGCAGTTCGTCGTGTAGCCCCTTTTTTTCGAACTCTTCACTGTTCATGCCTCCAGCATTGTGTGCATCTCCTTCCACTTGCTCATTCTGGACAGGTAGTGTAGCGGCGTTCTTCCGCTTCAACTCTTCATTCTCCTTCTATAGCTGCTCAACCACTGTCATGGCCTTTTTCAACTTCTCCTCAGCTTCTACCTCCGCCACATTCATCTCTTGATCGTGGGTTGCTTGAGATTGCGTAATAGTTGGCATGTGAAAATCACGCTGAAATTTGTAAATATCCCACAGACGGTGCCACTGTAAATGACGTGTTTCACACTGCCAACTCCTTGGATAACCTGCAACAGATGAGAGGACAACACTAGGTGCTCAAAGGAGCTCCGGTGCCTAAGTCAGAGAGATGTAGTTTCAATATAAACTGGAAGGGATGTTTAGGTCCCATGGCAATAAACCCACGACTAGAGGACAGATTCCGCCTATGGGCCCAAGATTGGGAGATTCAGGGTTCAAGGGCCCATGACACAAACCGCGTGATATGATAACGTCGATAGATCAGGGTGGTTATCTCGTCCACTTATTAAGGGATTATTCATGATGAACCTTTAGATTTAATGGTTATCTATATCCTCAACACCTCTATAAATAACACTTGAAGGTAACAGATAATTTATGATTACTTGCGCACTTATATTGAGAATATATTTCTCTAACATAGGTATCAGAGTTCCTTTAGGCATCCAATGTCGTCTTCTCATCTATTGCATGTTATCTGAGAAGTTGGCAGTGTGAAGCACGTTATTTACAAGTACTTTACAGTTTACTCCCAGTGGGCAGTATGCTCCAACTAGAACCGTGCGTATGTATGTTCAAGATAGCTGTACACGTACCGCTGCCTCTTACTTAAGGGTGAAAAAAAAAAACCGGTGAATCGGTAATCCAGACTGGACCGCGACCGAACTGGTGGGTTGGTCCAGTACCAATTTCATTTTCTCAAAATCGGTCCAGTTCCGATATTTCTTTTTCTAACACCGGACTAGTCCATGTATATATTAATTTTTTTATATTGTATAAAGTATTTTTTATATTATGTAGAATTTTTATATATAATATATATAAGTATGTCTAAAATAATTTTGTATTATATGATAAATTAATAATTACTATAATATTAAATTTTAAAATCCTATATCACTATAGTCTATTATATTAATAGTTATATTGATACTATATCACTATATATTATAATATACTATAATATATCACTATATAATATACTATAATATATCACTATATTATATATTATAACATGTAACTATAGTCTATAATACAATTATAATATATATTACAATATATTATCACTATATTATTATATACTATAAGATACTATATTATATCTACTATATAATATACTAAAAAATCGGATCGAACTAGACTAGAATCGGTAAAATAGGAAGTACCGATTTATGAGTATAACCGGTGCGGTATCATTTTTTTAAATCTTAAAACTATTATATACCGGTTCAATTCTAAAATATGTCTAAAACTAGACCGAACCTAACCGATTACACCCCTACTTTTACTTCTTAAATATTATCGACCTTAAATCCTTCATCATCATCGTTATTTACGTTTAAAGTAAATATCTCTTTATATATATAAAGAGCCTATGAAATGGAATTTTCTTATTTGAATGGTTTTTATTCTTTTTCCATTAAAGTTAACGTTAAAGTTAACGCTCTTCGAGATCTGTCTTAATGATTTATAGAGCTCATAAATTCTTGCGCCTTTGCTTTACATCATAGTGATCTACTCAAGATCTTTCCTCCTTTTTTTTTTCTTTTGCGCAAATCTCAATGTCTCTCTGCCCGTCTTTGAGGCTCTGATGCAGTTGTCTCTCAATTTTTCCTCTTCTTATAATTTTTTTTTATTTAAATATGTTTTTAATAATGTAGATATTTGTAGACACAATATGAGTATAAGTAGATATAGCATGTCAAAGTTTTATTTTAAAAAACTTTCACCCTTTTTTAATTTGTTATGAAATTTTAGTATTGAAATTTGCATTATTAATTTAAGCTTTCATTAAATTTTAAATTTAAGCATCTTTTTTTTGGATCAAAACTTTTAGATATTTGAGAACCTCTTTATGATTAAAAAGTGTTTTTTAATGATGTACTAAATTTATTTTATTTTTTAAAATATTTAAAATGGTTAAAAAAATCTATGTAAAAAATAACTTAAAAAAATACATAAAAAAGCACATACTAGAGCCAATGGGAGCCCAAGCGGTGACTCTAACATTATCTTATATAGAATGGTAACAGGTAGGGGATAGAGGCCGTAATAAGAACGGAAAAATTATTATTGTGAGGTAATTGATATAACAAGTAATAACAGATGATGATATTGATCTAGGATGTTGCTACGTCCATATAAGATTTTTATCAAAATCCTTTATTGAACATTACAAATTTATTTTATTTTTTTAAAATTTAATTTTTTTAAAAAAAATAAAAAAATCACATATTTATTTAACCATTAAGTAAAAGAAATGAAAAAAAAAATTGGTAAAAAATTTCGGTAGACATATTCTGTGGTTATAGTGTTTTCTATTGATCTACGCCCAACACGGTGTAGACCAGCTAGCCAAGGTCTGAATTAGGGGTGTAACGGGTCCGGTCCGGTCCGGTCCGGTTTTGGACAAAATCTAAGACCAAACCGGTATGTACCGATTTTATATTTTTCAAAACCGATTATGCACCGGTTACCCTCATAAATCGGTACTTCCGGTTTTACCGGTTTTCGGTCCGGTCCGTTTTTCCAGATTTTTTAAAATGTAAATTTCACAGTTTGTCATTAAAAATTTGTTTATAAAAAAAACTGATTTAAAAAAATCTGTTTTACAGTTTTATTAAAAAAAATTTGTTCTAACTTTTACTAAAAAAATATGCTTTACTAAAAACTACTTCAATAAAAAATCTGCTTTACTATAAAAAATCTGTTTTACTACAAAAAATCAGATTAATTAAAATCTGTTTTAGTAAAAATTGTTTTCCAAAAAACTGCTTTACTAAAAAACTGGTAAAAACAAAAAATTGCTTTACAAAGTTATAAATAAAACTACTACAAAAACTGGGAAAAAAAATTTTGCAATAAACTGCCTTATCTACAATAAGTCCTTGCATGTTAAAGGAAATAACTTACTACTTACACATATTTTTTAAAGCAGTCACAAGAAATTCAAGAATGGACATCAACAAGCCTATGACCCTATGAAATAAAATAAGTTCAAAAGTCTAAATTAGAAGTCCAAAAGTCCAACAAATTACAACTCCAAAAGTCCAAATTACAAGTCCAAAAAATTACAAGTCCAAACACTTAAAAGTCCAAATTACAAGTCCAAACACTTAAAAGTCCGAATTACAAGTCTGAAAATCCAACAAATTACAAGTCTAAATTACAATAACTTAGAACATCCAACAAAAAACTTCAATAGCTATGCACCAAGCCACCAACTCCAATAGTCCCTTCAACAATCCTTGCAATTGTATGAAAATAAATCAAGCAATTAATTCTAATAAAAAGTTAGTAATTATATTAAATAAGAAAAAATAAGAAAATATGTTATACAAGTTGACCTACCTTAAATTTAATTATCTCCAGCCAAAGAAGTAAGTCTTGAAGAACTCCCTAGGTCATCCATGAGCTCTACACAAAAGGGAAAAAAATAAGCATAATAATTAAAACAAATTACAAATATGATTTGCACTTTAGATATAGTTAAAGAAAAGTTGAATAATGCTACATACCTGTATCAAATTTCTCAAATGATGCTACATACCTGTATCAATTTTCTCAAACTCCTCAACATCATCCATTAAAGTACGAATGTTAATCGCGGCAGGAGAACAGAGCCAATTTTGTATACAAATAAGAGCTTCTACCATAAATGGAGATAGGCTACTGCGGAAATGATCAAGTACTCGACCTGCTGTGCTAAAAGCTGACTCAGAGGCCACTGTAGATATCGGAACTGCAAGAACATCCCGCGCAACTCTTGAAAGCACACGGTATCTAATGGAGTTGACCTTCCACCAAGTCAACAAGTCAAATTTCACATCATCTTCTTCACATTTTTCAAATAAATATCTCTCCGATTCAGATTTTGTCACCAAAGAGTTATCCGACTCCAAACGCTTCTTAATTTGTGCATGGATTAATGATCTGAGATCACCTTGACCTACCCCAGCAGTTGAACTTGTACTATTAGCCCTTCTCTCACTTGATTGGCTTATAGTTTGATCTTGTGCCCCAACATTACTTTTATCATTTTCACAATAACTATCATATAAACGAGTCAAGGCGTCTTCAAACCGATCCACCAACATAAGAACTTTTAAATTATTATCCTCATATATTCCTTCAAAAATATATGTTAGACCACGCATTTTATACCGAGGATCAAAAACCAACCCAACATACAACAAAAGATTCATTTTTTCAATATTTCCCCAATACTTCTCACATTTAGATTTCATACTAAATGTCATTGTCCTCAAATTATGAGGCCCTTCCACACACTCCAAATTAATTGCAGCTTCAATTGTTGCTAGCTCAAATAAAAAACTATTGCAAGTGACATAATTGGTACCCGAGAAAAGCAAGGTTGCATCGTAAAAAAGTAGGCCCTAACTTGGATGCCCCTCCTTTACCCAACTCACTAACACCATCATCATCATCACTATCATCCTCCCCAACACTCTTAATATATCTCGGATCTTCATCCTCTAGCCGTTGAAATGTTTTTTGAAACTTTTCAGCCCTATCCAACATCATATAAGTGGAGTTCCAACGGGTTGCTACATCTAAGCATACACCACTTTTACAAGTAATGTATTCACTGTCACAACATTGCTTAAATGTGTTCCACCTTTGTGGAAATGATTTTACATACTTCACAGCTCCTCTAATTCTTGCAATTGATTGATCATATTCTTTCAACCCATCCCGAACAATCAAGTTCAAGATATGAGTACAACATCTCATATGCAAGAACTCATGTTCCAAAATAGTATATATTCTATTCCTTGTCTTTCTTTTGAGATACGAAACTACCCCATTATTTGAACTTGCATTACCAAGTGTAATTGTAAATAGTTTGGGCGTTCCCCATTCTAGCAAACACATTTCAATTTATTTACCTAATGTCTTACCCTTATGGTTTTCAACCTTACAAAAATTGATAATTTTTTTGTGCATGTTTCAATCTTCATCAATAAAATGTGCAGTGAGACACATTTAGTTAAAATTTTACACGGATGTCCATGTATCCGTGGTTAGACAAATGCGCTGCCCCTTAAAAGCACTTTTCAGATTGTCTTTCTCTCTCAAATAAAATTTATAAATATATTTTGCAACTGTTACACGTGATGGAATCGCATTCCATCTAGGTTGCAAAACAAGCATGAATTTCTTAAATCCCTCACCTTCCACATGTTTAAAAGGAAGCTCATCAAGAACCAACATTTCTGCTAAACCTTCTCTACACGCCTCAACACTAAAAGAAATAGGTACAAGCCCCCCACTGCTTGATCCAGACTGGAAACCCAATATAGATTGGTTTCTATCTACTTTCCTAAGTGGAGACTTCTTACATATTTTTTCCAAGTGCCCAAACATTGATTTTGTGCCATTTATATTAAGATCACAAGCATAAGTCAACCCACAAAGGTTACATGAAGCCCTAGGTTTCGACTTATCCTCAGTATGAATCTTTGTAAAGTAATCCCAAACTACTGATCTTTTCCTACCAATAGATGGCTTACTTACATTGGATTTGGGAGAAAGCGGATCATTAGTCGCCATTGATTCCACAGTCTTTTGACTCCTTTCCATTGTAGGTTGAATATTGTTGTGTGTTTCTGTTTCATTTGAATGATCCATATGTGATTCTGTAGTAACAAAAATAAACATTAATTGTTGATCATATTTAGAAAAGCTTACTCACAATGAATGCTTGTAAAATCTAGAAAATGATTGTAAAATCTGAAAAATCCCATGGTTCCTTAGGTTTCTATACATGTTAAATTGCTAACCATCCACTGATCTAGGCCATGGACATTAGACCAATTCAATGACAAAGCCAAGGCAAAAACCAACAACAACCCAATCGGCAATAACAAACTGTCAAACACTAATAAATTTCGGATTAAAAAAAAATACCCTAATATCACAAAATCCAATCAACCCAATCGGAACAGTCAAGCACTAATAAATTTCGGATTAAAAAAAAATACCCTAACATCAGAAAATGCTATCAACCCAATCGGCAATCAATATTCACAAAAATCTCAAAATCACCAAACCTAATCACAAAAACCCTAATATCACAAAATCCAATTACAAAAATCATAGTAGGCTACTGCTAGTATGGAATTTCAAAAACAAAAAAAACTTACCGTGGGCTGGGGGCAGATAGGCAGAGCCGCAGAGAAACTGAGACGGGCCAAGAGACTTGAGAGAAGAGAGATTGAGAGCAACGAGAGAGTTGAGAGACGAGAGAGTGAGAGGCGGGGGAGTTGAGTGTGCGAGACGAGAGAGACGAAGACGAAGAGTCAAGAACTCAGTGGAGAGACGGACCGAGCACTTGCTGCGAGAGGCGAGAGCAGAGTGAGTGAGAACTCAGTGAGACGGAGAGAGCTTGTTGTGCGAGAGGCGAAAGCAGAGTGAGTGAGAAGTGAGAGACGAGAGAGTCGAAGACGAAGACGCTGCGCCGCTGAGTGGGAGTGCTAAGTTCACGAAGACGTCGAAGAGATGAGTTTCAATTTTAGGTTTTCACTTTCAGTTTTTACTTTTCAAATAGATTAAAACGGCACCGTTGGTTTTGGCTGGCCCTTTACTATTTAATTATTTAATTGAATCTTTTCAATGTGTTTTTTTAAATGATAATTAAAATTTTTAAATATTTGTAATACATTTAATAGACTATAGACTATAGTGATTCACTGATTATAGTGATTTAATATAACTATTAACTATATATATTTGTAATACATTTAATATACTATAGTCAAATATTTTATATAATAGACTATATAATATATACATATATATATGTAATACATTTAATATACCATAGTCTAATAGTATTAATATTAGCCTACTAGTATAGTTATATATTAGTATTTGACTATTAGTTATGGTGATTTAATAGAGCTATATTAGTATAACTATAACTATAGTCTATATTAAACTATTAATATTAGTTAAATAGTTATAGACTTATATATTAGTATAGCTATATAATATATTAGACTATATAATAAATTAATATTAGCATATTAGTAGAGTTATATAATATTAGTACTAGTTATAGTGATTTAGTATAACTCTATTAGTATAACTATAACTATAGTCTATAGTCTATATTAAATCATTAGTATTAGACTATTAGTTAAATAGTTATAGACTTGTATATTAGTATAGCTTATTACTTATATAATATATTAGACTATATAATAGTATTAATATTAGCCTATTAGTATAGTTATATATTAGTACTAGTTATAGTGATTTAGTATAAGTTGTATAACTATATTAGTATAACTATAACTATAGTCTATATTAAACTATTAATATTAGTTAAATAGTTATAGACTTATATGTTAGTATAGCTATATAATATATTAGACTATATAATAATATTAATATTAGCATATTAGTATAGTTATATAATATTAGTACAAGTTATAGTCTATATTAAACTATTAGTATTAGACTATTAGTTAAACTGTTATAGACTTGTATATTAGTATAGATTATTAGTTATATAATATATTAGACTATATAATAGTATTAATATTAGCCTATTAGTATAGTTATATATTAGGATTAGTTATAAACTTTTAGTATTAATTATAAGTATAAGTATAATCTATAGACTATAGTTTATATTAGACTATTAGTATTAGTTAAATAGTTAAATAGTCTATAACTATTAGTTATAGACTTATATATTAGTATAAGCAAATAATATATTAGACTATATAATAATATTAATATTAGACTATTGGTATAGTTATAAGTTATAAGTTATATATTAGTATTAGTTATAAACTATATATTTAATATTAGTATTAGTTATAAACTTTTAGTAAAAATTTGTAGTATTAATTATAAGTATAACTATAGTCATTAGTCTATATTGGACTATTAGTATTAGTTATAAACTTTTAGTAATTTAGTATTAACATTTTATGTAATAATTTAGAAATTATAATAAGAAATTATTTCATATATGATATTATTAATATATATAATTATATATAAAAATTTCACATAAAAATTTATAATTATACATAATATATAAAACTTATATATATATATTAATTATTAATATATATAAAAAATATTTTGTATAAAACTTATATGTACAATAATAGAAATATTATTTTTTTTATATATATTTTTAATCAACCAGTCCGGGCCGAAAATTCCCAGAACGGGAACCGGACCGGAACCGGCCAATTTTTATATTAGAAGAACCGGTCCCGGACTGGACCAGTTTAAAACCGGTAAAACCGATTCAGTCCAAACCGGTTTTCCGGTTTGAAATTACACCCCTAGTCTGAATCATCCACATGTCCTCTTCATGAGCTAGCCTGCAATTCAATAAGATATCTACACATATGCCAATGACAATTACCCGCCTAAAAATTAATTATGATTTAACGTGGAAGGGAGAGGGAGAGGGAGAGAACAGAGAGTCTGTCGTCTGGGTTGGTCGGCTTGAGGAAGGGAGAGGTAGAGAATAGAGAAGACGTTGGGTTGGTGCAGGTGCTGATAAATTTTTTATTTTGAAAACAAATTGTGTCCCTCGTTAAGAAAATAATTTGTATATAGATCTCAAATTTATCTAATAATTTTTTTAAAAAAAAATTTACATTTTAATATTTCAAATATCATCTCTCAAATGTCAAGTTTGGAAGCACAACTCCTTATACCAAGTGGCTTTGTGCTTCCTTTGCTATAACGCTCATTTAAAAAGGAATGGACTGAGTGGCGAGAGCAGAGTGAGTGAGAAGTGAGAGACAAGAGAGACGAAGAGAGAGTCGAAGACGAAGACGCTGTGCCACTGAGTGTTGAGTGCTGAGTTCACGAAGACGTCGAAGAGATGAGTTTCAATTTTAGATTTTCACTTTCAGTTTTTACTTTTCAAATAGATTAAAACGGCACCGTTGGTTTTGGCTGGCCCTTTACTATTTAATTATTTAATTGAATCTTTTCAATGTGTTTTTTTTTAAATGATAATTAAAATTTTTATATATTTGTAATACATTTAATATACTATAGTCAAATATTTTATATCATAGACTATATAATATATATATATATATATATATTTGTAATACATTTAATATAATATAGTCAAATATTTTATATAATAGACTATATAATTTATACATATATATATGTAATACATTTAATATACCATAGTCTAATAGTATTAATATTAGCCTACTAGTATAGTTATATATTAGTATTAGACTATTAGTTATGGTGATTTAATAGAGCTATATTAATATAACTATAACTATAGTACTAGTTATAGTGATTTAGTATTACTCTATTAGTATAACTATAACTATAGTCTATATTAAATTATTAGTCTTAGACTATTAGTTAAATAGTTATAGACTTGTATATCAATATAGCTTATTAGTTATATAATATATTAGACTATATAATAGTATTAATATTAGCCTATTAATATAGCTATATATTAGTACTAGTTATAGTGATTTAGTATAAGTTGTATAACTATATTAGTATAACTATAACTATAGTCTATATTAAACTATTAATATTAGTTAAATAGTTATAGACTTATATGTTAGTATAGATATATAATATATTAGACTATATAATAATATTAATATTAGCATATTAGTATAGTTATATAATATTAGTACAAGTTATAGTCTATATTAAACTATTAGTATTAGACTATTAGTTAAACTGTTATAGACTTGTATATTAGTATAGATTATTAGTTATATAATATATTAGACTATATAATAGTATTAATATTAGCCTATTAGTATAGTTATATATTAGGATTAGTTATAAACTTTTAGTATTAATTATAAGTATAAGTATAATCTATAGACTATAGTTTATATTAGACTATTAGTATTAGTTAAATAGTTAAATAGTCTATAACTATTAGTTATAGACTTATATATTAGTATAAGCAAATAATATATTAGACTATATAATAATATTAATATTAGACTATTGGTATAGTTATAAGTTATAAGTTATATATTAGTATTAGTTATAAACTATATATTTAATATTAGTATTAGTTATAAACTTTTAGTAAAAATTTGTAGTATTAATTATAAGTATAACTATAGTCATTAGTCTATATTGGACTATTAGTATTAGTTATAAACTTTTAGTAATTTAGTATTAACATTTTATGTAATAATTTAGAAATTATAATAAGAAATTATTTCATATATGATATTATTAATATATATAATTATATATAAAAATTTCACATAAAAATTTATAATTATACATAATATATAAAACTTATATATATATATATATTAATTATTAATATATATAAAAAATATTTTGTATAAAACTTATATGTACAATAATAGAAATATTATTTTTTTTATATATATTTTTAATCAACCAGTCCGGGCCGAAAATTCCCAGAACGGGAACCGGACCGGAACCGGCCAATTTTTATATTAGAAGAACCGGTCCCGGACTGGACCAGTTTAAAACCGGTAAAATCGATTCAGTCCAAACCGGTTTTCCAGTTTGAAATTACACCCCTAGTCTGAATCATCCACATGTCCTCTTCATGAGCTAGCCTGCAATTCAATAAGATATCTACACATATGCCAATGACAATTACCCGCCTAAAAATTAATTATGATTTAACGTGGAAGGGAGAGGGAGAGGGAGAGAACAGAGAGTCTGTCGTCTGGGTTGGTCGGCTTGAGGAAGGGAGAGGTAGAGAATAGAGAAGACGTTGGGTTGGTGCAGGTGCTGATAAATTTTTTATTTTGAAAACAAATTGTGTCCCTCGTTAAGAAAATAATTTGTATATAGATCTCAAATTTATCTAATAATTTTTTTTAAAAAAAATTTACATTTTAATATTTCAAATATCATCTCTCAAATGTCAAGTTTGGAAGCACAACTCCTTATACCAAGTGGCTTTGTGCTTCCTTTGCTATAACGCTCATTTAAAAAGGAATGGACTGAGTGGCGAGAGCAGAGTGAGTGAGAAGTGAGAGACAAGAGAGACGAAGAGAGAGTCGAAGACGAAGACGCTGTGCCACTGAGTGTTGAGTGCTGAGTTCACGAAGACGTCGAAGAGATGAGTTTCAATTTTAGATTTTCACTTTCAGTTTTTACTTTTCAAATAGATTAAAACGGCACCGTTGGTTTTGGCTGGCCCTTTACTATTTAATTATTTAATTGAATCTTTTCAATGTGTTTTTTTTTTAAATGATAATTAAAATTTTTATATATTTGTAATACATTTAATAGACTATAGACAATAGTGATTCACTGATTATAGTGATTTAATATAACTATTAACTATATATATTTGTAATACATTTAATATACTATAGTCAAATATTTTATATCATAGACTATATAATATATATATATATATATATTTGTAATACATTTAATATAATATAGTCAAATATTTTATATAATAGACTATATAATTTATACATATATATATGTAATACATTTAATATACCATAGTCTAATAGTATTAATATTAGCCTACTAGTATAGTTATATATTAGTATTAGACTATTAGTTATGGTGATTTAATAGAGCTATATTAATATAACTATAACTATAGTACTAGTTATAGTGATTTAGTATTACTCTATTAGTATAACTATAACTATAGTCTATATTAAATTATTAGTCTTAGACTATTAGTTAAATAGTTATAGACTTGTATATCAATATAGCTTATTAGTTATATAATATATTAGACTATATAATAGTATTAATATTAGCCTATTAATATAGCTATATATTAGTACTAGTTATAGTGATTTAGTATAAGTTGTATAACTATATTAGTATAACTATAACTATAGTCTATATTAAACTATTAATATTAGTTAAATAGTTATAGACTTATATGTTAGTATAGATATATAATATATTAGACTATATAATAATATTAATATTAGCATATTAGTATAGTTATATAATATTAGTACTAGTTATAGTCTATATTAAACTATTAGTATTAGACTATTATTTAAATAGTTATAGACTTGTATATTAGTATAGATTATTAGTTATATAATATATTAGACTATATAATAGTATTAATATTAGCCTATTAGTATAGATTATTAGTTATATAATATATTAGACTATATAATAATATTAATATTAGCCTATTAATATATTAGTATTAGTTATAAACTTTTAGTATTAATTAGAAGTATAAGTATAATCTATAGACTATAGTTTATATTAGATGATTAGTATTAGTTAAATAGTTAAATTGTCTATAACTATTAGTTATAGACTTATATATTAGTATAACTAAATAATATATTAGACTATATAATAATATTAATATTAGACAATAGGAATAGTTAAAAGTTATAAGTTATATATTACTATTAGTTATAAACAATATATTTAATATTAGTATTAGTTATAAACTTTTAGTACAAACTTGTAATATTAATTATAAGTATAACTATAGGCATTAGTCTATATTAGACTATTAGTATAAGTTATAAACTTTTAGTGATTTAGTATTAACATTTTATGTCATAATTTTGAAATTATAATAAGAAATTATTTCATATATGATATTATTTCATATATATAATGATATATAAAAATTTCACATAAAAATTTATAATTATACATAATATATAAAACTTATATATATATTAATTATTAATATATCTATAAAATATTTTGTATAAAACTTATATGTACAATAATGGAAATATTATTTTTTTATATATGTATTTTTAATCAACCGGTCCGGGCCGAAAATTCCCAGAACGGGAACCGGACCAGAACCGGCCGGTTTTTATATTAGAAGAACCGGTCCTGGACCGGACCGGTTTAAAACCTGTAAAACCGGTCCGGTCCGAACCGGTTTTCCGATTTGAAATTACACCCCTAGTCTGAATCATCCACATATCCTCTTCATGAGCTTGCCTGCAATTGAATAAGATATCTACACATACGCCAATGACAATTACCCGCCTAAAAATTAATTATGATTTAACATGGAAGTGAGAGGGAGAGGGAGAGAATAGAGAGTCTGTCGTCTGGGTTGGTCGGCTTGAGGAAGGGAGATGTAGAGAATAGAGAAGACGTTGGGTTGGTGCAGGTGCTGATAAATTTTTTATTTTGAAAACAAATTGAGTCCCTCGTTAAGAAAATAATTTTTATGTAGATCTCAAATTTATCTAATAATTTTTTTTTTAAAAAAATACATTTTAGTATTTCAAATATCATCTCTCAAATGTCAATTTTGGAAGCACAACTCCTTATACCAAGTGGCTTTGTGCTTCCTTTGCTATAAAGCTCATTTAAAAAGGAATGGACTGAGTGGCGAGAGCCGAGTGAGTGAGAAGTGAGAGACAAGAGAGACGAAGAGAGAGTCGAAGATGAAGACGCTGCGCCGCTGAGTGGGAGTGCTTAGTTCACGAAGACGTCGAAGAGATGAGTTTCAATTTTAGGTTTTCACTTTCAGTTTTTACTTTTCAAATAGTTTAAAACGGCACCGTTGGTTTTGGCTGGCCCTTTACTATTTAATTATTTAATTGAATCTTTTCAATGTGTTTTTTTTTAAATGATAATTAAAAATTTTATATATTTGTAATACATTTAATAGACTATAGACTATAGTGATTCTCTGATTATAGTGATTTAATATAACTATTAACTATATAGATTTGTAATACATTTAATATACTATAGTCAAATATTTTATATAATAGACTATATAATATATATATATATATATATATATATTTGTAATACATTTAATATAATATAGTCAAATATTTTATATAATAGACTATATAATTTATACATATATATATGTAATACATTTAATATACCATAGTCTAATAGTATTAATATTAGCCTACTAGTATAGTTATATATTAGTATTAGACTATTAGTTATGGTGATTTAATAGAGCTATATTAATATAACTATAACTATAGTACTAGTTATAGTGATTTAGTATTACTCTATTAGTATAACTATAACTATAGTCTATATTAAATTATTAGTCTTAGACTATTAGTTAAATAGTTATAGACTTGTATATCAATATAGCTTATTAGTTATATAATATATTAGACTATATAATAGTATTAATATTAGCTTATTAGTATAGTTATATATTAGTACTAGTTATAGTGATTTAGTATAAGTTGTATAACTATATCAATATAAATATACCTATAGCCTATATTAAACTATTAATATTAGTTAAATAGTTATAGACTTATATGTTAGTATAGCTATATAATATATTAGACTATATAATAATATTAATATTAGCATATTAGTATAGTTATATAATATTAGTACTAGTTATAGTCTATATTAAACTATTAGTATTAGACTATTAATTAAATAGTTATAGACTTGTATATTAGTATAGATTATTAGTTATATAATATATTAAACTATATAATAGTATTAATATTAGCCTATTAGTATAGTTATATATTAGTATTAGTTATAAACTTTTAGTATTAATTAGAAGTATAAATATAATCTATAGACTATAGTTTATACTAGACTATTAGTATTAGTTCAATAGTCTATAATAAGAAATTATTTCATATATGATTTTATTTCATATATATAATTATATATAAAAATTTCACATAAAAATTTATAATTATACATAATATATCAAACTTATATATATATAAATTATTAATATATATAAAATATTTTGTATAAAACTTATATGTACAATAATAGAAATATATATTTTTTATATATATATTTTTAATCAACCGGTCCGGTCCGGTCCTGGCCGAAAATTCCCAGGACGGGAATCGGACCGGAACCGGCCGGTTTTTATAATAGAAGAACCGGTCCCGGACGGGACCGGTTTAAAACCGATAAAATCGGTTAGGAACGAACCGGTTTTCTGGTTTGAAATTACACCCCTAGTTTGAATCATCCACTTGTCCTCTTCATGAGCTTGCCTGCAATTCAATAAGATATCTATACATACGCCAATGACAATTACCTGCCTAAAAATTAATTACGATTTAACGTGGAAAATAAAATTCCAGTTAGAGGTCAAGATAAATGTGATTACTTGGTCTAAGTATTTTATTACATATCATATGTTGGTTGTAATATAGGGATTGTATATAAATATAATAAAAACTTCGTTTGTATATATTGCAAATGCCAAGGGGTCTGCAAACTACAGTGCATATCTTATAATTTTAATTTATAATTATATCTATTTTAATTTAGAATTTAACACTATTCAAATTAAAAAATAATATATTCGATGCATTTAAAGTGTTAGGACATATGTTGAACTGGATGATAATACTAAAAAGATAGCTACTACTATATTTGGTGAAGTAGCAGAAAAGGCATTGGGTTGTTCATCAGTTGAGTTGATGGAACATGCTAGAAAAGTATCTCTTAAAATTTTTATTCAAAAATTGAGTTTGGTGATAATGAATTAAAAAATAAATTGAGATTTTATTAATTACGTAAAGCTTTTTAAAATTTATTTTGTAGGAACATCGACCATATATTAAAAGCATTGTGGAGAAATTATCAAAAAAAAATTCCCAGAGAAACTGAAAGAGAAAAACATAAGAATGTCCTCTCTATTGAGGTAATGCAAGATGAGAAAAATGTTGGATTATCATCCTATAATCAAAATGATCTCAAACAACTTTCATAAAATTATGAGCGATGTTTATTTATAGGACCATGTTATAACTTCTGTTAATGCTCTTATTTTATAATATATCACAACGTGTAAATATTTATAAATTACATAAACATTACATTGTTATTTAATTAACCAAAAACATTACGTCTTTATTAATAAAAAATTGGTTCTTAATAAAAAAAAATTAAATATAAAATAAAAAAACGTGCATTGCACGTTACTTTCAACTAGTATATATAAATATATCTATATATATATATATGTTGAAGATTAAGTACTATATATATATATATATATTAATAATGTGGTAGCTCGATGATCTCCTCGTGACGGGTTCCATGATTAATATTCGAAGACTATAAATTTTTGCAACCAAATGGAGTATGGGTAGGTGTAATTGCTGGTGGATGTGGCCCCATGCATCGTGTCTTTCATTTCCATCGTAAACATCAATGATCAAGTCACATTTCCCGATCTAAAGACTGGTATGCAATGGGTTACCTACTAGTATTCTTCATGACTACGTACGTACTGCTACTCGATAACATTAATTAATTAATTAAGGTTTTTTTTTCACATTTCCTAAGCCATTATTCTATATATATATATATATATATATATATATATATATATATATAATCTTTAATAATGTGCTAGCTCATGATCATGTGACTGTCTAGATCAAATTATCATAAAATTTACTAGCTATGATATAACATGAAGTGCTGTTACTTTCTACATGATGAGTTTAAAACTATATAGTATTTTAAGTTTTTTTATAATTATAATAGAACTTTATTTTAAGACCTCTGCACTACATGACAGTATCTAGACAAATTAAATTATGCTACGTGAATAGTTTACGGTATAAATACCTTTAAATAAAATTACTAGTCTAAATAATATATTTAGATCGACATATATATAATCAACGGCGGACCTACATAGGGGACCTACATAGGGGCAGGGCCACGGTCCCCCCCCAAAAAAAAAGTTTAAAAGTATATATATTAATTTTTTATAATTTAATAGGATTATATTAATATTATTTTGTGTTGGCCCTCTCTACAAAATTATCTTGGCCCTTTCTACAAAATTATTTTGATTTTATAGACTAATTACTTATAAGTCCAATTAGATTCATACTTGATGATTTTGTTTCTTTAAAAGAACGCAAATTACAATTTTAGACATTCTGTATTTCTTTTGTTTGATATATTTGTATGAATATCTTTATATTATTTCAATGATATATTGTTCTTGACATATCATATACTTTTTTAATACATAGGCTATATTAAACGTATTTTATTTTTATTTTAGATCTTACTATCATATTGTTCTATACCGCAGAAAAAATTATATAAAAATAAAATAAAAAATCTTTTATTATAGTTTTAACTTTGCTTGGCCTCCCTAAAACAAATTCCTATTTCCGCCACGGTATACAATCATATTTTGTACGTAAATAACACTAGGATGATCATAAATAATAATAGTAATAATTAGTATTTCTAGCTGTTTCTAAAACTCAAACCTTTTAGATGTGGACCATTAGGTAGATCGATGATCCATCACATGAAGCCCTTTTTTTCCTGTTATCCGACGTCGCCCTCATTGCCTAAGTCAAGGTTAGTTTAGAACTAACTACTAACTAGCATTGGTTTCATCGATCAGTGGTTCACAATTCGTATGCATGCATATTAATCTTCATTAATTCGATCGATCTTTATTTGTTGATGGGTACTTAATTATATATAAAATCCAGCAAGTAATATTAATACACAGAACCTTTATGCTAGTTCACAAGATCAAGCCTGTTTTTCTCCCAACTCTTAGGCCTTTTACCACACTTTCGGCAACTTAAATATTATTGGGTCATCCAAGTCTTGTGTTCTCTTCCTACCACCGATATTAGAGGTCACACTCCCCTTCCGATCATGATCATGATAGAATGGAAACAGATACTTAGTACTATGGAAATTGCTAAGTTGTTCCATGGTTTTGTCCGCCTTCAGTTTGTGTACCGCTTATATATTTTATTTATTTATTTTTAATAATTAAGACAGTAACTACTAATAAATTTGTATATTTGTTTATATATTTAAAGATATTTAAAAAAAAATACAATTACATTATGAGCACATGACCTAACAATACAATATACTAGACTTCAAAGTACGTAGCATTGTCCCTAGTACTATATATATGATAAAAAAATTTATTTAGAGTACTCTTATTGGATTAGTTAAAAGTTAAATCCCATGAGAATTTAGCTATTGAACCATAAAATGTATCACATTGGAATAGTTATATTCCAAATATCTACAGTAACTTCTAAAGTTATTTCCAAATTTGAAAGACACTGTTTATTCATCAAATCCATTTTATATCATTTGTTTCTCTCTCCCGAGGTCTCCATCAATGTCTTTATAGTTTATATTTTAATCCATAATTTAATTAGAATATGATTACTAATTAATATATAATATTATGAATAGTAAAATATGATAAAATAAAATAATTTCATAATTAAAAAAATTAAAATATTTTTTAAATTGATATATTAATTTAATAAGAATATGATTATTAATTAATATATAATAGGTAGAATAGTAAAATATGATAAAATAAAATAAATTAATAGTTAAAAAAATTAAATATTTTTGAAATTATTAGTTATTCATTAATATATAAGAAATAAATGTACAATCTAATGTGGAGATTTGATGTGAATAATTAAAATCAAACTCATCTTATATTATTTTATTATTATATAATAAAAAATTACTATTTCAATGTGGAGATTTATGTAAATGAAATAGCTAAAAGTCAAATTTCTTTTACATTAATAAAAAATGTCTTTTAACTTTAGCTAATCCAATGAGAGTGCTCTTATAGATTAGGAAAATGCTACTATTCTATCTGTGGGCTATCGCTAGTTTATTTATTTATTTATTTTATTTAATAATTAGGTAAGTATTTTTTAATAATATTGTAAATTTTTTAAAAATATATTAAAAAATATTAAAAAAATATCAATGACATTCATGTTCATGCATGTGCATGAAAGTCTGTCGTATCAGTAGCATTTGTGTTTATATTTTGACTTTTATTTTTATAAGAGTAGTATTATCTAATCTAAATCGTGTGTGTACTGTGTAGGCCTTGTTTGAATTCTTTGCTTGCATGCTTTTGACCGTCAGATTTTAAACAAGACTGCAAGAATAGTACACAAACCTAGATCTACGAGTCACGATGCATGCGTATTTGTTTGGTAAGTGAGAGGGAGCTAATAAGCCAATTGAGTCCAGAAAATCATTCCAAATATCACATATTATACTTATTTTTATTAAATTATTAATTAATTAAATTTTTCTACTCATCATTTCTGTATTATATATTTATTAAAAAATAAAAAATAATGTGTAATGTGTGGTATAGATATATAGTGATAATGAATAGAATTTCTTTCTACTCTTTATTTATTGTTCCTTTTTTTTTGGGGGGGGGGGGGGGGTAAATTAATTAAAAATTTATATGGGTAAGTAAAGATCATGCGGAGGTTTGAGAGGCAAACGTACCAACTCACACTGTCACGTGTCAGCGGGACTTTGAAGTTGTTGGGGCTTATCATGGGGGATGGGTCAAGCACGTGATCCTCAGCTAACTTCTCTCCTGGTTTTTTATATAAGAAACGCCTCTCTTCTATTGCTTTGCAGATCAACACCCAATACTATAATATTTCAGGTTTTAGCAGACCCAATTCTCTCCACTGCCACTGCTAAGCATACAACGTACGTAGTTGCTTAGTGCCCTAATCTTCGAGGTTTGAAGAAAAAATGGTGACAGTGGAAGATGTCCGAAGGGCTCAGAGGGCTGAGGGTCCTGCCACGGTCATGGCCATTGGAACGGCAACTCCCCCCAATTGTGTCGACCAAAGCACTTACCCGGACTATTATTTCCGTATCACCAACAGCGAGCACAAGACTGAGCTCAAAGAGAAGTTCAAGCGCATGTGTAAGTCCTCCTCTTTCTTTCTCTTTTTGGGTTGTTCATGTTTTTGTTTTTGTTTTTGTTTCTCGATCATCGACAAGTAAAAAGAGTCTAAAATGCAAATAGCTGATGGCTTTGTGTTGATCATATGAGAATAGATTGGGCTAGGTATTTAGTCGTCTATACATACATGTGTGTGTGTGTGCGCGCGCGCAAAGCGAAAATATAAACTAAGGGAAAGAGAGAGGGGTTGGCAATCACTGTGTGTTTATTTCAGGTTGCAGACAAATTAAAGGAACCGTAAGAGTTTTTTCGTTGTCTCCTGTCAATTATGTTTAGTAATTATTCTTTCTGCCATGCAATTTCAGGTGACAAATCCATGATCAAGAAGCGTTACATGTACTTGACAGAGGAGATCCTAAAAGAAAATCCCAACGTGTGCGCCTACATGGCTCCTTCGTTGGATGCTAGGCAAGACATGGTGGTAGTTGAAGTACCAAAGCTAGGCAAAGAAGCAGCCACCAAGGCCATCAAGGAATGGGGCCAGCCCAAGTCCAAGATCACCCACTTAGTCTTCTGCACCACTAGTGGTGTGGACATGCCCGGGGCTGATTATCAGCTCACTAAGCTCTTGGGCCTTCGCCCCTCTGTCAAGCGCCTCATGATGTACCAGCAAGGTTGTTTCGCCGGTGGCACGGTCCTCCGCCTGGCAAAAGACCTTGCTGAGAATAACAAGGGTGCACGTGTGCTTGTCGTGTGCTCCGAAATCACCGCTGTCACATTCCGTGGGCCTAGTGACTCCCACCTCGATAGTCTTGTGGGCCAGGCCTTGTTTGGCGATGGTGCAGCTGCAATCATAATTGGAGCTGATCCAATCCCCGAGGTCGAGAAGCCTTTATTTGAATTAGTCTCTGCGGCCCAAACAATTCTCCCCGATAGTGATGGGGCCATCGATGGGCATCTTCGCGAGGTTGGGCTTACATTCCATCTCCTAAAGGATGTTCCTGGGCTCATTTCAAAGAACATTGAGAAGAGTTTGGTGGAGGCCTTCAAACCCTTGGGCATCACAGATTGGAACTCTCTCTTCTGGATCGCACACCCTGGTGGGCCTGCAATCCTGGACCAAGTAGAGGAGAAGTTGGCTCTCAAGCCCGAAAAGCTGCGTTCCACACGTCACGTGCTTAGCGAGTATGGCAACATGTCCAGCGCTTGCGTGCTGTTTATCTTGGATGAGATGAGAAGGAAGTCTGTTGAGGATGGGC
This sequence comes from Juglans mandshurica, assembly GCA_022457165.1. NCBI lineage: Eukaryota > Viridiplantae > Streptophyta > Magnoliopsida > Fagales > Juglandaceae > Juglans > Juglans mandshurica. Next base: position 31,096,723 of record CM039619.1, on the reverse strand, counting down.
TGAAGACCACCGGAGAAGGGCTCGAGTGGGGTGTGCTGTTTGGGTTCGGGCCTGGGCTGACAGTCGAGACTGTTGTGCTGCATAGTGTGTCTGCTTAGAGGCCCATTATTGATTCTATCTGGCCGACGGTGTTTCTAAAGTTCTGTGCCTAATTTGTTTGCTTGTTGCATTTTCCACAATGAAGCGTGTGCGTTTCAAACTGGGAGTGGGTGTGTTCATTTTCATGTTGTAGATTGCTTCATAAAAAGAAAAGGAGAAACCTTTGTATCAGCTTATATTATGATGATGGGATATCTTATGTTGCATTTATGCTGCTTAAAATTATATGGTTATGTCAAAAAGAAAAGAATAAGCATATATCACAATTTCACATTTCAATATAAATTTACCTTGTAAATAAAACGTTGCCGTTTTATGTTTGTGGTACTCCTCTTTCAAATGGTTTCTTGACGAATCCGAGTATCCAATTATAATCCGGTATTCAAATATTTATAATCGAATATCCGGCTAGGTTATAACTTGATTAACCAGACAAATATTTGGACCACATTACAAACCCGAATACAAATCCAGGTATAGTTAGTTGGGTTTACACTCTACCCACGACTATAAGAAATCTATAGTCGGGTGATAACAAATCCGGGTGATAAACTCAACAACTTTATCGTAAAACTTATACAAACCCCTAGTACTTCTTAAGCTAGCATATGTGCCATCTAACCTAAAAAACCAAAAAGAGTAGGTTGAAATTGATAGGGTGGCTCACTTAGCCCCCTACCTATTTCTTTATTAAAGAAGGAATGGCATTGCTAGTGGCTACTACATAGCTTATTATTTAAGGGCTTCCTCATCATCCTTGGGGGATTTCTAGGGGTGCTACTCTGCCGCTCTCATAGGCATAGTAGTTAAAAATTTCTTTTTTATTTTTTATTTTAATTTATATATTTTTTATTATTTTTAAAAACTATAAAAAAAAATATCAATACACTAATAGTCAATTCATTAACTATTAAATAAAGAAACAAATTAAAATACATGAGGTGAGATGTCAAATTAAAGAGATAAATTAAATGGATAAAATAACATTTTTCATATCCTAAACCACCTTTTTGAGCTTTTCTTTTTTGGTGGTTCAATCGTTTTAATTATGGGACTCTACGTATCATGAATCAAATGTATTAGTTATGAATAATACTACTATATCTTCTCAATTTATTATTTCATTTTGATTATTTATGTATTTAATTTTTTTACTTAATATTTAAGAAAGTGACTATTAATGTATTTGTATTTTTTTATTTTTAAAAAATATTTAAATATGTTTAAAAAATATTCAAAATAAAAAATAAAAGTACAATTTGTACTGGGCAGTACAATGAGCGGCACTTGCAGGTGCCAGAGTCGCACCGCTCATTATCTATTGGCAAATTATATTTCTTATTATTTTTTTATATTAAAAAATAATATAAATAAATAAATAAAAAACCGAGTTTAATTTGTCGACGAACTCTCCAAATTCTTTCACACTTATTTCTGGTTCGGACACTTTTGGGTTGGAGTCGAAGTTTGGGCTTTTGGCGTCCCCTGGTTAGGCCTCGGGCCCTTCGTTTTTGGGTAGTCTCATAGTGAAGACGTATTCAGCTCAGGGATGGAGCTTATTTTGGCCATCATTATCTTTAGGCAGAAAAGTAAAAACTTGAAGCTCAAATCAGTTGAATCCTATGTATTTACTATCGTAGGAAATTATGAATCTATCCTTGATATCTCTTAAGAGTTAGAATGAGTGAATGAGATAAATAAACTTTTAAAGTGAGCCCTATTTATCGAGTATTTAGTGTTCTCCAAAATATTCACTTCAACAATTATAAGTGTTGTGAAAATCTTTTATATGAAGAAGCTATAATCAATATTGCTTTTATATTTCTTATGTCCACTTTACAAGAATAAATCTTTACATCAACTTATTATTAGCTGCAGCTGCAACACACCTGACGTGTGAACCGGCTGATGTGCTACTGCTGATGTGGTACAGGAGCTGCTCAAGTGTATAAAGGGGAAAAAAAAACGAGCGTACAAAAGAGAAAAAAAAAAAAAACCAACTTAGGTGTGCTATAATTGATGTGTTACCATAGGCTACTCTATAGCTTTACTATATTAAAAAAGAGAGAGAGAAAAATAGGCATGCATCTCATTTTGAATTAATTTTGGAGATTTATTTATTTATTTATTTTTGGGGTAAGCTTGGCTCCATGATGAAAGTGCATCGCAATCATCTCCTGTGTCATCTGTCATGTATGCTTGAAAAATCACGGGCAATTATTGTCACATCAACAACAAAAGAATTCTTAAATATCAAACTTTATATAATAATTAATCAGTGAAGAAATAGATATTTGTTCAAATGGGACCAAACATTTGGATGGATGGATCGATGGATGACAGAATGCTCAGTACAAAAAAAGAGCTGCAATTATAAAAAAAATTCTGCTCAATTCTGTTAAAGCAAAAACAGGTTTGGTCTATGGTTGTGAGAGAGTGGATATGTCTCATTAAAATATGAAATATACTTTACACCAGCTTTCTCTTTTCTTCACACTTTTCCAGAAAAAGTAACACATCCTTACAAACCTATTAATAGATTAGCACAAGTCATGGAAAGAAAGAAAGAAAAAAAAAAGGGTCATTTTCATTTATCTGTGGGAGTTGGTCACAAAGTTGGTGTTGGGGGGAGCTATTTTTTTGGAACTTTATGAACTTTTTATAACTATATGATACAAACATCCTATGTGTATTAAAAAAGATTGATTTAATTTGGAGTCTCCCCAGAAAAGGTAAGGCAGACATAAAAGAATAAAGAAATCTGTTCAAAGGTTGAAAATAATCATTTGGATTGGTTAGTTTTTCCACCCCTCCCCTGTTTGACAGATTGCCTCAAACACCCCAAAAGTTCTACCCAACTCCCTCCCTCTTCCCCCCAACGAGAAACCAGATCCCCCCTTTCCTCTATTTACTTTTCGTTTTTTTATCTTTTACTATTTAATTGAAGTTTTAGAATACTAACCTCTTTTGGTTGGTTGGTCCTTAACTTTTAACCCCCATGTCTCCTCCTACCTTCTGCTATCAGATGTCTCTCCCTCGCCCACCCTTCCATTCATCTTGCCACATGTTGCCATTGAGTAGCCATTCGACCATTGTCTGGCCCACACGCTGGTTCCTTCTTGAGTGACAACTTTGTTACCAAATTCAGATAAGCTGTTAAAAATCTTAGATTTTAAATTTTTTTAAAATTGAATTTGAAACAAAAGACATTTTGAAATTTTATTATATATCATGTACAATTCACTTTCATACATTATATCTGACAGTTTTTTTTTTCATAGAATGTAGAGTGTGAGATAGTGAATAGTAACTGATAAGAAGAATTATTGTTTCAAAAATAATGATTTAAAATTTAAATTCCTTAATTAAATCTCAAAGCAACCGAACCAACACCTATGGCAAGAATGCAACATTTTAGTTCGTTGGTCCCACGTACAAAAGTTTCTTATTGTATGGATAATTAATTCCAAGAACTTCAAAAAAGGACGGTGTTTTCTGTATTTTTTTTTAACTTTTTTTTTTCATGTATTTTTTTTGAATAATTTTAAATATTTTTAAAAAAAGAAAATAAAAAAAAGGGGGAGGCGGACTTTGACTTTATTTGTATTTAATATATTTTTGATTTTTTACTGTTGGTATTGGATATGCTCGTTTGGATTCGTTATGCCAAATGCCTGGAAGGGCAATAGCAAAATCAAGTGCAGTAATCGAGGGCAACCTGCTGGCCAAGTTGCCCCTCCCACCCACAACCCTGCTCTCCTCTCAGCTCAGCTGTTCTTCAAAAAGCTAATTGCAGCCTGGATTACAATCATGCAGTGCCAATTCCAAATAAACATGCGTGATTTATGAGACTGCAAATCCCTAAATTATTGGAATTAATGTGTGTTTGTCGTTCACATTAAAGTTGTTTCCATTCTTTCACATAACAACTTCTGAGTATCCTTTATGAGATTGAAACCGATCAAACAATTAGTGTGTTGTCCGTTACATAATAATTGAGATGAATTACTCATTAAAACTTGGAATGATAATGGAGGGTGCATTAAAGCAAAAGATGTTAGCAATTCAAACACCATAGAACAGCTCAATCTATTTTGGTTATTATTCTTAAATTGGGGAATGACAAGGGAATGAGTTTTCTAATTATCTTGATTTACTAGAAAAACTTAACCCTCGTTTGGTTACACAATTCATGAGATGAGATGTTTTGAATAGTAGTGAGATTTTTGAGTTAAGATGAGATGAGACAGTTTGTAAAAAAATGTATGTTTGGATAGTGAGATGAAGTGAGATATTTTGTAAAAAAAAAAAAGTGTTTGGATAGTGAGATGAGATGAGATGTTTTTAACTTTTTTTTTAGATTTGATAAAGTGATGGGTTCTACCAATTATTGAAATGTATTTTTAATTATTGGGTATAAAATATTATGAATATTAAAAATAAGTAATATTTATTATTAATTTAAGAACTCATAAATATTTTGACTTTCCCAAAATATTTTTTTTTAGTTGGCCGTGATTATTTCAAGATTCTCAAATATGAACGCATTTATTTGTTAAACTGAATTATTCTAATTATGACCTATTTATTATACTATATTTTATAAAATTCAAAATATAATTTTCTAATTATATATTACAATAAAATAAAAAATTCTAATAGATAATTATATATATTGAAAATATGGTAGTTAGTATTACTGTAGCGGCACTGTAGAGGCAAATGAAATTTTGTAACAGATCAACTGTAGCAGTACTGTATCGTTATTGTAGTGATGGTTAAAAAATCAGAGATGAGATAAAATCTTGTATTCTGCCATTTGGATAGGCAGATAAAAGATGAAGTACAACTCATATGAGATAGTTTGGCATCCAAACCGGGTCTTAAATTTAATTACATGGTTGTCGGTTGAAATCTCTTCTAATTTATTGATACGAGAAGTAAATTGTTGTTGAGATTGAAGTTAGGTCATGATTCAACATAGACTCGATGAAATATCATCTTTATATCTATAAAATCATAACAAAAACAAAGTTACAATATTACTCATTTCATCGTGACAATTCACAAATAAAGAAAACTAGATCAAAGAGAAACTTCGAAAAATATTCAAATCCAACCTCCATTTTTTTCATCACGTATGATTTATCATGCCAACATAAGTGCTGCCAAATCTCAAAGAAGAATAAATAGAGAGATGTTTGTGAAATTTATTTTTATAATATAATCTCATCATCCTAACAAATATCATAGAAATAAGAGATTCATTATGCATCAGCTACTATTCATTCTCATACTTTACAACTATAATTTTTTTATAAGGTGTAGATATTTTTTTTTTTATAGAGTATGAGAGTATTTTTTATAAAACGTAATGTAATAAACAATAATTGATAAAAAGAATTTTTTCAAAAATAATATAGCATCAAGTGAAATGCAGGCCAGCCAATGAGATCTTGAAAGCCAGACCCAATTGCTGAAAGGGGGCATGGAAAGAAGCATGGAGCTCTGAGATACGGGTTCGGATCATATACCATGACAGTCTGTCTGACAGTAGACCCTAGTGGGCTGCCAATGCATGCTATCCTTCAAAAAAGAATTCAGCCTCCAGCAGTTACAACTCGATCAAGGTTAATAAATGCTCCCAATTTTGGATTCTTTTGAATTAATTAAAATAAATTCTCTTTGTGAAAATTAAAAAAATAAAAATAAAAATAAAAAGCAGTACCTCAGGGCTCAGAGTCCCTTTAGTCAAACAGACTAATTAAACCAGATTAATTATAAATAATTAGCAGCCAATTAAATCACATTAATTAATATAAAAATAGGAAATCTCAAAGAAAGTTTCCTCTTTTCTGGCTCACATGACTCTTCCCGTTTCCGACCTTCTGTCTTTTCTCTTTCTTCTGTGTCTTATCCTTCTTTGTTCAAAAAGGTAAAAACTTGAAAACAAAAAAATAAAATTAAAAAAGGGAGAACGAAAGATGCCTCTCCTCCTGTCTCTCCTACAGTCTTTCTCTTCCAATCCCACTTGCCATTCTCTAATATACTCTGAACTCTAAAGAGAGGTAAATTTTCTGATAAATTTCGTGTCTTTGTACCAAAAAACATATTTTGTATCAATTCCTTGCTTTGATTCCCTTTTTTTGTTTATTCATATACAATTTTTGTGAGCTTTGGTTCCATGGTGGGGTTTTGTTGCTTTCTTGATTCTATGCCCTTTTCCATTTCTTTATCAGATTCCTCCACTCTTATTTTGTCCCTTGATTTTTATTTTTAAATTTTAGAATTTTGTTTCAAGCACCCACATGCGTGTTCCTGGATTTGTCTGATCTGGATTGGATCACAAGGATGTTTTGTTCTTTCTCAACTTGCAGAGAGAGAGGGAGAGAGAGATAGAGCGACAGGTGGTGGGGTTGAGTGCCTCAGGTTCTTTGGGTGTATAATCTCGGTCTTGGTCTTTTGGAGGGTAACAGAAGAAGCAAAAGAAGAAGTGGGAGAAGAAGAAGGTGAGATTTCCTGGCCTCTTGGTTCCTTGCTTTGGGCCCACCCCGGATTCTTTTCTTCTGTCTCTGATAGGTGTCGACCGTGTCTTATATGCTGTTCTCTTGTTCCATTTGCGTAATTTGAATTGGATCTGACTCCATTCCTGGGGAAGACTGCTAGGAATTTCTCATTTTGGTTTTTAATTGTAAACTGGGTCTGTTTCGTTTGTTTGAATTCACTCCCCTGAATTGATGAGTTGTTGCTGATTGTGGTTATACTATGTCCTAAACAGCGGTCATTCATTGCATTCGAGTGTTGGATGATTGAATTGGAGGTTTAATTGCGTTTATTTGTCTGGGTGGCGATATCTACCCCTGAGGCATGGCGGGTATTGATATTTCAAAATATGCTCATAGCCCTGTGCACAAGGCCATTGCCATGAAGGATTATGCCAGTCTCAAGCGGATACTCGCAGGTCTCCCACGCCTCTGTAACCCAGCCGAAATTCGCACTGAGGCTGCTTCGATGGCCGAGGAAGAGAAAGCCGATGCAATTGCTGCTGTGATCGATCGGCGAGATGTTCCAAACCGTGACACCCCTCTTCACTTGGCTGTAAAGCTTGGTGATGAGACAGCAACCGAAATGCTTATGGTTGCTGGGGCAGATTGGAGCTTGCAGAATGAACAAGGGTGGAGTGCGCTCCAGGAAGCGATATGCCACAGAGAAGAAGGGATTTCCATGATAATAGTTAGGCACTACCAGCCATTGGCCTGGGCCAAATGGTGTAGACGGTTGCCTCGCTTGATAGGAACTATGCGAAGGATGAGGGACTTCTATATGGAAATTACATTCCACTTTGAGAGTTCTGTGATTCCTTTTATTTCAAGGATTGCCCCTTCGGATACTTACAAAATTTGGAAGAGGGGTGCGAATTTGAGGGCAGACATGACTTTGGCTGGGTTTGATGGTTTTAGGATTCAGCGGTCAGATCAGAGTATTATTTTCCTTGGTGATGGGTCTGAGGATGGGAAGATTCCTCCTGGGTCACTTTGCATGATTTCACACAAGGATAGAGAGATCATGAATGCTTTGGATGGTGCTGGTTCTCCAGCTACTGAAGAAGAGGTTCGACAGGAAGTGGCTGCAATGTCTCAGACTAATATATTCAGGCCTGGGATTGATGTGACTCAGGCAGTTCTCTTGGCACAATTAACATGGAGACGACAGGAGAAAACAGAAATGGTTGGTGCATGGAAGGCTAAGGTATATGACATGCACAATGTGGTTGTGAGCATCAAATCTAGGAGAGTCCCAGGGGCTATGACAGACGATGAGTTGTTCTCATCTTGCAATGAAAATGAAACAGATAGTGAGGAGCTCAGTGACATTTTGACAGAGGATGAGAGGAGACAACTTGAAGCTGCTCTTAAGTTGGATACATCAGAATCGGCGATTGATAATGGTGATGAGATTATTGGGCATCGCCATAGTTCTTACGAGCACAGGGAGATTCCTTTGGAAGATGTGAATGGCTGTAGAAATGGAGAATCTAAGCAGGAAAAGAAAGGATGGTTTGCTGGATGGAGGAAACGGGATTCAAAAAATGAAGCACCGAAGAAGACTGTTCCACCGAGAAATTCTCTCTGTGTGGATGACAAGGTGAGTGATCTACTGGGAGATTCTCCCACCAGAAATCAGCCCAAACCGGGAAGACACTCTGTGGAGATTGTCATAAGAGGGGATGAGCACCGTAGAGGGAGGGATACCAAATCATCTTCTTCTATGAGCTCTGAAAGCAGAAATCGCCACAAGGATGCTGTACGCGAGAATGAGTATAAGAAAGGATTGAGGCCTATTCTGTGGCTTTCCCCAAACTTTCCGCTACAAACTGAAGAATTGCTGCCATTGCTCGACATTCTGGCAAATAAGGTTAAGGCAATTCGTCGTTTGAGGGAACTGCTTACTACCAAGCTTCCAATGGGAACCTTTCCTGTCAAGGTATGTTTCATCTTTCAATAACCTTAGGTCATGTATTTTTCTGCTTTTGTATCCCTGCTCCCTGCTTTAGCTATTGTGTCAAGGCTATTCACTGTGGTAGGGATAGACCTCTTTGGAGGAACTGTTTTGCATTAGGGTTTCAGATCTGACCTTTATTGAAGTTTGGTCTTGCAGTAGCCTTCTGGATGAGTTAAACAATCTCATGACCTATATGGATGGTGATAGTGTGTGCGTGAACTTTTTTTTATTGCCACCGGGTGTCCAGGAGCAGCGTTGTGTGCGTGAACTTCTTAGGAAATGAGATCACTTAGTGCATTTATTGTTACAAAGAGGGCAGCAAGTTTCTGACTCTGCTAGTATTGTTTGGAATAAAGTTTTTGAAGTCCATCTAATACCCTGTTGCTCACCTGTTCACGAGCTTTATTGTTGTGTTATGCTGAGATCTTGATTGAAAATGTCTTTTTCATGATGGTCATAGTGGTCTCTAATTGTTTCTTTAGTTTGATTCTCTTATGCTTTGGCTTGTTTTATCCCTAACCGCATTCTCTTTCAACTCCCATTGATCATATCTTCTTTTATTTTTATAAGTAAAGAAACAAGTTAAACTCCCATTGATCATATCTTCTTTCTGCCCATATTACTTTAGGCCTCCCTCTGCCCCTACTCCAATGTGAATTAGGTTGCTTTCTCTTACTATCTCATTTCTCGGCCTTCATTGCATGTGGTTGTAACATGTTGGATTACTCTCCATGGTCTTTCCCACATTGGTGCCACTAACCTCATTCCTTGTCGTCCATGAATTCCGCAACATAGATTATAGCAGCAGGTCTTGTGGCAATCATATCCTCATTCCTTGTGAAATATTCTCTATGGTCAATCTCAAGTGCTGGACTCTACCCTTTATCAACCTAGAGTATCTACAGTCAGATGGCATCTAGAAAACTTCGAACGATGGCTTGTAGCCTGTTATGGCATAATCTTGTTGGCGTTCATATGTTACTAGGAATGAAGAAAGCAATCTTCTTGTCCATTACTTGGTGCAGATAATCGTACTGTCTTGTTCTACAATCTCTCTCTGGAGAAATTCAGTAAAAGAAACCTAGGATATGTGTCAAATTGCATTGTTGATACAAAGAGAGTTCTTAGTCTTGCACTAATGCAGCCTGCATACAACTTCAGTCAAAGCCTAGGTGCCATTGGAGAGAAGTGGGGAAAAGAAAATTGCTTTTCTTCTGAAACTTTCTATAATTGTATGCTGGTTAGAAACGACTTGTGAATGAGTTAAAGGCTTTTCTGGTCTTTATATATAATCTCCATTGTTGGACGCATTGAAATATGTCAAAGTCCAAACAATTGTATCTAGTGTATCTGCACTAGATAAGTTATGCAATTTTATCATGGATTTTTGTCGCATTTGTTGGAAAATGTATTCTGTTGTTTTGTGGTATGTTTTCTTCTTGTTCTTTCTGGTTTTGAAAGCTATTCTGTTCTGACCAAACGGTTTTCTTTGAATCATCAATTGATTTGTAGTCCTTGTTTTTTCTTGTTAATAGTGTTTCTTTTGTTCCTTCGCAACTGTTTGATAAAATAATTATCTTTATGCATACAGGTTGCTATCCCAGTGGTTCCCACCATTAGGGTTCTGGTTACTTTTACCAAGTTTGAAGAACTACAGCCATTGGATGAGTTCTCAACGCCCCCTTCAAGCCCTTCTGCTGCAGGGCGAGAGAGCCCAGCAGTGATGTATTCGTCGAGTTCATCTTGGTTTCAGTGGATAAAAGCCCCTTATCAACGCCCTAGCTCATCCACTGCCAGCTCTAGCAGTAGGATAGAAAATATTCAAGACCCATTTGCAATTCCCCAAGATTACTGTTGGACTACTGCTGAAGCTAAGAAAAAGAAGATGCAGGAGAAGAACAAATCAAAGAAAGGAAAAAGTCATAAGCAATGAAGTCGGTGTCGAGAGTAAGATCCAAATGTAAAACGATAATTTATCTTACTAAGGGAACTCAGCAGATACAGATAGGACATATAGTTTCATTAATCTATAAATTCATGATAGTGAGGGGAGAAAGTAGGTGGCCATGCTTTTTCTATTTGGAGAGTGACGATGCATGCTTGCTTTGGTCAAGGGAAAATCCAGTAAACTATTGTGGGGGTGGAAAATAGAAACGAAAGTTGTGATTTTTGCAACAATTGCTTGTCGTTGGTGGGTGTTATCACCATTTTAGATTACTTGATTCACTTTCATCCTACTGTCTGATTTACCTTTAATCTCACAGGGATGATGAACAGTCCACTCCCGGTTGTATGAGGTTTCATTTACAGCTGCAGATATTATTACCCTTTATAATTTCCTGTTTTTGTTTTTCATTTTTACTGTCAATATCAAGAATTTGTAACAAGATGAACAATTTGTTTATTGGGGTTTTGATTCTTTTATTCTTCTGAGGCATTATTGCGCCGTAGTGTCTTCTTGTCACCAACTCGACAGTTTTATTTTTTGAAACCATATAAAGATTATTCTTGTCGGTGGGGATCGATCTTTAAAGTTAGATGCTTGGGTTGGAATGATAACAGGAGAAATTGGAATGATAACAAATCAGGATGAAGAGGCAAAAAAAAAGTTCTTTATTCTCATAGACAGCAAAAAGTATTCAGTTCTGTTTTCAGGTAGATGCTTCGGTTCTATACTTTTGCATTCCAAGTTGCTTACATTTTTCAATTGTCGCCATAAATAACCAAAACTTTTTATTTTTTCTTCTTTGGGCGGGCGAACTCTTGGTCAAGGTCTTATTTTCTTGTGTTTTTCTTCATTTTCAAACCTTTCTTACCACTATCAAGTCCCCTCCATGTACTTGATGGCAATGCAATCTACTTCCTCCTCTCCGGGTTGGAAACATGAGTTCTGCTACGGTCATTTTTATTTACTCCTTGCGCACTCCACTAATGTGATTGGCCAAAGGAGTTATTTTATATTAAAAAAAAGTGATGCAGCCAATTACATTGGTGGAGTGTGCAAGGAGTACGCAAAAGTGACTGCACATAGATTTTTTGTTAGAGACATAGCACGCTGCTTCCAATCACGAGCATGTGCATCTGAAAACGTTTTCAATTTGATCTTCTTGATATCTCCTCATTGGATCAACCTCTAGATACATGATTTACTAGCTCATCTTGAATATTTTGGTTCTTCTTGGTCTTTCTGGGCATTCACCTTAAAGTATAATTGAGTTTATGGCCATATCCAATGTTACTCTTAAAATTAAAAGCTCAATGCAGACAGCTTCATGGGAGAAGTATATAAGTAAGAAGCAAGGGCTTTCATATGCTTGGAGAGGTATTTTCATGGACAAACATCCATCTAGAATTTTCCAATCTTAGGAAACCAAGAACTTATAAGATCCAATGACCTATTCATTGACAAAGCAAAACACTAGATCATATATAACATTGAAAGAAAATTGATTTTCCCACTATTTTCCATTGAATTAAAATATGCATCATGCAAGTTTATGACTATTTGTTTCTAACAAGTATCACCACTAGTCCCCCTCCCCCCCCCAAAAGAAAATATACTCTAGCCAGCCCCGCCGTTGCTTGAAAAAACAGAAGAAAAAAGAATCATGTCAGTTTACTAGTATTACATATATACACACACTATAGAACTGATAAATCAGGAAAAAAATTACAGCAAATTTTGTGTTTTTTTTTTAGTGGAGCGGGGGGTCTCGAACTTCAAACCTCCCTTTTGGAGGCAAGGGTTATGCCAACTAGGCCACAGACATTTGGCAAAATAACAGCAAGTTAAATCAAAATGTTCTCCATTCTCTATGAATATAATCAGATTGGTGGGCTTCAAAATGACATGACATTCTGATTTTAATCTCCAGATAAAGGCATTGGTTTTGCTGGCTACTTGGGTTCTACATGAACAACATTTATTTCGTTTAGTAAGGCTGACCTTTTTTACTAGGTCATGATCATGTGCAATACTTATGAATTCATGCATAATCCGTAGCTGTTAAGATTATGAAGGAAACAGCCTAATATGGCAGCTAATCTAACAATACTCAGAAATATGAATGCAAGAATTTTTTATTCTTTTTGGTTGGTGCAAAATATGTACGGCCTTTCACAAGTGGCCTAGCTCACACAAGTAGCTAGCTTGAGTACTTCTTGCATTAGATTCTGTTTGAGTAACGTTCTCACCTCGTAGTTAGGTGTTCAGTCGACTTTCAAGCAAATATCACATGATTCACATCTACATGTATGAAAAGAAAATCAATTGTCTATGTAATCATTTGAGAGAAGCATGCATGCACCTACAATTATCACCGTTTACCATCAAAATTTCAAATAATTAGCATCTTATCATTAAAATAGACGAAAAATAGGGCACATAGCACAATCATAATTTCCAGAACTTGACCGATGGTGCAAATTGATAAGATTTGGTAATTTAGGATACAAATTGATCACAGTACTATTGATAGTTTAAAGTCATGTGAATCGAAAAGCCAATGTATTCTATATATATGCACCAAACAATAAGTGTTTATTTCATGGACTGAGTTCATGGAAATTCTATAAAACATCTGCTAGAAATAAAATGTGCATGAGTAAGTATACGTTTTGAAGATATATATGTGGCCCATGCTGCTAGTGCAGTAGTGCTAGGTAGGGATGCAATCAAACAATGACCTAGTATTACGATCTGTGTTTTGAGCTTAGCTTAACAGCTAGCTAGGATCGAGATTCTGAATGCATGTCTGCCTATGCCAAAGCCCGAGTTACGCTTAATTTGTGACAAGTGTTAAAGTAATTCATGCACATTTCATAAATTTATGATGTAAGATGTGTATAAGGAATATTTGTTGAAACTAGTAAATAGTCAAATCACTTATCTGCAACCTTTAAGAATCAAGAATGACACTTGAAGAAATTCATAGGTCTAACTCATCTCATAAAACCGGTTCAATAAGAGATGATTGCTCATTCTTTATAAACATGCCCAAGACTTTGTCCACAGACAATGTGAGATTATTCTTCAATACCCTCCCTAGCGTGCAGACCAGTATTTTTTTTTGTCATTGTCACGGGATAAGTAGTGTGGGCCCCCATTCGTCCTGTAGTAGGCTCTAATACTATAAAGAAATTCATGAGCCTAACTCATCTCATAAAATCGGTTCAACAAGAGATGATTTCTCATTCTTTATAAACATGCTCAAGACCTTGTCCACAGACAATGTGAGATTATTCATCAACATGACTTAATTTGAAATGTCATGGGGTCATATGCAGAAAGTTTTCAAACTGTACGTAATCATCAACAATACTGATTCAGCATTATAAAGTAGAAACATTTGCAAGAATATAAGACTATTTCTAGATGTATATTTGCATTCGTTTGCTTCCCCCGGCTTGCAGCAACACTTTATAACCTATATATGCATATGTTTTAGTGAATTATTTTTTATTGTTGTGATTTCAATTGGGGAGCAGCGTGACCTTCCTGAAAGCTATTCCCATTATATCTATCATATTTTTTTACTTCGAGATATGATTACTACAGAAGAATAGGTGCCCCGACTGTAGCTCAAGTGTCATTTGAGTCCCTACATATTGTGTTTTATTACTTCTACATGGTGCCTCAAGTTCTGATACATTTGAATGGCTCCCATCAATCAAGACTTACTGTTTCTTTTTCCCCATTAATGCACACCTGAATGGCTCCCATCAATGTTACATAGTACCTTCCCCATTCATAGCTTTTGAGGATTCATGATTTAAATGGTTCAGCATGAGATATACCTTTTGAGCATCAGAATCATTTTGAAATAATCATATTATTAGGTCAGCTCCTCATATGGTCATTATACTAGTACGGAAATCATGCATCATTTAGAGGTTTATATACTTGTACACTTGATGTTTATTGGAGTTTTTAAAAACTTGCACAGGTGATCATTGTGAAGCAGGGCATCGTACCTTAGATACCTTGTTTCATTGAATGGCACAAACACAAGAGTTCCTTACTCCCTCAAGTTCCCCATCTTCTGACACACTATAAACAAAAGAAAAGTAAGAAGTATAGCAAAGTCGGTCTACCTAAAAGACTAGAAGTATATATGTAAATTGTCTTCAACCTAAGCTTTCAATACACAGTTTTGATGGTGGGTTTTGGTTCCAAAGCTTCCTTATCTTTCACCATAACAGCTCTATTCGACTAGTTTTTTCTATCTGCTTTTAACTCTGACTAAAAACCCGCTGAATTCGTTGTTGATATGTTGTTTGTCCTAACAATTTTCACATAATTGTAATAATCTAACAGAAAGAAGCTCATCATGAAAGGAAAGTGGGTGGGGATGATTTACCTTGGTTCAAATTCTTGGACATGAGCAATATCTTTGCCATGAGCATCCGGCCAACTAACTTTCCTCTTTTCTATCCTTTGTTGATTATCACCCACACTCACACCCACTATTGTTATTTTCTTGAGATTACTCTTGAGTGTAGGGCGTTCAATTTGAGGCCCATTAGTCCCACTTCTCCTACAGTAGCTGCTCCCATTGCTCTTATTTTGAAGTTGTAATTCATGATTATGGAGCTTTTCTATGACCCCATCTTTCTATTCTGCAGGGGATTGCTTCGTGGTGTTGTTGCTATTGCTGCTTTTGTTACTTTCTTCACCCCTGTTGTCCAAACTCCTTGATGGTACATAGCAAGAGCACACTAAAGCAGTGCACCTGTTCTGCGCCGACGCCGCCAGGAGTACAAACAACGAAGCTCTACCTCTCCCTACTGTTTCTACTTATAGATACCATGACCAGCCTTGGAGCTATTTGGGTTTTGGATTGGCATCAGAGCAACCAAAGGAAATGGTGGAAGCATGATGAGAGGGATAAGATTTTTTTTTTTTTTTTTTATGTTGTTAATGTGTGGGTTATCTCCTAATGATTATGGTTTTGCATATAAGAAAGTGGAATGGCCATCTTTGGGATGTGGGGTTGTGATTGATTTTTAGGTTGGAAAAAGATGGATGTGGGAGGGAATGCCCAACTTTTCACTGTTTGTTCGATTTTATTCACTGTTTCTAATCACAGCAAGGGATGGGTGGGCATCTTCTTTTCTCCCTTCTCTTGTACTCTTGATGCTGTTTTTGCTTTCATGGAATGAGACTCTAACAAGTTGGTGATGTGAGAACAATCATTGATGTTAGGGGATAAAAAGGGACTGAATGATGGCATGATGCTCCTTTTAGGTGGTGTTTCTATTTTACAATATAACATGTAAAGAATGTAAAACCAATTAATTTAGATCACTTAAAAAAGAGGTTGGGGTGGCTTACTCTTTTCCCTTCCATTCAAGATGCAAGAATATAATTGTTCAAATTTTAACTTCTAACATAATATGATTACATTTAAGTTTCGTGCAAGGAAACTTCTGAGGGTGTGGTGTACGGGACAAAAGTTTACTCTACAGGGTGGGTCCGAATGGCTCTGCCTTAGAGAGGTCCCCCGACATCAAAAAGAAAATAATATGATTACATTTAACTTCTCTGTAAAAAAACAAAAGAAGAAGAAGAAGAAGAATGGCCATAGAGAAGTCATGTAATAAAGTGCAAAATAAAATAAAATAAATATTCTGTAGAGATGATTGATTGGGTCAAAGAGAAATTCAATGTAGGCTTAATTGGGCCAGCCTCAGGTAGCCTTTCAAGATGAAGAATGTTGGCCGACGGTCAACCTTGGCCTTTGGAATGCACATAGCCTAGCTCTTCCCACCTAGCTTCAACCATACACTTTAATTTGATTTTGTTGATGAAATATCATAAACGTGTATATTTAGAAAATTACAAAAGAATTATATAAATTTATATAATTAGTTGTTTACTTAATTGCCATGTCGCATAGAACTCCTACAAATTGATTTAATAAAGTAAATATATTACGGTCTTGCTGTTTTAAGGCTTTTTTATTTTATTTATTTTATTTTGTATTTTGTAGAATTTTAGTGCTTATGCATATTTTTAATATATGCGCTTTACATGAACCGATCAAGTATGCACTAGCACTTTGTACCACTTAAGTGCGCACTTGACAATTGATAGGCTACTCATCCTAAGTCAAACTTGTTAGAAACGTATTTTGTTGGCTTAAGAGGAGACAATGTCGTTCTAATTGGAGATGCCAAGCACTCAGTTCATCCTATGGCTGGTCAAGGAGTCAATTTAGGTTTTGGAAATTGTGACAAGCATAGATTTGTTTGTACGGAGAAGAGAGGCTGTGGAGTGAAGCCTCGAGACATAGGAAAGAGGAAAGGGGGATCTAAGTACGCGTGGGATAACTCTTGTCAGTTGGTCAATGGAGAACAGAAGTTGCATCTGCTTGCAACATAGGTTGGGCTTGATGGGCTTCACGGCCTCAAGCATCATCTTGGTTTTCTTATTAGACTCGGTGAGTTATTTCTGATGAACCAGGAGCTTTTTCATTAGGACCTAGTTTGCTTTACTTTGGACTATTGCTATTTACGTTTGTATTTGAACTAGCCCGTGGCCTATATTGCTTACTTTCGATTATGGTTGCCTGACAATATATGTATTGAAGGTAGAGTATTGTAAGGTCATTATGGAATGTTATAGAACTTTTTCTCTTAGTCTCTCTTATTTTCTTCTTCTTCTTCATACGGAGTTGCTCCCCTCGGAGTGAGCTATTACCTATATATTTCCATCAAACAATTGGGGTGTGTTACAAAGTGGTATCAAAGAGATACCAGTTTGTAATGCCCCGAAAGAAATCTAATAGAAAGGATTTCGTTGGACTCTAGGTATGCCATGAAAACGTAGGAGGATTTCATGGATCGAACAATCGATTAGATTTTAGTTTATTAGCATAGTCGAATTATGAGCCGCTACGGGGATGAATCGCCTATGGGGATGAATCACCTTTTGGAATTTTTTTAGGCATTTAGGATCATAATTAGAAGAAACAGATTTCATCATTAGAGTCGTATGAAGTTTTAAGATTTTATGGTGTAATAAAAAGTTTTAAGATTTTTGGATGACAAATGGGCCAATTGGAGAGTGCCACGTGGGATCTAGCATATCACATCACCAACCAACTGTCACATCACCATGTCGATGTCCAAATCAGCCTATGATCACTAAAAAAACTCATTGGACACATGGCACCATCACCGCCCTCTATTTAGAACTAACTTTACATATGTCAAGTGAAACACACTTGTGTAAGGAGGTTAAGTGAGAATCAAGAAGACAACACGCTCTGTTACATGATTATGCCCCTCTCAAACCCACCACACTATTCCAACCAACCATGTACTCTCTTGGTTAGCTCTCAAAAGGGGGTTTGAGACCCCAAACCTCATGAGAGAAGTCGAAACCCCAAATTCCAAATAGCCGACTCAGTTTTGACTCTTTTTTTCCCTCTTGACTTAAGCAAGTCTTATAGGCAACCATCACACTCCAAGTACTTCTCTTAAACCCTTATCCACTTTCTTACACCATGGTACCTTCCATTGACCAACCCCAATTGAGTTGGAGCTTGAAACCCCAACCAAACCCAACTAAACCCCAAATAGGTGCAATCGGGTGTTAACAATTTTGCCCCAATCGAATGGCCTCCATCCCTTGGCTCCTTCCACAAGAAAGACACCCTTGATTGACCAACCCCATGATCTAGTTCTTACCCTCATGTAATCCCAAATAGTGAACTTAAACTCAAGTTAACTCACTCACTTCCATCATCCCACCCATTCGACCAACACTTAGCCTAATCTGCCCAAGACTATGTCAAGGCTTTCAAGCAAGCTCTCCCATCAACCCTTCCTCATCTCCTTCAATCCCTCATGCCCCAACAATTCTCTTCACTTACATAAAAGTCAACTTTCACACTTTGGCATTTTTGAAAGCAAACCAAGTGAGAAACTTGAGAGAGAAGGTGCTAAGTTTTCTCTTTATACTCAATGCTTTGTAAGTCTAATTTTCAAACCTCATCTCTTCTATTCTAAGTTACCTTAAGTCATGATCTTGTTAGTGTAGTGTTATATCATTTTTCCTTAAACTTCTGGTGGTTGAATATTGAAAGTATGGAAGTGGTGTTTCGGCTAGCATGCTTTGTATGCCTTGAGAATTTTGTGTTGAGGTGTTGTTTGGTCATAGATATTTCGGTCCTAATGATGTTAGTATTTTTTTGGAGTGCAAATCTTTTGGTTGATTTATAGCACAAGAGATTTTATTAGAAAAATTTGTATGCTCCACTAGGGTTATGAAAACCGAAATCTTTAAGCATGAAGTCCTTTGTTTAAGTTTATTCTTTGAACTCTAGAAAATTGGCTTAATGATTGCATCCTATAAACTATTGCTAATGAGAGTTGAATCTATATTTTGAGTTGTATTTTGAGCCTTGTAATTAGGGTTTTAGGTTGAGTTTTGATGAATATGCAATGATATATGGTTTGATGCAAGTTTTGAGGATCTTGGCATATTGCTTGTTTAATGATGAAGCTTGTTGTGATAGTTGTAAAATGATACTAAGGCCTAACTAATACATGTATATGAAGTGCATGAATGATTTAGTTCATGAAAACTTGCATGCTACCTAAGGATCAAGTCAAGATAGCCTATAACAAAGCATGTAAGAATCGATTTAGGGTTTATGGCACAAAACCGATTTCTAACTTTTGTTATCTTGAATCTTATTGATTGTTGTTATGTATTATCAAACTATGAATTAGTTCTTAGCAATATATTAGATAGGATTGGTGATTTATTAAGGTTCTTGAAGTCATTTGCAAGAGAAATGCTAGAGATGTCATACTACAATTTCGGGTTTCATGATTTTTTATGTTTTGAGTTTTTTGCTTCATTTGACAAGTAGACCATGATGATTGTATGAATGGTGTCTTAACATGTCACTAAAGTAAGAATTAAGAGTTGGACATATGTTAAATTCGAATTATAGCATAAATAGTATGCAAGGTAAGGTGTACCAAAAATCACATCAAATAGTATGCATGGTATGGATTTCATACTAGATGTGTGTTTTTGTCAATTCTAAGTTCATAAATGGACTTAGAATGGAAAATAAGTTATCATTGTGAAGTTTAGTAAAATTTGAGGCCGGTTTGTAACTATTGAAATTTTAGAGGCTTGTTTGTAAAATTTCCAAAGTTAAGGGACAATTTTGCAAACACTACTCTAGGGTTTGTAAGGTTGGTTTTTCTAAGATAAATGAGACTTCCTAATCCTATAATATCTCTAATTTCAGCCTGCTCTAATTTTTTGCATAGAGAAATTTGTAAAAGCACTAGCATTGGATTATGCATCTACATATTTGCATAATATGACTTTAAATTGGACTGGATTATGCATATCCAAAAATATACATAGCTATGAATAATATTTCTCTAAATTTGAAAATACATTGTTCACTCCCTAAATCTTATTTTATTACTTTGCTCTCTCTCCTCCCCTCTCTCTCTCTCGACACCAACAAAAATAAACCCCTCTCTCAAAACTTATCTTTCTCCTTGCTCGCTCTCTCGACACCAACATGGACTGAAATCCAAAAGCAAAAATTTCACCCTCGACACCAACACCAACGAGTGCTCTCTTTCTTTGATTTCGCCATCCTCACTATCACTACACATCCTCACCATGACTACACGTCCTCCATCGGCGCAACACTCTACCACCATTGTGTCTCTTCAATGTTTAATATACGGTAAATTCGAATTCTCTCTATATTTTTTTTTATTTTTTATTAGTATAGAAGGGTTGATCTTTAGTATAGAGATGTTTTTAATGGGCGTCGAATATAAAATTTTTCTTTACTATTTTTAATGGGTGATTTTAAGGTTTTTCTTTATTATTTTTAATGGGTTCGTTTTAAGGTTTTTCTACAAAATTTGTTTGTAATAAGTTTAGGGATTCATATATAGTACAATAGATTTTTTTTTTTTTGGGCATGTTTGTAATTGTTGTGATTAAATTGTTTATTGAATTTCTCCAAGAGTCCTAAAACTTTGTTTTCTTATAGAAGTTTACTTCTGTAAGATGTTTGTGTCGACCAAGCAATCTTATCATAGAAAACAATTGTCATGCCTTTATCCGCTTTCTATACCACTCCCAATTTAGTCTGTATTTGGATCCATTTTATTATCATTACTAGGAGGAATCTGTCTTCACACTATCCATTTCTTCATAGAAAAATGGAGGCGAGGTATGTAGATGTACACGGAGCAAATTATATTAGACACAAATTAGTCTTGTTTTGTTTTGTTTTTCAAAACCAGTTCAAGCAAAATATTGATGATGAATATAAAGTAATTGCCTAATTCAATTGTCCTGAAACCCATTTTTTTAATCCCTTGAAATTAAAGAAATAGAAAAAACCTACCAAATATCGGTGAAACCCACCTTATACCAAACCACATTAAATGTATCAGCATGAAGGTGAAGTCATCTGCAGAAGCAGTGCTTGTTGTCGTTGTTTGTGTTGTTGTCATTGTTTGATTGGGTGCAACATTTGATTGGATGATTGTTTTCAAAATAGAAAAAATTTGGTACCATTTACTATATGATATGCCCTACAAAGATAAGCCACAACATTTGCTCCTCTGTGTTAAGTTGGTCTATCTGAGCATATCTCCTCTGTAATGCTAATGAAAACTGTTTGTCATCCTAATGGAAATTTTTTTGTGTGGTGGCCCTGGTTGCATGCTCTGCTTGTTTGGGTCATTTGCTATTTTGAAACTGTTTGGTTTGTTTTAATGTGTTGTTTTAGTAATATTTTATCCTTCAATATTTTGTTGAATGATGAACTGTTTAATTGATAAGGATCATTTATTCACCAATTAAACAGTGGTGGGGGTGGTATTAACAACCCCTATGGATAGTGCAAATGTTGATGTCCAAGCGACAACCCCAAAGGAAAAAAAGGGTACCTAAACAAAAATTCCAACATGGTGTGTCATTTACTGCAGAGGAAGATACTCTCCTTGTTTTACCTTGACTTAACATTAGTATAGACTCCATACGGGAAACTGACCAACCCTCCACACAATTGTGGAGTAGAATTTATGATTACTATTTAACCTATAAAAAATCTAATAGTCAAGAACGGTCTGTACCCTCTTTGACCAATCGGTGGCAACCATTCAAAAATGTGTCAATAAATTTTGTGGTTGCATAGCGTAAGTTGAAAGAATGCATCCAAGTGGTACGACCGCGCTAGACAAGGTATATTGATTTTTTCAATGTTTTATTATTCTAATTATTAAGTATTTGCAATGACATTAGTACTAATTGTTCCACTATTTTGTAGATTGATAAGGCAAAAATTTTGTATCGAGTGATCTAAAAAATCAATTTCAATATAGATCATTGTTGGAATCTTTTGAGATACAAACTGAAATGGCAAGCACACATAGAACTCGTAAGAAAAAAAGATAATGTGTCACGTTCAGGTATTACTCCAAACTCAATACCTATAGGGGAAGACATGGAAAATGTGCCTGTGGATTATGAGAGACCTCGAGGAAAAAAGACTGAAAAAGAAAGAGAAAAACAAAATCTAGAATTTTTCAATTTTAGGAAAACAAAGAACTTATCAGATCCAATGACCTATGCATTGACAAAGCAAAACACTAGATCATATAAAACATTGAAATAAAATTGATTTTTCCACTATTTTCCATTGAATTTAAATATACGTCACGCAAGTTTATGACTATTTTTTTCTAACAAGTATAACCGCTGGTCCCCCTCCTCCCCAAAAGAAAATATACTCTAGCCAGCCCCGCCATTGCCTAAAAAACAAAAGAAAAAAGAATTATGTCAGTTCACTAGTATTGCATATATACACACACTATAGAACTGATAAACCAGGAAAAAAATAACAGTAAGTTTTGTGTTTTTTTTTAGTGGAGTGGGGGTCTCGAACTCCAAACCTCCTTTTTTGAGGTTGAGAGTTATGCCAACCAGGCCACAAGCCTTTGGCAAAATAATACCAAGTTAAATCAGAATGTTCTCCATTCTCTATAAATATAATCAGATTGGTGGGCTTTAAAATGGCATGACATTCTGATTTTAATCTCCGGATAAAGGCATTGGTTTTGCTGCTACTTGGGTTCATTTCTCATGAACAACATTTATTTCGTTTAGTAAGGCTGACCTTTTTTACTAGGTCATGATCATGTGCGATACTCATGAATTACTACTTCTTAAAAAGAGAAAATTTGATATGGAAATTAAGGCTGAACAAGATAGATTTGAATTAGTAGCTCTTAAGAAGAGAAAAACTGATATGAAAATTATGAAACTGGATATTGATTCTATGAATTTTATGTAGAATGAGTATTTCCATAATCTTCAAATGGAAATTATTGAGGAACAAAGGAATAAAGTCATATCTCGTATATAGTTATATGCTTGGTTCTGTGTGATTTTGTAATTGTTTTGACTGTGTGGTGACTTGTTTTGGGTATTGTTGTACTGCTGGTTGCACACCAATTTTATTATTTTTTATACTGCTGGTTCTATCAACGACATGGAAATTGTCGGAAGCTACTGGTGGTGAGAGCTGCTGGTTGGAGGTGTTTCACTTTTGTTGATTTGCTACTTGCTGGGAAGTTAGTTTGCTATTTGCTGATTTGTATCACTTTTGAAATTTGTGGAATTTGTGTTAAAATCAACTTTGTGTATGGATTTGTATTAAAATAAATTTTATGAAATTTGTATTAAGTTGATGATACAGTGAATGTAATTGGTTGGTATAGCTAACTCTCTGCAAATATAACTTGCATTTCTGAGAATTTTTAGTGTTAGGAAATATGTAAAGTTGTGTGGTTGTATGCAGTTGGATGCCCTATTGATTTTGGTTGGTAGTTGATATTTTGCAATAATGCTAACCCAATATTTCATTTATATTCAGTGTTGAAGCATTTATGTCATGTTCTGATTGTTATTCTAAATGAGCATATCTCTTGGAGTATTATTATTGTTATTATGTGGTGGTTGGTCTTAAACACGTGAATTTTTAAGTGCTTATAAATAGATACAAAAGTCCATTTCAATAGTTTTGCGCCACTAGGGAATCATGGATTCGAACCGCATTACAATAGCTTTGCACCATTGTGGTAGAGTTCAAGCTATCAATCATGGAAGAAAACTTCATTCTAATTTGACCAAAAACCAGGGGTTTGAATAATGTGTTCCTTGCCATGTTAATATTTTGTTGATGAAATTGGTCATTTTGATATATGAAATTAGTAATATTTGGATACATGAAATTGGTGTTTTTTAGCACAGATTAAATGATAGAATTTGCAGTGGGTGCTAATTGCAAAAAATATAAAACAATTATAATTTTAGGAAAAAAATAATAATATTTTTTTATTATTTGGCTCAAAGATGCATAATCCATTGTGGAAGTTTTTCTTTATATGCAAAATTAATCTCCAAATGATGTGATTTTGCATATGCATATAGAGAAACTAATGCTAGTGCTCTAAGTTAGCTTCTAACTTACTCGTAGTATGTTATAGTATGTAAGATTGTAAAATTCATGCAAGTGAACCATGTTATAATTATATATTTATTATATTCACAATGTTAATGTCATGCCATGTTGTCATATGTATCAAACATGAATATCTGTCATAAATCACGAAGACATTCCATGGGACATATGAGTCTATCATGAAATGAGTCAAGCATGAAATGTTATATTTTATCACGACTTCAAATTTTAGGATATGGGATTATCCTAGTGGAACTTCCATGTCTACTTTGGAGTAAATAAAATGGAGTGGAGTCCCCTGGGTTGACAAATAACAGTCAACAAGACTTCAAACGGAACCAAAAGGTTCTGAAAGGCACCTAACGCTGGTGGGTGCTGCTAAGACTCATGGTAACGGTTAATTCGAACTACCATGAGGTAAACCTCTTATGACATACTCATAGTTGGTATATGGACCTGTGATGTGATGCAGTACCAACAGAATCACATGGTCTATGGGGAGTCCATTTTTCTATAAATTCAGAATAAGAATGAATGAAATTGTTTATGAAAGCAAGCACGTCATGAAGTATGAAAAGCTCTAATGTCATTAAAGTTCTGTTTTTATAAAAGAAAATCTATGTTTTTCATACATACATGTCATGTTTGTTATCGTGCATACTTGATATACTATTGGTAGCTTAGATGTATAACTTGTTGAGATTGAAAAATCTCACTGTAGTAGTCTCAACTACCATCTCTCGAAATGGTAGAAGTTGTGTCAGAAATCGATGGAGTAACACACCCTAGATTGGATGAGGTGGAGTAGATCGGGGACTAGCATAGAGGAGCTATTAGAGAAGATACTCCAGTTTCTTAACATTATCCCGGCATTAATAGCCGTGTTGCATGAGCAACTTGGCGTATTGTTTAGGTTTTATTATGTCTGTAACTAAGGAGTTCTTACTCCAGTACAATGTTTATTTTGTGATAAAGACTTATATGGACAAATGATGATTTTGGATAAGTATAAACGAAATGAAAGTTGTTTTAGGATTTAGTTATTTTGGTATAATGTATATTAAAAATATATGTCATGAACGAGGGTATGTAATCTTGTGTTGCATGTCCTAACGTTTCAATCTCCATCAAATCCTAAGCGGACTTTGGGGGCATCACGCACCAGTCTTTATGCTTGCTGAATACATTCCATGCTTGAGGGCACTAGATTGAATCAGTTACAAGATGGGCTCATTGCCCTAAAAAATCAAGAGGATCTCAATATCAAAACTTAGAAATTGAAATGTTAGCTCTCAAAAGATTGACAGGTTCCATTGTACAATAGTTGGCAACTTTAATAATGAAACTGCAGAGAGAAAATCATAACAGCAACCCTGGTGGATTTCTTCAAATGTCCACATGAGGGAGGAGGAAATCAACCAAAGATATAGGGGTAAAGGAGCAAGCCAAAATTGTGCGCCTAGATTTCCCAATTTTTCATGGTGAAGATCTGACTAGCTAGATCTACAAAGTACATTAATTTTTTGCATTCCATAACACTCTGCCACAACATTGCATAAGATTAGCATCATTTCACATGGAGGGTAGAGCCCTGATATGGTTCCAAGACTTAGAGGAGTTGGGGCAAATGACTGACTGAGATTCATTGATCAAAGCTTTGTTAGTTAGATTTGGACCAAATGCCTATGATGACCCGACGGAGACCCTTACTAGGTTGAGGAAAAATGGAATCATGGAGGATTACAAGGCTCGGTTTGAAGCACCATCTAATAGATTGAGGGGACTATTTGACACCTATAAATTGAGTTACTTCCACAGTGGGCTACGTGATGACATTAGGCTACCTATTAGGATATGTAATCCACCCAACTTGAAATCTGCCTATAGTCTAGCAAAAATAAAAGAGTAAAATATAAATGTAAACCTATCCAAGAAAATCAATAAGTCTTATGGGAGATGCAAGTAAGAGTGTACCTAAGCCTAATCTATAGATTCAAAAAACTAACCAACACAAAATGAACGAAATGAGTGATAAGGGGCTTTGTTATTACTATGATGCTAAGTGGAGTGTTGTGCATAAATGCCAAAACTCAAAACTCAATCTCCTAGAAGAGTTTTTGATAAGAAAAGAGACAGACCTTAGCCAAGAAGAGGTCCTAACCGAGAAGGTGGAAGAGGCAGGGCAGTAGAAGTGAGTGACGACCAAGGAAACCCTAAAATATCCGTTCATGCTTTAACAGGTTCTCATAACCCAAAAACCATAAGGGTAATGAGAAAAATTGGGGTTCAATAGGTGACCATCCTTGTGGATGCAAGGTCAATCCACAATTTTCTAGACCCAACTGTGGTGGATAAAGTCAAATTACTCCTAAATTGTGTTGAGAAGGTTAGGGCGAGGGTAGCTAATGTGGAATTGATCCCTAGTGAAGGGAAGTGCATTGAGGTTAGGGTCAAAATCCAAAGAACGAGTTGTTGTACATATACTAGTTTTGGTGGGATGTGATATGGTGTTGGGAATCCAGTGTCTGCAAGAACTAGGGCCTGTTTTATGGGCTTTTCAGAAACTAACTATGAAGTTTTGTTACAATGGCAAGTTAATGGAAATGTAGGGATTAGAAGCTTCACAATTGACTGACGAGGGTTCCATTAAAAAATTTAACAAGTTAAAGAAGGGGGTGATTTTGCAACTTTTAGAATAAGAGTTGGGCAATGAACCAGAAGTTGAAAATAAAATCCTATATTTTCAAAATGACGAAATAGAAAAGATAGTTCAGGAGCTGTTAGCCTCAGAGGCTATACAACCTAGCTAATGTCCCTACTCTTCCCTAGTGGTGTTGGTTAGAAAGGCTGATGGAACATGGAGGCAGTGTGTGGACTACAAGGGGCTTAATGGTGTCACCATTAAGAATAAATTTCCTATACTTGTGGTGGAGGAGTTGATGGATGAGTTACATGGTATTGTTATTTTCTCAAAAGCTAGATTTAGGGTTAGGATACCATCATATTCAAGTTAAGCCCACTGATATATACAAAACTGTATTTAGGACCCATGAGGAACACTAGGAATCCCTAGTTATGCTTTTTGGGCTAACTTCCAAAGCCTTATAAATGAGGTGTTTCGACCCTATTTGAGGAGATTCATACTAGTTTTTTTATGATATTTTAGTGTATAGCAAAATTGAATCAAAACATGTAAAACATTTACAAGTAGCCCTGGAGACTCTAAGACACCACCAGTTATATGCCAAGGTAGTCCAAGTGTCGCTTTGGGTGCAGTGAGATTGCCTAGTTGGGCTACTTGATTTCTGCTCAAGGAATTAGAGTCAACCCATACAAGTTGCTAGCCATGAAGGAATGACCACTACCTAATTCCCTGAAGGCATTAAGAGGATTCTTGGATTTAACAAGGTACTATTGCAGGCTTATCAAGGGTTATGGGAGGATTGCAGCCCATTTGACAATGGTGCTAAAAAGAAGACAACTTCTAATGGAGTGAAGAGGCCAAGATTGCATTTTATCGACTGAAGGAAGCTGTCACATGCCTCCCAGTTTTGGCTTTGCTAGATTTTTCTATGCCATTCATTATTGAATGTGATGCTACATGCACTGCAGTAGGGGCAGTGTTGATGCAGCAAGACAGACCTATAGCTTTCTATAGCCAAGCCCTAAAGGGAAGGTCCTCGATGATGTCAACTTATGAAAAAGAACTTTTGCTCTTGTTTTGGTTGTACTTAAGTGGAGATCGTATCTCTTCATACTGACCTTTGTGGTCAAAACAGATCAACAAAGTCTCAAGTACCTAATATATAAAAAGGTGAAAACTCCTATGCAACAAAAGTGGATCTTAAAGCTAATGAGGTATGAATTTGTAGTTGAGTACAAAAATGGGTTTACGACTAAGGCTGCTGATGACTGTCAAGAAAGGGATAGGAAGAAGAGAACACACTAATGTTAATCACATTCCCAACTATGGATTGGATAGTGACCTAAAGGCAGCATATTCCATGGACCTATAGATGCAAGCCCTCATTACTCTCTGCCAAGAAGACAAGTTGAGTACATATTATTCTATGAGGGCTGGGTTACTCTTGTACAGAAACAACTTATATATTTTCCAAAATGGAGAGTTCAAAAATATGTTGTTAGTGTTGGCACATAGCAGCCCCTGGGGGAGACACTTAGGATATGACAGATTGATATAAATGGTCAAGAGGGACTTCTATTGGCCAAGACTCAAAAAATATATGAAGCAATTATCAAGGGTTGTGACCAATGTCAAAGGGTTAAGGCATCTAATACTGTCCAAGTGGATTACTACAACCACTCCATATACCTTCTCAACCCTGGACCCATATAACTATGGCTTTTGTGGAAGGGATCCCTAATTCGAATGGGTTTAACAATCTATGAGTGGTGATCGATAGGCTCACTAAATACAATCATTTTCCTTTCTCAAACATCCTTACACAACCAAGAATGTGGTTGAACTTCTTTCTTAAGGATATTTTTTAAGTTACATCGACTGCCTCTTTCCATGGTATCTAACCAAGACAACATATTCACTGGCCACTTTTGGCAATAGCTATTTACACTAAAATGGATCCAGATGTCTCTAATTACAGTCTATCACCCCCAAACCACTGGAGAAACGGAAGCAGTGAACAAAACCTAGAGAACTACCTAAAATGCTTCATAGGGGATAGGCCGAGGGACTTGTCCTTATGGGTACCACTACCAGAATGGTGGTACAATTCCACGCCACAATGTCAATTAAGCTTACACCATTTGAGTCCCTTTACGGGTACCCCCTCCTAGAATCTTAGATTATATATCTGGTATGGTCCTAAACCAGATCTCCAAGCTACTTTGTCAAAAGCTGCACAAAGTCCAAGATCGCAAGAATAAATATGTAGACTTGAAGAGAAAAGATCAAGCATCTACAACGGGAGATTGGGTCTACCTGAGGCTCCAACTGTACCGACAAACCACCGTGGCCCACCGACGCAACCTCAAGTTTGCCCTTCAATTCTATGTGCCTTTTTGGGTGATACAAAGGGTGGGGAAAGTGGCATGCTGACTTGATCTCCCACCTACGTCCAAGATCCATCCAACTTTCCACGTGTCACAACTCAAGAAGAAACTTGGCATCGCAACCACAACAATCTTCGTGCTACACCCCGTCGATGACCAAGGGATCCTTAAACCAGAACAATAAGAGGTCCTAGCGTGCCGAATGACCAAGGCTGGAAATCGTGCGAAGGTAGAGTTGCTGGTTCTCTGGCAGGGGCAAGAGGCTAATGATGCTACTTGGGAGACCTATTCACAATTGAATGAGATTTTTCCCTACTTTGTGGGTAAGGTGTTTTAAAGGAGGGGGATTTGTCACAAGCTTAGATCTAGGGTTCATACGGAGAAGAGAGACTGTGGAGTAAAGCTTCGAGACAAAGGAAGGGGGATAAGAGTATGTGTGGGCTAATCTTGTTAGTTGGTCAACGGAGCTAAACTGAAGTTGCATCTGCTTGCAACATGGGCTTGATGGGTTTCACGGCCTCAGGAGTCATCTCGATTTTTTAATTAGACTTAGTTATTTCTGATAGCCAGGAGCTTGTTCCTTAGGGCCTAGATTGCTTTACATTTGAACCTATTTTTTTTATCTCTTTTTTTTCTTTTCTTTCTTTTTCTTTTCTTTTTTTTTCTTTTTTTTTTTTTGCTTTGGATTTTTCTATTTACATTTGTATTTGAACTGGTCGTGGCCTCTATTGCTTACTTTCGGTTATGGTCGCCTAACGGTATATGTACTGAAAATAGAGTATTGTAAGGTCATTCTGGAATGCTATAGAACTTTTTTCTTATTCTCTCTTATTTTTTTCTTCTTCATACATAGGTGCTTCTTTCAAAATTAGCTATTACTTATGTATTTTCATCAAACATTTGGGGTGTGTTACATAAATGTATTTGCTCTTTCAAGAGTTATTGTCGAGGGTATAGCTGTGGCTGTAGTTTCTGACGTACGAGATGTTTGTGCTTTTCTAAATATTTTCTTATTCAGCAAAGAGTCATTCTTTTGATTTGATTGTCCCTTTTTACAGCTTTTTTCTTTTTTTTTTTCTTTTTTTTTCTGTAACGAATTGTTATCCCTAATTTTGTGTTTTCAAATATATTCATACCATGTAAAAATATATAAAAGTTGGACTGAATTCTTATGGATGAATCAGTGTAATGTTCTCGAGGGAAATGATTAGGACTCTTGATGGCAGTAACCGAACAGAGGAACAGATGGAACAAATCAAGCAGAAGATTCCCAATCAGATTTGCCACAGAAATCTCACCAGAATGATTACAGAGTTATTTGGCCTTCAACCCCAAAAAGGATATCAATGGAAGATACTGTCTCCAATAACTAGAATTGGATACTCTCTATTTCACTTAAAATTACACTATCTTTGCATTGAATATCTGAATTGCTGCGACTATTTGAGATCTTGTTTTGTTTCCATAGATATACATGAGCTGATTGGCAGAGCTTCAACCATATGCAGGCTACGCCGTTCAGGAAATAAGAAGCAGAGAGAAAAACGGGAAATGTTATGACGATGGCAATCCTGGATGGCTTTCAGAAGTCATACCCTATAGGTTTTGGACCCCGACATATACTGCGAGCTGCAGCATTCCATAGGCCGAGAGAAATCCAGGAATGTTTGGGTGAATACATATGGTAATCCTTTGACACAATGAACTCTTGAATGCATCAAGAGAAAAGTGGGTGTTTACTTGGATATATAACATTCTCCCTTGCGAATAGAAACTACACCAATCAGTTTCCGACAGGTCGCTGCATCGATACATTTGACATGCAGTGGAATTTATATACAGGAAGAAAATTTCGGGTCTTGGTGTTTGAACCGTACCGAGTAATGCACACAAGATGTGCATTTGTATAATGATTAGTTCATTTGCCTGTAACTTTATCAAAATATGAAAACCGTATTGGCTCTAAACAGCTAAATTATAAATTATATAGATATAATCTTTACAAAAATGTATCCCGGATAATGCGTGCTAGCACCCGGGAAGATAGTCGGTTGAGCACCTCAGGTAGCACTGTGGCAGATATGCCCGGCAATACTGGAAGAAGCTCTTGGATGACCTGTGCAACCACCACGCCCTGTTGACACCCACAAAGAAGCAACAGTTTGAGAAAAAACAGTCAAGGAAGAACATATATACCCGCTTCACAGACACAAAAGAAACTTTTCAGAAAAGGAACATCATGACAACTTCACATTATTAGTCTCAAATGAATGGTTAAGATATCCTTTTCAATACCTGATTTGATGTTCTTGATATTGAACTTCCTGCAGTCAAGAACTCGATGATCTTTTGGACATTATTCAATATAACTTTGTCTTCTTCACTTATGGAGGGTAGAAGTGCTGCTGGCTTAAAGGGTCCAAAAGTAGGAACCATACTAAAAACTGGGGCAGCATTTCGGACTCCTAGAAATGACATTATCTGTACCAACTGATCCCTTGTAACCACGTCAATGCCCTTTACAATCTGCTTTTCATGCCAATGGCAAACAATAGTTACATATCTAAATACACTCCATCTAACCAAACTTTGGAGCACACCAGGGAGAAAAGTAATTCTTATCTTAAGCACAGCTCCTTGTGAGAACAAACATCACAGGGCCTTTAGCAGAAGGCAAGAAAAGCTTTTTAACATGGGGAACGAATAATGAAATTGTTTATCCAACAATTGGACAAAAAAGAAAAAAAAAAAACTATGAATAGATGAGAAATTAAAGTAGAAGTAAATGAGAAAACATAAGCAAATGCCCCATCACATGATATAATGAGTACTAGAATTCCATACAATTTGAGGCGGATAACTAAAGGCAAGTAATTATATAGTCACAAGCAAACGAAAGCAAAATAACTTGGAAGAAAATAACTACTTGCTCCCTTCGTTTCTTCGGAGTCTTAAAAGTCTACTTGTTATTATTCAAACAAAGTGGAACCAACAGGAAAATAAAGAAGAGATTGAGAAAACATATGTAGAAGTGTAATGGGACAAAAGAACTGAGGCCAATATTGTCCTTTTTCTGTTGGATCTTATGGTATATTCATCATCTATAACACCCGGGCCCACTTTTGTTAGGGCTACAATGAGAATAATTTTTATTGCGCTCACTGGCCCATGAATTTTTATTATATGACTTGGCCCACGATCCAGTCCATTGAGCCCGATAAAAATTATTCTCATTCTAGCCCTAACAAAATTGGCCGGCTGTTGCATCATCATGTCAGGCAAATCCAATAAATAGTTAATATATTCAAGATAATTAATAATAAATCAATTATAACTAAGAATAATGATATCATCATCACCATCACTAATATTAACTGCCTTGGCACATCAATATTTATAACACTAATCTTTTTAACTTAAAAGTTACTTCTAGCACTACCTTGTCCAGATGATGATGATAATGATGCTCTTAGCTATGATTGATGTGCAGTATTAACTGCCTTTGCACATCAATATTAAGAAAACGACCCTTTTTAATTTAAAAATTACTCCAAGTAGTACCTCATCCAGAAGAAATTCTCGGAAAAAGTTCCCTTTATCAGACAGCAGAAATGCTAAGGCTGCCCTTGTTTGAATTGGCTGCTCTTGTTGAGATACATTGGTTGAAATTCTAGGAATTGTATACCCTGTTTGACTTTGCAGGAGGCCAAGTTCAGCCATGCCCCCATTGAGACTCTCCCCTCCTCCACTTTTTGCTGCAGTTATGAAATTCTCAAATGCTTGCATGACGTCAATGAATCTTTCAGCGTCAAAAACTCCAGATTTCCCATATATTGTGTAACGTAAAGCATTCTTTAACCGGGGGGATTCATCAGTCAAGAGCCTCTACAATAAAATTATAAAAGCATAATTAATTCCCATTTAGATAACTAAGATAAAAGAGAGAAAGCACCACCGCAAGTTAGACCCATCAGTATGGCCAAATAATTCTGCATAAGCTCAACTAGTTTATTCCTAAAAAACGCTCCAGTTCATAACTTCTACTTTCATGAGGTCCTAAATCATTTAGAGAATTTTATCATTATTTTTAATTGGCTATACTAACTTCAACCAGCTGTTTTTTGAAAATCGAAACAGCTTGTGGAACTTACTTTCATTCGAGATGTGCATGACTGGGAGATCGAGTACATAAGATATGCTGGATTCCTTCCGAGACGTACACGTTTAAGGTCAAGTCCTTTTACCACACACTCCCTCCCTTAGATGGGCTTCCATTTCCTTTGAAGAATATTTGGAGAAATAGGGGGCCATCAAGGGTAGCATTCTTTGTTTGTTAGGCAGGGTTGTGGCAATGGTGGATATAACTTGTGAAAGGGAAATGTTGTGGCAATGGACTGGTGCTGTATGTGTCAGCAGGGTGGATGAAGCATTGATCGTTTTCCACTTCACTGCAAGGTGTCTCAAAAGACTAATGGGCATCAGTGTATTTTCTGTTTGGGATTGCGTGGATCATGCCCCAGCCGGTGGTGGATTTGGCAAAATTCCCTCCAGAGCCACAACTTACATGTTTGGATAGTCTTGTTATGTCTGGTGTGGGGTATTTGGCAGGGATGTAATGCTCGGACATTAAAAAATAGTGGAGTTTGTTAGATTTAAGAGTCATTAGTTCATAACTCTTTATCTTCGGAAAGCAGTGCATGCTTCTGCACCTTTAGCTTTCTAGAGTATTTTAGAATTATGTTCTTTTCTTCATCCCACCAATTGGATGTCTCCTATTATATACTTCTTGTGTACTAGAATTGCACCACTATGTGCTTGAATGAATTACTTTACTTATCAAAAAAGACAGGTTGAGTTAATTCTTTTGCCTATAAAGGGGAAAAAAAGTCTTTTGAATGAACCTCAACCTGGTGTTTTCTCTAAAATGGCTCTGATGTGGTTTTGCTAGAATAGGCAATAACGAGATCATTGCTTTAGTAAATGATGTGAATAAGGGCAGTGATATCGATCCATAAGAAGCTCAGCAAACTCTTGAAATAGCACAAGTGAACTTTTGAGTAAGACTGAAGGCAAAGACAAAAATTGAGGCAAATCTAGCTCATCTGGGGGGTGTATGAAACCTCAAAACGATTATTTAAATAGATATCACAACAACCTTGCCATAGGTTATTGTTTGAAATCCGCAAGGTCATCCAATAAGGTGGCTTAAATTTTGCAATCAAAGATCAACTGCAATTCTTTACATTCAATAACACTTAATGGCAGATATCAAATTTGGAACCTCATAGGTTGACTGTGTCCATTTACAGCTACTAGCATAAAGTGCACAAACTAGCGATTTCATCCATTTTGGAAGATTCATATAAGCTATGCTTAAAGAGGTAAGGTCCATTGCAATTTAGCCATCAATATATTATAAGCACCAACATATTTCTTAATATTAGAAGTTAATAGATTTCAAACAAGTATCATAAAAAATTCAGAGTATTATACCTGTGCAATATATGGATAGGCCTCATCCACAATGGCAAAATCAGGGTTTCCCACCAAAGCTATGCCTTCTAGTACCCCAATTGCCCTGATTATAAGAGCAAAATAAGGGGGTATTCTAAACGGATAATCAAATGTTATTTGTGCTAAATCTGATGCCAGCTCCTGGAAATTGATATTCTTGGCCCCTCCCCCTTCAAGTGCCTGATCAAAAACCTTGGCCAAAACAGGTAAGATAGGTTCCAAATTAACTCCCTCTGGAATGAAATCAAGTTTAACAAAGTCTTTGACTATAGCTCCATAATCCCGATGAATGAGGTGAGCAATTGCTTCAATCATTCCATATTTTTGATCATCGGTTAGTTTTGTAACTAGGCCTGTTACAGCAAATTATACTTTTTTGATAAGTAGCAGCAAATTATACTTTAGGATGCAAAAGAAAAAAAATGGTCTTCACAGCTAAAAGAAGTATTACACAGTCCAATATAGAGGTCAGAAAAAGTTATACTAAATCATTCTCATCAAAGGACACAACGTACATCTACACATTAAATGCAATACCCATTGATATGGAGTTTGAGAAATTGCATGGTTTATTGAATTCCAAAGAGGAAAGCAACTCACATACAATACATATTGCTAAAGGTTTAAGAATTGTAATATTACACTAATAATAATAATGATAACAATGATCACAGTTAAAGTGGGGCAAAAATAACTGCAAATTATAGAACATTATCATTACAGTAAGAGATTCCTTTCAATCTGATCTAGTGATAAATTTTCTTTTATATAAATAAACAATATTAATTGAAGTTTTAAGGTCAACATACACAGGGAATGTATTAAATCTAATGGTAAAGTATAACAATCCAAAATCATTAGATAGGCACTGCGTAAAAGCAGTAACCCAATCATACAATAAATATACAATGATCTAAAAAATAATGATTCCTTTAAAACTTTAAAATGATCTAAAAAACAATGCCTAAAAGCACTCTCTCCCTCTCTCCCTCCCTATATATAAAGCAGTAACCCAATCATACAATAGTCATATCTCCCTCCCTCCCAGAAGAGTTTCATCTTACTAACATGCCAGTAGAAAGTAAATTAAAGATCTATAATTCAACTATCAAAGTGTAGAAAACCAAGACAAGAAAGAAAAAACCATTAAAACAATTAATCACTGTTAATATGTTAATTAGACAAATGATGCAGAACCAAAATTTACAACTGAGTTCTTCAAACAAGACAGCGTATATGATGCTGCTAACCATGTGAAAAGATGATCTGTCACCACACACTCTAATTGAAGTAGATTGTTACCAAAATCAAGTATAGCTAGCTTTCCATCTGGAGTACGGATTAAATTCCCAGGATGAGGATCAGCATGGAAAAATCCAGTATCAAGCAACTGCAATGAACGAAAAGCAAAGGTTGAGAATTTAATAAAGATGATTCTCGGTGTAGGCAAGGGACTATGAACTCTCACCGACCATAAGTTTTCATTCACAATACATAAAAGTACCATACAGATAGATTTGTAGAGAAGGTAGCATCTGTACAATTTAATATTAGAAGCATACTGTGGAGAAAAAGGCACAACCAATAAGGTTTGAGTTTGTGAATAAAGCAGAGCTTAAAACAAAGACAGCACAAGTGAAAAGGTGGCCTACAAGAATTGCTTCTAATTTCTTTTTAAAAAAGGTGGCCTAAATTAAGCATCTATTGGTGCTAATACACATCAAATAATCACATATTAAACCAATGAAGATAGTTAACCGCTTTGCTTCAGTGTTTGTAATCCAATGTATTATGCTAATATGTTGCCAAATTTAAATAGAAAGCAAAAGATTAGAGAGAGGGACAGGGAGAAACCAAAAAGAATATGCTTGCATGAATGCAGTGATAGAAAAGCTTGCCTGCTTCAGGTAGCATATGACTCCAACATTAACAAGTTCTCCTACGTCACTTTCTGTACTTTGTGACAGCTTCTCTCCATCTATCCATGCTGTAGTAAGAACCTTTCTTGATGTATATTTATCATAGGTTTTTGGTACAACAACCTAAAGCACATCTAAGCTTTTCAGGGAGCATCAAAAAAATTTTCCCACAGATTAAGATAACAAAACTCCAACAAGTGAGAACTTGTTTAAAGACGCTTTTATTGACAGAACTTTTGCTAAACGTAAAATAATCAACAGATAAATAAATCTTTCACTATTCTCATTTTAAAACAGCATAGTTAGCTGGGAAATATCAATGATTAGTTCCATATAGAGCTCAAACTAATTTAGAACATCTTGGAAATGCAGCATTTAAACTTCTTTTTTTTTTTTTTTTTTTTAATTTCATACTGCAAATTCCACATTTTAGTACGTGATATCTGGATCACCAAGTATGAGTTTGGTTACAAACTCAGTAGCAGAAATCAAATGAACTTCTCGAAACATCACAAAAGTATACTGTTAGTCATTAGACTCACCTGAGGAAGGTCTTTCCTCATCATTTCAGCAAAGATTGTTCCATTTTTCCCTTCATTAACATAATCTAGCTCCTCAAAAAATCGAGCAGCCCATTCATCAACCAATCCGACTACATCTGTGGAGATCTGAAAAATTTAACCAGAGAAGCGAGGGATGTGAAGAAGTCATTATCTCTACCGGTAGTTAACCCTTCACCAGAAATGTAGTAGTTTTAACACAGGGCCAAGTGACTTCAAGTCAGATGTGTGTAACACTACCTGAGGAAACCTTCTTAGTACCAAACCTAAATTCCGTATGATGAACAAATCGACTGTAACCGTCTCAAGAACAAAAGGCCTCTGCACTTTAACAGCAACCAGATCCCCATTTTCTTTCAAACGGCCCTTGTACACCTGTCCAAGAGATGCTGCCATGGCAATAGAAGAATAAACGATTTGGAATAATGAATTTCAAAATACTAGCAAAGGGAGGCTGGAATTTTCTGTTAATACAATTTTATATACAAATGATTATCTAGGAAGCTACCAGCAGCAATCGGGGAAGATGATAGTTCAGAATAGATGTTATTCCATGGCTGACCAAGTTCCTCCTCAATAAGAGCCATAGCTACATCATCTGGAAATGAAGGAACCTTCATATATCATCAAACAGAAAGATCAGCCATGAAGAGGGATACCTAAATTTACATAAAATGGGAAAACATTAGACAAAAATTAAACCAAGCGGTATCTCTCCTCCAATGCAAGAATTTGATGAAAAAAACTATAACTACCCAGGGAGTGGTACCCACATCTCTCGTTATGACCCCAAAAAGACTAGTCAATTTGAAAATTTCCTAGAATTACTTACAAAGCATAATCTCACCTGATAAATAGCCAATGTGGAACTTAACACTCAAGTCTACCTTTATAACCTATCCAATATATGGGTGGTTATTCATATTCTCGATTTGAGACTTGTATTACAAACTCTCTCTTAAATTCATGCTATACTTGTTAGAACCATGTCATGTAGTGCTCCAGTATCACATGGCTGACCTTACTATGTGGATTTGATACCCTAGGTAATGGCCCAGGAGCAATAGGCATGTCTGCATCATAGCTCCAAAAAGACCGATCAAGCTGGAACTTCCTTAAAATCATAAAACCCAGTTTTACCTTCTTC
Organism: Juglans mandshurica; assembly: GCA_022457165.1. Taxonomy (NCBI): domain Eukaryota; kingdom Viridiplantae; phylum Streptophyta; class Magnoliopsida; order Fagales; family Juglandaceae; genus Juglans; species Juglans mandshurica. Next base: position 31,058,424 of record CM039619.1, on the reverse strand, counting down.
CCCCTAAATAGGTGTAATCTCTTGTATACCACGTGTACTCGGGCTTTGCCTATTCGTATTAATATAATATAATCGTTTACCTATATAAAAAAACTCAGTTTTACCTAGTAAGTAGTCAATGTGGGATTTAGCACCTGACTACCTTTATAACTACCCGATCTTTGTAGGCATTCATATTTCCAATGTGGGACTGTGGTGTTACAGAAACATTTGATCTTCATGTTCAAGTTGGAATATGTTTGTTTTTAATAGGTAAAACAAAATTTCATTACATCAAGTAAATAGGCAAAGGCCAAGTACACACGAAGTATACAAAGAGAACACCTAGTTACTAGGAGCTAGAAATGGATACAGAAAATCATGAAAACTAGCCCCATTGAGGACAAGAACAGAAGCCCACAAGACTAAAGTGTGGAAGAAGAAACATCTAAGATCATCCAAAGAGCGTTGCCGATCTTCAAGGCTCTAACCATTCCTTTCCAGCCCTATACATCACATGAGACATAACAGAACCATATTCCACACTGCAGGTTACACTGAAGGCCTCTCCAACTAGCAAGGAGATCCACCATCCTCTTGGGCATTACCCACACAAGTCTGGTTCTGCTAAAAGCATCCCATAAGATCCTGGCCACCTCACAGTGAAGTAATAAATGATCCACAGTCAAGTTGGAATATGTTAACTACAACTAACAACTGTGATGGGATAAGCCATACCAATGTCTGCCAAAACACAGCATGAAATGAAAGTACCTACCATGAGCTCATCTCAGACTGATTGACTAAGAATACCACAATACAAAGCTTGTGAGATGCCCTGAATACTCCCCTCAATAGATCTAGCAATAAGAACCTAACATCACAAACTAAATAGTACCAGAAATTACCTTAATCCACAAGCCTATATTATTCTTTCATGTAGCTTTATGCCATGAACACTTCCCTAAACTTATCTACCAATAAGAACCCTAACATCACAAGCCCAATCGTACCAGAAATTACCTTAATCCACAAGCCTAGGTCAGCTTCTTTCATGAAGCTTTTACACCCTGATTTAATGGACATATAATACATCCCCGCCAATTTTTTTTTATGAGTAAAACATCCTCACTAACTGATCAAAGGTAATAACTAAAATTACCTAAAACATTCACAAATTCTAGCTCAAAATTCACATTTGCACAACATAGTATAACTTGATTTTCTTGTTTTATACCCATCTCTATTTTGCTGAGTGTTATGGATATCATATAGGTTATTTTTCTTTCTTTTTTCTTTTTCAGAAGAGCACAGAGCTTTAACTTTGATTAGAAGTAATCATGAAAATAAAGAACATGAAAGGAAACAAAAAAAGGGGCACATATACTTTACCTTATCGCAAAGCTTTTGCAGCTCAGTCATTGCAACAGGTGACAGTATATCCGGGCGAATACTCAAAGCTTGACCAAGTTTTATATATGCTGGACCCAAAGAGGTAACAATTTCTCTTATCTCAATTGCTCTAGCAACTTCATTCTGATATGGAAAAGTAATAGATGAGTAAAGCATACAGAAATTGACAAGTTAATTTTAAAGATTGGACATGAGTGGCATTCCAAATCAGTATATAAAATGGAAGAGACATTGTAGGAAAAAAGTGCTTCTAGATGAAAGATATTTTCATTCACACAATCAATGCAGTTTAAAACTGAATAATCTTGATTTTTGCTTCCATCACAAGAGTACAACTGATCCTTTGTTTCTCTTTTATTTTCTTTTTCTTTTTCCTTTTGGGATGACAAGGGTGGAGGGGGTTAAAGGGTTTCCTAAATTCTAATCGGAGAAATAAAGTAGCAGAATAGCAAGCTGAAGACAATGAAAATAGGAACTGGAAAAGTTTTCCCTGACCATCCCATAATATTAGTAGTCTGTTTAGACTGTATACTGTATACCACACACACACCTGTATACCGCATTAAATTTACACAAGACCCCTCATAATAATGTATAATCATTTCCAACGCATGTATTAGGCAGACTGGCTTGCCTCCAAGAATACATGAACATTTTTAAACAATAGTAAGGCTACATGAGAACAAAAACAAAGTGATAGAAAACAAAGCAATTGAAACATTATCGCAGCAGGACCAGGAAACACAATTTGGTTTGCAGAAATACAAGAAGTGACACCCAAAATGGAAGTTAAATGTAACGACCCAGCCTAATAATTCTAAAGTCGGAATATTGATAATTTTTATTGGGCCTAAATTATATTTAATGGGCCTTATTGGATAAGCCCACGAGCGATAAATTATTGAGATTGATTAGGAGTTTTAATTAGGCTCAATAACTAGGTTAAGTCCCATTTATTATTTATTGAACGAGTTAGACTCCTTTTAGAATCTAAATATTAGCCATTAGAAGTTTATTTCAATCTAAATATCTAACTAGCAGGGTGGAAGAGAATGTATTTGTCTAAAGGGGGCCGGATCACATTAATCAAAAGTACACTTTCAAACCTACCCACCTACTTTTTATCATTATTCCCTTTACCGGCAAGTGTGGCGGGTCGACTCGAGAAATTACAAAGAGAGTTTCTGTGGGGGGGCTTAGGAGAGGAGTTCAAATTCCACTTAGTTAAATGGGAGATGGTATGTCGTCCTATCTCCAATGGAGGTTTGGGTGTCAGAAATTTGAGGTTATTTAACCGGGCATTTCTTGGCAAATGGTTGTGGCGATATACTAAGGAACCAGAAGCCTTATGGAAGACTGTGATTGAGAGCAAATATAGTGTTTTAGGGAAGGGGTGGTGTACTAGAGAAGTTGGAGGAGCTCCTGGAATGGGGCTATGGAAACATATTAGAAGAGGATGGGTGGTCTTCCATCGCCACACTAGATTGCAATTAGGGACAGGTTCTAAGATTAGATTTTGGAAGGATGCTTGGTGTAATAACAGTGTTCTACAAGATCTGTTTCCGTCTCTTTTCTTGATTGCAAGTACCAAAGATGCCACAGTGGCGGAGGTTATGGAAGTCTCAGGTGGAAACATCCATTGGAATATCAATTTCAACCGAGCGACACAGGATTGGGAGATGGAGAGTTTTGTTGATTTTTATAGCCTCCTTTATTCTGTTCGTCCAAACATCCAGCAGGAAGATAGGTTGTGGTGGTGTCCTGCAAGGAATGGGGTGTCTTCTGTTCGCTCTTTTTATAAGGTTCTCACACAAGTTCCAGAGATACAATTCCCTGGAAAAGGCTTTGGCGTCATAAGGCTCCTCCCAAAGCCTATTTCTTTGTGTGGGCAGCATCGCTGGGTAAGATTCTCACCACAGATAATCTAAGGAAGAGGAGGATAATTATTGTAGACTGGTGTTGTATGTGTAAAAGCGGGGGTGAGTCGGTAAATCATTTACTTTTACACTCTGAGATAGCCAGGACTCTTTGGGACGAGGTGTTTAAAAAAATGGAGTTAATGTGGGTTATGCCGCAAACAGTTTTGGAGGTATTGGCTTGCTGGGCTTCGATTCGTGGGGTGAGACAGATCAAAGCAGTTTGGAAGATGATCCCTAACTGTATTATGTGGTGTCTATGGCAAGAGCGCAATGAGAGGACATTTGAGGACAAAGAGAGATCTTTAGAGGAGCTTAAACTGTTTTTCTTTAGGACTCTTTGTACTTGGGCCATTGCTATAGACTTTAATGGCATGGACCTTCATGTTTTCCTAGTTTCTAACGTGCCTACATAATTAGGGCATTTTCTCTATATTCGACATTTGCTATATTAATAAATTCTTGTTTTACTTATCAAAAAAAAAAATCATCATTGATTAAAGTTCCCTATGCAGTCTCAATCACTGTCAATCCTACATTGAATAAACTACTAGATCATGTTTTCAAATTCAAACTCTCTTCTTGAGTGATTTTGAGTGAAACACGTTCAACACTCTCCTTCGTCTTTATATATCCTCAATCCTCTGCAAATTCTCAAAAATAAAATCTTTATTCTCAGCCATAACATAAACAGCTACCGACTCACCCAAGCGTCAATCACCCAAACCACCCCGTTCAAAGGAGATCCATTCATCAGCTGTGTCTTCACCTCAGCCCAGCTTCGTCGCACGGTGTCCGTCTCACAGTGAGCCCTCATCTCTCTGTCATGCGGCACTTGCTTTTAATTTGCTTTCATCTCTCTGGGATCTAAGTCTCATATATAAAGTTTGAAAGTAGGGCAAGTCTTTTCTAGTAACATTACATTTTTGTCCCTCAAATTATGACTTTCGCCGTTCAATCCTTTGTGAAATTGCTTTCTACATGTGGTACAACTTGCTTTTTTGAAAGAAAGTACCTGCAGCTTTTCATCCAACTTCCTTTATATATTACAGTTTTTCCATGCATAGATTTTACACAAAGAAATATTCTTGGTATCAGCCGGTTGTTCCAACGCACACCTTACGTGTAGACCGGGCTCACTAACTAAGATTGAACCGGTTCCTGGCTTGAGCTTTCTCTCTCCCGTGATTTCCAGATGCAACAATGCCCCTAAACTTCACATGCCCCTCTCTCGTCGAAGCTCAAGCCTCTCACGTCGTATGAACTTCATCTGAAAAGTTTCGAACTTCATTTGGAAAGCAAGTGGTGTAAAATAAGAGGAAAAATATTTATTGTATGATGGGTATTTGATACACAAAAAATCTCGATAATATTGCTTCGATCAAATGCCGCATGGTGTGATTGTATCAAAGTAGCAATAAAAGATTTAAGGGTTGTATCAAATGCAAGGAGAAAGTTCCGAACTTTCGGCATGTCCCAGCTTTAACAGCTTCTCTTCGGATAGACTAGCAGCCATAGCAGCTGAAGTAATCTGCAGGTTTGATAGTGTTGGGGACCGGCAGCAACAACATGGTGATGATTATCGGGGCAAAGAACCAGAACACAACGATGACAACTTCAAATTCGTTTCGGTTCAGAGGAGGCAGAGGGTCACGATGTGTTGTCCGTCCGGGTTCCGCTAAAGCAGTTGTTCGTAGAGGAACGCGATCAAACGTTGTCGACGTCTTCGGAGGAAGAGGTGGAGGACGGATCAATCAAATAAATCAGATCAATCAGTTAATTCAGATAAATCAGTCATGCATAGCATAAGCATCAGTATGATCAGTCATGATTTTAAGCTCAGCATGAAATATTTTATGAAAATCTTATGTTAAGTATGTTTACGTTATGATGGGTTTCTTATTGAGTCATCGACTCATTTTAGTTTGTTTTTATATTTTTAAACCACCGCAGGTCAAAATATTTATAAAGGTAGAGCTGCAGGACGAGACTTAGTCCAGGGAGGCGTGAAGTGACTTAGATCATGTACAGAGATTTTAAGTTATAATTTTTATGGCACGGACTTTGAGAAATTTTAATAATTGCTTCCACGCACTCTCTTTTATGATTTCAGTATTTTTAATAAAGAATGATTGTATTATAAGGAATTTTTATACCTAGCGCTTCCTTTGGAATAAATAAGAAACAAATATATTTTTAAGTCAGATTCAGTAGTAGAACTCCAGCTCCCGAGAATTTCTAAAAGTGACTTTATTTTTAACCGTGGGGAGCGGGGTGTTATATTAAATCAAGGGAAAAAACCATCATATGATGACTCAAAGAGCGCATGAACTAAAAACTAACCAATTATGAAAAACTACTTTCTATAAACTGTTTAACGGTGAATTGATCATGTAGAATTACTATCAGCTTGAAAAAGTAAAAAAAAAAAAAAAATGGTATCATGGTCATACCTCTTTGACCTTCTTGTTTATCACATCCAAAGCAAGGCGTGATAGAAAACCCCCGGTAACAGACACTAATTGAACAATACGTGTTGCAACAGCACGTGGCCGTTTTCCCCAATATGCTGAAATGCTGGCAGGATCATAGACTAAAGGCAAAAACTCACTGCTTTCATCTACCTATGAAAGCACAAAAAAACACTTAGCATCAGTAACATTATAAAAGGGACACATTAGGACCAACTAATGATTCAGCATCAAAGTTTCACAATGAGAAAGCATAAAGGATCATGAGAAGCTCTACATCCAGCCATATTAAACAGTCTTTGTTTAGCATCTAATGAACGGATGTAGCCTCCATCAGGTAGCTTGTTTATATGTAGACCAGGTCATTTTTGCAACATCAACCACTCTTAAAGTAAAAGCTGACTAGTCCTTTGCAAGACTTACAATTTTTTATACAATTACTCCAAAAGTAACTGTAATCCTTATTACCAGAATGTCACATTCATGTACTGCAAGAGTATGCTTTTATTTTTCTTTCCATTTGCTTTTTAGTGCTTCAAGTTAGAACCAAAGCCTTACCACTCTCATCCCATTCCTTCACACCTAATCCAAGATTAAGGGAGCAAAATTTAACAATATGGTCTCGGGACAATGAGCTATCACAAAAGTAATCACTATTGCCTAACTAACTTTCTTCTCAATGGCCAAACTGTGCAGGCACATATCCAGTCACCAATCAACCCACAAATTTTTTTCTTGTTCAAGTATTACCGTAAGTTCTTCACACAACTGAATTGATATAAATTAACCACCCCCCCCCCCCCAAAACACAAAAAAAAAACTGATCAATTTCAAATGGCTTTTGTTACTTTTAACTCCACCCTAACTGCAAATAAAATATGATATTTTACTGCATTTTCAACAAATTTCATTGCAGTTCAATAATATGCACCTTTCAGCTCTCACTCTCTCATGGACACATAATTTGTACCATTGAGGAACTTTAGTTGTTAGGTAATTCTTCACTTCCTAGACTCCCAATTTCATAAAATAAAAACCAAAATTACCCTGTCACATATTTATAAACTTGGTTGAGAGTTACAGAAACCAGTACACCTTTCATCGTGGCTCAAACACTTGGGAGCGATCCATTCCGCAAAACATTATAGAAAAGGAATTCGAACGTCATACAACCTATATGATGCGTGTATACATACCTCAACGAGGCGTAACTGAACATTATCAGCAGCAAACTGCGAATCCCTTAGATTCTGTCCCCGAAGACCTTTCATCAGTATTGACAACTGTTCATTTTCTTCCATCTGTGCCCTCACTCTTTTAATTTCCTGTGAAACATCTCCAATTCTCTGCCATTGCAATGCCAATAAACCAGTCAATAAGAAAATAAAGACTAATGACTTGGTTAAAATCAGCTTTAAGAACGTGAATTTCAATCCTATTCTCTTCCTTTCTATTTCCTCCACTTTCAATGGGAACCAAACAGAATTAGTCATTTTCACCACAGTGTGTTCAACAGTAAAAACAAAGAATGAGTTTAAAAAAAAAAAAAAGATAAAACAATCCAGAATGTCAGACAACGTTTTTACTCGTGCAAATCAGGCAAATTTCATAAAAGAAACCGCGGCACCAAGAGTTAAACTTTTTTTTTTTTTTATAAGTAACCAAGAGTTAAACTTTCCTCCTCTTTCTCAGCAACAAACGGAGCATTGCAGTAAAATAAAATTTTTAAAAAATGCATTTAAAATTCAGCAAGAAAAATATGGATCGGCAAGTTCATTTACCGACGAAGCTCCGTTGACTGATTTCTGTGGCGGCGAGGATCCATTGACGGACGAACCGGTAGGGGTTGGTTTGGGTCCAGTGGCGACTGCGAAAACCCGGTGGTTCCGTCTACGAAGCCGACTTCGGGTACCGTTAGGCAGTGGATGGTGGGCCGGAAAGGTGCAGCGAAGCGACTCGGTTCCACAAAAGCCGAGCTGTGGTGCAGCAACCATAGTGGAGTCGTAGAGGTCTGAGTCTGAACAAATCGATGGAAATTTGTATTGTATTTATGTAGTGGTGGAAGGCCTGGCGGTTGGAGCAACACGTGGCACGATGAGGAACGAAGAAAGAGTGGCTCACTTTCTTCAATTCTTCCTTTTGTTTTGAGCCTTGTCAGTTTGTACGAGGCTACGTGACCTTTCCTTCACCACTTTTATCAGCCGGCCAATAATATGTGAGTAATTTAACATACAATCGTGAAGTGTATAATCGTTACGTAATCATTTTGAAAAAAAGTAAAAGTTATTATTAAAAAATTAATTTTTTTTATGTGAACCCCATATTTTATTCATTTTTTCCAAATCGATTATGCGGCAGTTACACAATTTACAATTGTAAGTATATTTTCTCATAATAAAATGTGAAGTTTTATTACAAGTCGTATTATAAGTCATTGTGAATTACACACAAAAATTTTATTTTTAAGTTGATGTGAAGATTATATTTAAATTTAATTTATGTAACATAATTTAATTTAAAAGATAAATTTTGAATTTTGAATATTATAAATCAAATATTACTATTTAAATGATGTTGATGGTATATTTCATTCACTAACTTGATAATAGAATAACTCGAAGTACATATATTATGTATTGTTGATATAATAAGATTTTATTAAAAATAACTTATAAATTTGAATCTTGTAAATTAAATTGTATCACGTCAATAATGTAGATGATGTATTTTCTATACCGACTAATAAATAAAATGAATTTAATAACAATAATTAAAAATGTGAAAAAAAATTAACATATTTTATATTAGTTCATGTTATCTTTTTAATCAAAGAGTGCAATCAACATAAGATACATTAATTACTCTTGATTTATATAATATATATATAGAGTAATTCTATATACAATTGTGAAGTGCATAAACGCCGCGTAATCGCTTTGAAAAAGAGTGGAGTTTACTATTAAAAAAAAAATTTCACGTGGGTTTCATATTTTATTCACTTTTTTCAAAACGATTAGACGGCGATCGATAGAATTTTATATATAAAGGGATTTTATTTCTCAGTTCTCATTATAGTATTCAACGGATCCTAACTTACGAGATTCCACGCCTTAAAAAATTCAGCACATTTAATATTGTTATCCCTTCCTTTTTTTCATATTTTATTTGATTAATCATATCTTCTATATCACAAATAAAATTTATATTGTTAAGGTGTGTAAGCTCCACGTACTTTTTTTAAAAAAGTGAATAAATTTAAGACTTACATGTAAAAAATTAATTTTTTAATAATAAATCTCACTCTTTTTCAAATGGTGTACGTGAAGCTAGTACAATTTATAACTGTATCTAGTATTACTCATTGTAAAATATTAAACCGATACATCTAATTCTTATGTCCCATTTTGTGGCACATTTTTGTCAAGCTATTTGTTAAAAAGTGATATTAACCATTTAATTTGTGATCAAGTAAGAACTAATTCAACGATAAATAATTATATATATTTTTTGGTACAGAGAAATAATTATATTTATAGTAATGAATAAGTTTATTTAATATTTATGACTATATATAATGGAAGGAATAATTTTGATAGAATTCATGACTTTCTTGCAGGGAATAAGTGAGAAAACGGAACTTTTGCAAGTACTCCGCGGCAACTTCGAATATACGTATCTTAATGCACTAACAGATTAAGAAAAGATAGACAACCCCTCTCTCTCCTAGAGTTCTCTCTGCTTCTCTTAGTAGTGTTCCTCGACAACCATCTACACATTCTTACAGATTCTTGTATCTCCCTTTATGGATATGGAGCAGTTGATTCACCAAACAGAAGCCCTTTCTTGAGAAGGTTTAAATCTATCCCCAAAAGATGAACCTGCTAATGGTGATCCTGAATTAGCTCTCATCAGTAGAATAGTTGCGACTCAACTGCTGAACAGAATCTCCCTACATGCTTCTTTCAGAGCCGCTTGGAGCTTCCTTAGCAAGTTCCACATTGAAGATCTTGATGTAAATACCTTCCTCTTTACTTTTCAAAATGCTGGTGACAAAAAGCGAATTTTGAGTCAAATCCCTTGGAACTTTAAAGGGCATCTCCTCATCCTCAAAAAATGTCCTGTAGAAACTACATGGAAATAGATTCATCTCAACACATCACCATTCCATATTCAAATCCATGGGTTTACCAGAAACCATATGATAGAAAAAAAATGCTTACAAAATAAGGAATGTGCTTGAAACTTTCCTAGGTGTGGATGTTGATCCCCTTTTTGGTTTAGCCTATAAGAAATTTATCAGAATAAAGGTGGATTTAGACATCACTAAACCTCTGAAACAAGGACTTTGAGAACCAAGAGAAAACAATTTTAACACACGGGTCTCATTTAAATACGAACATCTTTCTGATTTTTGTTATGCCTATGGAAGGATCGGGTATTCTCAAATTTTCTGCAATTCTCTAAAGTCTAACACAGAACAAATGCCATTTAGGCCTTAGCTACGTGCAGAATCCCCTATTTTCATGTCAGTCAATCATATTCACATAGGTCAAGATAGTGTCCCTAGAATCTCCATAGATTTTTCTCCAGAAGAAGAAAAGACTCAAGAAAGAAGGGACCTTGTAGACATTGAAATGCTGGAAAATAGGGGCTTTGGTTCGTCGGCCCTTATTCTACCAATGTTTCCTTCAAACGAACAAACAATAGACGGTTTTAAGGGGAAAGGAAAAGTAGTTATAACAGAAGAAGACCTCTATGTAAGAGGAAATTCGTTCATTAGAGGGAAATTGGAAAACAACTGGGATTCTCATCAAGCTGATAATCGAACCTTTTCTCAAAGACTACTCATTCAAACCTTCGATTAGAGTTAGTTCTCCCTATGAGCTTATTTCAAGCACAAACCCAAACGAGTATCAAGCAGATGCAAGTGGCAAATACAGTGGAATTTCCAAAGGCAATCTAGCGGAAAATCCAAAGAAAATTCAACTCACCTCCTAGATTTCGACAAGGCAGAGGGAATTTAGGCAAAATTCGACATATCCACAGATGTTTCTAGCCCCTTGCATCGGCGTTTTCAGCAGCGTTCCTTGCGACGCTCACAGAGGCGTCCTTTGCGACACCCATAGCGGTGTCCTCTGCGATGCCCATAGCGGTGTCCTCTATGATGCTCACAGCGGCGTTCCAGTTGGTGAACTTCCATGGGATTGGATGGTGGGGATGGCCTCGTCGACTGTAGACTACAGTTGCCCTCAAACTGCAATAAATGGCCCTCCAATAATCGAAACCCTCTCATTCACTCCAGGTGTTAACTCCCCTCCACCAAACTCCGCTCCATCAATCACTCAAGAGATAGCGTTCTCAATCAATCTCTCAACAAGTCCTTTGCAGTAACCTCACGGGGACGGACTTGGCAAATTTTATTCTCTTTCCATCTATAAACACTGAAGAATGTGTCTCCAATTGGTTGAAGACAAATGCTGAAGTCTTTATGCGAACTAAACTGATTGGCATCTCGTTGGTGGGAAGCAATAATTCACAGCAAATGTCAACTTGAAAAGCCCACTATAACGTATGACCCAAAATAATAAATGGAAGTCCGGTCCCCCTTTCAATGCCTCAAACCTGCTCGATCCAAAACCAAATAAATTAAATTTTGTGCCTTCTATCACTTATCACCCAGTTGTCCAAAGTGCTCACTCGGCAGACTCAAGGCCCATTATACGTTCTGTTGAGTCTTCGCTACAAGTTGGTTCTCAAGCAGGTACTCAGGAAAACTCAACTTCACTAATCCCTATCAAAATGGCGGCACCTCTATCTGACCAAGGCTCTAATCCACCTAGAACAAAAGTGCAAAAGATCATTGAGGTTGATAACCCACAGACAGGCAGCATTTTCAAAAATGATGGAGATGAGGAAAAAAAAGCGACTGGCTTATTACTTTCTATCAAATCAAAAGGAGCTTCATCTGGTAAGGTTAAAAAAACAAATGAAGCTGCAAGATCAAAGCCATACACCAGAGCTTCATCCAAGACATCACTACCCAGAAAATCCAACAAAACTGACGAGGCGGGCTCTACCATGCCTCCAATTCTTCCATGAAGTCCCTGATTTGGAATTGCAAGGGTCTAGCCCGCCCTAAGGCAATCAGAAGTTTAAAGGCTTTTATAAATAATTATAATCTAGATATTATCTTTTTGTCGGAAACCATGGTATTTAATGATAGCACATCTACTATTGTAAATAGTCAGGGTTTCCAACTTTTTGTACACGTCCCCGTCTCGGGAGAAAAGGGAGGCCTTTTGTTATTATGGAGACCGGGTGTGGATATTGAACCGGTTCATATTAATGCTAATGCTATTTCTATTTTGGTTTATTCTGATCCTTTCAATCATCCTTGGTTAGCAACTTTTGTTTATGCCCCAGCACAATGGCAACAAAAAACAAAATTTTGGACTCATTTGGATTCAACTCACAGCTCCTTTAATGGTTCATGGCTTTGCATAGGTGATTTCAACGATTTATTAGGCCAACAAGATGAATATGGTGGCAGACCAGTAACATCCTCATCCATCGGCGGCCTACAAAGTTTACTGGATTCTCATGGCCTCATTGATATTGGGTTCTCGGGACCTATTTTCACATGGACAAATAATCGAATGGGAAAGACAATGATTAGAGAATGATTGGACCGTGGTATAGCCAATCAAATTGGCGCCTACTTTTTCCAGATGCCACTGTTCAACATATTGTTTCTTCAACCTCTGATCATAATCTCCTCTTGCTTAACACTATAAAGATAAGGAATAATCTATCTCCATTTAAATTTGAGGAATTCTGGACTCGAGAGCCACTTAGCAATGTTATAATTCAAGAGGTACAAAATCATCCTTTCTACGGGAACCCTGCTTTTATTCTGTGCAATAAAATCAAGGAAACAAAAAAGGCACTCAAGCATTGGAATAAAATCTACTTCAGGAAGATTCAGACCAACATCCAGCATCTCGAGTTAGAGATAAGCAATCTCCAGAGTAATCCATCAAACCAGTGGAGCTTACAGAGGGAGAAGTTCTTCCACTACAAGCTTCAAGAACAACTCAAAAATGAAGAAACTCTTTGGCGACAAAAATCAAGAATCAACTGGCTCACTACGACTGACCTAAATACAAAGTTTTATCATCTGTCAACGACTATTCGCCAAAGAAGAAATGAGATCGACTCAATCCAGCTAAACCCAAGTAATTGGACAATGGATCAAGATATAATTGAATCTAGTTTCATAGATTATTTTAAATACATTTATACCTCTACAACTCCTATCTTCCCGGAGCACCTAGAAAACCTTTTCGAAAGACAGATTTCAGAGGATGAAAATAAACTCCTAATAGCTATGCCTTCAGAAGGGGAAATTCTTGGTGCACTCAAACAAATCCCAAATCATAAAGCACTATGACCAGATGGAATGACAGCTCCTTTCTACAAACATTACTGGCATATTATCAAAAAAGATATGGTCGCGGCGGTTCAAAATTTCTTTAGAAGCAGGAAACTTCTGAAACATATAAACCACACCCACATAGCCCTCATCCCAAAAATAGTAAACCTCGTTTCCCCTTAGCATTTCTGGTCAATAAGTCTGACAAATGTCATTTATAAAATCATCACAAAAATTTTGACAAACCGGTTGAAAAAATCCCTCCCATCCATAATTTCACCTTTTCCAAACGGCCTTTGTTCCAGGTCGCAATATCAAGGAAAATTCTATAATAGCCCATGAGATGTTTCATCACCTAAAGCATCACAAGAAGAAGAAATGTGAGATAGCTTTAAAGCTAGACATGAAAAAGACTTTTGACTTTATTGAATGGGATTTTCTTTATGCTATTACGAGAACTTTGGGTTTCAACTCTACTTGGATAAATCTCATTAAAGAATGCATTTCTACGGCTTCATTCTCTATCCTCATCAATGGATCTCCAAAAGGTTTCTTCAAGGCACAAAGGGGTCTTCGGCAAGGCGATCCCATCTCTCCCTTTCTGTTCATCCTATGTACGGAGGTACTTTCAAGGCTATTGGCAAGATTAGAAGAACTGAAAAAATTAGAAGGTATTTAAATCAGCAGAGATAGTCCCACAATATCTCACCTTCTTTTCACAAATGATTTAATCATCTTTTCAAAATCAAAAGGAAGGTCGATTCAAGCGATCAATAATATTCTAGATAAATACCAAGCTTGGTCTGGCCAGTGCATCAATCAAAGCAAATCCTCTATCTACATTACTCAAAATACTAGTCAAGCAACAAGAAGAATAATCTCAGAGAATATGCCATACAAAAAGTCATCCTGAAAAATAAAATATTTGCGTATGCTACCAACATTTGGTCGATCCAGGAAAGAGGACTACAAAGATTTGATGGGGAAAATTAATAAAAGGCTAGATGGTTGGAAATAAAAAATGCTCTCTCAAGTCGGTAGAACGATGCTCATCATATCAGTAGCAAGCGCTATCTCAACATATCAAATGTCAACGCATATGCTACCAAAATCAATTTGCAAGAAACTGAATACTAGCTTCAAAAATTTTTGGTGGGGAAAATCAAATAACCAAAAGCACAAGTTTTGCCTAAAATCATGGAAATCTATTTGCCAGCCGAAAAAAGACAGTGGACTGGGATTAAGACTGATGGAAAATATGAATGTGGCTTTGATAGCAAAGACATGATGGGAAATGAGCCAACCAAGCAACAATATCTGGCACAAGCTTCTATCCAAGAAATATTTGAAATCAAACGTTTTCGAATTAGCAACCAAAAAGGTAACTGATCCAAGTCTCTGGAAAGGAATTCTAAAGACAAGACCACTACTAGAAAAAGTTACATGTTTCAAAATTGCAAATGGTTTGTCTGTGAAAGCTTGGCTAGATCCCTGGTTCCCGACTCTGGAAAATTTTAAACATTTCCCCCTCACCCACACATCTGATTTCTATACTAACCTCAAGGTCTCAGACCTGATTATTCAGAATGATAAATCTTGGAATCTCCCTTTGTTAACTTCCCTATTCCAACAAGAAAGCATAAAGGAAATTCTTAAAATTCCTTTACCCATCTCCAATCAAGCTGCGGATTGTGTTATTTGGACTAAAACCCAAAATGGAATTTTCTCAGTTAAAAGTGCCCACCATCTTGCATCAACTATCTTGTTGGGATATTTTGCCAACAAGAGAGCGCCTTAAAAGGTTCATTCCAAGCATTCCTTCCATAAACTGTCCACTTTGTGATGAAAAAGAAGAGACTCTCCTGCACCTATTTATTGAATGCCCCATAACCAAAATTCTCTAGAGTTGCAGCAGATGGCCTTTAAATCTATCTTCCATGGCGGTAACTTTAATGAAGGATTGGTTCCAGATTATTTTATACCCTCAGAAAAAACTCGGTCTTACTTCCCAAGAAGAACACCCCTTCAAAATTTTTGTTGGTCTAATTCTAGACTTTATCTGGAGGCTTCCGAAATGACCAGGTCCATAATCGCAAGGAACTCTCTCTTCACAATCTTTCACAACGACTAAATCTCTCTTATCAACTAAATCTTCATGCATGGAAAGAAAAACTTGAATCCAAAGTGGAGAAGGAATGGCAAAAACCTCTCACGAATCAAATATGTATTTCCTTTGATGCAGCAGTCATGAATTCTTTTTCCTTGGCTTCAACTGTAAGCAGAAACTAAATAGGAGAAGTCATCAAAATCTGGATTGAGACAAACTTGTCTACGACCCCGGTAATGGCAGAGGCACTTGCGGCAAAGTTAGCTCTTAAAATGGCGGAACACCTCTACTATCCTTTTATCTCTCTAGTTGGAGACTCTCAGTTGGTGATTTCTTCTATTTATAAAGAAGAACAAATCTGGCAAATAGCACCTATTACTAAAGATATTGCAAACTCTTTTCCCTGATGACATGTTTTGCATCTGCCTGCTCCCGACGGTCATATGAGAAAATGAAGCTTGATGACCTGGAGTGCCATAAAACTACTTTGATGCCTAAGTTATTGTTTTTAACTCTACAGAGAGAATAAGAGAAAATGATAATAATACCCCCGAATTGTACATGTGACAGGGCTTTTATACTTCTCTCGTCCGGTGGGGTCATTGTTCTTCTTGTACATGAGGTGTCTGGCCCTACCTTAAGTGGCATGTCATCGCATTTAATGTGGCAACATCTATCAAGGACAAGATCTCTCGCCAAGATCTCCTGCCAAAGCTCCATGTCAGCGCATTTAATGCCGTGTGATTCCCGGCAAGTCATCTACTTAGTGGCGTGCCCGTGTGAACACTATCCCGTCTCCCTACCTTGGCCTGAGCCCCTGCTTACTTATCAATTAGTGAGCTTGCAACATTTGGGTTGTGGGGCGCCTTAGTAGAGAAGGGCCAGGCTTAATCAGAAAAGGGACAAATAATCCAATGTAGATCTAACTTTCTATTCACTTATGAGATTCGGGTGGTCCGGGGAGACCACCACAACTCCTCCTTTCTTGAGAATCCATACGTACCTTATCAGCATATAGATAACTATCTCTTGAGCACTAGTTTAGGTTTGGCCTCAGTGGAAAAATAAAACAGAGCACCTAACAACGTATCTTCACAAACCAAGAACTACGAGATTATTCCTTTCATTCTAGGGTGACGGAGGGTTCGTACCATTCGAGCATTTTTTTTCATGCTTTTCCTAAAGGTCTGGAGAAAGCTGCAATCTCCAATTACCCGGCATATTCATGACATGTGGGCATGAAGGAATGTTGTCACTCAGGTTGATAGCACCCAAAATCTCTTCTCGTCCTTCGTCTCGAGGCTCACATTCATCACGCCCGGAGGGATCTTCCAGGCACCCCAGAGCTCTTAGGGCTCAAGAAAACTCTCAATACTTTAAGGGGTACCATTGGTTTGTAATTACCTCTTCGTCGGACCTGAATATAGTGAGAAGCTCCTACGGAGTATCCGATTCCATTGTCTTGGAGGCTCCCAAGGCCCACCGTGGCGTCGTCGACTTGGAGGTTGCATTGTTTCCCTCCATGATCGCGAAGGGCCTACGGCTTCCTTTTTGTCGTCCCGTTCAAAACGTTTTGGACTATCTCGCATTGGCCTCGTCGCAGCTTCATCTCAACACGTGGATAATTTTGATGTCATGTTACATCGTTTGGCGCTAAGTCCTGGAAGTCGAGGGGAATAATACCCAACTTGATAGCTAGGGAGTTCTTTTTTGCGCATGAGTTGTGGCGCCACAACGGCAATCTGTACAGCTTCCGCTCCCATAGTAAGTATAGGGTTGCCAGCCTGGAACTTGCTTTTGCAATGTCATGGAATGGTTCAAGAAATTTTTCTCTGTGCCAAGACATGGTTAGGAATTTCCTGCCGGTGAGGCCAACCGCCAAGAATTCCATGTTAGAGCTGTGTGGGAAGTTGTTCCAGATGACAAGGAGTTTTTCCAGCTAGAAAAAAGCTCGTTTGAGTCTATTCTTGGGTTGAATACCACTAAGAGGAGGTTTGGACCGACGTTATGCTGATTGGAGCCAACATTGACTGATTTTTTATGATGCCGGATCGGTCGTGCTTTTGTAGCCACCACTTCATGAGGGAGCCCCTCGCCCCTTGGGGCCAAAAGAGTCATTCTAGTCCATAGTCGAAGGGGAAGGGGAAAAAAATAGATGTTGAAGGTGAGACGGTCGGTGAGTCGTTGGGAACTAACATCAGCACTGAGTCTGAGCATGAGTCTCCCCTTTCATTTGGAGGCCCTGGCAAGTCTTCACAGGCTTCTCCCTCTACCCTGCCAAGTGAGCGGGTGCCAATCGAGAATCTTAGCCAAGATGAGGAAGAGCTTGAGATGGCCTTCTTCTCAACTTTCTCCAAGCCTACTTCAAGGGGCTCTTGTGAACCTAATGAGTCATTTAAAGACACCACCGGGATGTCCGCCCCCCTCCCAAACTACGAGTTTGTGGCACATACCACCGTCGACTCGGTCGTCAACTCACCTCTCGGAGGTTGGAGCCTAGCCCCGCCGATCGCCAAAAGGATCATAAGCTAGAACACCTGTGGGCTTGGGAACCCATGGGCTGTTTTATCCCTTCGAACTCTAGTTTGGAGAGAAGATCCTAACATCCTCTTCCTCCAGGAAACAAAATTAGGTAAAGGTAAATTGGAATTTCTCAAATTTATGTTGCATTTCTCTGGTTTTATTACTGTTGTGATGGTCGGAGTGGAGGTTTGGGTATTTTTTGAAAATCTAATGTAATTTTAGAGCTTCGTAGTTATTCAAAAAATCACATTGATGCATGGATTGGTGATTCATTATCTCATTTTAAATGGTAACTCACTAGTGTATATGGTCATCCTGAGATATCTAGAAGGACTCAGGTATGGAATTTGGTGAAATCTTTGCGATGTACTAATTGTGTGGCTTGGCTATGTTTTGGTGACTTTAATTAAATTCTTGTACAAGATGAGAAACTAGGAGGGTTTGTTAGGCCTCATAATCAAATTATGGAGTTCTGTAATTTTGTTGATTATTGTCAATTCATGGATTTGAGCTTCTTGGGTTTCCCTTTCACTTGGTGTAATAAGAGAGAGGGAGGGGATAGAGTCTCTGAACGTCTAGACCGTTTCTTGGCAAATGATGCATGGTTGGAGTCTTTACCTCAAGCTACTGTGAAACACCTGTCATTTTATTATTCTGATCATTTTCCAATCTGCTTGTCTTTGATTGGTTGGAATTCAAATCTAGCATATGGTTGTAAACCGTTTTGTTTTGAAGCTATGTGGACTCGTGTACTTGATTGTGAGGATGTTATTAGGAGGAGTCTGGCTTTTGAGAAGGGGAATGGTGTTGTATCATTTGTGCTTTCCTCTATTTCTAATTGTAGTCATAATCTTAGAAAGTGGAACAATGATAGTTTTGGAAATATTCAGAGTCAAATTCATGAAAAACAAGCACAATTAAGAGATATGTATGATTTATCAATTTCATCTCCGGCCATAGCTACTGAGCTGATAAAGTTACTTAAGGAGGAGATTCATGAGCTTCGGGAAAGGGAAGAGATTTTGTGGAAACATCACTCTAAGATCCAGTGGCTAAGTGATGGGGATCAAAATTCAAAGTATTTTCATTCAAAGGCTTCACAAAGATAAAAGCGAAATCGAATCCATGGTATTCTTAGTGCTGAGGGTTGTTGGTGTGAGAATGAAGCGATGTATACTGAGCTTTTAAGACACTTTGCTGACGTTTTCTCTTCAGCCAGTTCTAGACAAGTTAACCATTTACTGCCTCTTATACAACCCTGAGTTATAGAGGCCATAAACTCTTTTTTACATGCTGAATTTCACTCAGATGAAGTTTGGAAGGCATCAAATCAAATGCGCCTCCATAAATCCCCAGGCCCTGATAGTATGTCTCCCTTTTTCTTTCAACAACATTGGCATCTGGTGGGTGGAGATGTAACTACTATTCTTTTATTTATATTGAATTCTAGATAGTTACCTACTGATCTAAATCATACATTTATTATTCTTGTTCCTAAAATGAAGAATCCTGGTAAGGTTGGAGATTATAGGCCTATAAGTTTATGTAATATTATCTATAAGCTAGTTTCCAAAGTGTTGTCTAATCGATTAAAGACAATCTTACCATTTGTTTTCTGACAATCAAAAGTACATTTATTCATTGACGGCAAATTACAAATAATATTCTTGTCGCCTTTGAAATTCTTAATTTTTTACATCACAAAACTTAGGGGAAGAAAAGGGTTTATGTCAATAAAACTTTATATGAGTAAATCTTACGATAGAGTGAAATGGACTTTTCTTGAGAATGTTATGAGTCGAATGGGATCTACTGAAAAGTGAGTATATTTGATGAGGATGTGTATTTCTACTGTTTCATATTCAGTCTTGGTGATCGGTGTGCCTCATAGTCCTATTATTCCTTCTTGAGGCTTATGTTAAGGGGATCCTTTATTCCCTTATCGTTTTCTCATTTGTGCTGATGTACTGGTTTCGTTGTTAAAGAAGGTTGAAAATAATGATTGTTTAAGGGTATTCAGCTGTGTCGGGATTGCCCTCGTATTAATAATCTCTTCTTTTCTAATGATTGCATATTATTTTGTCGAGCTACACTTGAGGATAATATTCAAATTTAGTCTTTGTTGCGGCAGTATGAGGAAGCCTCTGGTCAGCAAGTTAGTAAAAACACAACAGTTGAGATTCGGGATATGCCAGGTGGAGCTGTGGCACATGGTAAGTATTTAGATTGCCATATTTTATTGGTCGATTGAAGAATCAAGTTTTCAATGGTATTAAAAACCGAGTATAGAAGAAATTACAAGGGTAGAAAGAGAAAATACTATCACAGTCTGGGAAGGAGAATTTAATTAAAGTTGTAGCTCAATCTATCACAACCTATTCTATGAGTTGTTTAAAACTTCCAACTGGTTTGTGTAAGGAATTGGAGCAATTATTGGCACAATTTTAGTGGGGGCAAAAGTCTAATGAAAAAAGAATACATTGGATGCGTTGGAATAATTTGTGTAAATCTAAGTTTGATGGGGGAATGAGTTTCCGTTGTTTGGAGGATTTTAATCCTGTTTTACTAGCAAAACAAGAATGAAGATTGCTTCAACAGTCGGATTTTATGTTCTATAAGGTATTTAAAGCAAAATATTTTCTCAATTCTTCTTTATTGATTCTAGATTGGGTTATAATCATTCTTATGCTTGGAGAGAGATAAGTCAAGCCAAATGGGTCCTACAACAAGGTTATAAATGGAGAGTTGGAACTGGTCAGCAAATTAAAATCTAGAAGGATCGATGGCTAGATTATGTAATACCATTTATTGCTAGTGCGAATTTAGATTACGATACAAAAGTGAGTGACTTAATTAATAGTGAAACTTTTCAATGGGATAGGTTAAAACTATCTAGGAATTTCCCAAAGGTGGTACAAGACGTTATCTTGAAGATACCTTTGAGTTTCACAACGTTGGATGATAATATTGTTTAAGAGGATTAGAAAAATGGATACAATTAAATCAGCTTATAGAAGAGTGTCAAGGACTAAGTCTAATAATGTGGAAGGTGAAAGCTCTACTACTATTGTTTCGAAGAAAGTTTGGAAGACCATATGGACTATGAATGCCCCGAGTAAAATAAAGCAGTTTGCATGGTGATTATGTCATGATATCCTTCCTACAACTTCTTTACTTAAAAGACGACACTGGGAGATTGAGGAGTGTTGTCCCCTATGTAAGAAGCAAGTTGAAAGTTTCCATCATGCTATATTCTCTTGTGAGCAGATCCAAGAGGTTTGGGTACGACAATTTCCTAATATTCTTCATGATTTTCATTCCAACCCAAATATTGGAATTTTTCTTTGCAATTTGTTGTTGTCAGTTAGTTTGGATGCTGTTAAGTTTTGCACTATTGCTTGGAGTTTGTGGTATAGATGAAACTTAGCAATCTTCCAGCATCAATATATTCCTCTAGATATTGTTGTACAACATGGATTGCATCTACTTCAAAGTTATCATAGAGTACACTCTCACCCTCTACTAGCAACTAGAGATATCTGTCTTAGTTGGCAACATCCTCCACTTTATAAAGTCAAATTAAATGTAGATGGAGCTTTATTTTTTGTGTTGAATAAATCAGGTGCGGGTGTTGTTCTAAGAGATCATTCGGGTTCTATTTTAATGGTTGTATGTGATGTGGTGTGTGAGGGGGTAAAAATATGAAGC
Organism: Juglans mandshurica; assembly: GCA_022457165.1. Taxonomy (NCBI): domain Eukaryota; kingdom Viridiplantae; phylum Streptophyta; class Magnoliopsida; order Fagales; family Juglandaceae; genus Juglans; species Juglans mandshurica. The sequence goes on along the minus strand of CM039619.1, from coordinate 31,036,875 downwards.
CTAATATACCACTAGACCACATAGGAGATAAGACAAAAGACTATAAGTGGGGGAACAAAGGGGGTCATGACAGGCAGGTGGCAGAAGGGCTTCAGAGCATCAATATGAGTGGCGCAAGTGGGAAGAGAAGTCATCCTGACACACGCAATGACAAGCATGCACAACAAATAGATGTATAAAAAGCCTTCAACCAAATGACCAAATGAGACTTAGGGCTTCAACTCCTTCTTCTTCTTCAACCTCGGAAAGGAGCACACTAGTGAAATTTTCTCCATCAACAAGTGGATCTCCAACTTCCTTTGTATAGTGAGATGTGAGAGACCATAAAAGACTGTAAACAAATACATTATAGTGGGTTTCTCATCTCGAAACGCCTGTGGACGTAAGCATTATGTTGAACCACATAAACCCATGTGTGTGTTCATCTCTTTTATTTCTCTGCACTTATATTTTCCATTCACCGCCATGGACGTACGCATTGCCATCGTACAGCCGCACCGGAACATTACCGGGGGTTCCAAACACGAGGCCCAAGTCGCCCCAGTGTGCTGGGAATGACTATTTCTCTCATTCTGGCCTGTTGTGCGATTTTTACAGCATCAACAGTGCGTGGTACTATGAAAAGGTAAAAGTATGAAGCCTAATATACAACTAGGCCACATAGGAGATAAGACAAAAGGCTATGAGTAGGGAACAAGGGGGGACATGGCAGGCAGGTGACAGGGGCCTTCAGAGCATCAACATGAGTGGTGCAAGTGGGAAGAGAAGACATCCTGACACATGCAATGACGGACACACGCAACAAATAGATGTATAAAAAGCCTTCAACCAGATGATCAAAGGGGACTCGGGACTTTGACTCCTTATTCTTCTTCTTCTTCTTCTTCTTCTTCTTCAACCTCGGAAAGGAGCACACTAGTGAGATTTTCTCCATCAACAAGTGGATCTCCAGCTTCCTTTATACAGTGAGATGTGAGGGACCATGAGAGATTGTAAACAAATACATTATAGTGGATTTCTCCTCCTCAAACACCCGTGAACGTAGGCATTATGCCAAACCACGTAAACATATGTGTCCATCTCATTTATTTCTTTGCAGTTATGTTTTCTATTCACCGCCATAGACATACGCATCGCCATCGTACAACAGCACTGGAACACTGCCAGGGGCTCCAAACAACACTGAACGAGGCCCAAGTTGCCCCAATGGACTGGGAATGATTATTTCCCCCCTTCCGGTTTGTTGTGCAATTTTTATAGCATCAATAGTGCAAGATACTGTGAGGGGGTAAAAGTATGAAGCCCAATATACCACCAGGCCACATAAGAGATAAGATAAAAGGCTATGAGTGGGAAACAAGGGGGGACATGACAGGCAGGTGGTAGGGGACTTTAGAGCATCAACATGAGTAGCGCAAGTGGGAAGAGAAGGCATCTTAACACGCGCAATGACGGGCACACACAACAAATAGATGTTTAAAAAACCTTTAGCCAGATGACCAAAGGGGACTAGGGACTTCGACTCCTTCTTCTTCTTCTTCAACCTCGAAAAGGAGCACACCAGTGAGATTTTCTCCATCAACAAGTGGATCTCTAGCTTCCTTTGTACAGTGAGATGTGAGGGACCATGAAAGATTGTAAACAAATACATTATAGTGGATTTCTCCTCCCCAAACGCCCGTGAATGTAGGCATTATGCTGAACCACGTAAACCCATGTGTTCATCTATTTTATTTCTCTGCACTTATATTTTTCATTCACCGCCACGAACGTACGCATCACCACCATATAGCCGCATTGAAATGATGCCGGAGGCTCCAAATAATACCGAACAAGGCCCAAGTCGCCCCAGTGGGCTGTGAATGACTCTTTCTCCCCTTCCGGCTTGTTGTGCGATTTTTACAGCATCAACATAGTGCATGGAGTGTGTTCTGTTGAAACAATTGAAGCTCTAGCTATATTGAGGGGTCTATAATTTATATCTCATATGGGTTTTCCTTGACTCATAATTAGACTAATTCACAAACCCTAGTTAATATGTTGAACACTAACATGGAGGATTTGTCAAAACAAATGACTATTCTTGCATATGTAAGAGTTTGTCTAATGCTTTTCAGCTGCTGAGTTTTGTTATACCCCTCATGAAGCAAATTATGTGGCACACACCATGCTAGAAGTTGCAAACATGTGAAAGGATGCTAAATTGTGGCGGTATTCTATCATGAGATTGTTGAGTATTACTGTTGAGATATTTATGTAAGAGAAATGTTTTGGGTCCCGAATTTGGGATCTAAAAAATGTCCCGAATGAGATTTTTTTTTTTACCGAGTGATTAAAAAATATTTTTTAATAATGTTGTGAATTTTTTATTTTTTTTTAAATATTTATGATGATTAAAAAAATACATGAAATAAAAAAAAACAAAAAATTAAAAAAAAAATTTATATGTTCAGAACACTTTCGGACTACATCTCCCTAGAGATGTAGCACTGCTCATCTATGTAAATGTACTTGAATCTTGTTATGTTGGACAATAAATGAAGTTGAAAAAAAAAAATGTTTGCAAATTCCATAAGTTGAGCTGAGGAAATAAGAATCTATGGTCCATTTAACAAATAGTTGTATATGACTATGTCAAAACAGGAACAACTCTTCTCTTATGAAATCCTGATTTCATCTTAACTTTTTAATTTTTAATTTTTAAAATAACTAATTTTATTTTAAAATATCCATTTTATTTGAGAAATGGGTCATAAATTTTTAAATTAATATGATTTAATGTGATATGTTATATTATATAATAGACTCAACGTATTAGTTTATGAATTTGATTTTGTAAAATTTTGGTGTTAAAACGAACAGACCTTTAAAAACTAAAAATAAAAAATAAAAAACCTAGAAAGAGGGCACAGATGATTAGATGCTTAACAGCCAGATGCCACGTGGCAAGTAACTATGTCCTACCCTGCGGAGCAAAATCCAGAAGCCAACGAACTCGGACGCGAAATCGTCCACATTCATTCTTCTCCAAACCTACACAGCTCCCCCATTGCATCTCTCTATCTCTCTGTTTATAGCCTTAATTGATGTCGTTCTTCCATTTCTTTCATCAACACCTGCTCTTGTTGCGAGAGAGAGAGTGATCGTGTGTGTGTGTAGATATTTGAAGACGATGAGCACGAGAAAAGGTGAGAAGGAAGAGAGTCTGTCTTCATACCATGTTATTCACAAGCTCCCTCCCGGTGATAGCCCTTACGTTCGTGCCAAGCACGTCCAGGTACTGTTTCACCTTTTATTTTCCATTTATTATTTCCCCTTCTGTTTTCTTTTCTTCTTCTTCTTCTTCTTCTTCTCTTTTGCTACTGATTTGCGATGTGCGGCTTTCCGTAATGATCGGACATCTATATGAAGTTTCACAAGGGAATTCATCGGGGATTCTGTCATATAAAATTGCATAACCCTGCAATATTTGGTCTGAAAATTGCGAATATAAGTTTTCTTTTTTACGTTTGATTCATAACTAGGAATTCATTTACTATGTCATTTTGGATTAAAATGGCCAAAATTTTCCAACATGAACGTATATGTGTTTCTTGTCATTTTTTGTTTGGCATTAGGAGCCTGAGTTCCGTTATTTTTTTTGGACTTGAGCTAAGGTGCAATTGGCAATCGATCTAACTGAGTTACTCAAACTGTGCTGGGTTTGTGCAGTTGGTTGAGAAGGATCCAGAATCGGCTATAGTTTTATTTTGGAAGGCGATAAATGCGGGTGACAGAGTGGATAGCGCCCTCAAAGACATGGCAGTGGTTATGAAACAGCAAGATAGAGCAGAAGAAGCCATTGAAGCGATCGGATCTTTCAGGGATCGTTGCTCCAAGCAAGCTCAGGAATCCTTGGACAACGTCCTCATCGACTTGTACAAGGTACTAACGTTACAGTAGCATCATGAATTTACATGCTTTTTTTTTTTCAAATTAGTTTGTAAATAGAATAATAATCAGAAGATTAAATTCACCATTTTTATTATCTCCGAAGCATATGGTATCAGACTGTTTTATCCAAGATAGTTCTTAATATTGCTCCCATATCATGATGTGGTCCAACCCAATTCGAGGGGGTCCAAGTGTCTGTAACCAAATCTGCGTTTTTAATTGAATATGTTTTTTTTCTTCTTTGTATTGAGTAGAGACATAGTGAAGTTAGAACTGAGAATTTTGTTCAAAATTGTTCTGGATATTTTAAGGATGGGGTGAAAAAAAACTATCATAAAAATAAAAAGGATAGGGTAAGAAGAAGGGAATTTACTGGCCCAAAAAAGGAAAAGAAGGGAACTCAAATCTTACAAGATTCCAAATTTTCTTTTTCCCTGTCCTCTGCTTCAGATCCAAACAGCACATGAAATCCTTGGACCTCTTACGCTTTGCACGAAAAAGAAATTTAAATTTCTTTTTTTTTAATAGAAATTTCTATTCAAAAAAAGAAAAAGAAATTTAAGAGATGGAATTCTCTGACAGCTTACTTCTCCTTTCTTGCACTGATGGTACTTATAACTACTAACCATAAGCATTTTAGCAGAAATGTGGGAGAATCGAGGAGCAGATTGAGTTACTAAAGCAGAAGCTTCGGATGATTCACCAAGGAGAGGCCTTTAACGGCAAGGCTACCAAAACAGGTCGCTCTCGTGGAAAGAAGTTCCAAGTCACCATTAAGCAAGAGACGTCCAGGATACTGGTACTAGATTACTTCAATTACCTATTTGCTGTCTCTTACTCTTTCTGGTTGTTTAGCACTCAAGTATGTGCTAGGTTTTGATTTTACTGGCGGTTTAAGAATAGCAAAAATATAGTCTCAAAGTCTATCTCATTCTTATCTCTTAGGTTTAGATTCAGAAATGACTTGAGATAATTTGTAAATAGTATAATAAAAGTTAAATTATTTATTATATTTTGAATAGGAATTTAGAAAAATTATTTTGAGATTTGAAAAAGTTGAATTGTTTATTATATTTTATATAGAAATTTGAAAAAGTTATAATGATGAGATGAGTTGAGGTGAGTTTTGAATTCAAACAAGACCTTATTCTCTTTTCCATTTCAATTTCAATTTTCTATCTGTAAGAGTTTGTCAGCATGCTGAAATTTTCGATTTTTTGTTACAAAACAGAACTGAATTTAGCTTTGTATTATCCAAATACAAACTCTTTGAGGGAGAATTGTATCAAGTATGAACCCACCTCGCATTTCCCATCCCCGATTTCATGATTTAGTTGTCAGAACAAACATTTGACACTGGAAGCCTGTGTGACACAGGGAAACTTGGGTTGGGCGTACATGAAACAAGGAAATCATATGGCTGCAGAAGTGGTTTATCAGAAAGCTCAGTTAATCGACCCGGATGCGAACAAGGCCTGCAACCTGTGCCTCTGCCTGATCAACCAAACTCGATACACCGATGCAAGAATGGTTCTTGAAGATGTACTGCAGGGTAAACTCTCAGGGTCCTCGGATTCCAAGTCAAGAAAACGTGCAGAGGAGCTACTGCTGGAGCTAGAGCAATACCAATCTCATCTATCTTCTTCGAGCCTGTCATCAATATTTAGTATAGAAGATGATTTCAAGGAGGGGGTGGAACAGTTGGTGAACCAACGGGCACCAATCAGATCAAGGAGACTGCCCATCTTTGAAGAGATCTCTCCATTTAGGAATCAGTTAGCTTGTTGATTTTTTTTTTTTTTAGTTTTTCACCTCTTCGTTTGTGAGAATTTGTGTGCGAGCGTCAGGATAGTAGATAGATTCACTTGGATCAGGAGACGTGAGTAGCTGTATATTTTTCTTCACCTATCAAGAAATAAAAATAAACTGTATATTTTTCTTCTAGACCTTCGACCTTCTTTGTGCAGAGACACCACTTCAGTGACTTGTGTCAAATAGCAGTTAACGATTAGCAGGCCTCCTTTGACAGTGACATGAGACGATAAGATGATTTTTAAACAGTAATAAAATGGGTTTGCTTCAAAGAAAATTTAAATAAAAATATTATAAAATTAAAATATGAATATAAAATTTTAATATTATTTTTTTTTAAATTTAAAAAAGTTGAATTAAGTATTTTATATTTTGTTTAGAAGTTTAGAAAAATTATAATAATTAGATAATGATGAGATAAAAGGTTAAAATTAAAAAATTAAAAAATATTTGTGGTGTTTAGATGTTGAGATGAGATGAGAGCATCTTGCAATCCAAATGGGGCCTTAGATTTTCGTCGTTGGATCACTGAAGTCCAGTGATTTGTGAATCTAAAAGCATTCAGAATGGATTCTTTATCCTATTTTTTAAAATACATCACTAAAATCTATTTTTTTTATTTTACATACTGACTTTTATAATATATTATACATCAACTTATCTATTTTTTTTATTATTTAAATATTATATTTTTTAATATTTTTTATTGATTTTCAAATATTTTCTTTAACTATTAATAATATCCTCACATCTTTTGATATTGGTAATATTTCTCTATATACAATGTCATATAATTATGTCTTATTTCATATTAATACAAATTTTTAAGCTAAAACAAAATATAAATTGATTATAAAAAAGATATTATATTATGTGAGAATATTCTCAAGAGGGTCAAATATTGGAGTTATTGTAAAAAAGGTTGAGATAAAAATGAAAATTTGGAAGTATCATAGCGGACAAGTACGCGAGAAATTAATTAAAAAATTTAAGTTGTGAACAGTTTACTCCACATTTAGCATAAATACTGTAGCAAAATGAAAAATAAAGTTCATATACAACATCTATTAGATATCACTTTTAATCAACTTTTTTTTTTATATTTTTAGAAAAATTGTAGTTTACAAAATCCATTGTGGAAGTTCTTAGAAAAATAAAATTTGTATCGTTAAATTCTTGTCAAACACTAAAAGCATAACTTCAAAGAGAGACTTTATGTTTTCCTTATGGTCAAGTTTAGATGAAAATCACCCTCAAACAGATATAAATTTATTTACGAGAAATAATTTTTACAATTGTGAAAGTCTCACACATATTTTTAATAAAAATAATAAAATATAGACAAATTTGTAACCCATATGAAAAAAAAAAATTATTTTTTAATAATAAAAATTATTTTTTTTCAATCAAAGTGCAAAAAGCTTGCAGATTCTAAGATTAAATCTAGCATTATTTATACAAAAAGATTTCCTCAAGAAGGGAGAAATGGCTTGGGGTGAGTTCATGAGAGTTCGGGTCAATATTGATATTACAAAACCTCTATTACGAGATAAGAAGATAAATATCAGTTCAGTAGACCCAATCTGGGTTCGAATTTCATATGAACGCCTCCCAAACTTTTGCTATTGTTGTGGAAGATTGGGGCATAGTCATAAAGAGTGTGGATTATGGCATAAAGAGTGGGGCAATGGATGCGAGTTGGTGGTCAGGGAGGCAGGGGTTGGGAACAACGAGATTAGAAAAGAGAGATCGGATGCTCTACTCCCGTAGATGCTCCGGTGAATGAAGGAAGGAAAAAGCAGCAATTTTGATGGATAACAGAGGAAATCCTGGTACCCTATTTCAAACAACAAATTTTTCGGATGATATGGTGAAGGAAACTTCCAAAAATGAAGGGATTGGTCCTAATTATGAGGCAGAAACATCGGAGACTATTATGCAGTTAAAGGAAAAGGCGGCCATATATTCAGGAGGTGGGAAGATTGATTTTCAAAAGGGGTGGGCAGCTGATTTTACGCAGGAAATGAAGAAGAAGATGAGATTGGAGAGCCTATTACTGAGGGGCAACAGGTGGGCTTGCCATAAAGACAAAATGGGCTATGGGCTCGAGATGTGGAATGAAATGGGCCAACTTCTCAGACAGATGAGTTCACAGCGGAGAGCCCATGTGAATCTGGCCTTCATAAACCTGATGTCTTAGTAAGTTGAAAATGGATACAAATATCCCACATAGGCAAAATGACACCAACACAGTTACTGAACTCCCAACAAAAAAATCTTACCAGAAAAATGTAAAGATTAACGGGAGGTGGATGAAGGTCAGGGAAGATCAACAAAGAGGAGGTATTACAGAATGAGGTCTGATGAGGAAAATGTGGAGACATAACAGATTATATAGGCGGTGGCTGGTGCCCAGCCCCACCGGGAGCCATGAAAACCCTCAGTTGGAATGCCCGTGGGCTTGGGAACCCGCGAGAGATTCATACTCTTCGAGACTTAGTCAAGAAGGAAGTGTCCAACATCTTATTCTTACAAGAAACCAGATTGAAAGCTCAAGCGTTCGAAACTTGTAAGTACAAAAATTGGTTTTAATAATTGTTTAGTAGTGGATTGTGATGGTAGAAGTGGGGGGATTGCTCTATTTTGGTGGAAGGATACTCTACTTATCATATTGATGCTTGTATTAAAAGATGGTTTAAACAAGGGAGAGTGGTACCTTATGAGTGTCTATGGACATCCTGATACAAATCATAGATTTAGAACGTGGGAGTTAATTAGATCTTTATGTAGAAGGGGGGGAGATGCATGGCTGGTATTTGGTGATTTTAATGAAATGCTCAATCAAGATGAAAAATGGGGGGAAGGGCACGTATAGAGAGACAAATGGCTGATTTTAGGGAAGTGGTTAATGACTGTGCTTTGAGGGATTTAGGTTACAGAAGGCCAACATTCACATAGTGTAATAGAAGAGAGGGAAGATACAACATTAGTGAAAGACTTGACAGATTTATGGCCAATTCACAATGGTGGAGTAGGTCTCCACAAGCTAGTGTTACTCATGGAATGGCGGCTTATTCAAATCATCTACCTATCTGGCTGGACTCAGATAAGGGTTGTACATTGAGACAAGGGAAGAAGCTTTTTAGATTTGAAGCTATATGGATAGGGGAAAAAGGGTGTGATGATATTATTGAAGCGACATGGAGAAATGGAACTGGTAGAAATAATATGGGAAGAAGTGATGACCTTGATTTCAGAGTGTGGTCAGAAGCTGGATATTTGGAATCGTGCAAGCTTTGGCAATGTACAACACCAACTACACAAAGCCAAGCAAAAACTCAAACTGGTACAAGACAGAGATCCTATTTGTGTTAGAAGAGAAGAGCATTATTATGCAAAGGAATGAGGTTCAAAAATGGCTAGAGAGAGATGAGATTATGTGGAGGTAGAGATCAAAGGCATTGAGGTTGAAGGATGGGGACCAGAATTCAAAATTCTTTCACATGAAAGCCTCACATAAAAGGAGGAAGAATAGAATTGTGAAGATTCAAGATGACTCTAGTGAATGGTAGGAAGGGGAGCTGAGAGATAAGCTAATTCTAGATTATTTCCAGAATTTGTTTTCAACTTCTGAGCAAAGTGGTCTTACAGATTTATTGAAAAATCTAGCAAGGAAAGTGACTCATTCAATGAATGCAACTTTAGCTAAGGAATATACAAAGCCAGAAGCACTTGCAGCTTTGAAGCAAATGAACCCATCAAAGGCTCCTGGACCTGATGGTATGGCCCCAGTGCTTTTCCAAAGGTTCTGGCATATTGTTGGCAAACTAGTTTCAGCAGCAGTGTTGAGGGCTTTCAAGACAGGTGCATTCCAACCTCCTTGAATCATACTTTTATTACACTGATTCACAAGAAAAAGTTTCATGTTAAAGTAGCATATTATGGAGCAATAAGTTTGTGCAATGTGGTTTATAAGTTGTTGCTAATAGATTGAAGAATGTTTTACTTTCCATTATTTCGGACTCTCAAAGTGCATTTGTCCCTGGACGTCTTATGACTGACAATGTACTGGTAGCCTATGAACTTGTCCATTATTTGAAACAGAAGAAGATTGGGAAAAAATGATATATGTCCTTAAAACTGGACATGAGCAAAACATATAATCGTATAGAGTGGGGTTTTGTACAGACAGTGATGGGGACCATTGGGTTTAAGCAGAAACTGAATGATATGATCATGTTTTGTGTTAGGTCTATTTCTTTTTCGATCTTGGTTAATGGAAAACCAAATGGACCTATTACACCTAGTAGAGGTTTGAGACAAGGGGACCCTCTTTCCCTTTACTTGTCTATGTTATTCGTTGAAAGATTAATTTCTCTTCTGAAATCAGCCGGGATGAATCAGGAAGTCTCGGGCATCAAAATATGTAGAGGGGCCCCTCACATAAATCACCTGCTCTTTGCAGATGACATTGTAATTTTTTGTAAAGCTAATGTTGAGAAAAATAGAAGGGTTCAATCATTGTTGGAGAAATATGAGAATGCTTCAAGGCAGAAAATTAACAGGAACAAAACCTCTATGGTTTTTAGTAGTAATGTGAAGTCTGAGATGCAAGATGAAATAATGCAATTGTGGGGAGTCAGTAGTGCACAACAGTATGAGAAATATTTAGGTTTACCTCCTGTTATAGGTAGATCTAAATCCAAGGCTTTTTCAGAAATAAAGCTCAAAGTTTGGCAAAAGTTGCAGTGTTGGAAAGAATAAATGCTCTCTCAAGGTGGGAAGAAAGTTTTGATAAAGGCAGTAGCTCTCTCAATTCCGACATATTCTATGAGTTTCTTCTTAGAGCATTGGCAATGGCCTTGCCAAATGCCAATGCAAGTCTAAATTTTAGCATCATGTGAGAAAAAACCTCCACATTGGACTAGCTAAAAGTCCAAAGCTCAACACTTGGTGTACAGTAAATCTGGGCTCCTCTCCAAACTTGGCGAGCTACTGTTCACCCTTGAAATGTATATTTTATTATTTCATCTACCTTTCATCGTTCTTTTCTCTTTCTTCATTCCATTTCCCTCGTTTTTCCTTTCTTCATCCCAAAACGTGCGAAACACAAGATACTTGTGTCTTCTTCAACTGCAAGCACCCTTCTCTTCGTCGATCGTCCACGTTGCCATCGTCTTCCAGCCCAAACAATAATCTTTCTTCCTCTCTCCTCTCTCCCTCTTCTCTGTGTAGGCTTTCCTCTCCCTCTTCTCTTTCTATTTTCTCTCATTTCCTCTTCATCAAGTGATTTTATCACTGTGTGTTAGGCTTTGCAAGGACCAGTCTGTCACAAGGTTGCCTTGTCGATGAATTGTCGTCCAGAAGGTTGCGGATTTCCTCCACAAATCTGTCACAAGAAAATCGCTCTTTAGGTATTTTTGATAAACTGATTTGCGATTTTGGTATTTTGGTTTGCAATTTGGGTATTTATCTGTGGTCATGCGTAGTGTGTTATCAAGAAGCATTCCCATTTTTTCTCCGTGATTTGCTTAGATTTTCTCAGTTTTTTGGGTTTAAATTTTCTTAGTTTCTTGACAAACTGATTTGCGATTTGGGTATTTTGGTTTGCTACATATCATGGCTTTACATTATTCGATTCTCCCCTTGACAATAGCATGTTACATACTTTTCTAGACGCAATGCATGTACTCTGATTTTAGGAGAAATTGGGTAAAAAAATATAATATTTTCTTTCGATTACACACATTGGACATTGGGCATATGTAGTCGTCTTCTACCTTATTTTAAGCCCTATGGTAATGTAGGATCTAGAAGTTAAAAGGGAACTATGTGAGGCTATATCTCATTTGAGAATCTAAATGAAACTTCAAGCCTCCTCTCTAGTGCATGAGGTATAGCGTTTTTTTTTCCTTGTTCTTTTTATTGCAAAGTCCATGCCAAAGGCTGTTCCATGCCTAAGCTTCTGCTTGCAATGGGATTTTCAATACTAGAATTTTGATTTTTCAAGAGAATTTGGCAAAATTGACATAAATTAAGTTTCGTAACTTACAAGTTACAACAATGGTCAATTACTTCTATGCAAGTTTGCTAGCATATTTCCTTTTATCTTGGTTTAATGATATTAGTAAAATGTAAGATTTTGAAATAACTTGAATTTATAAGATGGAGGTCAATGTGTAAACCATTGTGAATCATGATATAGACACTTCTTTGAATTTCTAGTTTTTAATAATTTCTTTCTTCATTCATATTCTTATTTGCCAATACTCGCCTTCTTTGTTGGTATATACAAATGCTCGTTAATGTGAAATTTGAGAATTACAGCAAAAAGACCACCAAAAATATAACTTACAGTTCCAATTTACTAACATAGAGCCTGTAATGAGAGGTTTGGGAGGATGGTTTTGTTGATCTTATAGGCTCTGTGTTAGTTACATTGCCCTCCCTGAAATGAAAGGTTTGGGAGGCAACAAATATCTAATTTCAAAGCAAGATCAACAAAACCATCCTTGATATACACCATCAAAACATCACTAACATTCACAGATTTTCGACCCTGTACAAAGCAAATAAATAGAGAAACCATTTATATCTACATTCTTGGCTTCTTACTTCCTTTGGCAGTCAAACTAGATTTCTAAGTTGAATACTTCATTGAGATATTAAGAAATAATAATACATGTTAATATGATGGTTGTCCTTCTTTGTTTTTACAAGTAATATGTTTACTACATGTATGGTAGTTGCTATTTGGTATGTTATGGCTTGGTTCATTAGGATCTACTATTATGTTTCACTGTTTTGGCAATGTTTTGGTTTGCAAGGCAACTGGTATGCATTTGTATTTTCTTTGCATTTGTCCTCTCACTTTACTTTTAAAAACAAATTACTTTTAAAAACCAAGGCAACTGAAGCTGAAATCTTGTGAATCTGCTGGAATCTTGTGAATTTGGACTTGAATATTGGGTAAATTTTCTGACTCCTTGAAAATTTAATGTTTTTCAAGGATGGACACACATTTTGATGATGACTCCTTCTTCACCACTCTCTTACAAAGTGGAGAATGAGGTTGTAATAGCACCCCAACAGAACATTCTAATGTTGTGGTGCAAACAACCCCCAATGACAGTGAAAATAGGCATCATTCAAATATAGTTCAAAGAGGTGCATCTTTCACTGTAGAGGAGGATAACATCATCGTCTCAGCTTAGCTCAACATTAACATCATTGCGATAAGGAGAATTGATCAAAAGTCCATTCAAATGTGGGAAAGAATTACCACATTCTATCATGAATATAAAAAACCGAACATTGCCCACCGTTCTAAGGGCTCTTTGATGAATCGGGGGTCCACGATTCAAAAATGGACAAATAAGTTTTGTGCATATATAGTACAGGTAGAGTCCTTGACCTCGAGGTGCAACGGAGCAAGACAAAGTATGCACCATTTTCCTTTAATCATGCAATTATGTTGGACTTATTTATGAACTAACAAATATTCATTCACCTTTGTAGATTGAGAAAGCAAAGATGTTGTACAAAGACATAGTAGGGTCACGTTTCACAATGGAGCACTGTTGGTGTCTTCTACGACACGAACCAAAATGACAGTAACACATATGCACCTTTGGTAAGAAGAGAAGGCTACAAGAAAAATTGTTTGGTGAAGTTGTTGTTGATATAGCCGAGGAGGACCTGGAGGTTCTTGCTGAGAAAGAGAGGGAGAGGAAATAGAAGTCGATGGAAGGCAAAGAGGTAGAGATCAAGATTGCAGTAGCTAAAATGACCGAAGATTGAGCGACAACCATGGAAGAGCGAAGAAATGCTGTGTTGAAGGCAGACAAAAAAAGCGAAGCAGTATTTCAACTAAAGAGGAAGAAGTTCGAGGCAAAGATAATGAAGCTAGATCTACGTCGCATGAATGCCATGTAGCAAGAATATTTCCGTAATATTCAACTAGCAATTTTTTAGGAATTGAAGTCTCATTTCGGAAGTACATCTACATCTCCTTCGACACCTTATAAATGTGTATAACTTCTAATATTGGTAGTTATGAGTGTACGAAAGTGCACTCTAAATACCCTATTATTAGACTAAAATGCTAAAAAGTAAATAGAAATCATAGGAATTAATGTGTATTCTTGAATTGAGTTTCTAATTACTTTGGAATACTCCTGAACAGATTTTTATGTTTAATTTCAGAGTCTATAAAAGAGCAAGTCAAAACCCAATCAAATTCAAAGGACTTTCAAGTGGGCAAAACGTTGAAATAACCTAAGAACTTTCAACGAGTGTAAAACTCTTCAAATAAGGATAATAATGGGGTTTGAGAGTAATTCGGATCAAGACAAAAAGTCAGTTCGAAATTCATTAGAAAACAGCACGTGCATACTTTAGTATTTTGATCGTAACGTTCCACTCAAATATCGGATTGATACGATTCTTGATACGTTGGAAGGCTATCTTAAAGGGTTACAAATTTAACTCTAGTAAATATTTCTAAATTCGAAAGCCTGAAGTACGTACGTGGCTACCAAGACGAGACCTAAAATTTAAGCGATTTTGTATGCAAGAATATGAAGACATTAAGGTTTCTTTGCTACCTTATATAAGCATTTCATTAGCACAAAATTGGGAGTCTTCAAAGAGGGGAGACGGCTCAGTACTGAAGGAAGAAGAGACGAAGTTAATTTCCACAACCGCCATTTGCTTTATTTTTCTCTTAAGATTTTTGTTGTTTATTATATGTATGTGTAACTAAATTCTCAAGTAGGGCTAGGGATGAACTTGCACATTAGATGATATTTTTAATTTATATATTTGGCTTTCAATTACTAAAACTCTTTTATTTTATCATTCTCAATTCATTGTTGATGTTTTCTTTGCTGAATAATCATAAAATTTATTCTGTTTATGGATTCTCTATTGAATGGATTAAGTCTTTGATTGCTTGGATTAATTATTTATTTATATTGATTTAATTTTTTGCTGCAATATCGCTCCCTGAGTATATTATCGTCGTTGGATTTTCTCAATAGTGGTGAAAGATTTTTCAAAAGGTTACATTTGGTTTAATTTTGGTTTATAAATCTATACATTCCGATTGGACATTTTGGGAATTGAGTTCTCAATTGAGTTATTCAATGAATTAAGAATAATTAAAATACCGGAATTGCGCAAGGGATTTTCGACACTTTACTGTTCATCAAATTTGAGTACTTTTTTCATTAGTCACTTTACTTCACTTTAATTTACATTTAAAATTAATCTTTATTCTTCATTAATCATTTAGTATTTTTCTTTAGTTTATGTATTCCTTCTGCTATTATTTTAATTTGTCTCTCTGTGAAATCAACACTCCAATCTGGGGTGGCATCATCATCCTAATTTTATCTGGAAATCTGAAAACCAGCAACCTACACAACCACCTAGAGCTTATCCTACACCGTATCATGCATCATCTTTTTCTAGGAACCCCTTAGAAGATATTTTACATCCTTTTATTGAGGTACAAAGTAAAACTAATCAAAAGTTTGAATATTTGATTATGCAGGCTATTGAAGAAAATAAGGAGATAAAAAGCCACGTATCCAAGTTAATGAGCTCTTTAAGTGTGAATGAGCGTGTCAAGTTCCCTTCTCAAACTCAATTTACATCCCAAGGTCTACATATGGCTCAAGGAAATTTGAAGGAGTTCAATGTCATTGTGACACGAAGTGGTAAGTCCTTACACATCCCAACAATTGATAAGCCAGATGATGTTGAAGAGAACAAAGCAATGATAGTTTTGAGTTGCCCAAGAAAGCCGAGGTAATTAAGAGCCCAATTAAGGTATCATTTCCTCAAGTTTTAAAATCTGGTATACGAATTTTGGATTCTAGCAATGAAATCTTGGAGAATCTCAAGCAGGTAAATATCAATCTTCCTCTTTTGCATGTTATTAAACAAGTTCCTAATTATGCAAAAGTTCTCAAAGATTTGTGTACAGTTAAGAGGAAGCATCATGTTAAGAAGACAACATTTTTTACAGTGTAGTTAGTGCTCTAATTGAGCAGCGAATCCCTCCTAAGTACAAGGATCCAGGTTGTCCAACCATTGCATGTAATATTGGGAATCATGAGTTTAGGCAAGCATTGCTAGATTTAGGAGCTACTGTAAATTTGATGTCTTATTCCATTTATTTACAGCTTGGTTTGGGTGAAATTAAGCCCACTTCTAATGTGCTTCAATTGGCTGACCATTCAGTTAAGAAACTGAGAGAAATGATTGAGGATGTTTTGATCCAAACTGATAAGTTTTACTACCCTGTTGATTTCTTAATCCTTGATACTAGTTCTGTTATTGACTCTAATTCTAAAATTTCCTTAATTTTAGGTAGACCTTTACTCGCTACTGCTAATGCTCTTATCAATGACATGAATGGTCAAATGAAGCTCTCTTTTGAGACTATGACTCTTGAGGTGAATATTTTTCATTTTAAAAAACAACCAATAGAGGATGACAAGTGCTACCAAATGTACATGATTGACACACTCATAGACAAGGGAGTTCACACAATTCATGATTATAAATCCCTTGAATTTTTTCTTGTTAATTATGAGTTTGATATTATGAATGATTCATCTGATATTGTTGATATTTGTGTTATTTTTTATGAACTTCAGGATTATGGCCCACATATTTGGCAACCGAAATTTAAGAAGCTGTCTAAAAAAAGTGAAAAGCAGATTCCTTCAAGCATGGATAGTCCCAAATTGGAATTTAAACCACTGCCCTCAGGTCTTAAGCATGCATTTCTCGATCGAGATGACACTTTTCCTGTTAGTATTTCTTAGAAATTGAATGCTGGTAAGTTTAGGAAATTTCAGTTGATCGAGTTGGAGGAGTTGAGAAATTATGCTTATGAAAACTAAAATCTATATGGCTAAAACGAAAACGTTTCATGATAAAAATATTGGTAGGAAGACGTTTAAGCCTAATGACCTAGTATACTTATATGATTCTAGATTTCACAAGCACCCAGGAAAACTTCAATTTAGATGGACTGGCCCTTGTGTAGTGAAGCATGTTTTTTAAAACGGGGCGGTAGAAATAAAGGACCCAAGGGATGGCCGGGTCTTTAAAGTAAATGGTCAACACCTTAAAATCCTTATTGATAGGCAAGTGCTTGAAGTGGAAGACATTCCACTTATGGATTCGGTCTATCAACCTTGACCACACCACGTAGGTATGTTTTTCTTATTTTCTTTCTTTTCCTTTTTGTTTGCTGTTATTTTATTTGTTTTTGTTTGTAGGTTAGTTTCATTTTTTCATTTCAGGTTACCATCTTTGGTGCTTAGCAAGCTACTCACGTCACTCATCAGGTGTATTCTACCATTTTTAGTTACTCCACATTCAAATTTGATTCTTAAACATTGAGGACAATGTTTCATTTAAGTTGGGGGTAGTGGTGCAAATTCAGTATTTAAAATACTTGTTGGAACTCTTTTGCTTAAGTATTCAAGTGAGTTTTTGAAATGATTGAGAGCCTACAAATACAGTAAATTGTGATAAGCATTCATTGAACTGTTGAATTGGGCATTTCTTTAGAGAATATCATTACATGGTTTGTGGTAAGATGGTTGATATACTTGGGATATGACGAAGGTCAACTTAGGATCAACGTTTGAGTCTTTCAAGCTAATCATTTGCATCATAGACCCTTAGTAGCCAACTTTGAGCCAATAAACACATGTAATTTTTTATTCATATACCTACATTATCCATACCTCTCCACATTAGAGTATAACCTATACACTGATTTTCCTACCCTTGTTACTTCCAAGTGTGTACTAGATGTGAAATTCTTTTTTTTTTTGCAAGGAATAAAAAAAAAATAGAAAAAAGGGAAGAACATGAGTTATAATAAGGTGTTCAAGTGAATGAGCTTCAAAGGCAAAAATATCAAGACTGGATAGAAATAGCAAAATATCATGATGACATATAATTTTTTACCAAATTATTAAAAAAATGATAAAAAAAGGAAAAAGAAAAATAGATATTATTTGATGATTTGAAAGGTTGAAGAGTACATAAAGTGATATTTGTGGTTTATTGAGATGTTCAATAAGAGTCCTTAGGTATGTACTTGAAGTTTTTGAATCATTTTCCTTTTCTTATCATATAGCCTAACCTAAGTCACATTACAACCTTTTGTTTTGATCGTTCTGATCCCAAGTAAGCCTGTGGAAAGAATGATTTAATTCTCATATGTTAGTGATCCTATCATAAGATAAATGTTTGTTTGTTGCTTATTCATAATTACCTAAATCCCCATGAGAGAGTGTGTACACCCATTGTCAACTTCATAGAGAGAACCATCACACAAAACAATTTTATACCCGTGAGTTATGGAGTTGGCCCTTTCTCTTGAGATGTTCTTGATGTTGCATGTGTCAGGGCTTTTGGTTAGATAAATATAGTTTGGAACACACACACAATCTGCGGATTGCTTGTGATATAGTTATGGAATTTCTAAAATTGCTTTGATATGTGAATCTGGAAAGTGTGACTTGATAGCCTTTGTGTGTGATTTTCTTTGGTCTCTTTCTTTGTTTTGGCATGAAAATTGCTAGGGACTAGCAATAAACAAGTTGGGGGGTGTGATGAGTACACGAAAGTGTACTATAAATACTCTATTATTGGACTAAAATGCTAAAAAGTGAATATAAATCATAGGAATTAATGTGTATTCTTAAATTGAGTTTCTATTTACTTTGAGATACTCCTGAACAGATTTTTATATTTAATTTTAGAGTCTATAAAAGAGTAAGTCAAAACCCAGTCAAACTCAAAAGACTTTCAAGTGGGCAAGACGTTGGAACAACCTAAGAACTTTCAACGAGTGTAGGACTCTTCAAATAAGGATAATGAAGGGGTTTGAGAGTAATTCAGATCAAGACAAAAAGTCAGTCTGAAATTCGCTAGAAGACAGCCTGTACATACTTTAGTATTTTGATCGTAATTTTCCACTCAAATATCAGATTGATATGATTCTTGATGCTTCTGAAAACTATTTTAAAGGGCTACATTTTTACCTCTAGTAAGGATTTATAAATTTGAATGTCTGAAGTGCATATGTGATTACCAAGATGAGACCTAAAATTTAGGCGATTTTGTATGCGAGAATATGAAGACATTAGGGTTTCTTTGCTACCCTATATAAGCATTTCATTAGCACGAAATTGAGAGTTGTAAAATAGGGGAGACGGCTTAGTACTGAAGGAAGAAGAGACGAAGTTAATTTCCATGGCCGCCGTTTACTTTATTTTTCTCTTGAAATTTTTGTTATCCATTATATTTATGCGTAACTAAATTCTCAAGTATGGCTAGGGATGAACTTGCACATTAGATGTTATTTTTAATTTATGTACTTGACTTTCAATTATTAGAACTCTTTTGTTTTATCATTCTCAATTCATTTTTTATGTTTTCTTATATGAATAATCATAAAATTTATTTTGTTTATGGATTCAGTCGTATTTTTTCTACTGAATAGATTAGGTCTTTGATTATGTTTGGATCAATTATTTATCTACATTGATTTAAATCTTTACTGCAATATCACTCCCTGAGTATATTGTCGTCGTTGGATTTTCTCAATAGTGATAATAATTGATGTATTTTAAAAGTGGTGAATGATTTTTCAAAGGGTTACATTTGATTTAATTTTGGTTTATAAATCTTACCTTCCGATTGGGAATTGAGTTCCTAATTGAGTTATTCAATGAATTAAGAATAATTAAAATACCGGATTTGTGCAAGGGATTCCCGACGCTTTATTGTTCTTCAAATTTGAATACTTTTTCCGGTAGTCACTTTGTTTTACTTTAATTTGTATTTAAAATTAATTTTTGTTCTCCATTAATTATTTAGTATTTTTCTTTAGTTTCTTTATTCCTTATACTATTCTTTTAATTTGTCTTTCTATGAAATTGACATCCCAAAGTTATACTACAACTACCGTTTTATTCTTTGGGCGTAATCATTAGTACTAAATTTTTTTAAAATTTTGTGGCTGCCCAGCCACATGTGGGCTGGATAAATATGTTGTTGGGTAACAACTAAATGTGTGGACTATAGATAATATCTTTGTACTAGAAACTGAACTCTGTTGGTAATTTGTGGACTATTTTGGTCATTTGTAAACTGGATATTAACTTTTGTACTAGAAATTGTGTTGGAAATTCTCTTTTGGTATTTATATGGACTCTTTTGGACTGTTTTGGTAATTTGTGTTGGTAATTTGTGGACTGTTTTGGTAACTTTTCTAACTCTTTTGGTATATAAAGAGGTGTTTATATGGACTGTTGGTGCCGTGTGTTGCTGGACTTGAATTTGGAATCTTGAATTTGGAGGTGTTTCCGTGTCTTGTGAATTTAGACTTGAATGTGCTGGAATCTTGTGAATTCATTTATATGAATTCAGTTCTTGAACATTAAACATGAAGTGAATTTGGAGTGAAGGAGATGCAATTTTTTTTTTTCAAAAAAAAATAAACATGAATTGCTCTTTTTGCACAGGTTCTTGAACATTGAATTTATAAGTTGATGCTAATTTTTTGGTTATTAACATTAAACATGGAGTGAAGGACATGTAGTTAAAAACGTGAGTAAACAACATATATTATGTTTATGAAAATGTACTGAAGGGTTATTGGCATTAGAGAAGGAAAAACGTGAAATTTGTGCCAATGTAACATGGTAGCCTGAGTAAAGTTGATGTGCTAATTAAGTGACTTGCCGTGTCTTACTAATTAAGTTGATGCTAATTAAGTGACTTTGATTTCATACAATAATAGAAGTACTACACTTTACCACATTGAAATAATAGAAGTACTACAAATTACCACATTGGAATAAATCATAGAAGTACTACATAGTGGGAAAAACTCTTTCCACATGCTCGCTATGAAATTATGTGCGGCCATGAGTACTCCATAAATGCTCGATAAGGTCAGCCTGGAGTTGGCTATGACTTGTGCAATGAGCTCCACAAATTCAGGTATATTATTGTGTGAAATTGGTTCATTTAGAGTATCTTCTGTTTATTCGTAAATGAACTGCTGAGCCCCGAGATATAGATGCCGCTCATCTTCAACGATCATAGAATAATGCATGCGTACATAATATCTTTTAAAATTTCAGGTTCAAAATACCTAGCAGATCCACGCACAATTGCAAATCTACCTTGGAGTACTCCAAATGCACGCTCCAAATCGTTTCTTGTAGACTCCTGGCAAGCAGCAAAGTGTTTTTTCTTATTTCCGTGTGGAGTAGGAATTGTTTTCACTAATGTTGTCCACGAAGGATATATATCATCTATAAGATAATATCCCATTGTATATTCGTGACCATTGATTGTATAATTGCACGGAGGAGCACGACCTTCGGCCAACGCGGCAAAAACAGAATATCGATCAAGTACATTGATGTCGTTATGTGACCAAGGCAAACAAAAAAAACATGTCATATCCAAAGATCTTAATATGCAATAGCCTCCAAAATAATAGTTGGTTGATTTACGTAACCAGAGTACATACCTTTCCATGCACTAGGACAATTCTTCCATTTCCAGTGCATACTATCAATGCTACCCAACATTCCTGGTAATCCACATCTTTGTATGGCATCTAGTAACCTCGCTATATCATTGCTATTTGGAGATCTCAAGTACTGACCCCCAAAAATTGAGACAATTGCCTTAACAAATTTCTTCATGCTTTGTCGTGTGGTGCTTTCTCCGATTCTGGTGTACTTGTCTATCAGATCTGCGATGACCCCATATGCTAGCATCCTAATCGCTGCAGTCATCTTCTGAAGGGAAGACAATCCAAGCCTCCCCCTAGCATCTCTTTTGGACAAAATAATCATCGTGGAAGACTACATTAGAATGTATGCGTAAAAAAGGAACACAACTCATTTGAAACCTTCTCCTAAAAAGATTGGGCGGATTATTGGTGATTCAGCAAAGTAATCATTCCAAAGGCGTTGATAACTTTCGAATGAATTACTTCTGATGAACCTACGACATTGAGGATTACGACGAGGTGAAGAAGATGATTCCTCAGATATCATTGCAATTGCTTGCATCATATCCAACTCATGATCAAAATAATCATCATATTTAATATTTGAAGAGGAATCTATAGCAAATTGAGGGAAGAAAAATAGAAGAATTAGAAAAATAAATGTTGGTTTTTTATGAATGTAGTTAGAGGTAGGTCTATTTATATGGTTTGATCATCAACTATTAGTTACAACTAAAAAAGTTGGCAAAAGAAGAAAGGTTGGCAAAAATTAGTTTGTTGGTTTCATGAATTGTAGATGGTGATTGGTTGGTACAAGAAATCTTCATCACGTATTTGTTGTTGGCTTCACAAAATTCTAATTTAATTATTAACTATTAGCTACAACTAAAAAAGTTGGCAAAAGAATAAGGGTTGTCAAAAATTAGTTTGTTGGTTTCAAGAATTGTTGAATAAAATTCTTTTTATCAAATATTATTAAAATATATTAAGTGTATTTGCAAAATATAAAAAAAAAATTGTCAAATATTATTACAATATATAATATTATATTATTATTTTGACTTTAAAAAGGCTAGTCCAATGTGGACTCACCTAGTCAAAAGTTGATACTATATATAGCCAAAAGTTAAGATTCTAGCCAAACTTTGGACTTGGTAATGCCAATGCTCTTACTACCTGGTGCCTTGTGTTCACAATTGAAATCAATAATGGCAAAATTTTGGTGGGATCAAAAAAGAATGAAAGAAAGATTCACTGAATCAGTTGGCAGAAAATATGTGAACCAAAGTTTAAAGGTGGATTAGGCTTTAAAGATTTGAGAGTTTTCAACTTAGCCTTATTAGCCAAGCAAGGGTGGAGGATTTGCAAGATACCATGCTATACAGAATTTTTAAGGCTAGATATTTTCCTAATGGTCAGTTTTTGGAAGCTAGATTGTGGAATAATTCTTCATATATTTGGAGAGGTATTTGGGAAGCAAAAAAGTAGCTGAGTCATAGTTGTAGATGGCAGAATGGTGATGGAAAGACCGGGCCATCAATCTTTACAAATGGAAGGCATTGACATAAGGGCTGAAAACAAAGAAGACATAGTGGCTAGCATTATTGATAGAAATACAAGTTGGTGACATGTGAAGAAGATAAGAACTCTCTTCAATCCAAGTGTAGCAGCAAATATTCTAAAAATCATGATATGTCTTGGAGAGCAGACTTATAAATGGGTATGGACACAGGAGAAGAATGGGAAATTCAGTGTTAAAAGCTCTTACAGATTCATTAAAGAGGAGTTCAACAGTGACTCAGGTGAATGCTCAAATTCTAGCAGACAACATGCTCTTTGGAAGGCTCTGTAGAAGATGAAAGTTTCCAATAAAGTAAAGGTATTTGCATGGAGAGCTTGCAAAGAAGGGCTTCCTACATGACAGAATCTGCAGAAGAAGAATGTGACTACTGAAGGGATGTGTTGTTTCTGCAATCAAAGGTTAGAAGATCTTTCACATGCACTATTCACACTACAAGAAAGAAGACTTTTTCCAGCACTATTAAAAGTTTTTTTGCGGCGAGTCTTTCGCTGCAATAGGAGTAAAAATTGTTGCATTTAGAAAAGTTGATGTTAGAACTGTGCAGTGACTCACAATTCGCTGCAATTAAAGACCTATTGCGGTGATTTTATTTCCAACGGCTAGAAAATCGCCACAATAGGTCTTTTTTCTTGTAGTGTCAACTACCCTAAAATTAGAGATTATTGGGATATATGTGCCTATTATGGGAAAGATAGATAGGGATATGAAAGTAGTGGATGTAGCAATGAAAGTGAAAGAATAATGCAGCTCTGGTGACTTGTCTATACTCTTCTCAATTGTGTGGGGTTTTTTTTATAGAATGAACAAGATGGTGCATGACAAGGATTGCATTGAACCAAGACAAGTGATTGAACATGCTATGTCGATGCAAAGGATGTTTACAAATCTCAAATCTTTGCCTAAAACCAAGACAAAGGATTTCTACTGCTGGAAACCTCCACCTCGAGGTTCCTTAAATCTAAATGTAGATGGGGCCATGTTTTCTGATCTTCATAGAGCTGGAGTTGGTTCAATTCTTAGAGATGATCAGGGAGACATTGTTATGGCTTCTAGTAAAGTGGAAGATGAAGTTGTTGATCTAGAAGCTATGGAATTATTAGCTATTTTCATAAGCTCACAGCTTTGTGCGAATATGGGAATTCATAAGCTAATAGTCGAAAGTGATTGTTAGTTGATTGTGAGGCACTTCAAGAGCAGCAGATTCTGATGCTATGTTGGGTATTCTTATGAGTGAAGTAAAAGAAATCCAACTTTTGTTTGGAGAGTGTCAAGTTCAACATGTTTATAGAGAAGGAAATACGGCAACACATAGACTTGCCCGAAATGCTTGGAACGTTGAAAGCATAGATATGTGGTGAGATTGTTTTCCAAACTTCATTTCTCAAGCTATTTGGCTTGATAAATGGCTGTAATATCTTTTATCAATGATAATTTGTTTTCCTATAAAAAAAAATCTAGCATTGCTTATACTATTTCAATCACCCCGTTGAAAAATATTATTACTAGTTTATTAAAAAAAAATTATTATTACTTGAAGTGTAGATTAACTGGCTACCGATCTCTACCTCCACACACCACAACAGTGTGTTTGTCTGCCTCAGCTGTAAATTATATCCTTTCCATTTTCGTTAGTTAACTTTTGGTTGCCTTGTATTGTACTGTATATGGTCTGGTCTTAAATTAAGGACGCCTTGAAAGTCTTTAGAAAGAAATAGATTAACGCATAAAATGAGTATTATGGTATTTATTCTTCATTTATTGTTATCCAACATATTTAATACTAATAATAATAATAAATGATATAAAATTCACTTCATATATTTATCTCTCTTATTTTAAGACTTTCTTCCTGTTCTTTGTATATCTTAATTAATACTCACTAAACTATTTGCCTCAAAAGGAAAAAAGAAAAGGCTTCATGATTCTTAAAAATTAATTAGTCAACTTTAATTTATATTCACAAATAAATTAGTTCTAGGTTTCATATTTAAACAACACCTTGTTAATGAAACACTAAAATTGGGAATAGATAAAGAACATCATCAATCATGGGCATCTAGGACTCGAGATCTAAGAATCGAAAAGGGATGGTATTCATTGTTTTTTGGGTTTCTCGTAATTTGAGTTTCTACCACATAATTATGGAACCGAAATTATAGACTTTCTTTTCAAGGTTGTCGGAGAATAAATGTGTCCGTACAAATTTGTGTAACAAATTGATCAAACTTCTCATCATAAATGTGTAGAGGATGGAGTGCGTTTTTCCTCCAAGAATAAATTTCTTTTGCTTTTTTTTTTTTTTTTACTATTTTTGTCAATTTTTTATTTTATTTTATCTTTATATTTTCAGCTTTTGTTTAGTTTTTTTTTTTTTTCCCTCTATTTGAGGACAATTTTGCAGGTGATGAGCTGATTTGGCATAGTTGAGAACACGTCCTACAATTCTATTGGCACGGCATTAAGGTTGTCAACAGCGTACAGATAGGACTGTCTTGAATCAAAAAGGAAAAATGCCGACACTTGAAAGCAATCTAGAACCAATGGAAATTTTTTAAAAAGGACCAAAAATGTACTTAAACCCTTCTATAAAATAAGAAAAATGCTAGAAGGATCGAGAGATTCCAACCGATGCCACGTGTAATATTTTTAATGGCCCGTATAAAGTAAAAAAAAAAAAAAAAAACTAGTTATGTAATTTTTTTAATGGCCGTATAAACTATAAAGTATTTAAAAAAGAAAAATTAGTTAGCCCCTTCATAACTCCTTCCCCTTCACACCCTTGGCACAGATCTACCTCCGTCACCTTCGCACGCCTTCCTCCCTCCCTCTCGTACTGAAATTATTCTGTATATTTTTCTCTCTAAGTTTCATTTCTCTATTTTACATTTTCTTTCAAGATTGTTCTGAAGAGTTTGTGAATTTGAATTTCTATTTAATCCGTGGAACCTGGGTTTCTATTTGGTCTGAAGAGTTCACTTCTCTATTTGGTTTGAAGAGTTTTACTTCCGTTTGAACCTTTAAGTTTGTTTTTTTTTTTTAATTTTATTTCGATCGTGACCACTTGTGGAGTTCATGAATCTGTCTGGATTTTTTTTTTTCCTTCTAATTTTATTTCTTTCATGACAACTTGTTTGTTTACTGAGAAGAACTACAAGGACAATAGTTAGGAATAACTAGTTTGAAATGTAAATAAAAAAGTGGAAAACAAAACTAACAGCCCAGATTCGCGTGGGAGTGAAGGAGGTGGAAGGGGAGTAGGCTGGGAACGAAGATTCGTTGGAAAAAATCTCTGCTGCACGAACGGAATGAGGAAGGGAGTGGGACAGGGGAGGGAGCGGGAATGGGTATTACAATTTACGAGTCCCTCTCTCTTTCTTTCTTTCTATCTCTTTTTTTGTCTTTTTCTTATTTTTAATTTTTAATATTTTAAATTGTCACGTGAATCGGTCAATTGTCGGTAAGAAATTGTGGGCTCTGTAGCATTACCCATAAAATAATGCATGAATCTTTAATCGAACCAACCTGAACTCGCTACACCCAGTTTATATACATTCATACATATATATATATATATATATATATATATATATATATATATAAACTTAAAGGACCTCAAGCAACAAAGGAAAAGAAATTGTATGAAGAAAAATGGTGGGAAAGATTCATAGCATTTCAGAAAGACATACTAACATGCAGGTAAGTATTTCTCCATTACATCTTGAGACTTCAATAAATCAAAAATTCATAACATCCAACATACAGAAAATTTATCTACTTGCGGTTGCAGAAGTAGAAGAATATCACTATACAGCCAATCCAAAAGACAAATGCTCCTCAATCCTAAGAGGCTAGCAGAAGGGGATAGGTATAACCTAATACATCAAAAACCCAGGAGCAAGGATCTGCGAGGTGGAAAGGAATCTACCAAGACAATCGGAATCGGCATGCTGGTGAGGAAGTTCCAAGACAATTTAACAATTGAAGCCACGGCAAACAGACAAGACAATGATTAGAATCAAGGCAACGATAATACCCAACACAATCAATTTTATCTTCATATTCTGGAGCCACATCTTCCTTCTCATCTGAGTTCCCTGTTGCCTAAAATCTTGGGCCTGGAATGCAGAATCCATATCAATTCATCAAATTATCTACTCAACTGTATTAATCTTAACTGCTTAGGAAGAAACAAAGAATAATCCCAATTGTTAGGACCTGGTCATGCAACATAGAGAAGAAAATATGCACCACTGGAAATAAACAAAGAATGATAACTAACGTGAATACAGATCCAACAAGAGCCTATCTGACCTACAAAATACTCGCCTATGAGTATGTAGCTTGTAATAACATCACTCAAATATTGCATGGATCAATCAGTTGATTTCAGAGGACAAAGAGTTGCACCCAAACCCAAGATTTGAAGTGTTTTCTGCAGTCAATTCATCTTTCAAAAAGATTTCCTAGGACTTACCTGCGAGCGAAGGTTCTCAGTTTTATCCACCAGCAGCTCGATCTTCTCACCGCGGTCAAGAACCTGCACAACAGATAAATCTTCTTAGTCAGCACACAGAGTTTTTTTTAAATAGAAACTTAAAATGGAAAAGAAAATAAACACCCCTCCCAATTCTTAACATCGGTGCCTGATATTCTACACAAATAAGCAATAACATTCTTTAACAAAAAACTTGCAATTCAGTCAACTTTAACTTCCAATTAGATCATAAAATTCCTAGAGCAACCATCACTGCCACCATACCTTCTCAATATTTTCCATCATAACACCCTTGACTTCAGAAACCTGAGCCTTCACTTTCGCAAGCTTGCTTATCTCTTCAGGGTGATCAGCACAGTACTGCATGTGCTCCTTCAGTTTGGGCCTACAATATTGTACGAAGTGTCAACATACTTTTGGAACAAACAAAGCTAGATCTTTAAGACATGAAAGAAAGGATAATAGATACCCAAACTCTTTATTCAGGCTGTTGGCAACAGCAGTCGCAGCTTTCCCTCCACCATATCTCTTGTTGAAATCTTCCTTAACTCGCTCCAATAAGGCAATGGGAATCTGTCTGCCAGCAGATTCAACAGCAACTATACAATATGCTGCAACATCCAAAATAAAGTGACAGGGTAAGAAACCAAATTTTCATACATGATGTCTGGGGATTACTATAGCAAACCGATAGAGCAGTTAAAGAATTCAAGCACAGCTGGGAGTCGAACAATCTAACCTCCATCCCAAAATGGGGATTACCTAAAATACACTTCAGAATGTCATCAATGCATCATGTCATACATGTAACATGAATGCCTGCATTTGAAAAATACGTTTGAGGTATACAGACAGGATAATTGACCTCTTTCAGGTTACAGAAGGGATAATTGATTTGATATGGCCAGTGAAATGTGATCATATTCAAATTCTCATTGTCATGATGGCAAAAGACGGCACACTTTCATCCCATATATATATATATATATATATATATCTGGAAACCCGAGCAGCTACTCATGTTTCTTCCTTTGCTTAATGAGTTTAAGAAGCAAGATAAAAGAGGTAAGAAATTAATACATTGCTAGAGATCAAGTTTTGAGGGAATGAAGAACCAGGGTTTAAGAGATTCAAACTAAACACATTCTTATGGTGTGCGACATTCAATCATGCAATTTCTATTTTAACCCTGACAATATCAACTGCATTCCATATCAATCGGCTAGCAGAATTCATATTTAACAATGTATACTGCAGCAACCTAAAGTCCATGTCACATTTCCGTAGATAATACAAATTATCAGAGAAACATTCACACTGAAGGTACATTTTAGTTGTTGAGAAATGCAGGAAAGTAAAACAAAATTACTTTCTTTTTACTCAACCCCCTGGGCTCAAATTGCAATCATCTTACCCTCCTTTTGGAATCCTAACCAGCAGAACGAGAAAATAATACAAATCTGAAATTCCACTTTTCCTCCACTTTCTCAAAGGCCAAGTAACGAATAACTTTATACCTAGGCGCGATTGTTTCTCTACATCCAAAGCATCCATCCAAAGATCCAAACAAACACGTCTCCGAATCATACTTCATTCAAAACAACATCGATATATAACAAATCGAGAATAATTCAGCCTAATCTACACCCTCATAATAAGAATACACATATAAACACACTCACACACATATACGTATACACATGCATCTGCATAAATACATACACAAGTAATTGAAGTAAACATGCCTATTTATTTCCGATTCCGGAAAAATCGAAAGGTCAAATACACAGATCCTGAGGGAATAAGTCGGAAAAATCAACGAATCTAAGAAAAGAAGATCTAGAACAGAATTGGGTGCCGATGGGAAAAATGACGAGATAAAGAGATTAAACATATATGTGGCATACTGAAGCCGTTGTCGACGAGGTAATTGAAGGTGTGGCCGTCGCAATTGTAGGTGAACTTGTTGTTGGAAGCAGGGAGCTTCTGAAGGCATTGGGAGGCGATGCTGGTGAAATTTCCGGTAAACTCGGTGTACTCGGCAAGGATCACCGTGCCCCGAGCCACGAAGCTGTAGATCAGAGATTGCTGCCCCATCTGACAGAACCAAAAACCCTATATCAACCCTAGACGACCCACCAACCACCAAATCGCCACAGGGATTCCGGCACTGAGAGAGAGAGAGAGAGGATCGGCAAAAGAAACGCTGGACTTTGCACTGTTAAGAAATGTTACCATGTATATATTCAGGTGGGATAGGTAAACTTGTCACCTTTTGAAATAGTGAAATGGGATATGCTGTCGGAAAAATCTCACGGACGAGGACGGTTAAAGTTAATATAGACTAGTAACTACGTGCAACGCACGTCTGTGTCAAAACTCCCAGAAAAGTGGCTCACGGCTAACAGCATTAATATTGCTTTATATGTAAAATTATGTCTTCTGTATATCTATTTTGTCATTCAAGTAAAATTTTTATATTGATTTATGTATATTTGAGGTAAAATAATAATAAAATTTTATTATTTTTTATTATTAATTTTTTGCTAAAATCAATTTTTTTATATATATTTTACAATTAGCATCCACTACATACATTTGACATTAATAATAGAAATGTAATAATAAAAAATATAATTTTTTTTATATATTGTATTAAAAATATAATAAAATGAAAAAAATATATATAATATATTATAATATTAAAATGAAAGTGCAAATGAAAGTTTGTTGTGTTGTTGAAGGAGAGAGAAAATGAAAGGATTATGAGAGAAAGAGTGGGAGGAGAGAGAAATAATGATTAAAATATGATTTGTAGGGTGAATAGTGTTGTTCATAGGTAGTTAAATATTTGGATATGCATAAGCCAATGTGGAGGATTTTAGGGTCATATTATGCAAATATGACTTTTATATGCATATGTATAGACCAATGATAATGCTCTACCTATCCATGTCTTGACACTGACGCATGATATGCTAAGGACAACCCTACAGGAATGTCATGGCCCCTGCCATCAGTGTCATGGCACGCCCAGAATACCCAGCGAGATTAGTGGACATGATCATTATTCCCTTGCTAGCATTGCCCAACTTTGAGAAGCCATTTGAAGTTTATACGGACTCAAGTGGAGAGGGGATAGGTACTGTTTTAGTGCAAGAGAATAGACTCTTAGCCTTTATTTCCAAGGCACTTGGGCCAATGAAGAAAGCATGGAACACATATGTAAGAGAAATGTTGGCGGTGGTGCATGTGGTGAAGATGTGGTGGCCTTATCTTTTAGGCCGCAAATTTACTATTGTGACCGATCAACAAGCCTTGAGACACCTCTTATAACAAAATATAGTCACTCCCGAGCAACAAAAATTTATTGCAAGCTACTTGTGTTCGAGTATGAGATTGTTTACCAACGGGGTAAAGAGAACAAAGTAGCCAATGCCTTGAGTAGAAGAGATGAGAGTTCACTTTTATGGGTTGTGCATGAGGAGGATGAGTCCTCTATGATGGCCTTGAGTGGGGCCGAATGGAGAATATGAGACAAGATTCGGGAAGCCACAAAAATTGATGTGAGAGCCCTTAAAATTGTGGAACTCTTGGAAG
Organism: Juglans mandshurica; assembly: GCA_022457165.1. Taxonomy (NCBI): domain Eukaryota; kingdom Viridiplantae; phylum Streptophyta; class Magnoliopsida; order Fagales; family Juglandaceae; genus Juglans; species Juglans mandshurica. Next base: position 31,005,882 of record CM039619.1, on the reverse strand, counting down.
TACAAAGAGAATGGGTAATTGGCTTCAGGATAAGGGATATTTTTATTTATCACAAAGACTATGTGTATGTGCCTAATGTCCCAAATTTGATGAAGGAAATTCTTGACCACTTCTACAATAGTAAGGCAGGAGGACACTCAAGGTGGTTGAGAATCTACATAAGAGTGAAGCACTTCTTTTTTTGGGAAGGGCTTAAGAAAGCGGTGAAAAAACTAGTGGCCGAGTGTGATGTATGTCAAAAGGTCAAGTATGACACAAGACCTCCATCCAGGCTCTTACAGCCATTACCAATTCCAAAATATAGGAGGACTTGAAAATTGATTTTATGGAGGGGTTACCTACTAGTAGTGGCTATGAGGTGATTTTGATAGTGGTGGATCGACTTAGCTAGTATGCTCATTTCATTCCTCTTAAATATCCTTACATAACCAAGAGTGTGGCCAAGACATTCATTGACAATGTTGTGAAGCTTCATGGGTTTTCCAAGAGTATTGTGATCGATTGAAATAGGGTGCTTATGAGCATCTTTTGGAAGGAACTCTTTGAGTTACAAGGGAGCATACTGAAGGCAAGTTCCTCTTACCATCCTCAAATCGATGGGCAAACCGAGGTGGTAAATAAGACCCTTGAGCAATATCTAAGGTGTTTTTGTCATGAAGAACAAATGAGTTGGGGTGATTATCTCACTTGAGCTGAGTATCAGTACAATACATCGTTTTACTCTTCCATCCAAATGAGTTCTTTTTTGGTTGTGTATGGAAGACCACCACCAATCTTGGTGAATTATGATAGAGGGACGGCCAAGAATGTTGAAGTAGAGTGGGAGTTGATCACTAGAGATGAAATATTAGTGAAAATGAAGAGGGAGCTCAAGAGAGAATGAAAAAATACTATGACCAAGGGAGGTGTGTAATTACCTTCAAAGTGGGGGATTATGTGTACTTGAAGCTACAACCGTATGGACAAAAGACCTTGAGGAAGAAGTTTAGTTTGAAGCTGTCCAAAATGTATTATGGGCCTTTCAAGGTGTTAGAGAAATTGAGAGAAGTGGCTTATAGGTTGGAACTTCCACTAACATCAAAACTCCACTCGGTTTTTCATGTATCGGTGTTAAAGAAGAGGATTGGGGACCCTAGGCTCATTGTAGAGGAGTTGCCTAGCTTTGATGAGGAATGAAGAATACTTTTGCAACCAAGAGAATCACTTGAGTATATGGTGATAAAATAGGGGAGGAGTAGGAGGAATGTGTGGCAAGTGTTGATACAATGGCAAGGAGTGCCAAGGGAAGAGGCTTCTTGGGAGGATTATGATGAGATGAGGTTGAGATTTCCATATTTGATCATTGAGGGCAATGATGTGCTTGAAGGGAGGGGGAATGTCAAAACCCCAAGAAAAGTGGCCCATGGCCAAGCTGCCCATGCCTTGACATTGGCGCATGACATGCCCAGGACAACCCCACAAGTATGCCATGGCTCCTGTTATGACATGCCCAGGATAGCCCCACAGGCATGCCATGACATGCCCAGGACGCACAAAAGAGGATGTCTGCAGAACTACCGTTGTTGATAAGGATTCTCCTAGTAGTGAAGTTGGCGACCATTATAGTCACCACTAGGGCGTCATCCTTCCTCGTTGTTTTCTCCAAAGGAGATGACAAGGGCCAGTTTTATTCTCTTGCACTTGGTGGGGTAGTATTATGCCAAATACACGTCTTGGTATCTTGTTTACATGGCGTGCACTTTTCGACTGGATGAGGCTGTGCCCCCACCGGCAAATCCTTCTGTGATGGTTTTGATTTCCCCCAGTGGCGGTCCTTCCTATGGTGTGCAGGGGCGATCGTGCAAGGATCCCCGCACACATTTCCTTTGCCTCGGGCTCCCTTTCCTCCTTGACTTGTTGGCCCTTTCAGCACTTCTTTCCCACGATCTCTTCCTCTAGTCCCTCTCTAGTCTCCAGGCGGGAGGATACCACGACCTTGGTCGCCCAGCTTGCTCTATTTCCTCTTTTAAGGAAATGCAATCCTCTGTGTTATGAGTGTTAGACTGATGGTGGGTGCAATAGTGGCGACTAGTGCTCCTATAGTCATCTTTTTGGGCGGCTTGTCGTCTTTCTAGATGGTGAGTATCGTTCGGTCAAATCGAAACCCCAAGCCTTTCGTAGGGGCTTCCACCCTCCTATTGTCACGTGGTCTTTTCTCCGACTTCTCGTGAGTTTTGCTATTGGCTGGTGCCTTCCCTATCCTGTCTGCCTGTTCTAATTCTTTTTTCTTTAGTTTGGTCAGGGCTCAGAGTGTATCTTCAACATTGATGAAGTTGTCGGCTTGATCCATGAACTCCCGCTACCAAAGTTATCTTCTTGTCTTGGTCGTCTATAGTCATGCGCTTTTTGTTAAACCTAGATATGTATGCTTTCAAACCTTCGTCTTCCCCTACTTGATGGTAAGGAAATATGCTGCTGGGTATCTTCTTCTTCTGCTCGCCATAAATTGTGTAATAAACAAACGAGCTAACTCTCCAAACTTGTTTATGGACCCGGGAGCCAAGGACCCAAACCATATTCTTGCTGGACTCTTTAGGGTCAGTGGGAAAGCTCTATAAGCCACTTCTCCTAGGAAGCCATACACAGTCATGTGGGCTCTGAAGGTTTCTGGGTATTTGAGGGAGTCTCTGGCCCCATTGTACATGTCCATGAGGGGAATTAGGAACTTCAGTGGTAGGGGCACAACCATCACCTCCTCACTGTATGGTAGACCCATCTTTTTCACCATCTCTTTGTATATCCCTTTGAGGTCACACAACTCATTTTGCATATATTTTCTTTCTTCCTCCGCGTCACTTTCCCTCCTGCATTTCTAGATCCTACGTGCTCGTTGTCACTTGGTCCTGCATGATTTTCTGGTTTGTTGGTGGCTACTTTGAGTATCTCGTTTTCTCTTCAGAGGGTCTTAACTTTTGTAGTTTGCTTCCCTACCAGTTGTTTTATCACGGCGAGCCTTGCTTCCATGCTTATTGAAATTATTTTTTCTTGTCCCCGAGTTGTCTGATAACGGGTTGTCGCAGGCATACGAAGGAAACGTGAAATTTATAGAGATTCCACAGATGACGCCACTATTAACGTCATGTTTCGTATACCTTTGGGCAAGGTTCTAACAACTCGAGTTTTGGGCTTTTCACCTGCACACTTAAGAAAACATGGAGAGTGGGGGGCCTTGGTGGAGGCTTGAAGTTTTCGATACTTAAATCAGTATATCTCCTTAACAGTTTGTGCACGAGTTTAAAGGAATCAGAGAGAGTTCTTCGTACATGCAGGTCGGTTTTTATACTAGATTTTTGGGTGGAGACAACTCATACCTGACCTCAGGGAGTTCATGTCACTTCAACTGTTCACTTAGTCAAAATCCTTTAATGCAGCATGGCTCTTGGGGTTACGTCATTAATGCAGTGTAGAGTCCGAGGAGGGGCGTCGAGGATTCTTCGTATCTCTTGCCCACCTGCCTGCGCAGGTTCCCGAGAATTGGGTGTCACTGAGGAGTTGTGAGGGTGGTGAGTCCCATTTGCCCCTACCGTTTGCTTTTCCCACGCTTGGATTGTTTCTTGGGTGGGTTTTGCTTAAGGGCTGAGTACTCTGTAGAGGCCAACTGACTCTTTTTAGAAGAGGGTCATTGGGCTTGACCGGGCTCTCTGACTCACTCCCCCAGAGATCCTCATGGGCTTGCTATACAGGCCAATAGGGAGAAAAACCCCTTACATCCCACATAAAATACAATAAGCAATTCAATTTTTTAAAATCTTAAAATAAAATAATATTATAATAATATTTTATTCACTTTTATCTCATCTCATCGCATATTATCCCAATAAGAGATGAAATTGTCTGACTTTTGTGTTTGCTGAAACCAATTTTTAGAGACCAATAAAAAATAAAAGAATAAATAAAGTTAAAACAAAATCACCAAAAATATAAGTAAGAGACAAAAATGTTAAAAGATAATAAAAAAAAAGGAAAAGAGTAAAAAGACGGGAATAGTGAAGGAGAAACAAGTCACATAATCAAGAGATGTATGTTTCAAAGATAAAATATAATTTTTTAATTATATTTTAAAGTTAATAATGATATTTTTTTAAAATTATTTTTTAAAATTCAATTTACGATCAATTAATTTAATAGAGACTTCCAATTTTAAAATATGAACATTTTTAATTGAGTTAATCTAACATAATTGTTCGATTTGAATTTTGTTCTTCATTTTAAAAAGTTTTTACAATATTGTTAGCAAATATATAGGAGGGCAATTTGGGCACACTGCGGGCACTCTTTGCCGCTCCATCCGGTTTTACTTTCCCGCCCAATACAATCCCTCGTCTCCCTCTCTTGCTGTTCGCTTCTCTTACTAGTGTCAGTCAGAGCGCCTCTATCCAGCGATGGATATGGATATGGACATGGACATTCCCCTTCCAGAAGAGCTTGAATTGCTCGAATCCAACTCCCACTTTTACGACGACTACCTAGACCTCGAACCGCCGGAACCCTATCCAGAAGAAGACGAACACCAGCCTCAACCCCAACCACCACTACCAACACCGTCTTTAGATCCCGCCCTATTCTTCGAGATCCACTCCAACGGCCAAAAGCGCTCGCGTCCGGACGGTGCCGACGCCTTGACCCCTGAAAATGTAGGCCTGTCGGACGAGAAGCGGTCCAGAATTGACGACGTGGAGCCGGATTCTGACGAGGCGTGGCTCCGGTACTCACCGCCACATAGGGAGACCAATCCTGACGTCGAGGAACAAGGGCGTGTCGCGGAGGAGAAGATCGTGTCGAGGTACGCATCCCATATCGACGGTGATTGTATTCCGGTGACTGCACCGAGCGGCGATAGGGTTTATGCGAAGATATGCAGGGTGGTGGGCGAGGAGCGGTCTAAGAAATTGGATATGAAAGAGCAGTCGGGTGGTATACTACTTTTACTTTGATATTCATTTTCTAATTAATCCTTTTGATTCCTAGAAGATGTTGGGAAAAAGTAGAAGGTAGAATTTTGAATGTTAGCAATCTTTCCAATGTATTACCAACTCAGTGTCTTTGCATCTGTTCCAACAAAAGAGAGAGCTGGAAACTTGAGAAATAGGAAGCAGGATTTGTATATGCTAGTTGGTTATTACTCGTACCTGGGAAACGAGTAGGCAGGGGTGGAATTGGCCTATAAATAGACTGGGAATATCCACTGGAGATTAGTTGTCTTCACTCTTAATTGTTAACTGGATGGTGACATAGACTTCACTTACAAAACCCTTGAAAATAAGTTAGTGGAAGACTTGAAAGGAAAAATGTAAAACAAATTGGGGAAATGACATTGTAAAAGTACCAAATGGCTTGTTTTCTTGAAAGTGCATCTACTTTTGTAGGCACCATAGAAAAAGAATGAAAAAAGTTGTAAAAAGAGATCAAGAAATCTTGTTGTTTACTAGGTGTACATCGGTCCGGTCCGGTCTTGGGGGGTGATGGATCGAAATTTTCTGTCCATCATTTTCTCCGGACCGGACCCAATTATTATTTATTTAAATAAATTAATAAAAAAATTTATTTAAATTACTAAATTAAAATGAAATTAAATATTAATGTGGATCATGTAATCAATGAAAAAAATATTTTATATAGTCAATGGTAATAGATTAGATGAAAATTACATCATTAAATTATATAATTACTATATAAAAATAATATATTAAACTATTAAAAATATTTTAAAAATATATATAGGTGTTTGGTCCGGTTTGGTCCGATCCACAATTTATAGACCCTGGGGCCAGATCGAATTTTTTTGGTCCATAATTTATGGGACTGAGACCGACCGGTCTGGAGTTCGGTCCTGTCGGTTTTTCCCGTTTGGACCGAACTCCGTGCACCCCTATTGTCTACTACGAGATGTTGAGATTTGATTAATGACAAAAAATTGGTGCAAGTATGGGAAGTTCGTTGAGAAAACAAAAGAAACCTTGAAATTTGAATAAATAAATAATAATAATAATAGGAAACTCGATAACAAAACAAAAATATTTCAAATCTATGAGATTGGTGTGCAGAAAGTTGTCTTGTGGCTGAAAAAAAAGAGAGTTGTGTCTTCGGAGGGGGGGAATTATCTTATTTTGAGGGCACCTTCAGAAAACTAAGTACTTGGTAAAGTTTCTAAAAAACTTTGGGAGGGCTCCACCTATCTTTGTTGTTCTGCCCCTGCATGTGGGAGAGTTCAACTAACTTTAAAATAAAAATACATATAAAATCAGGATTCAGCTATCATATTGAATCTGAATGGCATGGAAAAGAAGATATAATGCAGATGTAAGTGGCGAGAAAATTTTGACTTAGATTTTATATCATAGCATGCTGAAAACTTAGTTACCTTTGTAAATGTGATTGAACAATGTAGTAATTTGAAACTATTTAGGATGATAGATATTCATTTTTGATTCTTTTGGGGCTTCTAGATTGAGGCATGTGACATGGGACTTCTATGATTCAAGTTTTCAACCTCTATATGTTATATTGTTTTTCAGATTTGCCTTTTGTAGCTCTAGTGGGTGAAGTAGGTTGTGAGAAAAACCCTAAGGTAGTACAGAGAGAGAAAAGGCACCCAAACCCCGTCATCATCCTCCACCCAAACCCTAAGGCACCCCGCCACCGCCACAGACAAGACTGACGAGCTTTGGTGACTCCGCTGAGGGCAGTCCGAAGTCGGTCCTCCCTCTAGCGACCTGGAGTGTCTCAGGGTTCTCTCTGTCTTCCTCTGGGGCTGAATTGACGAGATTCTCGGTGACGTTAAGGAGATCTCTCGGAAGCGACATTGACCATCGAACCTATGCCTCTGCCACTGCCATAGACAAGACCAATGGGCTCTAGCGACTCCTTTGAGGGCACTCCGGTGTCGGTCCTCCCTCCGGCTACCTGGATTTTCCATTCCTTTGGTTCGTCGGCGCAGATATGGTGTAGTTCCATAACATCTCAGATCTACATTTTATTCCCGTATAACATCTTTTCTCCTTGAGATGACGAAGATCCTGGGAAATGATCCTATGAATTGTGATTTGGGATCAGAGGATGACGATGTGCGATGCGGATTTGTCTCATGGATGGTGAGAGGTGGTTGAAGGTGGAATAAAAAACTTTCGTTTTTACGAAAGAGAAGGAAATAGTTTTTGTATTTTGAACATAGTAAATGGATGGCTAAGTTCATGTGTCTATGTGGGACGACAACTTCATGGGTGGTTAAGTGGATAGATGATTGTTTAGAACTCATCTGTCATGAGGGATTCTTCAGGGAGCTAAGGATGGGTAATGGAGTTCTCATAATTCCACATCATAGCAACTCTTAGATTTTTGTGATGGATGGAGGAAATGTTTGTTGGTGATTCTGGAAGGCGCAAATAAATGTTATTGGATGGAAATGTTTTCTGCTTTCCATTTGAAGCGTCACTGGGTCCAAAGCCACTGTTCTGAAGCATGCAAATTGAGGGGAGTTTGTTGATGGAAAGACAGTGGGAAGGCCTTCCTCGGTCAAAGGTGCCTTGTATGCCTCGGTGTTGAGGTCACCGGTGGGTAGTCCGATAGAGAATAGTAGGGGTGTAATCGGTCCAATTTTGGACATATTTTAGAACCGAACCGGTGTACACCGGTTTTGAGATTTGAAGAATCGATACCGCACCGGTTACACCCTTAAAGCGGTACTTTCGATTTTACCGGTTTCGGTTCAATTCAGTCCTGTTTTTCTAGTATATTATATATATGGTATATATAATATGGTATATATATATTATAGTATACAATAATGTAATGATAATATATTGAAGTATATTATAATATATATTATAATTGTTTTGTAGACTATAGTGATATATTATAGTATATTATAATATATAGTGATATTGTTTTTTTTTATAAGTAAAATATAGTGATATTGTATTAGTATAACTACTAATACTATAAACTATAGTGATTATATACAATTATTTATATAAGATTTTAAAATTTAATGTTATTTTAATTAGTAATTTAAAATATAATACAAGATTATTTTATATATAATTACATATATTAGATATAAAAATAATATATAATATAAAAAATATTTTATATAATATAAAAAATTAATATATATATTATTTATATGAACCGGTCCGGTCCGGTATTAGAAAAAGGAAAATTGGTACTGGATTGATTTCGACCGGTTTTGAAAAAAATGGAATCGGTAGCAGACCAAATTGATTTAGAACCGGACCTAACTCACAGGTTTGGTCCGGTTTACTGGTTCATTGTTTTTTTTTTTTCACCCCTAGAGAATAGCTTCACGGCGGAAGGAAAGGGTAAGGCACTTGTAGGAGATAAAGACTGTTAGGTGACATTGGGAGAAGTGGAAGGTAAGCACCATGGTGTTGCAGGGTGGAATGATTACCTCTGTCGGGTGTTTGAGGGTGGGAGAAGTGGAGGGGGTCTTATGGGTTGTCAGAGCTCAATTGATGGGAGTTATGGAGTATGTGAGAGATTTTATGATTAAAGTGGATAAGGGGCTGGACCTGGTCATGGGTTTGGGTGGTGGGTTGAAAAGGGATGAGGGGGGCTGGGGTAGATCCTACAGGTTTGAAGGCCTCAAGTGCGCTGGCAAAGGGCACTTCGACGCCGTTACAAATAGGTTTGTCGGACGACGGCATCATTGTTCACGCTGGTATCACTCAGGACATCGGCAACTTGCTGTTTGACTGCCCTCAGTCATCAATTGCAAATGGGGTTGGTACCTTTTTCTTGGGTTCACTTTCAGTTGAAGATGGGGGTCCTTCCAGGGTTTTGAATACTTTGGAAGAAGTAGACGAGCCTCTTTTAGAAGATAAAAATGGGGTAAAAGAAGGTAGTGCTTCCCCTATCTGTTCTATGCCTCTTGAGGGAGCAGTAGGATCTGACAAAGTGGCACATAAAAGATCAACCCACAAACAATGTCCTCGTCGATGGAACGATGACACCTATGCTGGAGGTGAAGGAACCTTTAATGGTGACAACAATAATGGACAACAACATTATAGCTGTTGAGGAGGTTCGGGATTTGAATGCAAGATATGACACGGAGGAAATTATGGGCCTGTCATTGGTGCCTTGTGGGGAGGAATGTCTAGGGTTGGGAGTGCAGTTGGAAACTGTGTTTGGGGATAATGTTGTTCCCCTGGTTTCTCTTCCTCCTATAAACAATATAGCGGATTCACCATCGGATTGGGTTCTGCATAAGGTTAACAAGATTCAGCATATTGTGGGGCTTTCATATGGAGGATGTGAAGACCAATTTGAAGCACTACTTATTGCGATTGAGGCGGGCCACTCGCTTGAAACCAAATCAAGTTTTAAGAAAAGCAGGGAGGTAGCTCAAGTCGAGGGAAGACTTAAGGGAGGGCATTATGAAGACGTCCTCGTAGAGGGAGTTTCGGGTGGAGTATTAGTCTTATGGAAAACAAGGGGTTGGGGTTGGGTGTGTTCTATTCCAATTCGGGTTTGGTGTATTTTGGATAGATTTCTAATTTTCATGGGCTTTTTGAGTCATTAGGAGCTCTCTAGTATGGGCTAGGTGTTTTCTTGTATACATCCAGTGTACTTGGTTACTCCTATTAATATATATAATATTTGAACTTATTAAAAAAAAAAAGCTCTAGCGGGTTGGCCAACAAGCTTCTAACTATTTTTCTTTATTGATAAGCAAATGGGAATTTTATTAATGAAAATGACAATCGTAGCAATCCCATACACAAGTTGTATACAAAAGAGACCTACAACAATTCATGTAAATGAAAATTTTAGCTTCTAACCATTTGAATTGCCTCAAATTCTATTCTTCAAATAACTTCTGTACAGGGAATTTTTCTTTAGTACTTTATGTTTGTGGGCTAAGGCTATTGTAATGAATGGTGAAGAATTTCTGGATTTACTTTAGTCTTTTCTGTCATTTCTAGTTAGTGTATGTAGGTATGCCTATTCTTGGTAATAAATCTCTTATTAATTACCAAAAAAAAAAAAAAAAAACTCTTGTATAGGGGTGGATCAATGATTCCAGATTGGCATGAGAAAAGTCATGAATCATAATTAAGACTTCAAAATAGGCACTGTTGTTAAAGTTTAGGTAGTTTTGACCCGAATGGAGGATTTGTCTAAAGGTGGTTCTTCCATACAAGGAGTTATGTCGCTAAAAGAAAGTTCTTGGTGGGATTTGTTGTGAGGGATGACGAGAGTGTTTGCAATCCATATCATCGACCGTTTTGATTGGCGTTGCATGAAATTGGCCAGCCCATATTAAAATCTAGTTGTCTTGCATGGGGATTCCTGTTCTATTGTTGTAAGTGGTTCTTCTCCTAGTTCCCAATTACAGCAAACTGGTATCAGAGTATGGTGCTTATTACAACAAAATGGCATTAACTTTTTGGTAGGAAAAAAAAAAAAACTCATGTAACTATAGTCAATTTTTAAGAGTATAGTCAATTTTTAATGTGACTACACGCATTGTTGATGGCTCCTCCAGTAGTTGATAGTTATTCCATGTTACTTCGACCTATATTTATGTAAAAACTCTCATAGTACTGAGATAACACGATTGTGCAGGTTTGTTAATGACTTCCATAGTTGAAGGAGGGGTCTCTTAGGTTAGTTCTTGTAAGGGTTCTAATGGTGAGCATTGCACGCGCAAATTATGTAATCTAAGTTTTTAGGTTAACTGTTCCAACATATTGTGTTGAGTCCTCACATAGAAACTTATGATAATGTTAACTTCAATTCTTAATAATCTAAATCTAAAGTGTAGCGAAACTTTGGACCAACTTTTACTTCATTGCGAAGTGGCAAGGACTTTATGGGATGAGATTTTTAACAAAATTGGAATTGCATGGGTGATGCCTAGAAGGGTGGTGGATCTCTTTGCTTGTTGGATAGCTCCTCAAGGCATCCCCCACATCAAGGCTGTGTGGAACATGATTCCCCTATGTCTCACGTTGTGTATTTGTCTTGAAAGGAATGGCCGGAGTTTTAAAGATCGGAATGATCTTTGGGAGACCTTAGATGTTTCTTTTTCCATTCCTTATGCCTTTGGGCCTCGGCTATTGTTTTCAATGGGGCCAATTTTCATGATTTCTTTGTATCCATCTCTAGCTCTTAATTGTATCTTGGTGTTCTGTCTTGTGTACTTGGGCTATGCTTAGTTCTTTCCTTGATAAAACTTTATTTTACCTATAAAAAAATCTAAATCTAAATCTAAAAAATGAGTCCATTGTGTGATAGATTACTATACAATTCTTTGTAGTTTCCGTAGAAGAGCGAGTGACTGCTCATTAATACAATGTGTTTGTTAGTCAGTCGCTCCTATAGTTGAGTGAAGACATTCTCATGTTAGCTCCACCTATTGTTGGGCGAAGGCTTTGGATGGTGAGCATTGAGCTTGATGCTGATGCAGGTTAAACTTTTGAGTTAAGGTAGCGCTTCATTATGTTATATTGAGCCTTCACGCAGAGACCACAAGGTGTTGATTCTCGCCACCCCAAAATTCCAAAACTAACTCTAGGTATGGTCTTCATTCATTTCATCGGACTAAGACATGCTTAGTGGGAAATGTGGCGACATTGAGTTTTTATGTATGGTACATGGGAATATTAGTTTTAGGGAGCATTTGAGGCCTTGTCCATAAAACCTGCCAAGTGACCGATGGCTTATTGAACAGTAAAGTAAACTATATGGCTACTTGTGGTGTGTGTATTGCACTTTCAATTTCTATCATATAAAGGTGGTGTATTGAGCGATGTATATCGTGTGCATTATGCTGTCATATATCTACGATATTTCCCTTTTCACATGCTCTAGTAATGGAAACCTGTATTTCAGGATAAATATGTAGATTTTAAGCATATCCTTACTTATGTGGGCATGTCTAGATTGATACTGCACTTGCTCATGGGGAAGTAAAAGCTTAGAGTTTATCTGCCAGAACCCTATCCATTTTTCTTACATATCTTTGGTACACACCTATAAAAAAAAAAAAAAAACATATCTTTGGTACACATGATATCATCATGAAACTTGTCACCTTTTATCTGATCAAAAAGAAATTTGTCACCTTTTATAGTATCAGGGTGAATTTGCAGTACCATTAAGTTTTCTTGGATTGATTATAGTTTCATGGCTGTTAATGGTTTGAGGTCTAACCAATTTGCAGGTCTTATTTTGGAACCTGTCGATATTTTATTGCAAAGAGTTGAGCAAGAGGCTTTTACTAAGGTAAACATCATAGTGTATAATTTATTCTCAGTTGAGGTGCCAACGCAAGGCCCATGGTTTTGAAAGATTAGAGTCCTCTAGGTCTGTGGTGAAATTAAATTCTCAACTATTGATCTAAATCTTCTGTAATTCCTTCCTAATTTAGCATTTAGTTTTTTTACTTATTGAAAAATAAGCTCGTAGACAAGTAGTTACAAACTCCATAGCATTCCAATTAAATGGGATTTGTAACGAAACTTAGGCCTTGTTCACTTTCACAAAACTTTTCATTTCATCTCATCTAATCATTACAAATTTTTCAAATTCCCACACAAAATAAAATAAATAATTCAACTTTATCAAATCCCACAATAAAAATAAGATTAAAAAAATATATTCTAACAATATTTTATTCAACTTTCAACTTTTATCTCATCTGCGAAAACAAACGAAGCCTTAATGGTATGCCAGTTCTCTTTCCTTCCCTAGTTTTTTTTTATTCCTTAGAAAATGTAAACCTGGATGCGTATGAATGAAAGAATTTTGGCTCAGGCGTACTTCAGATTTTTAAAAACTCTAGTTTTGGAACCATATTTAACAAGGCTACCAAGTTTAACAGTTTTCCAGATTTACTACAATCTGTGTCATCACTTCACAAAATCATTTTAAAAACGATTCAGCATTGTTCACAGGGGTGACACTTCATCTTATCATCTAACATGAGAGATGTGCCAAGAGCCTGATAGCTTGATGGCATATGACCCGGTTCTCTAAATGGGTTTGAAACCCCCCACCCCCATTGTATAAAAAAAAACATGAGAGATGCATGCAACCTTATTTATGAGGGCCTGGCAGAGCAAGTTCACTACATCCTAGCAGCTTGATAGCACCGTACTTGTCAATGGGGGTCTATAAAAACCAAATGTTTTTGGAGATATAGATCCTTAAGGGCAAAGTTTTGATCGTGTAGTAACAACTTTCAGGGAGGGAAAAGTTATTCTGAAGTTCTATCTGATCTGTCCAGGTTGCCCTATAAGCTAAAGTGAAGATTAAACTGATAATTCCTTGTGGCATGAGATGTTAAATGAGCTGTTACTATCTTGGATTATGAGATTACCTGTTCATAATACCTTATGCATTAGGAAGTTTCTTGTAACTTCTTGTTGTGCCACTGAAGGCTTTGCTAGCAAGTTCTGAAGGCCAGACTGATATAACTCTTCCTGAAAGACCTGTGGTGCATGAACAACTTTGGGTAGATAAATATGCTCCAAGTTCATTTCCTGAGCTTCTCAGTGATGAACAGACAAATCGTGAGGTAAATATATCACATGTAATTTTTCTAAAAGTAAAATCTTCTGGAAAAAGATTTATTTTATAAGTATGATGTTTCCTTTGACTATTATCCCCATTGCTTAACTCTTGATAGTTTTCCTACTTCAGGTCCTCTTGTGGGTTAAACAGTGGGATTCTTATGTTTTTGGGTCTGAAATTAGGAGTACATCAGATGATGTTTTGTCTGCTTTGAGAAGACATTCTTCTATCGCTCAACATCAAAAGCATCTTAATTCAAATTTTCTGAGGAAGAACAGAGGATCCAAATGGCATAATGAAAGATTTAGAAATTCAAACCATTTGGAGAATGAGAATAGCAATTTGCAAGGCCTTCAAGACTCATGGAATAAGAAGTCAAGGCTAACTGGCCCGCCAGAACAGAAGGTAGAAATAAAAAGGGTTTGAATTATTTTTTTTTCCTGGCAAATATATTTCGTTTTCTTTCTCCTTATCTCTTAAAGAATTGCAGAAAATCCTAAAAATATGCATTTCTTTTAAAGATTTCAATTGGAAAACGGTTAAACTATTGTTGTTTTTAACTTTTTCTGGCCTTTTCTCAAAAAAAAAAAAAAAAAACCCAAAAAACTGTAGAAATTCAAGGGAAAGTTCCCCCAGTCCGATGGCCCCTAGAAATTGTTTGCACCCAAGAGGATTTAAACCTTAGACCTGGAGGTGCACTTGCAGAAAACTCCTTGCCGAGGGCCTATTCACCCTCAAAATTAGTCAGGACTTTCTTCTCGGACACCCGGTGCCAATTAAATTTTTTTTTTTTGGCCTTTTCTCATGAAGTATTTTGGGATTGCCTGGTAGACCTGTTTGCATTTCTGTGATTCTGGTGTATGCTCTTTATGAGAAACCACCCAAAAATAGATTTACCTATATGTATTTATGAAAAGAAATAAAAAGGGTTTTTACTAACAAATATATGATAGTGGAGAACCTTAAATGTCTTGTCAATCTGCACTCAAATATATTTGGACAATGTGTTACAATTACTTCCTCTCGACCAATCAATTTTTTCCAGTGAAGATGAAGTATTGAAGTATTCCACATGTAGCCATCTAATAAGAAGTCTTTGGGCCTTGAATGAGTTTGCTCAGTACAAGCTACTGTTTGTTGGTGCAAGTGGTTGAAATGTTGAGTTCTGATATGTGTCTGATATATATTTTTCCCCCTTCAATTGAAGAGCTACTAATACTCTATTGATTTGACGACTTAAATTTACATCTTTTTTCCCATCATACTAATTTTAATGTTAGCAGCTTTGGGATATACATGTGTGATGAAATACCTTGCTTGTATGTAGCAAACTCATTCTAAAGGAAACATATTTGCTTTTGGATTCTTTGAAATTACGCGGTAGGGTGATATATTTGCCTTTTGGAGTCTTTGAAATTATGTTGTAGAGTAATCTCTCTACCCATTAACTTATCATGGATGCTGTTGGGGGTGCTATTAAATCAATTCCTGTTTTGTTTGGTTTTCTTTTGTATCTATCCATGCAGATTGTTAAAAGGTGCTAGTTGATTGGTAACTTTCTTGTCAGTTCTTGTGCTTGCATTTATTGTCATGATTTCTTTCACCCTCATTCATTTGTTAATATGCAGTAGCATAAGAACTTTTTAAATATTCCAAAAGCTGTCAACTTTACGTATTGAAAGCCAAGTAGCATCTGAATATATGACCATTGCAGATTCTTTTACTTTGTGGCCCCCCTGGACTTGGAAAGACTACACTTGCACATATAGCTGCTAAGCATTGTGGGTATCATGCAGTGGAGGTTTTGTTCTTACCTTTTACTCTTGCATATGTACATATTTAAGAGTACTTAGGCCAAATCATTCATTGTCTGAATACGTTGAGACAAGTACCTTCATCTGCTTGCGATAAGTAACATCATCTGACTTGCTGGGGTGAATTTAACATCTTTTGCTTTGTTACATTAATGGTTATTTTGTAACTGTTGTTAAATAAAATATTTAGATTTTATAATTGATAGTTCCTTCTATGCATATAAGATTTCATTGTTTTAAGCGTCTCATATTATGCTCTCAGCATTATTGTGTAAGACGGAATCAAATTTTTAGGTCTAAAACTTTGTTGGGAAAATACACTTTCTGCTCTGCAAGTAACAGATGTCTTACACTTCGCATTTCAAGCTACTAAAACTAGCACATTGCGCTCTCCAACTACAAAAAACTGACAACTAGGAGAGTCATTCAATTATGACCTTTAAGATGGATGGAAAATAGGTGACAATAGGTGGTGTGGCACAATTTTGATGGCCAGCTTTTAACAGAGTTATATTGCATCTTTTTGGTAGTTCAGTGGTTTGGGGTGTTAGTTTTTGTATCCTGGGGGTAAAGGGTAAAACACCTGTTTGTTGGATGGTGGGAAGTGTCTTTTCCCCAAACTTTATTTGCCTTATATTTTTTTCATTCAAATTATTATCTTTATACTTTTAATTTCTTTTAGGTTTCAGGGTACGATTTGTTAGTTTTGATATTCTGGAATGCACAGTGTAAAGCACCTGTTAGTTGGAGGGTGGAAAGTGTATTTTACGTATACTTTATTTGTCTTCTATTTTTCATTCAAACCATTTTTTTAATATTTGTAATTAGAGAAATACTTTAGTCACAAAAGGATTACACAAAAGTAAATCTCAAACTAACGTGGCTTGATGTGGTTCGTTAGATTGTAAAGTTATTTTTATTGTAAAGCAGATTTAACGGATCACATGAAGCCACGTCAGTTTGTGAGTTTACTTTCGTGGAATCTCTGTGTTTGTAGCACTTCTCTTGTAATTAATTAAGGATCTTGTATTTTAGAGGTTCATTTTGCAACCTTTGTAGCTTTCTCGAAGTTTTCTAATGTTATGGTAGAAGTTTTGTGCTATGTAGGTTAATGCTAGTGATGATCGGTCATCAGCAACAATGGAAGCTAAAATTCTTGATGTGGTCCAGATGAACTCTGTTATGGCCGACTCAAGGCCGAAGTGTTTGGTTAGTCTTTATTTGGCAATATATCTACATTTTGGTTCTGTTAGTATGAGTTCTGATGAGATAGTTCTGTGTTTTCTGTAGGTGATTGATGAAATAGATGGAGCTCTCAATGATGGCAAGGGTGCTGTGGAAGTTCTTTTAAAGATGGTAATTCATATGAGTTTCTATTGTTAGAGATAATTTCTTTTAAAAAGTGTGTACTAGGAGTCTAGGACCATGCATTCACTTGTTTAGTCATATGTAATTAATCTTATTCAATTTATCTTTTATGAGAAACGTGCTTTTTTTTTTTTATTTGTTTCTTTATTGCATACTATGGGGATTACTGTTTCTCCATGCTTCATTTACCATTGCCAACATAGCTAGGAACATAAATGGTTTTTGTGTTGCTTGACCACCACTACATTGTATTATACCAAGTCTGCCATGAGTAAATCGTACAAAACTGTTATTCCAAGAAAATATTCTAATGATGTAATTGTTTAAGCGAGGAAATCCCGATAATACCTTATTAGCTTATACTCTTAACTTAGGCTGTCAAGTTTCGGCTGGTGAATCTGTGAATTTAAGAAGTTCCATCCATCAATTTTGCATTTCCGTACACATGCATTTTTTCTTTGCATTTTGCCTTCCTGTAACATTTTCTTCAGCGTCAATGTAACGTTGAATACTTTCTGAAGTTAATGTTTGTGATGGGCCGTTCTATAGAAGTGTTGATTGAGTTCAAATGCTTTACTTTGTCAAAACTTGGTGGTGGTGTTTTGAGAATTACTGAGAGAAGATGGAATATAGAGCATACGGTGATGTTGGGATATTCTGCTACTCAGTGGCTTGGGAAGGTGTTAGAGGAGAGTCTAGGCAGGGGGAAGAAGGAGGTATATTCGGCAACGCGAGATGGTTTTAGTAGTATTATTGCTCAACGATGTGCAAATAGGAGAGGGAGATATCTTGAAATCTCAGAATATAACCAGGGGGGGAGGAGGAATGCTTTATGTCTTCCAGAAGGAGAAAATGGTTGGGGTTGGAGGAGGATGAGGGAGGTGTTATTAGAACAGGAAAAAGAAGGCACTAAAGTGGTTGGTTTGCATGGTGGAGGTCAGCCAGGCAATGGAAGAGGGGCTCCGAGGCACCATGCACGGTCGTATAAGGAGGTCCTCTCCTCGTCGATACCGAAAGTTGGAAGGATGAGTGGGGGTCGTGATGATGCGTCAAACCAACTCCATGGCAGGGGCTCTGTGGCATGTCAGGAAACGTGGGAGGTGCGTAGAAAGTTGCTGGAAATGCAAGGGCAATTACGTTTTGCAGAGAGACATGGCTGCGATAGTGGCTTTTGTCGGTCTGTTTAAGGAATCTGATCATGCGGTGGATTTAACAGCTAAAATGCAAGTCATGGGTAGTGGGCAGAGTAAGAAAGGGGATCAACAGAAAGTGAAAAGGAGTAAGGGCTGGGTTTGGAAAAAGGTGGGTGGGCCATCTCGGCCCATGGGGAAGAATTCGAGTGGGGCTGGGCCGTCCCAGCCCAGGGCCCAAAGGTTTGGACAAGGACCTGGGTCGTCTCAACCCGAGGTCCTCAAACCTGTTTCGCCCAAGGGTCCCGATAACCCGTGCCCTAGCCCGATAATGCCATCCAAGCTGCTGAGTCTCGGATTCATGCCGGACAGCGTGCCGACGGGGAGTGGTCAGAAGGTGAGCACACAGACGACGCCGATGGAGGCTGTGGAAGTCGCCGACGAGGTGATGTCGTTACCCGGTGTGCAACTCGTGGGTTTCGAAGCGCATCGTCCTCAGCCAAAGGAGACCCAACTCTGTGCACAACTTGTGGGTTTCGAAGCACTGCATTCTCTGCCAAAGGAGACCCAGAACTTGCCGATGAGTAGTGATGGGGTGTCTCTGAAACCTCAGGAGGAGTTTGAGCTGGCTGAGGTAGAGGAGGATTCGGATGATATGATGCATTCAGTGGAAGACGAGCTTTTCATCACTGAGGCTTGCGGGTTGGAGGATTTTTCCGTGGGGAGTGAGTTCCAAAGTTTCCAGAACAATAAAATGGGGAATCCCATCCCATTAAATTACTATTTCCCAGATCAAGCCTCAGATTGGGTAATTCATAAAGCAAAAGAAATTCAACAGTTTGTGGGAATTGATTGTGAAGGGTATGAAGAGCAGTTTATAGCGTTGCTAACTGCTATGGAAGCTGGACATCACCAAAAATAGAAGGGGGACTCAAAGAAAAGTCGGGAATTAAAAAGATTAATGTGGTCGATGAACTCGGAGGGCAGCTTAGCAGGAATAGGGCAAAAGGGAAGGGGCTGATTGTTCCCCAATGAAACCTAAGATTATATCTTGGAATGTCCGAGGTCTAAACGAGATAACGAAGCGTCTTCGGATTCGGAATCTACTCCGGAAATGGAAAGCAGACATTGTATGTCTGCAGGAGACAAAGCTGAAGATGATCAGTAGGAAGACTATTCGGAGATTATGGAGTAGTATTTATGTAGACTGGGTGTACTTGGCATCGTCAGGGGCATCGGGAGGAATTGTGGTGATGTGGGATAGACAGGTGGTGGAGAAAGTGGAGGATTATATAGGGAGGTATATGGTCGCATGTTCTTTTAAAAGTGTGTCAGATGGTTTCGTGTGGGCATTTGCAGGTGTGTATGGGCCTAACTTAGATGCCGAAAGAAGTTTATTGTGGAATGAGCTTGTAGGGGTAAATAGCTGGTGGGAGCTCCCTTGGTGTATTGGGGGGGATTTCAATGTGGTTCGTTTCCAGAGTGAAAGCTTTGGAAGTAGAAGATTGAGGCCAGCAAGTTTGGAGTTCTCAGAGTGTATCTTTGACTTGAACTTGATAGACCTTCCGCTTGTGGGGGGTCCAGCCACTTGGTCCAATAATCAGACTTGGTCCCGTTTGGATCGTTTCTTAATTCCCCCTGAGTGGGAAAATCATTTTCCGGATGTATGGCAAAAGCGTTTGAGACGCCTAGCCTCAGATCATTGGCCTATTTTGCTAGATTGTGGAGGTCTTCGGAGTGGTAGAAGTTATTTTAAGTTCGAGAACATGTGGTTGAAGTCAGAAGGTTTTGTGGAAAGAGTTAAACAATGGTGGATTTCGTATCACTTCGAAGGAACACCCAGTTTTATTTTTGCGAATAAACTAAAAGTCTTAAAAAGAGACTTAAAGGAGTGGAATTTACAGTCTTTTGGCAATGTAGAGGAGAACAAAAACACTAAGTGGATGGAGATACAGGATTTAGAAAGACTACAAGAAGGGAGGCCGCTTACTGAGGAAGAACAAGAACTGAAATCTTTGCTGGTCGCAGATCTTGAGAGGATAATACTGCAGGAAGAAATATCTTGGCGCCAAAAATCAAGAGCTCTTTGGTTAAAGGAAGGGGATCGGAGCACGAAGTTCTTTCATAGAATTGCAAACTCGCATAGAAGAAATAATAACATTGAAATGCTGAAAATTGAGGGGGGGTCGAGTGCAGAGAAGAAGAGATTATTCAAGATCACGTGATTGGTTTCTTTGAAAAGCTTCTCTCCGAGCAGGTGGAGTGGAGGCCTACTATGGATGGACTGATTTTTGACACGATTGAGCCAGGGGACGGTGTTAGAATGGAGAGGGCTTTTGAAGAGGAAGAGGTCTATGATGTAGTAAGAAAGATGGCAAAAGATAAGGCTCCCGGTCCGGATGGTTTTTCTATGGGATTTTTCCAAGAATGTTGGGTGGTGATTAAAGAAGATCTCTTGAAGGTATTTCAGGAGTTCTTCATGGTAGGAAAATTTGAAAAAAGTCTCAACACCACTTTTCTTGCATTAATCCCTAAAAAAGTAGGGGCTTTTGAGATCTCAGATTTTAGGCCCATAAGTTTAGTGAATGGGGTGTATAAGATCATTGCAAAAGTGCTTGCCAATCGACTGAGGGGGGTATTGGGGAAGATTGTTACTAAGCCTCAAAATGCTTTTGTTAAGGGTAGACAGATCCTTGATGCGGCTTTAATTGCCAATGAATGCTTGGACAGTAGATTGAAGTCTGGCAACCCGGGGATTATGTGTAAGCTAGATATGGAAAAGGCGTATGATCATGTTAATTGAGATTTTCTTCTATATTTACTGGGTAGATGTGGTTTTGGAGAAAGGTGGAGGTCTTGGATCAGTTGGTGTATTTCCACGGTACGTTTCTCTGTGTTGATCAATGGCAGTCCAAAGGGTTTCTTTCCGAGCTCTCGTGGTTTGAGACAAGAGGATCCATTATCTCCTTTACTTTTCGTAATTGTCATGGAGGCTCTAAGCAGAATGACTTCGGTTTTAGTAACTAATGGTTTTGTTAGTGGTTTCCAGATCGGTTTGCCGAATAGGGTTATTACTACTATTTCTCATTTGCTGTTTGCAGATGATACGCTTATTTTGTGCGAGCCTGAGCAAGGTCAGTTGAGGGTTGTGAAGGCATTGTTGCTATGTTTTGAAGCAGTGTCTGGTTTAAAAGTGAATTATGATAAATCCGAGTTGGTGCCGATAGGAGAGGTTCAGAATATAAGGGAGTTGGCTAGCATATTGGGTTGTAAGATAGCGTCTTTTCCTATGACTTATTTGGGATTACCACTGGGTATAGCACCGAGGGCACGCTCGATTTGGGATCCTGTAATTGAAAAAGTAGAAAGGAGATTGGCCGGGTGGAAGAGAATGTACTTGTCGAAAGGGGGCCGGATTACGTTAATCAAAAGTACACTTTCTAACCTACCCACCTACTATCTATCGCTATTTCCTTTTCCGGCAAGTGTGGCGGGTCGACTTGAGAAGCTTCAGAGGGATTTTCTGTGGGGGGGGCTAGGAGATGAATTTAAATTCCATTTAGTCAAGTGGGAGATGGTGTGCCGTCCTATCTCTAATGGTGGTTTGGGGATTAGAAACTTGAGATTATTCAATAGGGCGTTATTTGGTAAATGGTTGTGGAGATATACAAAGGAACCAGATGCTTTATGGAAGACTGTGATCGAAAACAAATATGGTGATTTAGGAGAGGGTTGGTGTACTAGAGAAGTTAGAGGGGCCTATGGAATGGGGCTATGGAAACATATTAGAAGAGGATGGGGGGTTTTCCATCGACACACTAGACTGCAATTGGGGACAGGTTTCAAGATCAGATTTTGGAAGGATGCCTGGTGTAGCAACTGTGTGCTACAAGATCTGTTTCCTACTCTTTTCTTGATTGCAAATGCCAAAGAGGCCACAGTGGCGGAAGTTATGGAAGTCTCAGGTAGGAGCATCTACTGGAACATCAACTTCAACCGAGCGGCACAGGATTGGGAGATGGGGAGTTTGGTAGATTTCTATCGTCTCTTGTACTCGTGTCACCCTAATATCCAGCATGAAGATGATTTGTGGTGGAGTCCGGAAAGTAAAGGAGTTTTTACTGTTCGCTCCTTCTATAAGGTTCTCACAACAGTTCCTGAGATACAGTTTCCATGGAGAAAGCTATGGCGTCATAAGGCTCCTCCTAAAGCTTCTTTTTTTGTGTGGACAACGTCATTGGGCAAGATTCTCACCACGGATAATCTGAGAAAAAGGAGGATAATCATTGCCGATTGGTGTTGTATGTGTAAAAATAGGGGTGAGTCGGTGAATCATTTACTTTTACACTGCGAGGTAGCCAAGAATCTTTGGGATGAGGTGTTTAAAAGAATGGATTTAGCATGGGTTATGCCGGAAACTGTGTTGGATGTATTGGCTTGCTGGACTTCAATTAGAGGTGTTAGACAGATTAAAGCGGTCTGGAAGATGATCCCCATCTGTATTATGTGGTGTTTATGGCAAGAGCGCAATGGGAGGATTTTTGAAGACAGAGAGATCCTTGGCGGAGCTAAAACTATTATTTTTTAGGACTCTTTGTACTTGGGCCATTGCTGTGGATTTTAATGGCATGGACTTTCATGATTTCTTAGCTTGTAATGTCCCTACATAATTAGGGCTTTTCTATCTCTGTAATTGACATTTGGTGTTTTAATAAATTTTATTTTACTTATAAAAATTTTTTTTTTGATTCAAGTTCCTTTCTAAAATTGCTTTTCTTCTTTTTATAGCTCATTTCTAGTGTTATGGTCTTTGAGATTAGTAAAATCAGGGGTTGAACTGGATCTTTCTCTTGTCTTGTAATTAGTCTTTTCAGTTCTAATGTGCATGGAACCAAAACCCTTACATATTAAGGTTATGCTGGTTCATCTACATGTCTTACTCTATAATTCTGTTCTATAATCTAATTAAGTTTTGTTCATGTAGGTGTCTGCTGAAAAGAAGTCTGATATGGGGAAGGAAAATGTTGCTAAAGAAGAACAATCAGGAAAGAAATCCTCAAAGAAGGGACATAAAACGGCATCACTATCAAGACCTGTGAGTTTGCAGTGGTTATACATCATTTATTAAATTTTTGTTCCAAATATCATTATGATGGGCTGTCTTTGTAGGTAATTTGCATATGTAATGACCTATATGCGCCTGCCTTAAGAACATTGCGTCAGGTAGCAAAGTAAGTTTCTCTTGCTATCGATTTATGCACAATAAAATTGGTTAAATAAGAAAGCTGTAATACTAGAGTATAATGCTTCCTTTTACTTCCATTTGATTATTATCAAAACAATGGTGCATTTTTAGAGCAAAACTGACTTTCTTTAACTTTTTTTTTTTGGGGGGGGGGGGGGGGGGGGTTAATGAACTGTAAATCTAACATGGGTGCAGATTAATACTTTGTTGTGCATGGACAAATGTTACATAGTTACATCTCAGGATTTTTATAATTGTACAGATAACATTTCATGGATTTTCTCAATTATTAAGCTTATTTAAGTTATCAAATTTAGCAAATAAAAATTAATAAAGATTTTATTTAACAGGAAGTCTAGACTTCAATCCTACCAAGTGTGGAGTATTGTCTCTTCCATGTACGATGTAGTTAACTGTTATTCAAACCTTCAGCTGTGATTTTGTGGATATAATGCTTATCATATAAACAATAAAAAAGAAAAAAGGGTCGGGGTGGGGATAATCACTTTAGTTCTTTCGTGTCCCTTTCTCCTTTGCCTTCTTAATCCTCTTTTTTTCCCTCTATGAACCCTAAAACCAATATTTTTTTTTGATAAGTAAGAAATTTTATTGATATTGAAATAGTCATAGCCCAAGTACACAGGAAGTATACATGTGGTTACACCTAGTTAGGAGTTAGAAACGGATACAAGGAAATCATGAAAGTTGAGACCATTAGAGTCTATAACAATGGCCCACATAAATAAAGTCTTCCAAAAAAAAAAAACTCTTAAACTCTTCCAAGGAGTGCTCTCGATCCTCAAAATTTCGGTCATTCATTTCCCTCCAAATGCACCAAAGTAGACAAATGGGACACATCTTCCACACAGCTGCAATCTGGGGTATCCCCTTGATCCCTCTCCAACTAGCTAGTAGGTCAACCACCCTCCTTGGTGTAACTCATGTTAATCCTATTTTGCTGGAAAAGTAATTCCATGAGGCCCTTGCAAACTCACAATGTAGAAGTAAATGATCCACTGTTTCGCCACTATTTCTGCACATACAACACCAATCAATAAGGATAAACCCACATTTTCTTAGGTTGCCAATGGTCAGGATCTTCCCTAAGGATGCAGTCTAAACAAAAAATGCTACCTGAAGAGGTGCTTTACTCCAAATGCTCTTCCAAAGAAAGTGATTACTAGCTTGAGTAGTGAGAACCTCATAGAAAGAGTGTACAAAAGATTTTCCTTTACTAGAAGGAGACCAAACAAACTAATCCACTACTGTATCATCAGTTCCAATGGTGTATAACAAGTTAAAGAATTCAGCAAGGACACCAACCTCCTAATATGTGCCTTCTAAAACCAATATTAGAATCACAATAGGGTAATTATACCTTGGAGAATCTCACGAAAGCCCATGTTTTATGGAATAGTAGCTGGAGTTATTTTTGTTTATAGGTAATCAAGAATTTTATTCATAAGAACAGGCGGCATAGCCCAAGTACACAAGTATATATGAGAAATTACCTAACTAGGGTTTACAACCGAAAGTAGAAAATCATGGACATTTAGACCATTTAAATCAAGGATCCCCTGCCCATAAGAACAAGGTTTTAAAGAAGATAACTTTAAGCTTCTATCATTTCGCTCTTGCCAAATGCACCAACACATACATATAGAGGTCATCTTCCATATTGTTGAGGATTGCCTTGGAGTCCTCTCTAGTTTGTTAGAAAATCCACCAACCTACGGGGCATGACCCATAATAGTCCCATTCGCACAAAAAAACCATCCCGCAAAAAAACCATCCCACAAGGTCCTGGCCACCTCACAATGTAGAAGCAGGTGATCCACTGATTCCCAATTCTTCTTACATATGCAGCACCAGTCCAACACCATTACTCTACATTTCCTCAAATTGTTTGTAGTAAGAATCTTGTCTAGCGAGGATGTCCAAACAAAAAAAGTTGCTTTTAGAGGGCTTTTGTCTTCCATATATTCCTCCATGGAAAAGGTGTCGTGCCTTGGCTAGTTAGAACTTGGTAGAACGATCTAACTATGAATCTAATTTTCTTGGAGGGGGTTCAACTGATCTTATCTATGGTGTCCTCAGTCACCCTGGTGGAATATGGTAAGGCAAAGAGCTCGGTGATAACCTCCAACTCCCAATTTTGTGCTACCCTAATGAAGTCTAAATTTTATTGAGGGGAGCCACGAAAGAATAACAAGGGATCAGATACTGAAGCATCCTTTGCCTGGACAAGGTAAAAAATGCTAGGGAATGTTTCTTTGAGGCTTTGTTCACCACACAATTTGTTATGCTAAAATTTGACTTGAGAACCATCACCTACTTCAATATATATGGCTTAGGAAAGTCTCCCACCCTTTTCTATTGTGTTTCCACAAACCCACTTCATATGGTCTACGTACCATATTTGAGCACCATTCTTTCCAAGACTTCCCAAACATCGAATCTATAACTGACTTCCATAGGGCCCCCTTTCTTGTTGGTACTGCCACAACCATTTACTGAATCTATAATTGACTTCCATATACTCCAGTAGCTGGAGTCATGCCAATGTCTTCTAGTGATTTGTTAACAGTTTCTTTACTTCTTTAGATATGAGATGTTTGAAGCTTCATGGAACATTTTGATTTGGTTTGAATGGGATTGGGCTTATTCTTTTTTTGAATGAGGTTGGGTGTTGAATAGTTGAGTTTGTGTTGTAGTCTTTTGGTAAATGGTCATGCTCTTCATGACAATCCATAGAATGGGCTTTTTTGTTGAATGTTGTGTTGATTTACATTGGCATATGGTGCAATATGAATTAATTTCTTGTCATCCCGGTTTAAATTTGATCAATTTGACCACGTAACCATACAATTTCAGAACAAACAGTAGACATGACACGATACTCAGCCTCAGTAGATGATTTAGAAACACGATCTTGTTTCTTAAATCTCCAAGAAATTAAGGCATCACCCAAAAATATACACCAACCAGTAATAGATCAACGCGTATTCGGACACCCAGCCTAATCAGCATCACTGTAGGCAACAAGTTGAAGAGATGAGTTTGTAGGAAAGAATAATCCATGAGTAGGCAACACTAGAAGATAGCGGATAATGCGACGAACTGCAACAATATGAAGGTGCCGAGGAGAAGACATAAACTGGCTGACCTGATGAATGACATATGAGATGTCCGGTCGAGTAGTGGTCAAGTAGATAAGACTCCCAAACAAGTGCCGATAGAGAGTATGATCATCCAGAAGATCCCCTTCATCTTTCCTGTATTTGACATTTACCTCCATAGGTGTATCAACAGAAGAAGTGTCCTCCAAACCAGCCAAGGTGATAAGATCTTGAATATACTTATGCTGGTTCAAGAAAATACCATTGGCCCGATGATGAACCTCCAGTCCCAAGAAATATGTGAGCTGGCCAAGATCTTTCATATGGAAAGTTGCATGTAACATCTTCTGAAGGTTATTAATCAAACCACAGTTAGTGCCAGTAATGAGAATATCATCCACATAAACAAAGAGAAGAACTATACCCGAATCAGATGTGTGGAAAAAAAGTGAGGAATCATACTGACTTTGTGTAAGGTTGAAGGTAAGAAGTGTACTACAAAACTTCTCAAACCAGACTCGGGGAGCCTGCTTGAGCCTGTACAGAGAACGCCTCAGCTTACAAACATCATGAGGAGAAGAAGTAGTCATACCAGATGGAAGCTTCATGTAGATCTCTTCTTGGAGATTACCATGAAGAAGTGCGTTATTCACATCCATCTGATGTAGTTGCCACGACTGTGAAGCGGCAATTGCTAAGATGGTTCGAACCGTGGTCATTTTGGCAACATGAGCAAATGTCTCCTCATAGTCAATCCCATATTCCTGTTTGTTACCCAGAGCTACAAGGCGAGCTTTGTATCGGTCCAAAGACCCATCAGAACGAAGCTTTATAGAGAAAATCCATTTACTCCCAATGGGTTTGACTGTAGGAGGACAAGAAACAATATCCCAAGTATGATTCTCCTCAAGTGTTTGAAGTTTTGCTTGCATTGCAGTTTGCCAACACTCATGTTCCATAGCCTGTTTGTAGGAGGAAGGGGTGTAAATAGAGGATAAAGTAGTTACGAGAGAGACAGGGGATGAGAAACCATACCGATCAGGGGGTCGAGAAGGAGTAGACCTGCGAAGTGTGGTGGAAACAGGAGCAAGATCAGGCGCCGGGCCAATATCTGGAGGGGGCACAGATGAAGTGGAACCAGACTCATGACGACGACGTCGTTTATACATAAAATCAGGTTTAAATCTTTCCACAATCATTGGAGAATTAGAGAAGCTAGGCATAAGCGATAAAGATGAAGATGGCAACTCAACATGAGATGGAAAGAAATATTGATTTTCAAAGAAAACCACATTCCTAGAAACCCGTATACGACGGGCATGTGGATCATAACAAACATAATCCTTTTGAGGTATAGCATAACCAAGAAAAGCACACTTAACAGATTGAGCAGTAAGTTTATGTCGTTCATGAGCAGGAAGATGCACAAAACAAATACAACCAAATGCCCACAGATCAGAATATGACGGAGAATGACGAAACAACTTAAAGAAAGGAGAAACATGATGTAATGTAGGAGAAGGTAAGCGATTGATCAAATGAACTGAAGTAGAAAGCGCTTCACACCAAAAACGAGGAGGAACAGATGATTCAAGTAAAAGGGTTTTTACCACATCAAGAAGGTGATGATTTTTCCTCTCAGTAACACCATTTTGTTGCAGTGTCGAACGACAAGAGCGTTGAGAGATGATCCCTTTGCTTTGAAGAAAGTCCTGAAACTCATTAGACATGTATTCTCCCCCAGAATCAGAGCGCAAGCCCTTGATGCTGGTAGAGAATTGAGTCTCAAGAAGTGTAAGAAAGCGCTTAAATACTGAAAACACTTCGGCCTTAGTTCGTAGGAAGTATACCCAAGTAAAGCGACTAAAGTCATCAATGAAAGTAACAAAGAACTCATTGACAATTAATAAGTTGAGAAAACGTGGCCTCCTTATTATGGGTTGGTGATTCATGTGCAAAAGGAATGGAGAATTTGTGGAACAGAGAATCTGTGGATAACCTACTTCTACATTGCGAAGTGGCAAAGGTTCTATGGGACGCGAATTTTTAATAGGATTGGTATGGCTTGGGCAATGCTTAGGAGGGTGGTGGATCTTCTAGCTTGTTGAAGAGGTCTTTAGGGTAATTGCCAAATTGGTGCCATTTGGAAGATGGTTCCCTATGTCTTATGTGGTGTATTTGGCTTGAGAGGAACGGTCATTTTGAAAATGGAGAACTCTCGTTGGGAGGGGTTAGAGATCTTTTCTTCCATACGTTATTTCTTTGGGCTTCGGCTATTGAATTGGATGGGACTTGCTTTCATGATTTCTTAGTTGCTTTTTCTAGTGCTTAGCTTGTAATTAAGTGTTTTCTCTTGTATACTCCGTGTGCTTGCGTTATGCCTATTTACGTGGTTTAATAAATTTAAGCGGTTTCTCGTCATATTTAGAAAAGAAACTTTTTCCTAGCTAGCTTCTGTTCCTTACGGTACTTGCATGAGTTCCATGATTATGATGGATATGGGTCTGTTTGCTAAGTAGGTATAGTTTCCTTTTTAAATGAGTGTAACCTTGATTTGTTGCATTTCTAACATGCCTTGAATTGGGATTTGGTTATCCACCATGTAGTTTTTCTGTGGTGAAAAAAGAAGTATAAAAAACCTAAGAGGATGGGAGAAGGCTACAGCTTAATTACTGCATAAACAATAGACTTTACAAGGTGGGTTCATCGGTTCTTGTAGGACACTTGGCCCTGCACTATGGATTTGTATTGTCTTCAGATTAAATATCATTACTTGCAAACTTTTGCTTTCTTTGATCTAGTACACTTATCAAATTTTTATATAGAATGTGCAAGTTTTTGTCCTTTATAATATCATTTTTAGGTGGGATTAAGATCTAAAAGTATTAAGAAAGGCAGATAAAAAGTTTGGCTTATAAAAAACACAGAAGAGAAAAGAAGAGAGTTCATGAGAAGTTGGGTTATCTTGATTGAGAAAGAAAAAATAATAAAAAAGGAAGAGAAAATTTTTTAACAGAAAAAATAAAAAAGAAAGAAGGGGAAAAAAAAAAAAAAAACAAAAAAGGCACCCACCCTTGGGTGGGTGATGAATCCAAATTTCGAATCAGAATCAAATACTCAGGCAGTTGATTCATCTCTACCAGCACCACCTCCATCTCAAGTTCCACTGGTTCCTCCACAGCTAACTGGTGTAAAATCCATTGTTTTGCCGAAACTTCTAGAGACCAGAACTATAGAAAGCATTTCTATAACCGTTGAAGCCTATAGATTCAAATTCCTTGTTTTCAGTGAATATGAACATATTACCCAGATTCAAGAACCAAGTGATGCCTGTAAGAATGAACTCTACACCCACATCCACATATAAGCCTATAACATATGTACAATTATTCACCTTGTTTCCGATTAACATATACATGTAAGATGCAAATAAGGAACAACCCATTAACACAAAACGAACTACACAAGCAAAGTCTCATAGGTACTAGATGAGAAGCCTCTAATAGAACACTGGGCTCTTGAGGTACATGGTAACCCTTGAAGCCCATTGAGGAAAAAGACGTTGATGCATCCTGTGGGCACCATTGAAATCCCTAATCTCTTTGAGCAAATATGTGAGCAGCGTGATTTGGTGGACCAAATCAGTGCAGTCCTTCCTCCGCCCCCCTTGGTCACCCTAGGCCTCCCTCTTGGTGAGGTGGGTTGAAGGAGAGGCTTGAGGGTGAAGGATGCCCTCTACTCCACCCCCTCTTTTAATTTTTTCGTCCTTTTTTTCCCTTTTTAGTGGCCTGACATGTAAAATTGCACATCAGGCACAAATCTCTTCATTAGGATTCTTTTACTTGTATTATTTATTGTTTTAAGCAAGCCTTGGGTCTTGGACTGTGTAGGCTGAACGGACATATTAGGGTATAAAGCTTTGTTGGTGCTGATTGGTTTGGTTTTTCTTATAGATTGGAGGTTTATTCCTGGTTGGCAGGAAATTTGGTTACATGGAAGAGAAAGAAGCATAAGGTAGTAGCAAGAATTGGTGCAGAAGCCATGAATAGGGTGATGACTCACCCCTTTATTGAGTTAACATGGCCGTTTAAATTTTCTTCAGAAGATTTGTGATAATTAAGCCCCAATTTATGTTGTCTCCAATCTTAATATTTCATGATAGAACCATTTTAAATAGAAAGAGACATCATTTGTGAAGTCTGAACATCAACTTGTAGATATGTTTACAAAGTCTTTGGGTTGTATTCAATTAGAACTTTTTTTTTTTTTTTATTGACACCGGGTGTTCGAGTCTACTCCGAGAACAAAATCTCGACTAATTCTAGAGGTGCACAGGCTCTCGACTTATTTTTCATAGTTGGGCGTATGTGATACGTATATTCCCCATTTAAGGGGGAGTGAGAATATAAGGTGGATGGCGTTATTATAATAAAGTAGAGGCTAAAGAGTATAGTAGTCTATTGTAACAATTTTTTAATTCTTTGTAATTGAACCATGTGAGGTTCTCGGTAAACCTTATTCTCAACAACAAGCAAAGTTCTCAATTGTAGGTTCCCATTGTCTCCTTAGTTTCCAATTAGAGCAAGGCAAGGTTGGATGTGCTCCATAATATTCCTAGTTTTTTCATAGGGGTTAAATGTTGTATGATAAGTTGGTTGTTAGTCAATTGGGGAGTGATTCTGGGAAGCAGCTTCAGGTGGATTTAGATGAGGATGATTTTATAGATCCAGGTCTATAGATGGAGATATATGAGGGTGAAGGTCATGATGAGGATGTGGGTAGCTTGACTCTTCGTACTATGCCACCTCATTCATCTAATTTGTTTGCATCGGATTAGGTTTTAAAGAAGGTTGAAGAAGTTCAGGCATGTGTATGGATTTCTTGTGTGGGTTTTGAAGAGCAGTTTAAGGCTCTTCTTGTGGCTATTGAAGCTGGTCGAGCTTCGTGTTTGAAGTCTAATTCTAAGAAGGAAAGGGAGTTAAGAAGGTTAGAATGTTCAATCAATTATGCTTCTAAGGAAGGTAGTGTTGGTAGGGATAGATCAAAAGGGAGGGTGTCTTTTGTTTCTCATGAAGCGTAAGATTCTTTCTTGGAATGTGAGGGGGATTAATGATGTCAATAAGAGTTTTTGTACAAGGGCGCTCCTTCGGAATTGGAAGATTGATATTGTTTGTCTACAAGAAATGAAGTTGGGTTTAGTTGATAGAAGTATTATTAGTAGTTTGTGGGGATGTTCATTTGTGGGTTGGGCTTATTTGGCTTCCTCGGGTGCGTCAGTGGTGTCCTTGTATTGTGGGATACTAGAGTGGTGGAGTTGATGGAGGAGTGTATTGGGCAATTCATTGTGGCTTGTTCTTTTAAAAATATTGAAGATGGGTAGAAGTGGGCTTTTGCGGGAGTATATGGGCCAAATTTGGACAGGGATAGATGTTACGTGTGGGAGGAATTGATGAGTTTGTATTATTTGTGGGATTTGCCTTGGTGTATGTGCAGGGACTTCAACATAACTCGTTTCCCTAGCGAGTGTTTAGGAGATGCTGGTAGGTTGGCGGCTATGGAAGAATGTTCAGAGTTTATCATTGATTTTGACCTTTTGGATCTTCCCCTTGTTGGGGGAGCATTCACTTGGTCAAATAGTAGGAGCTGGTCGAGATTGAATAGATTTCTTGTTTCTTCTTAATGGGAGACTCATTTTCCTGAGCTATGTCAGAAGAGGATGCCCCTTGTTAGTTCAGATCATTTCCCTATTTTGCTAGATTGTGAAGGTATACATGGGGGTAGAAGGTATTTTAAGTTTGAAAATATGTGGCTTGGTGCTGTAGGGTTTGAGGAGATGGTTAGGAGTTGGTGGAATTCGTATCAGTTTTCGGGAACTCCTAGTTTTATCTTTGCAAGCAAACTGAAGGCATTGAAGAATGGTGTAAAGAATTGGGCTTTTGCGGGAGTATATGGGCCAAATTTGGACAGGGATAGATGTTACGTGTGGGAGGAATTGATGAGTTTGTATTATTTGTGGGATTTGCCTTGGTGTATGTGCAGGGACTTCAACATAACTCGTTTCCCTAGCGAGTGTTTAGGAGATGCTGGTAGGTTGGCGGCTATGGAAGAATGTTCAGAGTTTATCATTGATTTTGACCTTTTGGATCTTCCCCTTGTTGGGGGAGCATTCACTTGGTCAAATAGTAGGAGCTGGTCGAGATTGAATAGATTTCTTGTTTCTTCTTAATGGGAGACTCATTTTCCTGAGCTATGTCAGAAGAGGATGCCCCTTGTTAGTTCAGATCATTTCCCTATTTTGCTAGATTGTGAAGGTATACATGGGGGTAGAAGGTATTTTAAGTTTGAAAATATGTGGCTTGGTGCTGTAGGGTTTGAGGAGATGGTTAGGAGTTGGTGGAATTCGTATCAGTTTTCGGGAACTCCTAGTTTTATCTTTGCAAGCAAACTGAAGGCATTGAAGAATGATGTAAAGAATTGGAACGTTGAAGTTTTTGGGAATGTGGATAATCAGAAAAAATCTCTATTGGAGGAGTTGAATGTTTTGGAGGATGGGGACGAGTTTGAGGTTATGGAGGAGGAGGCAATGCTGAGGAAAAAAGAGGTGGTGAAAGAGCTTGAAAAGATTTTGTTGAGGGAAAAGATTTCTTGGAGGCAAAAGTCGAGGGCCCTTTGGTTGAAAGAGGGGGATAGATGTACAAAATCTTTTCGTAGATTGGCTAATTCACATAGGCGTAGTAATGCTATTGAGATGCTTCATTGTGATGATAATGTGCTTACATCTCCATCTGTAATTCAGGAACATATTGTGCAGTTTTATGAAGCTTTATTAATCGAGACGGCTGATTGGCGACCTAAATTTGATGGATTGGTTTTTGATTCATTGGATTCTATTTCTGCAAGCTGGTTGGAGAGACCATTTGAGGAGAATGAGGTGGTGGTTTGTGGAATGGTAAAAGATAAAGCCCTTGGCCCGGATGGTTTTTCTATGGGTTTTTTTCAAGTTTGTTGGGATGTTGTGAAAACCGATGTGATGCGGGTTTTTCAGGAATTTTTCACTTATTAGAAGTTTGAGAAGTCCCTTAATGCCACATTCATTGCTCTTATTTCTAAAATAGCCGGGGCCTCTAAGTTGAAGGATTTTCGCCCTATTAGCTTGGTGGGTGGTGTTTATAAGATAATCTCAAAGGTACTTGCCAATAGGTTGAGTATGGTGATGGAAAAAATTATTTCTAAGTCCCAAAATGCTTTTGTTCAGGGTAGGCAAATTCTTGATTCTGTGCTAATGAATGTCTAGACAGCGCTTGAGGGAAGGGGTTCCTGGTGTCATTTGTAAGCTGGATATGGAGAAGGCGTATAGTCATGGGAATTGAGATTTTCTTTTTTACATGCTTGGGAGATGTGGATTTTGGGGGGAGGTGGTGTGGATGGATTAGACATTGCGTCTCTACTGCTTGGTTTTCAGTGTTAGTTAATGGGAGTCCTTGTGGTTTTTTTCATAGTTCTCGTGGTTTGCTATTATCATGGAAGCTTTGAGCCAAATGTTGGAGGCTGCTATAAGAGGGGGGGGGGGGGATTTCTTTCTGGGTTTAAGGTGGGAAATGCTCATAATAGTTTTATTACCATTTCTCACCTTTTATTTGCAGATGACTATTATTTTTTGTAATGCTGATCGTGGACAGATTCAAGCCGTAAGGGCTGTTTATTATGTTTTGAAGCTGTATCAGGTCTGAAGGTGAATTTGGGTAAGTCGGAGATGGTTCCTGTGGGGGAGGTGCGGAGTATTAATTGCTTAGCAGAGTTGTTGGGATGTGAAGTTGCTGCTTTACCATTGAAGTATCTTGGTCTTCCATTGGGGGCGTCTTTCAAGGCGAAGTCTATTTGGGATGGGGTAGTGGAGAAGATTGAGAAAAGGTTGGTGGGTAGGAAGTGGCTTTATTTATCAAAAGGGGGTAGAATAACTCATTAAAAGTACTATTTCTAATCTTCCAACTTACCATCTTTCTTTATTTCCATTGCCAATAGAGGTGGGAAAACGGATTGCGAAATTATTTCGTAGATTTTTGTGGGATGGTATGGGTGAGGAGATGAAGATTCATCTTGTTAGTTGGGAAAAAGTTTGCTCTCCTATTTCAAATGGAGGTTTGGGGATTCGGAATTTGAGTAGTTTTAACAAGGTGTTGTTGGGAAAATGGTTTTGGAGGTATCAAGTAGAAGGGGTGTCATTGTGGAGGGAGGTTTTAGATCGGAAATATGATTGAGTGGGGGGGGGGGGGGTTGTTATAAGGAGGTTAAGGGGACCTATGGAGTGAGTCTTTGGAAATTTATTAGAAAGGTATGGGAGAACTTTGTAAAACTTACAAATTTTGTTGTTGGTGAGGGTACAAGGGTCCGATTTTGGCGTGATACTTGGTGTGGTGATCGGGCTCTTTGTAGTGTGTTCCATGCTATTTTTTGTATAGCATCTAATCGGCTTGCATCTGTTGCTGATCTGACAGTAAATTCTAATGGAATTTTGCAGTTGGATGTTGGTTTTACTAGAGCTGTTCAGGATTGGGAACTTGATGAGGTGTCTGATTTTTTCTGCTTCCTTTATTCCCTGCGGGTTGGGGGTGATGAGAGGGATAAAATGATATGGAAGCATACGGGCAGCAAAAAATTCTCAGTACGGTCTTACTATTAAGGTATTGACTGTTCAGCAGAGTGATTCTTTTCCTTGGAAGTGCATTGGAGGTCTCATGTGCCTTTGAAAGTTGTATTTTTCATTTGGACATCATTACTTGGAAATATTTTGACGATTGATAATCTGAGAAAGAGGGGTTTTGTTATTATGGAGTGGTGTTTTATGTGTAAGAAGTATGGGGAATCGGTGGATCATTTACTTTTGCATTGTGAGGTGGCAAAGGCATTATGGGATGGTGTTTTTAGAAGAGTTGGACTGGTTTGGGTGATGCCGAGGACAGTAGTGGATTTGTTTGCGTGCTGGATGGGGCTTCGTAGTTCTAAACAAGTGGTTGTGGCGTGGAAGATGGTTCCTTTGTGTCTCGTGGTGTATTTGGTGGGAAAGGAATGAGCAATGCTTTAATGATAAGGAGCGCACCTTGGAGGAAATCTGGAAATTCTTTGTATTTACTTTATTACAATGGTTTTCTGCTATAAGACTTGATGGAGCTTCTGCTCATGATTTTCTGTTTTCTTCTTCTTTGTCTTTATAGAATGTAAGTAGGTGTTTTCAACCCCTAGGGGTTGGTTCAAGTGGTAAAGATCTTGGGCTTGGGGGTATGCTCTCCCCAGGCCTAAGGTTCAAATCTCCTTGGGTGCAAATAATCTCTAGGGGCCATCCGACTGTGGGATTTTTCCCTTAAATTACCTGAGGTGCACTTGTGGGAAACTCTTTGCCGAGGGTCCGTGCACCCCCGGGATTAGTCGGGATGCTGTTCCTGGACACCTGGTGCCAATTAAAAAAAAGAATGTAACTAGGTGTTTTCTTTTGTATACTTCATGTGTATGTGGGCTTCGCCTATTACATTCGTTCAATAAAATTTCATTTTACTTATATAAAAAAAAAATGTTGTTGAGATTTGATTCTGGTTGTGGTTGATTGAAAAATGGAGATAATGCTTTAAATTGTTACAAATTCATTCAAGGGCTCTCTGTCTCTCATTTTAATAATATCAGTAACAATATCAACTAGTTTAAGTGATTCCCTTGTTAGGCTTTTAATACTTTTGCTTATTTCTGTACATCTTTGTTGTGCTGTTTGTGGATAATGTATTGTTCAATTTATACACAATACCCAAATGGGGCTTTAATAAATTTTTTATCATATATCCAGAATTCTTGTGCAATTATGTTTGCTTGCTTGACAATGCATACTTGTCTTCTTACAGGGTTCATATATTTGTTCGTCCAACAGCTAGCCGTGTGGTAAGCAGGTGACAATCTACCTAAGTTATGATTTAATGTGATACGGTAATATAATTCTATCGATTATTGTTTACCGGGCTTGAATCCTAACTCATTGGGATTGGATACATGAATCATGCTTTACCATACAATCCTATCTAATGCCATTCTATTTCATTTTTGACAATCATGTCTTTCCCTTTTCTCATTACTTTTACCCATGTTATTTTTTTTTACTTGAGTGGTGCTAGTGTGACTTTTGTTCATATACCTTGATTTCCTATTCAATCTCTCTTGTTGTTACTTATTTATCTTAACTATGTGTTAGAGTCGAGTTGGCTTCTAACAATTCTAATGATTGTTTTTCGATAAGTAGGATAAGTTCCCTTCTAATGATTTTGTCCCTTGGTTATATATCATTCTATCTTTAGTTCACCGAACAATAGTTACTCTCTCTAAAAAAGGAAGGGGAAAAACTGACTTTTTGTTTACTTTTTCTTGGTATATATTTTGTAGCAGTAACTAAATAGTTGAATATTGTATATGAACTACATTACTTCACTTATTGACCCCTGATTTGTTAGATTTCTTTTCATTTAGATTGGGTGAAAAACTATTTTGCATGTTAGACCTTGTTTGTACCCGCATATCTGATAACTATTCTGATTCTGTTTCACAAATGTCATATCTGTTCTCTTCTTTGATTCTGAACATTTTCTGATATGTGGTTATTACAGGCTCAAATATATTTGTAACAAGGAGGGAATGAAAACGAGTTCCATTGCACTCACTGCACTTGCAGAATATACAGGTGAGTCATATCTCCTCATATCTATTTGATCCCCCAAGATATTCATATTGCCAATGGTACAAAATCAATTTTCAAAGTCATATTGGTTGGTGTACTGTTTGTTGTCTTGTTAGATCCCCTTATTGTGTTTCAAAGCTCTATGCCTATTCCCTCCAGCCTTCTTGTTTTCATTCTTTTTTGTTTTCTAACAGAGTGTGATATACGCTCGTGCTTGAATACTCTTCAATTCCTCAACAAGAAGAACGAAACACTGAGCGTGGTAAGAATTTAATGTGATTTCGCTCCTCTGAACTAATTGTCAAATCGGAGGGTTTGCTAGACTCTACAATCTTAATTAAATCCTAAGATTTACATTCTTCTTTGGGGTGGTTGTGCTGATTGGAGAAATAAGTTGCCTGTGCAGGAGGTAATTATCCTTCTAGGATTACCTGATTTGGATAATGGAAAAAGGAAGTCAATGTTTTCTGCAGCACTTTTATTGGGCTTAGTTTGTGAAGTGTTATGCTGGTGTTGGGTCTAATACCAAGCACTTCAGTTTAGGAAAACAAGTATTGATAATTATTAAATATGGTATTTTTCACTGAAGCCAAGTTCTTGTGGAAGAGAGAATACTTGGACTGAACAAGGATTCATCTATCAGACCGTGGTTGATTTTCATATCTATACCTCCTGACATTTTTTGTTGAGCATCTCACTAGCTCCCCCCAGATTTTATCACCTTAAAAGTCTCAGTTTGGAGGTTTTTTTTTCGTTGTTTGTGTTTTTTGTTGTTGTTGTTGTTGTTGGGGCAGGGCTTTTAAAACTTTGCTTAATATTGAGACTTATATATTTGGTATTTTCAATAGCGTAAGAGCATTTTGGTTGAGCAATTAATGCTGGTTAAGTTATTAGCATGCTTTACTGGCTCTCAGTTGGAGATCGGTTCTCAAGTAGTTGGCCGGAAGGACATTTCTAGAAGTGCGTTTGATATCTGGAAGGAGGTAATCCAGAAATACATTCCATAACATGTTTCTAGCTACCTACAATTCATTGCAACCATTTTTTTTTTACTGAGGATTCTATTATATTTAGGTTTTTCAAAGGAGACAACTGAAGCGGGAGATAAAATCTAATAATAGTTCCAACCGTAAGTGCAATGAGTTTGACCTTCTTCACTCCCTCATATCTAACCGGTATGTAGCTACTTCCTGTTGACATCATTTTGTCCTTCTTATGTTTTAAAACAAACCCTTTTGCTTAAGTGTCATTGACTATGCAGTGGTGACTATGATTTGATATTCGATGGGATCCATGAAAACGTTTTGCATCTCAATTATCATGATCCACTGATGCAAAAGACTGTAAGATTACGTCAGTTATAGATGGTTACTTGATATATCTATTGAATATTAGGCTTTTAAATCTGTTTTATAAGAAGGCATATGACTTTTGTACTCATTTTATGTGAAGGTGAAGTGCTTAAATAGCCTTGGTATTTCTGATATGATGCACCAACATATCTTGCACACGCAGCATATGGCTCTTCTTGGTAACGACGTTCATGACCTATCATTGTTACCTTCCACTACTGAGTATAATTTCAATTAGATTATTATCGAATTTTGTCTTTTCTGCAGTTTATCTGCCCCCTAGTGTAATCTCTGTGCATCATCTAGTAGCCCAAGTTCAAAAACCTAGCATCGAATGGCCCAAGTCATATCAAAGGTATCTATATCTCTGAACAGCTTTATGAAAAACATTGCCTTTACCATTTCTTACTAATACATCTATACAAATCTTTAGATACCGAACAATGTGGTTGGAAAAGATGGAGTCTGTAAGGTCTTGGCACTACAAAATTCCACCTAATATTTCAAGGCACATGTCAATTAAGTCTTTTGTAGAAGACTTGATTTCTCCATTATTGCATATTCTGTCACCACCAACTCTAAGACCGGTAATGTACTTGTATTTTGTTATTCTTCCTTTCTTTTGGTTATTCCATTTATTTTCCTTTCTTCTTAACCTTGACCGCACCTAAT
The DNA here is from genome assembly GCA_022457165.1 of Juglans mandshurica. Classification (NCBI taxonomy): domain Eukaryota; kingdom Viridiplantae; phylum Streptophyta; class Magnoliopsida; order Fagales; family Juglandaceae; genus Juglans; species Juglans mandshurica. Next base: position 30,966,893 of record CM039619.1, on the reverse strand, counting down.
ATTTGCAATCATTTATCACTTCTAGAGACCTAATGTTTACTCTATGGTTGTGTCTCTAGTTCGGACCGGACCCATTTTTTCAGTCCACCAAAAGTCCGGACCGGACCGATAAGGCTTTTGGACCGGTAGCTTTGGTTCGGTCTGGTCGTCCTTATCAGGGTGTTTCAATCCGGGTCATATATTTTTTTTTTTCAAGTTTTTGACAAAAGATCATATAAAATAATAAAAAAACGAAGTGAATGATATAATCTAAGTTGTCTAAGTATATACTTAACTAGTTAAGTATTTTAATTAAGTATAATAAATTAATAATGTTAATTATATGTGCACTATCAATAATTAATAGTTAATACCTTGTTTTAAAATTCTTAACCTTTAACTTTTATATAATCTAAGCATAAATAATTAGGTTAGAAGTGAATTAAATAATTACTTATAATTAGTTAGAAAAATTAATTAATTACTTGCTTTTAATTTATATAACTACTTAAAAAAATTATAAAATATCATATAAAAAATTATTTAAAAACTTGTATATATTAAATTCGGTCGGTCCGAGGTGAAAAAATCCTAGAAAATTTAATTTCTTTACTTTCTTGGACCGAGACCAGTTGGTTCCTTAATCGGTCTGGTCTGGATCGATCGAAACCGGTCGGTCTGGTCAGTTTTCTCAGTCTGAAGGAAAAATCTTACACCCCTACTTATTACCATGGTTTCTCATGTGCTCTGATATCACTCTCAGGTGGCATTGCAGTTACTGTCAGAAAGAGAAAAGAATGAACTGGCTCAGTTGGTCAGCACAATGGTATCCTACGCAATAACATATAAGAATGTCAAATCTGATCCTCTGCCCATTAAATCGAGACACGAAGCAGCTTTGGAAGCCTCATCACTTTCTTTTGATCCTCCGATTAATGACTTTGTTGGCTTCAAGGTTTGAGTTGGTTACAGTTTATTGTACTCAAGAAAAGGGGTTAGAAATTGTTTCATTTTATATATTTATTAATCTTATAATCTGATCTGAACCATCTTTTTCTAACAATTGAAACAGGACTATAATTCTGGTCACTGTGTACTTGCTTTAGCCATGAAGCAGGTTTTGTTACACGAGGTGAGTCATGTATATTATTGAAGGTTATTTGAATTGTTCATTAATATTTTAAATCATCTGTTATGCGTACTGGTTCCATGCACCAGCTTAATTATGTTAAAAAAATCTCCCTTGACTTGGAGAACAAGGAACTATTTTGGTCCTTAAGATTTAAGAATGATTGTTGAACTTTGATGTGGGAACACCCTTGGCTTGGAGAACAAGGAACTATTATGGTCCTTAAGATTTAAGAATGAAGATCATTGAATTTTGATATGTTGGGATTTGTTCCCAGCAATTAAAGGACCATAAACTTTGAGATAGCTTGCATCATCTTTAAGATAGCTTTTTTCATAAAAGGTGTAGCATTTGAACGCAATGGTATCTTTTGATCCATTCTGCAGCTGAGGTTTATGTACCAGAATTCCCCATCCCCTCCCTTTCCTCTCCGAATTTGTTCCAAATAGGCATTCTAGCATTAGACCATGTAGCCTACTGAACATGTATCATCAAGGAAACTTATTTAGCACACTTTATGAACACCCCCACTACTTTGCCAGGCACACTCTGTCAGTGCCCTTTTTGAATGACATATTGAAGGCATGGACTTTGAGGCTAGGGAACTGTTTGAGTTATAACCTGTAATGATACAATTCGAGTAAGAACTAGTTAATGATACAATTCGAGCCCCATTGGAACATTATAAAGAGTAACAACTTCTCATTCCCAAGCAATGTAGGATCTCATACACCATCTATCCTTATAACTTATCAGAATGGGCCATTTGTAACACCCCAATGGAAGGCCTAAGCCATATGACTTATATTTCAAAAGAACTAGTCAATGATACAATTGGAGCCCCATTAGAATATTATAAAGAGCAAGAACTTATCAGTCCCAATCAATGTGGGATCCTATACACCACCTACCATTATCACTTATCAGAATGGGGTATCACATAATCAATCTCAAGGAGTTTGAGCTTTCAAGCCTGTGCCTAGGTGCATCTTTGATTAGGCTCATCTTAAGGTGTTCCTTGGGATTTGAACTAGTTCAAAGACTCCAATAACGAGTGTGAGGCTATATTGGTTTGCACCATTTTTGGAATCCTCGTGACAGTTTTAACAGCTGTTCTGTAATCTCTGGAATAATTAGTTAACTATTTGAAACACTAGTTCACCTCAATAAAGGTGTTGCCCTTTGATATGAACCTAACTAAAATTTTCTATACTTCTAGCCGCTTGCAATCTGAATCTGATGTCATGTAATGGGATTTTTATGTTTTCAGGTTGAAATGCAAAAGATCTTGCAAGTAAGCATCAGAAGATCCATGCACACAACCGATGGATGCATCAAGGAAAGGTTGGATTTTGTAAACATGGAAACCAGCAGAGCTCCAACTACCAACACTAATGATGTGCCAGCACGTGTTGAGAAAAACATTGAAAATGAAAAGAATATGTTAAATATGGGGCTATGTAATCCAAGTACTTCCAAAATTTCGTCAAACTTGGCTTCCAGTGAAAATGATGCAGCTGGTTTGAAACTAAAATCCCATGGAGATCAGAAAAAGCCTTTTCGTGGTTCTTCTAGTTTCTTTGACAGGTAGGCCTATGCTTTTTATTATAAATTCTATGCTATATTTATATAAAAAGAATCTATGCTATAAGTTGACAGGTAGACCTGTGTTGCTTTGTTTTACCGGTGCTATAAGCTAATAATTTCTGTTTTATTTTTTTATTATTTTACTTTTCTATTATAATCACTACTACTAAAATTTACTGCGTAATTCAGTGAAAAGTCTGATTCCAGCCATTTTCTGTCATTTCAGCCATTTAGAGCCGATTAGCAGTAGCTGCCTTTACAACAATGATTAATTAGATGAACCTATGTTTTGCTATGAAAGCATTAGCTTCTTTTATTCTTAGTAATAGTTTGGACGCTTCTTTTCATGACAAGTAAATTATCTCTCCATTACGTTTATGTTTTCTTTGTTGTTTGTCATGGGATTGGCTCATTAACACTTAGCACTTAGCTGATTTCGGCTGGAGAACAGAGTTTGATAAGGCTGCTTTTAATAATTTTGGTGAGAAAGCCTGTGTTGAGCCCATGCCCATCACTTAAATGCACTAGCTTATCTGCTAATGTATTTTTTTAGGTTCGTTCCCTTGGCTGTTTTGATCTTTAGATCAAATGCATACATATTACTTGATGGTTAGAATGCAAGCTCTTTTGTTGTTTTCAACTGCTTTATGAAATAGATTTCATGAAAAGAATAGTTCTGTTGTATCTAGCATTCGAAAGAGATCAATGGTTGGATGTTGACAAATAATGGATGACGATTAGAATATGCACTAATTAGCTCCAACATATCCTAAAACCAGGTTTAAGAAGTTGAGTAGTAAAGGATCTCAGACTACTGATATTGCTGTGAAGAAAGAAGTGACCTTGGAGAGAGATTTGCGTCCACTGCTATTTAAATTTAATGAGGTACATGATTTACTTGTACTTGAATTACTTTGTTTATTAAATGCAAATAATGCACATAATGTCAGTGAATACCCTGTTGTGGGTTTTTTCACATATGTTGGACCAAAACTAGATGACCGCTGGTTAAAAGAGGCATGATGCTCTTTTGAATTAATCTAGTGTGCATAGACATTTAATTGCCTCCCTTCATTTCAATTGTTTGATTTCTCTTTTTATCACTTCTAGTTGCATGTTGTAGTTTTTTTTCTTAATTAGGAATTTTCACGAACCTCCGGTCGTCCTTCAAGGTCTGTCAAAAATGTATAAGAAGTCATATCTTGTCCTTTGCTCAAACAAATGGTCCTCTCCATGCATGTTTGAAATGTTAAATTTCTTTTGTTTGATAAAAATTTAAAATCAAACCCAATTTGCATTATTTATAAATAGTAATTCTACATACAATTGTGGAGTGTGCAAGCACCGCACAATCCTTTTGAAAAAGAGTGGTCCATTATTAAAAAATTAATTTTTTTCATGTGAGTCCCTTATTTATTCACTTTTTTCAAAGAGATTGCGCATTCCACGATTGCAAATATAATTTCTCTTTATAAATATATTAAGAGAAGGGAAAAGATATATTCCACCCTTTAATTAACAGACATTTTACAATTTGCAACCCAAATTATCCAAACTGATATATTGCACCCTCAAACTAACAAAAAGTGAAACCCTCCATTAAGATCGACCATAAAAAACTGATACTTGAATTCTCTATCAATAACTGAAAAAATCTTCTCCAATTTTGGATAAAATAGGTAATTTGACACAAACGGTCGGATCTTAATGATGGGGAACTTTACTAGGCATAGTTTGTTGTGTAAAGTGTAAATTGCATGTTAGTTGAAGGGTGGAAAGATCAATGGTGCTCAGTTGTGATGTGGGTTCTGCCTTTGAAAATTAAATGGTGGCCAAGATGGGCATGATTGAGGGGATTAATGGGATTGAGGTTAGTAAATCTGATTGTGGCTAGTGAAAGATAGAGGGTATAGGTGTAGAATGCGAGGCATGATATTCATCTATCTTACTGAATTTTATTAAGTAAAGGATATTCTTTAGTTACCATTTGCTGCTCCTCACAACCATGCCATCTTAAGCGCTTTTGCAGCCAAAACTATGAAAAGCAAGTACACATCATGTCATCCTTTATGCGAGCAAGTACTTGTTTCTTTGAGTACCATTGATTTATTGATTTCACATGTTAGGAGCTCCTACATTTGACTTCCTTTGAGGGAAGTCTGGATTTCTAGAACCCGTTTTTGTTCACAATTAACATATAAATAATGATAGATTAGGAAAAAAAAAACATGCAAGTAATGATAATCTGAAGGGGATGCTCTCTATCAAATCCTTTCCTATTTTCGTGCAGGGTTTCACAAATGCTGTTAAAAGGCCAGTTCGAATTCGCGACTTTCTTCTGTGATGAATCTCAGTTCTTGTAAGAGATATGAAATCATTATTTTTCTTGCTTGTTAATAATATATGTATATATATAAATTAATTTCATTCCGTTGACTGGATGTCAAAATTTTCCTCTATTAATGTGACTAGTTGCACACCCTCACGATGGGTGGGAATTTTTTTTTTTTCCATTCTATTTTTCAATTTTATTCATATTCTGATACTGGAGTTGTCTGGAATGACCCTATTTGAATACTAATTGTAATTAATTAAAAATAGAGAAAAGAAAAAGAAGGATTATAGAAAGAAGGGAAATGATTTGTACATTTTTAGAGTAAGTCTTGTATATATGGATTTATAGAAAGAAGAAAAATAAAGTATGATTTGTACATTAATTAATATGAGATTTATATGGAAAAAAAATCAATTTAATAGTCTTTAGTCTTTTTTCAAAGGGAGTGTGACACTTGCATACTTTAGTACTGTATCTAGTATTATTAATTAATCTACATTATCTTTCAACTGTTTTTGAACTTAAAGCAACCAAATTTATAAGCATTTAAGATGGGAATGGATAATTAGGCTTAACAGGAGTATAGCTCCTAGCCTCCTGCATCAGAAATTATATGGGTTATAGGTTTGGTTACAGATAAATTCACTTGGGAGTCTATGTAAACCAGCACTCTGCTTGGGATGTTGCGGGGGTTGATTGTAAGGTCCCCAGCTCCTAACTTTTGGACCTTGAAAAATGTATATATATATATAATAAATACTTCCCGAGAAAATAGCGTATCAAATTCGATCGTGCTATTGGTAAAAGCTGAAAAGTTGGGCTGCTCTGAGTCCGCAAATCCAATGAGCATACTCGTTACATATGTCAAACAAGTGCATGGTTAGAAGCAGATTTAATTTAGGATTTTATAACCGAGCTTTGGCGGGTGTTACTTCCTGGATGGATTCTGTTTGTATGGATGGAAAGTGAAAGAAAATAGAAGGAAAATTGGTAGAATTCGAGGATGACCTTTCCGTCAGAAAATAGAGATTAGAATTCTTTGCATTAAACCTCTGGTTGATTGTCCTCTACAATCTGCATGCATCAACTAAGCATTTTTATGCATGTAAACGTGTCATGGGTCTAAATTGTCCTTAGGCCTTACAATCATTTCTAAATGTGGGCCTTACAACTCCACTCACAAAACCCATACAAGACGAGGCCCATTCATATAAGGTTATTTTCGTTTTTTGTCACGCGTGCTCGTCCTTCGGCGCACCCTTTAGTCCATCTGCGACTTTCAGTTGCCGTCTCTTACCTTTTGAGGTTGAACATTTGCATGTTGCATCTCTTGGTTGCTCTATGTTATGCCCAATGATTTTAACATATCCTGTCAATAGTCTTTATTAAACCATCATCGGTTCACCCAACAGTTAAAAACTTAAATTAGCCAAAAATAGAATGTCATTCTATTGTTCCCATTCCTTATGCTTGGCAAGCACTTATTTTGGAGTAATGCTACTCATCATCATTTTCTCATCATCCTCTCATCATCCCATGATGTGACATTAGATAATTAGAGATTATTTATGATGTTTTACTTTATATAAACTTATTATTTAATGTCACATCATAAGATGATGAGAAAAAAGATGATGAGTAGAATTTTTCCTTATTTTGTCACTTTTGTACAACTGAACCTTGCCAACCGTGGACATGTCAGCCACTCGTTCATCCCCAAAAGTTAAAAGAGCTTAGAGAATTAAAAAAGCCAACTTGAATATAATTAGGATCATGCATGTAAGATCTAGAAAAAAAGTCATTTTTAAGTCTAATGATGATACTAAAATACAAAGTCTGCCCATATTCTGAAAAAACAAACTGATGAAAAAAAAAAAAGAAACGGAGAGAATCTAAGGTATTTTCATGGGTTAATTTGTAGTCATTTTTATCCCGGCAGGTTGTTATATATTAACACTTCCACCAGAGGAATTGTGACTATCATCTGGGGGACTAATGGCAATCCAAAGCAAGGAGACTGTAATTGAAACCAGCCCCGACCACACGTATACAATCGTGGGCACTCTTCCTCTCCTCCCCATCAACCCCTTGGCAAAAGGGTACATGTGAGCCAACACCCAGAAGCTGAAGAATACTCCTCCCAGGAGCTTACTCCATTGTGGTATCACACTGTACAAGGTCTTGGAGAACCCAATAACAACAGCAACAATGTTGATCACTATGATTGTTAGTGGCATTATGAAGAGACTTGTCCACTTGACGATATAGAGATCTGCATATATGTCATCTTCATCTTCGCCAGCAGACTTGGAGGTTAACTTGAAAGAGATTTCGATACCAGCTACTACTTTTAGGAGGCCTTGGAGCACGGCAACAAGGTGAGCACTCGTGCCACCGATGACCCAAAATTGTTCATTTCGCCACCATTCCTCGAGCCCAACACCGGACCACTTGACTTCCAGGAGGGAGATGAGAGTGAGACATAGAGTAATGACAAGGAGATAGGAGAGGAAAGCAATATTTAGACTTTGAACGATGAAGTGTCCCGAGAAGAGAGACAGTGCAGGGAGGAAGCAATATATAACTAAGAAGATGGAGGTGAAAGGGTAGATGCCAACGTTGAGGTATGCAATGCGCTGTAGGAACTTGAGGCGCTTGGTTCCAAAAAGTGGATTGTTTCGAGAGAAGAATATTTCCACCGAACCAGTGGCCCATCGGAGGACCTGGTGTAGCCGATCAGTAAGGTTGATAGGTGCTGTGCCTCGAAAGGCATCACGCTTCGTGATGCAGTACACAGACCGCCACCCACGGTTGTGCATCCTGTAACCAGTCAACACGTCCTCCGTCACTGATCCATAAATCCAACCTATTCTATCTCCCCATTCGGTCTTGTCCTCGTACCTGCACTTCACACCAAAGCTCAATAGTTATTAACCATTTAGTCATTGATGAGTCTTCTACATGAACTATCTCAAACTTTTAATTTTAGTGAGCTTGGTTCTTGACAAAGTAAAAAATTAACCTTCTTAGTCCATTCTATCTTGTTTAGATATTCATGTGTTTGCATAAAATGAGAATGGAATTATATTCTTTGATAGATTCTTGAGTGGGCTGGTTTTCCACTGCCATAAGTGAGGGTTTTTAAATAAAGGTGGAGAGGAGTCACTTTTGGACACGTTAACCTAACTCTCGAAAAAAAAAAAAAAAAAAAGAGAAGAGGAAAGAATGGAATTATATGTTTTAGGAACAAAACGTGCTTAGCTTTCCAACGTCACATGTTGTTGGTTTGCAAAGGTGCCAGAATCTTAAATTAGCCTATTTGAAACTTGCTTTCATGTGCCTCTTTAAGATTTGGGAACATCAGACTGATATACAGCTACATGAAGTGCTCACAAAAGCAAAAATATTAATTCAAGAAGATTTTGAAATGAGAGAACAATTACCAGCAGGAGATGACAGCAACTGCCTCAGCAACAGTGGGCGCATCAAGTGGTGGACGAGCCAGGAGCAACGCCCCTGGAGGACGACCATTCTTCACAGAAATGTGATCGGCAAGTGGTCGGCCTTGGTATTCGGAAATGGCTATGGACTCCGTGAACATAGTTGAGTTTCCAAATTTCTTTGGCAGGTTCAAGTCAGGGTGTGATGTCAGGGGCTGCATCTCTGAGTCATCCAAGTCCTCCGATTGAGATTGTGAATGCATGACAACATGATTTGGAGCTTGGGATTTTAGTTGCCCAAATACGCCTGAGTACTCGTTTGCCCTTGGTGGGTGGAACCCATATAGTGCATGTCTTCGGAACATACAACCAGTTCCCACATACACTGGGCCCTGTAGACCATCTAAAGCTCGCATATTTCCTACATATATATTGGGTGATATTGGAAAATATAAATTAAAAAGTATGAAATTAGAATTTGGAAGCAATTTTTATTTTTTATTTTTGTAAGGATTACCATCAAAGAAGACAGTGTTATGGTTCGCATATCGGTCCGACGGATCAATTCCTTCAAATCTTTGTGGAAACTGTATGTAGCATATCCTGTCACCACCACGGTCCATCATAAAGCACATTCCTTCCTTTATAGCTTCAGAATTATAGATGTAATGGTCACAATCCAAATTGAGTATGAATGGCCCGTTGGACAATATTGCAGAAGCTCGAACCATGGCATTCATGGCTCCAGCCTTCTTGTTGTGGTCATACCCTGGCCTCTTCTCTCTCGAGACATACGCAAACATTGGCAGCCGAATGTCAACCCCGGTGAAGTCCAATCTTTTCTCGTCCGGATGACCCATTACTGGTTCATTTTCCGGGACCTTACTCATCACCTACATTGCCACAAATTACATATCATGTATGCATAGATCGATCACACACACTGAGATCATAGTCAAGACTAGTCAATAGTCATTAGCACTTTAGTAATTCAAACTTCAAGCTTTGAAGATTGAAAATGCTTTGAAGTTTTTTAAAAATGGAATGGGAGTGGCAATAGTGAGGGAATAATGCAATTAATAGTTCTACAGACAATTGAAACAATTTAATAGTCGTGTTATTCCATAGCATAATCAACATTTGTTCATATTGAGAAAATTATAGATCGTGTTAATTTCCTTTTTCTTTTGGAAGACAAGAGAAAGTTCAAGAAGCAATTCGATGGTGATCATCATCATCACCTGCAAAATTCCGGCATGGTCTCCCTTAGCATGGTCGGCCATAGGGTTGAGCCATGTTCCGGGCCAGTGAGTCCCGTCGGCCATCCATGTGGCCTTGTTGATAATAATTGGGTCTGGTGGCAACACTCCACCATTCTTCTCTCGGGCAAGTTTCTTCTCCTTCATTTCCTCCTTGGAGTTATACATTTCGCTCCTTTTACGTATAGCTTCAGGGAGACCATTGATCCTGACCTTAAATTCATCGTACTCTCTCTTGATCCAACGGCGGTCCTTGACAAAATCTGGGCGTTTCTTATTCTTTGTGGGGTCAGTTTTACTACTGAAGTAACTTTCTGGATTCCTTGGCTCGATGTTGTGTTTGCGGCAAAAGGGCACCCAAACCTGTATGCAATAAAACAAAAGCTTGTAGCATATTCATTCATACTCAGTGCATGGTTTTACGAAAGAATGTGTTTATGGTGAGCAAAATAAAGATATATACATGCACCATAACATCACTTTCTAGCACGAAAATAGGGCGTAGGAAGAATTCTAAGAGTTTTATATATCACAAAGGAGATTTTGATCATGGCCTTGAAATTGAGATTGCTCTCTCTCATACTTATTTATATCGTTTACTTTCATTCTACGAAAAACTATTTATAGATCAAGATAGCTAGTAACAAAACCTCGGCAAAGTTAACGGCCTCGGCCATGGCCTCAAAGGATAGAATGGCACCACCATCATCCGAAATGTAGCATGAGAGCTTCTCGGTAGGGTAATCAGCAGCAAGGATGGACAAAATTGTATTGGCTGTGAAAAGAGGAGGTTCCTTTTCAGGGTCAGCTGTGGAGACGAAAACATCAACCCCAGGGAGGTCAGACCGCCCATTAGGGTTGGACGGGGAGCGCTGTTCGAACTTGTCACGGAGGGCAGCAAGGTCAGTAGCTCTGTTGATGGGGTTCAGCTTGGGGAGAACATCCAGAAGCCATGAGAAGGCAAACCAAACCTCGCAAACAATGGACATGCCCCATAGCCACATTGCATCTTGGTTGGGGTTCTGTATACGCCATGCAAGGAAGAAGGATAGAACTACCATCCGGATCACCACAAGTAGCCTGTTGATCAGATAGAAAGATCAACTTCTAATGTATTGTTTTGCTTGGTGTCATGTTATATAATACTAAAGATGATCAGAAGCCAAAAATATCCAAACGACACAAACTTTGAACTCATGATTTCTTAAAGGAGCGGTGCTACTCCCACCGGTGGGGCTCCCACTAGTGCTTTTGGAATGAGTTTTTTTTTTTTTTTTTACATGTATTTTTTTAACACATTTAAATATATTTAAAAAAAAAAAAATTCATAATATTATTAAAAAATACTTACTTAATCATTAAGTAAAAAAAATAAAAAACTCACAGCGGTAGAAACTAGCGGTAATAGTAGTATTTTCCTTATGAAAGATTAATGCAAATGTAATTTGGGTTTAGATTTCCTCGGTTGAACACCTAAGTACTATCCATCAATAATATGTGTGTTCTAGAACTATTAATCGCTACTAAGAGCTAAGCACAAAGTCAGAAGAACTAACAGAAAGCTAGCTAATACTAGAGAATGAATAGTGGTCTGGTGGGTAAGAAAAGTCCACTTCGAGCAAAGCATCGTGAGAAATGTTAATCATGTTATGAGAGTTCTGCGCGCAGTTAGGTTTTCTTTGAATCAACCTCATGCCTACTCTCGACCAACTAATTATTTATATAATTCAGTTTGAACTCAAGTTTGGTCCAAAGTCTAACAGCAACTGATCTCTATATATAATTAGAATGCACATGAAGTAACAACTGATCAAAACCCACTTCCGGTCGTAATTAAGTGTATAATGTATGATAAAAATGCATAATATTAATACCATAAAGTATCATGTTTTGACTAAAATGTTGTGGACATAATAATAATATTCATCTCAAAAGATATTAAGAGAACAAAAAATTAAAGAATGTCAATATACATTTAGGGGGTGGTGCACCTGTAGGGGCTGATAATAGCAGCCGGAATCTTGAGCTTCCTAGTGAGTGGTTTCCATGGCTTGTCCATAAAATCCGACATGCTCATCCCTCCTTCCGATCCATAATTATCCTCTTGTTCTGACCAAAAAGCATTACCAATGCCATACTTTCCCTTTGTCTCAAACAACCACCGGTTGTGATCAAAGTCCCCAGTTTGGCTTCTCAACAGCATTGATTTGTCGTTGGAAGATTTCATCACTGACATCCTCCTGTCCATCTTTGCAGCCTCGGCATTAGCGTCCCCGCTATTGCCTCCATACCCACCTTCCTCATGATCCCCAACGCGCCTCCGTTGGGGAGCATTTGGCTTGGAACTAGAGGCTGCACCAGGCTGGTTGTCTGGTGTAGGCGGCAGCATTACCGTGTAATTCATGTAGTCATTTTGGCTTAAAAACTCGCCCGACATGTCTAAGCTGTCATTATCGTCTTGGGACAAGTTCACAATTCGGCCACTTGACGTGCGTCGCGCAAATTTCACTGCCTGTTGAGGCGGCCGCCCAGACGACGACGACGATTTCTTTGATAAGTATGAAGGTTCCATCTTCTTCTCTAGAAATACCTTAAAACTTTAGAAAAAAATAAATTCTAACTCTTCATTTCTTTCAAGTTTTTTGTTCAACTACGAAGATTAAACGTTTTCACCTGCACCCGAAGGTGAAAAACATGCACAACAATGGAAAATCATGGAAATAGTTGATGAATTGTATGTTCAATGGCTGGTTGAAAGGAGCCATGCATGTTAGGTAGAGAAGTTTAATGGTCTGTAAGTTGCGTCTATTTTTAGTTTTAATGCACTGGATCATGTCACTCCCTCATTTCAAGCATGGCCTCTCTCTCGCTCTCTCTCTCTCTTCACGTTAGGTTCTTGGTGCACGGTTTATTTGGTACCAACTACCTAGTGATCATCAAATATTGCCATTTCAGTATTTCAGTCTAGATTTGTATATATAGTATATCGTGTGTGAATTCTTCTACCGTAATATATCTACCTTTTGCATGCATATATTCTAGGTTAGATTAATCTAGATTGTATCGACATGATCATCACGTCTATCTCTAGCTATGTCATCGACAATATCCATACATACACATAAATGTTTGTTTGGTCCACAAATAGATTTTGTAAAAGTGAAACCACAAATTAATGTGACTTAGTCTGGTTCATGATCAAATTATAAAACTCTTTTTAGTGTAAAGTAGATATAATTGATCATATTTAGCCATATCAGTTTATGTAAACTTATTTTTGAGAGGTTTTTTTTTTTTTTTTTTTTTGTGAACCTAACACTTCTAATCAATACATATATTATATACACACACTCGTGTCTTGTAAATATGTATGAATGCAAGTATGTATATAACTGATGAAGTTCAACATGTAATTAGAGGTGGAAATCAGGTGGCTCAATTCCTAGCAAAGCATGCATGGTCAGTCTATGATTTGGAGATGTGGATGGGATCTGTCCCTTCTTTTCTACATCAATATATCTGGCTTGACCAAGCCAATTTGTAAACATTTCATTTGATGATTAAATGAAGTTCTTTTTATCAAAAAAAGAAAAAAAGAAAAAAAAGAAAATGGTGAATGTAGTCGTTCGTACGTTCACCTTCATATAATTAGATCATTGAATTGGATATAGGAGTCCGCGGCCGGGTTACGGCCTTGAGATCAGACCATAACCGAGTCTCCATTATTTGCTAATTCGCATCTTTCGTCAACATCCAGCTTGCTGATGATTTATTTTAATTATGGCTCACATGAACATGATGACTAGCTTGCATGCTTCGGTATTAACGTCTTTCTATACCATTCTGAACACGTAATAAGTCCATTGAAATGGGCTAGCTGCTACGTACTACAAAAAGGCTTCCTTTAAAAAACATAAAATAATTGCGGCTCAAATATAAAGTGTACTTATTAGCAGTAATAGTAATAGATAAAAATTTAAGACGTACGTAGGTGCAAATCTCTTTATAAATTGCAAAACCCACAAAAAAAAAAAAAAAAAAAGAACTGAATTTTCCACTTTTTCTCGTGACTCCCATCTTAATTTTCGACTGCAAGTGTACACAAATAATTTTCCATATATATATATTTTTTATGCATAAATGAATCATGCGAATGGGCTTCCATTACAACAAATTTGACTTTTAAAGACGAAATTATTTAAGGATGAACTAAATTTCGTTCTTAAAAGTCATTTTTTGGTACAAAATTTAAATTTTGTCTTAAAAAATTGACGACTTTACAAAACCGTTCGACCGGATAAATATCCGTTCAAATAGTATTTTCTGTGACGAAATAAATCATCTCAAAACCATTCGAACAGAAAAATCTTGATGGGGAAGTAATTTATTATGCCGGGGAAAGTTCAAAACCGTTCGAACAATAAATTTTTTCGTTCGAGCGGAAAAGATTTGGTGGCAAAACCTGGCGGGAAGGTTTCTGAACCGTTCGAACGGAATATATTTAGTTCGAACATATTCAAACAACACATTTGTACATTCGAACCTATAATATTAATCTCAGTACGTAACTCAAAATATAAAATATATATATCATATATAAAAATTCATTAATTAATTTTATGTAATTAATTTAAAAATATTTTACTAATTTCTTTTATGTTAAATAAGATTTTTAGTTAAATAAATATTATCAGCCATACACCACATAATATAAATCAATAATTACTCCAGAAAAGATAAAATATTTAATTTACAACTAAAGCAAATTATCAAAACACCATATATACTGTTCATAACTATAACAAAAAAAATATAAATAAAAAATAGAAACTACTGTGATGCGAGGTCTCTGCACACATCCTTGACTGCAGCTAATCGTGTTTCTACCTGTGTTAGTCGAGTACTGAGCGTGACCTGAGTTGCATTATTGGTATTAATCTCTATACGTAACTCATTAATCTCTGTACGTAACTCAGAGACGCTAGCAGTAATCTCTGTACGCAACTCAGACATGGCAGTATGCATTGCATCAATCACCGCTGATGTGTGTATGCCGTTTTCAACACGTAGTATGTCGGCCATCTCCTCGCGAGTAAATTTGCGTGATGCCTCGGCCTGTGTAGATGCCTTACCAGCCGATACTCTAGTATCTCTCGGCTGTGCATCTCTCTGAATATCAGCCTTGTCAGGAAAAGCTCCACGAAAATAAAATCTCGAGTGTCCCGTGCTCCGTGACAGGGTGGTGCTGTTGATCGGTCCCATTGGCTCCCGTGCACGTTCGGCAACTTCTGGCACGACCTCGGAATGTAGTGAAAATCGAGTGATGAGGATCCCAAACGGCAGTATATCTGTTGTAATGTACTGAGCCTCTGATCGGATCCTCTCAAATATATACCTCACGAAGTCGATCGGAATGCCATGAGCGACCTGTATCATAAATTTTGCTCAATCCATGCCAACCTCGGTCTTGTGTTGCTGATGGTCAATATTGTTGGCGATGATCAAATTTTTGATTTTGAGAAAAGAAGATAAATCTGTCTACCTAATGCTCTCCGTCCCATCGTACACTGGAGCATCTGGACCAACAATCAAGTCTCTAACCTCATAATCAGCAAGTGTAGCGACCTCATAATATAATATATATACTATTATAGTAAATTATATATACTGTAATATATATATTATAATATTATAGTATATTATAATATATATTATGATGGTATAATACTTTAAATGATAATATATATATATATATATATATATAGTATATATATGATAGTATATCTTACTACATATATGATAGTATATATTACTACTACATATGATCTTATAGTTTTCTTTGATATGTATGATGATGAAAATAAATATATTTAAACATTAAGGTGATGTTTTCGAACGATATTCGTAAACCGTTTAAAAGCTTTATTTGCGTCTGAACTTATGAAAAAAACATTCGAACGGTTTATTGTAGTGGTGGAAAAATATCCCGTCAATTAATGACTCTAGATTACCATTTGAATGTCCTATGTCATCGTTCGAAAGGTTTATTGCATTGGTAGAAAAATATCCCGCCAATTAATGACTCCTAAATTACCGTTCGAACATGATAGGAAAAATTTTTGTGAGCGAAAAAATTGGCGTGCTGAAATTTTTCGCATTCGACTGCTATTTTTTTACGTTCGAATGGTTAGTGAGAACTTAAAATCTTCCCGCACGCCGTCCGTCCCTCATTTATCTCTATCTTTTACTCTCTTCTCCGTTTTCTCTCCAAAATCTTCCATTTTCTCCAAACAATATTTCATTCTATCATCTTACTCACTGTAAAGGTATGACCTTAATTTTCATTTTACTTAAAGGTATGATCTTTCTTTTTCATTTTACTTCCAAATTTATTATTGATTCTATTTTGTTTATATATATATATATTGTGTAGGTGTTTGTTGGAGAAATCTATACTTTAATATAGTTGTTCATTGATTTTATAGTTTATATATATATATATATATATATATATATATTGTGTAGGTATTTATTAGATTAAACATAAAATATGTTTGTTAGAGGGTTGTACTTTGACGTATATATATTGTATGTTTATAGTGTTTTTTGAATATGAGTTTGTGATGTTTTGTGAGATTATGTTTCGTTTGAACTGATTGGTGTGTGGATTCTGGGTTGGTACCGTTCGAATGCGGTATATTCCATTCGAACAGTTATTTAAGTGTTCGAATGGTTGTGCTCATGAGTTACAATATAAATAATTTAAAAATAATAAACATAAGAATTATTAATACTTAAAAGATAATAGTTGTAAAATCTATCTTCCAACTAACTTAAAAAATAATAAAATTAAATTATAAATAACTTAAAAATAAAAACATAAGAATTCGTAATACTTAAACTCATATTAATACTTAAAAAGATAATAGTTGTAAAAACTATCTTACAACTAATTTCTTAAAAGAGGCTAAAATTATATTATAAATAACTTAAAAATAATAAACATACGAATTAATAACACTTAAACTCATATTAATACTTACAAGATAATAGTTGTAAAAACTATCTTACAACTAACTTAAAAGGGGCTAAAATTATATTATAAAAACATAAGAATTATTCATACTTAAATTCATATTAATATTTAAAATATAATTAATTAAAAACTATGAGGACTAACTTAACAAATAATAAAATAAAATCTTAATTAATACTTAAAAATAATTAGGTACTTACAATACACTTAATATTTAGAGATACTTAAAATACCCATGATATAAATCGATACTTAAAATAGTTTGATAATTAAAATACATAATTAAGATTTGGGGATTCTCGTATTTTTTATTATTGTTGTTTTTTAATATCGTATCTTCTACTTGCCATTGAAATAAATCTTAGACCCGTTCGAGAGTTATCAATCATGTTGAACGGTTGATTGATAACTCTTAAATTATCCCAAGTGGACAGTTTGAGATTGTAAGATCATTCTTGCAAACTATCAAACTATATCTGTTGCATCCGACATTATGATTTTGGTAGAGTCATCCCTTATTGTTCTTTGGATATGCAGTTTCGGTGATTGTTCATCGATGTATTACTTGTCGATGTACATGACCAAACGAGCATATTTGGAGAACTATGGGGAGATGCTGCCGAAATTTTGTTGGACGTGACAGATAATAGTTGGTAGGTTGGCGATTATGATCTTACAATCTCTAATGGGATTGGACCTACTACCTGGTGAAATGAAGAAATTGCACAATATGTTAGATAATTAATTGTTTGTTGATGCACGTGACTGTTTGCAATAGAATATTAGACATGGATAAGAGTTGGATGCAAGTTAGAGATCGGTTGGGTGAGGATTACAATGTATATGCTAAAAGAGTTAAGAAATTTTTGGAGTTCGCATCTTGTACAATTGGCAGTGACGGTCGTATTAGATGCTCATGCTGAATTTGCAAGAATTTGCGTTTTCATAAGATAGAGTTGGTGAGAGAGCATCTGTTTGTCAAAGGTATTGACCAAGGTTATACCGATTGGGTCTTACATGGAGAACCGTATCCAACGTCATTCGAACTTCGAGATAAAGAAGAAGACATCGATGAAGATGTACATCCTGAGGTTGTTGGTGACGATCTCGAAGAGGATATGGAGTAAATGCTGGGCGACATTGGTGCGGGAATGTTTATAGATGAAAGTGGAACAGATCCATCAAGATCAAATGATCCGTGCCATAACACTTTTGCCCGCTTGTGGAATGATTCACAACGTGAGTTATATCCAGGGTGTAGAAGGCACAGTAAGTTGTAATTTACAGTTAGACTACTTCATATAAAATCCATGTGCCGAATATCTATTAAGGCTGTTAATATGTTACTTGAGCTGTTTAAAGATGCATTTCTAGCAGACAATATTTTACCCCGCAACTTTTACGAAGCAAAACAGTTGAAAAGAGGACTCAGGTTTGATTACAATGTAATACATGCATGTAAGAATGATTCTGTGTTATTTTGGCAAGAGAATGAACAGTTGAACTAGTGCCCCATTTTCCATGAATCAAGATGGACAACTAAGAAGCAGAATGTGCCGTGGAAGGTTGTACATCACTTTCCATTGATACCTAGATTACAACGGTTATTTATGTCACGTTCAACGGCTGTGGTATGGCATGTCACTCATCATCTAGAGTCAAGAATGATAATGTTTTGTCACATCCTGCGGGCTCTCAAGCTTGGAAGGAATTTGACTTGGAATACCTATGGTTTGCTGAAGAATCTCATAATGTTTGACTTGGGTTAGCAACAGATGAATTTAATCTGTTTGGGAATATGAGTACTAGTCATAGTACTTGGCCAGTTATACTTATGTTGTACAATCTACCACCATGGAAGTGTATGAAAAATCTATATTTCATGATGAGTTTGCTCATTCCAGGTTTGAGATTACCGAGAAATGATATAGACATACACTTGCAACCACTGATAGCAGAATTGAAAGATTTGTGGGAGAATGGGGTCTTAACATTTGATCATCATCTCGCTAGGAAAAAACCTCTCGCTTCTCTCTAAACTCTCCCAAACTCAGATCTGCGAAAGGGGGTGGGAGCTTTGGCTGCTCCCCTATCTCCTCCCCCCTCTTTTTCCTTCCCCTTCCCTTCCCTTCTGTCCATTTTATTTTCTGTGTAGTGTTTTTTGGTTTTGTTTTTGTGTTTTTCAAGCCAAATAAGGGTGGATCGCCTTCGGGTCTTTCCAGTCGTTGCCTTTCTACACACGCCCCACCAGGATGATGCCCAGCCTCTGATCTTTAAGACTACCAAATCTGGCATCCAACGGAGTGGAGTGTAGCCCGCATGCGCGGGACGAAGTTTCTAGATCCGTTGGCGTGTGGCCATCACGCGCCTCCGAGGAGACCTTTGCCGACACCACACTTGGCTTCTATGGACTCCATGACTCCAGGGCTTCCAAGATTGATCGTCTGTTTTCCTCCCTGAGTGACTAGTGCCCTGCACGCGCCACTGCCGATGCAGCGTGCACTGTTCATCCGTTTTGTTTTTCAATTTCTCTGTTTGTTCCATTTTCAGTGTTTTGCTGGTGTTTGTTTTCCTATTTTTCTGTTCTTTTGTTGACCCGAGTGAGGTGTTGAGCATTTGGATCAGACGCAATCTGGGGCAAGAGCTAGTCGAGAGTGGTGGAAAATGTCACGGCTGGAGATCGTACGGCCAGTGCTCGCGCGTAGGTGCTGCCTGTGCAGTGGAGGCTATTTTGTCCGTGCATGAGCTGGGTGCTTGTGCCGTCAAGGCTCGAGATGCCGATGCTTGCGGTAGGCGTGACGTCCGGGGTCACACCAGTGCTTGTGGTTTTGTAGTTTAGTTATTAGTTGTTTAGTTGTTCATGGGTTTTATTTGTAGTTTATTTGTTTATTTTAGTATTTAATAAAATAGAAATATGCTATTGGATTTAGTGTCCATAGCTGTGTCCCATACTTTTCCTCCCTGGGAGGACAAAGGGGGCCTTCAAGTTCTGTTTTACAGAGTGCTTTCTCTATTAGGAGAGAGTTAGTTGAGAATTTAAGACAAAGTCTGCCACAAAGAAATTTGTGTGTGGGGAAGCCCCAAAACTGATGCGTAGTTTGGCTTATAGTCTGAATTTTTTCATGTATTGATAATTCACTGTTGTAACTTTGGTTCATTAATGAAACAAGTCTATTTCCTTAAAAAAAAAAAACATTTGAACATCAACATGCAAGTCGTTCAAGATGCATGCTGCGGTGTTATGGACAATAAATGATTTTCCCGTTTATGGAAGCTTTTCAGGTTGGAGCACTAAGGGAAAATTGGCATGTCCGACTTGTATCAAACATACTCAATCTGAATGGCTTACGTATGGGAGGAAACTATGCTTAATGGATCATCGTCTATTTTTACCTATGACCATAGATGGCGTGGAAATGATATGATGTTTGATGGCACTGTTAAATGGGGGCATCGTCCACCATTCTTGTCTGGCAAAGATGTTAATTGCATAGTTTGTGGATGTCGAAAGTAATGATTTTGATAAAAATTAATGTAAGAGAAAACGAAGTGCGAATGAGTTGAATTGGACAAAGACGAGTATATTTTTTGAACTCCCCTACTGGTTGACGTTAAAATTGCGGCGCAGTCTCAATGTTATGCATATTGAAAAAAATATATGCGAGTTCGTGTTAGGAACGTTGATGTCAATTGAAGGTAAAACGAAGGATAATATAAACTCACGGAAAGATCTAAAGTGGTTGGGAATTAGATCTGAAATGCACTTGCAATAAAGTGGTTCATCTGTTTACATGAAAATTGGGTGGTATACATTGTCAAGGAACGAAATGGTTATATTTTGTAAGTGGTTGCAGAAGATTAAATTACTGGACGAGTGTGCCTCGAATCTAACAAGGTGTGCGCGAACAAATGACTGGAAAATTACTAGACTAAAAAGCCATGATTGTCATGTATTTTTACAACGTATCTTGCCTGTTGGTATCCGTGGGTTCTTGACCAGAGATGTGCGGGTTGCGTTAATTGAGTTGGGTGCATTTTTTTATAATTTATGTGTTAGAACGTTGAATGTAGAAGCTTTGGATCGTATGAAATAAGAAATTGCACTAATATTGTGTTAGTTGGAGAGTATTTACCCACCGTCATTCTTCGACATCATGGTTCACTTAGCTGTTTATTTGTCGCGTGAGGCTCGACTTGCAGGACCAGTTCAGTATAAATGAATATATCCCATTGAACGGTTTCTTAGATAGTTGAAACGCACAGTGGGTAATAAGGCCCGTCTAGAAGGATCAATTGCAGAAACATATATTGATGATGAGTGGCATACATTCTGTTCGAAATACTTCCACGGTGTTGACACAAGGTTTGATCGGCCATAAAGAAACTTTGATATTGACCAAGCAAGATAATGGAATGGATTTTTCTGTATTTTTCCAACAAGTACGTTGTCACAACTCCGCCCCAATCTTACGACCGAGACGTGGTCGCGGCAATTAGCCTTTTCTTTTTACCTTGTTATTAATAGTACTATTTTCACTATGCATTTTTTTTTTTAAAAATGGACATGAACATGTTGTGCATGTACACTGCGTTTCTAGTTTAAAAGTAAGTACCTGATAAACGGTTCATTCAAGATTCTAAATAAAGGACTCTCAGAGTCCATCCATTCAACAAAATATATTAGTTCTAATTAAGAGGACTCAGTCCCCATAACACATATAAAAATGCATTTAACCTTCCTATGTGGGGTTACCATCACCCCACCATAGAAAATATACCGTTACCATCACCCCACCATAGCATTTACACCATTACCCAAAGGCATAATGTATCAAAGTCAAACCAACAAAATGTCCTGACATGGGACCCATCATAAAAACATAAAGAAACCATAACAATAGTCCTCAAAAGTCTAACCAACTAGGAACCCTAAACATCAGCCCCTCCCTCCTCAGCAGTACCGGCTCCACAACCTCGTTGTTAATACCTGGACGTTTAAAACATAAACACAAAATGAGTCTAATACTCAGTAAGCAGTACACCATGCCGTTAACTTAATAGTCACATAATAGTACACCATGCCGTTGAAATGGGCTAGCTGCTACGTACTACAAAAAGGCTTCCTTTAAAAAACATAAAATAATTGCGGCTCAAATATAAAGTGTACTTATTAGCAGTAATAGTAATAGATAAAAATTTAAGACGTACGTAGGTGCAAATCTCTTTATAAATTGCAAAACCCACAAAAAAAAAAAAAAAAAAAGAACTGAATTTTCCACTTTTTCTCGTGACTCCCATCTTAATTTTCGACTGCAAGTGTACACAAATAATTTTCCATATATATATATTTTTTATGCATAAATGAATCATGCGAATGGGCTTCCATTACAACAAATTTGACTTTTAAAGACGAAATTATTTAAGGATGAACTAAATTTCGTTCTTAAAAGTCATTTTTTGGTACAAAATTTAAATTTTGTCTTAAAAAATTGACGACTTTACAAAACCGTTCGACCGGATAAATATCCGTTCAAATAGTATTTTCTGTGACGAAATAAATCATCTCAAAACCATTCGAACAGAAAAATCTTGATGGGGAAGTAATTTATTATGCCGGGGAAAGTTCAAAACCGTTCGAACAATAAATTTTTTCGTTCGAGCGGAAAAGATTTGGTGGCAAAACCTGGCGGGAAGGTTTCTGAACCGTTCGAACGGAATATATTTAGTTCGAACATATTCAAACAACACATTTGTACATTCGAACCTATAATATTAATCTCAGTACGTAACTCAAAATATAAAATATATATATCATATATAAAAATTCATTAATTAATTTTATGTAATTAATTTAAAAATATTTTACTAATTTCTTTTATGTTAAATAAGATTTTTAGTTAAATAAATATTATCAGCCATACACCACATAATATAAATCAATAATTACTCCAGAAAAGATAAAATATTTAATTTACAACTAAAGCAAATTATCAAAACACCATATATACTGTTCATAACTATAACAAAAAAAATATAAATAAAAAATAGAAACTACTGTGATGCGAGGTCTCTGCACACATCCTTGACTGCAGCTAATCGTGTTTCTACCTGTGTTAGTCGAGTACTGAGCGTGACCTGAGTTGCATTATTGGTATTAATCTCTATACGTAACTCATTAATCTCTGTACGTAACTCAGAGACGCTAGCAGTAATCTCTGTACGCAACTCAGACATGGCAGTATGCATTGCATCAATCACCGCTGATGTGTGTATGCCGTTTTCAACACGTAGTA
The DNA here is from genome assembly GCA_022457165.1 of Juglans mandshurica. Taxonomy (NCBI): domain Eukaryota; kingdom Viridiplantae; phylum Streptophyta; class Magnoliopsida; order Fagales; family Juglandaceae; genus Juglans; species Juglans mandshurica. The sequence goes on along the minus strand of CM039619.1, from coordinate 30,943,835 downwards.
TGTCGGCCATCTCCTCGCGAGTAAATTTGCGTGATGCCTCGGCCTGTGTAGATGCCTTACCAGCCGATACTCTAGTATCTCTCGGCTGTGCATCTCTCTGAATATCAGCCTTGTCAGGAAAAGCTCCACGAAAATAAAATCTCGAGTGTCCCGTGCTCCGTGACAGGGTGGTGCTGTTGATCGGTCCCATTGGCTCCCGTGCACGTTCGGCAACTTCTGGCACGACCTCGGAATGTAGTGAAAATCGAGTGATGAGGATCCCAAACGGCAGTATATCTGTTGTAATGTACTGAGCCTCTGATCGGATCCTCTCAAATATATACCTCACGAAGTCGATCGGAATGCCATGAGCGACCTGTATCATAAATTTTGCTCAATCCATGCCAACCTCGGTCTTGTGTTGCTGATGGTCAATATTGTTGGCGATGATCAAATTTTTGATTTTGAGAAAAGAAGATAAATCTGTCTACCTAATGCTCTCCGTCCCATCGTACACTGGAGCATCTGGACCAACAATCAAGTCTCTAACCTCATAATCAGCAAGTGTAGCGACCTCATAATATAATATATATACTATTATAGTAAATTATATATACTGTAATATATATATTATAATATTATAGTATATTATAATATATATTATGATGGTATAATACTTTAAATGATAATATATATATATATATATATATATATAGTATATATATGATAGTATATCTTACTACATATATGATAGTATATATTACTACTACATATGATCTTATAGTTTTCTTTGATATGTATGATGATGAAAATAAATATATTTAAACATTAAGGTGATGTTTTCGAACGATATTCGTAAACCGTTTAAAAGCTTTATTTGCGTCTGAACTTATGAAAAAAACATTCGAACGGTTTATTGTAGTGGTGGAAAAATATCCCGTCAATTAATGACTCTAGATTACCATTTGAATGTCCTATGTCATCGTTCGAAAGGTTTATTGCATTGGTAGAAAAATATCCCGCCAATTAATGACTCCTAAATTACCGTTCGAACATGATAGGAAAAATTTTTGTGAGCGAAAAAATTGGCGTGCTGAAATTTTTCGCATTCGACTGCTATTTTTTTACGTTCGAATGGTTAGTGAGAACTTAAAATCTTCCCGCACGCCGTCCGTCCCTCATTTATCTCTATCTTTTACTCTCTTCTCCGTTTTCTCTCCAAAATCTTCCATTTTCTCCAAACAATATTTCATTCTATCATCTTACTCACTGTAAAGGTATGACCTTAATTTTCATTTTACTTAAAGGTATGATCTTTCTTTTTCATTTTACTTCCAAATTTATTATTGATTCTATTTTGTTTATATATATATATATTGTGTAGGTGTTTGTTGGAGAAATCTATACTTTAATATAGTTGTTCATTGATTTTATAGTTTATATATATATATATATATATATATATTGTGTAGGTATTTATTAGATTAAACATAAAATATGTTTGTTAGAGGGTTGTACTTTGACGTATATATATTGTATGTTTATAGTGTTTTTTGAATATGAGTTTGTGATGTTTTGTGAGATTATGTTTCGTTTGAACTGATTGGTGTGTGGATTCTGGGTTGGTACCGTTCGAATGCGGTATATTCCATTCGAACAGTTATTTAAGTGTTCGAATGGTTGTGCTCATGAGTTACAATATAAATAATTTAAAAATAATAAACATAAGAATTATTAATACTTAAAAGATAATAGTTGTAAAATCTATCTTCCAACTAACTTAAAAAATAATAAAATTAAATTATAAATAACTTAAAAATAAAAACATAAGAATTCGTAATACTTAAACTCATATTAATACTTAAAAAGATAATAGTTGTAAAAACTATCTTACAACTAATTTCTTAAAAGAGGCTAAAATTATATTATAAATAACTTAAAAATAATAAACATACGAATTAATAACACTTAAACTCATATTAATACTTACAAGATAATAGTTGTAAAAACTATCTTACAACTAACTTAAAAGGGGCTAAAATTATATTATAAAAACATAAGAATTATTCATACTTAAATTCATATTAATATTTAAAATATAATTAATTAAAAACTATGAGGACTAACTTAACAAATAATAAAATAAAATCTTAATTAATACTTAAAAATAATTAGGTACTTACAATACACTTAATATTTAGAGATACTTAAAATACCCATGATATAAATCGATACTTAAAATAGTTTGATAATTAAAATACATAATTAAGATTTGGGGATTCTCGTATTTTTTATTATTGTTGTTTTTTAATATCGTATCTTCTACTTGCCATTGAAATAAATCTTAGACCCGTTCGAGAGTTATCAATCATGTTGAACGGTTGATTGATAACTCTTAAATTATCCCAAGTGGACAGTTTGAGATTGTAAGATCATTCTTGCAAACTATCAAACTATATCTGTTGCATCCGACATTATGATTTTGGTAGAGTCATCCCTTATTGTTCTTTGGATATGCAGTTTCGGTGATTGTTCATCGATGTATTACTTGTCGATGTACATGACCAAACGAGCATATTTGGAGAACTATGGGGAGATGCTGCCGAAATTTTGTTGGACGTGACAGATAATAGTTGGTAGGTTGGCGATTATGATCTTACAATCTCTAATGGGATTGGACCTACTACCTGGTGAAATGAAGAAATTGCACAATATGTTAGATAATTAATTGTTTGTTGATGCACGTGACTGTTTGCAATAGAATATTAGACATGGATAAGAGTTGGATGCAAGTTAGAGATCGGTTGGGTGAGGATTACAATGTATATGCTAAAAGAGTTAATAAATTTTTGGAGTTCGCATCTTGTACAATTGGCAGTGACGGTCGTATTAGATGCTCATGCTGAATTTGCAAGAATTTGCGTTTTCATAAGATAGAGTTGGTGAGAGAGCATCTGTTTGTCAAAGGTATTGACCAAGGTTATACCGATTGGGTCTTACATGGAGAACCGTATCCAACGTCATTCGAACTTCGAGATAAAGAAGAAGACATCGATGAAGATGTACATCCTGAGGTTGTTGGTGACGATCTCGAAGAGGATATGGAGTAAATGCTGGGCGACATTGGTGCGGGAATGTTTATAGATGAAAGTGGAACAGATCCATCAAGATCAAATGATCCGTGCCATAACACTTTTGCCCGCTTGTGGAATGATTCACAACGTGAGTTATATCCAGGGTGTAGAAGGCACAGTAAGTTGTAATTTACAGTTAGACTACTTCATATAAAATCCATGTGCCGAATATCTATTAAGGCTGTTAATATGTTACTTGAGCTGTTTAAAGATGCATTTCTAGCAGACAATATTTTACCCCGCAACTTTTACGAAGCAAAACAGTTGAAAAGAGGACTCAGGTTTGATTACAATGTAATACATGCATGTAAGAATGATTCTGTGTTATTTTGGCAAGAGAATGAACAGTTGAACTAGTGCCCCATTTTCCATGAATCAAGATGGACAACTAAGAAGCAGAATGTGCCGTGGAAGGTTGTACATCACTTTCCATTGATACCTAGATTACAACGGTTATTTATGTCACGTTCAACGGCTGTGGTATGGCATGTCACTCATCATCTAGAGTCAAGAATGATAATGTTTTGTCACATCCTGCGGGCTCTCAAGCTTGGAAGGAATTTGACTTGGAATACCTATGGTTTGCTGAAGAATCTCATAATGTTTGACTTGGGTTAGCAACAGATGAATTTAATCTGTTTGGGAATATGAGTACTAGTCATAGTACTTGGCCAGTTATACTTATGTTGTACAATCTACCACCATGGAAGTGTATGAAAAATCTATATTTCATGATGAGTTTGCTCATTCCAGGTTTGAGATTACCGAGAAATGATATAGACATACACTTGCAACCACTGATAGCAGAATTGAAAGATTTGTGGGAGAATGGGGTCTTAACATTTGATCATCATCTCGCTAGGAAAAAACCTCTCGCTTCTCTCTAAACTCTCCCAAACTCAGATCTGCGAAAGGGGGTGGGAGCTTTGGCTGCTCCCCTATCTCCTCCCCCCTCTTTTTCCTTCCCCTTCCCTTCCCTTCTGTCCATTTTATTTTCTGTGTAGTGTTTTTTGGTTTTGTTTTTGTGTTTTTCAAGCCAAATAAGGGTGGATCGCCTTCGGGTCTTTCCAGTCGTTGCCTTTCTACACACGCCCCACCAGGATGATGCCCAGCCTCTGATCTTTAAGACTACCAAATCTGGCATCCAACGGAGTGGAGTGTAGCCCGCATGCGCGGGACGAAGTTTCTAGATCCGTTGGCGTGTGGCCATCACGCGCCTCCGAGGAGACCTTTGCCGACACCACACTTGGCTTCTATGGACTCCATGACTCCAGGGCTTCCAAGATTGATCGTCTGTTTTCCTCCCTGAGTGACTAGTGCCCTGCACGCGCCACTGCCGATGCAGCGTGCACTGTTCATCCGTTTTGTTTTTCAATTTCTCTGTTTGTTCCATTTTCAGTGTTTTGCTGGTGTTTGTTTTCCTATTTTTCTGTTCTTTTGTTGACCCGAGTGAGGTGTTGAGCATTTGGATCAGACGCAATCTGGGGCAAGAGCTAGTCGAGAGTGGTGGAAAATGTCACGGCTGGAGATCGTACGGCCAGTGCTCGCGCGTAGGTGCTGCCTGTGCAGTGGAGGCTATTTTGTCCGTGCATGAGCTGGGTGCTTGTGCCGTCAAGGCTCGAGATGCCGATGCTTGCGGTAGGCGTGACGTCCGGGGTCACACCAGTGCTTGTGGTTTTGTAGTTTAGTTATTAGTTGTTTAGTTGTTCATGGGTTTTATTTGTAGTTTATTTGTTTATTTTAGTATTTAATAAAATAGAAATATGCTATTGGATTTAGTGTCCATAGCTGTGTCCCATACTTTTCCTCCCTGGGAGGACAAAGGGGGCCTTCAAGTTCTGTTTTACAGAGTGCTTTCTCTATTAGGAGAGAGTTAGTTGAGAATTTAAGACAAAGTCTGCCACAAAGAAATTTGTGTGTGGGGAAGCCCCAAAACTGATGCGTAGTTTGGCTTATAGTCTGAATTTTTTCATGTATTGATAATTCACTGTTGTAACTTTGGTTCATTAATGAAACAAGTCTATTTCCTTAAAAAAAAAAAACATTTGAACATCAACATGCAAGTCGTTCAAGATGCATGCTGCGGTGTTATGGACAATAAATGATTTTCCCGTTTATGGAAGCTTTTCAGGTTGGAGCACTAAGGGAAAATTGGCATGTCCGACTTGTATCAAACATACTCAATCTGAATGGCTTACGTATGGGAGGAAACTATGCTTAATGGATCATCGTCTATTTTTACCTATGACCATAGATGGCGTGGAAATGATATGATGTTTGATGGCACTGTTAAATGGGGGCATCGTCCACCATTCTTGTCTGGCAAAGATGTTAATTGCATAGTTTGTGGATGTCGAAAGTAATGATTTTGATAAAAATTAATGTAAGAGAAAACGAAGTGCGAATGAGTTGAATTGGACAAAGACGAGTATATTTTTTGAACTCCCCTACTGGTTGACGTTAAAATTGCGGCGCAGTCTCAATGTTATGCATATTGAAAAAAATATATGCGAGTTCGTGTTAGGAACGTTGATGTCAATTGAAGGTAAAACGAAGGATAATATAAACTCACGGAAAGATCTAAAGTGGTTGGGAATTAGATCTGAAATGCACTTGCAATAAAGTGGTTCATCTGTTTACATGAAAATTGGGTGGTATACATTGTCAAGGAACGAAATGGTTATATTTTGTAAGTGGTTGCAGAAGATTAAATTACTGGACGAGTGTGCCTCGAATCTAACAAGGTGTGCGCGAACAAATGACTGGAAAATTACTAGACTAAAAAGCCATGATTGTCATGTATTTTTACAACGTATCTTGCCTGTTGGTATCCGTGGGTTCTTGACCAGAGATGTGCGGGTTGCGTTAATTGAGTTGGGTGCATTTTTTTATAATTTATGTGTTAGAACGTTGAATGTAGAAGCTTTGGATCGTATGAAATAAGAAATTGCACTAATATTGTGTTAGTTGGAGAGTATTTACCCACCGTCATTCTTCGACATCATGGTTCACTTAGCTGTTTATTTGTCGCGTGAGGCTCGACTTGCAGGACCAGTTCAGTATAAATGAATATATCCCATTGAACGGTTTCTTAGATAGTTGAAACGCACAGTGGGTAATAAGGCCCGTCTAGAAGGATCAATTGCAGAAACATATATTGATGATGAGTGGCATACATTCTGTTCGAAATACTTCCACGGTGTTGACACAAGGTTTGATCGGCCATAAAGAAACTTTGATATTGACCAAGCAAGATAATGGAATGGATTTTTCTGTATTTTTCCAACAAGTACGTTGTCACAACTCCGCCCCAATCTTACGACCGAGACGTGGTCGCGGCAATTAGCCTTTTCTTTTTACCTTGTTATTAATAGTACTATTTTCACTATGCATTTTTTTTTTTAAAAATGGACATGAACATGTTGTGCATGTACACTGCGTTTCTAGTTTAAAAGTAAGTACCTGATAAACGGTTCATTCAAGATTCTAAATAAAGGACTCTCAGAGTCCATCCATTCAACAAAATATATTAGTTCTAATTAAGAGGACTCAGTCCCCATAACACATATAAAAATGCATTTAACCTTCCTATGTGGGGTTACCATCACCCCACCATAGAAAATATACCGTTACCATCACCCCACCATAGCATTTACACCATTACCCAAAGGCATAATGTATCAAAGTCAAACCAACAAAATGTCCTGACATGGGACCCATCATAAAAACATAAAGAAACCATAACAATAGTCCTCAAAAGTCTAACCAACTAGGAACCCTAAACATCAGCCCCTCCCTCCTCAGCAGTACCGGCTCCACAACCTCGTTGTTAATACCTGGACGTTTAAAACATAAACACAAAATGAGTCTAATACTCAGTAAGCAGTACACCATGCCGTTAACTTAATAGTCACATAATCTTTTCCTTTGAAAACATGCAGACATAAATGTTTACTAGTTCTTAACAAATGCTTTCATGCATAAATAATTAAAGAATAACTGCACTTTCATGCATCATTATACTTCATGCTTAACCGTACATTTCCTGTCTAACAGTACTTTTCATGCATACTCTTACTTTCATGCATAACTACATCTTCATGCGTAAACTATGCTTTCATGCTTACATGTACTTTTCATGCATAAATAGTTAATGAAATGACTTTACTTTATATTTCACTTTCTTGGGCCAATACACACTATTACGCCCCGTGTGTTGGGGTTAGCGGTCTTTTAGACCCGGATTCCACCCGCGGCCACAGGTTGGAAACCCTTTTTGTGGGAGTAGCATTGGGTGCACTACCAGTATCACTTACCCGGCATTGCCATCTGCCCATTCTTTGGTACCCTTTAATTCATATGGCCATTATGTACGTTCATGCTTTTAAATTCTTCTCTTTTATTTATTTTTAGTTAAACATTTTCGTTATCTTCCTTTGGTCCAATGCAAATGCTTTTTACTAGAAAAAAAATGTTTTATGTCATGTTACATATAAGTAAGGCATAGATATTTAAAGAGAGCATGCATAAAGATTCATGATGCATTACCTTACATACACACAATTGTAATCAATAGGATACTTAACAGGGGCTACTAAGGAAGGCTTGTACATAATATATACATTTATCCTTTTGTATGAGAATATGAGCAAAGAGAGAGATGTTCTTTCATAAAAGAGCTTTGTGTGTAAGGAGCATGGTCATAGCTACTTACCTCGAAGCTTTATAAGTAGTCTTTAAATCTTGCAATTACACTCCTATTCAATAAAAGGAAATAACATATTAAAATTCATTTTACTAAAGATTTTACTACCCATTACCCATACGTACTCCCTTAAATTCCAAGAAATGGAATTAAGGCGTCTTCTTTATTCATTAAACTATTGCATGGCATAAAACAACTCTTAGTGTCTTCCTTCAATTATTCAAGAACCTCACATATTTTCTAAAACCAATACTAACAAAAGGTACAACTCTTGGTAACTTAAGGGTTTCTAACAAACTTACTAACTTAGGTTTAAAATTCTTAATGGCTTACTTAGGCCATAATTAGAGGAAACATGTTTGAAAATCATAACTTTAACTCTATAATTTTAACAATTAAAGACATGAGTTTAACAAGAGTAAAACATGACTTAGACTCAAGAAAACATAAGGAAAGAGACTATAAAATTCTGCCTTGGGACACTCGGCTGTTATACCCACCAAGACAGACATACCTACACACGACTTAGGCCATAAAACATGACACACACACACGAGCACAGCTAGATCTATCAGACAGAATGCACACACACAACTAGACTCATGAAACAGAACACTTACACGGCTTAGGACCAAAAACAGAGCATATACATACACACAACTCGAAATCACTAAAACAGGGCATGACCCACGGCAAGACAAAACTCAAGGTGCTCAGTTCTAACCCAGAAAATTTGGGTTTTTCATTTACTAGCAGCTAAGTGAGAAAACAATTAGAGAAATATCTCAAGAAATTACCACACAAAGTCGGCTCACACAAAGATTTCGAAACCCAAAACACAATAAGATCCTGTGGAAGGTGTAATACCTGCTTGAGTCCCTCTTGAAGTCATGGAAATGCACAACCACGGAAAAGGAAGAAGAATCCGAAAAGTTTAGGGCTGGAATGACAGAAAAATTCTTAAAACAAAACCCTAAATTAAACCATGGATCTAAGATTTCGAAACCAGTAATTGGGGCCATAGAAATCCACTTACATGGTGAGTTTTCCCTTGAAGACTTTCGGTGAAAACTTTAGGTGTTGGAAGTGAAAGGAGCTGCTTGAGGAGAGAAAGGGATCGCACGGCTTGGGGAAAACCGAAGGGTTTCTCGTGTGAAGGAAGCTCGAGGAGTTTGTCTCTTCGGGTGCCTTGGAGTCGATGGATGAAGAAAGGTGAAGAAGTATTTACTGCTTTTGTCTTGGAGGCCGTCGGTGGGGTAAGGGAAAATGAGAGGATTTTGATTCTCTTGTCTCTTGAAGCCAGCGTATAGGAGAAGAATGAGGAAATCCACTTAGCTTCTTGAGGAAGCCGATGGTGAAGAAAGGAATGAGAAAGTCAATTGGCTTCTCTCATAAGCCAAGGACTGGACGGTGAAGATTAAACCTTGGGAGATATTTTCTACCACCAACCCATCCTATGGTTGAGAAGGTTTGGGGTCATATTTTAATTAGACAAAAGTAAAGGACTCAAGAAAATAACACACTTTAAAAATATAATACACACCCATCTTAAAATAATTTATAAAAGAAAATGAAATTCTTTGTTTCAAAATATTTAACTTAAAAAAATAATATTAATAAATGACGTAAAGACTTACGTAGTAGGATTCGGGTATTACATACGTCCACTTGGTGCTCAACGTGGTTATGATTTGTATGAAAGGGAGTTCGAGAAACTTTAGTGATACATGCTAAATAATTACCAGAGATAGAGAGTCATTTGAAGTAAGTTCAAATTAATTATTAATTAATCATTGAATTTACTTATTAAACAATTATACGAATATACTTATTGTTGGTAATTATTAATTTCAGTGGTCATATTAACGTGCTCAAAGACCTAGGAGTAAATGATATAGACCAGAGACATGAACAAGAGTTCCCGAAATGGTTCGAACAACGAGTAATGAAATTAATACATATGCAAATGCAGGTTGTACAAATGCATGCGAGTAATCTGAATGATATACCAGATGAACTATATGCATTGGCGAGTGGCCCCTCGAGATGAGCTACTCGATATTCTACATGTATTTCTTGAGGAAGTAGGTATCACACAATTGATCGAGAACTTTATAGGAAAACACAAAATATTGGTGTCATTGTCGAAATGAGTCATGATGGAGACAATGTTGATTTCAATGGAGTTATCGTAGATATAATTAGAATGAGATATGTGGGGGAGCTTGTGGTTTATATATTTAAGTGTGATTGGTGGGATTTAAGCAATCCTCGAAGGGGAAAATGCCATGATGAATATTTTCTAAGTATTAATATATCAAAAAAATGGTATGAAGATGATCCTTTTATTTTGACTTCCCAAGCATCTCAAGTATTCTATTTAGACGGTCCTCAGTTAGGAAATCAATGGCAAGTAGTACAAAAGTTTCTCCTAGAAAATTTATGACGTTATCCCTGAGGCGGAGAGACAAGATGAAGAAGAAGATGATTCATCTACTCAAGAAGCATACCAAGAGAGTCAACCTGTCTTTAACTTATTCATGGATTTGAGCCAGTATGAGATGATCCCATTACATAGGAAAGCTATTGAGGTTAAAATAGTTGAGGCGACAGTTGATCAAAATGTTGAGTCATTTGAAGTATCTACAGATGATAAGAGTGAATCTATAGATGAAACTGATACAGATGATTGACCCATTTTGTGTTCATATTATACAATATCTCGCAATTATGCCACCAAAGAGAAAGGAAGTTCGCATCCCATCTCTACTTATTCCTAACTCTTCGTCTGACTTACCATTAGAGACTGACTCTACGGAACAAGGTAAATAGCTAATACTCATTTTTTCAATTAAGATATATGATAATTGATACAAGAAAAATAACTAATATTATTTTATAGAGATAACAGTACAATCTCGTCACGGACTAGGTACTAATAGACGCGTGACGTTGGAGAAATATTGTAAAGTATGTAAGATTAAGGTTAACATTCCTGACGAACATACCGGAGGCGAGATACAACAAGCAGCTTGGCTTGCATTACATGTGGGTGCTCTTACATGGACTTATGTACCTTTCGCTACGAGTTCATGGCATAAAGTCCCGCAAGATGTGAAAGAGCTTATAAAAAAGCGTTGTTTGGTACGTAATATTTAAATAATAAATTTATATTGATATTATTTAATATTCTAAATGATAATATTTTTGTGTATATACTTTTTCAAGGATGATTTCGAACTAAATCTTGGTCGGAGAGAGGAGCGTAGGACTGTCGAAGAGCTGATATGTAATGCATTCCGTAATTATAAGGTGAGGTGTCATGAGCATTACAAGAAGTACGAGAACAAGGAAGATGCACGCCAACATCCTTTTCAAAATGTCCGACCTGAAGAATGGAAAAAATTTTGCAACATGTTTGAGGATCCATCATATAAGGTAAATTAGATGAATTCTTTATGTGTCATATTTGTAATTTTCACTTATTAACTTTTACAACTTCTATGCAGGAGCGAAGTTCTATAAACAAAACGAATAAATCGAAGTTGAAGATTTATCATCATGCAGGTTCAAGATCTTTCCATCACCCCTCTCAGAAATTGGTAATGTATTTTTTTTTATTCTATATAGTTTGTTTTTAATATTGACTTTATATCTTGACAATGTCTCTTGTAGAAAGAGTTAGACACTAATTATGATTTGACAAAATTATAAGATTCATCACATACTAATAGTAATGGAGAGTAGACTCATCCCGATACTCGTGAGAATTATGTAAGTATTATAATTTCTTTTAATTAAACATATTTAAATTATTGTGTCAATATTAATTTTATATGTTGTGAGTATGATAACATGGTTGCCCTCCGTGCTGAAGCTACATCAGATCATAATTCATCAACAAGTGATGTTGAAATTTTTATACAAGTTCTGGGTCAACGTTCAGGATATTTGAGGGGTTTGGGTCGCCGTGTAAAGCCTTCAGTCTCTTCATCAACCTCAAGCACTACTACCATTGCGTTAAAGAATACAAATTCTAGAATCGAAGAATTGATTGCAAAACAGCACGAGTTAGATGCTCAATTGATGAAACAAGTAGATATGAAGATGCGCATAAAATAGCAAGAAGATCAACAAAAAGAGATGCAACTCCAAATGCTAGAACAACAAAGATAGATGCAACTTCAAATGTAGATGCTTATGCAACAATTCAGACCTCTAAGCAATTGATTTTTGTTAGAAGTGTTTTTACATATTGAACAATTACACATCATGTACTAATAATTTTATTAGTATTATTAGAATTTTATTATTTAGTTCTGACTTATTAGATTAGTTTTATTTATATTGAACAATTTGTAATGTATTTTTGAAATATAAATATCTATTTAGTTTTAAATTAGTATTGTTATGAAAATAATAACCGTTCGAACATCACAAGTTAGAGTTCGAGCGGTAAAAATGTTGCGTGCCGTTCGAATGTGTTCGAAACAGTCAATTCACTATTTGCGTTTGATCTTCAATTTGTTTGTTTGAATGTTTCTTCATGTGTATTTGGTCAAATGGACTGGTATCGATCGACCGGCCATGAAATACCCGTTCGAATAAAAATATTGTTCGAACGTTATTTACGCTGTTCGAACGACTTTCTACTACGAATTTAAATCGTCCCAGAAAAAAATGCATTCAAACGTGATCGAACGGTCCATCTTAATTTCGTCCCAAAAGATATTTTTTTGGATGAATTTGAGATTTTCGTCCCAAAATACCTTTTGGGACAGTTTTATGGGAACAATCTTGAGACATTTTTTTTTTCATCTCAAAATATATTTTTGGACAAAATTTCAGTCTTTTGGGATGAAATTTTTCGTTTTAAAAGATTTTATTTGTTGTAGTGTTCATTTATCTAAAAGTTAATCCATAATATTTAATAATCCTTGCTGGGCTAGCTGCATCTAATATCTAAAAGTTAATCTTGGTTTTACTCACTACTTCAACAACGAATACGTCAACGGTACTGAATCAGCTTGTGTGCCGTCGTACGAGCTAGAGAGTCTCATGCATGCTGGTGATCTCTGTCTAGAGTTCTCCATTTCCAATACCCATATTTATTAAGAGAGAAAATATTCGCATAAGCCACTATTTGACTACAGCCGGAGCACACCTTACGTGTCGGCAATGATTTTTTTTCCCTCCTCTCTCATTTCTAGATGCGACAAGTTGACAACGCCCCTCGACTTCATCTGCCCCTCTCTCGTCGAATGAACTTCATCTAGAAAGTTCTGAACTTCAACCAAATGACTTGGTGGAGGTCCAACAGAAGAAAAAGAAGAATTTTTCTTCTTTTCTTTACAATTTGCGAGTTTTCCTTCGTCTTGCATCTATAGGAGGTCCAATTTTATTGCTACCTGCTACTTTCCCTTGTTTCCTTTTTGGGTTTTCCTTTATCTTCTCTATTCCCATCCGTTTCAGCCTCCAAATTTAGCACTATCTCTCTCCCGTCATAAATTATCCTTAATTGGTTGACTCTTTGGATGAGAACACCAATAATATTGCTACAACAGTTCGGATTCGGCATTTGATTAAAAAAAAAAGAAAAAAGTAAGTGTTTCTTCACCTTCAAGGACAAATCCAAGATGACTGGCAGGCAAATGAAAAGTAGTAGAAGAAATTGAAGATAAGGCTCTAAATCGTTGAAGAAGACCCCCAAAAAAGCCTCTACATTTCTCCTCATTTTGTATGCTACGGTTTTCTTGTTTTTATTTTTTTCGTTTTTGTTTGTGGGCTTACAATTTTGCTTACTCAACAAAACTTGATTTTTTATTTTTTATTTTTCCTCTCCATTGTTTCGTCTGAAGGTCGTATTTGCATCAATTGGGTCATTTCAGAGTAGTTATCTGATATATATGATCCCTACGCGTTAAGAGATTGTGATTTCTCATCGATTTGGTGAAATTTTATCGCATCGTTTCTCTGTTTTTCTTAGTTTGATATTTTTCGTTGGGAGTTTTCCTTAACTAAAATGAAATGCTTGGAGAGTGAAACTTTCGGAGTGCTAGTTTTGAATTTTGGAGTGGTGTGGAATGGAGAGGGCGCCATTCAAACCGGGTTTTGATTAAAAAAAAAAAAAATGACATGTAAGGTCTGCTACAAATCAGTCGTGAACAGTGACTGATCTGTAGCATTTCTCTTATTAAGATTTCACCCACAAATTTACTCGGGATACGCCTGATCATACCCATATTTGATGGTGTAATTGGTTCGGTTTGGTTAATTGGTTTAGAACAAATTTTGAAATCAAACTAGTATAAATCGATTTTAAAAATTTAAGCTGAATTGTTACAGATCGATTCATCACCGAAATTGAAATTTTTATTTTTTTTATTTTGGCCCAAATTTCTAGTTTACCGTTTACACGTGTGGCACTATATAAATTTAATATTATAATTTTTTCAATACTAAACTTAATTGTAAGAATTTAATATTTATTATTAACAGTTACTAATTCATTAATATTGTTCAATTATACTAGTATAGTATAAGTAGTGTTTAACTTAATAATGTGATTAATAAACTTGAAGAATAAGATTAAAACAGTATAATCAATGTTTAATTATACTAGTATAAGTAGTGTCTAACTTACATAAAATGTTATATTAATTTTATATTATAAGATTAATAGACTTGAATAATATCATTAGAATTTCATATTATATTAATTAGCAATTTCACACATAATATAATATAAAAAATCACATATATATATATATATCGGTCCGATTCGATTTAAACCGATTTTCAAAAAATGAAAATGGATACCGCACCGGACCAAACCCACCGGTCTGGTTCAATCGGTTTTGAAAATTTTTTTTACAGCCCTAAATGCAATATCCAACAAGGATTTTTGGTTTATAAAAGTCAAATAAAGAAATCGCTTGTACAAAAAATTCCAACAAAGCTTGCTTTTACATTTCAAGTTTCAAGATATATACGTGTTATGTCGAACTAGGTTCTAGCATCCAACCAAATAGAAATGACGTATATAAAATAAATAATAAAATCTACCTCTTTCCATCAGCCTAAATTTATGAGAGAAATAGTGATTACATATGGTATTAGAACAGAAGTTCTAAATTCAAATTTTGACTCTACTAAATATTCCACGAGCCCATTTATTAAGAAGAGTCTGGCCCACACGTGAAAGAAGTGATAAGATATAAAATAAATAATAAAATCTACATATTTTCATCTATTTTAGCATATGGGATAATTGATGATTTTACAATATGCAACCAATCAAGAAAACTGAAGAGAATGGAAACAACCAAAATTCAATTTTAAGGCATCAAACAACTGGACCTCATTTTAGGAAAACTTAACCTGTGAGTCTTGCCTGTGGGTGGCCTGTTTCACTTGGTACTACAAGAAATTTGACTTTTAGGGATGAAAATTTTTAGGGACAAAATAAATTTCGTCCCTAATAGTACTTATTTGAGAAAAAAAATTAAATTTTGTCCCAAAACATAAAAGCGATTTTTTATCCTTTCAAACATATAAGTATTGTTCAAATTATAGTTTTCGGGATGAAACATTGCATCCCAATAGAGAAAATCGTTCAAACGTAATTTAATCTGTTTGGATGATAATGTAATTTACATTCGAAATTTGCGATAAGAGTTTTAACAATATTTGTGGTGAGAAGTTTTATAAAATTGTGGCAAAGGAGGGTTGCACATAGTTTGAACATAAGTTTCTCGTTCGAATTGAGTTTCAGACCATTCGACGGTATGATATTTTCCATTTGAATGTTGATATTACAGTCCAAACGATATTTTTGGCAGGAAGTTATATACAATTCTGGCGGGGATGATTGATATCTCGTTTGAACAGAGTTATAAACTGTTCGAAAGCTCCAAAGATTTGTTCGAAATGTGATGAACAAAATTGAAGTAACCATTATAGAATTTTTTTGAAAGACATTAATTTTTTTAAAATAATCATTATTTGAATTTATT
This sequence comes from Juglans mandshurica, assembly GCA_022457165.1. NCBI lineage: Eukaryota > Viridiplantae > Streptophyta > Magnoliopsida > Fagales > Juglandaceae > Juglans > Juglans mandshurica. The sequence continues at coordinate 30,928,002 of CM039619.1, read as the reverse complement.
AATTTTCATTTCTAAAAGATGAAAAATCTACCTATACGGGTTTATTATTAAATGGTAGATTAAGATAGATCATTTATGTCATCCTAGAAAAGTAATATAATTAATTGGAAATATAAATTAATAATTTTTATGGTAAATAAAAATTTGCAAATAAATTTTTTTCCTCCAAAAAAACTAATTTTTGATATCGCTAAATGTTAAGACAATGAAAAAAACACATTTTTAGTGAACAAACCAGCTATATATATAAAATAAAAATTACTTAGAAGTGACAATGTTTGAGACAAAATAAATATTCAATACAAAAATAAAAATATGTGGATAGATTCTCGAGGTCCTCTTGCATCATAGACATGCGTCCCTCCATTTCTTTCAGTTGGGTATTGATGGGCGCAGTGATCCTCTCCATGTCTTGGATCCAAAGTGCGTGATGCTCCTCCAACAGGGATCACGTCTCCCTAGTTCTAGTCCCTGCAGCCTTTGTAGTAGCATTGGTGTCCGTAGTAGCTGGATCATGCTCAGTACCACTGCTTGCAGCCGCAACATTAATGCAAGTCTTTTGCAAGTGGCCATCGCTATTGCTGAAAGTGATCTTTTTAAGTGGCCCGATCTGTGGTTGCTTTCACTCTGTCAGAAGCAAATTCACCCTCGATTTAACTAGGAGGTTGGAGATCATTAATGCATACAATAGACGACCTCCAGTCAAATACCGTGACTCAGATTGAATGCAGATGAAGAAGTATAGAGATAGATTAATCGACTCTCCTCGTGCTATCTGTAACATTAATCAAGCCCGATCCATGCCAAAATCTGTTTTGTGTTTTCTTGGATCAACATTGTGTGAGACAATCAATTGCAATATCCGAAAGAAGGCTCGAAAATCAACCTGTTTGATCACCTTGCTGCCTTCATATGGAGGAGCCGAATTGTCTAGCAAAAACGTACGAACCTCATCATCTGCTGGACCATCATTTGCTGGAGCCTGATCATTGATATGATCGCCATTGTTTGTCCCTACACCCGGTGGCAATGCATGGTATACACCTACCTCACTGGGGATGCTAAGAAACTTAATAATATTGTCTGGTGAGAATGTAATACTGACTCCCCGAATATCAAAAGTAAAGGAGTCATCATCAGCCCACATATCTGATATAGTCTGATAGAACTCTCCAATCATATATGGATAGGCAACCCCCTTCTGCTCATAGATTGGAGCCTATCCTCAATAGTGGATTATGGATGAAAGGCTCATTCCCTTCCAAACAAAATTGCAAAAGTCGTCTAACATGATCTCTCGCTCAGCCAATATGGGTCGTCTTGAGTTACAAGCCTCATCGCTAGGTTGCCTCTTCCTTCCATGCTTTCTTCTAACATATGCCATGAATTCACTGTTTAAAAAACAAAATAATAATAATAATTTATAAATAGATCGAATAATTGAAATATGTAATTATATTATATTGAGCTTTGTTTGAATAGAAGCAAATATTGTTTGAACATAAATGTAAGCTATTTGAACGTAAAGTGATAACGTTCTAACACGTATTAGGCGTTGTTTGAACGGTATAAGTCAATTTGAACAAATAGATATATACTTCAAACAACATCATCCTCTGGGCAGTTTCCTTGGGTAGAGATGCCGTTTGAATGTTGCCTAATGTGTTAAAACGTTATCACTTTATGTTCGAATATGTTACATTTATGTTCGAACAAGCGTCTAATAATGGGTTAATTCTTCCATTCGAATGGGTGTTGTCACGTTCGAACTAAAAGAACTGCTGTTTGGAAAAAACCATTTGAACAACTTCGAAGCCATTCAAATGAAGAAACCTCAGACAATTTGAATAAGTGGTGTCATGTTCAAATTGAAAGAATTGCTGTTTGGTAAAAACCATTTGAACAACTTCAAAGTCGTTCGAATGAACAAACCTCAGCTATGAACATACATGACTTAGTCGACCCAAAACCAAATAAAAACCAACGATTATCAAGAACCATTGGTTTTGATCATAAAAACTTCAATGGAGTGAAGCCCACACCTCACTCTATCATATGATCAAATGTCTCGTGTGCCTATTGGAAAACACGAAAAATGGGTCGGATTTCGTTTGAAATTCCGAACCCCAATTCAACATACAACATTTTTCAAGCCTATCTACTACGTAGAATGCAGGGATGATGATTGTTATCTGTTAAATGGCATCCTTAGGTCAGTCTGCAGCGGAGAATGGTGACAAACGGTGAAACTTTGGTTTTGAATGGGGGAAAGGGTGAATGAATAGTTCCATGCTTTTGGGTTATATATTTATCCCAAATTGATTATGTTCAAACTAGATTTTTGTATGTTTGAACAACTTAGGCCCTATTTGGATACAAGAAGTGTTTCATCTCATCATTACAACTTTATCAAATTTTCACAAAAAATATAATAAACAATTCAGTTTTTTCAAATCCTACAATAATAATAATATTAAAAAATAATATTCTAACAATATTTTATTCAACTTTCAACTTTCATCTCAACTCATTTTATCTCAACTCACTATCCAAACCGCATCTTAAAGAGGGTTTTTAAATGTTCGAACAAAAAATGTCTGTTCGAACTGTCGATGGAATGAAGCTTCCAAAAAAAATCAAGAGGATTTATATAATTCTGTCGAGGACTGATGTATGTTCAAACATGCGTATAATAAGTTCGAATTAGTTTATTGTATGCCTGAATGGTTTAAAGTTTTAAAGGTTTGAACAAAACATTCTTCTATATTCAAATTTGTTATTTAGTTAACATTTGATTATAAAACAACCTTTTTTTTTATTTTTTATTAAGAGTCAAGAATCACTTGTCCACGAGTGACCCCGTCCCAGTTTTATTAATAAACTCTCACTTATGGTGAAGGAAAACCGTGGTTACAGACCAATACCTGAGGATACAATATAAAGTTCCGAAACCAGGTATCAAAATAGCCTAGTTTTTGCTATCCAAAAAATAAAAAGACAGAGAAACAACCAAGCAGAAAAACCCCACATGCAAAAAAACGTTAGCACAACACAAATAGACAATAAAATCTTACCAAACTAACACAACGACCAAACATCACATGAGGGTTGACTCTAGCAGCAACGCAAAGATGGTAAACCAAGTTTATCCAATCAAATTAATCCTCGAAGGATTCTAGGCAAATCCCCAATAATATTCCATTCTGTGTTAAGACCAGTCGCCTCGATCCGAGACAACTAGTCAGCAATTTTATTTCCTTCCCTATAAACGTGCCGAACTATGCAAACCATCGAGTCCATAATGACAAGTATATCCTCCCAAAAATCCTCCAAATATCATACTCCACATCTCCGCCTATTCCACCACGAGAGTATCACTTGAGAATCTAATTCTATTTCCACAAAATTAGTCCCTAGATTTTTACAGGCTTTAAGACCTTGCATTAAAGCTAACAACTTAGCTCTATTATTTGAACCGACACCTATATGAGAATTAAAAGCATGAACCAAGTGTCTTTGATCATTTCTAATAATACCACCCACCCCTGAAGAACCTAGGTTTCCTAGACTACTACCATTTGTATTCAATTTAAACGACCATTGAACAAGTTTTTGCCAATCCACAAGCTTTAAATACTATCTCACGGGGACTTTAGACGTAATTTGCAAAGCTTGTAAAATCTACAATTCATACGTAGAACATTTCTTAACCTTTTTCATGTCTTGACTTATTGAGCCCATCCAATTCCTAATATTATGCCAAACTGCACTAATACGGGCAGTGCATCTTCTACACCAAAGATGCCAACTAATAATCGACAGAAGTAGCCCAACAAAAATCTCCACTTGAGAGTCGGTTGACGCACGTCTAAACCAGGCCGTCAGGATCTCCATCCAAGTACGACCAAGAGGTAGACCATAAATATTACCACAAAAATGCCATATGTTAGCTGCAAACTCTCATCCAAACAGAACATGATTTTGATCCTCTTACTTACCTACTTCACATCAATCACAACGAGAAACAATCGGGATCCCAATCTGTCTAAGACTATCATCAACGCTTGAAGCCATATTCCATGCTCTCCACATAAAAACTGAAATTTTAAGAGGCAACAACCTATGCCACAACCAAAGATGCCAATCCAAACTTGAACATCTTATTCGAATGCAATCCCAAACTGATTTAGTAGAAAAATTACCACTCTCATGTTTAGTCCAGATCAACACATTAGACCCCTCCTTACAACCGGCCAAAGCCTCAATAATATCATCCACATTGTCCTGACCCACTAAAGAAACCAACAGCTCCATATCCCAACTACTATTCAGCTTACACTCCTTAACTTTAAGCAACAGAGTCCCCACAATCTGGAAATCCTCAAATAACGGACCCTGTCCCTCCATTTATCAAACCAAAATAAAATATTCCCCTCCCTCACTCTCCACTTTGAATTATTCAGCACATCGGTAATACTCTTAACTATCATTTTCCAAAATCTCGTTCCTTTTTTCGTATCAATGAGAGACCAAGGCGAAGAGCCCACATATTTTCCTCTAAAAAAAATTTGCCCATAAGGATTTACCTTGAATTAAATTCCATGCAAGCCGTATATGCAATGCTTTTTGCATATCCTCCAAGTTACGCAAGCCCCGACCTCCTTCCTTTATTGGCTTACAAATATTGTCCCATACCACCCACTTTTTTTTGGCTTTACCATTCACCTCACCCCATAAAAATGTACTCATCACACGGTTTAACACTTCAATAATAGATTGGGGAACCTGTAAAACAACAAATAAATGTAAAACCATACTAGAAAGTACATGTCGAAGAAGTATTAGACGACCACTCATGGAGAGGAGCTTCATTTTCCAGCCGCTAATTTTGTTCTAGACTTTGTTAACCATCTCCTCCAAATGCACATGCTTTAGACGCCCCAATACAATCGGAACCCCCAGATATTTAAAGGGAAAAGAGCCTTCCGAGAACCCTGTCAACCTTTTTAGAGCTCTCTTACGAGCAACATAAATTTAGAAGAGAAAAATATGGCTTTTTTTCTTTATTAATCATCTGGCCTGACCATGCTCCATACTTTTCAAATATCAATAAAAGTTCCCTAACAGATTTCTTACTCCCATTCAAAAAAATCACAATGTCATCCGCGTACATAAGATGAAAAATCAGAGGAGTACCTCGAGATTGGGAGAATTGCCCAATCTTGTTTGCCGCCACACTCTATTTCAAAAGACGAGAAAGGACTTCCTGAATAATAATAAATAGATAAAGCGATAATGGATCCCCTTGACGTAACCCACGACCACCTTGAAAAAAACCTTTCATCGTTCCATTTAGCATTACAAAGTACCAAATATTTGAAATGCAAGCATGAATTAAATCACAAAAAGAAGGAGGAAATCCAAAACAACGGAGGACCTCCAACAAAAAATTCCAATCTACATGATCATATGCTTTGGCCATGTAAACTTTAATTATAATATTTCATGAGAAACCTTATTCAAGGAATGAACCATTTCCTGAGTAATACTAATATTCTCAAATATACTCCTTTCAGGTATAAAAGCTCATTGCTCAAGGGATATCAATTTTGGAAGAAAACCTACCAAACGATTCACAATAATTTTTGAACAAATTTTATAGAATAGCGAACAAAGACTTATCGGCCTAAATTTATCAAATCCCGTAGGTACATCTGCCTTTGGAATAAGCACAATAAAAGAAGCCAAATAAAACCTTGGAAGATTTTTAGAGAGAAAAAATTCAGAGATAGCTGCCAAGACATCCATCTTAATCACATCCCGGCAACTTTTAAAAAAACCTGCTCCAAAACCATCTGGCCTAGGAGAACTGTTTATAGGAATAGAAGAGAGAGCCTCCTTGACTTCATCCAAGGAAGGGATACAACAAAGGCGGGCACAAACCTCTTCTTCAATAATCGGCGAAATCCCGGAAGTGCTCTTAACTGATTAGTATTTTTAAGGAAATCCGCAAAATAATCAACGACACCATTATGCATTTCTTCCGGTGAATTGAACTCAATCCCATCCGGAGTTCTCATTCCTTGAATTCTTTTATGTCTTTTATTAGTTAACCATATATGAAAGAATTTAGAGTTACAATCACCTTCCATGTTCCATTTTATTTTTGCCATTTGAGCTAATTTGATATCTTTCCTACGTCTCCAAGAGGACAACTCAGCAGAGGCCACCACAAGCTCCCTCTCGGCAATTCGTTATATCCCATTATCTTTGCAGACGCCCTTCAAGCCCCTCAACCTTCTCTTCCAAAGATGAAATATGAGCATTGGTCCTTCCAAACACCCGTTTATTCCATTCACGAAGAGCCACCTTAACCTTTTTAAGCTTACTAGCAAGTTTAACAAGCCTCGTCCCAACCACCGGTATAGACCACACATTCTTTACATAATCTATAAACTCTGGATGTTCAACCCACATTTGCTGAAATCGAAATGGAGAAGGGCCATAGGAATAAGGATCCTTAAGGAACTCTATTAGCATGGGAGAATGATCCGAAGTCCTCCTCGGCAAATACGAACAAGTCGCATTAGGGAAAGTAGATATTAAATTAGCATTAGGTAGAACACGGTCCAATTTAGCCCAAGCTCTAGCTAATCCACGTTGACCATTACACCAAGAAAACTTACTACCATGTAAATTTAAATCAATCAACCCACCCTCATGAATCCATTGGTTAAAATCATCCATAGCAGCTATTGGCCTTGATCTACAACACCTCCTTTCCAAATCCGAATGAATAATGTTAAAATCACCAGCAAACAAACAAGGATCCTCACTTAGATTATTATATTATACATATAATATATATATATATATATGTTATAATATATTTATGAAACAACTTAATTAACAACTTAGGTTATTAATATAAACTTACTTTTAATACATATATTTATCAAAGATAAATATATTTTTGGCATAATACATTATAACATATATTCGTTTTGATAAATATATTTCTACACATTTGATCATATATATACTCATATAAAAAGTCTAGAATTTTTATAGACTATAGTTAAATTCAATACTATACTAGTTTGTGTTAATTATTATAAAATAATATACTTATACTATAATATAAATAGACTAATAGTTTAGTATACGTAAACATTATATTATCATGAACATACGTAAATGTATATGAAAATAAGTTAGACACTAGTATAATAACATGCAATTCGACACTATAGTATAAGTCTAGTATAATAAGTTAATCTCACTAATTATACTATACTAAGTTAATCCCACTAATATTAGAACGCTATACAATATACTATACTAATTATGTTGATAGTTAATCCCACTAATTATATTATACTAAGTTAATCTCACCAATTATACTATACTAAGTTAATCTCTCTAAATATTATTCTATACTAGACTTATACAACATGTCTAATTAAGTACATGTTATTATATTACACTATACTAATGTTATAGTCTTATAGTACCAGACTTACTTCTATACTAGTATAGTTATATTATAGTTAATCGCACTAATTATATTATACTAAGTTAACCTCACTACCTTATATATTCACTAATTATACTATATTATAGTTAAGTATATTATTTTAATATAATTAGCTCATTCTAGTGTATTATTGAATTTAAGTATAGAAGTTCTTATTATATAACTATATAACTATACTAGCATATTTATGAAAATCACTAATAAGAATACATATTTTTATGTATATATATGTTTACAATATATTCACTAAAACATCACTATTAATTACATGTTATGAAAATATTTATTACATGTTATTATATTAGTGTCTAGTTTATTCCTAAATTAATTCTATTGGGCATATAAAATAAAATCACTAATAAACCATAATCAATTCGAACAGTGTATTGAGCTATTCGAAGGGACAACATAAAAGTACTTAGGGGAACAATGACTCTAATGGAAGGAAGCCACAGGGACGAGAATATTGACTTTTATGGTGTCACCATTGATATCATTGGGTTAAAATACCTAGGAGAACATATGGCTTGGTTGTTTAAGTATAATTGGTGGAATGTAAGCAATCCTACATTCAGAGTGCGTAATGATGATATTTTATTAGTGTCAATACATCTCAAACATGGTATAAGGATGATGTTTTCGTTCTCGTTTGCCAAACAAATCAAGTTTTTTACTTAGATGATCCTGAGTATGGAAACCCATGGTGAGTAGTACAAAAGTTTGCACAAAAATATATATATGATTACATTTCAGAGGCGGATGGACAATGCGAAGAATTTGATGGTCCAACAAGTGAACAAGTATATCAAGAAAACGAATCACGCATAAATTTATTTGTTGATCTCAGTAATTTTGACATGGTTCCACTGCGTAGAGAAGATATTGAACCAGAAGTAATTGATGGAGGCTTGTCAGAATAACATAAGTCAATTGAAATGTCTAGTGAGGATAGAGGTGAGCGGTCAAGCGAAACTTATAGTAAATGATAGTTGCTTATATTTAAGTATCATTATTGTAATAAGAATAATTTTAGGATTAATAATTTACTACAGTTTTAAACAGCTATGCCTCCCAAACATAAATCAACTCATTTTCTTACTCCATACTTCATCCATTACTGACTCTCTAATTGTTTCACATGACAATGATGGTGGACCAATATCATCATACCCAGAACATGGTATTTTAGATATCCGTTTGAGGTTATGTGATGATTTAAGTAAGAGTATTTTTAAATTAAAATAAGTTTTTGATATTACATTCTTGAATTATTGTATACCTGCTATAAGCCATCGCTGAGGTTGAGCTGTTACAAGAGGTGTTTGTATAGAGAAAGTGTAGAAAACGGAAAAAGTTAAAGTTGATATTTCTGATGATTACATTGGGGCCAATGAGATCCAGCAGCTTGGCTTACTTCCTATGTTGGTACCCTTACCTGGACATATACATGCATGCATGACTACATCTTCCTGAGCCAATGTTCCTCAATATGTGAAAGACCACATAAAAACTCGTTGCCTGGTACTAACTTACCTAGAAAACAATTTTATTTATTTAATACTTCATTTATAAGTAGTTTGTTTATGTTCTTATTGTTCATAATTTCTTCAATGATGGGTTTGAATTTAATTTTGGCCAACGAGAGGAGTGAGTAACGGTTGATGAGCTGATGAATAATGCATTCTGGAAGTATAAAGGTTGATGCTATGCACACTATCAAAAATTTAATAGTGCAAATTTTATTATATGTTAAATGCATGAAACAAATATAGTATTAATGTTATTTCTTTTATTGCAACAACGGAGTATTGTCAACAAAACAAATAAATCAAACTTAAAGATATGCGGGTTCTAGACCTTTTTGTCGACCATCAAAGAAATTGGTAACATTACACGAGTCCTCGTTAAATATTAATATATCAACATTTGTAATTGAAGTTGTAACATATATTTCCTTTTGCAGGAACAAGATAGTCCTTCTAACTATAATCTGGTCCTCTAAATCACATAAAATAGCAATGGTGTTTGGATGAGTCCTAAAACATAATAAAATTATGTAACTTTAATCCATTTTTATTGCCTAATAATATTTATGTTATTTATAGTACCTAATTTTTCTTTTTATTTTTGTAGGAGAAGATGGTTGTACTTTGAAAAAATGTTGCGTTTGACGAATCATTCATTACTGATATTCTGATTTTTACTCAGGTTCTTGAACCTTGTTCTGGATATTTGAGAGGTTTAGGACATTGCATGAAATCTTCTTCAACCTCATCATTTTCTCAAAATAGATTGAATAACACCTCTTCAGAGTACTTAAAGGAAGCAATGTGTGAGATTGAACAGTTGAAGTCAAAGTAACTAGAGTTGGAGGATCAGTTACATTAGGCAACAAATATGAAGGCATGATTAAGAGAACAACACCAACAAGACTTGTGGAGGGAGATGAAAATTCAATCCCAATACATGCTCAAACAGATGCAATCAATGATGTCTCAAAACTTTATGTCACCACTAACTTAGAATTTATTCTCTAAATTTTTATGTCTTTTGGAGTTATTGTATTAATGTTACAATATATTTTAATGCAACATTTGAACAATTGTGATGTTTTAATTATAACTTTTAAATGTAGTTTTGTTAATTTAAAATTTTAATTTACTGTACCATTGATTATTGTTTGAATGGTAATCATTATGTATTAACATTCAAATACATTTGCCGCCACCATTCGAATAGCCAACATAAAAATCATTTGAATGAAAAGAAAATAATCAATCCAAATCGAATGGACTTCTACTAAGTTCGAACACATTTAATGTGTGTGCATTAGAAATACAATTAGTTCGAATTATACCCATCAATATTCAGATGTTAACTCAACCGTTCAAACTTATTTGGTTGGTTTGAACGTTTGATCATAAAGTTTCATTTGAACTATGTTCATGAACATTTGATCGGATTATATGTTTGAACAGAAACTTAAACCTTAAAACAACAATAAAGCTTTCAAACACGTATTTCATTCGAATGGGAGCAATCAAATTCATGTTATTCGAATTAAATTACCAACCTGCTCGAATAATGAATCGTAAGTTCAAACAATATATATTCAGTTCGAACTTAATTTTTGGATAAAACCATCCCCAAAAAAGAATTTCGTCTCAAAAGATATTTTACGACTAACTTTTAGGGATGACCTGGAGATCGAAGAAAATTTTTTGCCTCTTCAATACCCTTTTGGGACGAAAACTGCATTTTCTGGGACAAAAAAAAAAAAAAAAATGCAATCTCTTGTAGTGTGGGAACCTCCATGGAACTCATCATACAAAATTTTGTGTTTTAGTACACAAATTGATCTTTGATGTGCCCAAAGGTGATATATTTGTGACCATAAAAAAAGCAGATCAGATATTTGTGGAAAACACGTACAACGCGTATCTGAAAACAACATAAGCATAGCATAGGCATAATTTTCATCAATAAACTTCATTCTAGAGCCCAAAATCGAGGGTACTCGAATGAAAAATGCGACATCATCAAAACCAATTAAGCAATATGAAATGATTCATACATACAGAACTACTTCCGGTTACCATGCAACTTCAATATAATATTCTGGATCAGTACTCTAGGGAATAAAAAGGAAGAAATAGGAATGATCCTTGACACAATTAAGCAGCCATTCATTCTACTTATAATGAATTATTTTTTCCTTTCTTTTGGCCGAAGCTCAATGCCATGGACAACAAGGCCAGATTTCCATTCACCAACTTCAGTCTCCCACAAGTGCATCTCTAACTCGTTATTATCTTGGCCATGATTGAAGAACTCCCCAATCTCAATCTCCATCCACATGTCCTCTCTCACGCATGGAAGCCGTCCATCCTGCCCACGAGGTCTATGATCTCTCGATGTTATTGGTTGCAGGTAAGCATTGGTAGCCTCGCCTTCAATCTCGTTTACAATGCTTAGAGACACCTTCACTGGGTGGCAAAGCCCGAAGGGACGTGTCCCAATGGTGTAAATAAGGTATGCGCCATATGTTGTATTCGGGGATAAGGTTTTAGTCTCAAAACTACCTTTTATCTCAAGCCAACACACACGCAAAAGATGAGCAACCTCTGAGAATCTGCGCACATTTTATATACTCAGAATATATATATATCACCCCAAACATATATAGATCACTGACGAGAGAGAGAGAGAGAGAGACCTAAACTTTGGTAAATCTGGTGACTGATCAGCTGAAGAAGTCCATTTCCAGTATTGTGGAGTGTCTCCCCATGCTATGGATAACTCCCTCGCTGCCAGCATATACCATTTTTTCCCACTCCATTTGTGTATTGCAAAAGTCTGTTGAATCACCATGCCAATCATAAAAACCACCAAAACAGAGTCTGGATACAAAAATAGAGAAACAATATACATTTGCAACTTCATGAAGAAAATTAAATACATATATATATAGGATGTGTTTGATTGGTGTGTGAAATAGGATGCTGGAAAGAAATTGGTTGCTTTTTTAAAATAAAGAATAGCCATTCTATAGTAATAATATTCATTATCAATATTGAGGAAATTAAAGGCATTTCTCCCAAATTAAGATGAGAGGAATCTTTGAGAGGAATTGGAGGTATACAAAACCAAACTATCTCATCTCATCTTATCTATCATTACAATTTTATCAAATTCTCACATAAAATATAATAAACAATTCAATTTTTTCAAATCTCAAAACAATAATAATATGAAAAAAATTATATTATAATAATATTTTATTCAACTTTCAACAAAACATCTCATCTCATCTCATCTCATCTGCGTAATTTTTTTATGATCTTTTTAAAATATAGTGGGTACTGGCCGGCCACTATCTTTCTTTTCTTAAAAAAAAGGTAAACCTTTTTTCTTTTCTTTTAAGAAAAATAAAAATTTAAACTCAAAAATAAGATTATAAATGGCATTATTCTTTGAAAAAATTACGGAGCTTGAATATTTTGTGAATTTCACTTTAATTTGTCACCAAAGATAATGATAGGAATAAGCATTTCCATCCTATTCCTAAACCTAAAGAAAATGATAGGAATGAGCATTTCCATCCTAATCCTAAAAGGAATTCCAATTCCGGCTATCCCAGCTAATTTAATAATCAGAATGCCCATTCCGCGAACAAAACATGTTCATAGTGTTGAAAATATTTGTTATAAATATGCTTTTGAAAAAATATTTCCATCAAAGGATTAAAATTGATGCATTAGACTTTTAGTACCCCCCATCCAGGTGGACGTAACGGTTCTCTGAAAGAACCCCATATCAGAAATATCAAGCCAGCTCGTAATTAAGGATAGCGACTTTCACTACGAGCATCAATTTTCTCATATCTCGATATCGTAATGGTAAGACAACTCCCCATGCTTGGTATTACATATATATATACACTTACTTGTGGCCATTATTTGCTCACATCTCTAGCTATTTGAGACCAATTTTGAATCAGTTTTCTCACATCTCCAGTTATTATATATATATATATATATATATATATATATATATATGCAACCATCCAAGTATAGAAATCATCCAATCTTAACGAATACAACTACCAATGCTTTCTAAAAAAGAATGAAACATTGATTGTTGTAGTAACTGAATTGCAACAGACAAAGAGATTATACAAAAGTAAACACAAAAATTGATGTAGATTCATGGGGATCCGTTAGATCTATTTTACAATAAAAATAATTTTACAATCTGAGGTATTATATCAAGTCATGTCAGTTTGTAAGTTTATTTTTATGTAATACATTTGTAACTAAAGTATTTCTGATCTTGTAGTAATTGATGTTCTTTTTTGGGGGCAGTTGAGGCAGCGCCCCCTCATAGTTTGCTGATCAAGAGGTGAGCAACTAATTCCTGGCCTTTCTAGGAGTTATTCTCTCTTTAATGGCTAGTGGCGTAGTAATACTATGTGCTCTAACAGCACCCGAAGTAGGACTGTAAATGAACTAGTTCGTACAATTGCTCGTCCGTTACTTGCTTGACTAAACTCAAACCGAGCTCAACTAGTAAAAAAAAAAGCTTGATCATGAAAACAGAAATCCGCTTGATTAATAAATGACACATATTCGGATTAAACTCGATTCGACTCGGTTAATGCTCATTAAGGCTCACTAGTTCATGCCCGACTCGGCTCGTTAACTCGAATCGATTAGAGCTCGTCCATATATCATTGAATATATATAATTTATTTCTATATATTAGTATTCTTATACACAGACAGATATACTTCTATACATATTAAATTTAATAACATAAGTATAATTACCTTTATAATTAAATATGTAGTATGTAACCCAATTACTTATGCCTAGTCATTTATACCTATATATTGAATATAGTTCATAAGTATATGTTAGTTAATTAAGTGCTTAAGATATTAGTTATAGTATATATTTTATAATGTGTAATAGTTAGTATATAGGACTTGGTACGTAGTTTCATTATATACTACAATGCATAACCATATAAGAAATGTAGAAGAGGACAAACAAAATTTGAGTAATAACTCGACTTAGCTCGATTCAGTTCAGGCTCGTTAAAGAGTACAAACAAATATCAATAAATAACTCGACTCGGCTCGAGCTCGTGGATTAGGTCAAACTCGGCTCGGCTCGGCTCGGTGAGCTCTCAGCTTGAACTCGAACTCGAACTCGAACTTGAGTTGTTTGAGTCCAGCTCGACTCGATAATCCAAAAGTTCGACTTGGCTCAGATCGATTACAATCCTAACCCGAAGGAAGATCAGAATGTGAATGGAAAAGTACTCGTCAAGCTAGCTAACAACTAACGGCCGATCTAATTCATGATGTTGCTTGACCTACATACATATTAATATTTCTTCCTCAATGCTACAAATATCCAATACTGCAATATCATGTCTACAAACATGGACATTTTAATTAATAATCATTTCATGCTAGCTCCAGATCTCCATGTCGTTTTCCAAAATATTAATCTTTTCTGCTTCGGAAAATACTAATGAATCAATCTGATTAATTAGGATCTATATATATATATATATCCTGCCCTGAGCTGATTAAAATGGAACTTTTTTGATGCGAAATCAATATAGAAACGAATTATGATCCTTAATTTCCTAAGTGATTAAAATTTTTTATTTATATATATTAAAAGCTGCTAGCTAATAGGTAGCGTTTTTTGCTCACCATGTTACCGTTGCCAATGAAGGTAGGATTGTCGCAAAGATGGAAATAAAGATCCTTCCTGGGCAACATATTCAAGGACGACGACGACGCCGCTGAGGAAACTGATGATCGAGAAATGATCTCCTGATAATCGTATGGCAGAAGCCTCTCCCACACGAGATTGGAAGCCGCAGCTGTTCTGAAGGCTCGAGAAACCAGCGACAATCTACATGCATCGCGAGGACTTGTCTTGGAAATAATGTTGGCGATGCACTCTTCGGGCAGGATCCTTGTCATATCCGTTTGATCCATTACTCCCTAGCTTCCTGCTAATTCTTCTCTTGCAAGATTTCTGTGTGCGTAAACATCATGATCATATATCTACTGAAAAATGCGAGGGGAAGATTTGAGCGGCCCTACGTACGTGATGACAACGACAACACAACGTAAAATTGTATAGAAATTCAGACTAGAAACAGAGAATTTGGAAGAGAGTGCAGAAAAGAAATTAACTGCATATTTCTCATTATGATCAGAAAGTTTTCGTGTGTTAATAGGCTATACAATGACTGTATTTATACACGTAAAGACTATTTGTACAATAGCTGCCATATGCTTGTAACTAACTAAACTATACATAATAGACTTTTCATCTCATTCTTGTGATTAACATAACTGTCAATTAACTAGCTGTAGATGAATCCTCTGCTTGGCTTCTCGAGATTTTAGTTCCAATCTTTCCACGTCGTTTTGTATATTCCAACAACTTTCGATAATTTCAATGCAAAATATTGAATGCATATATAAATATATGGGACCTAGTAATTGATAGTAAAGACTTTGAAAAGTTTCCGTATGCAAGTCACGTCAAATTTAGAAAGTCATATACTTATAGAATCTGACCGTACATCTTAAAAACAGCTTGGACTAGGGGTGTAAATGTAAACCGGAAAATCGGAAAATCGGTCCGGACCAAACCGGACCAAACCGGTTTTACCGGTTTTGGACCGGTCCGGTCCCGGAACCGGTTTTTAAAATCTAAAAACCGGCCGGTTCCGGTCTGGTTCCGGTTCTGGGATTTTTTGGACCGGACCGGTTGATTAAAAAAAATAAAAAATAATATTTTTATATATAAGTTTTATACAAAATATTTTTTATATATTAAATATTAATATATATAAGTTTTATATATAATGTATAATTATACTTTTTTATGTGAAATTTTTATATAGAATATATATAATTATATATATTCATATTAGGGGTGTAACCGGTCCGGTCCGGTCCGGTTTTGGACAAAATCTAGGACCGAACCGGTATGTACCGGTTTTGTATTTTTCAAAACCGATTACGCACCGGTTACCCTCCTAAATCGGTACTTCCGGTTTTACCGGTTTCCGGTCCGGTCCGGTCCGGTTTTTCGATTTTTTTAAAATGTAAATTTCACAATTTATCATCATAAATTTGTTTATAAAAAAAAAAAACTAATTTAAAAAATATTGTTTTATACTTTTATTATAAGTTATATATTAGTATTAGTTATAAACTATATATTTAATATTAGTACTAGTTATAAACTTTTAGTGATTTAGTATTAACATTTTATGTAATAATTTATAAATTATAATAAGAAATTATTTCATATATAAATATATATAATTATATATAAAACCTTCACATAAAAAATTATAATTATACATAAAATAAAAAACTTATATATATTAATATATATATATATATATAATAATTTGTATAAAACTTATATATACAATAATATAAGTATTTTTTTATATTTTTTTTTATCAACCGGTCCGGTCCGGTTCGGTCCGGTCCGAAAAATCTTAAAACCGGAACCGGACCGGAACCGGCCGGTTTTCATTTTCTAAGAACCGGTCCCGGACCGGACCGGTTCAAAACCGGTAAAACCGGTCCGGTCCGGTTCGGACCGGTTTTCCGGTTTACCGGTTTCAACTTACACCCCTAATTCATATATGAAATAATTTCTTGTTATAATTTATAAATTATTACATAAAATGTTAATATTAAATCACTAAAAATTTATAACTAATACTAATATATAACTTATAACTATATCAATAGTCTAATATTAATACTATTATATAGTCTAATATATTAACAAAAGTATAAAATAGTTTTTTTTAAATCAATTTTTTGTTTTTTATAAACAAATTTTTAATGACAAATTGTGAAACTTACATTTTAAAAAAACCGGACCGGACCGCAAACCGGTAAAACCGAAAGTACCGGTTTAGGAGGATAACCGATGCGTAACTGGTTTTGAAAAATACAAAACCGGTATATACCGGTTCGGTCCTAGATTTTATTTAAAACCGGACCGAACCGGACCGGTTACACCCCTAGCTTGGACAATTACTACTCATATATCGTTTTTTTCTTTTTCTTTTTTGTTTTTCCTAAGAGCAAATACAAAATTCCATGCATGCAGTATGTATTTTTTTTTTTTTTGGGAATATAATCATATATAAAAGTAATCTCACAAATTGATATGATTTGATGTGTTCGTCAGATTATAAATTTACTTTTATTGTAAAGTAAATCTAACGGATCAGATGAAACCACGTCACTTTATGAGATTGCTTTTATGTAATTTATTTACGGATGTAGCAATACTCATTTCTTTTTTTTCTTAATTGCTGCACATGATCCTCGTAATTTTATACGTAATGTTATATTTATTGAGTCACATCTCCATTTTATTAGTATTTTTTCATTTAAATTTAAAATCTCAAATTTTAAGATTTTCACGATTTTTAATAATTAACACGTACGTATGACTATATCAGTAAAACTATAATTACTATAAATAACATTTAATTTATTTATGCAATATGTATCACTCATAACTCCCTGATCACTACATAGTACTACCAAAAGCACCTATTGACAATAAATTATTAACAGCTATAATATGCATAGAGTTATTTATAACAAATGAAAAATGGGTCGAGTTCCTGCTCTAATTTATTAATGGAATTTAAACTTTGCGGTGCCCTAGTTGAAAGATATATGTATATATATATAAACAAGCACTCATTACAAGAAAAACGAATTTTTGTGGCCATTTAATTGCGACGAAAAGGCTATTTGTGATCAAAACAGATTCATTTTAATTGTAAATAGTCATTTCACTGGAATTAAATGGTCACAAATAAATAATTTTCTTGTAGTGACTATGTATAAAATAGTAGTTGCAAGAGATCAGGAAAAAAAAGTAGTTGAAAGAAGCATTTTTTTATACGAATAAAATCAGGGCTAAAGGCACGGGAGATCATTGATTAATAATGCCTCTCAAGGGTGGATAAAAGTAATGTGTAATTTATTTTATTTTATTTACATTCAAAGTACCCTTTCATCAGAACAAAGCAACTGATGTTTGGCGAGTAAAAAATATCCCTCCAAACTCAGATGATTTCCCATTAAAAGATTATAGTAAAATATATAATATTATTTAAAAAAATATTAAAATATATACAAAATAAAAAAATTCTACTCAACAACCATACACCTTCACACCTGTTGAGAAAAAAAAAAAGTTTAAAAATAAAAATTTATTTCAATAAATGTGTGGCGTAGAAGTGAGAATCTCAAAAAACAATATAGTAGCCATATTCCGCGGTGGCTGTAGTCTTGTGGCCAGCACTGCTGTTACGTGGCTATGCCATAATGACAACCACCATGGGGGTGCTGTTCGATAACTTTTTTTTTTTTCTTTTCGTTAAATATTTATCTTAAGTGATCTAGTACTTAAATATATATATAATCTAAAAATCTTTAAAATTATGCTATATATATTTTTAAAACTTTGGGAAGACTTTATATATCTAAAAGGAGATTTTACTACTATTCACTACAAGAGATATGATTTTTTGAGACAAAAAATTTTGTCTAAAAAAATCCCAATTTTGTCCCAAAATAGTTTTAGAGATGAAAAGTCTCGTCTCTAAAATTTCAAAAGGTTTTTGAAGACGGTCTCAAAAAATCACTTTTAGGGACGGAATTTGGTGGAACCAGTCGAAACTGTTCGAACGAGAGTTTTTTTTAGATGAACCAATTTCGTCTCAAAAAATTGTTCGAATGGAATATTTGTCAGTTCAAACCGACTTGTCCATTCGAACAAATTAAAATTTTGATTCGAACAAATAACCATATTTGATCCTGTTCGAACGAACGGAGTGTTCGAACCAATAAAATTTGTTCGAATGACTTTTATTCGAATATAAATTATGTCCGTTCGAATTGGCATTTTATTTTATGAAATTCTGTCCGTTTTATGAAATATTTTATTGTTCGAATGTCCGTATGGACTGAATTTCTCGTTTTTCATTCGAATTGGTTATTTTTTGTTCGAAAATGGTCAGTTTTTGTTCAAATGGATTTATAAATGGTAATTTACCATTCGAATGGTATTAACCATACATAACATAATTTAATTAATTAAAAATACCATACTAGTATTACTCAAATTGTAATTCAAATATCAATTGTTCAAATGTTTTGGAATATAATAATAGAAAAGACAATGAAAAAATAAATAAATTTTAAGATTGTGGTGGTGGTATAGAGTTTCGGGACATAATTGACTGTATCTGCTCAAGCACAACTTTTTGTACCTCCGTCCCAGTCTCTTTTGCATGTTCTCTTCTAATCTCGCCTCAAGATCCACTGCTTGATCTAATCGAGTCAACAACTTTTTTTCCTTGGACCTCAATCGTTCTATCTCAAGTATTGCTTCCTCCAATTCTTTAGTCTTGTTGTTATTCGATCTGGCTCGAGAAGAGGATGATGATGTTGAGAATGATTTCCAGCAACATCCTAAGCCCCTCAAATATCCAGAACGTGATCCAAGAACTTGAGAAAGGATCTGAGCATCGTTGACAGATGATGCATCAGATGGATCTGCGGTAGTTTCCTTAAAATATATCATTTTGTCCTACAAAAACAAAAACATTAAAGTTAGTACAAATAATAAAAATATTATGTGACAATAGAATTAAAGAAACTTACACTTACATAATTTGTCTCTACTTCGGGATTGGCCCAAACACCATCAGGAGTTCTATGTGCTTTAGCATATAATTGGGTTAGATCATAATCAGCAGGACTTTCTTCTTTCTGCAAAAGGAAAATCTATATTAGAACTTAAATCAGAAAAGTGTATTATATGTTAATATTTAACGGAGACCAAAAAAACTTACCATTTTGTTAGACAAACGATGAAAAGATCAAGAACCCGCATGATGGTGTATCGTTAAATTTGATCTATTTACTTTGTTCACAGTACTCCGTTGCTAAAAAAACTATTAGTATATATGTTTAATACATCTATCATATACTATTAAAAAAAGATAGCAGCGAAATTACCGATAAGCAAGATCTTCAAACATATCACAATCATTCTCTCATTCGTTTGGTGGCATTGATTGGAATGGGTTTTGGCACGCCTCTATTGTAGTACTGAACTTCTTATAATGTGTATGGCATCAACCTTTGTACCTCCCATTCGACATCAGTTCCTCAACTGTTAATCGATCCTATTGTCGGCCAAAATTAAGCTCAAACTCATCATTTCAAAAATTATAAACAATTAGTATAAATACAAAATAACTTGAAAGTAACATGTTATTACTTAGTTGCTTGAAATGTAGCTTATTACCGAGCAACACTTTTTGATGTGGTCTTTTGCATTTTGGTAAACTTTAGACCAAGAGGATGTAGCAATTGGTGCATACGTGTGAGTAAGCGTACCAACATAAGAAGCAAGCCACATTGCTGAATCTTCAGAGCCACCGGTGTGATCATTAGGAATATCAACTTTAATTTTACCCATTTTCCTTACTTTCTCTATGCAGACATCCCTCGTAGTGCCTCTACCTCGGCGCTGGCTTACAGCAGCTATATATACAATAATTAAAACATGTATTTTAATTAGATTATTTTATTTTATAGATATATTACTTAATTTGAGTATAAAATGTGGTATTTAATTTGATAAAATACCTTGTTCTAGATCTGGTGATGTTGGCTTACTATTCATGGCAGGTGAACCATACGGGGAGTTAGTAATAGATGTGGATGGCACACGTGTTGCTTTGCGTTTGAGATGCATATCTATTTGAAATTGTAACAAATTATTATTCAAACAAATGTTATTGATATTTATAAGAATAATACTTATAAAAATTCATGTTTGAAATTCATTCACTATCTATTTTGCTAGACCAGTGGCCCTCATCCTCACTAGACGCTTCATTTGATTCATCTTCTTTTGATATTTCACCCTCAATTACTTCGGGTTGAACATCTTCTCTACGCAATGAGACCATATCATATTGGCTTAGATCAACAAATAGATTGATACTTACTTCGTTTTCTTGATATGTTTCTTCATTTACTGGACTATCAACTTCTTCATGTGGTTCGTTTGCTTCTGGAATGTACCCATATATATTTTTTGGTGCAAACTTCTTCACTATCTGCCATGAGTTTCCGTACTCTAAATTATATAAATAAAAAACCTGATTCGCTTGGCAAGCGAGAACGAAGTAATCGTCCTCATACCATGTGCGAGATGTATTGACACTCACAAAATAATCATCGTACTCACTCCCAACCTAGGATTTGAGACATCCCACCAATTACATTTAAACAACCAGACCATATATCCCCCATGTACTTTAACCCTATTCATGGGCCGCGAAACTTACAGACCACACACTCGAAGAATGTAAGAAATCATTGAACCATAATTTTAATTGACTAACACAAGAGTTTAAACTGAATATATCTGCTATATAAATGATAGAATCCCAAGCTGTCCACTTTGGACAATTGAAGAGTTGTACCCAAATATTTTTTAAAATAATATTTGGCCACAACTCTCGAACATGTTTAAGGTTCAAGTACATATAAAAATAACTCTGAAATTCAAAACTATCAAACTCCTACAATTATACAATAAATTTAAAAGTAAATCACATTCCAAATCACAAATACATTGCGAAATTGCATTACTAATCACCAATATTATAAATATTTTATAAGTATTAATTATAAATTTAAGTATTAATAATTGCTATGTTATATTATATTTTAAGTTTCCATTTTAATTTAAGTGCAAAATATTTTGTAATAATTATTAAGTATTTTATATTTTAAGTATAATTTTTATATATTTTATTAGTCTTTTAAGTAAAATCTTGCACTTAAAAAATCCTATTAGTTTGTTCAAATAGGATTCTGTTCAAACAAGATACTATTCGGACAGGATCCCGTTCGAACGAACATTATAGCATTTGAGCAGGACAAACCTAGATTCCAGACACGAAACTGAATTTACCATAAAACACAATCTCATAAGATACATATTGGTTGACGACCCACTTTAAATTGAATTGCACGAACACAAATATATCAAAAATCTTAACATAATTAATTAAAAACTACAAATTATCAAAAATCTAAAAATTAGAAATATTACCTCAAATTTAAGCAATCCAAATAAAATATGAATCCACATTACCTACATAAGCATAAAACACATGACGAGAAAACCCTAAATCATGTGCAATAAGCTAACATTAATGAAACTCGAAATACAAATAAAAAAAATAGCAAAAAAATAAGTAACACCTCTTATAAATCTCTCATCTCTCTCAAGAATCCCTGATTTCTCACTAAGTCTGTTCCTCTCTCTCTCCACAACACTCTCTCATACACACAAAATGCCTGCCGTGCTATGCCTTCAAAGAAATCCAACTTCATTGTAAAAATGAACTAGAGGTTGAAATACTTGAATCTGTGAAGTCCTGTTCGAAATGGACATTTACGCATTTGAACACGAAAATTTCGAATAGGAGCCAAATCCGCCGCGATTTGGCTGGTTTGTTTTCAAGACTAAAATCCCAAACTTTGAAAACCTCTCATCTCATCATTACAACTTTTTCAAATTCTCACACAAAATAAAATAAACAATTCAATTTTTTCAAATCCCAAAATAAAAATAATATTAAAAAATATATTCTAACAATATTTTATTCAAGTTTTTAACTTTAATCTCAACTAATTTCATCTTATCTCTGAAAAAAACGAGATTCACGTTTGAACGTGTAATATTGTCATTCGAACTAAGAAATCAGAATATTCCTTAGCATATTCTTCAAATATAGAGAAGATCAAATGGTATTTTCGTAACACAATTCCACCAATGCATTCGAATGATAAATTTTTACGTTCGAATAAACTAACATTCAGAGTATTTGGCGTGAAATTTCCCTCCAAACACATTTCACGAGAGAAATCCGTTCAAACGAGACGTTATTGGGTTCGAACTAATAATAATATTATTATACTTATAATATTATTATACATATATCCCAGTTAATTAATAGATAATAGTACGATATTAATATACTAATAATATGAATAATAGGCGGTAAAACCGGCCATATGTATGATAACAGATAGAACAGGCAGTATAACCGACCATATGCATGAGGAAGTAAATAATATAGAAAAAGAGATATGAAATAAACTTCTTCATTAAAAACATAATACTTACAAGGAGACTAATTCTCAAAGGAGTTGGAAGCTGAAGATATGAGGGAAGGAAGATTGGAAGATTTACAAAGTGAGGAGGACTCGAGAGGTTTGGGCGAGAGAGGAAGGGATTTCATATTAGAATTCTGAATACACTTCTTCCCTCGTGAACCCCTTTATATAGGCACTAGAACAGTACAAAACAGTAATTCTAATAATACATGAATAGTACCCGCCGACACTAAAACCAATAACAGTATCAGCCGACGCTAAAAACAAACACAGTACAAGACACGTAAGCTTGTATGTACAAAATCACTTCTTGTTTTGCTGGACAATAATCTGTCATGAATACTAATTTTATGGGGAGATAATATTCCTGACAACTTTCGTCTGTCATGCTGACTAATTGAGAAAGTAATAATCTTTTGGAATCACATATTCTGAGGATCATAATTTGCTAATTCCAGTTCAAAAGGGTATTGAGAATCCATCAGATGTACTGGATGGTAAGGTGAGTAATCTTGAGAAGGAGAGGCGGCTTGGTTACCCTGAAGTTGGCAGGCCTGTTGAGAAGGAGAGGCCTGATGGGTTGGTGATAATGTAAAATGCTATAGTGGAGTTAATCTGGCTAGATGTTGTGCTTCTTCTTCATTGTCACTATCTGATACTTGTGACATTGGTTCGGCTAATTTTTTCAAATCCTTCTTGTTGGTAATGGATGCTAATTGTGATTGAAATCTGCTTCGTTGGACTAGGACTTTTGGAGTTTTGGTAACTTTTGAAAACATCTTTAATACATTATCATAATTGTATTTTTTCCACCATTTGATGGAAACTTAGCGGGTTTAAACATAATGGTTTTGAGAGAGGGATGAGGTTTGATGACGTATTCCCATTTCATAATCCAATTTAATTTTGTTTTGAGAAAGAAGAGCAGAAGTGGTGAACAATGGTTTAATGCTGGTGGATTGTCATTTTGTGAAATAAAATTTCGAAGACTTTCCTGAAGGGGAAGAGGAAGGAGAAGATGTTCGGGTCCATAATATTCCCACCATAATGAGAACCATTTCGGAAGTGTGTTGATTTATTGTAATTTGTCAAAATGAAGGAACCATGAATGACGCAAATTTTTATTTTGTTTTAGAAACATTTTTGTTCATGCTTGCTGGTAATCATAATAACCATAATAAGGAGGATCATAAGGATGAGAGAACTTTCTTGTTAAATAGAGATTTTTTTTCCCATTGTTCCAAAGTGAGAACTTGTTTAATGTTGACTTTATGAAAAACAATAATTAGGGATGCAGGTGAAGAAGGTTGAGTTTGAAGAGAACAAGAAATTTCAGAGAGAATAATTGAGTCGGTATCTACTAATATGAATTCATAAAAATGCTGAGTTTTCTTAATATTTTACAGAATATAATGCCAGTCTGGTAAAAGAAATGCATCAAGTAATTTCTGGGGGTCAGACAGGTGTTGAATTTCAAATTTAATAGGAAAAACTGGGTGCCAATGAGATTTGATGATAATAGGAGATGAAAAAAGCTGAGATAATAATGGATGATTAATAATTTGGGAATGAGAGGAGGAAAAAGGAGAAACAACTTTGGAATAGATTGGTAATTTTGGAGAAACTAATGGTGAAAATGAATTGTAAGAGGGTCTAATGTTTTGCGGTAATGACCCTAATACCGTATATGGTCTTGGAGTTGCAGAGGGACAGGGTGAAGGATAAGGAGGAGATGGTGGCCGCGCGTATGAGGATTTAGACTTTACTTTTGACTTTGAAGATGACATGATTTTTCCAGTAATAATTCTCGAGATAGAAAATCAGGAAGAGAATTAGATTCTCCTTTAATATGTTCAATATCAAAACAAAAAATACTTAATATAGCTTGCCATCTAGCAAATATTTGCTTAGCAGCCAGGTTTTTTACATCTTTAATCAAAACTTCCTTGGTTGAATTACAATCTATTCTAAGTAAAAACTTTTGATTCAACAAATCATCTTGAAATTTAGAAATACATAATACGATAGTTAGAATTTCTTTTTTAATAGTACTATAATTCTTTTGGGTAGGATTCAAACATCCTGAATGGAACTGAACAATCTGTTCCAAATCAATTGATAATCTTTGTTTCATAATTCCTCCATATCCAAGATTAGAGGCATCTGTTTCAAAAATTTTAAAAGTATGAGGAAATGGAAGTCCTAAGCATGATAATTTCTTAACATGAGCTTTAATTTGTTTTATGATATTAGTAAGTTTTTCTGTCCAAGGAGGTCGATTCTTTTTTAATCTCTTAAATAATGGTTTACATAATGGTCTGAGAGATTGGTAAAAGTCTGCAACATAGTTGAGGCTTCCTAGAAATCTCTGTAATTGATTTTTTTCTTTTATTTCATCTGAAAATTTGTCAACAAATTCTATTGCTCTATTAATTAGTGTAATAAATAGTTCCATGATAGATTTCATGTCCGAGAAATCTAATTTTTTCTTGAAATAATTTTATTTTTGATGATGAAACAACTAATCCATTTTGTTTGATAACTTGAACAAAAGTATTTAAATGTTTCCAATGGTGTTCAATAGACGAAGATAATATTAATACAACTAAATGAGTGAAAGGGGTAAATATCTCGTTCATAATATTTTGAAATTAACTATGAGCATTTTTTAATCCAAAAGGCATAACATTCCATTCAAAATGTCCAAAGGGAACTGTGAAGGATGTTTTATAACGGTCTTTTTCAGCAATTTGGATTTGCCAAAAGTCACTTTTCATGTCAAATTTTGAAAATATTGTGACATCATATAATCGGGATAATAAATCTTTTTTATTAAGAATTGAGTATTTAATCCATTGTAATACCTTATTTAAGGGTTTATAATTTATTACCAGACGAGGAACTCCTCTCTCTAATTCTGCCTGTTTTGAACATAAAAGGCAGCACAACTCCATGGTGATTTATTTTTTCTTATTAATCATTTTTTTCTTAAATCGCTAATTTTTTTTGCAGTATTCTAATAATTCATTGTTCATTTGGATAGGTCTAGCCTTGGTTGTAATATTTTTCTCAGAAAATTCTTTTTCATAGGGTAATTCAACTATATGTTATTTTCTGTTCTAGAAAGCATTAGGCAGGTTAGAGCATACTTCATTTTCAATTATAGTCTTAAAATTATCAATTTTTTGGGTTAATAACGAGTCTTTTAACTGTTTTTGAATTCTTTTATATTTTAATTTTTGTTTTAAGAAATTTATCTGGTTTTCTTTTCTTCTAATTCTATTTTTTGTTAGAAAATTAATTTATCTTGTTAATAAGACTTCCTTTAAAGAATTAATTTCTTTTCATACTGGGGAAATAAGAATTTAAATTGAATTTCTTGTCCAAGTATTTTAGAAAAAATTCCTTCTTCTGTTACAGAGAAAGGGTAAAGTAGGACAAGAAAGGGATTTCCTAATATTACTTTAGTATTAATATTTTTTTATTAAAGTGAATGTTGTTTTAAAACAAATTCCATTATTACAGATATGTGCATTGGATAATTTCTAATTTATATTTAACTTTGTTCCATTGTCTTGGAATAATGTTTCTTTTGTTTTTTCAAAATATTTAGAAAGTATTAATTCCTTTTGTATACAATTTAAGTCTGCTCCTGTATCTAATAGGGCAATTGTAGTAAAAGAGAATTTTTGATTAATTGAAACTGTTACTTCAGCATACCATTTTTTAAAATTTATCTTATTAAGAATATTAATGAAATTGTCTGTTTCATCTTTTATAACTAATGTTGAACATTCTCCTTGTTCTATATTATGTTCTTTATTATGAAGATTTTTTTCATTTTTCTCTATTTTTAATAATATAATTTATTATAATAATTGTTCATTTGAAACTTCTAATTTAAAATTTGATGTTTCTAAATTTCTAATTTCTTGTTTTATCTAATTGATTTCTTGTTGTATATCTTGAATCGTAATTTTCTGTTTGTCAGTTTTAAATCTTCCCATTATTTCTGAAAAATTGTAAGGTGTTGAGAATGACATTACTAAAGTGTTTTGATTATTAAAAGTATCTTTTAGCTTTTCTAAGTAATCTTTTCTTTCTTGAGGGTTACTGATTTTATCTATTAATTCTAATATAATGTCTTCTTATTTTGAAAGTACATTAATGGTTTTGTTACAAATACAATTATCCTTATTTAGACAATTACAAATCTGTACTTTATCTTCTTCTGATTCGCTATTTGAAGATTGTTCTGAAAAACTTGATTATTTTAATTGATAGATTTCTTCTTCTTCTGAAGAACTATCTTCCTCTTCACTTGAATGTATTATAAAAATATCTAATAATTTATCTTTTAATGCTTTGGATATATCTAATTCATTAATCTTTTGTTTGACTTTACAATTTGATTTATAATGTCTAACTTTTTCTTATTTGTAACAAATAATCTGTTTTTTCTTTTTATTAGTCTTTTTAAGACTTTTTAGTGGCTTATTATATGTTTGTTTATCTTTTATCTTTTTATAGGGTTTTTTGTATTTTCATTTTTTATTAGAATAATTCTTATAAACTCTTTTTCTTTTTTTGTGTCTTCTGGAAGTGACTAATAATGGAGTATAACCAAATTGTTCACAAAATGTATCTAATTCCTTTCTAGCAAATTTCTTTTCTTTCTCCATTTACTTTTTTAATCTTAAATCGTTGCACATAGTTACCAGTTCTATTAATTTTACTTATTATATCACCATATGTGAGGTTATGAAAATCAATAGTACCATCTGATCTTAATAATGATTCTCGTACGTTTTGGGCGAAGTAATATGGAAGTCCGGTTATGAACTTTTTCTTCCAGTATGGTAGTTGGCAATCATTTCTGATCATAACTTTAGTTAGAAATACATCTTTATACCAACGGAAATCAGATAATTGAGGGCATTTTAAATTAATCAATAAATCACTAGTTCTTTCTTTGAATTGAACCGGATCACCAACAAAATGTTTAGTTAATGCATATATTAATGTGTTTACAACATCTTCTAAAGGTAAATCATTTTTTGTTTTAATCACTTGCATGTTTTCATCATATTTATATGCTGTTAATATTCGTGACCTTTCTTCATATGAATGGTAATGATCCCACCAACCTTTTAATTGGCCAGTAAACCCTGTGACAATAATATGTGCTACTTGATGATCAGTTTTTTTGTATTTCCTATAATTTTAATAATCTATTGTATAAAATATTTTAATATTATATAGTATATAATATATATACACTATAGCAACGATTTTATATTATAATTGATAATATATAATATACTTTTGGTCTAATAGTTAATATAATACTTATACTATATATAGTACTTATAACATAGTTAGTATTATATTATTATATAACTTATATGAGTATAATTGTCATAACTTATTAATATATATATATATATATTAACTATACGTAATACATATAGTTAATGTTATATTATTATATAACTTATGAGTATAATTATCATAACTTATAATAGCTATAGCTATATAGTAACTATATAATTCTTACACTATAGTAGTTATATAATTAATAAGTACTATATATATATATATTTTTTTTTTTGAAATAAACCTCTGTATGTTTCCTTTTCCATTAAGTATTCAACTGATTACAATGTTTGTCATTTACAACTTTTTGAACAACCTCAGGTGGGACACATTCCATCCACACCCTTTCCATCTCTATAGACAGTCCAATTTTAGCGAGACAGTGTGCCACTTCATTACAATCTCTATGAATAAAAGACAGTTTCCACCCTCTGCAGCCTCTAAGTTCCTTCTGTAGATCCCCCACCGCTTGACCCTCCCATGATTCATCCTCCTCTTCCTTATTCACCCCGTCCACCACCCCCTTTGCATCCCCTTCAAACCAAACATTATAGAAACCCAACTCCTTACACAGCTCTACCGCCCTACCCAGTGCTTTACATTCTACTATGAAAGGAGAGGTAACATACCTGAATTGAGCACATAAGGATACCAGGACATCCCCCCTCCAGTCCCTTATTACCACCCCTACTCCCATAAGCTTTTTATTTTGGTCCAAAGCCGCATCAAAATTCACTTTGACACTTAATTCTTCAGGTTTTTGCCAAAATCTTCTCTGCTGAGGTCTTTCCATCTTCCTCCCAACTGATATACTCTCTCTTTGTGCTTCTTGGAATTCATCTAAGCAGACTTGAGCCTTTCTCATAACACTAAAAGGGCTAGAAAAGCAGCTGTCAAACACCCATTTGTTTCTTCTAGTCCAAATCGAGTGCATTATGGCCACTCCTCTTTCCAGCTTAGATTGAGGCAGCCCCTTAACCATTTTTAACCAAAGCTCCACAAAATCATCCCCTTCTGAGTTCCATTTGTGCAAAGAGCTCCCCCTTTCTGCCCATACATTTGAAGAGGCAGGACAGGTCCACAAAACATGGACTACAGATTCTTCTCCTTGCAAGCAAATTGGACATCTTGGATCATTAATAACTCTTTTCTTGTAGAGGTTCAGTTTAGTGGGCAAAATGTTATGCAAAGCCTTCCAAATCATGTGCTTCCAGCCCCCTGGCACTGACAGCTGCCATACATTCCTCCATATATCCTTCTTCCCTTGAGAACATGAAGCTTGCCCTTTCCTTTCTTTGCACTTCTGAATCTCATTATGGTAAGTGCTCTTAACTGAGTACTTGCCATCCTTTGTTAGACCCCAAATCTGTTTATCACCTCCTCCCCTTTTACTAAGAGGTATTGCACAAATTACTGCTGCCTCTTCTTCATTAAAGATTTCATGAATCAGCTCAGCCTTCCACTCCATCTTTTCCTCATCAATCAGTTCTCTCACCTTTACATCTGATCTAAGCAAGCTTATAGGAGACTGGACAGAAAAAGAAGTTTGCCTAGGCAACCACTTTTGACCCCAAATCCTTATATCCTTCCCATCCCCTACCCTCCATCGCACCCCATTCTTCACAACCTCCTGCACTGACCACAAACTTCTCCATATATAGGAAGGCATCAACCCCAACTTTGCATCTGTATACTTAGAATCCTTAAAGTACTTTTCTTTAAAAATTTTTGAAACAAGAGAGTTCTCCATCTTCATGAGTCTCCATCCCTGCTTATCCAACATAGCTATATTAAAAACCTCCATATCCCTGAAACCAAGCCCACCCACTGTTTTTGACTCTCCCAATTTTTCCCAGCTCTTCCAATGAATACCCGAGTCTTTATTCCCTTGTTTCTACCAGAATCTTGCCATAATAGCTTCAATGTCATAACAAAGCTTTTTTGGCAGTCTAAATACACTCATTGAGTATGTTGGGATAGCTTGAATGACTGCTTTAATCATTATCTCCTTTCCAGCTTTGGATAACAAAATATTTTTCCAATTTTGTATCTTTTGCCAAACTCTTTCCTTTATACTTTGGAAGGTTTTATACTTGGCTCTACCAACCATTGCTGGAAGTCCAAGGTATCTTTCATAATTATCACATCCCCTTGCGCCTATCTCCTTAACCACCTCCTCCTTTATTGGTTTCTTGGTATTTGAGCTGAACAAGATGGTAGTTTTATGTTTGTTGAGGGTCTGACCTGATGCCATTTCATAGCTGCCCAGTATGTAGTCAACTCTTCTCCATTCTTCTGTTAAAGCCCTACAAAAGATTACACAATCATCCGCAAACATGAGATGATTGACCTTTGTTCCCCCTCTACTTGCTGTAACTCCTTTTATCTGCCCCTCTTGAGCTGCTTTATTCAACATATGGCTTAGTCCCTCAGCACAAATCAAGAACAGGTAAGGGGACAAAGGGTCCCCTTGCCTAAGTCCCCGAGAGGGTTTTATCATCTGGCCAGGTTTCCCATTAAGGAGGACTTGATAGGTAACTGAAGTAACACAATCCATTAACAGATTTGTCATCCTCTCTCCAAACCCCAGCTTCAACAGCATAGCTTTTAGAAAATCCCACTCCACTCTGTCATAGGCCTTTGCCATATCCAATTTCACTGCCATACATCCTACTCTTCATTTTTTCCTTGTTTTCATAGAGTGCAGCAGCTCATAAGCAATTAATATATTATCAGAGATTAATCTTCCAGGGATGAACGCACTCTGATTAAGAGAAATACACCCTTGCAGTACCTCTTTAATCCTGTTTGCTAGCACCTTAGAAATCAGCTTATAAGAGACATTACATAGGCTTATTGGTCTATATTCCTTAACTGAGCTGGGTGTTTTAACCTTAGGGACTAGAGCAATTAGTGTATGATTAAACCCCACACTCATTTTCCCTCCATTTAAAAACTCTAACACAGCTGCACAAGTCTCCTCCCCCACCACCTCCCAAGTACTATATATATTAATTATATTAACTTGTATAGTTATCATAACTTATACTAGCTATAGCTATATAGTAACTATATAATACTTACACTATAGTAGCTATATAACTAGTAAGTACTATATATTAATTATATTAACTTGTATAGTTATCATAACTTATAATAGCCATAACTATATAGTAACTATATATAGTACTTACATTATAGTAGCTATATAACTAATAAGTACTATATAAGTTAATTAATATATATTAATTATATTAAGTACTTGTATACTACTTATCACAACTTATAAACTTATAATAGTAACGTATATCTATAGCTATTGTTATAATATTAAATAACGTATATGAATATAGTTATCATAACTTATAATAGCAATAGCTATATAGTCTATATATAATACTTAAAACTATAGTAGCTATATAACTAATAAGTACCATATATATAACTTATTAATATATTTTAATTATATTAATTTGTACAGTTATCATAATTTATAATAGTAACTAGTAACTATAGTTAGTGTCATAATATTATATAAATTATACGAGTATAGTTATCATAACTTATATATAGTAGCTATATAATTAAGCCATTGTAATTATACTAAGTACTTAGTATGTTATAGGTAATAGAATAAATATATTTACAAATAATATATTAAATATATTAAATAAAAGTATTATAATACTATTATTAGTTCTATTTTTATAGTTTTGTACTTTGTAATATTAGTATTATTATATATTACTATTAGTAATATAATTAGAAATATATTAGTTTAATAACCGTTCGAACTGATATTAATCCAGTTCGAAAGAGACGCCACGGTTATTATATATCTAGTTCGAATACAATGAAACAAATCACTCCAGCTTGAACCAGCAGCCGTCGAGAGCAACGATTTTGCCCCTTATCTCTGCCGCAAAAACTGTCACTCAACCGCCTAGCATCTCCACATTTGAACTTCTAAGATGTATGGGTCAAGTCTCCACATCTATTATTTGGTTTTATGTTCGAATGGGTTGTGTTGGGGGGGGGGGGGGTATGGACTTTGAATCTGAAATCCCCAATTTTGGTGTATTCCGTAGAAATAACATCAAAATAATCGGTAGAAATGATTGAGCTTCACTCCTTAATCATTTTTACAGATTAAAACAAAGGATAACATCTAGATTGAGTTTTTTTGTTTGAGGCTGAGTCGACTCAGCCATGGTTGTTTGGCGTGTTCTTGAACAAAATAAATTTGTTCAAACGAACAAAAATTACCGGTTTGAATGAGTAGAACAGTTCATTCGAATAGATTTTACTAGTTCGAACAAAATATGTTTCGTTTGAATTAATTATTTCAATTCAGTTCAATATAGTATAATTATTCAGTAATATAATTTAAATACTATGGTTAATTATATTTTTACTTTCCTTGTGGTTAAACAGTATACTTCTGACATCTAGCGGAAGAAAACGTGTGAGAGATCAGCCTGACCAAAGTAGTGGAGTAAGCTCATGCTCAGGAGACGAGGCATATACTTGTCTAGCGTGAGATCATGTTGTCTGACTTCTCCAATCTTTCATGGGAGGGACGGAGCATGCAATCCATCTTCACCGAGCAGGGATGAACACTGATCTGTTAGCAGCGGGGAATTGCATATCCAGAGATGGTCGGTGAGTTTTACCGTGCTACGAGAGAGGATAGTGCTGATGCTCTGTTCTACACCTTATCGGTCCGGGGAGTGAGTATTAATTTCTCTCCCCACATTATTGCTAAGTTCCTTGATATTCCACGCGTGGGCGGCGCATATCCTACAGCGGCTACACCTAGACCAGCTACTACACGATCTGATTCCGACACATCGACAACATCCTCCACGCTAGCCCCTAATGTAGAGCATGATGTTATTTCGGATGGTAGTGAGGATGTGGATCTACCTAATGATGGTCTCACAGACGATCAGGTGCTTCAGCTAGTGCGGGACCCTTCGGCTCCTCCATATGATGGGAGCAAGGTAATCCGATAGGCCGGTTGTATAACATTTTTCAAATGCTTAATTTGATTGTTGGCTATAACATCGATCCAAAAAAATACAAGACTGATTTTGGGATCAATCGAGCTAGATTTTTGCTGCGGATAGCACAGGGGGACCGCATTGATCTGGCATTGTATTTCTTCATCCGCATTTGATTGGAGTCACGCTATTCTAGTGGAGGTAGTCTACCATTTGCACTGCTAATATCTAACCTCCTACACTGATCGAGGGTTACAATGTCTGTGACTGAGTGGAGGTCGCCACAGATAGGGACCCTTAACAAAATCACATTTAGCAAGAGTAAGGGGCACTTGCGGAAGACTACATCAGAACAGCCTAGTGCCATGCCGACAGATCCGGCTTCTAGTAGTACTGCCGCTGTTAAGAGACAGCCTCCTGGGACTACTTTGGATCAAGTACGAGCTCTGTTTATGGAGTTCGTTGAGCCCATCATGGAGAAACTTAGGGATTTGGAAGAATGGATTAAAATGTTACAAGAGGATGTTGATCTACTTAGTAAATGGATCGTTTTAGTTATTATTTTACTTTTTTATGTTGTATTGAACATTATATAATATGCAACACATCATGATGGATTGATTACATACATAAAAAAGAGTTAAAAAGTACCAATACTTTGTTATAACTCTTTTTTATGCAAGCTGACATGACGGACTTCTACATCAACGGTGTTTGATGTTTTAATAATGAAACTTGCAAATTACACTACAATAGGAAAAGCTTTTTGCCACCACTATTTGCAACGATTTTTTTACCTTGCAAATAATAGCATTTTTTGCAACGAAAATGCCTTTCTCTTTGCAAATATATACAATTGCGACGAAATAATTTCCTTGCAAAATAATCAGTGCAATTAACCTTAGATCTGGTAAGCAAACTTAGTTAGCAACGATTACGAGAAAATAGCAACGAAATTTATGCTTTGCAAAAAGTTTCGTGATGCCAACGACTGACTTCTCGTTGCAAAAAATGACAAATACCTAATTTCGTTGCAAATATATCTTTCCTCATTAGCAACGGTATAATTTCGTTGCAAAAATCTCGGTTCCCTCATTAGAAACGATTTGAAATTCATGATTGCTAATTAAAATTTAATTCTATATATATCATTACCAATCATATAGTTTCGATGCAAATATATCTTTCATCATTAGCAACGATTGGAAATTCGTTGCTAATTGAAAATTAATTTTATATAAATTTGGTACAATTATCAACGATTTGGACTCCTTTGCAAATATATATTCCCTTATTAACAAAGATTTTAAATTCGTTGCTAATTAAAATTTGTTTTTATATACATATTTCTTTGATTACCAACGATTTGAACTCTGTTGCAAATTATTACAAAAGATATAGTTTCGTTGCAGAAAAACTTCCCTACCAACGAGATTTATAAATCGTTATTAATAGGAGGAAATTACTATAATGACTTGGAATTTCGTTGCAAATAATTTTCTAATTCGTTACAAATGAAATCAACCCTAAACCACCGAAACCCCAATGCCTCTCTCCCTCTCTGTTTATCTCATCTCGAAGCCTCAACCCCAAACTCATCGTCATTTTTTAGTGAGATGGTTCAAATACTAGATTCAAAGTCCCTTGAGATGCTATGCTGTTGCAAAGTTAAGAAATATTCAACTACCAAAGAAGTAAGTATCTCTAGC
Source organism: Juglans mandshurica (assembly GCA_022457165.1). Taxonomy (NCBI): domain Eukaryota; kingdom Viridiplantae; phylum Streptophyta; class Magnoliopsida; order Fagales; family Juglandaceae; genus Juglans; species Juglans mandshurica. Next base: position 30,892,581 of record CM039619.1, on the reverse strand, counting down.
TCCAATATCAGTATGCATGTTTTCTTGTTATTGCCGTTCATAATTACAAACATTCTATTTTTTTCAAGTCAGTGAACATGCTTTCCTAATACCTTCATATCATAATCATGAACTTAGGAAACTGTAATCTATTCACATGCAAGTATATTCATCCTAATTTCAGATTATGTTACCACTTATCTCTCTCTTTCTCTCTGTTTTTGCTTGTCAAGGCTGCTTCAATGTTGCTACCTTTTCTGTCCTTTAAACCTCCATTCTTGTAGGTCAAACCATTAATTGAATCATATTTTTTTTTTCTTTCATGTAAAACTATTTCAAGCGACATACATTCGTTGCAAATAGTTTTTTTCGTTAAAGTATTTCATTGCAAATAGTTATTTGCAATGAATGTAATTCATTGGTGTAGTACATTTGCATGAATACAATTCATTGGTGAAGTATATTTACAACGAATGCATGCGCAATTCGTTGCTTCAGAACATTTGCAACGTAGGGAATTAATTCGTTGGTCAATTACATTTGCAATGTAGGGAATTAATTCGTTGGAACTGTACATTTGCAAAGAATAGAAATTGTTGCAAATGTATATGCAATGCGTCAAATTCGTTGCAAATGTATATTTGCAACAACGAAAGTCATTGCAAAAATGAAATATTTTGTTGGTGAAAAGCCAATTGCATGGTTGCTCATATCACCTATATGGACATTAGCAACGAGAATATATGCATTTGCAACGAAACAATCTCGTTGCTAAAAGTCATCATTTGCAAAGAATAAAATATTCGTTAGTGTAGACATTCACCAACGTCGCGGCAATTCTGAGAGTATGACAACGAATAATGTTTGTTGCAAATTAAGAGTTAGTTGCAACGAAAATATGAGTTTTTGCAACTATATATGTTCCTTGCAACGAATAATTTTATATCTGCCTATAAAAAAATGTAAAACGTACGCCATTCATGTCAAAATCATGGAACTGCAAGCTGTTCGACTTTATAATAAGGATAATGTTATCAAGATCCTATAATGCGTATAACAAAATAAGCGAACCAACAATGAAATGGGGAAATAACGTAGAAATTAAACTTGATTTGTACATCTATTTGAACCATACACATGTTTACGAAAACAAACAACCTCCCAAGAAAACAGAATCATTTAATTGACTTATCTGTTTTGTTTGGGCCGAAGCTCAATGCATGCCATGGATCACAAGGCCCGACTTCCAGTTGAGGAATTCAAACTCCCCCAAGCGCATGTCGACCACTCTACTATCTTGGCCATGATTGAAGAATTCCCCCATCTAAATCTCCATCCAATCCTCTCTCTTGCTTTGAAATCGTCCTTCCTGACCTTCATGATCATCAGCTGTATCTATTGATTTCCTTGATAGCAAATAAGCATCGGAAAAATCACGTTCAGTCTCATCTATATTATATCCAACAGATAGCTTAACTGGTACGCCAAGCCCTCGGAAACTGTTCGCAATGGTGTAAATAAGGTATGCACCATATTGTTGTGTTCGGGGACAGGATTTTTGTCTCAACTCTGTCCGTTATTTCGAGCCAACACACGCACAAGATGAGCAACTGCAGGAAATCTGCAGATTTTATCCAAAAATGTAACCCCACCATTGATGACCGTATATTAATTGATATTATGACTTCCATGTAAATATAAAATTAATCCGCGAATAACACACAGGTTTCTGATATATATATATATATATATATATATATATATATATATATATATGTTGTTGATGCTGTAAAAAAGACATATGAGGCCGGAATGGGAGAAATAGTCATTCCCGACCCACTAGGGCGACTTGGCCTCGAGCGGTATTGTTTGGAGTCCCTGACAGTATTCTGGTGCGGCTGTACGGCGGTGATGCGTTCATCCATGGCAGATAAGTAAAGATAAATAAAGAGAGAGAGAGACACAAAAATTTACGTGGTTCAGCACAATGCCTACGTCTACGGACGTTTGGTGGGGAGAAATCCACTATAATATTCTTGTTTATAGTCTCTCATGATCTCTCATTCCTCACTGTATAATGGTAGTTTCAGATATATTTATTGGAGAAAAATCCATCGTTGGAGCTCCCTGTTTTGAATTTGAAGGAGAAATTGAAGAGGAAGAGAAGAACTGAAGAAGAAGAAAAAGCCAATCATCGGCAGTCATCCGAACCCTCCTATTTATCGGATTTCCCTTTCCTGAGTGCGCCCCTGCAGTGGTAAGGCCAAGCCTTTGCGTGTCTGACCCTCCCTTACAGCCCCATGCTCCCCTAACATTCCCATGCTTCTTGACCCCTGGCAGCCCACTACACTCCCTGACCCCAAGGCCCCTAGCCCCTCAAACCATGGCCTTATGCCCCTTGACACCCTTCACCTGCCATCTGAACCCCCCCTTTTGTCCTCTAGTAGTGGCCTGGTGGGCCTATCTTGTCTTTGGCCTTCATTACTTTTACCCCCTCACAGTACCCCGCTATTCTTAAGGGTAACTTCTTCAATAAGGACTTTGAGAATCTCTAGGATAAAATATGCAGCATAGAGTCGTTAACAAAATAATCTACTTGTGTTAAGTAATAAATGCCTCGAGGGGCATATGAAATTCGAGCTCCGGTGTGGCGGGTCTAGGGAGATCGGCTCGATCTCGTATGGTGTGAGTGCGGAGCTCGAATGAGGTGGGAGGCTGGCTCGACCGCGTATGGGGCGAGTGCAGAGCACATATATTTCTTGTTATTTGTAAAGTGCATGTTTGTTTGATGCCTTTGTTTTGTTGTTAGTGTTGGAGTTTGTATGAAGTAACCCACGCAAAGTGGTCAGAGCGTCCATCGACCCCTTGAGTCCACCTTAGGCGGTTGTCGAGCCCGTCGGCTCGTTCCCGAAGGTAACCCACTGGCAGTGGTTATGGCTTGAACGTGACACTCAGCGCGAGTCTAGGGACTCAAATTGTCTTGGATGGGGGGTCGGCGAGTCTAGAGACTTGGCCTTACCCCTTAGCGGGTTTGGGGACCCGACTTTTTGTGAGTCTAAGGACTCGACTTTGTTGGACGGGGGGTTGGCAGCAAATCTAGAGACTTGGCCTTACCCCGCAACGGGTCTAGAGACACGACTTCTTGCGAGTGTAGGGACTTGGCTTTATTGGATGGGGGGTCGGCGCCAAGTCTTGAGACTTAGTCTTACCCCACAGCGGGTCTAGGGACCTGACTTCTTGTGAGTGTAGGGACTTGGATTTGTTGGATGGGGGCTCGGCGCCAAGTCTAGAGACTTGGCCTTATCCCGCAATGGGTTTAGGAACCTAACTTCTTGCGAGTGTAGGGACTCGGCTTTGTTGGACGGGGAGTCGGCGAGTCTAAAGACTTGACCTTACCCTGCAACGAGCCTAGGGACCCGACTTCATTTAACGGAGGTGCTTGTTCGTGCCATCACTCAACTTGAGCGCGAGGCCAAATGACCGGTGTTTCCGCACTACAAGAAGTAATTTTGTTAGTAGAAATAAATTCACACAAATTTTCAGAGACAATACCTGGAAGTTTTTAGTTGTTGTGGTCAATATTTTTGCTTTGACAAAAAATTGTCTATTGTTGGTTGTGATTCCAGCCTAGGTGAGCTCCGACGAGGTGGGACCTAGCAGGCGAATCTCGAGCAATGAATCTTGTGCCGAGTAGATAAATTCTGAGCGGAGCAACTACTTTCCCGAGTTGGGTAGTGACTTTCTTGAGTAGAGGATGCCTTCTGAGCTGATGAGGTGTGTTCCACAATGTACATCCCGTGCTGAGTGAGTCCTGGGCAGAGGAGGTACTGAGCATATCAGTTGGTGCTGTGTAGGTAACTCCAGTGCTACATGAGGCGTTGTCCCAAGCTGGGCAGGTTTTCTACCTGGGATGAGGTGTCGAGCAGGTGAGGCGAGTCCAAGCATAGGAAGTGAGTACTGGTAGATGTGTTCCGAGTGGAGCAATGTTTCCTGAGTAGTGACTTTCCCGAGCTGTGAGTCTATCGTCACAACCTTCTTGAGCAGTGTTTATTGAGATGTGCTTCCCGAAATGCTTTCCAAGCCATGCTTCCCGAGATGGTTCTCGAGCCGTGCTTCCCAAAATGCCTCCCGAGTCGTGCTTCCCAAACTTAGTAAGTCATAGCAGATTAGTTACCGAGTAGGTTGCTCCCGAACAAGGTGAGGGCTAGTCCCGAGCTGGGGTTCCCCGAGTAGTGGGGTTGTGTTCAAGCAAGGCATCTCGGGATAAGCAAGTTGTCTACCCTGGTTGTGGTTCCCATAGCATGTTTGCTTTCGAGTAGTGGTTCCTTAGCTGTGCGAGCACGTTGGTTTCCAGGCTGTGGTTCCTGGGCTAAGCGGGAGGTCAACCGGCACATTGCATGTACCAAGCAATGTGCCTTGGAAACATGATGGTCGCACGTTGCATGTGCCAAAGGGTGGCATCCCGCCGAACTGTTGCCTGGGGTTCCTGGTCGGCGAAGCATGCCACTAGCGACAAAGGTCGCCGATAGGTCGTTCGGTGCCTGGTGGTGACCTGGCCAGCACGTGGTTGCTGTGAGAAGAGGAGCCCCGGGTGCATGGTGTTGAGGGCCACTCCCTCTTGCTATGCATGGCACTTACGTGCCTCGTCGACCGGGGACGCTCATACTTGGATAGAAACTGCGGGCGGGCCACTTGGGGGCCACCGACAGCAGCAACAGACTTGGGCTGAGGGACCGAGAAACTCCCAGTGGGGCAACTCCGTGCTCGGGGCAACTCCGTGCTCGGCGCACTCCTCCTTCACGGGAGTTGCTCGGGCGGAGAAAGAAACTCCCAGTGGCCTAAGTGGTGGCCGCCCCAGAGTCAGAAGGGCTCACGGCGTCCAGCCGTGAGCTCCTCGGGGTGTTGGGCAACGTTTGGACGTTGCCTGCCGTGCACTATGTGCACGGTTTGCACCTTCGGTGATCTCCCCGATTGCTGCGAATGTCGGCAACGCTCATGGCAGGCTGGAGTGCGTACTGGCGGTGCCACGATGTGGGCACAAGGTTGCCCACGGGTGCACAGGACGTGCAGCCATGAGGTTGCCATGCATGGCATTGTTCAAAGTGCCATGCATGGCCTCTACATGTGTGGTACTATGCACTTAAGTGCATAGTGCCGTGTGCGACACTTGTGCCTGTAGACCACTGTGCATGTAAGTACACAATAATTGTTTGTCAGTACGTGCGCCCCAAGTATAGACTACACTCCCCTGGCTTGGGAAGACGAGCGCCCCGAGCATTTAAACTGCAAGCACCATGTGTAGGCCCTTACGAGCGAGCCCCAGATTCGCAATTGTTAATAAAAATAAGAGCAGAGCAGTTGAGTGTACTTATCTCAAGTAAAGCTTCGCTTGTTTATTTGGAGATTATTCAGCGCATCGAAAAATCATACTTCTCCCACCTCTAGCTTAGAAAGTGATCAGATCCCGCAGATGACCCCATTGTTGATGCTATAAAAATTGTACAACAGGTCGGAAGGGGAGAAAGAGTCATTCTCAGCCTACTGGGGCGACTTGGCCTCGACCGGTGTTGTTTGGAGCTCCTGGCAGTGTTTCGATGCGGCTGTACGGCAACGATGCATTCATCCATGACAGATAAGTATAGAGAAAATAAAGAGAGAGACACAAAGATTTATGTGGTTCGATATAATGTCTATGTCCACGGACGTTTGGGGAGGAGAAATCCAGTATAATATTCTTGTTTACAGTTTCTCATAGTCACTCATTCCTCACTATACAGAGGTAGCTTTGGATACATTTACTAGAGAAAACTTCTTCGCTAGAGCTCCCTGTTCTGAATTTGAAGGAGAAGTCGAAGAGGAAGAGTAGAAATGAAGAAGAAGAAAAAGCCAATCCTCGGCAGTCGTTCGGACCCTCCTATTTATCTGATTTCCTTTTCTTGCGTGCGCCCTATAGTGGTAAGGCCAAGTCTTTGAGTGTTTGACATTCCCTAACAGCCCCATGCTCCCTGACCCCCTGGGAGCCCCATGCTCCCCTGACAGTCCCATGCTTCCTGACCCCCTTGCAGCCCATTATAATCCTTGACCCCATGGTCCTACTATACTCCCCGACCCCATGACCCCTACCCTTGACACCATGGCCCTATGCCCCCTGACACCCTTTACCTGCCATCTAAACCCTCTTTCCCCTTTTGTCCTCTAGTAATTGTCTAGTGGGTTGGGCCTTATCTTTGGACTTCATTACTGTTACCCCCTCGCACGCGCGCACGCATACACACACACACACACACACACACATATAATGATTTGATTTATTTGTTAAAGAAGTCCCTTGAAAATAATAATTCTGATAAATCCGATAACAAGTCGGTAGCATCATCCGAAGCTTCAGTTGCAGACCCACACAACAATATATTTGAACATGATTCAGAAGATACCCCAAGGTTATCTGAAGATGAATGATCTGTCGGCACAAATCGAGAAGAACTGTTGAAGGCTGCCGTCCTAAAGACTAATTGACTTCCTCACTTGATTTGACAATGGCAGTTGGAGACTAATCAATTTTGGGAGGACGACAGTTTGTCTTCTGCCACTATCGAATCAAGTGAGGAGGCAACAAAGTCTTAGAGTAGATTCTGTATCCTATCCCCAACAAGAATGACTTAATTCATAGGCTATGTGATACAATTGTCTTCTCCAAATTTGACCTAAAGTCAAGATTTTGACAAATCCAGATTAATGAATCAGATAGGTATAAGATTGCTTTTACTACCCCAATTGGACACTATGAGCGGAATGTGATGCCTTTTGGTTTTAAAAATGCCTCTAGTGAATTCCAAAATATTATGAATGATATATTCAATTTATTCACCCATTTCACTATTGTCTATATTGATGATGTTCTCATATTTTCCAAGTCTATTGATGAACACTAGAAACATTTGCAATCGTTTCTGGATATCATTAGGCTAAATGGTTTTGTTATTTATGCTAAAAAGATTAAATTGTTTCAAACCAAGATCAGATTCCTTGGTTATGATATTTTTGAAAGCAAAATTCGACCCATCAACAGGGCTATCGAATTTGCTGACAAATTTCTTGATCATATTCTTGATAAAACCCAGTTACAGAGATTCATTGGTTCTCTCAACTATGTTGCCGAATTCTACCAATATATGAGGAAATAATGTCCCCCATTATTTGAAAGGCTACACAACAATCCTCCTTCTTGGTCCGAAATTCATACTACTCTTATTAAACAAATCAAGGCACATGTCAAGACTCTTCCGGGTCTTGGTATCCCTACTTCTGCTTTTTTTAAAATCGTTGAAACAAATGCCCCTGACATTAGTTATGGTGGCATTTTGAAACAAATTATTTCACCAGACTCATCCGAACAAATTGTTCAATAACATTCCGGAGTCTAGAATAATGCACAACTTAATTATAGTATTATTAAGAAAGAAATCTTATTTATAGTACTATGCATTTCAAAATTTCAATGTGATTTGTTAAACATAAAATTCTTACTACGTATTGATTGCCAAAGTGTTAAATATGTTTTAGAAAAAGATATAGAAAACATTGCATCAAAACATATTTTTGCCTGATGACAAGTTATATTAAGTGTTTTTTACTTCGATATTGATATAATAAAGGTTCTGATAATTCCATTTATGATTTCCTTACTCGTAAATTCTTGCAGCAACCATGAGCAAGAAGAAAAATAAACGAAAAAAGATTGGTCCACCTCCACCAATTCCTAATCTCAAGCTCATTAAAAATGAGTCTACTTCCCCACTAGAGATTGCTAATAGGTTTACTACTCTTGGGAGTATCTCTACAGTTAAACCTGCTTCATTTGCTTATGCTATTGCTACCCCTTTTGACCTATATGCTAAACCAATTTCTTTTGTTAAACCTACTCAATATTCCCCTGCTTCAAAAACTGAGTATATTAAAAATTTTTCTCCAAAATCTGTTCTATATTGAATCTAATCGATCAATATATACAAATCCCTTCAAAATAGCTTCCAGCTATTTTCCTCCGGGTTGTCACTAGATTCCTGATAATCCGACCAAAAACCTCCAGTATTATTTTGGTATTTTGCTCCAAAGTAAATCTATTGTTATTAAACCCATTTATGATAAAATTGATAAATCAAAATTGATTTATCATATTGCTTACATTTTGAACATCATTACCGAAGAAGATTGAGGTACTCACCCCTTTACTTCAAAAAGACTTTCTAATTCTGAAATTGTTTATTGCTATTATGATTACATTGATACCTAGTCCAAATTCATGTTGTTTCATACCGTAGACATAAGTCACTCCTGGTTTCTTAATTTTGATAAGAAATTCAAGGGCAAACTTCCCCTTTGGTTCTTAAAATGGTGGAACTAGTTTAGCCCCGTTCCTGATGTTTTTCCTGAACAACTTCAGAAATCTATTAAATGTTTTGCTAATGCAATTGTTTCAAATTTGGATCGCCATGGTGTCAAATTTCCCTACTTTCTCCATTTCTGCAAAAGGTACAAGGTCCCTTGGATCCTAAAATGGAGTTATGAGAAAAATGGTGACCTGTTGGTTCAATACTGCTTTGTCAAATGGTGGGATATATATCCCCATATACAAGACATTATTGATAACATTACCAGAGATTTCCCTCAGACTGCTCCAGATCTAAAAACTGTTGAGGAATTCCCTATTATTGTTCATCAATCAACATCTCCAGAATACCCATTGATCCAAGCGACCACTACTACTCACAATACTAAACAGAGGGAAAAAGCTACTGCTTCATTTTCTGCAACTATTAAATCTAATAAATCCTCAGTCTAAAAAGAAGAATGTTCTTGGAGGGCTTAATAAAAAGGATTTGATTTATTTGTTAAAGAAGTCCATTGAAAATGATAATTCTCATTAATCAGATAACAAGTCGGAAGCATCATCCGAAACATCAGTTGCTGACCCATACTGTAATATATTTGGATATGATTCAGAAGATACCCCAAGGTTATCTGAAAATGAATGATCCGTCGGCACAAACCAACAAGAACTGTTAAAGGCTACCGTCCTAAAGACTGATTGGCCTCCTCACTTAATTCGACAGTGGCAGAAGACAGACTACCGTCCTCCCAAGACTGATTAGTCTCCAACTGCCAGATTCATGCAACTGTCAGATTCCTGCTACTTTCAGTGCTACTTTCAATATTCACTTTATTGCTTTAATAATTGTAATTGGTGCCTCCTTCATCTATAAAAGGGGAACATTGCTTCAGATGAATGCATCACTCATTTTAAGATTCATTTCGTTCGGAACACCTTCTTCTTCCTTTAATATATATATATATATATATATATATATATATATATATATGTATACTTGGGAACGGCCCCGGGTGTGTTAGCCCCGGAGTTCACCTGATACAATGATTTAAATAAAAAAAAAAGTAAAAAAGTTAGTAGCTTATTTGTCTGAAAAAAGAAAATACAAGGCTAAAGAAAGACAAAAAATCAAGATTAAAAAAAAAAAAAAATCTAAACTTCAACAAAGTATAAGCATTGGTCTGTATCCATATTGGATTATCTATTTACTTCTAAATAATAAAGTCATTTTAATTTTTTTATTTAAAAAAATTGAAACAAAAAGAAAGGAAAATGAGTACATTGTCAGAACAAAAAAAACATGAAAAAGAGACGTCAATTCATATGCATCGCGGGGCTATTAAGGATCTTTTGGTAAAACATGATCCTTCATTAATTTTACAATGTAGTTACAAGTCAAATAGTTAAGGGTCTTAAGGATCTTTTGGTAAAACATGATCATTTATTAAATTCTACAAGAAAGCTACACATTAAATGGTCAAGTGTCTTAATGGCTTTTGGTAAAAGGGGATTTAACGGACTTAACAAGAAAAAAAAAAAACAAAAGTTAACAGAAATATAACAGAAGTTACTATTTACAGTACCACTTATTATAATAGAGTAGATATATATATATATAGGAAAATGCTACTCTTACCCATCATTTCTACCACTCTATTCTACCGTTGTGATTTTTTATTTTTTTTATTTTTTTACTTAGTGATTAAAGAAATATTTTTTAATAATATTGTGATTTTTTTATTTTTTAAAAAAATATTTAAAAATGTTAAAAAATACATGTGAAAAAAGCAAAAAAAAAAAAAAAAAAAATACAATTTACCTAACGGTAGCTCCCAGCACCAGCAGTAGCTGAGAGCGGTGGACGTAGCACGTCTATATATATATATATATATATATATATATATATATACTAGGTAAAACCAACGTGCAATGCACGTTTGCTTAGTTTATATTTTAATTTTTTTAAGAATTATTTTTTTATTAATTGAGTATAGAACAATAGTAGCTGCTAATTTCATTAAAAGTGGACATCACAAGTAAATGAAGAGCATTAATAGAAACTATATCATGGTCTTGTAAATAAACATTATCCATAGTCTTATGAAAGTTATTTGAGATAATTTTGATTCTAAGATGATGATCCAGCATTTCTCTCATCTTCCATTGCCTCGATAGAAAGGACATTAAAATGCTTATGTTTTTTCTCCTTCAATTTCTCTGGATCTGCATAAACTTGAATCTTCCAGATTTTTGTTGATAATTTTTCTGCAACGCTTTTAATATATGGTTGATGTTCCTACAAAAAAAAAATGAATAGCTTTACATAATTAATTAAATCCTAATTTTATTTTTAATTAACTCATTATATATAATCAAACTCAATTTTTGAATAAAAGTTTTAAAAGATACCTCTCCAGAATTCTCCATCAACTCAACTACTGAACAACCAAATGTCTCTTCTGCTACTTCAACAAACATAATAGCAGTTATCTTTCCAGTATTATAGTCCAGTTCAACATATGCCCTAGCACTTTAAATGCATTGAATATATTAATTTAAATTTGAATATTTTTGAAATAAAATCACAAAATCACAAATTCATTTAAAAACACTTACTTAATCATTAAGTTAAAAAAAATTAAAAGAATGCAATTCGGTGAAAAGTTTTAGTAAGAAATTCATGTAGGAATTGTAATTAATTAATTAATTAATTTTTAAATTAATCATTAAGTAAACACTTACTTAATTATTAAGTAAAAAGAAAAAAAAATACAATTCAGTGGAAATTTTCGGTAAGAAAAATATTTTTAATATTGTTAGAATATTATTTTCTAATATTATTAATATTTTAAAATTTTAAAATATTTAATTGTTTATTATATTTTGTGTTGAAATTTAAAAAAATTGTAATGATGATTTAAAATGAGTTGAGATACATTTAGGTTCTATCACAATCCGCGTCACCACTCAAAAACACCTACTTAATCATTAAGTAAAAAAAAAAATTTAAAAATGCAATTCGGTGGAAATTTTTGGTAAGAAATTTATGTAGGAATAATAATTAATTTTTTTTAAAAAAATTAATCATTAAGTAAATACTTACTTAATTATTAAGTAATAGAAAAATAAAAAAAGAAAATACAATTCGGTGGAAATTTTCGGTAAGAAAATTATTTTTTAATATTGTTAGAATATTATTTTTTAATATTATTAATTAATATTTTAAAATTTAAAAATATTTAATTTGTTTATTATATTTTTTTGCATATTTTTTAATATTTTTTAGCAATTACAATGACATTTTTTAATATATGGAAGTGCTTGAAAATTAAAGTGTGTTTCTTTTTCTGAGGGTTCTTACAGAGAATCCTCACTGAAAGGGTAAATTTTTTTTTTTTCCTTTTCCTTTTCTTTTTTTTTCAATCATTTTTTTAAACATTTTAAATATTTTTTAAAAATAAATGAAATCACAAATTCATTTAAAAACACTTACTTTACTTAATAATTAAGTAAAAAAAAATTAAAAAAATGCAATTCGATGAAAATTTTTGGTAAGAAATTCACGTAGGAATAGTAATTAAATTTTTTTCTTTAAAAAAATTAATCATTAAGTAAACACTTTCTTAATTATTAAGTAAAAGAAATATTAAAAAAAATATAATTCGGTAGAAATTTTATTTTTTAATATTATTATAATTTTATTTTCTAATATTATTAATATTTTAAAAATTTAAAAGATTTAATTTATTTATTATATTTTGTTTTGTAATTTAAAAAAATTATAATGATGAATTAAAATCAGTTAAGATGCATTTAAGTTATCACAATCCGCGTCATCCTCTACAATCTCATACTGCCCGTCCACTCCAACTAAGAAAACACAACTTAGAAGTACATCCACCATTCGCTTACACATAGTAAAGCACAACACACGGATACTGCATACACTTTACCGGCAACCCCCCCCTCTCTCTCTCTCTCTCTCTCTCTATCTTACGGGAGAAGCTCCATTGTTTTCGGCTCAACAGAGCCCCTCTCTCTCTGTCTCTCTCTAGATTTCTCTCTCTCCAGATTTCTCATCCCTCCTGATCACTCTGTGCTTCAGGATTTTGGCATACGTAATAGTTCTCAGGTTTAGTTCTATGCTTTTGAGTTTTCAACAAAAGTTTGCATAGTACCATGTCTTCAATTTATCTGCAGATGACGTTTTCTTGCAAGCTTTCGGATTTCTTGTTAAGGCTTAATTTGCATGGATTTTTGTGCTCCATTTTAATGATCTCATCTACTACAAGGGCATGGATCATGTCTTCAGATCCATTTCAATTAATTGGTGTTTGCAGTTAATTTCTTGAATTGGGATGGGTTGTGGCTCCGTTCATCTGGTACTTTCTTTCACTCCCTCTCTCTCTCTGAATGAATATGTTTGGTTCCTGAGAAAAGGATGGTTTTTTTTTTCGTGTAGATTTTTTTATTTCATTTGTTTGCTTGTTGGGTATTTATCACACCGTCGGCATCTACTCTCTCTCTCTCTCTCTCCCATTTAATTTTCTTTTTTCTTTTTCACTTTTGACACAGTGGTTGTAGTTCTTCCACCATGTATTTTCTACTATAAATTTGATCTGCTTCACTCGCTTAAGGGGCTGAGTTCATTGTTAGTATTGGAGTAGGTTTCTATTTGAAGCTTTTGAGAGCTTTAAAATGAATCTCGAGTCAGACTTTAGAGTGGGTATCTTGAAATCTCAAGTTTGAGAGCTTGTGTGTCAAGCTGGATGTAGTCTTTGAGGCATTAAGGTGTACGGTTTTGGATAAGAATCGAGGCGGCAAGAATTAGTTGGTGTTTGCAGTTAATTTCTAGAATTGGGATGGGTTGTGGCTCCGTTCATCTGGTACTCTCTTTCACTCCCTCTCTCTCTCTGAATGAATATGTTTGGTTCCTGAGATAAGGATGGTTTTTTTTCATGTGGATTTTTTTATTTCATTTTTTTGCTTGTTGGGTATTTGTTCTCCATGTTTGTTGGATGTGAATCTACTTGTTGGATTTTTGTTCGTCAGTATGAACCATTTTTTGGAATCTGAAGGATGTTTTGATTTTTTTTCCCGTTTCGTGTGGATTTTCTTATTTCATTTTTATGCTTGTTGGGTTTTTGTTCTCCATTTTTTTTTTCGATTTGTCAATTGCTTATAAACTTTAGATGATGATCACATGCTTGCATGTTATAATATCTTATAATAAAGTCACTTTTCTCACTTGCGCATTTCATGTCAATTAGCTAGTAGTTCATTCAATTTGGTTAAGGGCTTTTCTAATTTCAAGCTTGTTTTTATTATTATTATTATTTGAAATCATCAATCCAAGCTGCATCTAATTGTTTTATTCTTATCAAATTTTCTAGTTTAAAATGATTAGGTAATTGTTTTTACCAGCTGTGCCACCGTGAGGCCATCCCCTACACGGGAAAGGTGGAGTGTTTTTTTTTCCTTCTTCTGATCTTTTTTTTTTTTTTTTGGTTTTTGATTCTTTAAATCTGAATGTATGATTCTTCTTGTTATTTTGTTTTGTGTTTTGGTTTTTGCTTCTATCTGAATGTATGATACTTGTAGTTATTTTTGCTTCTTTAAATCCACTCAGCGCTTTTTTTTTTTTGGTTTTTTTCTTCCCATTCTATTATGATGTTTAATCCTATGATGTTAGAATTATAATTTTCTGTAAATTTATGTCTATTTCTCTATACAAGTCCTGAAGTTATATATTTGAATTGTTTGTTACAATTAAATTACTCTAGAATTTTGAATTGTATCAAGTTAGAATTCTGTATACATATCTGGGTTGTGTTTGAGCTTCTAGACTATAGATATACTATAAACATTAGACACAAACTATAAACCTAAAACATAGGTAGACTATAGATATACTATAAACACACAAAAGGTGGTTAGACTGACCTTTTCAATGTTTCCTTCAGATTTTATCACCACTGCACTGCACTGCTTCCAGACAACTGATTTGAGAGAAACAGACCATATAAGAAAGATAAACTGTGAATATGCAGTTGTAAATGTTTCAATCAGAATAGGATTTTTTTCATTCAAATAGTTAAACATAAGATTGATAAAGAAACTAAATATTACCTCAAATCGAACAAAATTTGTATATGCAGCTTCCAAGAGTACAAAGATAACTCAAGGAGATACAGGAGGAATGATGAATACAAACTCAAGAGAAATGGGGAATTTCTTCGTCGGCTTGATGAATATTTTACGAGAAGGTTATTTTAGGAGAATAGTATGTGTTATTATTTAAATTTTGTATTTGTATTTTTTTTATATGTAATTATTAATTAGAATTTTGTAACGGCAGCTGCAGAATAATATTGAATCTTAGAATGATATGCATGTATTTGAATCGGCAGAAATTGATAAATGGTCTAATATATTCAATGATTAGATGAAAAAACACCCATTTAATATATTCAATTCTCACGATCAATAAATGGTCTTAAGAGTCAATAAATGAGCATCATAAAAATTGAAATGCGGATGACGTAAAAGACGTAATCAATGGGTATCAAATTAAAAATAAAGCTATTTAACGGATGTGAATAACTTTTAACGGAGAGGAATTACTTTTAACGGAAATATATACACACGTTCCAAAACTGTTCTCCAGCACCGTACGTGCTCCGTGTTAGGCTTGAAATCTCCGTATTTCACGAGGAAGTTTCCTCGTGCGAAATGACGCTGTAAGCTACATCATTATATAGCTTGCTTATAAATGTGTCTCAATAGTTGGAAATCAAACACTGCGGTTAGTAAAAAAAATGGTGTAATTTCTAACATTATTTATATAAATTATATATAAAAAATAATATATCAGGATTTAATTAATCAAAAAATTAGAAAAAAAAATAAAGAGCTAAAAAAGGGGACGACGTCTGATTAATTCGCTTTGCTTTGTCCTTGGGGTTTTGTGCTTTTACCTGGGCCTGCACATTGGCCCGTCCAAGGAAATTTCTGGCCCGACCTGACTTGGCCCGCTAACATGGCTATAGAAAATAATCCAACCCGACCCGAACCGAACCATTCGGATCGGGTACCTTTGTCGTTGATTAATTCCACAAACGACAACTTCCATACAAAGTAAGCAGAGGCGCGGAAAGTTCCGGCTAGTCATCATCATGAGCTTGCGTAGCATCTATGTCGCCCAAAAACAGTGCCGCCGGTGACTACTTGGACGAAGCTCAGGCCAACGTAAGCCCGAAATTAATTCCAGTGTCCAAAATTGCATCATTTTCTTTTCTTATTATCTTTCATCTTCTCTCATGAATATTCCTTACATAAAATATTCAATTTACATAACTTTATTTATTTTTATATAATTGTTTTTAGAAACATGCATGCTTATGATCTTAAAAGAGTGCACCTAATTACGAGTATATATTTTAATAGTTACAAATTAAAAAAGATTAATCATTTAAATTAAATGATTAATCATTTAAATTAAAAGATGCATGATCAGAAAATGATCTTTTGGAAACTTTTTGATCAAGCGCTTGAAAGGTTCCAATAAGATAATGATCAGTCCATTTTATAAAATCTATGTTTTTTTTAAGCTTGATTCTATTTTTTGTCTTAAATTTTTTTTTTTTTTTTATCGTTTTCCTAGTTCACTTTTAATTTATCATTACATTTACAAGTAGTCCCACTATTACTTGATGTTAAAAATTAGTGTGTGTCTATATATATATATATATTTCATAAAAACATAAAGATTTAGTGCATGTTTGTGATTGTGGTAGAAAATATAGTTTAACTTTTGAGATTATAGCTTAGAGCATTCTTATCTGGTTCCTAATAAAATTCTCTAAATTTTAACTAAAATACACCGGTCTTCAAAATTTATCCTAAATTTTCATCTTTCAAAAACCTCATACATCTCATTCCCTACCATTTATCTATTATATTAAAATAACATTTTTCTCTTCTTTCTTTATTATTTTTTCTCTCACTTCTATTTCTATTTTTAACTACTAACTCAACAACACCCTCAACGCAAACAGAGCCTGAAAACCCAACCAAATAAGTGCACAAAAATTCCAATCTTGAAAAAAGCTAGGTTTTGAGTTAGCAATAACAAATAAGAAAGAATAAAGAAACCTACGAACTGATGTTTTTATCAGTTTTTAATTAAAAATCAAACCCACAGATTAATTCACTGATGGGAGTATTAGTAAAACGCTAGGGTTTTTTTTTTTTTTTTTGAGAAAGCAAGAATAGATTAGTGCACCAAAAAGACAAGATCACAGCAAAAGCAAATCCCAATCTTTGAGGGTGTGTACATTGCAAGAAAAATCTGAAAACAGCACAAACAAGAATAGATAAGTGCACCAAATAGACAAAATCACAGCAATAGCAAATTCCAATCCAACAACACATGCTTGTAAATTCCTCAAAAAATCCAAAAATTGCACAAGCAAGAACAGATCAGTACACCAAATAGACAAAATCACAGTAATAGCAAATCTCAATCCAACAACATCGGCTTGTAAAAAGCTAGGGTTTTTTTTTCGAGCAAGCAATTCACAGATCAGTGCACCAAATAGCCCCAAATCAGTGCATAGCAAATCCTAATCTATGAGCACATGTATGTAAATTGCAAGAGAAATCTGAAAACAACACAAGCAAGAATAAATTAGTGCGATAGAGAAGCTCGGTGGCCAGCCATGGAGGATCTCGATTTTCACAAAGTCCAGTCATGGAGGAAGTCGAACAAATCAGTATGTGCTTGAGAGAAGGGGGAATCCAACCACGAAGGAAACCGAGAAGGGATGAGGACTTAACATTGATTTCCGATGGAAAGCCTGTCGTCGATGGTGGTTGCGATGCGAGGGTGGGGCGAAAACAAGGAGGGCACCCAACGGTCGAAGAGAAGGAGACGCAGGACCAACGATGAGAAAACAAGAAATCAGATTTGGGGATGTATAGTGGATTCCCAAATATGGGGAACCGCTGTAGCATGCGAATAATTGATACCCATTTTAGGGATTTGGTTGGAGGAGGTTTGGGATGGAAACCCTAAACTTTCTCCCAAAATATAGGGGAAAACATGTTTTGCGGCACCAAATGCAAATGCTCTTATAGCTCAAGTAATAAGTTTTACTATTAAAAAGTTATTTACTGGTTGGTAACCATATATTTAAAATACTTTTAAACACATTACAGTTGTTTGGAAACAAATTAAAAAAGTATTTTCTAAGGTAGAAATGACAATATTTGAATTTTTAAAAATTATGACTATATCTTCGAAAGTTTAAAAGTTATATGAGTACTTTCGTCTATTGACAATATTTTTAAAATTCGAATTATGTTCCACATTATCCAGAAAAACATGTTTGAGGAAAAACATCAAAATAATGCTTTTTCTCAAATTTACTTTTTAGTTTATTTGAGATTATAAGTGCTTTAACATATAACACCCAAATAACTTAATTTTTTCATTAAAGAGTTTTTAAGACTATTTAAGCACTTTTTAAAATTTATACTGCAATCCCAAACAAGCCCTTAGTCATATGTATTTATATTTGGACTCTGTCCCATATTATATAACGAAAATACGCATTTTCTATACGGCCTAGAAATAAGTATGGATCATTTCTATTGAAGTAAACTTCTTTCAAATTAGAGGTATATTACCACACTTCTTTCAAATTAGGATATTGATCGATTCAGTTGATGGTTTATGATGAGTAGTGGAGGGGCCATTATAGCCTTGAAAGGAATGGGCACAATCAGGAAGTCCAAATGGTATGAGCCCAAAGCCAGAATAGATTAGTCGCTCGAGTCTTAGGACTTAGAGACCAATACAAATTTATAAGGTAAACGCCAAGCAGACAATATAAGATGACTACGCTAGTAAGTTGGGATAAGCTCGCCCTTTTTGGGATGACTATCATGTTAAGCCGATAAGTGCAACGAGATGATCGAGCTTGTAAATGATACTTATCAATAATTCCCCATGCCTATAGATGTGGTAAGAAGGTAACAACTCAGGTAACTTTATGCTTAGAGTTTTTGTGATATCTCCTTCTAAGTATTTTTGACTTAGACATCGGAGGTGCTTTAGGCACTCTAGGCCATCAGCTTTCTTTGTTGTAGGAAGAGTACATTGGTGAATAGTGTGTGGAACACATTCCTAACAGAGACGCGATCTGTGGGATTTTGAATTTATAAGTTCATGGACTTATCGAACTCCACCATGATTTCCACATGCTAGCCACCATACGCTTTATAGCAACTCGAGATCAAGACACAACACTTGCATACATGGACACGCGGCTTGCAAAACCCGAGGAGAAATTAAAGAAGGTAATGGAAACAATGGAGGACCTACAAAGGGAGAATGAAGAGCTGAAGCAATTTAACGCCAAACTTAGCGAGGCCACACTATTGAGCCATATTGAGCATCTAGAAGGAGAAGCACAAAGCACTGAAGGGACAAACCCGAAGAGTTAGAAAAGAAAAGACTACACGACAAGTTGCGCAGCCTTGTCGATAAATACGTGGAGATGGCAAAAAAGATGGGGGCATTATCCTTGGTTGAGCAGTTGCTAAATCGCATGGACCTTGCGGAGGTGATGGTTGCCCAACTCTTACCAAAATTTAAAGTCCCGAGTATAGAAATGTAGTCGTCCACCAAGAAAATCTAAAAGTACACATGACTCTTCACTATTTTCCTGGGAAAATAGCCTGGCAAGCCTTCCCATTAACATTGAAAGATGTGGCGAGAGTCTGGTTTAGTGCACTGCGACCTACGTCAATTGGCAACTTCGAAGAATTGGCCAAGGAGGTCCTAACGCAATTCATGGCAAGCAGAAGGCGTCGTCGACCTGCTGCATATCTCCTAACCATTAAACAACAAGAGAAAGAAAGTTTTAAAGGCATACCTAACTCGATTTAATAAGGAGAGGCTAACAACAAACGACCAATATGAAAAAGATAAGTCTGATAGCTCTTATGGGAGGTGTATGGCCTAGGAGCCTATTCATGGCCGAGTTGGAAAGGAAAACTCTTTCAACCCTGAGGGAGTTTATGGACAGATCTAACAAATTTGTCAAGAGGAAGACACCTTACAACCTTTATTGAGCTAAGGAAAAGTGAGATGAAGTCAAAAGGAAAGAATGTTAGTAGAATAGGAGACAGGAAGATCGGCTCATGCCAACAAGAAAGAAGTCATGAGAGACAAGCACCCCCACGTGAACAAGGAACCCGGCTCATTCACAACAACTTGAATGTACAAGAGAAAGAGGGTTCCTAGAGAAAGGAACAACGATAGGCAAGGATAGGGCAATGCTTTTGCAAGTACCATAAGTTAGACACCCACTGGACGGAAGACTGCACTACAATGAAAAATAGGGTGTTTGTGTTGGCAGCTAGTGGAGAGCTCGAACAGATGCTTGCTAAATGCGTAAAGCCGAGGCAAGAAGTAGAGCGAGAACGCAATCCTCAGTGAAGCACTAGCCTGAAAAGGCAATGGTCGACAAGAGAAAATGGCCGTGATTCCCCTCGCCAAAGTACTAGTTGTGATGACTCACCTTTGGGAGAAGCCTGTACTATAGTTGGGAGATTTGCTAGGGGCGATGAATCAGCTTTTAGTAGAACAACACATGCCCAAGTACCCACGATGTAGTAATACAACAACCATCTCCTTTGGGGAAGAAGATTGTGGGAGGGTCTTGTACCCGCATGATGACACATTGGTAGTTACCCTTTGGTCGCCAACTATACTACCAGAAGAATTCTAGTTGACAACAGAAGCTCAGTAGACATCCTATTTTGATAGGCTTTTGTCATGATAGGTATAGATGCCAACAAGTTACGACCTTCTCCCACCTCGTTGAAGGGGTTCTCCGGGGACGCAACCCAACCAGTGGGCACCAGGGGGGAGTAGGAGAAGTGCACGGCGAGCAAGCCCAGGCCTAAGAATGTTATGTGCAGGAGCTCAAAGCAACAGGGTCCAACGTTTGCACTATCGAAGATCACACGCAGGGTGAACCATCGCCCCCACCACTAGTTCTCCTCAATCGTGGTGTGGAGGCACGGGACAAATATAATTTACAACAAGCAGAGGCAAATGAACAGTTGGAGCTGGTGAAATTGCATCCAAGACGGCCCGATACAACAACACGTGTAGGTATTCAAATTATCCCTGACATCCTGGAAGCCTTGAAGCAACTGCTGATAAAACACAAGGATGTGTTTGCACAGAGTCATAAAGACATGTCCGGGATTGACAACATAGTCATTGAGCATAAACTATGTGTCGACACCATCTACAAAAAGGTATTCCAAAAAGGAAGATCGTTCAACATAGAGAAGTATGCATCTATTGTTGAAGAAGTGGACCGTCTCCTCGCCGCAGGGTTTATCAAAGAAGCTCACTACCTCGAGTGGTTGTTTAATGTCATCATGGTCAAGATAGCGAACTGGAAGTGGAGAATGTGTGTAGACTTCACTGACCTAAACAAAGCATGCCCAAAGGATAGCTTCCCATTGTCACGGATTGACGTCATCATTGACACTATGGCAGGGCATAAAATGCTGACATTTATGGACATCTACTTAAGGTACAACCAAATCCGTATGTATCTGACGGATGAAGAGAAGTCGTCATTCATCATAGACAGGGGGCTTTAATACTACCAAGTCATGCCTTTTGGCGTAAAGAACGCTATGGCAACTTATCAAAGGCTCGTGAATTGGAAGTTCAAAAAATAAATTGGGCAGACCATGGAGGTATATGTCGACGACTTGCTGGTAAAAAGTAAGGAATTCGTCTTGCATCTAACCAACCTAAAAGAATCTTTTGCGGTACTCCGCTAGTACATAATGAAGTTGAACCCAGTGAAGTGCGCCTTCGGTGTGGAATTAGAAAAATTCTTAGGATGTATCATGCCTGAAAGGGGGATTGAAGCCAGCACTGAAAAGATCGACCCGATTATGGACATGAAACCACCAAGGAACATTAGCGAGACCCAGCAGCTAGTAGGCAGGGTGGTAGCTTTAAACAGGTTTGTGTCCAGATCCACGAGCAAATGCATGCCATTCTTCAGAGTTCTACAAAACATGCATCCCTAGAACGACAAATGCAACCAGGCATTCCAAGACTTGAAGCAATGCTTGTCCAGCCTGCCGCTACTGAGGCACGCTTTACATGTACTTGGCAATGTTAGCCCAAATGCCAGGGCATTACACGAGCTGCGCACTACGAGGCGTAGAGGCTAGGTACCTGCGAATGGAAATGTCGGTATTTGCTTTAGTGGTCGCAGCCAGAAGACTACAACCATACTTCTAGGCACTCCCCATCAAAGTTCTTATGGAGAACCCTCAAGAAAGATACTACAAAAGCCAAACAATTCAAAAAGACTAGTCAGCTGGTCGATCGAGCTCAGTAAGTTTGACATTGACTATCTACCAAAGGCTCGATAAAGTGGAAAGCCTTGGCAAACTTTATTGTCGAGTTCACTGAATTTCCTCAGGAAGTGGAGACCACCCCGGTTGGGAAACCTTGGTAGGTCTTCGTTGACGGCTCTTCTTGCCGTGTCGGCGGGGGAATAGGGGTCCACATGGTTAAAATTAAGCTTTCTTATTCTAAAATTGTCAGGAAAATCTTGAGGTACCCATCCAAGCAGTTTAGAACAAAGGTCACAACTATTGAAGAAAGTAAGGCCCTTCAAATCACGAGGATTGAATAGCTTGCTTCGACTTGTAAGCTTTCCTTGCCCAAATCAAACAAAAAGCCTTTAGCTTTTGGAGTCCATTTTGAATTGGCTCTTGAATGATGAGCACCTTGGCTTTTTAGCTAGATGGTTCAAAAAGTTTCTAAAATCAAGAAAATGGTTCAAGTTCAACAAGAATCTAAGGGTCATTCTCAAGAGCCACCCTAGAAAGCAATTCAAGTTTTTATGAACTCTGCTTTTAATAAGGTTGCATCTACCTGGGTGTATCACAACCTAACGCTCTCCCCTATCAAACTCTCTCCTCCCAACCCCTTCCCTGAAACTCAAGACTAACAACCCCCCAACCCCAATTCATCAGCCGCCCTTCATTTTTCTCCTACATTGCTCTCCATCCCTCTATTGGTCCATTTTCTTTCTTTTTTATTTTCTCATTTTTTTTAAAGTTACTACATTTTAGATCTAGAGTTTCTATTCCACCAAAGTGCCTTAGCCATTGGAAACGTCACCCCCATCTTCGTTCACCCATGAACACCAGAAGTTTCTGTTGTGAAATATAGATATAGGATATATGTGCATATGTTTTGTAAACTAGAGAATAAATAAAATAATAAGAAAAATTTAGATAGAGAACATGGTGTTGAGGTACGTTGTGATGAACGTTTTCTTTAGAGTAGATTTTGTCGCCTCCAGATCTTAACATGCACTAGGCTTCTTGACATTTTACTCTCAAGATACAACAATGTCGATTTCCGTTAATCTCAGTTTTGGTGAACATAAAAACAGATCATCGAATCCAAAACTTAAAGAAAGAAGGACACAGAATGAAGGGGGAAGTGTTTCTCTAACTTTCTAGAGGATTTTTGGAGTATTTAAATTCGTGGGTGTGGTTCTCTATTTATAGACAATGAAATGAAACTTGTGGAAAGTAACAACTTTTCAATTCCCAGAGAACACTTTTAAATGGATTCTAATTTACTAAAAGGCACAACCTCTCATTTGGTGGCCCAACAGTTAAGGCTCCTATTTCTAAGAAGCATGTATTGGTTTAAGTCACCATGACACCTTTTAATTTTGACCACCAAAGCAACCCATTGAACCATGACAAATGTCAATTCCCCATTTGATTAAAATATTTTAAACATAAATTAGAGGAGATTTATTTAGGCTAAGTACTTTGCATCCATAGAGGTAGCGACTTTGAACATCTACCTAGTATTAGCGTGTTTCCATCTGAAAAATTCATGGTGAACCAAATCTTGAGCCAAAATCTTTTAACTTAGGCTTCTCCAAACCTCAAACTATGGCATATATCATCAAGTTCCTATGAAGGTGGTGCATAAAGGTTGTGCACCGTATTTTGAATTCATGACCGCTCTGGTAAATAGCCCAATTACTATAGACTACGGCCCCACATTCACTCTCACATAGATGAGTCCTTCAAGAGTACATGCAATTCGATAGCTCTCCTTAGTCTTGGAGTCATTCAAAGCATTTCATTTTTCATTTTCCATTGCATTTATAGCACTCACACCCTAGGGATAGACTAATAATACCCTAGGGATAGACCAATAATAATATTTTAATAGTGCTCTCAAGTCACTCAAGTAGCTTGTTTTAACATTAAACCTTCTTCTTGAGATCTCTAGTCTAACATGTTGGGTTTCCATTACCGATGACCTAATTAATGGGTTTTAGTCCCATCTCCTTGATGTACATTTAACCTTCAACTTTGACAATCCATTGGTCAAAGTATCTACAATGTTATCTTCTGACTTTACATATTTCAAAGTTGGGTATCTTCTAATAGAATGCATGATACTGATATGTCTCATCTTTTGATTAAAGTGTTATTATTACAAATACTTATCACAACTTGATTGTTATAAAGAACAGAAATAGCTGGTATTGTCTTTTTAACTTGTGCAATTTCTGACAATAAATTATTAAGTCACTCTACCTCGTGTCTAGTAGTATCCAAAACTATTAGTTCAGCCTCTATAGTAGACAATAAAATCATAGTTTGCTTGCAAGATCTCCAAGTCATAATGGCTCCACCAAAAGTGAAAACATATCCACTCATTCCCTTACAATTTACTGTGATAGTTATCCAACTAGCATCATTGTATGCTTCGAATATAGTTGGATACCCGGAATAAAGGGTACTATATATGGCATGGTTCTTCTCAAGTATCTAAGAATTGTAACCAATGCCTTCCAATGAGAATCATTTGCCATACTAGTGAATCTGCTAAGTCTACTCACAACCTACGAAATATTAGTTCTAATAAAATTAGCAATGTATAATAGCATACTAATAATATGATAATATCTCAGTTGTGACACAGGATTTTCAAGATTCTTATTTAAATGCAAACAAGTATCAATAAGAGTACTAATAAGTTTGCATTTGAATTTATCAAACTTCTTAAGAATATTTTCAATATAATGAGATTGATATATGCTAATACGATCACGAGATCTCATTATCTTAATACCATGAATTACTTGGTGTTTTTTCCATGTCTTTCATGTCAACGATATTAGCTAGAAATTTTTTTAACATCAAGAAGTATATTTATATTGGTACTAAAGATAAGAATATCATCAAAGTAAAAACGTAGCATTTCACACACACCATCAACTATTTTAGTGTATAAACACTCATCACATTCATTTATCTTCAAATCATAAAATGAAATTATTTCATCAAATTTTTGGTACAATTGTTTAGGGGATTGCTATAACCATAGAGAGATTTAATAAGTTTACAAACTTTTGTTCTTGTCCTGGAACGACAAAACCCTCTAATTAATTAATATATATCTCTTCTTCTAGATCACCATTAAGAAAGACGGTCTTTAAATCCATTTGGTGAACCTAAAATTTATGGGTTGCAGCGTGAGCAATTAGAACATGAATTGTGGCTATTCTAGTAATAGAAAAATACGTATCAAAATAATGGATATCATCTCTTTGTGTAAAGCCCTTTGCAACCAGTCTAGCTTTAAATTTATCAATAGAACCATCATGTCTCAATTTCTTTTTAAAGATCCACTTATATCCATTGGCTTTACATTCAAGAGGGAGATCACATAAGTTTCAGGTACCATTAATCTTAAAGAGATTTTATCTCATTATTTACTGCTGATTTCAAAAAAGATGAATGAACTCTCAAGATTAGATAAAATGATAGGTTGACTACTGGTGGAAGGAAAACTCAATGTAAGTAAAGATCTTTATACTTTATTTTTTAAGAGAAATAAATCATCAAAGAATGTTGCATTCCTAGACTTCATGATAGTGTTGGGATTAATACCTTGGACCTATAATTTGATAATTAAGAACTTATATGCAGAACCACGTTTAGCATACCTAATGAATACTTCATCAATTGTGTTGGAAGCTAGTTTCCTTTTCTTGTTTTTTGGAACATTAACTTTGACAAGACACCTCAAACTCGAAAGAAATTAATGGTGGGCATTCTACTCTTCCATAATTCATACGGTGGCTTGTCAGATCCCTTGAATAGTACTCTATTCAAGATAAAAAAATATACAAGTATTGATTCCCCTATCTCTACATAGGTAGGCCGGAACTAGAGAGCATAACATTAGTGATATCCACCAAGGTTCTATTTTTCCTTTTAGCAACATCATTGGATTGAGGAGAATATGGAAGGTTTTCCTCATGTATAATATTGAACCAATTGATTAGAAGAGTATTCACCTCTTTAATCAAATTTGATAATCTTAATCTTTATCTCAATTTGATTTTCAACTTTAGTTTTATAGATGAAATTTTTTTAAAAAGTTTCATATTTTATTTTCATCAAGTAAACATAACAGAATTCTAACATATCATTTATAAAAGTAATGTAGTATTTATTACCACCTTTAGAAGAGACACAATTTAAATAGCAACCATTACTATGTATTAATTCAAGTAGTGATGAATTTCTTACAACATATTTAAATGACTTCTAGGATGTTTTGATTGAACACATATTAAATATTTTTCATCCAAATCTATATGAGTTTTAAGAATAATATCTAAATCCATCATTCTTTTAACATCATAATAATTAACATGGCCTAATCTAGCATGCCATATTGAAGAGAACATATAGAAAATGTAGATTTATTATTAAAATCAAATTTGTGTACTATATTATTTTGAAGATTTATTACAAATGAATCATCACTAACATAACATTTTCCCACAAATGACTCATATTTAGTTACAATAATTTTTTAAATTGATATAACAATGTGTATCCTGCCCACTTAGTAAAGATCCATTAATTAGGTTTCTTCTCGCATGTGGCACGTAAAACACTTCTTCTAATGGATAGGTATATCCAGATGCTAGTTTAAGTTCAACTTTTCCTGCTTAAATACTTGTGTAGAGATGAAGTTATCCATCATCACTTTCAAGCTGCATGTATCCTGATACGTTGAAAAGATATTGTGGTTAAAAGTGGCATGTAAGTTGCCTCCTGTATCTACTATCCAATCAGTGGTACTACAGGCCAAATAAACTTGGAGACTTAAGGTTACATGTTGTTCATCAATTCCAACAAAATTGGGGAAAGCACCATATGAGCCTCTGGATTAGTCGATTGTGGTTCGTTTCTTTGGTTTTTTGGTTTTTTTCTCTTTTTGTAGTGACAATTTTTAGCCAAGTACCTAGTTTATGACAATTAAAACAAATGGGTCTCTTATCATCATTATTGATATGGGAATTTGGTTTCAGATTGTCCTACTCGTTTTACTCTTATTTAATTTGGACTTCTGGTGTAATGGATTCCTATGTGATCTTTTGTCTTTTACAATATTTGACTTAAACTGGAACTCAAAAAGCAAAGGTGGGATATGATAATTTTCCAAGTGTTGTTCTTGGATACTAATGGTGGAGATCAAGTGTCGTTCTTCAATCTTATATTTGAGAGATAGACCAAGATCTTTCCATAAAGGAGGCAACTTGTCTATTGTACAAGCAACTTGGGGACATTCGGTAATACTTATTTTCCGTTGACCCAATTCATGGCAAATGATAGTTAACAGATGGGCTTACTCTACTATGAATTTCGAATCATCCATCTTAAAGTCGAGAAATTAGCTTGAGGTGTACTTATTCATTCCATTAGATACTATATTTCTTATCAAGAGCATTCCAAATCTCTTTGAAAAATTTAATGTGTAGGTAAACATAAAAAAGTGTATCACTTATATGATTTAAAATTCTATATCTATACAAATTATCTTTTTCAATATAGATTTTCAAATCAACAAAACACGCGGGTTCATGCAAATCATTAGAAGGAGGATCATTTTCAATAATAAAATATAACCCAAGCATTGAATGAAATATTTTCATATTTCCTTACCAACGCTTAAAATTAACTTCTCCAAATTTCTCGGGTGCAATAGGTTCGTTAAAAGTCATGATGATAACCAATTAATTAACATACAACTCTAGTTTAACAAAATGAGAAAATATTCTACACCAAGATTGTTGGAAAATATAGATATAAGATATATGTGCATACGCTTTGTAAAATAGAGAATAAATAAAATAATAAGAACAATTTAGAAAGAGAGAACCCGATATTGATGCATGTTGTGATGGGCTATTCTCCAAGCTTTTTGACAATCTACATCCAAGATACAACAACGTATATTTCTGTTAATCTCATTTTTTTTGTGCACATAAAAGAAAATTTTTGAACTCGATATAATATAGCCAAAACCCAAATAAAGAAAGACACAAAATGAAGGAGGAAATGTTTCTCTTATTTTCTAGAGAATTTTTGGAGCATTTAAATTTGTGGGTGGGGTTCCCTAATTGTAGATAATGAAATGACACTTGTAAAAAGTCACAATTTTTCAATTTGTAGAAAACACATTTAAAAGGTTTATAATTCCTCAAAGGGCACAACCTTTCGTTTGGTGGCCTAATAGTTAAGGCTTCTATCTCCAAGAGACATATATTGATTCAAGTCGCCAATGTCCATAGGCTCTTCAGATCAACATTGCACTATTTCATTTAAAATTTTGACCATTGAACCAACACATTTGAACCATATTATTTTTACTTAGCATTAAAAAATTTTAAGAGTAGTGCTATTGAACCATTTGAAACTTATTGCTCAGAAGACCCTTTTGACGTTGCACTACGGCATGGCACCACACGTGCTTTATTATAAAAAACCATATCCAAAACAAGAGCATCTAAAAACATAAAAAATGAAAAGTACAGAGACTTAGGTTTATTCTACCACTTTGTTTGTATTTTTTTTTTAATTTTTTTTAATAAATCACGCGATGTAGGACAAACTGAATAGTAAATTTCAAAGACTAAATAGTATTATTCATATTTTAATCACCCTAACTTTAAAAACCAATTGTGTTCAGCGCCCACCACGCATCACGTGCAGCGAAAAGTAATATTGTCTAAGCTATTCTTAAATTCAAGGGTCATATTAATTTATTAATAAAAACCGTTTGTACAATCAATTTGCATGAAATTATGTGTTGGCGCTCGATCGGAAAAAATTTTTAGGGATGAAATTATTTAGGGACGAACTAAATTTTGTCTCTAAAAGTAATTATTAGAGATAAAATTTAAATTTCATCTAAAAAAATAGATGACTTTACAAAACCGTTCGAACGTCTAATTAATCGGTTGAACAGGATCTTCTGTGACGAATTAAATTGTCTCAAAAAGTCACATCCATTTGAACAGACAAAAATCTATTTGAACAGACAAATCTGGGCGGGGAAATAATTTATTTTACCGGGGAAAGTTCAAAACCGTTGGAACCACAATTGTGTTGTTTGAACGAGATAGATTTGGTGGCAAGATCTAGAGGAAATGTTTCTAGACCGTTCGAACAACACATATTTAGTTCGAATGTATAGTATTAATCTATGTACGTAACTCAAAATATAAAAAATGTATACATATTATATATTATGATTTACTGTAAAATAAAATATTTACGAATTCATAAATTAATTTTATGTAATTAATTTAAAAATATTTTAGTGATTCTTTTATGTTAAATAAGATTGTTAGTTAAATAAGTATTATCATCCATACACCACATAATATAAATCAATAACTAATTTAGAAAAGACAAAAAAAAATGTAATTCATAACTAACGCAGATTATCAAAATACCAGATACTGTCCATAACAAAAAAAAAATATATAAATAAAAGATAGAAACTACTGTGATGCGAGGTCTCTACACACATCCTCGACTGCAGCTAATTATCTTTCTACCTGTGTCAGTCGAGTACTGAGTATGACCTGAGTTGCATTACTGACATGAATCTCTGTACGTAACTCAGAGATACTAGCATTAATCTTTGTACGTAACTCAGACATAGTAGTATGCACTGCATCGATCACCGCTGATGTGTGTACGCCGATCTTAGCACACAGTATGTTGGTTATCTCCTCGCTAGTAGATGTGTGTGATGCCTTGGCCTCATGTGTAATTAATGCCTTGCTAGCCGATGCTACAGGATCTCTCGGTTGTGTATCTCTTTGAATATCAATCCGATTAGAAATAGGTCTACGAAAATGAAGTTCTGAGTGTCCCTTGCTCCGTGACAATGTGGTGCTGTTGATCGGTCCCATCGGCTCCCCTCCTTGCTTGCACCTTTGACTCTCTCTTTTGACCCTACTTTTGGGTTTGGTCTTGTGGACGAAACTTTCCCTTCAAAACCGGGGTGGCACGCCTCCTGTTGAACACCTTCTAGCAATTCAGTCGAATTCCATTCATGTGTGACCTTGCAATGAACAAAGAATTAAATTCTCCCGGCCAACATCTAATTTCCATCGGTCACTTTCGTATTTTGATCAACGTGTGGGCAACACTAACCAATATCGATCGGCAATGCGCGTGGCTCCCAGCCCGCTAGCTATGACCCACAGTCATGACATGAGCAGGAGGAATTATTTTCCAGTCAGGAAAAAAAATTATGGAATCGCAATCATCAAATTTTTGTGACGAAAATGACAATTTTTACAAATTAGAAAAAGTATATTTGTTGTAGTGTACATGCACATGTGCATGTACATGGAGTTTGGGTAAACAGACAAAGTCCATGTATATAGCAGTACCGAGGTTAGCAGCCTAGCTGTAAAGGAAAGCTTTACAAATTATTAATTAAATTGTATACATGATGCTAAATCGTTAAATCAAGAGTCCGGTGCCGCATAGTAGTGGTCGCTGGGCGTGTCCTTAGGCCAAATTCTTCTTTTTAATTTTTTTATTTATATTTTTAAACATTTTTAAAAAATATATTAAAAAATCATTACACTAATAATCATTTCCTTAATCAATAAGTAAAATAAAAAAAATTAAATGCATAAGGAGCCAAAATGAGGAGAGAAATGACACTACAACACAATTGGTTTTTAGTGACGGTTGAGAAATTGTGACAGTCCCTAGACCGTCACTAAAAGGTATTTTCTGTGACAGTTTTTGGAAACCGTCACTAAAGATAGAATGAGATTTTTTTACATTCGAACGTATAAGACATATGCGTTCGAACGTCACATATACGTTCGAACGTTATGTCTGTTTACGTTGGAACGTAAAGTGTTTTGGTGCAACCGTTCGAATGTTATTAATTTTATGTTCGAACGTAAAATGTTTGCACCAATGTTCGAACGTTAAGTAATAGCATTCGAACGTTTATTGTAAATTTAAATTAAATGACTTTAATTTAAAAATTATGTGATTTTTATTGTGCATAATTTGTGAACAAGTCTAAAAAATTGAATTGTATATATTTATATATACACACTTTGTAATATATAAATATATATTATTGATTTATATATATTTGAAATGCAGTGATTTAATATTAAAGTTGGAAATTATAACATCAAAGAAGATTAAAAATTGAAATTAAAAAACGATAAAAATATTCAATAATATTTTTCGTTACAAATATTAAAAATAAAATACAAAAAATGATAGAACGTAGTAAACAACAGTCAGATGATAACGTTATCTGCAAAAGTCGAACTCCGTACTTCCTCCGTCAAGGTATCAACCTTGTCATTGAGGATAGTTACACGATGGGTGAGTTCGGCAACAGTCGCCGATATAGCCTCGAGCGATCGATCGATCTTATGATCAATATGCGCAGTCAGCTGTGATATGACCGCATCAACCCAAGCAGGCCGCACATCTCCTGCAGATGTACTCGGCGTATGCTGACTAGTACTCCCGACATGACCTGGCTCAGGCTGCGTCGGAGGAACTAGATCCTCTACAGGGGGTGGCTGACGTCCCCTCGCCTGTCCAATGCTACGCCGATGCGTGGTCATGTCGAGGGGGCTCATCTGATCTTTGACCCGCTCCTCTGGCTGGGTCGGCACTCCCCGTGCAAGTAATAGTCGGCTGATGAGGACACCATATGGGAGATTATCCGTGGAGACGATGCTCGCCTCGTAACGGATCCTCTCAAAAATGTGCAGTGGCAAATCTATAGGATCTCCACGTGCCACTCGTATCAAAAATTGTGCCCGAAGCCGACTAAATGTGGTTTTATGAGCCACAGGATCGACATTTGTTGCAACAATCAGGTGCAACATGCGGAAGAAATGCAGCAGATGGATCTGGTTGAAGGCGTTCTTCCGCTCGATCTGCATGCGATCCCTCCCGGTGAGGATGTAGAAATCCTCGTCTCGGTCATCATCCCGAGCCTCGACGCCAGTATCCTCAGCCTCTGACTGGCCTGCATCTCTGGCTGATGCTGGCTCACATCCCCGGCCAGTAGATGATGTAGAAGTGCCTACATCCTCACGGGGTGTTGAGTGTGTAGTCTGAGCACCTCGATGAATCCCGAGGTGCTCGCCGATGACATCTGCCGATACCTCAATAGAAATACCGCGTACAGTCACGGTGTGAGAGGATGCATCTGGAGGCATGTCACACATCCCCATATAGAATTCTTGAACCATTGAGGGGTATACCTTCCCCCTCAATGTGCAGATATTTCCCCAGCCTCTACTGAGGAAAACATCTCTTAGGTTCGTCTGCTGCCAACAGAGTTCGTCGAACTCATTAATTAAGACCTCTCTCTCTACCATAACAGTACGAGCTCCGATACGGGCAGTGTCCGACGTGGCTCCTTCCCTCCCTCGTTTTCGTGTATGCAGTGGAAGAGCCATATCCTGAAAATAGAAAAGGAAAAAAAAAATTATTTACAATAATGCATTTTTTTGTATTAATTTTAAGATGCTCTGCATTAACGTTCGAACGTTTTATCGTTAACGTTCGAACGTTAAAGATAACGTTCGGACGTTAATTTATACGTTCGCACGTAAAATAATGTAAATAAATTTACGTTCAAACGTAAAATAAATACGTTCGAATGTACAGATGTACGTTCGAACATAAGCAGCAAACAAATACGTTCGAATTTAAGTTCGAACGTATTTGTTTTACGTGTGAACGTAAATATGAACGTCCGAACGTCGAAGCATGAATAATGTAGAAAATCACTACGTTCGGATGTTATAATTAAACGTCCGACCGTATGTGATTTACGTGCGAAAGTAAATATTCACGTTCGAACGTATGTCGTATAATAATATTAACGTCCGAATGTAAGACGATTAACGTTCGAACGTGGAAGCCGTAACGGCTCTGTAATTTAAACATCGTACGTTCGAATGTCACGATGAAACGTTCGAACGTTTCGACGCAGAATGGCTGAGTCGACTCAGCCATTATTGAAATCTCGAAAATTTCTCTACAAGAGTCTAAATGCCGAAATGTCACCATGTAAATGAAGTATACACTTCAAGAAACATTTCTACGGTGACTATTCGGCCAATGACTGGCCGTGGTGGCCGGAAAATCAAGTTGAACATCCGGTAATATTTATCCGGTTTTAAACAAAACTCAATCCAAATCTCAATCTAAATCTCAATAAAATACATGATATTTGCATAAAAGATGAATGCCTACCTTTTAGTGACGGTTATGGCGGAGTTGACGGCGGCGGTGACGGAGGCGTGGTGGCAAATAACGGAGAAGACGATGTAACGGGCGTTGAAATGTCGTTTCAACGTTCGGTTTTGGCCTTATATACACAGAACGTTCGAACGTACTTATTATTACGTTCGAACGTTTTTTAATTTAATTTCCAAAATTTTATCTATAATATATTATATTATAAATGTTTAAGTTATATATTAAGATGTTATATAATATTATTGACAATTAGATTATTGGTTTTTTTGTGAGTGCTTGTTATATTTATAAAGTTTAGCAATATGTTTATATATACATGTTGTTGTGATTTTATGCTTACTCTTGAAATAATTGTGATTATTGTTTGTGAATTTTGTGAATAGTTTATGAGTTTATGGTGTTTATTGATGAATTTAATAAGTAACAATTTAATATATATTATTGATTTATATATATGGTATAGTTTATCATTTAAATTATACTATGCTATCATACTATACAATGTAGTATATAGTTATAGATATATAAAATGTAGTATAGTTATTATACTATAACTTAGTATATAATTGAAGAATTTAATAAGTAACAATTTAATATATATTATTGATTTATATATATGGTATAGTTTATCATTTAAATTATACTATGCTATATCATACTATACAATGTAGTATATAGTTATAGATATATAAAATGTAGTATAGTTATTATACTATAACTTAGTATATAATAAAGAATTTAATAAGTAACAATTTAATATATATTATTGATTTATATATATGGTATAGTTTATCATTTAAATTATATTATGCTATCATACTATACAATGTAGTATATAGTTATAGATATATAAAATGTAGTATAGTTATTATACTATAACTTAGTATATAATAAAGAATTTTATAAGTAACAATTTAATATATATTATTGATTTATATATATGGTATAGTTTATCATTTAAATTATACTATGCTATATCATACTATACAATGTAGTATATAGTTATAGATATATAAAATGTAGTATAGTTATTATACTATAACTTAGTATATAATAAAGAATTTAATAAGTAACAATTTAATATATATTATTGATTTATATATATGGTATAGTTTATCATTTAAATTATATTATGCTATCATACTATACAATGTAGTATATAGTTATAGATATATAAAATGTAGTATAGTTATTATACTATAACTTAGTATATAATAAAGAATTTAATAAGTAACAATTTAATATATATTATTGATTTATATATATGGTATAGTTTATCATTTAAATTATATTATCCTATCATACTATACAATGTAGTATATAGTTATAGATATATAAAATGTAGTATATTTATTATACTATAACTTAGTATATAATAAAGAATTTAATAAGTAACAATTTAATATATATTATTGATTTATATATATGGTATAGTTTATCATTTAAATTATATTATCCTATCATACTATACAATGTAGTATATAGTTATAGATATATAAAATGTAGTATATTTATTATACTATAACTTAGTATATAATAAAGAATTTAATAAGTAACAATTTAATATATATTATTGATTTATATATATGGTATAGTTTATCATTTAAATTATACTATGCTATATCATACTATACAATGTAGTATATAGTTATAGATATATAAAATGTAGTATAGTTATTATACTATAACTTAGTATATAATTGAAGAATTTAATAAGTAACAATTTAATATATATTATTGATTTATATATATGGTATAGTTTATCATTTAAATTATATTATGCTATCATACTATACAATGTAGTATATAGTTATAGATATATAAAATGTAGTATAGTTATTATACTATAACTTAGTATATAATTGAAGAATTTAATAAGTAACAATTTAATATATATTATTGATTTATATATATGGTATAGTTTATCATTTAAATTATATTATGCTATCATACTATACAATGTAGTATATAGTTATAGATATATAAAATGTAGTATAGTTATTATACTATAACTTAGTATATAATAAAGAATTTAATAAGTAACAATTTAATATATATTATTGATTTATATATATGGTATAGTTTATCATTTAAATTATACTATGCTATCATACTATACAATGTAGTATATAGTTATAGATATTTAAAATGTAGTATAGTTATTATACTATAAGTTAAGTATAGTAGGAATCGTACGTTCGAACGTTTCAAGTTAACGTTCGAACGTTAAACTAAGAGGCGGGAATTTTCCCGCTCGATTAAGGTATCTGTGTGATTATTCAGACGTTCGGACGTTTATACTATACGTTCGAACATTAAATCTGTCAACGTTCGAACGTTAGTTAAATTAGTGCGGGAGATTTCCCGCTCAAATATGGTAACACTTTCATGAAATGTACGTTCGGACGTTTAAGTTAAATGTTCGAACGTTTATCTATAAATCTACAAACGTTCGAACGAAAAATTGTGATACATTCGAACATATATGAGGAAAGTGCGGGAACTTTCCCGCTAGATTTTATGTTATATCATAAGAAGGGTACGTTCGAACGTGTATTGTAAACGTCCGAACGTTCTGGGCTGGAATAATTTTAGAATATAACGTTCGGACGTAAAAATTAAACGTTCGAACGTTTAAAGTAATAATTTTAGAACTTAATCAGTACGCGCACGGGAGGAAGCGCATTATTTCTTCTTCTCCCGTGCGCGCAACAGAGAGAGAAAGAGAGAGAGAGAGAGAGAGAGAGAGAGAGAGAGAGAGAGAGAGAGAAGAGAGAGAGAGAGAGAGAGTTGGAGTGAGAGAGTTGAGTTAGAGAGAGTTGAGTTTTGGTGTGAGAGAGAGGTGAGTTTTGGTAAGATAATATTTTTATTTCTTGTCTTTATTTAAATTTTATGATATTTATAGAATGTGTTTTTGTTATAGAATATTTCTAATAAGTTAGTGTTGTATTTTTTTGAAGGATTGCTTGTTTTGGGAAGTTTGAAGATTTTGATTTGTAAGAGGATATTGTGAGTGCTAGGTATATTTCTAAACTTTATCAATATGTTGTTGTGATTTGATGCTTACTCTTTATCATATTGTGATTATTGTTTGTAAATAGTTTGTGAGTTATTTTAAATATGTTGTGATATAAATTTGAAATATTGTGTTTATTATTAGAAATATATGGTCATTAGGCTTTGTAAATACATGTTTATTGCTTACTAAAGTTTAAGAATTTGTTAATACATGTGGCATGTTATTTTGTGAATATATTGTGAGTTATTGTGATATAGACTTGAAATATTTAAATTATTATTTGTGAATGACGTTTGAATATGTTTACATTGTTACAAATATATTGTCCTTAAGTTTTGTTAATACTTGTGGCATGTTATTTTATGCTTACTTTTTATCATATTGTGATTATTGTTGGTATAGTTTCTATATTGTTTGTGAGTTATAATAATATGTTGTGATATAAATTTGAAATATCGTGTTTATTATTAGAAATATATTGTCATTAGGCTTTGTTAATACATGTGGCATGTTATTTTGTGAATATATTGTGAGTTATTGTGAATATGTTGTGATATGGATTTGAAAAATTGTGATAATAATATTTGAAATTAAGTAATAACAAGCATAAAAGTAACTCTTTAAGAATTATAATAATTAAAATTATAGTATAACCATTGAAATTTAAGTATGATAATTAAATATTTATAATAATATTTGAAATTAAGTAATAACAAGCATAAAAGTAACTCTTTAAGAATTATAATAATTAAAATTATAGTATAACCATTGAAATTTAAGTATGATAATAAAACGCATTATAATAATATTTGAAATTAAGTAATAACAAGCATAAAAGTAACTCTTTAAGAATTATAATAATTAAAATTATAGTATAACCATTGAAATTTAAGTATGATAATTAAATATTTATAATCATATTTGAAATTAAGTAATAACATGCATAAAAGTAACTCTTTAAGAATTATAATAATTAAAATTATAGTATAACCATTGAAATTTAAGTATGATAATAAAACGCATTATAATAATATTTGAAATTAAGTAATAACAAGCATAAAAGTAACTCTTTAAGAATTATAATAATTAAAATTATAGTATAACCATTGAAATTTAAGTATGATAATTAAATATTTATAATAATATTTGAAATTAAGTAATAACATGCATAAAAGTAACTCTTTAAGAATTATAATAATTAAAATTATAGTATAACCATTGAAATTTAAGTATAACAATTAAAATTATACTTTAAGAATAATGATCTTGTACACAACGAGGGAATATGATCTTGAAGAAATGTTGAAATTTCAATTTAATTGCTTGACTGTCATAGTCTCTTCGGCCTTGAGACTTGTCAAGGTCGGACAGTTTGTGACGGTTAAGTAATTAGACTAAAATTTAAACATTTCTTCAAGATCATTCTCCCTCGTTGTGTACAAGACACGAAACGTAGGGTCACATAATCTTCCATCCCTCTTTAGTTTAACAATATAACACTACTTGAAGGTGACATTGTTAATTTAAACAACATGGAGATATTGTTGTATGATTTTTTGCTAGATGCGTGTGACATTGCATAAATACCCTTAGACCCGTTTGGGAATCAGTGTACATTTATGTGTCCACTGATTCCTGAATTGTCCAGTGTGGACAGTTTGAGATTATATTATCTGTATTACACATTTTTGTTACTCGCTACTTTCTACGTTTAATATGAAGTTTCGGTATCTTCTTCTACTGTTCTTCGGGTATACTGTTCGTAGGGTCACAATCCCGATATTTGAACATGTATACTTGGAGAATTATGGGGAGGTGCTGCCGGAATTTCTACTAACGTGGAAATTAGTAGAGTGACGAGATTTGTGTAATATGGAGAATATAATCTCGAATGGGATAGGACCAACTACCTTATCAAAAAAGTAATGAGAATTGGAGGCAAGACATGCATGTGAGTTTTCAATGTACGTGTTATTAATATCTGGATGTTTTTAGAAATGGACAAAAATTGGATGCGTCTGGACGATAGACTTGGAAAGGATTACGTACCCTATGCATGTGGAGTAAGAACTTTCATTGATTTTGCACGGGCCTCTGCTGATAGTCGTGGTTACATTAAGTGTCCATGTCGAGGGTGTAAAAATTTGTGTGCGATAGGATTGGATGAAGTAGAGCGTCATATATTTGTGAACGGTATGGATCTGGGGTATACGCGATGAAGTAGAGCGTCGTATCAGAATTGAATTGGACAAAGCGTAGTATTTTTTTTGATTTGCCGTATTGGTCGTCATGCAAGTTGCGACATAGTTTGGATGTAATGCACATAGAGAAGAATATTTGTGATAATATACTGGGTACATTGATGAGTATTAACAAAAAGACGAAAGACACGATCAAGACGAGGAAAGATCTTAAGAGAATGAGAATTAAACATAATTTGCATTTGCGGGTGGAAGGCAACAGGGTAGTCATGCCGCATGCATGTTTTACGATGACGAGGGAGGAGAGGATTGATTTCTGTAAATGGTTGCAAGGTGTGAAGTTGCCAGATGGTTATGCTTCAAATATTGGTAGATGCGTGAGTCCTGATGATTGGAAAATCAATGGATTGAAAAGTCATGATTGTCACGTTTTTTTGCAGAAGTTATTACCTGTGGGAATTCGTGGGAAGCTGACATCTAATGTACGTGTCGCCATATCTGAACTATGTATGTTTTTCAAGGATTTGTGCGCTCGGGTAGTAAATCGAGATGTGTTGTCGAAATTGGAAGAAGACATTGCTAATATACTATGTAAATTCGAGCAGATCTTTCCACCATCATTTTTTGATGTCATGGTCCATTTAGCAATACATTTACCGCGAGAGGTACTTCTGGGTGGACCGGTGCAGTTCCGTTGGATGTATCCAGTTGAAAGATATTTGGGTCGATTGAAGCGCACTGTTGGGAATAAAGCCAAAGCTGAGGGTTCAATAGCAGAGGCTTATATACACGATGAATGGTTAACATTTTGCTCTCTATATCTTCGTGGTGTTGAGACACGATTTAGTCGTCAAGAGCGAAATGCTGATCTTGCTACTCCGCCTCCTCGTGAGTTATCAGTGTTTTCCCAGAATGTACGACCCTTGGGTGCACAAACAGGTTACGATTTAATTGATGGAGAGTTGGGTAAAGTTCGGTGGTATGTGCTAAATAACTGCCGAGAGATTGATGATTATCTTAGGTATGTCATTTAATTTATTTGAATAATTATAGTTTTCTTTAAATTAATTAGAATTGTTGTGCTCAAAATATACTTCTTTTGCAACATGTTATAACAGTGACCACATGGACAAACTTAGAACGGAAGGCGTAGAAAATATAGAGGCAAGACACGAGGAAGAATTTCCGGGATGGTTTGAAGAACGTGTATGAACTAAAATTATATATATGTTATATTGTGAAATTTTTAACTCTGGATAATAAAATAATAAATATATACTATTTCAATTTTTAGATTTTGGAACAACGTGCTCGTGATCCCGGATCAATTTCTTCTGAATTGTATGCATTGGCCCGTGGTCCCTCAAATAGAGCAATTCGATATACTGCATGCACGGTTCGAGGTTATAGATTCCATACTTTGGACCGTGAACGTAATAGAAAGACTCAAAATTGTGGTGTGTTGGTCGAGGGGAGTCATGGAACAGATGATATTGACTATTATGGTGTCATACGTGATATTATCGGATTGAAATATCTGGGTGGGTCTGTAACATATGTCTTCAAATGTGATTGGTGGGATCTAGGCGGTGGTCGGGTTTCGATACATAGGGATAATCACTTTACGAGTATCAATACTGCATCTAAATGGTACGAAGATGATCCATTCGTATTGGCTTGTCAAGCTACCCAAGTCTATTACTTGATTGATCCAATAAAAAATGTTGATGAAGATAGTGGGGAGATAACTTGGCGAGTCGTACAAAAATTTGTTCCTCGAAATATATATGAAGCAGGAACGAGTGCAGATTACGAGAATAGTGGAGATGAAGATGACAATCCGATTGTTGAGGCATACCAGGAAGATGGAGAGGGTATTAACTTGTTTGTTGACCTCGGTGCACTCGAGTTGGTCCCCTTGTGTAGAGATGATGTCCCACCCGTACATCTCGACCCGTCTGTATTAAATGATCATTCAATTCAAGTCAGTTTGGAGGAAGATGAAGAAGACGAGTCAGAAGATGAATACGAATCAGAATCCGGGCAGGAGGTAGATAAAGATGATGAAGAAGAGGTGCATGATGATGATGAAGATGTTATTGATGGGGATTCTGAAACAAGCATGGAAAATTCATCTGAAGAGTAAAAGTACTAAATATTTTATTTATATAGGTGACTATAAAATATCTTAAATTTTCATAATTTCTTCTAATTAATTTTCTTTGATATAATTAATTATTTTAAAGAATGCCGCCAAAACGACAACGAAGAAATGTGCCTCCGCCAAGTCCAAGTCCTGAATCCATTGAGGACTCCCCACTCGAGGAATCCGTTCCTGAAGATCAAGCTAACACAGAAGAGAACAACAGCCAGTCGACACCTACCAGTAAGGAAATATTGTCGTTGATAATTATATAATTATAATTATATACTTTTTTCTCAATAACTATATAATTGTAATTATAGTATATCTATTATTATCATGTAGTTCATGCATTTGCACGTCGCGGTCGTGGCTATACACGTGGAATCTCTCTTGAAAAAAATAGAAGGCACGGTAAACTGAAGATCACAATTCCTGATAATTCCACTGGAGGAGTGGATGATAGTGCAGCAGCGCTTTCCTCCTATATTGGCATAGTAGTTCGAGCTTATGCTCCATTTTATGTGCGCTCATGGCGAGATGTTCCGAATGAGATTAAGGAGCACATTCGAAGTCGTGTGCTGGTGAGTTTACTTTTCAGTACATTTTTTTCACTTAGAATAATATATTATATTTTTTACCTGATTCCCTTGTTAGGATGAATTCGACCTCGACTTTGGCCGTAGCGAGGATTTCAGAACCGTGAATGAGTTGATGGCTACACTATTCCGACGTCACAAAGGACGATGTCATGACCACTTCAAGAAGTTTGAGACGTTGGAAGAGGCTGCGCAGTCTCCTTTTCAGCAGATGAAGTTAGATGATTGGAGAAAGTGTTGTGATCTTTTCGCATCTCCAGATTATCAGGTATTTTACATTTATATCTTTTAATTATTTACATTCATATTCGTTTTATACATTATATGTATACATATTACAATTAACATTTTTAATATATTTTGTAGCACTTGAGTTCTACAAATGCACAGAATAGATCCGTTC
This sequence comes from Juglans mandshurica, assembly GCA_022457165.1. Lineage (NCBI taxonomy): Eukaryota > Viridiplantae > Streptophyta > Magnoliopsida > Fagales > Juglandaceae > Juglans > Juglans mandshurica. Next base: position 30,851,110 of record CM039619.1, on the reverse strand, counting down.
TGACTGTCCACCATCGTGCCGGTTCAAGGTCATTCCACCGTCTTGCTGAAAAAATGGTAATTAAAAAATTATAGAATTCATTTATTTTCCTGATATTCTTTCTGATAAGTACTAACTAATTCTTTTCAAAATTGCTAATATTGTCGCTTTGTTAGAAACGTGATGATCCTGAAAACTTTTCCCTCATTCATGTCTATGCTGCTGCTCACACTAATGAGCATAGTGAGTGGATGGATCCTGTCGCTGCAGATAATTATGTAAGCAGTTTTAATTTTGTTAAATAAATTTTTTATAGAACATTTTAATAGTTTATTTCTTATTTCTATTTCTTTTAATACGTTACTAGATATTTACGATCATTACCTTTTAAATTGCAGAGCAAAATGTTGGAGATGCAGTCGACTTCTGTGGAATCCTCTCCTAGTGACATAGACATATTCACCCAAGTGCTCGGGCCGCAGTCTAGTATGGCAAGAGGTTTGGGACGATCTATCAAGCATAAATGTTCATCCTCCTCAACCTCATCGGCTTCACAAATTAATAATCTTACAGCAGATTTAGAAGCTGCACGGCGTGAGAATGAGTATATGAGGTCGAGACAGCAAGAGTTAGAGTCTCTCTTAGAACGACAGTCTCATTTGGAGACGCGTTTGCAGGACCAACAGAGAGACCAAGAGGAAAGAATACGCAGTGAAGTGCAAGAGCAAGTGCAACGAGAGATGATGGTGCAAATGGAGCGTGTTATGTCGTTGCAACAGAATCCCCGTGGGCGAGGGAAAAAGAAGAAATAAATTTTATCAATATTTCTGACTAGTTTTAATATCTAATTTTGTACTTTTATAAGACATTGTTACTTGTTAATTGGGTATGTAATATGATACCATTGGTATTTTGTTTTTAAATTTTATGAAATTAGTATTTCTGATCTGTACGTTCGAATGTAAATAAAAATCGTTCGAACGTTGGTTCACACTGTAACAAACGTTCGAACGTAAATACAATTGAATCGTTCGAACGTTAAACCGACTAACGTTCGAACAAAAAACTTGCATTCGGACGCTCCTTCGTTTACATTCGAAATAACGTCCGAACATTAAACGCGCTACATTTGAACATTTACGTTTACGTTCGAACAAATGTTCGAATGTTTATTGTAATTAACGTTCGGCCGCATTAACATTCGAACGTAAATATGATACGTTCGAACGATATACAACAAACGTCAACTTCTCTCATTCGAACGCCAATCGGTCGGGTATAACGTCCGAACGTTTAATTTTACGTCCGAACGTTATTTTCTGTGACAGTTCATAACCGTCACAAAAAAAGGAACGTTCGAACGTTGTACAGAACGGAACACTTCCAACCGTCACTAAAAATATTTTTTGTGACGGTTGAACAGTAAACCGTCACCAAATGTTTTCTGTGACGCACTTTAGGTGACGGTCATGGTGACGGTTTCAAACCGTCACCAAATATGTTTAGTGACGGTTTACCATTTTTTTGTGACAGTTTCCTCTGTCACAAAACACACATTCTGTTGTAGTGTGAGACGGTACTATATATAGTAGCATTATTCTGATGTTAAATTCAAGGATCATATTAATTTATTAAGAAAAAAAAAAGCGTTTGTATAATCAATTTGCATGGAATTATGTGTTGGTGCTCGATCGGAGAAAAGAAAAGGAAAAAACAGATCATCAGGAGTAATTAATATTGTCTAAGCTATTCTTATCATGTATGGGTCGTTCATAGATAGGACATTCTTGGACTTGCCTTGCATGTGTGAACACGTACGGAAACTTTCAAGTCTTTCCTATAAACTGGATCCCATTCATTCAATTCGCCTTGAAATTATCGAAGGTGCTTCTATTATATATATGTAACGCCCGTTCGAGTCTTCCTCACACATTTACCGTCGATACAACGTCTTCATCCACACAGAAAACTTGCAAGAGAAGAATTAGGAAAGGAGAAATGGAAACGGATATGACAAGGATTCTGCCCGAAGAGTGCATCGCCAACATCATCTCCAACACAAGTCCTCGCGATGCATGTAGATTGTCGCTGCTTTCTCGAGCCTTCAAAACGGCTGCGGCTTCCAATCTCGTGTGGGAGAAGTTTCTGCCACCGGATTATCGTAACATCATTTCCCCATCAGTTTCGTCAGAGGCGGCGTCATCGTCAACGTCATCCTTGAATATGTTGCCCAAGAAGGATCTTTATTTCCATCTTTGCAACAATCCTACCCTCATTGGCAACGGCAACAGGGTGAGCAAAACACGCTACCTAGTTATTTAATTGAGTAATACTACGTATAGTCGTGGAATGCACAAACGACGTGCAGCCTCTTTAAAAAAGAGGGGTCCACTATTAAAAAATTAATTTCTTTTCATGTAGGTCTCATATTTATTCACTTTTTTCAAAACGACTACACGTCGCTTACACACTCACGACTGCAAGTATCATTTCTCTATTTAATTATGTTTACTTCGTCTTTATTTAGTTTGGAAAGGATGCGTTTCTTATATTAATAATGATTTCGATTCAAAAAGTTCCATTTTTAATCGGAGGGGGAGACTAACCTGTTCTGCAAAAGAGGCTTAGCGGTATGGATCCTTATTACATTGATTGATATTTTCCGAAACTGAAAAGATTATTTTGGAAAATAACAGTGGCGCAATTAATCACATTAGTGAGTGAAGGAGTATGTAAAAGTGACTGTACATAGAATTTTTGTTTCGGGATTACCATTCTGATATGGAAATGTGAGAAAAATTGATTCTCCTAATGAAAGTGACTATCCAGTCTATCTTTAAGAGCTGGCCGGCTTGATATTTCTGACATGAGATTCTTCTGTAATATGTCAATTTTAAATCCTCTATATATAATTGTCTTTATTCTTAATATGTTATTAAATCTAAACTTTAGTGGTATCGGATATTTGGGAAAATAAAATGCATTACTCTTATCAAAATTATATTATCAAGCTTGTGCGAATGACATTTATTCCACACTGTTAACCTGACAATATAATTTTTAAGATAATTTAATTTTATACTATTCATGCAAGTAAAATCATACTTCATCAACAGTGTGGTACTGCATATGTTTGTCAATTTTGAAAGTTTTGGGTGCAGAATATATGAAATTGTTTTGGAAGATTTTTCAACTTTTCAACACTCTTTTTGTTCTTGAAGTTCGAAATGTATGGTTTCTATATTTTTCTGTCCATACTCTGTTTCGATGGTTTGCATGACGGGCATAGTGATTCAACGCACAGACTTTTGCAATAAACAAGTGGAGTGGGAAAAAATGTTATATGCTGGGAGCGAGGGAGTTATCGATATCATGGGGAGATAGTACTGAATATTACTGGCAATGGATTTCTTCAGCTGATCAGTCGCCAGATATACCCAAGTCCAGGTCTCTCTCTCTCTCTCTCTCTCTGCGCGCGCTTGTGCACACCTGCTTCTTTATAAATTACCCTTTTTATAGCAATGATAGACATATGCATACACACACCCATAGGGTGTTATTATGAGTTTATAAAATGTGCAGATTCTCAGAGGTTGCTCATCTTTGTCTTGTGTGGTGGCTTGAGATAAGAGGCAGTGTCGAGACTAAAATCCTATCTCCAAATACAACTTATGGCGCATACTTTATTTACACCATTGCACCGATGCCCAAAAACAGTATGCACTACCGTGCGATCACAAGTCCCCTTCGGCTTTCCCACCCAGTGAAAGTGTCTCTTAGCATTGAAAACGAGATTGAAGGTGAAACTACGAATATTGCTTATCTGCAACCAAGAACATCGAGAGACAGACCTCCTGGACATGATGATGGACGGCTTCCATACAAGAGAGAGGACATGTGGATGGAGATTGAGATTGGGGAGTTCTTCAATGGAGATGAGAATAACGTGTTACAGATGCACTTGTGGGAGACTGAAGCCGGTGAATGTAAATCTGGCCTTGTTGTCCATGGCATTGAGCTTTGGCCAAAAGAAGAAAAAAATTATTAGTAGAATTAATTTATTTTGTTATGGATTCCTAATTCTTCCTTTTTATTATCTAGAGTACTCTAGAATCTTGAAGTTGGTAACTGGAAGTTTTGCATGCATGAATTAAACATTTTAATTTATTGCTCAATTGATTTGATGATTCGAATCTTTCAATCAAGACACTCTTCGCGATTTTAAGGCTTTAGAATGAAGTTTACTAATGGAAATGATGCATATGCTTGATTTCAGTTGAGATATGCGTGCATAGTCTTAATTTCCAAAAATAAATATCCTTTATTTGCTTGCTTCTTTTTTTGTCTTTTTCCATTCACAAAAAAATATAAGCACGCCAGGTTATTATTATGTAAAATTAAAATACAGCACATCCAAATTTGTATTATATATAATTTATCGTGATCGTAGAATATCTATAATATGATTATTTGATACCATATGTTAAATATTTTAATATGAAATTTTAATTTCTAAAAAGATTTTCAATCTTCTATGATCCACGATATTAAATACAATGATATAAGTTAGAAATGTACATCTTTCCATTGCAGCTTGATGAAAAATTTGACATGGCAATGAGAGAATGATAACCCCAACAACTTTGTCTATGAGTGTATCCCGATGTCTAAAAGCACAATTATGTTATAAGTGAGAACTATTAACTCTCTTTGTGCTTAACTAGACTTCATAAGTGTTATTTTCTGAAAAAGCAAACGATTCATCAGGAGAAAATGAAAAAAATGATTTTCAAATTCAGTTGAGTTTTTTTTTTTTAATCAAAAAATGCAATCTTGATATTAATCACAATGTTTTCTATCATCCATTACAATTAATAGATTGAATACAATCAGCCACACAATCTATATCTATTAATTCATTGTCTAACAGCAAAGCTTTCCTTGCTAGTTGATGAGCAACACCATTTAACTCTCTCCTCAAGTAGAATTACCAAGAAGAGTTCATATGTCTGAATAAAAGAAGTTAAGCTTCCCTACCCTAGCCTCCAACGATGAAGCTACTTGGACCACCTGACTATAATCACCTTAAAAAATTAACTAATCTAGGCTTGAAAGAATAAAATAGCAGTGATTAAGCCGTGGGCTTCAGCAATTGTAGGATCAACACAATTAAACATACGCTTCGTCAAACTTGCAAGAATTGAACCAGAACAATCACTTAGCACCACACCAACTCCAATTTTGTTATGATCAGCACAAATAGCCACATCCCAATTCACCTTAACCCAATTGGGAGGAGGAACTTCCCAATGTAATGCAACAGGTTCTGTATTACTTCTAGTCACAGGTTGATGGTGCATTGCATCCCTAAGATCCTCAATAGCTTGGACAACTTGTTGATAAACAAAAGCAAGATATTGAAAACAGTCTTCATGTATAAAAGTATTCCTTTAGAACCATATACATCGAGCCAAGACAACAAACAATACCAAGTCTTGTTGCATCAGTTTATCATACATCTATTCAAACACATTAAAAAAGTCTACTGTTGTGATAACAGCTTTTTGGAGAGCTTGTGAGCCCAGAAGCCACACATTCCTTCTTGACGGGTATATCCATAAAATATGGCCTGGGGTCTCATCTTCAGCTAAACAGATAGGGCATACAAAGTCAGTAACCACATGTCTCTTATATAAATTAACTTTAGTAGGCAAAGCATCAGTGCATGCACGCCATAGGAACATCCTACAACATTAGTGGTTTGCAAGGACCAAAGTTTTCTCCATAAACTCCCATCCTGCCCTTGCTTAGAAGATTCACCAATAGACAACTTTAATGTTTGCCTATGCAAGTGATAAGCACTCCTTACAGAAAAGGAGCCAGTAGCAGTTCCCCTCGACATCAATTTGTCAGTAGAAGGCTATATTACACCACCTAGTATGGGGATCAATGAGGTCAACAACCACAGCATTATGAGGAAGCACAGATATAGGAGACTGAATTTTGCAAGAAAAATCCCTTGGAGCCACTTGTCTTTCCAAACTCTGATCTGAGTACCATCACCCACTCTCCAAATAAGACCCTCATTTAATTGAGGAATAGCTTGGAAAATACTTTTCCATATGTAAGAGGGCTTAGAACCTAACTTAGCCTATAAAAGGGCAAACACGAATTTATTTTTCAGATTGTGATAAAAACTTATTTTTCCAATTATCAATCCTCTTACCCACCCTCTCCATAATAGCTTTGAAAGCACTCAAACTCTACCAATAAGAGAGGGAAGGCCTAAGTATTTCTCAAGGTTAGAAGAAGCTTTTAATCCTGCCACCTCCATAATGTACTGCTTGGTTACTGGCTTAGTATTTCTACTGAAAAACAAAGAAGTCTTGTCTCTATTAAGCTGTTTTCTTGATGCTTCTTCATAGACAGCAAGAACCTGATTTAAATTGGTACATTCCTGCATATTAGTTTGGCAAAATAGGAGACTATCATTTGCAAAAAAAAAAAAAAAAATAGATGACTCATTCTGATCTTTCCCTTAGCAATTGGAACACCAGTGAGAAGTTTTTCTTGTTCTGCAGCACTTAGTTGAGAGCTCAATGCTTTAGCACAGAGAATAAATAGGCATGGTGATAAAGGACAACCTTGCATCAATCCCCTTTGAGGTTTTGAATCTTTGCTGAGGAACACCATTCAACAGAATAGAAAATGAAGAAGTAGTAACACAGTTTAAGATCAGATCAATCCACTTGGATGCAAAACCCAATTTAGCCATCACAGCTCTTAGAAATTCTCATTCTACCCTGTCATATGCATTACTCATATCCAATTTCAAAGCCATATACCTCTTGTTACCATGAAGTTGCGTGTGCATAGTGTGCAAAGTTTTAGAGCAGCAAAAATGTTATCTGTAATTAATCTACCAAGGACAAAAGCACACTGATTTGGTGGAATGAGTGAAGGCAAAATTAATTTCAATCTGTTAGTAAGCATCTTTCTAATGATTTTGTATATAACATTACATAGACTAATTAGTCTATATTCAGAAACACTCCTTGGATTTTTGGTTTTTGGAATCAGCACCAAATATGTGAAGTTGATGGCCTCAATATTAGCGTTGGAGTTTAAGAATGAAAGTATAACATGAAAGACCTCACTACCAACCACAGACCAATGATCTTGGTAGAAACATGCACCAAACTCATCAAGACTATGAGCTTTGTGGGGTCCCATTTGAGAGATAGTAGCTTTAACTTCTTCCTAAGTGAATTCCTGTAGCAAAGTATCATTCCAAAGCATTTAAACAAGCATCAATTTGGGAAGGATGAGAGGAAGTAAACAAAGATTGATAGAACTTTGTAAAAGTACTGCCTATCTCGATAGTATCAATATGAGTGACCCCATGTTCATTAACCACTAGCAAAATCTTGTTCCTCCTTGTTCTTTGACAAGCACACAGATGGTAGAACTTTGTATTTTTGTCATCATGTTGAAGCCAACGCATTTTAGCACACTATTTCCATTTCAGATGTAACCTTTCATCGAGACAGCTTATTTTTCTTTGAAGTTGCTTTGCTGCAAATTACTCTGAATGGCCTCCAACTTTGTGAGTTTTTCTTGCAGGGTTTGATCAGTAATTGGAGCTCTATTACGGACCCACTTTTTTAAGGATTTCATACAACTACCAAGTTTTGCTGAAATAATGGTAAGACTACCAGAAGATAAACCTACCTGCTGCCAAGCATCTTGAACTACTTCTGCGCAATCATAAGTGGACCAATGAGCTTCATATCTGCTTTCTCTACAAGTAGGAGCAGAGGGACAAAGTCTTTGTTCCACAGTCAATAAGATAGGAGAGTGATTAGAAGTCACTAAAGTAAGCACCATAATCTCCCCATCCCCGAATTCATCACACCATGCAGTAGAGGCCACTGCTCTATCAAGCTTTTCTTTGGTAAAATTACCATATGTCCTATTATTTGACAAGGTAAATTTCCTTTTAGAAAATCCCAGAATATTAGTTTGACAATCATGCAAGACATCACTAAACATTGCAATTTGTTTATCACTTCTTTTGGAAACCACGATGCTTCTCACTATGAATAATATTTCATTGAAATTACCAAGACAAAGCTACATCTGAGGTTAATGTGAGCAATATATTACAGATGGTGCAATATATTATAGCCTTCCTCTCTCTTTTCAGTGATTGGGTGCCCATAAAAGCATGTGAGCATCCATAGGGGTTTGGAGGATGTAGTTGCCATCCAACAGTTAATGTGTTTTTGTGAAAAATTTTGTTTCTCAAGTGGAATGTCATCTTTCCACAATAATGCTAGACCACCATCATTACCAACACAATCAACAATAAATAGACAATGAAAGTCCAAGAAATTCTTCAGTTTTCCAAGCTTAGTTCTGTTTACCTTAGTTTCCATTAAAAATAAAATGGTAGGCTTTTTATCCTTAACCATAAGGTTAAGGTCATGAACTGTCTGAAGGTTGCCAAGCCCTCGACAGTGGCAACCGTCGGACAACTTCAACTTAAAAGTCTCATTTCTCCCGACAAGGTTGGCTACCAGCCTCCACCAATACATTCAAGGATGAGCAAAGGAAACTTTGTTGTCTTGTCATTCTCAGTTTATTAGTATTAAGAGGGGCACTAGCAGGTAAAGATTTCTTCTTACGATTAGCAATAATAGATGCATGAGAAGGTGCAATCTTAGTAGCAACATAATTTTGAACCTTGGCTTTCGACTCTTTTGCAGGAAAATATGTGGCATTGAAGCCTACTAATTCAATTAATTCCTCCAATGTCTCAGATTTGAACCCCTCATCAGTGATGAGGTTAGCATTAGGATTTGGAGCATCTTCCATAGCAGGTGGCAGACCAATGTGTAGAGTAGGGATAAACATATCAGATGGAGCAGGTACATCAGTTGCAGTAAGGACAATTACCTTATCAGAGGAGCAACCAAATCATATTCACTTGTGCAAGAATATCACCATGCCACGTGTTATTATCCTTGCCAAGAACCAATGAAGCAATCAGATAACTGTCATGATAGTTTCCTAAAGAATTGGATGGGGTAACTCCTCACCAGAAGGGAGATTGGATGGTTGTTTGGATCAACCACCAAGATGTTTACCCACATCTCCACGTTTAGCAGAAGCCGCAACCCTTAACTAGGAGCCATATTGCAGATTAGAAGTGGCTGAAGCAGAAATGGACCAGATTTAACCAAACATTCAGAATCACCATGCATGATAACACCATAAAAGAAACAGAAATGTGGCAAATGTTCATATTGAAAAGACATAAAAACTTGGTGTTCCTTAGAGATAGCATAGTCCCTCGTACAAAAGGTTTCAATAGATCAACATCAACAAGTACCCGCTGATACGTGTTCCAACCATTACTAGTGGCATCCACATCCGCATGTATATCTTTACCGATCATGTTGCCAATCTGAGTCTCAACAGAATTCATACAACCATATGGCAAATTGTGTAATAGGACCTAGTAATGAGAGCGAGTAAATACCAAATCATTGGGAAAAGTAAAGCCATCAAAAAATTTCAAATGTTGATAAAATAGACATGGTTGACCCTCCCAAACATTGTGAAGATCTTGATCACAACAAAATTCAATGAGAAACAAATTGGCCCCAATTTTAATGATGTTAACTTCTGGTACAAATTTCCATGTTTTACGCATAGTATGTTTAAAGGCCTCTCTGTCAATCTTCTTTTCACCCATAATCTTACCCACCAGACAAAATAGGCCTTTGGACATACTATGTTCAACATTCTTCTCGACTACTACAAATTGAAAAGACAAAATACATAAGCAAGGAAGACAACAGTTTTGCACAAAACAGCATTGCCTATGGTAAGAAAAACACCTTCCACTCAAGAGTGAAGGCAGGAGAATTCCTCCTCAAAGAACTAGGGAGAGCCTTGAGAGGAAACAAAGACACCCTACTAGACTTCTACAAATTCAGTTGAGTTAAAGTGAATAAAATTGTTGAGTAAATGTTATTTTTTATAGTGGAAGAATATTATCGTTGGAGAAATATAGCCGTTAAAAAAATATATTCATTGGAAGACTATGTTGGAAAAATATGACCGTTGGAAAAAAAAAATATCCGTTGGAAGAATATGACCATTTGAAAAATAAGACTGTTAAGAAAATGATATCCATTGGAATAATTTGAACGTTAGAAAATGTGACTATTAAAAAAATATATCCATTGGAAAAATATAATTGTTGAAAGAATATATCCGTTGGAAGAATATGTTGGAAAATTATGACCATTGGAAAAATATATCCGTTGGAAGAATGTGTTGAAAAAATATATCCGTTGGAAGAATAAGACCGTTAGAAAAATATATCCATTGGATGAATAAAATCGTTGGAAAAATAAGACCGTTAGAAAATTATATCCATTGGAATAATTTGAACGCTCGAAAATTAATATGAAATTTTTTAATAACGAATAAATATTCCAATTACCATTAGAAATAAAACAAATGAAAAAGAAAAAATCAATATCTTAATAGACTAGAGAGCTTGTTATTTGATATTGTTGAAAAGCGACAAGCTAAATTAGAAAAAGTGTATTTACTACTCAAATTTTGGCTAAAGAATGGTTAGGCCACTACTAATACTCTAAGAGGACCTATTTATAAGGAAAAAGCAAATTAAATAAGAAATTAAATAAATACAAAATCTCCTAATCAATGCAGTATTCTAATCAGAGTAGTGTACATGTACGTTAACAATACCCAAAACTTTCAATTCGGTGTACGATGGATGCGATAATACATGGAGGGTCCATGGTGGAAATTAAACCTTGGTTTTGTAAAATATCGTTTTGGAATTATCCCAGTACTACGGGGTGGGACTAATCACAGTGTTTAGTTTTCTTAAAATTAAGAGGTCAAGTTGTAATTTGATTATTTAAAATTGAATTTTGGTTTGCTTGCCCAGCTTCTTGAATCGACATATTCATTTGCTAGTATATATGTGCATGGTTCAAGGATGGGGTCAGAATTCCATCTAGGCTATGCTTAGGTCCTGTTTGGATGTTGACCTGCATTGAGATGAGTTGCATTCGTTATAAATAGTAGTGAGTTGAGATGGTAAAGTGAGTTTTATGGGGCTCATCTAAGATGAGTTTAGATGTATTTATGAAAAAGTGAAAAAAGTTATCGGTCTCATGTGAAAAAAAGTATTGAGTTGAAAAAAGGTTTGGGTTCCACCTGTAAATAGGTTTTGAGTTGAGTTGAGATAAATTTAGTTATTTAAGAGTTGGATGTTTAAATATTAGACTTAATTTAAAATTAGACTTAGCTGAAAAGAAAAAGTTCCAAACAGCCTTAGAGCACTGTCATTGGCTTAACCAAATGCAATGAAAGTTATAATTTAACTAATGTCCCTCAAATTTCAACTACGTTGGATTAGTCAAACAAAAGTTATCTACCATATTAGCTACAATATATCTATCCCTCAAGTCATATATGACAGCAACTGTAGCTAAGTCAAATGAATTTTTTATGATTTCCTACCAACCCAGTCCCGCACGGCTCATTCCCCTTCTCCTCCCCTCAGCTCATTCTCCTTCTTCCCACCCTCTCTCCCGCATGGTTGTCTTCTTCTCTTCTACGCGTCTATTTTCGACGGCCATTGCTTCACCTTAGCAATTTCCCGCAACTCCATCTCCATCGCTTTCTCCAGATCTGATCCCAACAACAGGGTAAAATTATCTACCCTAGCACTCGATCTTTGTTCCATTTTGCTCGATTTGTTTGGGTTCCAATCGCATTTTTTTTATTTCGGTCAGATCTAATTTCTTCTCCTCCATTTTTTTTGGACTATGGTAGTGTGTGATCAGAAGTTTTTCTTACTTTCGTTTGGTTGGTGTTGCTTCACTGTGGAATTATGTTATAGGCATAAAGGAAATAGAAAGCAAAAGGAATGGAAGGAGAAGCTGGTAGCAGTGAAGGAAGTAGATGCAGAAATGGGAAGTGAAGAAGGGTCGTTATTTTGTTAAGTGTAATATTAGCCTGTTAGTTGAATATGGATGAAGCGTTGTCGTTAAGAGTAGTCTGGGTTAGTGAGGAAAGTAACAAAACAATACGGTGTCGTCTGAGTTAGTAAGTGATTCACTAAAACGTTGTCGTTATATGTTATGAATGTTTGTTTTCAAAGACGATATGGTGCGTTTAATACATTGTTATAAAAAGAAACATAAGAGCTGGGCAGAACCAACTCTGAAATTCAGTTAACTTTCTCTCCTATTCTCTCCCTTTCTCTTCTCAAATTCTCTTATCTTTCCTTCTCTAGGTCTTCATTTCTGGAGGTCGACTTCCTCGAAACAATCAGGTTACAAGGGCTCATTATAATTGGTATCAGTTGTCAGTGTGCCATGGCAGAAGGTACACGATCCTATGCTCGAGTGGTGGACGTTGTTAAGCATTTGAGGCAACAACAGGAACGGCAGCAAAAGCAGTTAGAGGATACAATTGCAATCTTGATTCAGCAACAAGGAAGCAGCTTGGCATGACAGGGAGGCTCAGGACAAGAGATTTTCTAAATTAGTGTAGTAGATCTCGAGGCTTTCTGCTTGTAGTTATGATGGCCATGTTCAATTGCCTCAAAACTTTCAGGAGAGGTGTCCCAATGGTGACGATAATGAAGTCGTGAATGAAGTGCAGCATCAAAAGTTTGGCGATCGAAGTTTTCATATAGGCATTAAACTGGATTTTCCAAGGTTTGGGAGAAAAAATCCTTTTGCATGGATTTATAGGGAGAATCAGTATTTCCTTTATCATCAAGTTCCTCCTGGTTAGAGAATTTTCTTCGCCTCTTTTCACATGAATGAGGAGGCATTGATCTGGTTCCAGGATGCGAGTGATGCTGGAGCTTTCCATTCGTGGGAGGAGTTTGCTAGAGTAGTGCTGGTGCGATTTGGATCATCTGCATATGATGATCCAATGGAGGCTTTAACATGATTAAGGCAGGTCAGTTATGTAACAACTTATAAATCATAATTTGAATTGTTATCCAATCGAATTATAGGTGTGTCAGAAATAAACAAATTAAGTTGTTTCTTGAGTGGTTTACGAGATGACATTAGATTGCCAGGGAGGATGTTGAATCCTCCTTCTCTCAATGCTGCTTTTGGATTGGCAAAAATCCAAGAGCAATATATTTGGAGTACAAAGAAGTCCTGGAAGGGTGGGTTTATCGATTCACACCAAAGTTATGTTGAGGGATCTAGTTCTAGAAGTGGTCCTATGGGATCCATCTTGCTCACACCTAAGTCCTTACCTACAACAAAATTTCCTTATCAAAAAATCTCTGAGGTGCAAATGTAGGAAAGAAGGAAGAAATGACTTTGTTATTTTTGTGATGACAAGTGGCAACCAGGCCACAAATGTGCCAAACCTAGGTTGTACTTAATGGAAGGTATGAAGCTTTTTAGTAGCCTAGAAAATGAAGACGTGGAGGATGTGTTTAATTTGGATGATATTGTGGAGGAGGTTGTAGCTGATATTGCCTCTATTTCCTTGCAAGCCATGATTGGTGCACCAAATCCTAAGACCATGCGAGTAGTGGGGCATATTAATAAGAGAAGAGTGGTCATTTTGATTGATACTGGTAGTACCCAAAACTTTGTGGATACTGCACTTCTATCTCGTTTTAATTTGTCTATAATAACAAAAAAAACTATTCATGTGAGAGTGGCCAAATGAGAATTGTTAACTTGTAAAGGCACAACTTCAGGGATTGGGGTTACAATACAAGGCATTATATTTTCAGTTGATTTCTTTGCCTTGGAATTGGGAGGATGTGATGTAGTGTTGGGCATTCAATGGCTACTTTCCTTGGGCCCTGTGCTTTGAGATTTTGTGGCATTAAAAATGAGTTTTTCTTTTGGTGGGAAGCATATGTGTCTGCAGGGTCTTATGTGTGCTACTGACTTAGTGGATAATAAGGAGCTTTCAACCATTACTAAAGTGGGTAGTAAAGGTGTTTGGTTACAATTGTTAGCTTCTGCAAACAATTACCTCAACTTGTTATGGTAGAGGAAGTACCTAAGCTTTTAAAGATGTATAACAAGGTTTTTGAGGAGCCTAAAGGGTTGCCTCCACAAAGATCTAAGGATCATCAGATCGTCCTTAAGGAAGAATCAATGCCAGTCAGGTTCGACCTTATAGGTATCCATACTTCCTAAAGACAGAAATTGAAAGGATGGTTGCTGAGTTGCTGCAGTCTGGAGTGATTAGGCCAAGTTAGTCCCCCTTTTCATCTCCAATTTTGTTGGTTAGAAAGTCTGATGGGTCGTGGAGACTGTGCATTTATTACAGGGTTCTAAATGAGGCCACCATAAAATATAAGTACCATATTCCAGTTGTGGATGAACTTTTAGATGAGTTGTTTGGGTTCTACTTTGTTCTCCAAACTCGACCTCAGATCAGGCTACCATCAAATTAGAATGAAAGTTGTAGATGTTCATAAAATAGCTTTTAAAACACATGAGGGCCATTAGAAGTTCCTTGTTATGCTATTTGGACTCACTAATGCCCCCTCCACATTTCAGTCACTCATGAATGATATGTTTAGGTCATTTTTTAGATACTTTGTCATTGGTTTCTTTGATGATATCGGGTCTATAGTAGGGATTGTTAGTCTCATTTTATCTCATTTAGCAACTGTGTTGGAAACTTTGGAGAAGAACCAGTTGTTTGCTAAGCAGTCAAAATGTCGGTTTGCTTGCACTAAAATTGAATACTTGGGCCATTTGATTACTAAGAATGGTGTTAAGGTTGATCCTAAGAAGTTGTCAGGTATGTTAACTTGGTCTGTTCCAAAAAATGTGAAGTCTTTGAGGGATTTTTTGGGGCTAGCTGGGTACTACATGAAGTTTATTAGGAGTTATGGCCAAATAGCAACCCATTTAAAGTGATAGCCATATTTGCTTGGAACTGCATTTGTGGTCAGAACATATCACCATAGTTTAAAGTACCTTTTGGAACAAGAGGCAGGAACTACTGCTCAACAAAAATGGATCTCAAAGTTGTTTAGTTATGAGTTCTCCATTGAATTTAAGCAAGGAGTGGATAATAGAGTTGTTGATGCATTATCCAGGGTGGCAATTTCTGATGAATTTGGCTCATTAGCTGTTATTTCTTTTCCTACTCCAACTTAGTTGGAGGAAATCAAGCAAGCTTATATGTTTGATGATGTGACCCAGCAGCAGCTCAAGTCATTGCAGGATGGATTGCCTTCTACTTTTGCCTTCTCTCTTAGACATGGTCTCTTGTTTAAGAAGAGTGGGATATATGTTCCTAATAGACGTGAGCTTTCAGAAGTCTCTCCAACATGCTAGGCATGATTTTTATTGGCCTGGTTTGAAGACAGAAGTTAAGCATTACATTCGAGACTATGATACTTGTCAGAGGAATAAAGTAGAAAATGTTCATCATGCTGGTCTTCTTCAACCTCTGCCTATTCCTCAACACATATTGTCTGATTTGTCTATGGATTTCATAGAAAGGTTACCTAATTCTAAAGGGTACTCCTGTATTATGGTGGTGGTTGATAGGTTATCAAAATATTCTCATTTCATGCCTTTGAAACTCCCTTTCACAGCTATTAAGATAGCTTCATTGTTCTTTGACAATGTCTTTAAACCCCATGGCATGCCACAGACCATAGTGTCTG
This sequence comes from Juglans mandshurica, assembly GCA_022457165.1. Taxonomy (NCBI): domain Eukaryota; kingdom Viridiplantae; phylum Streptophyta; class Magnoliopsida; order Fagales; family Juglandaceae; genus Juglans; species Juglans mandshurica. The sequence goes on along the minus strand of CM039619.1, from coordinate 30,835,398 downwards.
ATATAGGTGCTACATTTACTAGTTCCTTCTGGAGAGAACTCTTTAGATTGCAGGGGGTCACACTTTCCTATTCATCTGCTTACCATCCTCAAAGCGATGGACAAACTGAAGCTGTCAGTCAATAAGTGTGTTGACCATTTATAAAGGATTTTTTCTGGTAATAAGCCTAGACAGTGGGCTGAGTGGCTGACTCTTGTTGAATGGTGGTATAATACTACTTTTCTTGCTTCAACTAAATTGACCCCTTGTGAGGCAATGTATGGCAGGCGTCCAACAAATCTCCACCATTACATTCCAGGCATTACAGCTAACCAAGTAGTTGAGGACTTATTGAAGTCCAGAGATCAGATTCTCTTGATTCTCAAGCAGAACTTAGTTGAAGCTCAAGACAGAATGAAGGCTCAATATGATAAAGCACATACTGAAAGGGAATTGGAGATTGGAGATTGGGTGTATTTGAGATTGCAGCCTTATAGACAGTAGTCTTTGGCTGTTAGGTGAACTTTCAAATTGTCTCCCAGATTTTTTGGCCCTTTTTCAAGTATTCCAAAGGATTGGCTCAGTTGCTTACAAGTTGGATCTTCCTCAGCAGACCACAATTCACCCAGTTTTTCATATTTCTTGTTTGAAGAAAAAATTTGGGTCAACACATTTCACCTCTTTCTACACTTCCTCCAATTGACATACATGGTGAATTACTACTAGAGCCTGAACTTATCTTACAAAGAAGGACTAGAAATAGTAACAATTGACCTTTGGTGGAGGTACTTGTTTAATGGCAGGAAGCTTCCACAGAAGATGCAACCTGGGAATCATATTGAAAGTTGAGAGAGAAGTTTCCTCACCTTGTGGGCAAGGTGTTCTGAAGGGGAGGGGTATGTTACGAGCATAAAGGAAATGGAAAGCAAAAGGAATGGAAGGAGAAGGTGGTAACAGTGAAGGAAGTAGATGTAGAAATGGGAAGTGAAGAAGGGTCGTTATTTTGTTATGTGTAATATTAGCCTGTTAGTTGAATATGGGTGAAATATTGTCATTAAGAGTAGTCTGGATTAGTGAGGAAAGGAATAAAATAATACGGTGTCGTTTGAGTTAGTAAGTGATTCACTAAAACGTTGTCGTTATATGTTAGGAATGTTTGTATTCAAAGACGTTACGGTGCATTTAATACATTGCTATAAAAAGAAACATAAGAGCTGGGCAGAACCAACTCTGAAATTCAGTTAACTTTCCCTCCTTTTCTCTCCCTTTCTCTTCTCAAATTCTCCTCTCTTTCCTTCTCTAAGTCTTCATTTCTAGAGGTCGACTTCTTCGAAACAGTCAAGTTACAATGTCTCATTACAAATAAAAAAAGATAGTGGATCTATTTTTGTTCGAGCTATTTTCGTTGGTGTTGCTTTACTTTGATTTAGTTTGGTTGGTGTTGTTTCACTGTGTAATCAAAATGATAGTTGAATGGTTCTTGTTTGAGCTATTTTCGTTGGTAAAGCTTTGCTTTTATTTGGTTTGGTTGGTGTTGTTTTGCTTTTATTTGGGCTTTAATTGCATGTTACTTTGAGTTATTTTGAGATTTCTAGTTTTTGAAGTTTCTGGTTTTTGGGAGTTTTTGGTACTCATTGAGGTAGTTTTTGTAGCCTTGCAATCCCTTCTGAATTTGTGAAATTTGGGTAAACACAGTGAGTAAGATTTGGGATGTTGTTTGTTTATCTCAACTATGTTGCATCAGTCCTAAGCATTATCATGCTCTCATGAATTATTGACAAGCTTGAAATAACCATTATATTGTGCACAATGTATTCATATGTCGATGTTCACATTGGGATGTTATTTTTAGATTACTGCATGTTTTTTTATTAGGGATTGCCTAGGCTATTTTCAGATTACTGCGTATGTTTTTAGATTAGGGATTGCACATGCTGTGATAATGTGGGCAACAACTATATGTTAAAGGAGCTTCTTGTTTGCCACTGTTTTCCAAGACTACATGTGATTTGGTTGTTCCTTGAATTAATATTTGCCTTTGTTTTCCAAGTGGTCCTGTGTATATGAGAGATAGTTGTATTGCGAAAATAGTTTTTGAAATAAAAAGTCTTCTTGCAAGCGAGTTTGCTCACAAAACCGCATATTGATGCTGACATGTAAGGTATTTATCTAATGAAACGGTTTGAATTGAAGATGAAAATGATTTTCGTGAGACAGAAGACCTTCTTCTTCTCTGAATTTTTTTTTTCTTTCAATTAAAAAAACTATGTCAGCATCGGTACACGGTTTGGTGCGTCAAACTACTTGTACCTAGCAAGACTCCTTTTGAAAATGGTTTTTGAAAATAATTGTACTAATGTTTCATTGCAAACCAGAATTGAAAACCATTTGTTTGCAAACCTGTATCACTCACTTAAAATTGAAACACCATATATCACCCTGTATCACACACTTGGTACTTGGGTAATGGCCTGGTATAATATTTTCCTACCGGCATGAATTGGGCCTGTGCCAAAAAGGGCTTGGCCCGATCAATCTGGAAGGCCCGACAAGGGCTCGCCCGACTAAAGTCGGGTTTGAAGGATCAAACCCAATACTGGGTTTATTACACCTAATATCGGTCAAAACCGATCACCCGTCTTTTGCGTGCAGTCAAGACTACTCCCAAAGCCACCTTCTCCAGAACGACGCTGATGTCAATGAGCCGAAGACTATCTTCACCCTAATTACTATCCTTTGACTAGTTTTCAACAACCCAAATTTTACCCCCGTTTATTTTCAAGAAATATCTCATCTCATCTCATCTTATCTCACCTCATCATTACAATTTTTCTAAATCTCCATACAAAATAAAATAAACAATTCAACTTTTTCAAATCCCAAAATAAAAATAATATTAAAAAATATATTCTAACAATATTTTATTCAATTTTTTAACTTTAATCTCATCTCATCTCTGAAAATAAACGCAGAAGGAAAATAGAAATGGATAATATGAGAAGGAAAAAGAAAACACATTTTTGCTGGATTCGGTTTCAGCCCCTCGTTCCTAGGCCAAAACCCAAAACCTGGAAGCATTCTTATTGACTTCATCAAAAAGGAATGGGAGCGATGGTATCTGAATACAATCCTAAACAAAATAGAGAGAGTACCAAGCTCCAAATACCACCAGCAATGGCCGCTCCTGATGTGATTTCTTGGCAGAAACCCAGCGGAGACAATAGGTGCGAAGGCCAAAAGTCAAAACTTTCTTCCAAATTCACAACCCAAATGTTGTACCTGGATACAAGAGCTACCAACACCAAAGATTTTCAGCCATTTTCTAAATATTCATATGTACTTTTTGACAATGGTGCAGAGAAGAGCTAAACACGAAGACGAGGTAGGCCAAATTCGGCCACGAGGGACCCCGGCTACAAAGCCGTGGAGCACATCCATGAGTTGAAGCCGTGGAGACGAAAGCTTCGAATGAGAAGGGTTGAAGGTGAAGTGTGAGATGTGGTTGGTTTTTACATTTGGTTATGAACGTAATCTAACTTATTCTTACAATTTTTTTAAATTATAACATAAAATTTAATAAAAATTTAATTTTTTCAAATTTTAAAATAATAATAATATTAAAAAATAATATTCTAACAATATTTTATCATCTCAACTCAACTCAACTCAATTTAACATCCAAACACAACTTGAATCGATTTGTTTAACCCGACATTTTTAACCCAACCCGAACGTACTAAGTCAGATCGGGTTTATTCCCATTCTTCTTGCTCTGGGTCGGTTCAGTTTGGGCCCAAAGTAGCTTTGGGCGGGCCCGGATGCAGGCCTAGCATGAATGCTCCATTCTTGGGTAATGGAGGGTTAGAGATTATGAAAATAAAAATAAAAAAATTGTATGAAAAAATATATTTAAAAAATAATAACATTTTATTATTATAGAGAATGAGATGGATAATCCAATATGGAGTTTGGTTACTAAACCTATCTAAATTCATTTCAACTCATCGTTACAACGTTTTTAAATTTCAATACAAAATTTAATAAACAATTTTACTTTTTCAAATCCTAAAATAATAATAATATTAAAAATTAATATTCTAACAATATTTTATCATCTCAACCAACTCAATTTAATATCCAAACACAACAATTTTGAATCATTAATGAAAAGCCAAAAAATCACATATTAGCCAAATTTTAACTGAGATAACTAATCCAATATCAGTGCAAGCTTCAATGTTGGGAATAAAGCTAGAAGATCTCATCTGTAATAAAGAATGGAAGAAAGGTCAAACAGCAATGAAAGGACCGAACTTAAAAGCTTGTAGGGGACAAAAAGCTAAGTGGCACAACAAGGCAAATTAAAAATGGACTTCACTTTAGCTTCTTCACCTTCTTTCATGGTTTCTTCTTCTCCACTGTAACAGAGAGTACTTGAGAGATTGAAGACGAGAGAATTTGATTCATATTTGACTTCATGATCACTTCTCCAAGACTCGTACGTGTAAGTAAAATTCAGTGTTAAACCACATTAGATATATGTTCATCTATCTTTATTTTCTGCATTTATTTCACTGCAAAAGCCAAAGATGTACACTAGCACAGCCTCTATCGGTGGTACTGCACAAAACATCTTAACAAAAGTAAACAAACCCAACAAGAAAAAAAGAAAATACAAACCCATAACAAAGCCACATCGATCTGTTTATATTATATATGTTATTATCTTAAATCTTTTGGTCGAACCTCAATGCCATGGATCACAAGGCCAGACTTCCAGTTGAGGACTTCAGTCTCCCTCAATTGCATTTCTACCACTCTATCTACCTGGTCATGATTGAAGAATTCCCCCATCTCAATCTCCATCCACATGTCCTCTCTGTCTCTTGGAAATCGTGCATCGTCTTCCTCGGTTTCATCATCCATGGATGTTCTTGATACCAAATAAGCATTGATAAAATCACATCTGATCTCATCTAGAAATCTAACCGACAAGTTCACTGGCGTGTCAAGCCCAAGGGATCGATCCCCAATAGTGTAGATAAGGTATGCTCCGTATCTCGTATTTGGGGACAGAATTTTGGTCTCAATGTGGCCCCATACATGAAGCCAGCACACTTCCACAAGATGAGCAACCTCCGAAAATCTGCACATGATTAATTCTTATAATGGAAACCGTAATTTATTGCCCCCCCCCCCAAAAAAAAAAAAAAGCATGCTGTTTAAATTCACACCCACATTGATATAGAAATAGAGAGCTGGGGAGAGTTACCTGGATTTGGGTAAAAATGGTGACTCGGCAAGAGAAGACCATTTCCAGTATTGTGAAGCGTCTCCCCATATTACAACTAACTCCCTCGCACCCAGCATGTAACTCTTTTTCCCACTCCATTTATGTATTGTAAAACTCTGTTGAATCAGTTTACTCTTTGATGTCAAGGATATATAATTCTTCAATCAAATTCAATAAAGAAAATTGTATCATCCTTTGAAACCTAGCTACCTTTTTTTCCCAAAATATAAAAGTTCCCTTTTTCCAATATTCAAACTGTGCAGTGCTTCTAACAACTTATAACAACTTAAGCAGACAAAACTAGAGGGAAATTCTAAATATGCCTACCCTGTTACCGTTGCCGATGAGGATCGGATTGTCGCAGAGGCTGAAATAAAGATCTTTCTTGGACAACATATTCAATGATGACGACGAAGAAACCGATTCAGAAATGATTTGCTGATGATCGGGAGGCAGAAGCGCCTCCCACACATGATTGGAAGCAGCAGCTGAGCTGAATGTCCGGGAAACCAACGACATCCTGCATGCATCAGGAGGGGATGTCTTCGAAATTATGTCGGCGATGCACTCTTCCGGCAGTTCGCTTGTAATATCCATAACTTCCGAAATCTCTCTCTAGTTTATCTTCGTTTACACGAAATCTACAGGCTCATTTGTGTGTGTGCATATGAATGTATCTACATATAGAGAGAGAGAGAGAGAAAGAAATGTCTAGGAAGACTTGACCTCATGAAATGAAACAGCGTAAAATAAACGTCGACCTTCAATGCAAGTAGATAGACACGACGTAGAAGCTACATGGAAATTAATGTCTCAGAGAAGTTTTTGCAAACAGTCGGTATTGAATTAGTCAAAGTGATGTAACACTAAATTTTAGCCATGGTATCTGCAAAGTCGGGATCATATTTGCTTTAAACACGCAAATTTTTAATTTATTATTTCTTTTGGGAACAATATGTAGGTTTGCTTTAAACAGTAGATGATGCAAATCTTTAATTTAGGGTACGTTTGGTTATCAAATTCATCTCAATTCATCATTATAATTTTTTTAAATACCAACACAAAATATAATAAAATTTAACTTTATCAAATTTTAAAATAATAATAATATTAAAAAATAATATTTTATTATCTTAACTCAACTCAATTCAATTCAACTTAGTTTAACATTCAAATCCGACCTAATTATTTCTTTTGGGAACAATATGTAGGTTTGCTTTAAGCCGTAGAATTTTTAATTTATTATTTCTTTTGGAAACAATATGTATGTTTGCTTTAAACCGTAGAACGCAAATATTTAATTTATTATTTCTTTTGGGAACAATATGTAGGTAAATCAAGCTTTGGATCGAAAATTGTTAAGGCAGCATATCTACCTGCCTCAGATCAACACAACCCAAGGAAACTTCTAGAGCAATAGAGAATATTCAAAGAGAATAAATTGTAATCTTCCAGAAAAATATTTGTGTAATTGAAATGGTAACCTGGCTAGCTAAGTGTCACAGTAGTGTGACCATAGGGATAAATTATGTTGTGGCTAAATGCCTATATATTGAAAACTCTGTGTATTGAAGAAAGTGGAAGCACAAGATATACCAATACTCTGAAAAATATTCTTTGACAATTTTTCACAAACACTTGGTAGTCATAGTTTATTCTTCACCTCATTATGGTATCCAGAGCCTAAAAGGACCCATGTCTAAATTTTATTTTTACACTTCTTTCTCTCCCACTTCATGGAGTCACCAAAAAAAGCATCTACTGTCAACACCTCCATCATTAACTCAGCCACACACTTCATCACTATCAAACTCACAATCGACAACTATCTCCTATGGAAGCCACATTCTGTTTCTGCTCGGTTAGCTACCGGGGTTTGCACAACCCTACCACGGGGGTTAAACATGGCCTCTGATGTGATATGATGCTCTGGTACGATGATGGTCAGTTATGCTATGCCAAAAGAATTTGAATAAGAATATTTTTGAACTTTCGCTCTAATATTTTTGATAATATGTTCTGACTCTTCATTCAGAAAATAAAGTGTTTTGTTCTATATTCTGAAATCTGTAAATGCTCATGTTTGCATACTAGTATATGTTCTCTACTTACTGAGTTGTTCATAACTCACCCCCCTCTTATCTCCAATATTTTCAAATGATTTTTGGATATTTCAGCTATGATCAGGATTATGAAGAATTGGGTGAGATGACTTAAGAATAGTGGATTAAGAATAGAAAGTTTTCGATGAGTATTGGTGATTTTTTATAATTATATTGTTGAAATGTGAGTTTAAGTGACATGTAGAGAAGTTGATAATTTTTGGGGTTACTGAATTGAGGATTTTATATACGAGTATGTGTGGTTAATTAAATTTGAAGTGTTTACGTTTGATTTGAAGCTTTTGGAAGAGTATTAGCAATGTTGGAGTTGATTATCAGGTAATATGAGTTAACTCTCCGGACCCTCGGGACGGGGCGTTACATTTTCTCACTACACCTCCTACTTTATGGTGTGACAATCTCAGTGCTACATACTTGTCTCTCAATCCTGTCTTGCATTCTCGAATCAAGCATGTTGAATTGGACTAGATAGCATATATACTCACAAAGCCTCTCTCCTCTGCAAGGTTTTTCCAGCTCTGATCAAGCCTCACTATCACTCTAATGCCGCTTGCATCACGGGGGATGTTAAGGCAGCAGATGTACCTGCCTCAGATCAACACAACTCAAGGAAACTTATAGAGCATTAGAAGATATTCAAAGAGAATAAATTGTAATCTTCCAAAAGAATATTTGTGTACTAAAATGGTAACCTGGCTAGCTAGGTGTCGTAGTAGTGTAACCATAAGGATAAATTATGTTATAGCTAAATGCCTATATATTGAAAACTCTGTGTACTGAAGAAAGTGGAAGTGAAGGGTATACCAATACTCTGAAAAGTATTCTTTTACAATTTTTCACAAGCACTTGGTAGTCATAGTTTCTTCTTCACTTCATTAAAAATTATTGAACTGTAGTTATTATTTATTTAATTTATTATTGCTTTAATTTATTATTTCTTTTGGGAACAATCTTTAATTTATTATTTTTTCACAAAATTGCCTGTAAAGTTTGACAAAAGAAGATGGTTGGATAGAAAATATAGTAGATGTGATTATTAAATAGAAGAAAGTTTGGCAAAAAAATATAGTTGAACGGGAAATATAGAAATTTAATTTGTAGTTAAGACATTTATATAGAATTTTAGATAAGTTTAATTAGAAGTTTGTGGTTATTGACATTAAATGACCATTGAAAATATGATTTTTTAACCAATAATTTAATTAGAATATGATTATTTATTAACATATAATCGATATAATGGTAAAATATGATAAAAAATAAATTAAAAAATTATTAAATTAATAATATTTTATTATTATATAAAGAATAAATGAATAATCTAATGTAGGGTTAGATGTAAATGGAATAGACAAAGACAAATTCATGTGATATTAACAAAAACTTGAGTTTGGTTTTAGCTATTTGATAAAACCATCGGTCATGTTGCCATAGCAGTGTTTAATTGTCTTTGAATCGATATGTGTGAACGTACAAAAAAATGGGTAAGAATGCATGCAATGATTAATAAACAAGACCATGCACATATGTAGTTTATAGTATTTTGTTTGTAACATATATATTCATATTTCAAAATTAGTTAATCAATAAATTTACAGAAAACAAAAATCCAAGAGCCAAAAAAGTTATTTCTCTATATGTTAAAGATATAAATAATTAAATTTTCAGCTTTTTAATAGTCAAGTTTTTAGGATAAGTGGTGATTTCACGAGATATAGAACAGAAATCTTGAATTCGAATTTTAACTCTACACTTTATCTAATTAATTAAATATCTTAGAGGGATCCATTATTGAAGAGGATTCTAGCCCACGTGTAAGTGATGTGTTAATAATTGAAAGAGACCCACCAACCATAATTCATATACATGCATGTCAGTCACGGAAAGTCCCTTGCAAAGTCAACAGCTTAGCATCCACGGCAAAAACATTGCCGGTGGGTTGGATCGAGGAAGCTCAACCATACATAAGCCAAGAAAGTGGAAAATTAAACAAAAGCATTCCTAATTTGGACGTTTATCAGAATATCTCCATCATCAATGGTAGTGGGAGAGATTAGGAACCTTTCAATTCATGCACTACAATTGAAGTTGAAGAAGATACGACGTGGGTCTAATGTCCTTTAGAATTGAATTCGCTAGATGTACGACATGTGTTCTATAATAATAATTAGACCCGGCCGGTGCAAAAACACAGGAAGAAACTTACTATATTGAACTCAACAATCTTACAGTACAGAGTGCCTTCGTTTTCTCGCAGAGAGAGTGTGAGGTTTCAGTGCCTTGGGTTTCCACTCTAAGGTTTATGTCTCACTTGATGTGAGTTTCCGTTTTTGGTTCCTGGTCCGCTGGTTTTGGTATGCTCATAAGGTCTATGGCTCACTGCATGTGAGTTATCTGGGTGAACTCTGTTTATTGGCTGTCAAAATGGAGGCAGAAGACTTGGCAACACAATGGGAAAGGTTTCATCTTTCAAAAGAAGAAAGTTCATGTTTCCATGCAAATCCAGAACAATTCACCGAGGAAGATGCACGAGGCAAACACTGCATTGTGAGAAAGGCCCTAACGGAGAAGATTGTCAACAGTGAAGGTTTTAGGGTCACCATGTCGCAGTTATGGAAGCTGGATGGGTGGGTTACTTTCAAAGAGTTGGGAGAGCAATGTTTTCTGATGGAATTCCAAAAGATGGTAGATAAAGATAGAGTACTAAGTGGACGTCCATGGTTCTTTGATAGACACCTGCTGACCATGATGGAAGTGGACGAAACAGTATCCATCCATGCTCTGCAGTTTCGTTTTGAACCCTTCTGGGTGCAGCTACATAACCTTCCGTTAGCCACTATGACAGAAGAGTTTGGTCAGCTTTTTGGAGGATCCATTGGACACGTTATCAGAGTGGAAGCCGAGGCTGATGGACGTGCTTGGGGGAGGTGTCTCAGAGTAAGAGTAGCGGTGGATCTACATAAACCTCTATTGAGAGGGAAATGGCTGAAGCTAGGTGAAAAACAGCATTGGATTCCTTTCAAATGCGAACGTCTACAAAGTTTTTGTTTCAAATGTGGGGTGCTGTTCCACAAAGGTAGAAACTGTGCTCGTGTAAGAGCAGAGCAACAAGGAGATGAACAGGCCTCGCATCAGTTTGGCCCCTGGTTACGAGGACAACCTAGGAACACAAACATTTTTGATAGGCGCAGGTATGGTGGTGGTGGGAGTGGACAACCGGGTGGTGAACAGAAAGAAGACAGGGGCGGAAGTGAAAGCCAATGCAGTGGTGAACAGAAAAGAGTGGGAAAGCAGGAGATGTCCTCAGCAGAAAATGAGGAGGAAAAAAAGCAAAGGGTCCAATCTCAACCACCAACAAAAGAAAAAAGAGTAGCCGAGGTTTTTAATCAGAGTGATTTTCTCGGGAACCAGCTTAAAGATCATATAGGACAGGTAGGATGGATCCCAGAAGTAAAGCAGTCAACAATTGTGTATGGGGTGCCTGGTTTCGAGGGAGCCACTGAAGTTACTGTTATGCAAGGAAGCCAAAAGAACATGGGACAGTTTTCTAAACTACCAAAAGAGGGACCCACATGCAAAGTAGGAAAATGGACCCCCACGTATGATTTTGAAATGTTGGAAGTCCCACAAAGGAGTGAGGTGGACTCTACTAGAATGCCTGCTGGAACTAGGCAGGTATCCGGGAAAAGGGTGGAGACAAGCAAGTTGGATAGTGCTGAAGATCATGGGAACCCCTGTAGGGTTGACTTGGTTGGCACTATCAGACGATGGAAAAGAAAAGCACGTGAAAAAACATCCCAGAAGGAAGGAAATGGTGGTGCTCTTCTGGTTGAAACCCCTAACAGGTCCACCAGAGTGCTCTACCAGAGAGGATGCAAGAGAAGGTTCACACATAGTAATGCTATTTCAAAAAAACTTAAAGGAGATGGAGCTAACAAGGAAACATCACTGGTTCAGGCAGAGGCTGGTCTCCAGCCCTGCCAAAACCAATGAGTATCTTGGTATGGAACTGCCGAGGGCTTGGGAACCCTCGGTCAGTTAGTGTCCTTAGAAATTTATCAAAGGAAAAGTGTCCCACTTTAGTATTCCAAGTGGAAACTAAAAGTAGAAATAAAAGGATGGATGTGATCAGGAGGAATCTAACGATGGATGGGTGTTTTGCAGTGGACTGTGTGGGATTAAGCGGTGGCATAGCAATGTTATGGAAAGACAAATGGGACGTCAAAGTGATTAACTACACTAGACGGCATATCAGTGCACTGATCCAAGAAGAAAACAGTGGACCAACATGGCAATTTACTGGCTTTTATGGCCATCCAGAGACTGGAAAAAGAAGTGGGAGTTAGCAACTTTTGAAGATGCTTAAACCTTCCAGCCCCATGGCCTGGCTTTGCTCAGGAGATTTCAATGAGATACTGCACCAAAAGGAGAAAATGGGAGGGGCTAGCAGACCTCATAAACAGATCGAGGAATTTAGGCAAGCAATAGAATTCTGTGGCCTAAATGAAATTCACTCTCAGGGACTAAGCTTTACATGGTCCAATAATAGGCATGGAAGGGAATTCACAAAAGAAAAGTTAGACAGAGCACTTGGAAATAAGGAATGGAACGAAATGTTCAGTCAGGCTTCATGCACTGCCCTTGCAACTGTAAAATCTGACCATTCCCCTCTCCTCATTGAAATATGCAAAAAAAGTAATGGAAGAAGGAGAAGACAAGTGTGTTTCAGATATGAAATGGCATGGGAACAAAAGGATGATTGTAAAAAGGTCATTAGTGAGACATGGAAGGAAGGTAATGGACCAAGCAGTGATGCCAAGACTTTGAGGAAACAATTAGACACATGTAAACAGGAGTTACTGGTATGGCAGCATAATACAAAACAACAGCAAACTACAAACATCACTCAGGGAATACAAAACATTGGTCATCTCCAAGAAACTGGCTCGGGTAGACATTTAGATTCCATGAAACAAGCTCAGGAGGAGGTGGTGTCTGCATTGATAGAAAATGATCTAAAGTGGCGCCAAAGAGCAAAGCAACACTGGTTTAAGCATGGAGATAGAAATACTCAATACTTTCATATGCAGGCTAGTCAAAGAAGAAAGATCAATACCATCAAAAGGGTCGAGGTCTCACAAGGAAGGTATGTCACTGAGCAGGCAGAGATTGGAGGAGTGTTCACAGGTCATTTCTCTTCACTTTTTACTTCCACCAATACCTCAAATTTTGAAAACTGCCTGTCTGCTATGGGAACAAAACTTGATTTGGAGATGCAGGATTGGTTAATGGTCCCCTTCACTAGAGAACACATAACAGAGGCTATTTCTCAGATGAATCCACTAGGGTCTCCTGGCCCTGATGGATTTCCAGCACAGTTTTATCAAAAGCACTGGGAGGTAGTGGGTAAGCAAGTGTGTAACTTCGCACTCAAAGTACTAAACCAGGGTGGATCCCTTAAGGAGGTTAATGACACTTATATCACCCTCATACCCAAGATTAAAAATCCTAAGAGAGTCTTAGATTATAGACCTATTAGCCTGTGCAATGTGGTCTACAAAATAGTCTCCAAAACCCTTGCAAACAGGCTGAAGGCAATCCTGCCTAAACTCATCTCCCATAACCAGAGTGCATTTGTACCCGGGAGGCTCATTTCTGATAATACTCTGGTTGCCTACGAGATCCTTCATACCATGAACTCAAAAATGAAAGGCAAAAGAGGTTTTATGGCTATGAAATTAGACATGAGTAAGGCCTACGATAGGGTGGAATGGCAGTTTGTTGAAGCTATTATGGCCAAGATGGATTTCCCTCCAAAATGGATTAACTTAATTCAGACCTGTCTCCAATCTGTAACATACTCAATACTGGTTAATGGTGAGCCCCAAAGGTCCTTCTTGCCATCAAGGGGCCTTAGACAAGGTGACCCTTTATCCCCCTACCTATTCATTATATGTGCAGAAGCCCTCACTGCCCTGCTAAACAAAGCTGAAAGCTGTGGTGTATTGACCCCTATCCCCTTTGGAAGAGGTTCAGTATCAGTGAACCACCTTTTCTTTGCAGATGACAGCCTGCTCTTCTGCCAAGCTTCAACCGTGGAACTTAAACATGTGCTCAACTTACTAGATATATATGAGAAGGCCTCAGGACAGGTGATAAACAAAGACAAATCCTCTATATTTTTCAGCAGGAACAATAGCCAAGCAGTTCAAAGACAAATTCTGGAGATTGCAGGAGTTAAATCCTCTGGCTCTTTTGAAAAATACTTAGGTCTACCTGCAATGGTGGGAAGAGCAAAGGTGGCATCATTCCATTCTTTAATTGATAGGACATGGAGTCGAGTTTCAAACTGGAAAAACAAATTTCTATCAGCAGCAGGGAAAGAAGTTCTCCTAAAAGCAGTCCTTCAAGCCATACCTACTTATGCCATGGGTATGTTCTTAATACCAGCCTCCATCACTAGCAAGATAACTCAACTACTCAGGAAGTTCTGGTGGGGATTCAATGAAGATAGCTCCAAGATTCAGTGGGTGAATTGGAATCAGCTCAGTTTCAGCAAAGACATGGGAGGGCTTGGGTTTCGAGATTTAAGAAGTTTTAATCTAGCCCTACTTTCAAAGCAAGGTTGGTGAATTTTACAAAATCCAAACTCTCTAGTGGCCAGGGTTCTTAAGCAAAAGTATTTCAGCAAAGTGGGGCTGTTAGAAGCTACAATGGGGACAGGGCCATCCTTTGCTTGGAGAAGTATTCATGCAGGTTTAAGGCTGTTAAAGGAAGGCCTCAAATGGAGGGTGGGGAATGGAAAACAAATCAATATCTGGTCAGAAAAATGGCTGCCATTCTCTCATCCATATAAGATTCAGTCCATTCGAGATGGGGATTGTTGGTGTGAAAAGGTTTCTGATCTAATTGACCCACAAGTGCAAGAGTGGAAGGAACCTTTTCTCAAAGAGCTCTTCACCCAACAGGAAATGGATGACATTAAATCTATACCAATCAGTATGGGGGGGAGAGAGGATCAACTAGTCTGGCAATTTACTACACAAGGGAGATATACTGTCAAGAGTGGATATCACCTCAGCAAAAGTTTAGAGTGTGGACAAGAAGGAGAGACCTCAAGAAAAGTTAATGAAAAACAAGCCTGGAAGGCTATTTGGAAGTTGAGAGTAACCCCTGCTACTAAAATGTTCATGTGGAGAGCATGCAAGGAGGCCTTACCAACTCTAGCAAATCTGAGAAGGAGGAAAGTAGTGGAACATAGTTCATGCCTGATCTGTAAGCAGGAGCCAGAAACTTCTGGTCATGTTCTGTGGGGCTGCATTGCTGCAAAGGATGTGTGGGGTCAGGGAGCTATAAAGGTGCAAAAACTATCCTTTCAAAGTGATCTTATTTTTTATATATGGTCGAGAATGGTGGAGAGGCTTAGCTTAGAGGAACTTGAAGAAGTGGCAGCTACTATGAAGGGCATATGGGATAGAAGGAACAACACTCTTTATGGTAAAAATTTCAAACATCGAACTGCTCTCCACCAACTAGCCAAGGCAGAACTGGCAGCATACAGGGAATCTCTCACAGAGGAGCCAGTAGTCAATCCCACAACTCAGGTAGGGACTCAAAAGTGGTCTAAGCCTGATTTTGGTTCTTTTAAAGTCAACTGGGATGCGGCTGTAAACCAAAATGAAGGACATATAGGAATTGGAGTGCTCATCAGAGATCACCAAGGTTTCCCTATTGGGAGCCTACAGGCAAACAGATCCTTCAAAGGAACTCCCTTCGATGCTGAAGCCTATGGCATCCTCCTAGCAGCAGCTTTCTGCAGAGAAATTGGCATAACACAATGTCTATTGGAGGGGGACTCAAAGCAAGTAGTAGATTTAATGAACCATCAATCAAAGAACTGGAGTTTGGGTGGCTGTCTGGTGGAGGATGCAAGGGTGATATTGAATTCTTTTGCTTGCTGGTCTGTGGTGCATATTTTCCGAGAAGCTAACATGGCAGCACATCACCTAGCCAAATCTGCCCTGGATTGCACAGAGGATCGATATGAGCTTGAAACATGTCCCTCATGTATCTTTTCTATTGTCACAAAAGAAATGAAGTAGTTGTTCTACTCGTTTTCTCTTAGTGTTATCATGTAACTGGATTTATGTCTTAATGAGATCAGTTTCTATTATCAAAAAAAAAAAAAACAATCTTACAGTACAGCCTCACTGAGTATATATACATGTTACATATTTACTAGCATTTCAGGTATGCCCATGATTAAAGGGACTAGAATGGAAAGTATTCAAATATTTTAATTCAATCCTCCATAAAGTCAATTATGTAGTTGCAATGGATGACAATATAAGATTGATATCCTTTGAATTGGTTTGACTTTCCTTATGTGCAAAGATTCCAGTTGTGTAGGATTGTTCATCCGGGTTCTAGCTCGGGAACTCGGGTATACCCGCACCGAAACTCGGGTTTCAAACCCGGGCCGGACCCCAACTGTGTTAGCCCAGGTCAGACTCGGGCCAAAACCCAGATTCTGGGTTGAACCCGATTTTTTTTTTTAATTTTTTTTATACATAAAAGCCTACATGGTTCATAGACACGACTTGCTATCAAAGAAAGCAAAAGTTGAATTCAAAATCAGAAAGACACGGTACTCGATTTTAAACCTGGTACCTGGGTTTCAAACTCGTACTCGGACTGGGCAGGTCCAAGTTTTGGCAACTCGGGTTCCGACCCAGGTTTGATCTGGGCCAAAACCTGGAATCGAAATTCGGTTTCCCAGGTTTCGAACCAAGCCTAGAAAAAATCCAACCCGGATGAACAGTCTTATAGTTGTAAGGATGTTGTCTAGCTTATGGCTGAGCAAAAATCCAAAAATCCGACATCAAATCCGATTCCGCTACAGCTCCGACTTCAACAAAACAAAGTCGAAGTCGGATTTTTTTTTTTTTTTTTCTAGTCGAAGTCGGATTTTTTTTTTTCTAGTCGAAGTCGGAGCCTTTTTTTTTTTCCAATCGGAGTCAGAGTCGGAGTCGGAGTTGAAGGTGCCACTATACCGACACTGACTCTGACTTTATGCTTCGACTTTGCCCTCCAACTCCAATATTGTACATATGTTATAAAAATATGTATTTATCTATATATTTATCATATATACTCGTATAGTTATATAGTTATATAACTAGAACTTATATACTTAAATTCAATAATATACTAGTATGAGCTAATTATTATAAAATAATATACTTATACTATAATATAAATAGACTAATGATAGTTTAGTATGTATAAATGTCATAGTATTACTACCATACATAATCAAGTATAGAAATAAGTTAGACACTAATATTTAAATAAGTCTAGTATAATAAGTTAATAACACATATACTAATTTACTAAAGTATAATAACATGAAATTAGACACTAGAAAGTCTAGTATATAATTACCTTACAAATAAGTTAGATATTTGTATAATAACATGTAATTAGACACTATAGTATAAGTCTTGTATACAAATAAATTAGACACAAGTATAGAACTAACTAATAAGTCTAATTTAATAAGTTAATAACACATAATATTAATTTACTAAAATATAATAACATGTAATTAGACACTAAAAATAATATAAAATATTATAGTATGATAACATGAAATTAGATACTATAGTATAAGTTTAGTATAAAAATAAGTTAGATATTAGTATAGTAGTAAATTAGCAATGAATGATTTAATTTTAATTTTTAATATTTGAAAAAATTGAAATTTGAAGGCCCAAAAAAATTCTTTTTTAAAATGGGCTAAATATGAAACTAAAAAAAAAATCTAAAATTGAAAGTCCAAAGTCGTAGTTGGAGTCCGGATTTGTACTCAAACAAAGTCAGAGTTGGAGTCAGAGTCGGGTTTAGGGAAATCCAACTCCGATTAAGTCGGTGCTCACCCATAGTCCATTTGTGTATGATCTTGATAACCAGATGCATTGGCATCAATCAAACTTGCATTCATGCTAGAATCTGATGTTGATATACCTATAACATCCCCCCATAAGCTAATGGGTGATATGGTCACCTTGAGATTGTCATGTAGCAACAAAAATTGAGCTAAAGTAAGTCCTTTGGTAAAGGTGTTAGCCACTTGGTCAATGGTGGAGATGTACCGAGTGGTGCAACTGGTTATGCATAAAATGGCACAACTGGTTTAAAGAGAAACTAATATTTGATCTTGTCAAGGTGAGATATTGCAAGGCACCAACAAGCTGCTTATACTCAATAGCATTTTCAAGGGGATCTCGATTGTGTTGGGAGAGTTGAGCTCTTGTTCTATAACATTCGTCCTTGTGGTAGAACTCTAAGAAAAAGTTATAGAAAATAAGAGACCGGAATTACAGAACCTTTTTAAGAATTTTCCTTTCCTCCCTAGGATATAAAAGATTCTATAGTTAAAACTTAAAACCTACTTTGTAAATTAAAGGAGAGTTTGCGGTGGTATTCATTAAATTAAAAGTACAAATTCCTTTGCAAAATATGCTTTCATACATTACATAAAAAGAGTTTGTGGTGGTATAAAATGCGCCTAGGCTTCTATCACCTATTTCTTGGACCATGTTTGTCTTGACACTTCATCCTCATTTTGTTCTTAGAAAGCGGAGGGACATATATAAAAACAATCGAATACTCAGTAAGCATTATTTCATACTGTAAAAATATACTAACATAGGGTTTTGTTCATGCACACATCATTCCACTACATATTTTACATAAAACATTTATTTTCCTTTGAAAGCATTACAAGGCAGGGTTTTAATTTAAAAAGTTTTCTTTCCTCATAAAACATTTCTCACATTTCGTACATTCCTTCATAAAGAGCTAAACAATTTCACAATATTCAATTTAACTATTATCATTTTCTATTGGTCGATACACATTATTACGTCCAGTATGTTACGGTTAGTGGTCTTTTGGACTTGGACTCCGTTCGTGGCAGCAGGTTGGGAATCCCTTTCAATCAGAGGGCAACATTGGGTGCACTACTTGCACTCCTTACCCGGCATTGTAATATGCCTAGTCCATTGGCACCATCATTCATTCAATCATGGCCGTTACGTTGCTTCCTACATTATAACATTCATTTCCTTTCCTTTCAGTCATTCATTCTTTTTAGTCCTTTCATTTTCATTCATCAGTCCATTTCATTTCATAAAACATCATTCCATAGCATAAGCATAAACATTATCATTTAAATATCATTTCGTAGCATCGTGTAAACATCATTTCAAAGTCTCATTTAAACATCATTTCCTAGCCTTAGTCATAAACATTATCATTTCATTTCATTTCATAAAACATAAAGACAATAGTACTGCATATAACATTCATTTCATATGCATACAACTATGCTTGAGGTGCATAAAAATGGACTGCCAAAGAAGGCTATTACATACATATACCTTAAAATATTAATACTACTTTAGTATACTTTCATAAACCATCATTTTATTTTCCTTCATTTCACAAGAAGAACATTTTTTATAAAGGCTTTTCATTTTCATATCATTTAGAAAACTCTAGAAAAGTATGAAAATAATAGTTACTTGGATTCCATGCTATTCTCATTTCATGCATTCCATTCATATGCATGTTAGATGGCATTCAAATATTGCTTTATGCCATTTCCTTTTCAAGTGCATATGCAACTTAAACGTAGAACATGCATAAAACTACCCTTGACCTAAACTTCTTTTACTTAGACCCATTCAAAGCCACACTTCCAACATATGATATTCAACTTCATGTCCTTATACCTTAAAGTGAATCTCCATGCTTCACTTTAGAGGTTAAGGCTCAATCCTATCAACTCCTTCATTCATAAATAATCTAACCAACACTTCATCATAATCCAAACAAAGCATAATACAAAACTTTAAGCCAACTTTGAGGCTTAAACATTGTATATTCATACTTAAGACAAACTATCCATTACGTGTAGTAAATCTATTTGATACATGTATATAACCAATTCACACTTGTACCCTACCCTTTTATCACCGAAGTTCAACATATAGTACCCCAATCTTGACATATTCAACTTCAGTCATACTTCACTTAAAAATCCAACCCATGACACCATATACCCTCTGTACATTTCTGTCATCACAACACTAACATCCAACTTGATTTAAGAAAAGGGGAATAAGAGCTTACTAAGGAAGAGTTGCTATTTTGGTGTTGTTTGAGTGCAGTGGAGTGTTGATAGTGGATGAGTGGCCTAACAGTGCTAGAAAACAGCATCTTGGTTGTCTCGTGGTTGAGTTGCTTTACTGAAAAGAGAAAATAAGAGAACTAGATATGGAAGAGGGAAGGAAAGCTTGCTGTCCACAGCTGAAGTAGATAGACCAACCCTATTTAAAAAAACAAGTCCAAATACTATGGCAGAGGATAAATTTTAAGCCCAACACTAGTAGCCATGTATTAGAGGATATGCAGGTAATTAAAATTAAAGGTCTACCCTTATTTAATACTAGGTGTATAGAATATACATGGCTCCTTTCATTTCACTTGAGAGCAACACTCAAATAAGAGAAAAGTAATGTGTGCGGCAAAGGCTTACCGAGAAAAAACAGATGAACCATTTGAATGAAGGCACGGTGCGACGGAGCTGGGCTGGATTAACAATGGGTGGTTCAGCTGAAGGGCACTGAGAGAGAGAGAGAGAGAGAGAGAGAGAGAGAGTGAGAGAGAGAGTGAGAAACCATTGGATGCTGTCAAACTAAGAATCAAGGAGCCGAGGGATGGAGTTTGCAACAAGAAACTTACGGGGAGAACGTGCAGTGGATCTGGGCTGACGGAGAGTGCTCGAACATCGATTTTCGTGGCTGTCTAGGTGGTTTATGTGGTGGTTTCTATGGTGGGTGTATCAGTTTGCGTGTATGGGTCCTCCTATGGTGGTTTTCGGTGTGCAAGTTGGCACGGATGGAAGAGACGCGGCTAGTGGCATAGATGGAAACCATCTTGTACGTGTCCCATTCAAAGTGCTTCAAGGAGTTTGCAGGAGAAAAACTCAATGATCACACCGAAAATAGAGGGATAAGGAAGGGGTGACATGAAGTGAAGAGTGATTTATTTGCAATGAATTTCGGTGTAGTTAAAACTGACTTAGGCACGTTTTTCACATTTAGAGAGGATCTGGTAATTCACTAGAGACTCAATCCGTAGTGCTTACATCCGATAAAATTAATACAAATTTTTTGGGTTAGATATTTATAATAACATTCAATAAATAAAACCTTAATAGTAATAATAATATTGATAATAATAATAACTAAATGGTTTATTTTTATATGTTCCAAAAATATGTTTAGTATTTACAAATCTCCCCCCTAAAAGAAAATCTCGTCCTCTATATGGAACATACCTTGATTAAAATCAGTAGGGGTATTTCTCTCTCATGTCTTCCTCGTGTTCCCAAGTGGCTTTGACCATTTGAATAGTTCTGTTATGTAGCAGTTGGGCCTTGTGCGCTAGTATTCTCACTGGAACTTCTTCATAGTGGAGGTTGTCTCGAATCTGAAGATGCTCGTACTCCAATACATGTGTCGGATCCGAGGCATACTTTCGTAACATAGAGACATGAAACACATTGTGCACTGCCGACAAGTGAGGTGGAAGTGCTAGTTTGTAAGCTGCAGCACCTATTCTTTCCAAGATCTCAAAAGGACCTATGTACATCGGGCTTAACTTTTCCTTTTTACCAAATCGCATTATCCCTTTCATCGGTGCAACCTTCAAAAGTACTTTGTCTTCCACCTCAAATTCTAATTCTCGTCGTCGTTATCCCTCATATTTGTTCTGTCGTTCTTGTGATAGTGAGAGCTTCTTTCTAATAACTGATATTTTCCCACACTTGTCTTGTATAATTTCTTATCCCAGTAACCTCCGCTCTCCTACTTCATCCTAGTAGAGGGGCAACCTACATTTACGTCCGTAAAGAACTTCATACTGCGCTGCCTGAGTACTTTCCTGGTAACTGTTATTATATGCAAACTCGATAAGGGGTAGATACTTAATCCAACTATCTTTAAATTCCGTCACGCATGCTCTGAGCATATCTTCAAGGATCTAAATTGTTCACTCTAATTGACTATCTGTTTGAGGAAGAAATGTCGTGTTGTAAGTTAGTTGAGTTCCCAACTCCTTCTGTACCTTTCTCCAAAAAATTGAAGTGAATCGGGTATTTCTGTTAGAGATAATCTTAGATGGTATCTTGTGTAATCTAACAATTTCTCTAACGTACAACTATGCTAGTCTATCCATGGAGTATGCCATCTGAGCAGGAATAAAATGGACTGATTTTGAGAGTCGATCAACAATCACCCATGTCGCATCCTCACCTCCTAGCGCCTTCAGAAACCCTGAAACAAAGTTCATCCCGATCTCATCCCAAGTCCACACTGGTATAGGGAGTGGCTGAAGTGTGCCTGAGGGTCTCTAATGCTCTACTTTGACTTGTTGACATATCAGACACTGTGCTACATATGTCACTATCTCTCGCTTCATCCAATTCCACCAAAAGTTATGTTTCAAATCCCGATACATCTTGGTGCTCCTCGGATGAACTGTGTACAGTGAACGATGGGCTTGTCTCAAAATCAAATATTTGATTACTCTATCATTGGTACACATAATCTTCCTCTAAATCTCAGGGTGCCATCATCTAATGCTAGATAATTAGGTCTCTTACCTTCTGATATTTCTCCTTTAATTCTCATCAATTTTGTATCACTAGCTTGGGTGACTTTTAAATTGATCTATCAATGTTGATCCTAGGGTCAAACTATTTATCTTAGATTGAGTGTCCTGAATTACCTCAATGCCTGCTCGCTCCATGTCTAGTAGTATATGCTTATGCGGAGTATACATCTTAGCCAGGGTACCAGAGGATGACTTTCGACTAAGTGCATCTGCTACAACGTTTGCTTTTCCAGGATTGTAGTTAATAAGGATTGTAGTTAATACTACAATCATAGTCTTTCAGAAGTTCCAACCACCTACGTTGTCTCATATTCAGTTCTTTCTGAGTGAAGAAATATTTCAGGCTCTTATGGTCAGTTTAAATCTCGCACATTTCACCAAAAAGATAATGTATCCATATTTTAAGGTAAATACCACTGCTGCAAGTTCCAAATCATGAATTGGGTAATTCGGCTCAAATTTTTTTAACTGTTGGGAAGCGTATGCAATAACTTTCTTATTCTGCATTAAAACACAAGCTAAACCCTTAAGTGAAGCATTCTTGTATATAACAAATCCTCCATCTCCCGATGGAACTGTAAGAACTAGTGTTGTCACTAGTCTTTTCTTAAATTCTTGGAAGCTATCCTCACACTCATATGTCCATAAGAACTTCTCATCCTTTCTTGTCAACTTTGTCATCGGAGCTGCAATACTTGAAAATCCTTCAATGAATCTTCTATAGTAACCATCGAAAACTCAGAAACTTCGTACCTCGTTAACATTACTAGGCTTGGCCCATTTTACCACTGCCTCAACTTTCGCTAGATCCATAGAATTCCTTTTGTTGACACCACATGTCCCAAAAAGGTGATCTCTTGTAACCGGAACTCGCATTTCTTAAATTTTGCATACAACTTCTTTTCTCTCAATGTCTCAAGGGCAATCCTCAAATGCTCCTCATGCTCTCTGCTACTTCGAGAATAAATGAGAATATCTTCAATAAAGATTATCACAAACTTGTCCAAATAGTCCTTAAATACCCTATTCATAAGATCCATGAAATTTGCAAGGGCATTAGTTAAACCAAAAGGCATAACAAGAAATTCATAATGTCAATACCGTGTCTAGAAAGCAGTCTTTTGCACATCTGTCTCCTTAACCTTCAACTGATGGTATCCAGATTGCAAATCTATCTTAGAAAAGACTTGTGCTTCCTGAAGTTGATCAAACAAGTCATCTATCTGTGGTAGTGGGTATCCATTCTTGATAGTTATCTTATTTAACTCCATATAGTCAATACACAAATGCACAAACCCATCTTTCTTCTTCATGAAAAGTACCAAAGTGCCCCACGAGGATACACTGAGGCGTATGAAACCTTTTTCTAGTAACTCTTGTAACTGATCCTTGAGTTCCCTTAACTCAATTGGAACCATGCGGTAGGGTTCTTTAGATATAGGTGTCATTCCTGGAGTGAGATCAATCGTGAGCTCCATTTCCCTATCCTGCGATAACCCTGGAAGATCCTCGGGAAACACGTCTCGAAGTTCTCTAACTACTTTTATGTCCTCAATCTTGAGTCCATCTACTGGTGGTAAGACCAAACTCATTAGGAATCCCATGCACCCTTGTCTCAATAGTCGGGTGGCCTGTATAGTTGAGATTACACGAGGAAGGGAACTTTCTTGTACTGACTAAAAACTAAACTCCTCTCCATCTGTGGATTTAAAGACTACTCTCTTATTAAAGCAATCTACACATGCACGGTTCTGGGACAACCAATCAATTCCCATAATCACGTCAAATCCAGACATATTAAATACTATTAAGTCCACAGGTAGAACTCTCCCTTGAATTTCTATCAGAAATCCCATTAAAATAGAATCGCAAATTATATGTTCTCCCGAGGGCGGAGCAACAGAAATACTAGGTTCTATTGGCTTAGGCATCTTCTCAGTCAAAGGTGTATAGTGATTGGAAATGAAAGAATGAGTGGCACCAGAATCGAATAAAATGGAGGCATGCCGTGAAAATAACAATAATGTACCTATATGAATGTCATAATAACTCAGAGCTATCAGGATCATATGATTTATTCATCATACTATATACATATCTAAATTTAGGATAAGGAAAGGAACCTGTGGCTACATCGTTTGACACTTCAGCATCATCAAGGGTGAGGGAATATACTCTTATCGTAGCTGTCATGTTTGGTCCTTTGCTCCTTCCTGGTTCCCCGGGTCTCTTTATTGGGCAGTCCCGAGCTAGATGGTTCGACTTCTCGCACTTGAAACACACGTTCTGGCCATACAGACACTTTCCCATATGCCTTTTCCCACATGTTGGACACGTGGGGTAAGTTTTTCCTACTGGTGGTTGCCTTTGATGATTCTTGCTGTGAGTCCTCTTGTCCTTATGTGACGCTGATTGGAGTTCTTGCTGCTGTTGCTAGCGCTTCCTTTGGTTGTTATACTCAATGTTCTCTTGAAGGTCTTCTTCAGCAATGGTAGCTCGGGTGACCAGCTCTATGAAACTCCAAATCCTAAGAGTACATACACGTTCTCGAATCCTACCATCCAGCCCGCGCTCAAACTTCTCAACTTTCTTTTCCTCATCTGGAATTAAGTAACTAGCAAAACGAGACAGCTCCATGAATCTCGTTGCATACTGTGCTACCATCATCGTTCCTTGAGTGAGGTTCATAAATTGGCGAGCTCTCGATTCCCAAAGGGTCTGTGGGAAAAAGTGATCTAGAAAGGTTCTCTTGAAACGTTCCCAAGAAATGTGGACTGCTTCCCCTAACTCCAATTGAACCAATGCCCGTGTCAACTTCCACCACTGGTTTGCCATGTCAATCAAGTGGTAAGTGGCATATTTCACCTTCTGACCATCCATGCAGTAGAGCACCTCAAAAATCTGCTCCATACGTTCAATCCAGCTTTTAGCGTCCAAGGAATTTAATCTGCCATCGAAAGTAGGGGGTGCTGGTGGGAAACTTGTTCCAAGGTACAACCGGCCTGTGGAGCTCTAGACGCCGTAAATTGGCCACTAGCCATTGATTGAAAGAATTGGATCGCAACTGCAATAAGAGGGTTCGAATTATTATTATGGCTAGATCCAAAAGATCCCTTTCGATTTGGGTGATTTCTAGTGCCGGGGGCCATGATCTACATCAAGATGTCATAGTAACAATTAACTAGTATTTGATTAGAATGTAAAATAATGACAATAAAAAAAACAACTAAATTGATGGTTCTAACTAGTAAGAGTTATAAAGTATTCAACCCTCAAAGAAACCTCAATTACTCACGAGCAGGCTAGGAGCATCCTAGGTAACCTAACTTTTGAATTTAGAAATTTTTTTTTATCAAAATGTCTGTAGAATCTCTCGACCAGCTTTAATACCAAATTGTCCCCTTCCCGTAGGTTAGGAGTGTCACGTGTTTTTCATAAAATAAACCTAGCAAGAGACCTCATCTTTAATAACATGAAAGCATTTATTTTATAACAAGATTTGCCTAATAAAATGTCTTCCAAAATCTTAAATGGATAAACTGAATAAAATCTTTATTATAAAAGTAAATTTTATTCTAGGACGTCTGAAATTAAAAAGACTGTTCCTTATAATCCTAGCCTGCTTGCTCGTGGTCATCATCCTCACTTGGGTGGTTGAAAATATGAAATAAACTAAAATGAGTCGAAAACTCAGCAAGAAATCCATCACAATGTAAACATAAGAAATATAGGATTTTCCATAAAAGTTTTCATACTAAGAGCTTAAAATTCATGACTATTCATGCAGATGCTTGTGCTATGCATGACAGATTTATGTGAATTAACTGATTAATTTGATTTAACTGACAGATATGTCTGGCGAACACACTTAATCCTGTGTGCGAGGTTATGCATCTGTCCCACGTCCTGCAGCCGCAAGGGGAGTCGCTGATAGTATTCTGGCATACTATGATGGATCACGCTTGAGTCTGTGGCTTGCACATCCACCCTGAAACTGCATTGGTACCAAGCATCTGAATAGCCATCTGATTAAACTGATATGATCTTACCTTGCACTTGAACTTAAGATATCTTATGTGTTTTATGCGACGTGAGATGCTTGACATAATATGTATATAATTATAATTTCTGAATCTGAACATGATGCAGAATGACATGATCGTTTACCATGTTAGATGACATGTTTACATAATTATGACATGCGAGATACATAAACATTGGCTTTCAAGAATTGGCTTTAATAATAATTTATCTAAGCTGACATGTGATGAGCCTAATTCGTGATCAAATTACTTACCTAGCAACACTACTTCCTAAATTTCACTCCGTAACTCCTCACCTATATGAAGTATTAAACGTCACTAAATATGTCTAGGAAAACATGTTCTAATATCCTACTTAATTAAATTCATACTGTAGAAAATAATGAATAAATATTTTGTTTAATATAAAATCAATGAATGCTTATATCTTAGATTATTTAAATACTAATAACATATTTTAATTTAGTTGGAAATCGTGTTGTATTTAAATATATTAAATAATAGTGGAAACTCATTTCATAAAAATAGACTTACTCAATTTAAAGCATTCAAAATAAATTTAAACTCTCTATTTGTTACTAGGAGTGTAAATTCAAACCGGAAAACCGGTCCGGAC
This sequence comes from Juglans mandshurica, assembly GCA_022457165.1. Classification (NCBI taxonomy): domain Eukaryota; kingdom Viridiplantae; phylum Streptophyta; class Magnoliopsida; order Fagales; family Juglandaceae; genus Juglans; species Juglans mandshurica. The sequence continues at coordinate 30,808,599 of CM039619.1, read as the reverse complement.
CAGACCGATTTTACAGGTTTTGAACCGGTCCGGCCCGAGACCGGTTCTTAGAATGTGAAAACCGGCCGGTTCCGGTCCGGTTCCGGTTTTAGGATTTTTTGGACCGGACTAGACCGGACCGGTTGATACAAAATATATATAAAAAATAATATTTGTATTATTGTATATATAAGTTTTATAAAAAATATTATATATATATTAATATATATAAGTTTTATATATTATATATAATTATAAATCTTTATGTGAAATTTTTATATATAATATATATAATTATATATATTCATATATGAAATAATTTCTTATTATAATTTATAAATTATTACATAAAATGTTAATACTAAATCACTAAAATTTTATAACTAATACTGATATTAAATGTATAATTTATAACTAATACTAATATATAACTTATAACTATACCAATAATATAATATTAATACTATTATATAGTCTAATATATTAATAAAAGTATAAAACAGTTTTTTTAAATCAGTTTTTTTTATATAAACAAATTTTTAATAACAAATTGTGAAACTTACATTTTAAAAAAACTGAAAAATCAGACTGGACCGGAAACCGGTAAAACCGGAAGTACCGGTTTAAGAGAGTAATTGGTGCGTAATCGGTTTTGGAAAATACAAAATCGGTACATACCGATTCGGTCCTAGATTTTGTCTAAAACCTGACCAAACCGGACCGGTTACTCTCCTATTTGTTACTAATGAACTTTCACTATAAAATTTAATAATTAATAACATAGATAATTTTCTCATATTTTTTGTAAATCATAGGTTTTTAGGTTAACATAATTATTCAAATAACACCAGCCGACTTGAATATTAACCTAGTTCAAGTTAAAATATAAACTCAACCCAACTTAAAAAATATTAAAAAAGCTTCTCTGAAGTAGATAGACCAACCTTATTTAAAAAAACAAGTCCAAATACTACGACAGAGGAAAACTTTTAAGCCCAACGCTAGTAGCCATGTATTAGAGGATATGCAGGTAACTAAAATTAAAGATCTACCCTTATGTAATGCTAGGTTTACAGAATATACACGGCTCCTTTGATTTCACTTGAGAGCAACACTCGGATGAGAGAAAAGTAATGCGTGCAATAGAGGCTTACCGAGTAAAAACAGATGAACCTTTTGAATGAAGGCATGGTGCGACGGAGCTGGGCTGGATTAACAGTGGGTGGCGCATCTAAAGGGCACTGAGAGAGAGAGAATGTGAGAAACCATTGGGTGCTGTCAAACTAAGAATCAAGGAGCAGAGGAATGGAGTTTGCAACGAGAGACTTACGGGGAGAACGTGTGGTGCGGCAGATCTAAGCTGACGGAGAGCGCTCGAACGGTGATTTTCATGGCTGTCTAGGTGGTTTCTATCCAAATGCTTGGTGGGTGTATCAATTTACGTGTATGGGTCCTCCTATGGTGGTTTTCGGCGTGCAAGTTGGCACGGGGTAGAAGAGACGCGGCTAGTGGCATAGATGGAAACCGTCTTGTATGTGTCTCATCCAAAGTGCTTCAAGGAGTTTGTAGGAGAAAAACTCAATGATCACACCGAAAATAGAGGGATAAGGAAGGGGTGACATGAAGTGAAGAGTGATTTATTTGTAATGAATTTCGGTAAAGTTAAAACTGACTTAAGCACGTTTTTCACATTTAGAGATTTGGTAATTCACTTGAGACTCAATCCATAGTGCTTACATCCGATAAAATTAATACAGATTTTGGGTTAAATATTTAAAAACCATAATAATAATAATAATAATAACTAAATGATTTATTTTTATATGTTCCAAAAATATGTTTAGTATGTTACATCATACTATAGTATTACATATTATTTTTAGTGTCTAATTGCCTGTTATTATACTAATGTCTAACTTATTTCTAACTTAATTAAATACTAGATTTTCTAGTGTCTAATTACATATTATTATACTTTAGTAAATCAGTATATGTGTTATTAACTTATTATACTAGATTTATTTAAAAACTAGTGTCTAACTTATTTATATATTTGATTATGTTTGGTAGTAATACCATGATGTTTACATATACTAAACTATCATTTGTCTATTTATATTATAGTATAAGTATATTATTTCATAATAATTAGCTCATACTAGTATATTATTGAATTTAACTATATAAGTTTTAGTTGTATAGCTTATAACTATACTAATATATATTATAAATATATAGATAAATACATTTTTTTATAACATATGTACAATATCGGAGTTGGATTCAGAGTCAGAGTCGGAGGGCAAAATCGGAGTCAAAGTCGAAGCATAAAGTTGGAGTCGGATCAGAGTTGGAGTCAGAGTCAGAGTCAGTCCAGCAACACCTAACTTCATTTTATCCGAGTCGGAGTAGAACCGGATTCGGAGTCAGATTTTCAGATTTTTACTCAGCCCTAGCTATGATGCCTTGTAGTAATTCTAATTTAATCCTTATAGCGTTTGTAACAGCCCGCCAAAAATTCAATAAAAGATTTGTTGTAGACCTTAGAGTGTTGTGGAATCCCGGAAAGATTTCACGAATTGAACGACCACTTATGTTTTAGTCCCTTAGCATAGTCGGTTTTCTACCCGCTATGGTGACAAAAGTTCCGTTTTAATTATTTGAGGTACCTAGGAGTGTGAGGTTGGAAAGTGAATTGCACCATTAGGTTCAGATGCAAGTTTACGGTGCAATAATACGTTTTTTCATTTCTTGGATGAAAAGTGCTCAAAATATCTTTTGATTTAATCGAGGCACTTAGAAGTCAAATTTTGCAAAACAAATTGCACCACTAGACTCGTATAATTATTTAGAATTTTATGGTGTAATGTTTATTTTCATAATTTTTTGAATGAATAGTAACACTTGGGATAGAGCCACGTTGCAACTAGCTCATGTAATTGTTAAATTGCTATGTGGGATGTCCAAAATTGTCTTAGGGAGTTTTAGTGGACACTTGGCAAGATCCTAATCATACTTAGTGAATAGTGTACGACATTTGATACTAAGAGGAACCATGAGATGGAAATGTTAAGGAAGTCAAGGAAAATCAATTCTTATGATCATGCCACCTAAGCCAAACACTATTTCATCCAATCAAACACTTTGTGTCCAATCAAAAGAGGGTTTCAACCCTAGTGAAACACCAAACCTTTGAGATTCAATTAAAACCCTAAAACCATGATGGATGCTAAAACCCTATATGACCAATCACTTTCACATGCTATTAACCACTCAAATACATGCTATTAAACCCTAATTTATTCTTTTATATCTTGGTAATTTCATTGGACCAAGAAAAATCAAATTTGGACTTGATACAAACTGAAACCCCAAACCAAACTCTCTTTATACCCCCAAAGTGTTGCCATTCGGTTAAGGCCCATCAAAATGCACCATCAAGCCAAAGCTTCTAAAGGAAGTTTCCCCCCACTACCCTAGGTTTCCTATGGCTCTAGATGTGAGCTCAAATAGTGGTTCATGGGAGGCCAAACCACCGCCCAAAACTACCATGTCTCTCAATAGCTTCAAGCAGAAAACCATGGGCTATGTTGCCCATGGTTTTGCCCCTATTTTTGGCTACCAAAACCCCCCATCAATTGGTCACACACATCCCCTTCAGCCCTCCATTGCTATATAAGACGCCCATGCTAGCCCCTTCACATTTTGGTCACTTTTATTTCACTTACTTGAAGAGAACTCGAGTAGAAGTTTCTGGCCGATGTTGCTTGAATTTTTCGAAGCCTTTTTAAGTAGATTCTCACGAAACTTCCTTCATATTAATTTTTCCTCTTAAAATTTTATGTTATATTAATTTTAGTATTTTATAAATTAAACTTTATATGCTATATCACATGTTATAACTTATATTAAGATAAATAAAATTAATTTTATATTATTAGATTATTAGACATAAATAATAAGATTTTAAAATTTGATGTTATATTAATTAAAAATTTAGCATATAATATAAAAAAAGTTATATATAATTTTTTATATAAAAAATTTTTATATATAATATAAAAAAATAAAAAAATTATATATATATGAACAGGTCTGGTGTTATAAAAAGAAAATGGAAACCGGATTGATTTTGAACCGGTTTTACAAAATTGCAACCAATACCGGACCGAACACAGTGGTGGTGTTTCAACCCTATGACGAGGTGGCGTTTGGTGGATGGATCTACTGCTCACAATGGCCTGAGCTAGGGCTGGGTCGCGGTGGAAGGGAGCCTATGTAGCTTGGTACGGTGGGGGCTCATCCATGGAAGAGGTGTCCAATGGTGCGGCGTACAGTTATTGCTGGTGGCACCGGATGACCGTGGAGGCTGTGATGGTTCTGGTTGAGCAGTGGTGCTTGATAGCTTGCTACGGAGGAGATCACAACTTCTACTTGCTAGGTTGTGTGTTGATGTGTGTTAGGGGACCTGATCGCCGTGGAGTGGTGTTGCGGATGGTGGCTGGCAGCTCGTCAAGTGCGGCTGGTGGTGCTATGCTAAGGTCCACAGTGGCGGAACTAGGAATTTTTTGTAGGGGGGCCGAACAAAGTTAAAACTATAATAAAATATTTTTTATTCTATTTTTGAGTCAAAATAATCTATAGGATCAAAATAATTTTGTAGAGGGGGTCAATATAATTTTTTAGAGATGGGGCCAACACAATATGAGATTAATATAATCATATTAAATCATAAAAAATTAATATATATTTTTTTTCAAACTTTGGGGGGGCCATGGTCCCCTTGCCCCTTCATAGGTTCGCTTCTAGCTAAGGAGCAAGGGGCTTGCTCTGTTTTGGCTGGCTCACAGCGTTGAGGAGGAGATAGCGATGCCTCTTGTCGGCTTGGGTGTGTCCTTACTACCGTGTGTGGGGTGGTCGGCATTGTGGAACCTGTAGTGATGCTACTCCGTGAGAAGGGGTTGGGGGAGTGAGAGGAGAGGTCAAGAAGGGGAGAAGACGAGCTGGGGGAGAAGGTTTCTGCGGGATGCGTGAGGTCGAGAGGGAGGAAGGCGTAGTCGCCAGCGAGGCGTCGTGGCGGAGGCAATGATGTCGATGGCAGCATGGCTGGCTTGCAGGTAATGGTGCTAGGGGTTCACATGGGGGGATGATGCAGGTGGGGGGAAGCGGGACAAGGAAAAGAAAGAGAGGGAAAGAGAATGGGGAACTAGGTTTTTTGTCCCAATACGACGTAGTTTTAAGGCTTAGGATTTTGTTCCAAAACGACGTAGTTTTGATCATTCCCCTTTGGGTGGGCTGAGCTATCTCTAAGGGTTTGGTTATTCTTCTGAGGCTTTGGGCCTTGTTGCAAGTTGGGCTTCACATCACACAGAGGCTAAGTTTAATCTAAGGGCTGGAATAAAACATAGGGAATTAAATAGAAATAAGAGAGATGAAAACAAGATAAAATGGAATTGGACTAAATTTAAAATCTAACTTTGTTTTTCTTAATCCCAAAAATAATATTTCTCATCATAAAATTAAATGATGAGTTTTAGTAAATATTTCTAAGAGAGATAAATCTATCTAAATAAATAGAGTTTTTTACATAAATTCAAATGATGAATCTTAATATATATTTATAAGGAAATAAAATCATATAATTTAATGAGTTTCTAAAAACTCTATTTAAATAACACTAAAAATACCCCATTTAAATAGTTTTGGTCCTTTTAAAATATTTAGAAATTTTCGGCGAGACTCATGACCAACCCGAGAGGAAAAGGAACGGTTGGTCATATGTTGGGACGGGTGTCTTTGTTGGCTTGGCTTCTTTCATCTTGAACCGGGCAAGAAGATCTAAGGTGTACTTAGATTGAGATAGCACAATGCCATTGGACAAAGGTTGAGCATGAATGCTAAGGAAAGAGTTGATGGGAAAAAGATCTTTCGTAGCAAAGCTACTCTTGAGACAAGTGATCAAGTTGGTCATGAAAGAGATATTGTTCCATGTGAGGATGCTATCATAGACATAGATCAAAAGAAACATGTGAACATTAGACTGATGAAAAAAGAAAAGGGAGTAATCCACTTTGGACTCATGGAAGCCGAGAGCAAGGAGTGTGGTAGCAAGCTCATTGAACTAGGCTCGACGGGCCTGTTTAAGGCCATATATGGATTTTTGAAACTTGCAAACATGGTTGGGACATGTATACCTCCTCTTCATGAATGCCATGTAGGGGTGAGAATATGTGACACGACTTGTTAACCCAATACAAACGCAACACGATAAAAGCAGGTTAGGGTTTAGGCTTAAAGGATTCGAGTCAAAACGGGTTGACCCATTAAGACACTAATGGGTCAACCTATTATGACCCGTTAAGGAAATAAAATTTACCTTTATGCCCTTAGTCTTAAGACTCACAAAACCCTAACTCTAACACTTCTAACCCATGTCGCCCCCCCTCCAGTTCTAACTTCTCTTCACTTCCTTTCCTAAGTCCCAACTGCTAACCCACGCCGCACCCCCTTCAGTTCTCTTCACGGTGACTCGCTGCCCCTCTTGGCCTCAACTTCAACCCACTAACTCACGCCACCTGTCCCTCTTGGCCTCGCCCACGGCGCCATGCAGAGTCACGAGACTCACGACTCACGGATCACCTCGCCCACTCAGAGTCATAGATCTTCAAACTTACTCTGTCGCCCACGCAGAGTCACGGACTCACGCCGCGTCTCCCACTGTAAGTCAATCCGGGATTTTTCAATACATTTACAGATTTAGCTATTGTTTGGTTGCCGAGAAAAAAGAAAAAAAAAAGATGGGAATTTCCTTAGCATTTAAGCGTTGGTCTAGGGGGAATTTCCTTGTGTCTCCAACAACTGTGTGATGCCGATTCGAAACAACTGTAAACGTTGTTAGCATTTACGGATTTAAAATGCTTATTCATCCATTACTCCTTATATTTGGTCACGCAACGCACAAAATATTGAAATATGGTAAAATGGCATCATCCATCGTTTTGTAGACTCGCAACAAGTTAACATCCATGCCTGAAGAGTGTAAAGAATCTTGCTGGTCTAAAGTCTTTGTAGACTCGCAACAGTTACTTCAATGTCTTGCTGGTCTAAGTCTTTTCAGGATATGTATAATGATTACAAATTTACAACCCAATATAGTCACAGAATACAAAAACACCTACTTACAAATAAATTATGGGAAAAAAAGAGTAGAAAATTACTAAATGTTGGTCCTACTTTTGAATGAAGAATAGCATTGCTCATATGAGAATAATTAACCTTAAGTTGGGTCATAAAAAGATCACTTTCAGATTAAAAGGGTAGAACAGAAGGAGTATAAATACAATTTGTTTAGGTCTTGACTTTTACATGCATACAAATTATATATATAAATATATAATCTTCGATCATCCTTGATTTAAATTTGTTCTTGTTGTTTGTTGTCAGATGAGTTCAGCAACAGGTGATATAAAGCTTTATTGATGTCTTTTTTGTAATAGAAACACAAGAAGTTAAATTGGACGAGTTAACCGAAGATGTAATGGAGTTGGAGAACAACAAGGGCAAGGAGGACGCTTCACTTCTTTCTTCAAGTTCTAAATTTGTTTAGATTTGTATTTTTATCATATTTGGGATTGTAACATTAATATATCTACCATGTGTGTTTTGTTTATTATATTTGGGATGTAATTTTAATCATGAATATTTACAATGTGTGTGGATCATATTTGTTTGGATTGTAATTTTAGACTTGTAGTTATTTTTTAATAGATATTATTTATATTTAAATATTTATATAAAATAAATCAGGTCAAACGAGTCGTATCGTGTCGTGTCGTGTCTATTCAACCCATTAATGTAAACGGGTTGAAACAGGTCATATCGTATCATGTCGTATCGTGTCAATTTATTTTGTATTCACCAATGGGTCGTGTCGTGTCGTGTCAACCCGTTATTTTATCGTGTCGTATTAGGGTTTGAGATTTTGACATGAAATCTTTAACGGGTTGTGTTCATGTTGACCCATTAAGTGTAATGTACATACCTTGACACGATACGAACACGACTCGTTAACATGATTTGACACCCCAAACGCCATGAAGGAAAGCATTAGAGACATCAAGTTGTCTTAAATGCCATTTGAAATGTATAGCAATGGCCAATATGGTTCTGATGGTGGAAGCTTTGACTATTGGACTGAATGTTTCAGTGTAGTCTATTCTATCTTTTTGTTCATACCCCTTGTCTACAAGTCTTGCATTGAATCTGTCAAGGGACCCGTCAGCTTTTTGCTTGATTTTGAACACCCACTTGTTGTGGATCATGTTCTTGTGAGAGGATCTTAGGCACAAAGTCCAAGTATACCTGGTCTAGAGAGCATCAAACTCTTCTTTCATGGCTCGAGTCCTTTAGGGAGATTTGATGGCCTCTGAGAAAAGGGAGGGTGTAGAGGCTATGGAGTGCAGGGCCGAGATGCTTAGTGGTTGAATAAAGCTTGTAGTCGGAGAAATTTTTGGGTCTACGAGAGCCATCCATAGACCTAGTGCTCATTTGATGTCTAGTGGCTACTGCATGGTCAGGAGAAGGTGCAGTAGAGGTTGTTGGTTCCTCTGCTATGGTGGCTATTATGGTTGGTTTTGGGTTGGAAGTGGGAGAGAAATTGTCTTGGGGTGGTGGAGAGTTGGGTGCAACAGGTGAAAGGCTAATGTTGAGTGAAGTATCAGGGCCTTGTGCGATTGAAGGGTGGTGTAAAGGTGAGCTGACAACAAGTGTTTGTGAAGTACTAACCTGTAGAGGAGACGGATCTCTTGTAGAGGACACTGAAAGAGATGAATCCCAATCTTGAGCAGGGAATGAATGCTCATAAAAAATTACATTTTGACTGATGATAATTTTTCCAAACATTGGATCAAGGTGCCTATAACCTTGGTAATTGGAACAATAACCTAAGAAGATGCATTTATTAGACCTGTACATGAGTTTGTGAGTGTTATAGGGCTTAAGAAGAGGGTAGCAAGTACAACCAAAGACTTTTAGTGAAGAGTAGCCAGAAGCCTTGTAAAGTAGTTTGAAGTAGGGACATATATTATCCAATATTGGACTGAGAAGTCGATTTATAAGATATATAAAGGTGTTAAAGGCATCAACCCACTAGGTGTTCGGAAGTTTAGATTGTGCTAGGAGAGCAAGTCTCATTTCTACTATATGTTTGTGTTTTCCCCCAACAAGCCCATTTTGTTGAGTAGTGTATGGGCAAGAAATGCGATGAGTTATGCCATTGGAAGTAAAGAAGCTTTTGAACTGAGTAATTCACTTCCACCATCTGATTGAAAAGCTTTGATTTTCTCGGACAACATGTTTTCAACTAGGCACTTGAACTTGACAAAACACTCGAAAATTTCATATTAGGTTCTAAAAGGATAAACCCAAGTGAATATTAATGAACACTACATAGTATTTGAAACCAGTAGTAGAAATAATAGGAGAAGTCCATAACTCAAAATGTATTATTTCCAAAGGCTCCATGGTCATTATTAGAAACTAAAAATGGGAGAGTTTTGACCATTGACAATTGACAAGCCTCACACATTGCTACATGCTTAGAAGACTCAATAACAGGAAGGTGTGTATATTTTTTCAGCTGCTCTAATATTGGAGGTGTTGGATGTCCTAACCTACTGTGCTAGACAGTAGCATTGGCTGAGACTCCAAGAAAAGCAGCAAATTTTTTGGCTTTATTGGCTGACTTGGAAAGAAAAATAAGGTAGAGTCCACTTCTACTTTGTCCTTGCATAAGAATCCATCCTGTGAAGTTGTCTTTCACATAGAAAATGAGTGTTAGTTAGCTTAAATAAGCAACTAATATTAGCACAAAACTTTTGAATTGAAAGTAAATTGGCTGCTGCATTTGGACAATGAAAAATACAATTAAGTTTAAAAGGTTTGTGAGAGTGAAAGAAGGTTGAGGAACTAGTGGTTAGAATTGATAAACCTGAACCATTTCACATAGCTACTTCTTCATCACCCTTGAAAGCTCTTGGAAGGTGAGATTCTCCAAGACAGCAGTGACATGATTATTGGCTCCACTGATAGCAAACCAGGGTGTTTCATCAAAGCAACAATAGCTGTGTTGGTTCTTGCACCTATTGTTGCCAACTAAGAGGGAGGATGCCTTCCTTGATAGGAGAAGTTCATCCTCTGGTAGCAGTATAAGGCTTGGTGACCTGTTTTTCCACAGATCTGGCAAGGTGCTTTGTGAAGATTGGACTGATTTGATTCACCTTTGGATGAGTTCCTTATCCCTCTGCTTTCTTGGGTTGGTAGTTGTTCCTTTGTTGTCCAAGGTTCTTCCCTCTATAATTGGAGGACTTAGGCTTTTGAGAATGAAGTGAAAAGTTGCATGACTTAGAGGATTGTTGTTGGTGTTGGTTTCCAAGAAGAATCTCATGGTTCAACAACTTAGCTTGGAAGTCTTCAAAGGACATTGTAGAGTCTCTGGTAGCAAAATGGAAAAAGGTGATGAAAGCTGAGTAAGTTGGGTTGAGACCTCCCAAGATGTAGGAGATGAGGTCATCATCATCCACTGCCTTTCCTACTACTTTGATTTGGTCAGCTAAGATCTTGGCATGACCAAGATATTGAGTACAAGTCTAAGATCGGTAACTCAAGGATTGAAGTTGTCGCTTCAAGTAGGCCACTCTAGACTTGGATTGTGAGGCAAATTGAGTTGCCAATGAAGTCCACACTTGCTTGGAGGTATGTAAACCATAGGCAGATGACAAAAAATTGTTGGACAAGGTGGTGTTGAACTAGCTGAGAAGGTATTGGTCCTTCTTCGACCATAGTAAGAAATTGGGGTCTACTTCTGTGGACACATTCCCTGAATCATCAGGGAGGAATTTTGGTGGGCATTGCCTAGTGCCATCAACTATGCCCATAAGATCATGGCTGCACAACACAGGCAAAAATTGTGATACCTAGTTGAGATAGTTATTGTTAACTAGTTTGATGGAAATAAATTGAGTAATGCTAGGCAAGGAAAAAAATGAGGAAGAGGAAGATGAGTGAGTAGAGGAAGACATAGTAATAGTTTGGATCAAAGGACCAAATAAGTGTTCACCCCTGAGGGACTCTAATACCATGCAAAAACAAAGGAAGAAATTGATATATATTGAGCTCAACAATCTTAGAGTACAACCTCATTGAGTATATATACATGTTACATATGAACTAGCATTTAAGGTATGCCCATGATTAAAGGGATTACAATGGAAAGTATTCAAATAGTCAATCCTCAAGAGAGTCAATGATGTGATTGTAGTGGATGACAATATAAGAATAATATCCTTTGGATTGGTCTGACTTTCCTTATGTGCAAACATTCTAGTTGTGAGGTCACTTTCCAGCTGTGTATGATCTTTATCACCAGATGCCATGGCATCAATCAAGCCTTCATTCATGCTAGAATCTGTTTGATAGACCTCTAACAGCTAGTACTGCACTATAAAACCTTAAATCATTTTTTCATGTCTTGCCCCATAAATAAGATTGAGGAATACATATTTTAGAAATCAAAATAACGACATCATGCTCTGAACTATATAGCATCTTTGACAGTTTAGCACTCTTTCAGCAGACAAACTGTAATAAGAACCCACTTTTAGTGTCGTAATGAAACCTCAAAGGGTTTCAAGCCATCGTCTTCAAGTGGGTTGGATGACTGCCTTCTTGTTACCAAAACACATAGTCGCATTCCTCTCTCTTTCTTATATTAAGGAAGCTTTCTACAAGTTCTCCTGAGGGCTCGTTACCTTTCAAATACTTTCTTTTTGTCTAGCATCTACTCAGCTAAGGTCTTCAAAAAACATGTACCCAACTCATAATGGTTACTAGACAAGGGTGGGATTGGCTACATCCTCATTATCGGGAAACCTACAAAAGTCAGAATGGGAAGAGGAAAAGGAAATCCTACATGTTGGATTGCTCGTGTGTCCATGGGACAAATGCCATTTGAAATGGATGGTGTGAGTTTGTCAAATGTTCGACAAGCAACCACATTAGTGGCGTATAAACCAAGTTCGTCAACCAAGTTTGTTCAATGATTATAACCTAATTGGTTAGTGGGGAAAAACTGGGCCGGGATTCAAAAGTGGAAAGACACTAAAGAGGATAGGGATATACTCCTTGATTTTTGTAATGGTCAAAATTGTACGATGAACTTTTTTGTTCCAGGCTATGACCCCGCTATGTAACGGTATTTATCCACCAATTGCCGTAAGGAATGACGTCATAGCTCTTGCAAAAGTAATAACAACCAAAGCCGTAGGTGGGTCAATCCAACTTAGTGAGCTCGAATGCGTGACCAAGTCGAGCCACTGCTTATGGCCTTCTGTATTATGGGGACCTTGCCCCACTCTCTAAACCTATGGATGGCTCTATGCTCCAGCATCAGTTTCTCACAAGCAAGACCTATAGAATGAGCTCAAATTCATCCATATTGTTTCCAACCTACCTTGGTGCATTAGAGAAAACTCAAATGAATGTCTTGTGCTGATTGTGATTAGTGCATAGGGGTTCTTTCCGGCCAAAAATAAGAGAAGAGGTATTGAAGATTTCGCGGATCACGTTGTTGATTATGATTTGATTGACCTCCCACTAGTTATTCTCCATTAAAAAGAGTTTTAAAACGAAATTGGTGACAGGCTTACCCAAGTTTTGTTTTCTTTCTTTCTTTTTCTTTTGAACAGTAGAAGAAATTGTGTTTTTAGTATTATAAATGATATAAAATCATTCGATTTAATGATTCATGGGGTAAATTGTAACAAAGATTGCTTTTGGGTGAATTATCACATGCCACGGAGCCGAGTAGTAAGCATTGACTTCAATGACTTGGGGGAATTTTTTTTTGGATCATCTAAATAATTATGAACATGTATACCAAGATCAGTAATCTCTTTAGAGGTGAAACTTAAACCCCTCAATTGACGAGGGGATCAAATTGAGCACTGAACCAACCTCCCGCGGGGGAGGAACGGGACACTGAACCAACCTCCCGTGGGGGAGGAACGGGACATCTCGGCCAACATCGATACCAACCTCTCTCAATAAGTTAAATTTGGTTTGATCAATTTTTGCAAGTAAAATCAACATAGACCCAATTGGATCCAAACTCGCTAAAGATATAAATATACCAAAGAAGAAGTAAGAATAATATATAAATCATAACAAACCCAAATAAAGAAATATGTTTATTAGGTAAGAAATTATAAAATTAAAACTTGTCCCAAACGTTTAAAATGAAAGAAAGAGTCATAATTCGTGTTCAGGACCTTTACTTTAGGCTTGATTTGGATAGCAAGATACTCACATCTCATCCCATCCAAATTTCAATCACATCTCAATATCCAAACAATACCATAAATATAAATATTTTTCAATTTCTAATCGAGTTTTGCTAGGACCATCGAGAGTGGCCCCCATGATTTCTACCGAGAAGTGCAAAATGTATTTTTTTTTTTAATTTTGTGATTTTTTCAAGCATTTTTTAAATCCCTTTAAACATTTAAAAAAAAGTCACAAACTCATTTAAAAAGACTTTCTTAACAATTAAGTAAAAAAAATTAAAAAATAAATAAATGGGAATTGGTAGCTTTTGTTGGGATGCGTTCTTAGAGCACTCTCAATGGTTTATGTATCTTATCCTTTAAAATACATCATCAAAATCTACTTTTTCTATTTTATATACTAACTTTTATAATATACCATACATCAGTTTATCTATTTTTTCTTTATATTACATTATTTAATAGTTTATTGGAAAAAAAAGTACAATGAGAGAGATTATTGTGAGAGATAAAGTACATGAAAAGAGAATAAATAAATAAAATATTTTTACATTTGTGAATAGTTCATGCTAAATGTAGCTAAACACTGTAACAAAATGTAAAATAGATTTGAAAATAAATGATCCATTGGAGGCACTGTAACAAATCATTTCACTACTATTCACAAACCATTTAACTATTATGCACATATTATCTCATTTCATCTCATCTCACTATCCAAACGAGCTTGCTTAGTTTGGATAGCAAAATCATCTCAACTCAACTAATCTCATCTTAATATCCAAACACTACAAGTATAAGCATTTTTTAATTTCAAATGTTCAACTTTTTTATTTAATCATTATCTAATTATTAGAATTTCTCTAAACTTTTAAATAAAATATAAAAAACAGTTTAACTTTTTCAAATTAAAAATAAAATAAAAAAATATTATAATAATATTTTTATTCAATTTTTCTCTCTTTTTATTTTTATTTTTATAAGACATTTTTCAAAACTCTATAAAATATATAAATTCAAATTATTTCATTATTATTCACGAACTATTTCATTATTATTAATAAATTATCTCTTTACATTTTTTCTGACTGCAGAACAGAAAATTACAGCAACCAAAAATTTTCAAACTTTTGGCGCCGAAGGGCCAAAACTCAAAAGCGTTTTCTTCTTAGTACGCGAAAGGGACCAAGTTCTTCCGTGCTACACCAACGAAAAAGAAAAGCGAAGAAACCAACGTATTTCTACACTATCGAAGGCATAGAGAAATGAATCCAAAGCCCACGACTTCAATTAGGGCTTTGGGGCAGCGCTCCATCGCTTCGTCATTCCCCGCTCGCTCTTCTGGTTTGTACTCTGGGTAAAAACCTAATTTCCTTTTCTTGATTAAACCATTTGATTAATTTATTGTTTGTGAGGGTTTTCACTTGTTTATCCATCATATTAGTTCTACTGATTCTAAAGAAGACAATCGGGACGAAGCTTCAAAGAAGAGCCGCCGCACGTCGCTCGCGGACTTCCTCGACAGGAAGCTGCTCACTACTTCTGTGCTGCCCAGAACTGTTCAGGTATTTTATCCCCTTTGGCTAATGAGAAAATGCAGGAGAAAATAAAAGAAAGCGAGATTCTGGGTCTCTTCATCTTGTGGGATTCTTTTAGGTGTTTTTTCTTTTCATTAAATGTGAAGAGCTGAATGAACTCGCGATAGGCCATGTAAATCAGTAGCATAGTTATATTAGGCTGAGTTCATTTTATACTTCAGGAGTCTGTGGATGTATTAACAAATAATAATTAAAATAAGATCCTGAAAGTTTTGTTTCCTTCTGCTATTATGTTTTCCCATATACCAAACAGAATAATGCTTTTTGTTGTTCTTTCTTTCTGTTGGCAATTTTCTTCGTTTTGTGTTGGAAAATAGGGCATAGGGTATGCAGGGGTTTGAATAGAATCTATAAACTTCTGAATTTGATATTTTGCGTTCGTTTTGAATAATACAATTTTTCGAGAAATTGAATAAAACATTATTGTTATTTTATTTTATTTTTTTAGAATTAATTTCATATGGAACTTGGAATATAGGGTTTGAAGAGGGGAAGTGTTCTAATTTGTGACAGGGGAAATCAAGACCTTTCTCGTCGCCGCTGGGCCTGAGAAAATCTGGTGGCTCCATCGATGGCCCTTTTGGGGCAAAGAAAGATGGGGAAGCAAAGTCAAACTGCATCATCGACAAAGGGTTATTTGAACAGTTCAAGCATAATGGTGAAGATAAAGGAGATCGTGAAGGTTCCTGTAGTGACGTGGGATGTTGTAAGATAGATGAGGTGCCAGAATCAAGAAAAAGGAGGAATCCATTTCAAGGTTTGTTATCTTATCTTAATTACACAGATCAAGTGCTCATGTTTTAGGATCAGTATGCTACCAGTTAATACTATGTGTTGGTTACTTAGTTCTTTTGTTGGTTTTTGTGAAAGTAAAGAAATATAAACTGACAATTACCTATTGTGTATTTTGTTTGATTTGGTTCTGGTTTCCAATTGATGAAAATAAGTTGAAATAAAAACAGTTTACATCATATAAGTGAAATGATTGTTACATACTCAGGAAAGTGGAGAATGTTGTTGCTTGGGTACTGATAATGGAAAACCCAAATTGGTACATTTTCTGCATTCTATTTTACATGCATTTCTGCTACAAATGGAGCATTAGTTTCTTTGTGCATTATCCAATTTGAAGCAAAGAGTTTGGTAGTTCAATTTATTTAGCTTTGTATATATTAGCCGAATTAGTGTTAAAAATCATCAGCTCCAAAAGGTTAAGTTGTGGTAAAAGGAGCCGACAACGTATGAGATATGAACACTAATTATCTATTTGTAATTAATTTAAATTTAGATGTCAGATTTCTTTGGAAGCCTAAACTTTCTATATTTTTGAAACGGTTCTATTTATTTATAATGCTTAGTTGGCTTACCTAAGTGACAACTGACAAGCCACCCTGTCCAAATAAAGACATCCTGTATAGTGTGCTTTCTGCTGTATTACAATGTTCCTGTGAAATTGTTGGGTTATAATTGGCGTCCACTTAAATTAGGTTGTAATTAGCCTTCCTTTTTTCCACCTTCATCTTTCTCATTCTGTAATATGATATTGTTTGTGTTCAAAGCATGACTTCTGTTGTACATGAATTATTAGGTGGGCATGAGAAACATACTGCTCGAAAGCATTTATTAGCTCTTGGAGATGATCCAGAACCAAAGCGAAAAGCAGAGGAAGAGAGGTTTATTAGCAAGAAGAAATCAAGACCTCTTTACAATCACTGTTAGTATGCAACATCTTTCTCTTTCAAACATTCTGTTAAATTAATTTGCTATTTGAGAACGGAAAAATGAGTGGAGCACTTCTCTCATGGAATTTACATGAAACTTTTTACTTGATTTTTCCTTAATCCTTTATAAGAAGTTTTGGTAATTTTCTTTTTTTTTTTGGCTAGCAGATGCAAATGGTCGTGGCTGGTGGGACTGCAACATGGAAGGTGTTGATAACGAAGAAGTAGGCTTCAATGAAGTATGGGAAGGGGTGGGCTCTACTACATTAGGAGGAATAGAATGGCATTGATTTTGTTATGTGTGAAAAGTATGTTATGCTACTACTAGAGAATGCTCTCTCTCTCTCTTCGTGGCTGTGTCCTGCTCATCATCCCTTCTTATTAAGGCTTCGTTTGGATCATCAACTACTCTCAACTCATCTCAACTCATCATTACAATTTTTTCAAATCCCAACACAAAATATAATAAACAATTCAACTTTTTCAAATCCCAAAATAATAATAATATTAAAAAATAATATTCTAACAATATTTTATCATCTCAACTCAACTCAACTAGGACTGTTCATCTGGGCCGGGTTTTATCCCGGCCCGGTCCGGAACCCGGAAATCCGGATTCCGGTTCCGGTTTTCGGCCCGGATTTGATCCGGGCCGAAAACCGGGTTTGAAAACCCGGACCAACCCGGTCCGGGTACGGGTTTGAAACTCGGGTACCGGGTTTTTAACCCGGTACCCGGATCTTTTTTTTTTATAAAAACCGGTATCAAAACGACGCCGTTTTGATACCGGTTATATTCATCCCCCCCCCCCCCCGGGCGTCTCTCTCGCTCGCTCGCTCGTTCTCTCCTTACGCAGAAACCCTAAGCCCCTTGAGCCCGTGACCCCGTGAGCCGTGACCCCAGCCGTGTCCCCATAACCGTCCGACGCTCGTCGTCGCCGCACCCGGTCGCTGCATCTCGGTCACCGTCGGCCTTTCCTTCTAGGGCATTGTTCACTTGTTTGGGTACTCTCTCTCTCTGTAACTATGATTCTGTGCGTGAGGAATGGATGGGGTAATCACTTGGTTGAGTAGAGTACTGGGTTTGGTTTTAATTGTTAGGGGAATGGCTTTGCTGTTTTATAGTTGGAAACATGATAAACTTCCTTTGTTATGTTTGCTATTTGCTGTGGTTTGATTATTCTGTGGTTTGCTATTTGCTGTGATTTGGAATCCACTCGCCCTTAATCAGATTTTGATATCCAGAACTTTGTGCTCTTTGTTCAATATTCCTGTCTAGGCGCCAAATAAATTGGAACAGATAACAGAGGGAACTTGTGGTTTGGAATTTGACCAGTTCCCTAACAAAATGGAGAGTTTGGTGTTGAGTTCAATTAATATTTGCTTAGCTCCATACTCCTAAGATCTTAGTGAGACTAGATGCGTCCTTGCAAAAATTCAATGTAATTTCTTCTGGAACTTTCTTCCACAACTAAATTTAGATACATTTAGGATATGACTGTCTATATCCCTAGTGCATGAGTTAGTCTCATAAGATATCCAGAAGCTTAATTAATCAACTTGCACCCAGTAAAAGGCTTGGACGTCAACTTGCACCCAGGTTATTGACAACTTGCACCCAGGTTATTGATAGATGCCCAATTATGTTGACAAAATTATGTGCTACTACATAAATGCATTCATACATGGCGAGAACTCTTTTTTTGGGGTAATTATATAACAAAAACCCAACATCTATCACACAATTAATTTTGGGATAACCTGCACTGAAGGAGAATCGTTGGTGTTGGGGATGGGGTGGCACTGGATATGGTAGAAGAAAAAGAAGAGGGTGTGAAATAGTATAATTATTACCTTGTTTGGCAAGTATGAAGGATCACAAACAACTTTTTTGCACCTAGCAGTTTCCCCTTCTGATGTGACACCAACAACTTTGCCTTCCTCATCGAACTCAACCTGTCATCCAAATTAAAACAGAAAATCTAGCCCCTTTATCGTACATACACAATAATTCTCCTCATTTTGCCTTCCTTGCATTTTCTTTTCCTTTCCTTTGTGTATTTTTTGCAATGAACCAAAGAGCTCCTAATTCCCCTTTTCAGAAAGTTTTTTTTTTTTGTTTTTTCATATGCAAGCTAAAACATGCTTGGGATGAGTATGGTGGATTTGGATTGGTTTTTACTGCATAGATACTTCTTAAAAGTATTTCCAATCACAATGGGGGATACACATTTAAATGGAAAATTATTGGATCTGGACATTGTCAAAACTTATATGAAATCTTCTTTTGGCTTTGTTTTTCTGCTGAATAGTTGTTATGAATAGAGAGTTGAGAAAATATGGTAAATTTTCTCAACTTAATGTGTTATCAATTTAACTTAAATGTTACAATCCATTTACAGCAGTGAACTCAACTCCTCGAATGATGAATATATGGTAAATGTGTGGTGAATGAAAGGTACTGAACTTATAAAACAATTCAGTAAGCACTGGGGAATTTGGATTAAGGGAAGTAAAACAAGTCCCATTTCTTGAAACATAGGTCTCTCTCTCTCTCTTTCTCTCTATGTTGCTTGCACACCGATCTAAATACTAGATTGAGCTTAAAAAGAATGAAGAAAGAAAGGCAATATGAAAAAGTTGCTTTTGATGTTTCTGTTATCTGGATTAGGTTTGCAGGGTTGGGCGGTTTATCATTGTTGGTTTCTATACAGTCTGATCAATATGGTTCTCCTTCTACATCACCATCTGACAGTCTCGCTCTTTTTTGTAAATAAAGGCAGAATAGAAAAAGACACAGAAAAATAACCTATTTAACAGTTTTGCTTTGGATGGTTGTAAAAGAAACTGTATATTCTATTCAGTTATTCTTATTTTCTACAGCTGATTTGAATCAGATATACATATAATATACATATAATATATATATATATATATTAATGTTGGGTAACTTTTCTGACTTATATATATACATGATTTCTTAATTCTTTTAATGAAAGTTGGGATTAGTGTTTGATTATATTAGTGTTTGATTATTTATTATATTATGTTTGGTGTTTTTTATTATTCAATAACAAATGGAAGAAGATTCTGTGAGTTGTAATATTGGTACGACCCAAGGGGTTGGTGGTGACTCCTCGTCTATTCCAGTGGATGTGGAGGAGCATGGGAGTCTTCCAACTCATTCATCCACATATACACAACAGACTATCCATTCCATCCCACCTTTACCCAAGAAATCAAAAAAAACACCTAGTAACCAATCGGTGGTTTGGGAACACTTTACTAAAGTGCAACCTATTGACCACGATAACCCAAAAGCTCAGTGCAATTATTGCACTAAGCTATACAGTTGCCACTACAAGAATGGCACTTCATCTATGCTACATCACCTCCAGAATGCGTGTGAAACTTCCCCTCTTAGACTTAAAGGAGTTGGAAAAAGTCAATCTAGTGTTAAGAGGGATGCGGAGGGAAGAGTGTGTAGCCCACAAGGTATAGTGAAGTATGATGCAGAAAAACTTAGGGTGTCAACCGCTAAGTATTTTATTAGGTGTGAATTGCCTTTTAGGCTAGTGGAGCATGAAGGGTTTGTTGAGTTCGTGACTGATTTAGAGTCTCGATTTACTTTGACATCCCGAATTACTTTAAAAAGGGATTGTATTAAATTGTATAACGAAGAGAAGATACAATTAAAGAAATTGTTGGATGGTCAAAGAATTTGTCTTACCACCGATACCTGGACGTCGGTGCAAAATATGAACTACATGTGCATTACCGCACATTTTATTGATTGCAATTGGAGATTGCATAAAAAAATACTTAAGTTTTGCCAAATTCCTGACCATAGGGGCGAAACTATTGGGAGAGTGTTAGACTTGGGATTGCATGAATGGGGTGTTGATAAAATTTTGACCATCACAGTTGACAATGCCTCCTCAAATGATGTTGCTGTTGATTACATGAGGAGAAGAATAAAAGACAATGATTGTACTATATTGGGTGGTGAATTTCTTCACATGCGGTGTGCTGCCCATATATTGAATCTGATTGTTATGGATGGCTTGAAGGATGTTTATGAATTTGTAACAAAGATTAGGGATGCCGTCAGGTATGTGAAATCTTCGCCGTCAAGATTTGCGAAGTTCAAGGTTTGTGCGGCAAAGGAAAAGATCATTGGGAGAATGATTTGCTTGGATGTTCCTACTAGATGGAACTCCACATATTTGATGTTGAGTACCGCTGAAAAACATAAACAAGCATTTGATCAATTTGTTTTTGTGGATGAACATTTTGTGAACCCCACTAGTGATGATTGGAAAAATGCACGGATTTTTGTAGAGTTGCTGAAAACTTTTTATGATGTTACATTGAACATTTCTGGTTCTTTGTATGTGACTGCTAATGTATATTTTGAGCAACTTTGCACAATTGAAGATGTATTAAATGATATGTGCTTGAGTAGTGATATTATCACTTGTACTATGGGCATAAATATGAGAAGTAAGTATGACAAGTATTGGGGTAACACAAATAGGTTCAACTTAATGATATATGTCGCTTTTGTGCTTGATCCACGATACAAAATGATGGCAATGAAGTTTTGGTTGCAAAAGTGCAAAGGGTATGAGTTGGCGGATAAGATAGAGGACAAGGTTAAACTCCTTTTAGGCCGCTTGATCGAGCAGTATAACACATTTCGTGTGGCTAGTGGAGGGAGTTCTAATGTGGCTCAAGGGAGGCCAAACACTACTAGTGGGGGGAGTTCTAATGAGCCAACACTGCCTCCGACTAAATTTCAGATCATGTTCACCAAATTCCTTGAGGAGCAGGGTGTTATGGCCTTTAGATCGGAGTTAGATAAGTATTTGTCTGAGGCGTGTGTAAATAACTCGCTCGGTTTTGTTCTCTTAGATTGGTGGAGAGTTAATGCCGCCAATTATCCTGTCCTTGCTGAGGTAGCACGTGATGTGTTAGCCACCCCCATTTCCACTGTTGCCTCAGAGTCTGCATTCAGTACTGGAGGACGAATATTGGATCCTTTTAGGAGTTCATTGTCTCCAGAAACTGTCGAAGCCCTCATTTGCACCCAAAATTGGTTAAGGACCAAACCTGTCGACATTCGGGAGTTAGAAGAATACGTACAGTCGATGGACCTTGAAGGTAAGTTTGAAACTTGAAATATTTTTTTAATATCTTGGTTTATTATCTATCTAACTCATTTTTTAATATTTTTTTAGATGATCATCTAGCTTCATTTTCAACAGAGGATGTTGTGAGTCTCTCTTCCCATTGATGCTGAAAAAAATTTAGAGTAAGTACTTTTTTTAATTTGTTTAATGTCAGTGGGGAACATGAAACTTGGAGTGAATGGTTTTAAATTGAGAAGGCAATGCTCTGTTCATAAGGCACTAATTTGCTTAAACTTGATTTTAATGCCTCAAGTGTCTGAGTTCTGAAAGGGAAATAAAATATGTTATTTACATATATATAAACTTGCTTAACCTCATGTTCGTGTTAAGCAATACAGTTCAGTCTGTTGCTCAGTCAGTGGAGCAATCTCTGGAGCCATCATCGGGCAAGTCAACATGGGATGATTTTGTTAATTCCTCTCCAGATACTTAGTTCTTTCCTTTTATGAATTTTGTCCTACTGTATCACCTTATTTAGGACACATATATACTTAACATACTGTCAAAGCTTTCCTTGTATATAAAACTTCCTTGTAAATATATTTCTGTAAATGGAACATGTAGAGAAGGGTGTACGTATTGATTGCAACACTCTGTTTTTGCTCAATCTTTCATGGTATCCAAAGCTATAGGCTAACGCCCTTTCCTGCGTACTTGTATACTTCCGCAAAATGTCTTCCTCGTCCATCACTTTTAATCCATCACTTCAATGCATTTTAATGTTTTGGAAGGTTAATGGGTTGGAAAAAAAAAAAAAAAAAAAAAAAAAAAAAAAAAAAAAAAAAACCGGGTTCAACCCGGAATCCGGAATCCGGGTTTTGGAAAACCCGGGTTCCGGCCCGGGTCTGACCCGGCCCAATCCGGCCCGGGTTCCGGCCCGGGTTCAAGACCCGGGTCCCGGTCCGGGTACACCCGGGTTCCCGGGTTGGAACCCGGATGAATACTCTTAAACTCAACTCAACTCACTTCAACATCCAAACTCACCAGACTTAAAAATGAAAAATGAAAATCCCAAAACAACTGAAAGCATTTGATGGATGAATCGAGAAGCTTACAAACTGAATTTTAAGAATGAAAATGAGAGATATTGAAGGTCATTACTTACCCAGATTTTTTATTACAAAAATGAGATTCTCTAATTAATAGATAACTGTTTTTGGAAGTTTAGAGCATGCCTTTAGATATGAATATTCTCTAAAAATGCGAAATACTTGATTTGTTTTATCTGACTTCCCTTGGTAGATCAACGTATGGATATGATACTTGTAATTTTGTAAATGGATATATACAACTGCTCTTTAAGAAAAAGGGTATCCAAATGTTCTCCTAACTCGGTGTTGAAATCCAGCCCCGATTATGATCTACTTGAGTTCATTCTGTTCTTTTGTTTTCTTATTAAATTGAAATCATCTCATATTTTTGTCTTTGGTCTCTGTCATTGAGTTATTGAACTGCTCCCGATTACCAAGTGTTCAACTAAAAATCCCAACACTTTTCGGAACAGGTCATGCAAATGCTATGTCACCATTGTCAGACATACGGCTAAAAGAAAAAAAAAAAAAAAATCTATCCTTGGACTATAGTAACTAATTAATGTCATAATAAATTAAGTTTAACCGTGCATGATATTTAATTCATTATACGCATGCTCTGCAAGTATTCTGCATGCATGGATTATTGTTATTAATGCTAATGATGCACAACATCAATTCGGATGAATGGCTCGTGCATGTATTGCTGTCCATGATTATCCTATATAAATTCCACTGGAATTTTGAAGGATGATTATAGAGCTAGCTAGCTCGAATAGGAGGTTTGAGTTCGCTTTGAAGTTCATTTTATCTCACGTACATGTAAGTTTTCACCATCGCTAGTACTACTCTTTCTACGTACCACCTTTCTTTGTATTCATTTGTTCTTAACGTGTTTTCATAGTCTCGACTAATGTACGTAAGTTTCGTCATCGAGCTGCTTTTCTAAGTTTTTTTGTTTTGTTTTTGTTTTTGTTTTATGTATTAGTGCAGATAGAAGAATTAATCACTTGCTAGCTTGTGGATTACAAAATGGAAAAAGATAAGAAAATTGCAATAGGACTTGCATTCCTAGCAAGCGTGATTTTGGTTGGTGCTGGGATTTTGACATGGGTGCTTTTGGAGTCAGGAAAGGATAACTTGGGATATTCTGGTGATGAAAAGAAACCCCACCTCACCACTGGATTGATCATGCTCACTGTCTTTTTGGTCCTCCTCATCTCCTTTTTCCTGTGCATGGCCTTCAGAAAATGCTGCCAAATATTCAAGCCCAACGCAGATAATTCTGAAAATGTCAATTGATCTAATAAAAGTGATCGATTTTTTTTTTTTTACTTAATAATTAAGGAAGTGACTATTAGTGAATTGGTATTTTGTTTTAAATGTTTAAATATGTATAAAAAATGATTAAAAAAAATAAAATAAAATAAAAGTGCATTTGCTCTTATCGATCAACTTCCGCGGTTAAATTATCGATCCTATTAGCATGGTCCATATATATATACACTCACACTAGTAGTGGCGCGACTGGTTGGAAGGAAAAAAAAAAATTTGCAAAAATATAAAAGCCCTCTATAGAAGAAAATAACAATACAAATTGATTAAGAAATGTCTTCATTAACACAACACAAATGTATTAGTGTTAAAACCATAATAGCTAATTAGAACATAGAAAATTTTGTACATAATTATTTTAAGTCTATCAGTATATATCAAATATGAAATACTTATGTGTTCACCATACAGTAAACACAGTATAACTCTCTACATGTGACACGAAATTGCATCTCATTGAGTTACCTGTTAGTTCACAATCAATAAGAAAATTCGAAGAGTATGGAAGACAAATCAGTAAATTGTTTAACATATAGGAACACAAAACCCAATATTAGTAGGCAACTATCCAAATTCCCTAAAATGAATACCAATGCATGGATGGATAAAATGCATGAACAGATAGTAATGATAGGGTAAAGATGCACGATAATTACATTTTATTCATAAAGTACTAAGTCAAGCACAAATAAGTTAAAAAGGACCATATTCTTATACAAGTTTAGCAAAAAAAGTAATCCATAGAAAGAAATTACAGTTTTGAAAGGAGTATGTGTCAAAGATTAAAATATGCTACACATTTAATCATTTCACGAAATTTCCTAAATTTCAAACTTTAACCTCAAATTTCCAACCAAACATCAGACTCAATAAATATCGAAAAAATGTGGGCATCTGCCCCACACGGGGCACATTCCGTGTAAAAAAAAAGTGATGTGCAATGTGTGCTGGTGTGGGGCAGATGCCCAGAATTACTCATAAATATCACTAATTCTTGTGCCATTAAAGTTTTCAGATCGATAAACTCTACAGCCTACACCACAATGCGAAGTGATTTGGTTCTACAAGGTTAAGTTAGAAACCTGATGTGCCATGTCCTCTCAGGTGTGACTAATAAAAGTCTAAAACATTTCTGAATTTTTAAAGAGGGTCATTGCTATATATCTGGCAAGGTTTAATTGCATCTTTCCAGCTCTCAAGCCAGATGCATTTACCATTTCCCCAAACTTGGATCTATATTTGTCTGCTGGCACCAATTGTACATTTGGAAGTTGTATTCACAACCCCATATAGCTAGAACCCAGGAACTTAACAAAGCATCTGCATAGCAAGAACGTCGGATGGTCAAATTCATGTGCTATCTTCTAATTACTGAACCAATGAACTGTGATATGAACTGCGCCCTTGAAATTAGTGGAAATAAATGAATCAATTAATGTCTTTTCTAAGCAAATTAGCATAGAAGAAATCTCTAGCAGTTGCCTCTCAACCAATTCAATCAGTAAACTTTAATAAAAAAAAAATTCAAGCCAACAACTAGTTTCAGGTTGGACTGTAAAAAGTGCCAGGTTCAAGATCGACCCAAGCCCAAAAGTCTAATTTTTTTATTATGGCCAGGTCAGAAAGTCACAGTAGCAATAATGTCAATAACGATATTTATATAAATTAATATTTCTATCAATCATTATTCCACTACTCCACACCCCACACCCTATTAAATAAAAAACTATCAGGCGTTGGATATGGGATGAATAGTGACTGATATATAACAAAATCTTATTTATATAGCAACAATAGTAACACTAGTAAGGACAAGAGGACAATATATGACCAACACCTACGGAATGATGGCACTAGGGCTTTAAACGAGCCGAGCTCGAGCAAGCATGGGGTGTGCGAGCTCGGCTCGTTCACTACTCGAGTCGAGTTTGGGCTCGGCTTGTTTGTCAGCTGGGCCTATGAGAACGTCTGAGCTCGGCTCGTGTATAAGGGAAATGAGCTCAAGCTTGGCTCGTGCTCGGTTCTGTTAACTAGCCGAGCCCAAGCTCGACTCGAGCTCAGCTCGCTAATGCAAAATTTTATTGACTAAAATTAATAATATAAAATTAAAATAAATGCATCAGTAAAATAATAAATTAAATACAAATTTACATCTTAAAGCCTTCAAGAGTATTATGGCTATGGACCTATGGTACATTAAATGACATTTTACATCGTAATGGAACAAGTGAATCAAAAAATACTTTACAACAATAAATTATGAAATAAGATACATTAAACTTCAAAACAAAAAATGGGCTGTAAAATGACTAAATTCCTCGGTCTTCATGAATGGAGTCAAAAATCTTGACATTGTTGCCCTGCATACACTAATACACTAAAAAATTTTAAACATATTTGTAATCCCTTACTCAAGTACTGTTAACTTAGTAATATTGTCAATGAATGTTTAATAGAAAATTCAAAACTTAATTTGCCTAAAAAATCAATGTCATATCTCTAACACAGTTACACAATACAATTATACAAGCAAGCTAATAAATAAATATGTGCATTAGGGATTCAGACAAGCTTTGAAATCTGAAATCACCATGACAGAGTCACAGAAGTCAACAACATTGTTCAAAATCGATAGAAATATGTGCATCAGGGATTCAGCCAAGTTACCAACTGCAGTTACCAAATGCAGTTACCATAGAACAGATCCAAAATAGTGACCCAGCAATAGGCTATATGCATGACTCATATCAGCCATACAACAAACTGTGAGGTAGACAAGTTGACAACTTCAATAGGCATAGACTAATACAACAGACATTTACCAGCCATAAGAACAATCAAAGTTACAAGTTCAGTAACAAGTTCACAACAAGTTACCAAAGTTCAACAAAATCAGTCAGACAACTGCAGACTGCAGTTACCAAACTTCAACAAAATCACAATAACAGGAAGTTACCAAACTTCTACAAAATCGGAGTTCACCATGACAGAAGTCAGCAAGTTCCCAAACTTGAGAAAAATCACCATGACAACTTGCACACACTGATACAGTAAAAAAACATTAATATCATTTTTATTCTCTTGCATCATTACTCAAGTACTTTTAACTTAGTAATATTGTCAATGGATGTTTGCAATGCTAAATTTAATTTGCCATTTGATAAATGGTCAATTATGTTTTATTAATACTCTTAATATCTTGGGTTAAATAAGTTTTAGGTGTTAAAATAAGAGTATTAATAAGATAATATGAATTAATTGGGTTTTGGCATGTGAAATAATATTTTACCTCTAATTAAATATAGATGGGTTTATCCTTTTTTTTGGGCTAGCTAACATTTAAGTAAGCTTATATTTGAATCTTGGCCATTGCAGGTATAAAGCCCATTGGAACTTGTAATCAAAGCCTACTTAGTTGCTAAACCTATGAAGAAATAAAATAGAGGCCACGTCCATGAGTAAAGCCAATGGATAGCATGTCCAAAGTCAATAAAATAAAGCCCATGTGCATAAGTGAAGCCCATGAGGAGAAGGCAACCTGAGAAGAAACCAAATCTCTATCAAACCCGATAGACTAACGCATGTGCAATTATTTTGGGAATATGGGGACCACGAACAGAGGAGAAGATGCAGCAGTTAGGCAAGATGGAAAAGAGGAAACTCGTGACAAGGAGAGAGAAGAAGAAAGAAGATTCCAAGTATAAAAGGAAGGAATTAGTTAGTTTCATATTATTATCTTTTCTTGCATTTTTCTTTCAGCTATTGTTCAGACGAATTTGGAATTTTTTTTCTTAAGTTTTTTTCCATTTCTAGTATTTAGTTAGTTTAGAGGAAGATGATTGGCTAAGTTCTTAAGGCTTGGGTTGCGGTAAAACTTTCTATTATTCTCAATTGTTTGCTGGATTTTCTGTGGTTCGATTGCATATCTCACTTTGTCTGAAATTGAATTCTGAAGAGGGAAGTTTGATGAAATCTTTTGCTCTTGTTCTTACTCTGTTGTTGACACAAGGCACATCAGAACCTTGAATTAATCAAGGATTCCATCAGCTGCGTGTTATAGTAATTTTGGTGGATGCTTAGTGATGATATTTTGTTTTAGGCACTGGCAAAGAAGTTCTAAAACTGCAACCCAGATGTTTGTCAAATTGATTTTGTGAACTTGTCAATTTTAGCTATTGATTAGTAATTCTGTTGAGGCTTGATAAAAACTAAAATACATTT
Source organism: Juglans mandshurica (assembly GCA_022457165.1). NCBI lineage: Eukaryota > Viridiplantae > Streptophyta > Magnoliopsida > Fagales > Juglandaceae > Juglans > Juglans mandshurica. Next base: position 30,780,183 of record CM039619.1, on the reverse strand, counting down.
TAACACCTTTTGAACCATTCCAGTTTTAGAAATCAAATTGTGCATGAGTTAATACATATTTTAGAGCAAAGTCATAGACCCGAGATCCTCCAAGCTCTACCATACATTTCATTGGCAACAAATCATTTACTGTGTACAAATTACTTTTTATCTTTCCAAACTGTTTTCATAACCATAAAAATCCAAAAAGAATTTTACATAGCATTTTTACATCGCCATATTTTTACAATAAGCCTTCACAAATACTTTGAAAATCATTTGTCCCTGTGAAATACGATCCTGGACTTATCCTTAATACAACTTGACACTTCTACACTTGGAAGCATATTTGAGAATATGTCAAGTTTTTGGCGCCATTGCCGGGGACAATTGGTGTCATCAGAGTATTTTTCTGAATGCTGAGAGGGTCTCTATAGAGCTGTGAGCCTCTTCACAACCTGGGTGATATTGTAACACCCAGACCCAATCAAGCTCAATTTATTTATTTATTTTATTTTTCACATGTTAACTTCCCCGCACGCTTTATTTTTTTCGTCCATTTTTTTTCACCCCTAAGTCTTCCTCTCGTCCACGGCATGCATGGTCTTGCACGTCTCTAGTATATTTTTATCCGCTCAATGCACACGCACGACTCTGTTTTTCATCCGCACGCACGTCTCCCTCATATCTCTAGGGTTTTCACCTCACATATATATAGACACACATATATTATCCCATGCTATTAGAAACTACCCAAACACTTGCCGCCACACCACCTTAGATTCGCAAGCCCCAGCCTCCATCCCCTCGGTTTCATGCACCCCATACCAAGAGTCACCCCACGAAAGCCCAACCCTCCATCGTCCGTACTGCCGCCACCAGTGCACCCCCTCATAAGCATCTGATCGACCAACCCATCTCCATCGTGCACCGCCCAGAACTCTCACTGCTCCCATACAAAAATCGACGCAACCGTGCATGCACTGCATCTCCATGGATCACAGCTCTACCTCGTCGTGCGCCACCTCCACTTGACCATCACTGGAGCCCCAACTCCTCTGCCGTACACCACTGCACCATCACCATATTGCCGAGGACACCACCTACATAGTGAACCGAAAAACTCTCCTATTTTAGTCCCCGAAAACAGAGCAACGCATAGCCGGTGCCCTTGTCGTTCAAAGCCACTACACTCGGTGCCAGTGCCTCCACATTGTTACCAGTGGAACAGAGAACTCCGATAGTCACTCCACGCCACTACTATCACGCCGCGTCCCTCTTCTTCTTCCCCGCGTCATCTTCTTCCTCTCTAACCTCTGCAACTCTCTTCTTCTTCCATGGCAGCGACGGCGAGACACTTCTTCAGCTCCTCCTCCTTCACAAAAGACACCAACGATGGACCGAAGACCGTGCCGACGCACGTCGAGACCGATTTGATCGGTTTTCTCTTCCCAAACCCTCGGTTTCGGCCGGTTCAACAAACCCATGGCAGACGTCGGTGGTGTCTCGGTTTTGCGCCGAAACCGACGCCGAACCCATCGGTGTACAGCCCTACTTTCAACTAGTGTTGAGACTTTAGTGCTAAGGGATTGATGGCATCCACATGTTTGTTACTTGATGATGGATATATGCACTACAACAATTTTGTGTTCTTGGGACGATTTTGCTTTGGAACGAAATAAAAATCGTCCCAAAATGCAAGTTTTAAGGACAAAATTCTAATTTCATCCCAAAAAAATTCTGATACATGCTTCCCGTTCGAACGCTGTACTTAGGGACGATAAATTTTGTCCCTAGTGAAATAATCATTTGCGGTTGCTGGAAAAATTGGTGGGTCGTTCACGGGAAAGGTCGTTCACGGGAAAGTAATTTGTCGTTCGAACGTCCATTATAACCGTTCGAACATGTAAATCACCATTTATTTATAAAAGAAAGACATAATGCTTAATTAATTAAACTTAGAAAACATCAAATATTATCCATACCAAAAATAAAACAAAATACAAAATAAAATATATAAAATACTATGTCCTTAACTCTTTGAGGATATCCTTGATTGAATATACTTTTGCCTTTATCTGTGTCAATCAAGTATATATCATCCCCTGAGTCCGAGACACGTGATCAATGGCACCCATGAACTATGTACGTAAGCCTCCGAAGGCAATCTGGATCTCCGTACGCATTATATCAACAATCTGATCAGCAGTAAGAGTGCATGACGCCTCGGGCTGTGTGGATGTCTAATCGGCCGATACTCCATAATTAGTCGGGTGTGCACTTTGGTCTGAGTATCGATTGGCTCTGTAGTAGGAGCACGAAGATGAAGTCTCGAGTGCCCCGTACTCCGTGACAGGGTGGAGGCATTGATTGATCCAATCACTCCCGGATATGCTCAGTAACATCAGGTAAGACCCCAACCGACAATAGGAATCGTGTGATCAGGAGGCCGAACGGCAAAATATCTGTCGTAACGTATGAGACCTCTGATCGCATCCTAGTGAATATATAACACAATAGGTCGATAAACATCATAAAAGCGACACGTATCATAAATCTCGCCCTATCCATACCAACCTCTATCTTGTGTTGCCGAGAGTCAATGTTATGGGCGATAATTAAGTTCAGAATCTTGAAAAAATCTGATAAATGAACTGTTTGATACTCTTCATCTCATCATAAGGAGGAGCATCTGGACCAATAACAAACTGTGTCACCTATGCATCCGAGAGGCCATCCAATCCATCAGGATCAGTGCCCTCGTCCTCAACTGTCTCCTCACCAGGTAGACTCCTTGGGCACTACGTTTGGATATGCAGTCTCCAAACGTGCGATACCGATAAAATCGGCAAGTATGTCTGCCGAGAATGGAAATGAAATATCTCGCATGCTGATAATATATTTATCCTCAGCATCTAGACTGGAGGCGCCAAGCCCTCTATAGAAGTCGGTGACAAGATCAATATATGCCACGAACTAGAGCGCCTCATCCCTGTGGTCCAAAATCGATGACCAACCGCACTACTACAGATGTCAAGGAGCGGCCCTCGAAGAGAAGATCCTGAAAATCGTCGATCTTCACTTGACGCTCCAGTAAAACTTTATGACCTAACAATGTATCGACCGTACTACTAAAAGAACCTAATTCCCCTGGTCTAGCACGCTTTGACCTTGACCCCTTTGAAGACATTTCAACTTGAAATTTAAATAATAAAATTAATAAAATTAGTTACAAAATATAATATACAAAACAATAATAAAATTATATAATTAATGTTTACTCATTTGAACGCTGAAAATAGCATTCGAATAGTTTTGCTTTTGGCTTATAACCGTTCGAACTCTGACAAACCGTTCGAACGGTTTTGTATATAGATAGTCGAACGGTTAAGACACCGTTCCCAAGAAAGTCTTTTGGGTTCTACACGTTCAATCAGCGTAAACTCGTTCGAACGGTGTTGTACACAGGCAGTCGAATGGTTGAGACACCGTTTCCAAGAAAGTCTTTTGGGTTCCAATCATTCGAACGGTATAGAATCGTTCGAACGGTGTTGTAAATAAGCAGTCGAACAGTTGAGACATCGTTCCCAATAAAGTCGTTTCGGTTCTTACCGTTCGAATGTGATGTACACGTTCGAATGGTAACTGGATCGAACTCAGCAATGACTAAGTCGACTCAATAGCCATTGAAATGAAAGGAATCGTTTCTTCAACAAAATAACACACACAAGGCCGAAATGTCCATAGAACCATTTTGGCCTTGTGTTTTGCAGCCCTAGAGTACTAAATCTAAACTTAGAATAATTTTTTTATAACTTCTAAACAATAGTGAAAAATAACAACAAAAGTACAAAAATACGAAATAAAAAAAGTACATCTTTGATAGCGGTATTGTTGATCAACGGTGACGGTAATACGGCGATGAAATGGCGTCATATTGACTATCGTTCGAAGGTTTTTAAAGTTTGAACGGAAATGAGGCCGTTCGCGATGCTGGGTCCCTTTATAGTGCAGTACCGTTCGAACGTGTTAATATGTCATTCAAAGGTACATAATCCAAGGTCGAACGTATATGCACTATATAGTATAATAAATGTTAATAATAGCTATATATTAACTATATATAATACTTATACTATACTAGCTATATAATCATGTTGACTATATATATAGTACTTATTAATATATAGTAATTATATTAACTTATATAGTAATTATATATAAGTATAGTTACTATATATATACTAATAACTTATATAGCAATTATATATAAGTATAGTATAGTTATTATAATTTATAATAGTTATATAGTTAGTACAATACAACTAACTATATAACTATTATAAATTATAATAACTATACTATACTTGTAATAATAACTATATACTATTCCTTATGTTACCTTATAGTATAACTATATTGTAAGTATAGTTATCATAACTAATTTTAGTGTTATCATAACTAGTATAATTATCATAACTTCTAATAATAACTAGTAACTATACTTGGTATTATCATAACTAGTATAGTTATCATAACTTATATATAATAGCTATACTTATACTATACTTATAATGGCTATCATAACTTCTAATAGTAACTATAGTATAATTAACTTATAATAGTAACTATAATAGTAACGGTTTAATAACTATAATAGTTTTTAATAACTATATTTTGTGTTATATTATTATATATATAACTTATACTAATACTATATTTAAATCCACAATTACGTTAGAATGAGATATAACACTGTTAGACGAATGTAACATGATCAGAAGGTAATATACAAAAAGAAGAGAGTTCGAACGCTGCCGCCAAACTTTTGGTTACGGGGAAATTTTGCCGGCAACCAAAAGTTTGGCGCTCATTGACTTTTCACGTTCGAACACCACAATTAACCGTTCTAACGCGTCGGCCAAAATTTTGCACATGGGAAAATTTTGGTGCCCATTGATCTTTCACATTCAAACTTCACAATTATTCGTTCGAACGGTATCCAATGGGTGACAACTTATTCTGCTGTAATAAGTTGTATTTTAATTAGAACGGCATCGTTTCAATGTGTGTAGAACTTATTACAACGACAAAAGTTGCCGTAATAAGTTTTAAAACATACTTAACCCCTTAGCCCACAAACTTCTTTTATTTTCTCATTTCTTCTTCTTCAACCGGTGCCCAAAACACTCATCTTCTCCACAATCCTCTACTTTTCTCTCCATAATCCTTCATTCTATCTACAAAATCTATAAACATTAGCACTATATTAATTGTAAGATCAGTTTTTTTGTTAAATTTCTATATAAATTAACTCATTTTCTTCATTAACTTATAATATTTGTTTAAACACACCATATGGTAGACATGATCATCAATCACATAATTAATTACAGTCGTGGTGTTAGGTATCATGACAAGAACAATATGGTCACAACTATTTTACTATCAATTAATGAGATTATATCACTTTATTTAAAAATATTATTATATTTTAAATTTTAAGATTTTCATCTGGTCTAAGTTTTAAAGTCGGCATAATTGCCTTTCACAACGCCATGCCAATGAAATTTAAGCTGGTATATAGGCGTGTAAATTGAGATCTAGATAATTGGTGATTTTTCCTTGGGAACTTTAATGATCATGTTCATTGACTATCATGCACATATCCATCCATGTCGTTATAATTTTCTACAAAATATTAGTCTGATGTCGACAACATGAAGCCAATGACTGACGGCCACCCGTCAAAGTTTAGTCCACGAATTAGCCCTCGTTTTCAAACATTAGTTCATGACTTTACAAAAGATAGATTAGGGCGATATATGAAGCATGCAAGACAAACAAGTTTGATTGCATTAGATTGATGAGACCACTATTGTCTATTATATTAAGGACTATAGGGGCGACTGGGGACTGGGTAGAGATGATTTTTGCATTCATGAGGTTCTTGACGACGAGATCAAAGTAAGATCATGCGGTTTGTCATATCGACATGGCTTAGTATCTTTGCTCTTCTGTTTTCTCATGTTGTTGTCATGTCGTGGGTTGCTTTTTCTGTCTTTTACCTGGTGGATTGTTTGTAAATAAATTTAATGATATGATTAAATATTCACTACAAGAAAACTGCTTATTTGCGACCAGTTAATTCCAGCGAAATGACTTTTTGCAATTAAAATTGGTCGCGAATAATCTTTTGGTTGCAATAAATTAGTTACAAAAGCCCGATTTTCTTGTAGTGAGATTAGGATTTTCCATAACTTTTCATCTAAATGATTTTTTCCTATAGACAATATTTTTCTAAAGTTATTAGACTGAATGTCTGTTTATCTTAGAATTGTAAAAAATATTTAAATAAAAAAGAATGATAGACTTACTACTTTCTACCATTCATTTATTACTTCATAGTGTATTTGAAATTTTTATTTATTTATTTTATTTTCTTTTAAGTATTTTTTTAATATCATTAATTATTAAGAAAAAATTAAAAAAAAAATTATTTGCAGCCCTGAGTGGTGGACTACATGTGAAGTCTCATTGATGAATGAGGGTAAAAGGAGAAAAACATCATTTTAAAAATGACATTATTGTAATCTTAAATTTTTTTTAAGTATAACTGTATGGGTTTGCATGAGCAATCTCCATTTAAGGACTGTACGTAGACTAACTCTTTAAAAAATATACAACTTCACTAATAGTCAATTCCTTAACTATTAAGAATGAGAAAATAATAATTAAAATTTAAAAAAAAATAAATAGAATAATAAATTATGATGGGTAAGAAGTAGTAAGCTTATTATTATCTCTAAATAAATAATTGTTTGAGATGTTAATAGACTCTAGTTGTCTTCTTCTAATATGCCCAAAAGGAAGGCGGGCGCTGTTAAAAACAACATGTGGCTGTCTTAGGAGGATCAGAGAGCCATCTCCATCACCTATATATTAAAGCATTTTGGTGAGGGTCGACAAAAAAGTCATGCACCAACGGCAACCCATGGTGCTTATATGTCGACAATACATGAAGATAGAAAAATAGCCCATCGATGGAATAGAGATTTGGCATTATAGCCATGGGATGCATGGCCAGTCGGGCAGGTTTGGGACCTTAGATGAGATACAAAATTATCATCTGATCTCATTTCATTTCATCTCATCCCATCTTATTTTCAAACATAATTCAAATACAAAATTTTCAAACTAATCATTACAAGTTTTTCAAACTAATCATTTAACTTTTTCAAACTTTCAAATAAAAAATAAAAAACAATTTCAACTTTTACAAAACTATATTATAAAAAATAAATCCCCAAACAAAAATAATATTATAAAACTATATTATTACAATATTTTAACTTTATAATATTTTTTATTCAATTTTTTCTCTCTCATTTTCCAAAGCTAAAAAAATACTCAACTCAAATTATCTTACTACTATTCACAAACTATCTTATTACTATTCACAAAATTTGCATCTCATCTCACTTTCCAAACAAGTTCCGCTCGAGCCAACTAAGAGCAAGATCGAGTAGGGGTGGGCACCCATTGCCGTTCGACCCCCGCCTGGCTGGGGTGAGGTCTACCCACAAGCCTGGGCTACCGAGCTATGGGACCCAGGCTCGACCCAGACCTATCCAGGGTTTCTCTTGTCTAGCCTGCTTATATATATATATATATATATATATATATATATTTATATTTATATTTAAAAAGTCAGTTTGGAGGAAAATCCCAGAACGATGTCATTTTATTATAGGATTTTCTTATAAAACTCCTTAGCCCTTTCCCTCATCTCACCTTTCTCTCTTTCCTATATCAGTCTCTATGTTTTATGACATCGCCGTCACCCTTAGTCGATATATCTCTCTTTGGTTGGTCTAGGTTGGTGGTTTACTTGTTTTTGTTTGGTTGTTTGGGTTTTTCGATGGCCGTGGGTGGCCAATGGGTGATGGGTGGGGGTGTGTAGATGGTCGTGAGGAGCAATCCGCTCATGACATCCAGACAGGGACACCTGCCCATCGGGGCCCGAGGCCCAACTCACCCCTCCACCCCCCATAACGGAGAGGAGGCGGCGGGATTGGGATGGCCCCATTTGGGGGGTGAGTAGCAACCCTAAGATCAAGTGGGATCAAGGCTACCAAACATATTACAAATGTATATGATATTAATTTCAATCTAATCATCACATGTAATCACATGCACCTTAGTTACTATGGACCTTAGTTGTATTCCTTTATATATTTCGTGTATTTCGTTCATTTGTATAGTCTTCTAGCATTTTTCCTCTATCATGGTATCAGACATAACCTTAACTTAGTAACGGTTCACTATGCCCATCGACGATTCGTCTTCTTCTTCCGCCATTCCACACCATTCTCATGAGGATTATTCGAATCCTTACTTTCTTCAAAGTGATGATCATTATGGAGTCATTCTTGTCTCCTAACCACTAACTAGAGATAATGATCTCACATGGAATCAATCCATGTCTATGTCTCTTCTCACCAAAAACAAACTCTGTTTTGTTGATGGTGCTCTACCGATGCTATCTAAAATAGATCCAATATATCACACATGGATATGATGTAATACAGTTGTTTTGTCATGGTTACAAAACGCTTTGACAAAGGAAATCACTTCTTCTATCATCTACATCGATTCGGCTGAAGAGATGTGGAATGATTTCAAGAAATAGTTTGCCCAAAGCAATCGGCCCCGTATTTTTTAGATCTGGAAAGCTATTGCCTCCTTGACCCAAGAAACATCCTCTGTAAGTTATTATTTCACTAGATTGAAAATTTTTTGGGAAGAGATGGTTCATTTTCTCTTCATGCCTCCGTGTTCATGTGGTGCTGTTAAAAGGATTGTTGAATATCAACAAGAGGATTATGTTCTATAGTTCTCGATGGGACTCAATGAGTCTTATGGTCACTTATGGAGTTAGACCTTACTTTCTGATCTGTTTCTTCCGATAAACAAAGTTTTTTCTCTTATTCTTCAAGAGGAAAAACAATGTGAAATTGTTTCTGACTCTTTACATTACAACAAAGTTGTTGTTATGTTTAGCAACCGTGATTCTAGTAGTCATGATTCTATGAAAGGTTCGGCTGGCCCCAAGAACAACATGCAATCTGCTACTCGCAAAGAATGCCCTTATTGTACACACTGTGGTTTATCGGGTCACACTGCCGATAAATGTTACAAAATCCATGGTTATCCACCTAGATACAAGGCAAAACCTAGAAACCCCACTGCTAATCAAGCCATTGCTGGCCAATCAATTTCATATTCGGTTTCGGTTCCACATTTTCCTTTTTCTCAAGAGCAATGTCACCAGCTCTTTACATTTCTTCAATCTCATTCTAACACATCTTCTTTGAATCAAGCAGATACAGTTTCTTCAACCGCACCATCATCTTCATCTAGACCCGCTCATTCATTTTTGTCTTCATCTTTTTGTATTTTGATTATTTTTTTAAAATTTTTTTTAATATGTTGCATGGCACCACATTGTGATGCCACATCAAGGAGATAAAGTAAGTGATATAAATTAGGGTACATAATAGCATTACTCTATAATTATCTATCCAAAATATTTTTTTCTATTATCTCCATTTGACCTTTCTTTACATTTTAAAAGAAAATCTTAAAACTTGATGGGCTTTGTCACCTCGTCATAGTGAGATATGAGTAATTTAAAGCTAATGGTATAATTTGTAGAATATTCTTAAATTTTAATACCAAACTTTCCAATCATTTAATATTACATCAAGAAATCATGACAAGCTATGGTTAAAAGACGATGAATAAAAAGTCTAATCCATTTTGAAAGATAAATGTGTTAGGTTTACCCATAAATCTTATACAAATAAGTTTATATGCCGATTTTAGATTTATTTTATAATAAAAAAGAAGATATTACAACTTACCAAATTACATAAACTACGTTAATATGTAAACTTAATGGCAAGTATTTGTTTTTATAAAATATAAGCTTGCATTTGGATTTTAAGATAATTTCAGATAAATTGATTTGTAAATAGTAATATTTTGTAGATCTTATTGAGATGCATTTAAATATAAATAATTTAAGATATGCGTTTAAATATATGAAATATGTTGAGATATGTTTAAAGAATTAAAAAAATAATAAATATCATCAATAATTGATTTGACTGATATAAATTTGTGTTCGATTTTAACAACTTTCTCACCGACATCCGTCGGTTTGTACGCATAACACTGGGGTCACGCGTTTAGTATGGAAGCCCAGTGGTGGAATTTACAACTTCATTGCGACCAAATGCGATGTTGAATGCATGGTCGGGGGCCCCTCCAAACACCTACACCAACGTTTTAACAAAAGCATATTGCTAAATGTATACGATATATCAGACTCATTATTTGAAGCCACGCAAACTAGCTAATAAGATAGAATATTGGACATACGCCTACTCGATCGAGAGCTATTTTATTATATGATAACGTTAGAATAATTCCATGCATATGCATAATCTAAAACTATTAATAAATGATTTTCAGAATCACTGGAGTTTTTAAATTTGGAGTGGAGTGGAGTGGAAGAGAAGTAGATATATAAAGAGATTAAATGAGTCAATTTTTTTTAGACATCATTAAATAATAAATAAATATTTTAAAATACAGTTTATGTGAATTTATCTCTCGAGCTCAGATAAAAAAAAATTTAAATCACTAAAAGATTTTCTTACAAATTGGGATAGAAAAAACTTCCTCCAATCCATTTATAAAAATAACATATATCATTTCATCATGTGACAAATATATGGTTTTTTTAAAGTTCAAGTTAACAAAAAAAACCATCATTCATTACTATATATATATATATATATTTTTTTTTTAAATGAATAGAAAGAAATTTTAGATACCGTTTAGATATAAAAATACTCTCAACTTGTCTCATGTCATCTAATTATTATAATATTTTTAAATTTTTATACAAAATATAATAAATAATTTAATTTTTTTAAAATTTTAAAATAATAATAATATTAAAAAATAATATTTTAAAAATATTTTATTTAATTTATCTAAAATCATCTACCCCAATAAGTTGGGTGAGTTTGGATTCCTAACTCATCTCAACTCATTATTATAATTTTTTAAAATTTTAATATAAAATATAATAAACAATTCAATTTTTTTAAATATCAAAATAATAATAATAATAAATAATAATATTCTAACAATATTTTATCAACTCAACTCAACTTAACTCAACTCAACATCCAAACGCACGATTTCTTGCAATGACGCGAAGGGCTGAAAGGAGCTAGACACAGTAGCCTACTTTTATAGAATCTTCAATCTCCCGAGGTGCGTGGATTTGCCCTTTCAATTTGAAGCTTTGGTCCAAAATGGATGGCCGTGGGCGTTGGGAATAATAGTCCACACCATGACCACTTTGCATGTAGTCTAAACTATATAATAACTACAAAAGCACCGCCATCAATTATTTATTTGTACGGCACAATCGTCGACACCCAAACACCACTTTTACTGCTCATCGTCATCATACAAATCTATTTTAATAGTAAATTACAAATTATAAAAATATAAAAAGTAGTGATCCAATGCACAGCCGACCATATTTATATTCGGTAGTCCTACTCTTATGCCTACCCATCAACCCTCCGAATTAAAAATATAATTATAGACTATTGTATAATTATTTTAAAATAAATAAATAAATAAATATAAGATATATATAACTGTACGTAATATTATTTTCAGATTAAAATAATATTAGATTTTTTTAAAAAACAACTTTACGAGATTTGTATACTCTACTGTACACAACATTACTCCCTACTAAAATAATATCATTTTGGTACCTTTTAAAAGTAGTGGCCCAGGAAGAAAGAACAAAGAAAATAAAAATAAACGCTGGTGGATAAACCTCGCGAACTAACTTCTCAAATGTAATGGAAAATACTCTACTCATGGAATGGTTATAGAAAAGTAATTTTATAAATTGATGTAATTTATTAAATTATAAATTTATTTTTATTATAAAATAGATTTAACGGATTAGATAAAATTATATTAATTTATAAAATTATTTTTATGTAATTATTTTATAGATATAGTAGTCCTCACTAAATACATAGAAGACATAAATATTTGAAAATATAATTTTTTATTTTTTTATAAATTATTTTTATTTAATGAAAAATCAAAACATAAAGAAAGTAGCCAATCTTAGTCTGAAATAGACTACCAACCGGAGTACATACATTCAACACCTTTTCAGTTTTCACTCTCTCGCTCTCTCTCGCTCGCTCCCGCTCTTGATCCAGCAGAAACAGACACCGCACAATATTTAGACAGAGAAAGCTATTCTTTTGAGAGAGAGAGAGCAGAGCGTAGCGCCACCTGGCGATCTCGGAGGCGGTGTTCAGACGCTTCAAAGTTACAGGCGGCGGATCCTCCACGCCACGACAGCGCTTTTCGACACTATATGCTCATGTCCTTCCGACCAATCAATTCATAATTACTCGAGACTCCTTTTCATTACTATCAACGTTTTGTTTTGTTTTGTTTTTTCCCTCTCTTCTTAACTTCCTTTTACTCTAAGTCGAATCCCGATATATTCGGTCCTCTTTTGGCGTTTCGGTGGATTGAATTTCGGTGTTTTGGGCTCGGATCGGATCGGATCGAATCGGACGGCTCCAGAGGTTTGAGGATTGTTTAGTGTTTCGGATCGTGTGATCGAGACTGTTGTTCGTATATTTAGGCACAGACAAATGGAGGAATCGCATTTATGATCTTTGTTTCGAAGTCGAAGCAAACTTCCTTGGTTTTCCCTTGTACGCTTTGATCGTTGTTGTTTGGAGCTAAAGGAAGTCGAGTGGTATTTATAATCGCGTTTCTGAGAAGAATTTGTGGGGGGAGTTTAGACGGGTTTTGTCTGAGACTTGAGCTTTATAGTTTTTTGGTACTTTGGTTGGGATTGCGCAAGTTTTTTGAAAAAGATTTGTGTGGTATATATAGTATAGAGGATTAGTCGACATGGTTAGTGGGAATTTGTTCCATTGTAGAAAGAATTCATGGCCGCCCGAGGAGTATATCAGCAGGAACACTCTGCAGTTGGTAAGCTTTTATGTCGCTTGCATTTTTTTTTTTCAAAAATTAATTTCTAATATTCATTGGACTCTATTTGGTTGCTGAGAAACTTTAAGAATGAAAAAAGAAATGGCAGACTTTGAAAACTAGAATTTTCGCTTTATTTACCAGATAGATAGAAATTGAAAAGAAACAATATCCACTTAGAAGGATTGCTGTGCGATTTAAATTGTAGTGATGCACTTCATAAGTGGTACATTGGTTTTGTCAAAACAATTATTGTCCATTACGTGAAAGTTGATTGTTGTAGTTAGGATATCTGGTTTTAATATTTTACGTTGACTAATTTTTCTTTTTCTGTGAGTGTTTTTTATAGTTTGATTTCGATAGTGCTGCCCCTCCGGAACAAGCCTGGAGGAGGAGATTAAATAGCCACGCTAATATTCTCAAAGAATTTAGTGTCACATTTATGGACGCAATAAGGATGGTAAGAGATTGTTCTCTTTCTTATTAGTTCACTGATTGTGGAAACAGACGTGTGCAATATTTAATCTTGTGCATAGCTTATCCTATATTTATATAGATTTTCAATTTCCTTTCCCAGTTATGTCCCACTCACTATTTTTGAATTTTGAATTTCAAGGTTCGACTAGGTATACGATTGTGGTCCTATGTCAGGGAAGAGGCTTCACATGGGAGGGTAATTTCTATTTTTCCTTAATGGAGAGGTCATTCATGTTAGATCTATTTGACCTCCTTAATGTTCAAAGTCCAATGAACGAGTAAAGAAATGTTTTTACATTAGTTTAGACCATTGAAACTTAGCTTCAGAAACCTGAACTGCAACTGGTATTATCTCTGCAGAAAGCACCTATTGATCCTTTCACTCGAGAAAGTTGCAAGCCATCAGCATCTCAAGGGGTTCCGCTTGGAGGGATGGGGTATGTGATGTATCAAAGTATAATGCTTCATTTCTTGTTTGTAATAACGTTTATTAATCATAGAGGATCTACCTCTGTTTATGTCACAGGAGTGGCAGCATATCTAGAGGTTTTAGAGGGGACTTTAGGCAATGGCAAATTGTTCCTGGTATATGCGAACCTTCACCTGTCATGGAAAATCAATTCTCAGTAATGCTCTGACTTAGCCTCATCTACTTGCTATGGGGTTTCTATGTTCAAGATATATATGATCCGTGCGTTTTGACATTTCTGTGTTTTTGACATTTTCAACTTATCTGGTGTTACAAGCCATGGTTTTTTACGTATTTTTTGCATGCCATCTCAGATAAGAATTGCATGCAGTAAACTCTTTATGTGAGCGTATAACTGAAAATAGTTTGGTAGTTCAAAGATCTTAGTCTATTGTGATATCAAGCATATTATGAGTTGAAGTGCTTCCGTAAAAACATTGTCGCTAACTATGAACTGAATCAAATGTGAAACGAGATATTTTCCATTACAAATTTAAATACTGAGAGCTATTATATGTAGATATATGATGAAGCAAAAAAAGTTATGGTATTTATGACAGAAAGATGCTAAGCATGCACCAAAAGATCTTGTTTCTTCATAACCTCTCCCTCTCTCTCTTTGTGCCTCTTCTTTGTGCATATGTGTGATCAGAGGCCTCATACTTCTCTTATTGGTGAAAGTTTACATTTTAAGAGTTTGGTATGCCTTTTAATTATATTCTGAAGCAAAAGAAGAAAAATGAAACGAGATAAGTGAGATAGTTGCTGGATACTGAATACCGTTAGCAGTAAGCATGAGCAACAGCCGCTTAGTCAGTCTTGCACAAGGAACCAAGCAATTATTGTTGGCTTCAAAATGGGATATCACTGCTTCAAAGGAATGTAGGGCAGGCTGAACTCTAAGATCATCTGGAAACTATTCTGCCTTGTCATAAAATTACAAAAAAAATCAGTCATGGGTCTCTTACCACTCTTATTTTCATTGTCATAGATGTAACACGACTGGCGCAGCAATCAGTTAAATAAGTCTATTAGTTATGCAGCCCAAGCCTTAACATGGGAAGCAGAAGGGTGGAGAAACCAGAAATCATCTTACCTTTTTGACGTCAATTATCACCAGACACTTTAGGCAAATTGAATGTGTTAAGGGCCTTCTCATTTGTTCTATTTCCAACAAAGGGCCATGTTAGGCTATTAAACATTACGAGTGTAATGATTTCCCCACCTAGTTAGATAAAGAGAACCTTGATTTATAAAGACTGATATTTGTATGCCCTCTTAGTTGCTGTGGAAGAAGCAAAAGATCCTTGTCCTACTGTGAAGTTGGCATGTGGATTTGGAACCATGAATTTACTTCTGATTCTACTCTGTTCTTTCGCTATTTCAGATTTTTATATCAAGAGATGGTGGGAACAAAAATTTTGCATCCGTTTTGGCTCCAGGCCAACATGAAGGGCTGGGGTAAGAAAAAATCATGAAGTTTTAAACACTTTATCAAAGCAATCATGATTTGAATTTACAGGTTATTGCAATATTTCAGTCCTAATGCTCTTAGTTTGACATGATTTGAATTTACATGCTTATGTACAGATGCTCCTACATAAGTTTTAACTTATTCCCCTAGTATGATCCCATGGATCTTCCTTGTAAGTGATTGTGTGTGTCGCTATAGATATTGACTAGTCAAATGGTTTGGAGATAACCTGACGTAAGACCTGCCAAAACAAAATTATAATTATGCCTTTTGATCATATTGTTAAATTGGGAATCTGTTTGCCCTTTTAGGCATGAAAAGGCAGTCTTGGCACTCTCTCGTTATTAGGAGAGCGATATATATTGTAGATGAATGTTCGATAGTGATCTAAATTAAGTGGGCATTGGCAGATTTCAATAATCAACTATAAGGTCCTTGACTTCTAATGGAGATGCCATTAAGAGTTAATACCTCTACTAGATGGATTCTGAAGATCCTTTTTTTAACTTCATGACTGTGAGTGACTGTTCTCTGGTTATTATTGAGTGAGGGAAGAATCGAAGAAAGAATGTATGAATCCACTCATATTCTCTGATTTAGAGGTTTAAAAGCGGAAATTAGATATGTTACTGATTAGTTTCATGCGCTGACAGGAAATCTGGTGATCAGGGTTTATCGTCGTGGGGCTGGAATTTAAATGGTCAGCATTCCACATACCACGCTTTGTTTCCAAGAGCATGGACAATATATGATGGTAACATTCCACTCCATTGTTTCTATTTGCTGTATGTACAGATATCTTAGGTAATTTCATTTTGCTGCATGAACTACCACTCAATTGTCGCATACAACTCACAACTTCAACCAAATTTTAAAGTTTCAATGGCAATTTTTGCCTCCACTAGAAATTGCTTTAGTTTGGATAGGCATATATATAAAAAGACAAAAATACCTTAAAATTAAAGCTAAGTCTTTCAATTGTGGTGGATGTGCAGTTTCATCTTTTATATGTATTTCTGTCAAAGTTGATGTCTATTTTTGATGGAGGGTGGTAACTGACACTGAAACTTTATTTTAGGGTTTGAGGCATTGAGTAAAAATGTATGTGCGGCACGCCGGGGGGGGGGGGGGGATGGAATATATTTTTCTTGGATTCTTATATTGATTAACACACCTTTCTTGTAGGTGAACCAGACCCAGAACTCAAAATATCTTGTCGACAAATATCACCATTCATGCCACATAATTACAAGGATAGCAGTCTTCCTACTGCTGTTTTTGTTTACACAGTATGTTTATTCAATTTCTCGTCTCAGATTACTGTTTAATGACATGGATCCTAGCTCCATAACCACAAAGATGTTTGGAAGAGCTAAACTCTCTAAATTCTAGCATCTATTTATCTAGGTGGTTGGAGTTTTAGTAATTCAATGATGTATGCTCATACATGTGAAAGAATAGGTGTATCTCACAAGAAATGCATCTCATATGACTGCTGTCGCATGGTTTTATTTGAGTACTGCCCTCAGTCGCATCAAAACAATATGCAGTATTGTCATAGTATGCATTGCTGATTATTTTTTTAATAGGCCATTGCTGGTTTTTTTTTATTAGGCTGTCGCTGGTTTGAAAAAATGCTACAAAATGTCGTATCTTTTTCCATTAATTACATTAATATTTTATCATCCCTATCTATATGCCCGATCCCTTTCCATGTAAATCTTTTGGAATATCTCATTCAATTATTTGTTTGCATTCCTTGTCCTGAAAACAGTGTCCATGCTATTTAGCATGGTTACTGATGTCCTTTTTTAAAAAAGAAAAAGAATGGTTACTGATGTGGAGTAGCTTATTGTGCTGTAATCAAATTTGCTTTTTAATTCAAGTCTGGTTGTCCAGTTTCTCAAGTAAGCAAATATAATGTGTTTTATAATTTAAACTTGAATTTGCCACCAACAATTTGCATCAGCAAGCAAGCCTCTAACTCAAGAAGCATCTTCAAAACTTGAAAGAACAAGATGAAGGTTGAGGTCGCTGGTTCAAGACCAACCGGGTGCCTTTGTAAATTACCAATAAAATAATGTATACTGTTTGCATTAAAGCTCTTGTCATAAAAGTTATGAGTAAATCCTATCACTCATCTTAGCAGACTGTAGATAAAGCCAAAGACATTCTTTTTTATAAGTATAAATTTCATTGAAAAGTGCAAAAGGCGCACTCATGTATACAGGATGTAGACAAGATAGTCACCTATCTAGAATTAGAAAACGATACTAAAAATATGGAGATTAACCCATTAAATTCTATTGAGCTCCTCCATCGTTCGTTCATGGTCCTCAATATTTCTATAAAATCCTGTTACTCATCTCAGCAACCTTTATACAAAGCCAACAACGAGTAGTCTGAGGACCTTTGGGACTCACTGTTTAAGGGACAGTTTAGTGCATTTTCTGATAAGTAATTTTTTGGTGATTTTGATTACTGGTTGAGACTGGTACTTTTTCCTGCTGCAGTTGGTTAACACTGGTCGAGAAAGGGCTAAAGTCAGCCTTCTATTTACGTGGAAGGTAAGATTACTTCTTGTTGCCAGAGTTTCATTACCCTTAATCCAAGCAATTAAAAGGTATAGCATGGTTTCTTGGATATTCAGTCATGGTTTCCTCTTGTGCAGAATTCAATTGGTGGCATCTCGCATCTTTCAGGAGATCATGTTAATGAACCATTTATGTGAGTACATGTGCTAAAAAAAAGTTTATTTCTTTCCTTCATGTTCCCTGCATCTTATTGGTATATATTTTTTACTTTCTTCTCTTTCTTTTGATAGTGGCGAGGATGGAGTCTCTGGCGTACTTCTACATCACAAGCAAGTCATAAAACCTTAATAGCTATATATGACGGTTGGTTTGCATAATTCTCTTGATTATTTCAATGCTTTCATACATTAAGTGAGGGCAAGGTATTTAACAGAAACACCCCCAGTGCTGTGAACGCACAAACACAATGGGAGAGAGAGGAGGTGGGGGACAAGGGGAAGACTATAGCACCCTATTAAGAGAAAAAAAATATGCCTAGTACAAAAAAAAATGAGGTCTGCATCTATGGCCTTTGTAGTAAGTTATTAGGGAAGAAATAGCTGAAATCAGTAGAGTACGAAAAATAAATAGTTATGTTACCAATCTAATTTAGATAGATTCAAATGTTTTAAGGGCATACTAGGAATGAATTAGCAGATAATATAAAAGCATCTGAATAAGCTTTACTCGGCATCTGCCTTTTACCATCTTATTCATGGCAGACACCTGATGAGATTGTGTATTAATATATTAGGCCGCTTTGGTGTTTTGGGCACTCCTTGTTCTGAACAAGTCATAAAATGATCGAAACACTTTAAAATGTTAGCATAATTTTGGAAGTCATCACGACTTCGAGGCCTTGCTCTTGATTCAACCACCTCTAATGCGGTTTTACACCTCAAGCCTGATTTCTCGCGCAGGTTAAGGCACTTGGGACATGGATTTGTTTTGACTCATTGGGGTGTTTTTTGTGGGGAAAAAAATTCAGTCCTAATGAAAATTATTATCCTATATGCGGCAATTTTGGTAGACATTTGGACTTGAATTTTAATGACTCACTTAAAATCAATATCGCAATATCTAGGAAATATGTGAATTAGTTATATTATTTTATCGGTGGTGTTAAAAGATTTGCCTACTCTTGGAAATTTATTTAAATCTAAAAAATAAACCTTTTTATATCTTCAGAGCACTAAGGGTTAGAAAGTCAAGAGTAAGTGAGATAGTTGCCTTCTTATTTTTATTTTTTTTCCTATATGTCATTGTCAGCATGTTGAAACTCCTGCATTGTTTTATACAGGCAATAAAAACCCCCTATCTGTTTGTATGGTTTCTACTTGCTAAATATTTTGGAAGCTTGAAAGCTAAGAGAAATAAAATTATTTGACTAGTGCATATGCATTTTGGAACAATAGAAAACATAAAGCAAGAGATAATCTTTTAGTCTCGGGCAGTAAGTTCCAATTAGAAAGAGTGTGGACCCACCCATGGGTAGCCCAAGTGGTAAGGGTGAACTTGTGTGCATGAGCCCCATGTCACAGGTTCGATTCACTTGGGATCAAACTGCGATTTAAGTGGGTGGTCATGGCGGTGGGTTTCTGTGCTAGTCTCCCTGGGGGTTTAGGTTCCATGGGTGAGTCCTAAGGGCTCTGCCATGGGGTGGTTCCCGTCATAAAAAAATAAAATAAAAAGAGTGTTGAACGTGATGTACACGTAAAATGGATTGGTGATGCCATCTAGGAAGCAGGCATTAGATGGTTCTTTGTAGGTGTGGCAACTTCTCTGGAAAAATACCCTACCTTTGTTTGGGGAATGGTCAAGGAGATTGTTCTGTGGCTCTTTTATTTAGGTGCATATTTCTTGGTGTCTGCATCCTTTTTGTTTTGTTGTCTTTTTCAACCAATGTTGCATTTTGCATAATTTCTATTTTCTGAGTTTATTTGAAACTTTTGTTTCTGCTCATATGCTATATGCTTAAGGAGAAACATTATTATTAGATGGAAGATTTGAAGTTACTGTCATTCACAACTTCGTCTATTTCTTTTTAAATGAACTAGTTAACTCTGCTACTAGATTTCAATTGTTTCTTAGGATTATGCCAATGTTGCAGGACTGCGAAAGGCAATCCTCCTGTTACCTTCGCAATAGCTGCATGTGAAACTCAGAATGTGAACGTGACTGTTCTTCCTTCTTTTGGGCTGTCTGAAGGAAGTTGCATTACTGCAAAGGACATGTGGGATAGAATGGCCAAGGTAATTGTTCATTATTGTTTTTTTTTTTTGGCCAGGGGCTGGGGATGGTATGCGTCTTTGCTTTGCGCCTTCTTTTTTCATAAGGAGTCACTATAGTTTTCTGATCATTTTTTCCATATAGAGCTTGGAATTGAGTACATAGTGGCCATAATTACTTTTGAATTTTTCGGTTACTAAGGTTCTGCGTATGTAGAAGTCACAACTTTGTTACAATTTTTAAGCTTGTGATTGAGTATTGACTCTTAAGGTTCTAATGCTCGAAAGAATTCACTCTAACTCTATTGCCTGTATCTTTAGGATGGTCAGTTTGATCGGGTAAACTTCAGTTCTGGACCAAGCATTCCCTCCTCACCTGGAGAGGCAGTTTGCGCTGCAGTTTCAGCCTCTACATGGGTGGAAGCTCATGGGAAGTGCACCGTCGCATTTGCTCTTGCATGGTCATCTCCAAAAGTAAAATTTTTGAAGGGAAGCTCATACCATAGGTATTATGCTCTCCTTTACCTGGTCTTTATGTACATGTTTGTGTGTTTGGTAAGTTACACTGAACTCTTCTCTTAAATCGGAAATTACCAACATGCCTATGATTGCAGTGGTAATTTAAGAAGTTGCGTTTTGACCTTTTCAAATATTTTGAGTAGAAAGGTTTGGGAAAAGATGTGTACATTGTCAGGCTCATAATAATTAATATAAATTTACAAGTATGTTATAGGTACTTGCTAGTTTAAAATCAAGTGGTGAATTTCTGCACTCCCTTGTGTAATGGTTGGAAATTGTGTCATTGTCTTTTGTGTGACAATTATTTCCTAAGCATATTCATCTTTCTTTTGTTTGATTTTTTTTTCTTTTTCCCTTTTTGGTTGTAGGAGGTACACAAAATTTTATGGCACATCTGAAAGAGCCGCCTTGAACTTGGTGCATGATGCACTAACCAGTATGTATCTTTTGGTTTAGATCTGTTCCATATTCTATTGAAGCCAGGCCCTATTATCAGGCCACCATTTGCTGTGATTAAGTACTAAGCTACTGAAATATTGTAGTTTGCACTTTTTCATTTTTGTTATAAGCTTCCCAAGGGTGATGTATGTTTGAGAATGCTATGCGTCTTATGACATGATATTATCTTGAAATCTTGAACAGATTATAAGCGGTGGGAAGATGAGATAGAGAATTGGCAAAGTCCTGTCCTGAATGATGAAAGGCTTCCAGAATGGTAATACCAGTCAAACTAATATCATTTTCTACCAAAATTTCACTTGGTGTTATAAATTTGTGAAAGGCTTCAGAAGCCCATCAGCAGAAGCCTTTTTAGTCTTGATGTTGGACATTCAAATCTTTCGATGTATAAATTGTGCCAAAATCTTTTATAATTCCAAAAGTTGTCTTGGGTGCCTACAAGGAACCCTTCATGTTTGGTGAGCTCTTGAGCACCCTTGGTATGCTTATTCTCAACAAATACTCCACAACTTCCACATAATGGGTCTCAAAATCACATCAATAGCACTGGGTCTTTATGGCTTGCAAATCTTGTACCAGTGATTTGCTCGAGTAATTGGTGATTTTGACTCTTGCTATTTTTTCTTGATTTCTTTACTCTTTCATGGTAGATACATAATGCTCTGCCCCATATTTGCAGGTACAAGTTCACGTTATTTAATGAGCTGTACTTCCTGGTTGCTGGTGGAACAGTCTGGATTGGTAGTCTTCTATGCTATCTTTTGCATGTTAATATTTTACTAGGAGAATTTGGTTTCCTGAGAACAATGATATTAGCAATGTCTTTGCCTGTGGCTACATGTTTGTCAGAAGTAACAGACCGCTTTAATCTTTTTTAACAGACTCTTCTTCTTCAAACATGAGAAATGATCAGCATCAATTAGTAGACGTGGAAAATACCGATGTCAGAGTAACTGAAGCTAAGCACAGCAGAAAAGACTCGGTTTTTCAGCATACTAAAACTGGTACTGAACTAAAAGACAAAGATGAAGATGTATTTCCAAAGGATTCTTGTGAAGATGCTGCAGTGGTTCCTGTGAAGAAGGGACATTCCAATCACCCTTTGCGGCCCCTCACATTGCTGGAGCCACCAGATGAAAGTGATGATGTTGGAAGGTTCCTATACTTGGAAGGTGTGGAGTACATCATGTGGTGCACATATGACGTACACTTCTATGCTTCATTTGCTCTTCTTGAGCTGTTTCCTAAGATTGAACTCAATATTCAACGTGATTTTGCGAAGGCTGTGTTATCTGAGGATGGAAGAAAAGTAAAGTTTCTGGCAGAGGGGAATGGGGGAATTCGTAAGGTTAGAGGAGCGATTCCTCATGATCTGGGAACACATGATCCGTGGAATGAAATGAATGCATATAATATTCATGATACAAGCAAATGGAAGGATCTGAACCCGAAGTTTGTGCTTCAGGTGTATAGAGACTTCGCTGCAACTGGGGATATGTCATTTGGTGTTGATGTTTGGCCAGCGGTTCGTGCTGCCATGGAATATATGGAACAGTTTGATCGGGACGATGATGGTCTCATTGAGAATGATGGGTTCCCAGATCAAACATACGATGCTTGGACAGTTCACGGCGTGAGTGCTTATTGTGGATGCTTGTGGCTTGCTGCACTCCAAGCTGCAGCTGCGATGGCCGTTGAACTAGGTGACAGAAGTTTTGCTGAAAGGTGCAAAAGCAAATTTTTGAAGGCTAAACCATCATTTGAGGAAAAATTATGGAATGGTTCTTATTTTAACTATGACAGTGGCTCAAGTAGCAACAGTAAATCCATACAAGCAGATCAACTGGCAGGGCAATGGTATACAGCATCCTCAGGCTTGCCTTCACTTTTTGATGATTTCAAAGTCAGAAATTCTCTTCAGAAAATCTTTGATTTCAATGTAATGAAAGTTAAAGGAGGCAGAATGGGTGCTGTAAATGGGATGCATCCCAATGGAAAGGTGGATGAGTCTTGCATGCAATCACGTGAAATATGGACCGGTGTCACCTATGGAGTGGCAGCTACAATGATCTTAGCTGGAATGGAGGAGGAGGCATTTAAAACTGCTGAAGGTATTTTTATTGCAGGCTGGTCAGAAGAAGGATATGGGTAAGTTCCTTGCATGTGCCTTAATCATTTGCACGTGATTTGATGCCTCATTAACTTGATCAAATAATCAAATATGTCAATATTTTCATTTTGATCATATTTGTGGTGTGGGATGACCAACAATGATAACAGAGATTACCTACTGATAACCATGACATATTAAACAGGGTCTAAGATTTCTGAGATTTGTGTTATATTTACTTTAGCTGAACTGGAGATGGAAATTTTCACAAAGCTGCAAATATTATACAATGCCAGCCAAAATCAGCTCTTTGAGCCAAGTTTAGGGCTGTTTTGGTGCTTTCTGAAAATTTGGTCAGGCCTTGGTCCAGATGTAACTCCTCTCTGGTTTATATGAAAACCATACTTATATTGCTTAACAATTGACCATACAATGCCTTTTCCATTTATGTTGAACCTGTACAACTTAAAACAGCCCTTTGTTAGAAGTCCAACCTGGGTAGATTATCCTTGGTTGGAAGTCAGGTGTGTGCTCTGTCCTCCGCCAAACATAATGCAATGTGTACCTGTCAGTATCCCATGTAAGATGCAAAGACCTCACAGTTTGAAACTGCATATGTTAGGGGGCTGTTTTATCTTCTCCGATGGCGATAGGCTCTATATGTATTTAATTTGAGACATCTTCCTTTTCTGTCACTTGCAGATACTGGTTCCAGACTCCGGAGGGATGGACAGTGGACGGGCACTTCAGATCTCTTATATATATGAGGCCACTCTCAATATGGGGTATGCAGTATGCATTATCAATGCCCAAGGCAATTCTTGATGCCCCTAAGATTAATTTCATGGACAGAATCCACTCATCTCCTGGTAGTTTAGGATCCTCTAACAATGAAACAGGCGTTAGAAAGATAGCCAATAAAGCAAAGTGCCTTGGAAATTCTGTTTTCCATTGTGCTTGCTGATTGTAGCGTATAGGGTTCGTTCCATTATTCATTGTAAAGAAGTGTTTATCATATTTATCCTTTTTTCCTCAAACCCACAGGTAGAATGGAACACTAGTTTAGGTTTGGGGGAAACTGTTTTTTTTAGAAAATGGCCATAAATGGTCGGGCAGCAATCCTGCCAATCCGTTTGCATGATATATAGAGTAGGTCTTTCCCTTTTATCAATTTTTCTGTTTAAAATTTTTTACTTTCTTCTTTGTTGTAAAGTGAATAGGTAATAATATCCTTCATCGATTTAAAACAAAGGGTACTTTTTAGTTTGTGTGTTTTTGTTGTTACAGTCTGAATACTGAACAAAAATTTAATTCGAGTCTATAAAGTGCAAGATTCCAGCTGGGCCAGATAGTTACCTTAATCTCTTGATGCAGCTCTCTCTTTTACCCTATGTTTCCACCATCTTTCTGTCAAAAACTTCCTCCTGCATCCGAAACTGAAAGTAAAGTATTGTGGCATCTTCAGTTTTGTGATAAGCATCTATTGCCTATATAATTTCTAATGCATTTTCCTTGTATTCTATTGAATCATCTCATTATTTCATTTTATTTTATTTTATTAATATATCCCAACCAGCTTTTTGCATGATTGTAATTTGTATTGTCTTTGTTAGCACAATAAATCCACTTCATTTTTTTACAATAATATTTAAGAAAATGTTTGAAGATGAAATATTTCCTATCATTTATGATTACTTTTTTTTGGGATAAGATAAAATATATTAATTATAAATCATAAAATAGTGTGGTACAAAGAAGTTGTTGAGGACGTGTTTCACTGCTGCTCACTCTCGACCTCCTGCAACCAAAGAGTAAGAGGACTTGGGAGATAAAGGGGATCCTTCGATGCCTAAGTCAATAACGATATGTGTAATTTTAGAGCCAAAGATATTCCAAACCTTTGTTAGCGTACTTGACTTCTTTAAATAGAAAGTTTGCCTTCTTAGGATCCTTCGGGTTAATTGCCTCATATGTTATTTGAAACTTGAATTTCCGTTCCTCTGAGTTATCCATTTGGTTTGAATGGATAAACATCTTAACAATGCTGGGATAATTGGGCGGGTATTCTCTTTGTTGATTCAACTTGAATCCTGCTGGGTTGGGGGGGGGGGGTGTTTAGGCCTCAAGTGTCTTGCTGGGCCGTGGGGGTCTAGGCCCAGGGAGACATCTCGCGGGTCTCTATGGTGGTATTAAAGCATTTTCAATTATCCTGTGAAGTCTTATTGCATATTGTGCGATGAGACTTTTACATTAGGCGTCTTTAGGTTTTCTCGATTGAATTACTTTATTCCCTTCTTATTACTCGCGAATCCTTACTGTGTCATATGACGAGGCTTTTAAATCTATGAGGCGATGGGCCTTGTGATTATTGATGTCTATGAGGTGCTAGGCTTCGTGATTTGGGCCCATGCCCCTTTCAGCTATCTCGCGAGTCCTTACCACACGCATAAATTCTATGGGGCGACGTTTGGGGTTCTGCATCATGATTCCCCCATGATGCCTATCAGAAGTCGATACGCCTTCTCTAATCTTATCAACTGCCATTAGTATTTATTGCAAGGCATTGCTCGTTTTTCTTTTCCCCCTGTTTGGGTTAGGGGGTGTTTAGGCTCAAGTGTCTTGTTGGGCCCCCAAGGCCTAGGGAGACACCCTGCGGGCCTCAATGGTGGTATTAAAGCCCTTCCAGAAATAATAGCCTACTATACAAAATCCTATCAAAACATGATGCATCGGCTTTGCATAGTTAATCTAGAGAGAGAGCCTAACCAAGAAGGTTAGAACAACTTGAGTATATGACGCCAGCACCAAAACATGATACACAATAATGTGGCATCTTTATCAACACAAGCTGCATGCATGCACCAGCTTCAGTACTAGATACATGCATTCAGTGCGGTCATTGATTTTTCATTATTTGTTTCTTTGGCCTTCTGATCATCACTTAAACTCTTCTATCTCTTTATTAATTAAAAAAAAAAATCAACCTATCTAGTATCCATGAGTTTAGGTATTGGAAAAAAAGACTCTTTATTTTATTGTAACTATTGGTTCTTAATTCCTTATATACTCTCTTACATTATTCACTTCATAGCTATTGTACTTTAAACTCCTTGTACTCTTTCGTTAATTTTAATGTTTGTTGAGATATAAAAAATTTTATGACAGAAATTTTAGAAAATTAATACATGATAGTCAGGTAATTATTCTCCTATATTAATTAAGGGTGTGCATCCTGATTTTTTTTTTTTTTTCCTGGTCTGGTCTGAAACCCAGACATTCGGGTCAGTCAAGGTAGTTATCCGCCCAGATTGGATCCGGGCAAGTAAGACTGATGATATTATATGATCCGCCTGCATCAAGTTACGGATGCGGTTGGGGATGCAGATATCAGATACCCGCATCCCGAACTCATCATATAAAAGTCCTCATTTGTTCAATTCAAGAGTTTTTAGGGTTGATGACTAGCTAGTTATTACGATTCCGGAAAAAAAGAAAACATTTTCACCCTTAAATAGGCCGTTCAAAGCAGAATCAAGTGAACTTGGAAAGAACCAATGACTCGTTGGAGGGAAAGCATTTAAAACAATTAAATGCTTTAGAACTGTAAAAAAAAAAAAAAAAAGAAAAAAGAAAAAAAAAGAAAAAAAAGAATAGTCATATTTTGAAGCAATATTTATACAAATTAGAGAAATTCTATTTACAGTCCTCACTTGGGGACTGTATGTCCAAGCCCTTTATTAAATGAGAAAAAAATCATTTTAAGAGGGATATTTTTATAATTTTAAAAGATTTTAAAGATAAAATTACCTAGACTTGTATTGCAGTCTCCATTTGAAAACTGTACACGTAGCATTGCTCATACAACTAATGGATTTAGTCAGCGAGGTTCAGTAAACGAGTAAAAAATTTTTGGGTTACACTGTAGCTAGTCTGTACTGCACACAATTTTGTTAAGAAACAAGAGATAATAATATTGAATGAGACAAGCTGGGATGTAGCTTTCCTTCCATGAAATCAACCGAGCTAGCTACAAAGATCATTATTATTTATTGATGGTTTTTTTGATCGTGACCTCTGTATAATATAATCATTAAAAAAAAAAAATAAAGAAACAAAGAACATTGTCGCCAATCCATAATGGATTTTATCAAATCCTCGGGAAATTCTGGTGCCTAGATATAATCAAAGGAGAATGATCTCTCCCCTCTGCATATATGTTCACACTGCATGCCCTGCTTTATAAATGTGTAGTTCCCTAAAGATTAATCTGCTTCTGCTCAACAAAAGTCTCATGTTCTTCGGTTTAATTTCATTGGTTACAAAGAAGATTGGCAAAGAATGTCTATTCACCCTCTGGCCTATCTGCGATCTTCATGACCAACGATAATGAGCATTTACAATCTTACAAGTGTACACTGTATGTATGTGTTTCACATTACTGTTGGAGTACTTACAAGTAAACCTGGAAGCCCTTTGTTGCAAAGAGTTTCTACTCCAAGCAGCAACTTATTTATATACAGCGAGTGTAATTCACTACCTGGTCTCGTGCATGCATGCATGCGTGCGTGCCTGCCCTTACCATCATTGTCCTCTTGAACCACAAGTAACCAGCTCTGAGCATCGGCCAAGCATTGCAGCCTGCCTGAACTGGACTGCAGGTAATCTGTTATCCAACTATTAGAGCTAATTTTACAGCTACATATTTACATATATACAACTTCTGAAACACAAGCTAGCTTCAAGCATGCAGCCTCCACCACTGATCACCTTCTCAACCACAGGTTTCCCTAGATCCAAGTACAATTAATATTTACAGTCTTCCCTCCTTTTTTTTTTTTTTTTTTTTTTTTTTCACTCACTTCCAACGTGATTCAAGGTCGTGGCTTGTTGTGGTGATAGCACTGGGCCTGGGAGAATTCTCTCCATCACAAAGATCCAAAGTATTGACCTCCCATCCACCTTCTCTCCAGTAGGTAGAATAGACTTCTGGGATGTGAGCTACCTTCCAATAATCACTATCCTTTACATCTGGACTAAGAGTCTTGATAAACTCTTCGGGCATGTCAAAAAATTCAAGAACTTTCAACTTGGTCAGATATTCAATGCCTACCGGAACCATCTTCAGCAATTCACACCGCTGGATAATTAGCTTTTCAACACAAGGCATTGCTCCCACCTCCACTTGCACGCATCTAAGTTCATTGAATTGGTCAAGGCCTAAAACCTTAAGCTTGTTGAACCCACCCTTCCTGAAATACAACGTGTCTCCCTCATAAACCTGAAGTAATTCCAGGTGTACAAGATTTGGCAGTTTTTGAAGGAGCTCAAGTGGATCTTCCTTCAGTCTACTCCATTTCAGATACAATCTGACCAGTCCATGCAGTGATGGTATCCATGGAGGTAATGTCTCCAAACGTCCTCTCAAATACACCCGCTGGATGAATGGAGGCGGAGAAGAAAGGTGCTGCACATCAAGAATCTCTTCCTCCTCTATTGAAGTTAGAGACAGCGCACGAAGGTTGGTCAGTTTTTTTAGGGATGAACATAGAGATTTCCCATCTTCTTTTCTCAGCTTTACAATGCCTAACCTCCTTAGTTGGTACAGTTTCCCTAGCTCCATCATTATAGCGCCACCACCTTGGTTTGCTTCTATGAAACAGAGCTTCTGAAGTGATCGTAGAGCTCCTATATTTCCTTGGACCTTAAAACCATATCGAGAGTGAAAATATTCGTAAGACTCAAGTTTGAAATGATATACAAGGAGATGTCGAAGTCGATGGAGCTTCAAGATCTCAACAGGCAGTTCAGTGACGCGGGAATGTTTAAGATCCAAAGTCTCTAGGTACTGAAGCTTCCCAATAGTTCCTGGAATGGTTTTAACCTTGGTGCCCTTCAAGCTTAGATATTTCAAATAAACCAGGTTTTCAACATCAATTGGAAACTTTTTTAAACGTGATTCTTGCAGATCTAAAACATTTAGCAGCTTAAAGCCACCAGGAAACAAGCTTTGTATGTCCAGCTTTTCTACCACCCGAAACATGAACAAAGAACGGAGTCGAGAAACAGACCTGTTTTCTTGTACGTTTTGCAGTGTGTTATGTATAGATAGGCGTCGAACCTTATCCGGCCACATCACGTTCTGATCTTTAGCAATGGAGGTGAAGTTCTGATCTCTAGACTTCGACACAATTATCTCCCGCAGCACGTCATGGACGCGATAAGTTTTGACCCTTCCATCACTGGTTATGGATGCCACTTGCAACAGACCTCTATTCAAGAGTTCGTTGAGGTAGTCCTCTGCAACTTCTTCCAGTGTTTTCCCTTCTTTGCCTTCGATTAATCCCTCCGCTATCCATAACCGAATCAGCCTCATTTGCTCGATCCGATAGTCCTCTGGGAAGATGCTCAAGTACAAGAAACAGTCTTTTAGGTAGTAAGGCAAGTCGTTGAAACTTAGCGAAAGTACTTTCTTAAGATCCTGCAGTTTGTCATTGCCATCAATCTCAGCCCCAAGACTACGGCCAACGACATCCCACTCGTCAATCCTACGGGTGTCTTTTGATGCCAAAACGCCACTGATTGCTACAATTGCAAGGGGCAATCCCTCACACTTTCTTAAAGTATCTTGACAGATATCCTCCAAATAAGTAGGGCATGCATTCCCTTGAAAGGTTTTCTTACAGAAAAGATCCCAAGATTCCATTGGTGACAAAGGCTTCAAGTTGTAAACCTTACCTACAGATTCCACACCGGAAGAGGTACTGGAGGCCACACCAGCATTACGTGTAGTGAGAATTACTCGGCTGCCACAGTTGTTGTTAGGCAAGGCATATTTGAGACCATCCCATTCATTCAAGTGCCACACATCATCTAGAACCACCAAGTACCTGCTTTTCATGAGCAAGTCCTTGATTATTCTCCTCAGCCGGTCGTTGTTCATGTCGTCCAATCCTTCTGGAACTGGTTTGCTGACTACACTGAAGAAGTGTCGAATCATGTTTTTGAGGAGTTCTTCTAACTTGAAAGATTGAGAAACAGTGACCCAAGCGCGCCTTTTGAAATGTTTCTTCACTTCTTCATCTTCATAGACTTGCTTTGCCAACGTTGTTTTCCCCATTCCTCCCATTGCAGCCACAGAAACCACTTCACGTCTATTGCCACCCTTCACCAGCCACTCCACCAGCTGCTGCTTAGGTTCATCGATCCCCACCAAATCAGTCTTGTCTAGAAGAAGAGCATCGCCTCGACGGTCTTGCCATGTATTTTTTGCACTCGTGGAGCCCGAACCTTGTTTGATTCTTGTGAATCTGGGAAGCAGACTCCCGTGAACTTGGCAAAGATTTTTTATTCTGGATCTGATGGCTTGTAATTCAGAAATAATACGATAACGAGCTTTAATGTTCTTGATACAACAAGAGAATTTGTGGAAAGCCCCATAGAATCCATCTGCATGATCATGTACTTGAAGAAGCATGAATTCATCAAGAGCATCTTCAGTTTCATGAGCGATCTCTCTTATTTGCTTAACCCGCACTTTGAATTCTAAGTCACTTTCTTCCATCGCATCTGCAACCTTCAGGAAAGCTCTCATACGCTCTAGTTCTCCTCTCAGATTCAGAACGTCTTCCGGATCCCCTCTCAAGAGTTGCACCTCATTTTCAACAAAGCGAGCAAGCAGCTTGTCAAGCAGAGAGCCAACAGCGCTATCTGCCATTAATACTTTGATCTCTTCAGTAACCTTGATCAAAATCTCCAAAGTTCTGAAGACATCTCCACTTTTAACAGTAGGATACTGATCTTCGGCTTGCCAATGCTAGCTGTGGTCATGTTATATATATAAATATATATATATATATATATATATATATATATGTGGCTATCATGCATGTCGATATTCTTTGGTTCTTTCCTCTTTCAATTCATCCCACTCCTTTGATAATATATATAAGAATATTGTTGACTCGTCAATGCTCTTTAAAATTAATGCTTAATTATAAGCACAGCTTCTTAATTTCTATGACCTTCATGAAGAATGTGATATATATTGTAAAAGAATGCAGCCTTAGATCATATTATATAACCGTTGTTAACAAGCAATTCATGTCACGATCAATATAATTGGTGGAAACCTAATTAATAATGCAGGGTAGAGCTAGAGACGTTGTTGCTATTCCTAATTAAATATGGATGAAAGCCGGCCCGCAGATTACGCAATCCAATAATTAGTGATCATATAATATAATTAGTACATGTCTAATTATTAATGCATGATGCCTAATTCCTTATAGTTCATGCTCTGATCCTCTTGTACTAGGCCTTGCCAATTTTGGCTAATATTGGTCATGATACTCCTGCCCTGGCAAATCATATTATAGGTATGATCATTTTCTTCAATTATATGTCCCTATTGGTATGATCAAATTGAGATCTTCTTCAATTATATGTATTTATTGGAAGGTCGAATTCGGATAGAGATAATTCGCAACATCATGCTAGAATCTACGCGTTATATCCCCATCGATCCGAAGTCCATGCCCGTTCGATCGATCGGTTCAACTATACAAATATATAATTGACTATATGTAGTACTAGTTACTAATTAAGTTACTGATAATTTCCAAAACTTGTGTGGGAATTGAGCTTCAAGTCTTCATTGATTTAGTAAATTCTTTAATATTAGCACGTAGTACATATAAAAAAAAATAATATTGGAAGTGGACCTTTCACTAAAATTAATTAACCATTTCTAGGAAAATTACAGCCCCGATCGACCTGCATGTCTTAGGGCAGGTTTAGAAGGTGAGATGAGAATTTTGTATTTTGTTTTAGTGTTTAAAATATTATGTTTTAGTATTATTATTGTTTTAGGATTTGAAAAAGTTTAATTGGGATTTGAAAAAATTGAATTATTTATTATATTTTGTATGGGGATTTGAAAAATGTATAATAATGAGATGAGATGAAATGAAAATTTTGTGTCTCATTTCACCCCTTATTCTAATTCTAGCTTGTAGGCAAAGCAACGAAATCCCCACTAGTCAAAGAGTCAAAGTCAGCTCATGAAGGAAAATGTTTAGATATTGCCTTGCTCGATGATCTTCTTTTTCATTTTTTGTTTCAAGTAAAAAAAAAAAAAAAAAAAAGAAAAAAACTGTTCAAGTATATTTGTTCTTTTCCCGTGAAATTCAAAGGTAGACTTTCGAAAGTACTCGTGTGTTGAATTTTCATGCCTGCGTTCATATGGCTTTTCACATTAGTAGTTTGTCCCAATTAGATTACCAGAGATCAGAGTAGTACTGCTCCTTGTGGTACCATGCAAATATTTCATGTCCATGCCTTAATTTGCAGATAACAAAACAACGAGAAAATTTGTATTTTTATTTTATTTTTTTATGAAGTGACACTATGAATATCACATAATTATATAGTTGGTTTTAGTGGTGCTGATAGGCCTGTGCAAAATACCCATTGAACCCGTCTGACCTGATCAGATCCGTTCGATAGAAGTCGGTTTGCATTAATGTCGGGTTGAACCCGATAAATAACGGGCAAACCCGACTCCTATAAAAATAAAATAAAACACTTTAGTGTTCGATCTTTAGACATAAATCCTAGCAGCCAAGTCGCCCCTGTTGGTCACCGATGATTGCGAATCCCCTGTCATTTCATCTGCAACCAATTTTGGATGACCATTGATCAGGTAAGATTTTACGTAAATTTCATCTACCGTTCCCCAACTTAGGCGACCGTTGCCTCTTCTTCAAAAGGCTTCAAACTAAAAACACCATTGTCTGGCTCTCACTCTGCCTCTTCTAGCGTTCCCAAAAGTTCACTAGCACATCCGAGGATCCGCATTATACAACGGCTGAAGATTTGTTTACGGCTAACGATGTCACTGCGTTTTCTCGTTTCAACAAAACCTGAACTAGGAACTGCTTGGTTCTGTAGCTCCCTTTGCCATACCTTGACAGTTCCATCCGCTGAGCTTGTGAACACAAAGGCATCGAAGTCCGCGACGACGGCGTTTACTGCATCTTCGTGGTTGTTGATGAACTCCAATATAACAAGCCAAGCTCTTAGTTCAAGCTCATGCACATCACCGCGTCAAAGTATTTGATGCGAACGACATTGCGATGGCGTCAAACTTTGTTGGGGTTTTTGTTTTGCTTCTAAGGAATTTGGAGTTTTCGTTTTGTTGTGACTGAGGAATTGGAAAAGTTTTCTCAGGAGTTTGTAAATCGAATTTGCCGCTGTATGAATCGTTTCAGTAATTTTAGACCCGAACCGCACATTACAGGTCGGGCCGTTTTGGTCTAAGTGAGCGGACGGGTCGGATTGGGTTAAAAAACAGTGCAGGTTAGACGGGTTGCAAGCCTAGGTGCTGATTTAGTTCAAGATAACATGCATTATAAAATCAGCATGTAGATCATCCTTAATTTGATTTAAACCAAATCATGAATTGAGATTAACAAAAGCTCCTTGCAACCCTAATATATGTTGGGAAGCCACTCAAGAAAGTGGAGCTAATTAAAATTAATGGAACTATATATATATAGAGAATAATCAATAAAACAGTGTATGTCTGTTGAAAATAGTCAGCACTCCCCCAAGCGATAGAATTACTATAAAGAAAATGACCAAGTCTTTGTATACTGTAAAGAAAATGTTTAGGGGGTAGTTTCATGATTCATATACTTTAATCATAAAAGATTGGCTTTTACTATAGTTGAAAGCCACATAGGTTATAATATGAGAAAAGCTGGAGAGTAATCAGGCTGTTAAAATTAGAAGAGCAGCCCTCCAATGAGATGGTGACACATAGGAAATTTATAATGTTTAATCTGCACTAGCATATAGGTGATCAACAACCCAAACCAAATCCAAACGAAATCCCTTGCTCCGTCATCTTCCAGGAGATCCCACCAACCCAAACCAAATCCAAACGAAATCCCTCACTCCGTTGTCTTCCAGGAGATCCCACCAACCCAAATGAAATCTCACCCACACTCATCCTCGACGGCGCTTGACCCATACGGTGGCAAGGATGGAGCTCGACCTAGACGGTGACAAAGCTCGACCCAGACGGTGATGAAGCTCGGTATTTCTCTCTAGGTTATCTCTTTCTCCGTCTTTGAAATTCATTTTCTTTTTGGTGCTTTGATTCATTGTATTTTTTTTTTCTTCCTATATGATGATTCGAGAAACTTGAACTTTGGTTGTCAACCCAGACGGTGAACGAAACTCGATTCGGCAGTTCATGACTGATATCGATTTATGTTTGGGAGAGTTTTTCTTTAGTTTTTCATGAAAACAGAGTTCTGTTTATTTTGGAATGCTTTCATGTTTATTTTGAATGTATTGGGCAAATTATAGTGAAATTGTGGGCATATTTTGCAGCTGCATTTAGGAGGAATGTATCGGTATTATTCCCTAGAAATCATAGTTAACTGGTTTTGAAAGTCCATCCTTTTTTAATCACCCAGTGAACCCAGGATTGGAGGCGGTGGAATTAAGCTTGGTCTTGGGCGACGGGCTTGGTGGTGGTGCAAAGAGATGGCGACGATGTGAACAACGTAAAAGAGTTTGGTTTGTTTGAAATGAGGAAGAGAAAACAAGAGAATGAGGAAGTGCTTGTAGTGATTCTGAGTCGTAAGGTTACATTTTCGTGTTGTATTTTTTCCTACGTATCACCATTTCATTGGAGGGCTGCTCTTCTAATTTAAACAGCCCGACCACTCCTAACGCTTCTCTTATATATATATATATATATATATATATATATATATATATATATATATATATATATGATGCACTAAACTTAATTAATTGATTGCTTGAGATCAGCATGATTCGATGAAACTTTTCAGTACTCTTTCAATAACCTCAAGAAGGAAGGAAGGAGAATAAGAGAGAATTTCTGCGTGCTCAAGATAAAAGATATTATAAAGGATTAAGTAATGTCCCTTGAAAAAGGAATAATCCAAGTACTCATCGAGATGCCATCAAAATAGGAAGCGCATCGGCCCCAGGGGCGTGCAAGTCGATCGCATATATGCATGCATGCATGCATATATATATATATATATATATATATATGCGCGGCTAGTTAATATAAAGAAGTACTGGCCGTATGCATGCATGGCGGCAAGGAAAGTTGGATCAATAGATCATGAATATATTTGTGGAGGGGCACGTAGCGATATTTGAAGGTTGGCGAATGGCGATGAATATATAAGTGGGGCGCACGCACGTACGTCATTTCTAGCGAAAATGATTATTTTCTATCAAAATGAATATATTTTTATCGCAAATAGTTGTTTTTGTCACAAATAGTTGTTTTTCTTATAATATATATTATATAGAACATGTTTACAATTAATTAGCAACAATAATATTAAAGTTGTTTGGATGAAACGTTTTCAATTGAGATGTGTTTTATATTAATGGAATTTGTAAAAGTACTCATGTGTAGGTAGTATAATTTAAAATTCATGATTTAGGTAAGATTTTGTAAGGTTTTTATATATATTTTTTTACTTTTTTGTGAAAGTTGTTTTGATTTTTGCGAAATAGAAAAAAATAGTATTCTATAAAGATATTTGGATTAAAGTTAAAAACTTTCTGAAAATTGAATATAAAAATTTTAAAATAGGGAAGTAATTAACTACTTCCAACATTTTTTTAGGGCGACTCATGCAGTTTTTTGAAATGGAGAGGCAGATCGGAGAGAATCAATATTAATGTGTTCTTTAGAGAAAAAAAAAAATCTCTTCCCCTTTCCAATCTGTACTCCTAATTAATTTGTTTTCCCCAGAATTTCAAAGAACATTAATGATCTTGGTTTCAAGCTGCCATGCTTCATTTGAGGTGAAAATAAAGAAAGTAAAAATACAAACATTAATGGGCTGTAAAATTAAGTATAGGATTGCTTGTTGTAAATCAAATCTTACAAATTTAAGGCAATCTCCAAGTTGTTGACTTCTCAAATTAAAGATCTCATCTCATCATTATAACTTTTTTAAATTCTAACACAAAATACAATAAACAATTTAACTTTTTCAAATTTTAAAACAAAAATAATATTTCAACAATATTTTATTCAACTTTCATTTCATCTCATCTCATTTTAACTCACTTTCCAAACCTCCCCTAAAATTTATGTACTAATCCAACGCAATATGGCGTCAATTTCTTGGAACTTAATATAGGTAAAATGATAACGAATTTTCATTTTTTTCTTCAAATAAATAAAGCTAAAATGAATAGATGGAAAAGGATGGAAAGTAATGCATCCTTGTATTTGGATGCATTAACACTACAACAGAAAGCCCTTTTTGCGGCGAAAACTAACGCAACAAAAACGTATTATTTCACCGCTAATGATTGTTACTGTCCAACACATTTCGCCGCTATATAGTTGATACAAATCCATCTCAAAAAGTTTTAAACGGCAGGCGTACTTAGCATCGCAAAAAACTGTTGTTTTTGCATCCGTTTAGGTCACCGTAAGAAGTCCATATTAATCATCACAAAAATGTGGTATGGTAGGGAAAAGGAAAAGTGACTTAGGGGTGGGTGACGGGGCCCCGCACCCCACTGTACCGCCCTGTTAGCCCCCACCCCGCATGGGAGGGGTGGGGGTTCTGTTCAACACATGCGCGCGCAAGGGGGGCTGCCAGCGGAGGCGAGGGACGGATGGGGCTAAGCCCCGCTTCGTTTTTCTCCCGCCCCGCATAATATATAATATATTTATATTATATATATATATATATATATATATAAAACACTCCACAAGTGAAATGACATCGTTTTATATTATATATATATATGTTCTTTGGCCAGTTCATCCTTCTGGCTTCTCAAACTCTCTCTCAGACTCAGACTCTCTCGTGCTCTCTCTGTCTCTCTCTTGATCTCTTCTCTCTCTCTCTCTCTCGCACGAGCACGACATCTGAACACTGAGACTCACAGTTGCTCCGTCCATCGTTTGCTACGCCAAAGGTAAGACTCCTTAATTCGGACCTCGATTGAAACCTAGATTTTTTTTTTTTTTTTTTGAGTTTTGGATTTGAGATTGGAGGAAGGATGGGTTGAATCGGAGATGGAGGATGGGAATGATTGTGATTTTGTGTGTTGTGGTTTCTGATTTGTGCATGTGTTTGAAATTAAATGTATTTGTGTGGCATGTGCACTGTGTTTGAATATTTTTTTTTCTTTTGTAGTTTGTAGGTTTTCGGATTTGGAACCCTAAATTAGTTTGGGGTCCAAATTCGAAACCCTAAATCAATTTGTTTCATTTTTTCATATGTTGTGTATTATTATGATTTTTTTATATCTTGTGTTGCTTGATTTTCTAATTTTTTATTATGTTGGGGAATCAAGAATGTCTTCTCAAAGGGATTTCAATGATACCTCTCCTACCCCTACTAGTACCCCTGCTCCTATCAGTACCACTGCCCCAGAACCTAACCCTACTCCAACCCCTGGGAGTACACCTTGTCCCGCCCCCAAGCCCACACAGGGCAAGAAACCTGTTTCCATATTTGGTCTCACTTTACCAAACTAGAGGGTGGTGACCCCAATAACCCCAAAACTAAATGTAATCACTGTGGGAAAATATATGGATGTCACTATAGGAAACATGGTACCTCCCAATTAATGGTCCATTTAGAGGAACAATGCAAGAAGAGTCCAATATTAAAATCCTTACTGGAGAAGAGTCAATCTAGACTAGATATTGGACTAAACAAATGGCGGATGGGAGTAATGGGGGTCCAACGTTGAAGGGGTATACGAAGTATAATCCCAATGAGTGTAGAAGGAAGTTAGCTCGTATGGTTATTATAGACAAGCCACCTTTTCAGTTTGTGGAGGGGAAAGGGTTCCAAGAACTTGTCCAAGAATTGGAACCTAGATTTACGCTTTCTTCTCGCCACACCGTGGCAAATGATATTAAAAAGATGTACATAAAAGATAAAGATGTTTTGAGGGGGGCCAATTTACGGGGTTGGTAGTTTGCCTCACTACCGATACTTGGACTTCTGTCCAAAATATGAATTACATGTCTTTGACAGTGCATTTTGTTGATTCTAATTGGATTCTTCACAAAAAGATTTTTAAGTTTTGTCAAATAACTGATTACAAGAGTGAGACGATTGGGAAGGCCTTGGAGGCCGCAATTAAGAAGTGGGGGTTGGCAGGGGTTTTGACAGTTTCGGTTGATAATGCGTCGTCTAATGATGTCACCTTGGGATATCTGAAGACTTATCTTAGAGAGGCAAATAAGACATTCTTGGGTGGTGAATATTTGCATGTTAGATGTGATGCACATATCTTGAATATAATTGTGATTGAGGGGTTGAAAGATGTTGATGACTCGGTTGCACGGGTTTTGACAGTTTCAGTTGATAATGCCTCGTCTAATTATGTCACCTTGGGATATCAGAAAACTTATCTTAGAGAGGCAAATAAGATATTCTTAGGTGGTGAATATTTGCATGTTAGATGTGATGCACATATCTTGAATATAATTGTGACTGAGGGGTTGAAAGATGTTGATGACTCGGTTGCACGAGTTAGACTGGTTGTGAAATTTGTGAGGTCTTTTTCTTCTAGATTAGAAAAATTCAAGATTGATGCGAAAACTATGGGCATAACATCGAAGAAGGGTCTTTGTACTGATATTCCTACCAGATAGAACTCAACCTTCTTGATGTTAAAGGCAACCTTTCAATTATTGGATGATGAAGATATTCAATATGTCAAATACTTTGATGAGCACGAGAGATTAGGAAAGCCTAATGATGATGATTGGGAGGTAGTTCCTACTTTTGTTGATTTTCTCGGGCTCTTTTGCGATGTCACATTGAAGTTATCTGGTCTTTGTACCCTACATCCCACAAGTTTTGTCAACAAATATGTAGGGTAAAAGAAGAATTAAACGACATGTGTAAGGGTTCCAATCTAAGGATCTGGGGGATGGCATTGACCATGAGGGTCAAATATGTCAAATATTGGGGAGATTTGAGTAGACTAAATATTTTGTTATATGTGGCTATTATTCTTGATTCCCATCTGAAAATCTCAGGCATGTTATATGGTTTGAGACTTGCGCATGATCAGGCATGAGGTTATCTTATTGGTGATATGGCCCAAGATACCCTGGCTAAATTGTATGATGAGTTTAATGCAATTAAGGGTGGTACTGCATCTACTACACCTACACCTACATCTACACCTACCCCAATGTCTCCTCCAGACATTGGGCCAACAAAGAAGCATAGATTGGCATGGACTAAGACCCTCGCACAGAATCTCACACTAGTCCGTCAATCTACAGGGGTGGTTTCGGAGTTAGATAACTATTTGTCAGGGGATCTTATTCAAGATGATGATGATTTCGATATATTGAGATAGTGGATGGCAGCAACAAAGAAATATCTCATCCTTTTTGAGATGACCCGCTGTATTTTAGTCATCCTTATTAACACCGTTTCCTTAGAGTTAGCCTTTAGTACCGGAGGGCGCATATTGGATCCTTTCCGTAGTCATTGTCTCCTACAACTGTGGAGACATTAATATGCACACAGAGTTGGACGATGGGAAAGGATATTCATGTTCCGGATGTTTTAGATTTTAAGGAGACCAACTAGGAGGAGGGTGGTGATCAATCTGGATCTGAACCACCTGGTAATTGTTATTTTTATTTTATTATTTTGATTTCTTTATATTCATTTTTTATTTCATCGGTATTAATTTTAGTATTAATTGTTGTAGCAACACATGAGACAACTCAGATGACGTCTACCTCCGCTACAATATGAATATGTGCTCAAGTCTCAAATCTCTATGAGTTAATAAAATGACTACCTGCCCGGACCTCCCCAAATGTCATAGTGAAAGACTCAAACAACTCTATCTTTAGAGTATTGAAATTTGAATCATTTGTGCATATTATGTATTCAATGATTTGTAATGTTGATACAATATCCCTTGGACACTTTTATATTTGTAATTTTATAATTGTTTAGCCTTTCAATTTTGTAATAGCTTAATTATTATTATTAGTTTATTAGGTAGTAGACTAGTAGTCTATAGTAGTACTTCATTTGCTCTAAATTAGTAAATTTGTATCATGTATATATTCTTTTTATTTATATAACTTTATTTTTTTTACTTCTAATTTTATGGGCCCAAAATAGCCCAGAAGCTGTTTCTGGGCCAATTTAGGCCCATTTCAGCAGTTTTTGGGCCAAAGGCCAAGTAGGGGCGGGGGGCGAACATATTGAAACCCCCCCCCCCATCTGCACCTTGTTATCTGGGACGGGGTACCGGTGCGGGGGTGGGGAGCAAATCCTTTCCCTTGCCCATTCCCTTGGGGGGGGGGGGGGGTAGCACCCCTAGGGAAAACACTTCATTAACAACCACATTTTTGGTCCGTAAATAAAAATAAATTGCTGCTAATAGTTTTTATCTTCCGGCGCTATTATTCTCTCGCAAAAAATGATATGGCATCACAAATATTTAGTTTTTGTGACGATCAAGTGTGTCGCAAAAAACTTCACGAATCACAAAAAAAATTTATACAATTGCCTTGCAATAGAATGGGACGCAATATAATTTATGGCAATAATATTCATCGATGCAAATGTTTTTATTCGACACAAATAAAATGGTGTGTGCGAATGTGGTCACAAATGGAAAAAAAAATGCCGCAAAAACTTGAACCTGTTGCTATTAGCTACAAATTGTGCAGGTAACAAATATACATTCGCAAATTGTTTATATCACCAACAAGTGGTAATTTTATGGCACTCTAGTTGGTTGCATTCAAAGGTTTTGGCACTTTTCCTTAACTAACCTCTAATGTTTCATGAAATTGATCATGATCAATATTAATTTGCTTTACAAACAGTCAAATCATGTTAATATTTTACCACAAATACATAAATAATTAACTAGCAATTTAAATTTTTGAAATCATTAACTGATTTTTCATGGCCATGCATAAAACTTTGGGGTGTTGTTTAAGTTAAAACCTGGTTTCAAATCATTAACTAATTTGTTTGAGTTAAAACAGTTAAAACATGAGTAACAACATAATACTTACTATTCATTAATTGAAACATAAATAGGCATTTGAACTAAAAAAAGTCTACTATCATTTATATGCCAACCATATATAGAACAATGCACAGAAAGCTATTGAACATAAGTGTATTTCTTCATCCATGTGAGTGATGTACCAATCACTCTATACATATAATAGCAGTACCAAAACAACATCAAGTAGAGCAACTTCTTATTGTTCTTCACTGAAGCAATATTTTTTATACATTTAATAGAAGGCAACTATAATATGTGCTATGCACACTGTGTGAACATTTGAGTCCTTTCTGTGATGGAACCATGGTGGGAATTTGCCCCATCTATTGACCAATCACCAATCACCTATCAGCTTTCATCTGATATACATTTCTCTGCATCGATCCAGTCATTCTTACAGTTAAATAATCCAAGTAATATAAAAGGAAATGAAACTACATGTAATGGGCATGGCTCATTTAATGGCATGTATATGTTTAAACCTAGGTTATACCTTGACACATGTACTGTAATGGACAAGGTTGTTTTGATCTGGAACATACAAGGGGCTTTTACATGCATAAGTCAATAGTGCATTACTACACAAACTGAGAAAGGTTAAAATACTTGTTCATTGAAATTATGGAACCCAAAGCACTTTTGGTTAGAAGAATGTCTAAGTTAGTGCAACCAACTTTCTGATTTATGGAAATCAATTCCATTCATCAATTTTAATCCCAACATGATACTAACCAGGACCTCATGAAATATATGTAATTTCATTACTAACTCCCATACAATTAATTCCATCAATCTGAGGTTCACATATTTTATGTGGGGAAACTAGACCATCACAAGTGAAATTACCTAAACATACCACTTAGAAAGCATTATAAAACCATGCTACTAACTCTTTTTTGTCAAATGTAACTCTTTTCTTATACTGAGTTCGGCCAAGTCCCAACGGGCATGATGCCATCATTTATTT
Source organism: Juglans mandshurica (assembly GCA_022457165.1). Taxonomy (NCBI): domain Eukaryota; kingdom Viridiplantae; phylum Streptophyta; class Magnoliopsida; order Fagales; family Juglandaceae; genus Juglans; species Juglans mandshurica. Next base: position 30,737,695 of record CM039619.1, on the reverse strand, counting down.
TACCTAGAATATTCATCAATGTACCTAACGCATTGTCACAAATGTTCTTCTTGATGTGCATCACGTCGAGATTATGTCTAAGTTTCAGAGATGGCCAATTGGGTAGATCAAAGAAGATACTTTGTTTTGTCCAATTTAACTCCTCAGGGGTGCACCTTCTCCTTTTACTACCTTTGCCAAAATCTACATGACCAATGCTATTTAATTGGTGCACAATATCTTCCCCCAAAAGCTGCGTAGGTGGCATCCGATGATCTTCTTTGCCATTAAAAAGATTCTTCTTGGTTCTCCAGATGTGACCTGTTGGTGGAAAGCAACAATGACCCATGTAACAATGATTTTGGCCATGTCTCAACCACAAAGATTCTGTATCCAGATTGCAATAAGGGCAAGCCAACTTCCCTTTCGATCTCCAACCAGAAAGATTACCGTATGCGGGAAAATCATTAATAGTCCACAATAAAGCTGAATGTAACCGAAATCGTTCGCCAACCATGGCATCATAGGTATCAACCTCATTTTCTCACAAATCAAGTAGTTCATCAACTAAAGGGCTTAAGTAAACATCGATTTCATTCCCAGGTGATTTAGACCCAGGAATTAGTGTAGACAACATGAAGAATGGATCTTTCATACATAACCATGGAGGCAAGTTATATGGAACTAGAATCACTGGCCATATGCTGTATGGTTTGGTCATATTATTGAATGGGTTGAATCCATCACTAGCAAGACCAAGCCTCACATTTCGAGCATCTTCAGCAAACCAACAATGCTCTTTGTCAAATGTGGTCCATACCTCAGAGTCGATAGGATGCTGCTAAGTGCTTTGATCCTTTACCTTCTTTTTACTAATGCAACCTCATGGATACTGCAGTTTTCTTGGACATATATAGTCTCTGCAGCCTTGGTTTTAGTGAAAAATACCGCACTACCTTTTGGGGCACTGGTCGTTTAGAAGGTGTGGAGTACAACCACCTGGAAGCTTTGCACTTAGGGCACTCTTGCTTGTTGCTATTTTCCTTCCAAAATAGTATGCAATCGTTTGGGCAAGCATGAATTTTAATGTATCTAAATCCTAACCCTCGCTCCAATGATAGTGTCTCATTGAAAGATTTTGGCAAATTCGAGAAAAGCTATTTTCAGTAGTTTAAAAAGCATGTCAAAGGACTTTACACTCCACCCGCCAACAGTTTGGATGTGGAGCAACTTCACAACGAATGATAGTTTAGAAAATGCTTTGCAACCATCGTAAAGTGGATGTTGAGCATCTTCCAATAGCTTCTCAAAAGTGGCTGGTTGGGGTTCAACCGTGCTGGTTTCCACTGGATGTCCACCCATGTCTTCATCAACTCCAAAGGTGGTTGCCGCATGAATGTCACCCAACATATCGTTGAAGTCATCAATATAGTTATTGTCATCATCTTTGTCCTCGCCCATGAAATTCATGGGTTCTTGCTCCCCATCAAATATCCAATCAGTGTAATTTGGATCTATACCTGTAATAAATAAATGTCGTTCTACCTTGCTTATAGGTAGCAAAAAATTATTATGATATCTACGGCATGGACACTTGACATTGTTGTTCCTTGGGCATGAGCTCGTGCCATTGTGAGCAACTACCTAACCCCTTCGGCATATTCCGTTGACTTAAACCTATCGGTATGGTGCATCCAAGTTTTGTCCATCTGAAAAAACATAAAATTATGACCACTACATTATATTATCATGGATGCCCAATCTTAGAAACATGGGTTGGTTCAGATAACAAAAACTACACATTGCGAGATGTAGTGTCAAATCCCCCCCTTAATCATTACTAACTTCGAGTTTGTTTTTTAAGCATATAGAATAAACTTTATATGCTGCGTATACGGTGTGAATGATGTATACCCATTCAATAGGGGATGATTTCATAAATTCTAATATGAAAGGGTAATTTTTGCTGAATATATACATTTTGTTGGACCCCAACAAAATGCCTGTAAATTGGGAACATAAATCAGCTCCCAATTTCCTCATGATAACTCCCAATGTTAAAGCTAATAGGGTTTCCAATGTATATCTGGTAAAGTTCACTAGTTTTCTGCCACCTAGTTAGTTCATGACGAATAACCATATGTATGTATGTTTTCTTTATGTGGTCTTAGTGAATTTGTTCATCGTTTACAAGGTTATAAAAAAATGTAATATATAGTTGTGAATAAACCATAAAGAAATACAATACTTCAATTCCTAAGTTTTCTCAACATTGGTTCTTGCCTTCAGGTCACAACCTAAGTTGATAAAGCTAAACCCTTGGGAGCATATTTACCCAAAATTCCAAGACCAGCCAATTTTACCTGAGAAACAATAATCACTAAAGCCAACACTAATATCTAAATTCCCATCTGCGAAACAAGTACTCAAGCACATTGTTCTTCAAATGACTCAATCTTCCTTAACATAAGGTTGAAGGTAACTAAGCCGCATGTCAATATAATTGGTTTAAGTGAACTTTCACGCACTAATTTTGCATATTAGTAGTCAAATGCTCTAGAATTTTAAAGAACAAAATCAAACAAAGAGGGGAACTCATGGATCCATGAAGTATATCAGTTTATTGATTACTAAATTTACAAATCAAATAGGGAAGATTTGTTTATTCATAAAATCCCATAAGTCAACAAAACACAACATAATATTATACAAAACAAATCTTGTGATGATGATAGGGATAGGGTGGTAGATACCGAGAGAGGGGGGGTGAGACAGACCCTGTACAGGGAGAAAGGAAAATCATGATAGATGAGTGGCATTCATATATATATATATATATATATATATATATATATATATATATATATACCTTCTTCTTGTGGCGGCACAATTGTAAGCCGAACTAAATCTAAGAAAGAGTCAGAGAGAGGGTCGAATCGGCAGGAGTTGTTTGATCTGTCTTACAAACACACATAGAGAGAGAGAGAGAGAGTTACTGGCTAGGTGATGAGGTGATGATGCAGCTTGGGAAGGGGCGGCATTCAACACTGTGTACGATAGACACAGACTTCAGGGTATCGAGCTGGGCGAGAAGAAAAAAGGAAGTATATATAAGTAACCATTTTTTTCTGCGAAAGACTTCGATGCAACTAAATGGAAAGCCGCAAATTTATTGCGGTGATTTGGGATTTTCGTAAAAAATACAAAACCGCTAGAGGTGACTTAATTTTTGTCACAAAAGTTACCTTATCGTGTCACAGTTGTAGTCGCCGTAAAAAATGGCCTCCAATACATTTTTGCGTCAAATGCATACGACACGGGAAATAAATTGGCCACAAAAACTAAAATTTGTTGTAGTGATTACTTTCTTTGTGTATTTTGTGTGGACAGATTTCTTCCAAATTAAAACCATCTAAATTATTGATAAACCAAGAGATCAAGGCACATGCCTGCCTCCATGTCAAAGAGAAAATGGAAAATGCTTTCGATCGTTTAACCAAGACATAGCCTAACCATTGTTGAAGCAAATGTGGTTTACCTTAAGCCTCTAAGACAGGCTGCTATTGTTTCCCTAATCCATGCCCCACGATCCTCCTAATTAATGTCATATCCCTCATGTCAGATAAACCATATCTCAATGGCTTCGGGTACTTGATTGGCTAAGAAAACATGGGATTAAAGCATTCATTATTTGTCTCCAACATTTTCCACATTCTTTTTTATTTTTATTTGCATTTCTCATGTAGTATTTGAAAAAATATTTTCATTGTATATCTCAACCTCTCTTTAGCAACTAGTAATATATGATTTGCTTATAAGAAAGGGAGATTGATTTGTTAAATTTGGCAAAGATTTAGATCAAAGAACTTCTTAACATTTTATTTTTCTCTATAGTTTCAAATAAGGTTGACAATTGGTATTGTCATGCTGAGTTCATGTGGTGTTAAATTGGGTTCAAGTCATATATGAATCAACCACAACTCGACCAATTTAACTAAATGACTCAGACTATCCAGGCAGAATATGTTCATTTCATATTGAGTTCACATCAATTTTATGAGTTATAACAAAAATTTTCAATTACAAATATCATATGTCAGTTTCAGGTTGCATCAAGTCAAATTCATATCATAAATGAAGTTGTTAGAATTGTATTAATCAATTATATATATCAATTGTGCTATACAAGGTGGCCTATATATAGGAGGTCAAAAGATATACAAGAGCATTATTCAACCAATGTGGGACTCACATAATACATATACACTAACACTAACATATACACTAATAGCCCTCCTCCAACTCAAGATGGATGAGACACCACCTTGAGGTTGTCAACCACATAATGAAACCGAGTCGTACAATGACGAACGAGATGACAGTCAATCTCGATGTGTATGGTCCGCTCATGGAAAACATCATTATGAGCAATTTGGATGACACTATGATTGTCACAGTAAAGAGGAGTGGCAGAGGTGAAAGGTACACCTAAATCTTGTAGTAACCATCGGAGCCAAAGGAGTTCAACGGTGGTGTCTGCCAGGGCATGATACTCGACCTCAGTGCTGGATCGAGAGACAACAATTTGTTTCTTACTATGCCAAGAGATCAATGAGGAACCAAGAAGGAAGCAGTAACATGTGGTGGAATGGCGATCAATGGGATCACTTGCCCAGTCAACATCAGAGTATGCTTGAAGAACTAGTGGAGATTGAGCAGAGAAATGCAAACCATGGAAGAGAGTGCCTTTAAGATACCAAAGAATGCGTAAAGCAGCAGTATAGTGGGCTATTCGAGGGGCAGACATGAATTGGGTCACCTGATGCACAATATAAGAAATGTCTAGATGAGTGACCATAAGGTAAACCAGGCTACCAACCAACTGTCGATAAAGTGTGAAGTCAGACAATAATTCCCAACATGAGGGGGTCAGATGTGCATGAAGTTCGAAGGGTGTATCTACAACCTTGCTGTCAGTAAGGCCAGCTCGAGACAGAAGATTAGAGATATATTTGGCTTGGGTAAGGTAGAATCCATCTGTTGAGGAAATGATCTACAGGCTAAAAAAATAACTGAGGTGACTAAAATCTTTCATTTCAAATTGTTGATTGAGGAAGTCCTTAAAATACCATTAAGATCATCACTAGTAATAATCATGTCATCCACAAATAGTAGTAGCAAAATGAGACCTTTGTCAGAATGACGAATGAAGAGAGTCGAGTCATAGGAACTAGGGAGTAGCCCAAGTTAGAAACCGTAGAGTTAAATTTTGTAAACCAGGCGCGAGGGGCTTGCTTAAGGCCATAAAGAGCACGACAGAGATGGTAGGCCTTGGCTAGTGGATGAGAGATACCAGACGGAGGCTACATATAGACCTTTTCACACAAATCGACATTCAAGAAGACATTTTTTACATCCATCTGAAAGAACTTCCACTCATGAGAGGCCGCAACAACCAAGAGAGTGCGAACAAAGGAGAGACGGGCAACTGGGGCAAAAGTCTCCTCATATTCAATGCCATATTCCTATATGAAACCTTTGGCAACAAGTCGAGCTTTATACCTCTCAATAGAACCATATGTGCGATTCTTGATCTTATAGATCCACTTACAATCAATCACAGACTTTCCAGGAGGCAAATCAACCAGATTTCATGTATGGTTCTTAGATAATGTATCAAGTTCCTTAGTCATTGCATCCTGCCATTAAGGATTAATGAAGGTATCACGATAGGAGTAAGGGTCTTGCAAAGTAGCAAGGACAATGTAACAATGGAAATCATGCAGATGAGTAGGAAGAGATCTTACCCGAGTAGAACGACGAAGGGAAAGGTCGGATGTGTAATCCGCAGGGGGTAGGAACAAGGACTGCTGCTAGAGAGGGAGGCAACTTAAGAGACGGAGATCCTAGCCTAGGAGTGTCCAAAAAGTGAGTAGGTGGAATGCATGGAACATCAGATATGGACACAGGCAGAGAATGATTGCAACACCCGGGTCCAGCAACAAGCCATTTTCAAAAAATTTTATTTTTGGATTTATACGTATGAAAAACCCAGTTAATTTTCGAGTATTAGTTTTTTTAAATATACTGGTTGTGGGTCCAAATTGTATTTTGGCAGATAACGAAATTTCTTCATGGGCTTGCTATTTTAATAAATTCCTTAAATATTTTGGGGTTGGATGGAAAATCTTTTTATGGGCCGATGATTTTATTGAACAAGTGTATTTCTTTTAAGTTAAGTCGAGGCCCAAAACCTAAGGAAAAAATCCATGCATTAATCCCATATATGATCAAGACGTGGGCCGATTATATGTTTTTTTATTTTTTATTTAGGCTAAAGAGCCCAGGCCCGTGGAAACGATTCTAGACTCCTCGTCGCACTGTTTCATGTCCGTTTTCCGTTTTCATGCACATCCCTCCTTCCTTTTTCTTTAGGTTTTATCTGTTTCCTACTTATAGCTTATACATGTTAAGCATCCTCAACCCTTGAATAAGTGCCGCTCATCCTCCTATTCATAGAAGTGTCAAACCAAGATCTCCACTCTGCTGCCGCTAGCGAGAACCCTTGCCGCCAACCACTGCCTCCATCTCGATCTCCTCTGGACGATGGAAACAACTCCATCCCCCTCCGTTCTCTTTCACCAAAATAGAGAGTGTGAATCTGTTTTCGTGACCCACTGCACCCCTCCTCACGAACACCACCAATCCAAGCTACAACCCAGCCACCCCAACGCTAGCTCTCTCCGTGTCATCACTACCTACTTAGCCACATGAAATCGTAGCCACCGACGCAACAACCCAGTGCTCATCTCCTTCGGTGCCACCATCCATCTCACGGGAAAATCAGCCCTGTGGTCCCCTATTTTCCTGCACCAAAACAAAGCCAAGCATCATACACGGCCAACGACCGAAACTTGCCATCCCTTTACCGCCGTGCACCATAGCTCAGCTGCGAGGCACTTTCAGGTCAATCACATTCACTGCCATATGCCTTTGTTTTCTACTCGTGTTCTTTCTTTCCCTCATTCTCCGTCTCCCTTACAGTGCCCTCATACCTCTCTCTCTCTCGCTCATGTCTTTCTCCCACTCAGTGCACCTCCGTCGGGACAACCATTATCCACCGCATCTGCCCAGCTCGCCGCCATCGTGCCTCCATCTCTCTGTAAGTGCTGCTGCCGCCGCTCACGCCTTAGCTCACCTCTGTTTTTGTTGATAGCTTACTTAAAAATGAAATATATGGTGTGTATGTGTGTGTACATATATATATATATATATATATATATAGATTAACCTAGTAGGAATGAGAGTGTCTTTTGGTTTTTACCTTTCTACCCCTTTAATTAAAAGCATGCTTTAATTTTTGGAAAGGCTTTTTAATGGGCTACAAGACTTATACATATGGGCTTAGTTTTAATTGATTGATGGTTAAATCTAGTGAGCTACTTTTTTTCTAGTGGGTTGGGCTTGAGATTAATTTGACATACATCATTGTGATAGACTTGTGTATTTTCTTTTTATTAGGCTTGATTTTATTATGTTTGATAAACTATTTTAGTAATTTTATTAGGCTGAGGTTTTTATCAAGCTAAAGTTTCACTGTTATAGATATGAGTAATTGAACTCAAATTTTTATAATTATGTTATCTAGTAGTAGATTTTATAGTTACACTTCAATAGTAAATAAGTTAGATTTTTAATGTTTTAGTTGAAATTATTGAATGGACATTGATGATTTTAAAAAGTGCTGATATATTTGGAGGTTATGAGAATTTTAGGTTTTAAGGAATTAAAATATGTTATTTTAGAAGCTTAGGCTTAAATATTGAAATACATGTTCAATTGAAATTTATGGGAATTACGTGATTTTTATAGGTGACGATTAATATTTTTTTGGCATTTTTGAGAAAAATTCTAAAAAACTAAGAAGTCTAGGTAAGCGAGAACCATAAGCGGAGTTTCTATGCTAGACTTTGCATAAAAACAAATAACATGGGCTGAGGTTGATTTTTGGAAAAATATGCATGTTTTGTTATGAAAAGAAATTTGATACGACCTCAGTTATTCGTTCTGTATGACTCATGAAATTCTTTATAAGAATAAAGTATTTTCTGTCATGACTAGTGTATACATGAGTAAAGTTTTAGGATTCTGTTTCTAAACTATGCAAAAGAGCGAATATGAAAAATTGTGCATATATTATCTTTTTGTGATCTAATTCTATTATGTTCTTTTATGAAAATGTTCTATACTTTGATATGAAATGATGCGATTTCTGAAACCTCTGGCATGACATTCTGTTTCTGTTCTTTTCTGACCTTACCACGGGTGTAAAATTGTGGCCTCTGTTTAGATTGGTACCAACTTTTCTGTTTCTGATGCACCCACTTTGGAAACAAAATGGCTTTATGTGTGGTCTTTCATATGTGCACACTTGGGGCTCTGAGAATAATAAGGGGAATATTCACATTCTTTTACTGCTCGGTTGGCCGCCGGGGTTTGCACAACCCTACCACGGGGATTAAACATAGAATTCTGTTCTGGTATGATGTTTCAATTATGCTATGCCAAGGAAATTTTGAATAAGAATATTTTTGAAACTTTCGCTCTGATACTTTTAATAATATGTTCTGACGCTGCATTCTGAAAATAAAAAGTGTTTTTGTTCTGCATTTTGAACTCTGTAAATGCTCATGTTTGCATACTAGTATATGTTCTCTGCTTACCGAGTTGTTGATAATTCACCCCTTATCTACACAATATTTTTCAAATAATTTTGATGCATCAACTGGAAGTCAGGAATAGGGAGTACTTGCAAGTTTTGTTGATCATAGAAGATTAAGTGTCTTAGGGTACAAGGACTTTTTGGAGAGTGTTTTTGGTAGTGTTGATATTTTATGTTGCTTTGGTAATTTGAGTAATGGATATTTATAATCTTTGTGGAAATGTTAATGTATATTATTGATGGTACTTCTTATGTGTCCCTATGTAGGAACATGGATATTTGTGTTGAACAAATATGTTAATATGTTATGGAGATTTTGGGTTATTTTAAAAGTGTTATTAGAGATGATTTTAGGTCACATGAGATAACTTTCCGGACCCATGGGACGGGGTGTTACAATGATTGGATTGCTCATATGGAAAAACTTCTAAGGTAGAGGATTAAGAAATAGAGGGACTAAAATTGGATACCTTAGTAAACAACTGATGTTCCCAAAACACAACATGACGGGATATGCAAAGACGATGAGCAATAGGATCATAACACCGATAGCCCTTCTGAATCTCGTCGTAGCCAAAAAAGCAATAAAGGCGAGAACGTGACTCCAACTTTGTATATTCATGAGACTGAAGAATGACAAAGCAAGCAAAAGCAAAGGAATAAAGGTGTTGATAGTCAGGGAAATATCCAAACAGACTTTCATATGGAGATTGATTTGAGATGACTAGACTTGGAAGGTGGTAAATGATATGAACTGCAGTAAGGGCAGCTTTACCCTAGAATGGGGTAGAGACTTTGGCAGATAGGAGAAGAGTCTAAACTATGTCAAGGATATGACAAAGTTTTCATTTAGCTCATCCATGCTACTGAGAGGTGCTTGGACAAGAGGTTTGAAGGATAGTGTCATATGTTTGCAACATACTTTGAAAAGCAGATTGTTTGTATTCAAGTGTATTGTGAGATAGAAAAATTTTGATACATTTAGAAAATTGAGTTTCAATCATTTTTGCAAAGTTACAATAAATATGCAATAGTTCAAAACGAGAGTGCATAAGATAAATCTAATTGTAACGAGTGAAATCATCAATAAATATAACAAGGTAACGAGATCCACCGATACTAGTTACGGCGGCAGGTTCCCTAACATCAGAGTGTATCAAATCAAAAATACTAGTAGACAATGACTCATTACTATGAAAATGCAAAGAATATTGTTTTCCTAACTAAAAAGAAATACAATTAAAGGTGTCTTGGGACATAGAACCTAAAAGACCTTGAGAAACTAACTGTTGTATACGGGAGTATGCATGACCAAGTCAGAAGTGCCAGAGAGCGAAGGAAGGAGAAACAAATGCGACAACAGAAACACCAGCGAGTAGACCAAGAGGAACTGAGGGAAGATGTAAAGTGCATATTGGAAACATAAGATCTACTCTCGGGCCTGTCCCAAGTGCTTGTCTCGTCTGTGGATCCTGCACAATACATCCAGAGTAGTAAAAAACAACATGGTAGCCTAATTGAGCCAATTGCCCCCACAAACACTAGGTTATAAGATAATTTAGGAACATGAAGCACTTCAAAAATTAAAATGTTAGATGTAGAGATAGAGCCTATATTAGGGGCAAGCATAGTGGATCCATTGACAGTGTGTATAGCAAGTGGTGGATGGGTAGAATGCATTAAAGAGAACAAGGATGAGGAGAGTGTCATATGATTGTAATAGGTAGAATCCAAAAGCCAAGAGAGAGACTTACCAGGCAAAACAGAAAGAGCAGAGGAGGATGATGCATTACCAGACCAGATCAGGACCTGATTGAGGAGGTTCTCCAAGTCAGTTGTGGAGAGAGTTACGGTGGATCAAAAAGACTAAGACGCATCTCTAATGGTTTCAGAGACCTGAGGAGTGTCTGAACTAGCAACAACAGCAGTAGGAGTTCCTTTCTTGTTACGACAGTAACAGGTCTCGATGACATGACCAAGACGTTTACAATAATGACAAAACAACCTATTGGAGCGGCTGTTGCTTGGACCATGTTTTCCAGAACCAAACTGTTGAGGTTGGTCAGAGGAGGAAACTAATGGAGTTTTAGCCAAGACACTGAGCTTGTTCTGTGTTTATAATTACTGTAGACGAGTTTCCTCACGGATCAACTCATTAATAGCAATATCTAGGGGAGGAGTCGGTGTGCGATTAAGCAGTTGACCACGGATTGACTCAAAGTCATCTTGTAGGGCCATGAGAAACTGATAGAGACGATGTTGATCACGACGAATGGCATACATGTCAGCATTAGTTGGATCCTTCCAGTGTGGGTCTGAGAGATCAATCTGATTTCAAATGTGACAAAGATGATTAAAGAAGTCATTGATGGATTGGCTAGGCTCCTGTCTGAGCTGATACAACTTGACCATAAGTTGGTATCCTCTTAACCCATTAGGAGTAGCATAACGCCTAGCTAACATGTTCCAAGCAAGTAGAGCATCATCATAGCTACCAAGTAGGTTGGAGATAGTTAGAATGCAGGTGTTGCGCATCCAAGTAAGGATCTAGTGATTATGACTATCCTATTTGAGAATGCGTTGTTGAAATTGTTCTGTTCGTTTATCTCCTTTTTGCACTGGCTTTGTCCAATCACCTATGCAATAGAACCAAAGTTCACGGCCTTTACGAAAGCTGGGAGAATATTGTCGTTTGGATATTGAAAGTGTTTCATCTCATCTTATTTAATCTCATCTTATCATTACAAGTTTCAAAATTTCTACACAAAATATAATATACAATTCAATTTTTTCAAATCTCAAAACAATAATAATATTAAAAAATAATATTCTAACAATATTTTATTCAACTTTCATCTTATCTCAACTCACTATCCAAACGGTACCTGAGACCACACCAAATAGTTTCTACCATCTAATATTCCATGAATAGGACAATGCATCTCATTGTTTTGAGCCATTATGAGATCAAATATGCAAAAATGAGGTCAACATGCAAAAATATGTACATAACTTATGGAATGGTTCTTATTTTAACTATGACAGTGGCTCAAGTAGCAACAATAAATCCATACAAGCATATCAACTGGCAGGGCAATGGTATACAACATCCTCAAGGTTGCCTTCACTTTTTGATGATTTCAAAGTCAGAAATTCTCTTCAAAAAATCTTTGATTTCAATGTAATGAAAGTTAACAGAGGCAGAATGGGTGTTGTAAATGGGATGCATCCCAATGGAAAGGTGGATGAGTCTTGCATGCAATCACGTGAAATATGGACAGGTGTCACCTATGGATTGGCAGCTACAATATCTTAGCTGGAATGGAGGAGGAGGCATTTAAAACTGTTGAAGGTATTTTTATTGCGAGTTGGTCAGAAGAAGGATCTGGGTAAGTTCCTTGCGTGGCAAATGTGATTTGATGCCTCCTTAACTTGATCAAATATGACAATATTTTTATTTTGATCATATTTGTGGTGTGGGATGACCAACAATGATAATAGCAATTACCTACTGATAACCATGACATATTAAACAAGGTCTAAGAACTTGAGTCATCTCACCCAATGCCTCATATAAACTTTCTATGCTTAATCTACTATACTTAAATCATCTCATCCAATGTCTCATAATCTTGATCTTCAGCTGAACTGTCAAAATCATCTGAAAAAGTATTGTGAGATAAGGTGGTGAGTTATCAAAAACTTAGTAAGTAAAGAACATATACTAGTATGTAAACATGAGCATTTACAAAGTTTAGAATGCAGAACAAAATATCTTTAGCTTCAGAATGTAGAATAAAACTTTTACTTTCAAAATCCAGAATTAGAAACATGTTATCAAAATATCATATCGAAACTTTCAAAAAACTTTCTTATTCAGAAATCCTTTGGCATATCAAAATCTGAAACATCATTTCATATTATATCAGAGTATCACATCGGGACAGATACCATGTTTAACCTCGTGGTAGGGTTATAAACCACCATTATACCCGTGGAGGGGTCGTATACCATTTTTAACCACTGTGGTTGGGTTATAAACCACTATTATACACGTGACATGGCCTTAATAAAAACAGAACATAACATCATAGAAACCAGATCATATTCAGATACAAAATCAGAAATTCATGCCAAGGTCAAAACAGAATATTGAATAGTTTTAGATCATTTCACATATTCAATAACAACATAAACAAAACTTCTTCATTTAGTCAAAGCAAAACTTTTTTGGATCTCATATTCACTCTTTTTGCAGTTCAGAAATAGAATGCTAAAATCAGCTCATGTTTACACCAGTCATGACAAAAAGTACTTCATTCTTATACAGATTTCATGACTAAATGTAAAACAAATAACTGAGGTTGTTTCACATTCCTTTTCAAAACAAGCATGCATATTTTCAAAATCAACCTTGTTTTGTTTCTTTTATGTAAAGTCTAGTATAAGAATCCCGCTTACTTGGACTTCTTAACTTTTCCTGACTTTATCCACAATAGTGCTGAACGAATACCAATCGTCACCTATAAAAATAGATACATAACTTACATCAATTTCCAAACGCATGCAAATTATTCCTTAAATGCGTTCATGCAACTAAAACCTTGAAATACTAATGACTGATTTTTCATCGAGCTTAAAACTGTCATACACCTAAATTCGCCTTAATTCCAAAATTTCATCTCCCCAAAATGATTAAACATCCCTATAGTTCCTCCAAAAATTACACGATTAATCCCTAAGAAAAAAATCAAGTCTAACCACCGGGCCGTACCCTCAATCTTTCAATGTAAAAAATATAGTCCCGCATGACTTTGCCTTTAAAATTGCATGAAATTTCTTAACTCGTACACATTTCGGTCTAACTATAACATGCATGGGTCTTTGTTGAACCTAACACTAACAACTCAAATTCATAACCCATAGAACAAAAATACACCTATAGCCCGTAGTGTATGTGTATATCCCTTATATCTTAAAAGTGGCTATAAGGGAATGAATAGTAATTAGTGTTTGACACTTTTTTTTCTCCATTTTTTCTATTTATGCCCCTATCTTGCTTGGTTTTATTACGTTTTTGTCCCTTTTGAAAAATCTGGTTTTTCCCCTTTTTTTTTGTTTTGTCGATTTGTGTCTGTACGTCAGTCATATTGTGTCAGTGCCTCGTTTGTTTTCATAAACATATTCTCATCTCATTTAATCTAATCTCATTTAATTATTACAAATTTTTTAAATTATCATACAAAATAAAATAAACAATTCAACTTTTTCAAATCCCAAAACAAAAATAATATTAAAAAAAATATATTCTAACAATATTTTATTCAACTTTCAACTTTTATCTCAACTCATCTATAAAAACAAATGTGGCAATGGGTCATCTATGTTTTTGTTCATCCATGTGAGTAGTTCATATTTTGTATGTTATGTCATTTTTACCCTTGTGTTATGTTCTTTGTGTCCGTTTAAGTGAGGGTTTATTTGTCTTTTGGTGAAACTGGGCGGCACTATTTACTCCTTGACATGCATGGTGATTGATAGGGGCTACCATTATGTTGTTGTCGTGAGGAGTGCGACAGGGCTTGGAGTTTGTAGCGGTTGATTTTGGTTGAACATGGCTGGGCAGTGGTTGCTTTCCCATGGTTCATCTGTGAAAGCCACAGGTTGACGTGATGGTGGCTGTGAGGGGTGGTTGGCAATGCCGCAATAGTGAGTGATGGCCCTGGCTACTGTGACTGCATGGAGGTTTGTAATGAACGAGAGAGACTCTGAGAGGGAGAACCGAGAGTATGAGAGACATGGATATAGAGAGTTTGTCATGATGGAAAATAGAAATGCATTGCAAGTAGAAGACAATAAAGAGCAGAGAGGGAGAGGCCTGAGTGATGGATGAAAAGGAAATAAAGAAGAGAACTCAAAAATGGAAAGGAAGTTCAAACTGCCTAGACGTGGAGATAATGGAGATTTGGGTGGAGGAATTTTCGGAAGTGTAGAAACTGAAAGTGAAAAACGGTCAGAAAGATAAAATGCATGTGGAAAGATGAAGCTCACCTCAAACAACGTCGTGGGGGTAGGAGAGGTTACTCGGTTCGTTTGGGGAGTGAGATGAGATGAAAATTTTGTGAATAGTAGTGAGTTAGTTTGAGTTGAGTATTTTTTGAGTTTTGGGAAAGGAGAAATAAAATGTTAAAATATTGTAAGAATATGATTTTATAATATTATTTTTGTTTGGAATTTGAAAAAGTTGAAATTGTTTTTGATTTTTTATTTAAAAATTTATAAAAATTGTAATGATTAGTTTGAAAAAAGTTGTAATTATTAGTTTGAAAATCTTGTATTTGAATTATGTTTGGGAATAAGATGAGATGAAATAAAATGAGATTAGATGAGAGTTTTATATCTCATCTCATGCCCCAAACCTTCTAGTGTCGTGGCTGCGTGAAAAATAGGGGAAAAAATTGGGGAAGTTTATCGAGCCTGGTGTTGGCAGGAGGGAAAAGAAAGAGAAGGGAAAAAAAAAATTCAATGGACCTGGGTGTTACATCCTCCTCCTTATCAAATTTTGTTCTCGAAATTTGCTAGTATACCAAGCGAAACCTACACACTTGACCATCACATCCAATGCACGACTATTTTAATCCTTGATCATTCTTGTCAAACCTAAATAATTTAAACCCATTTTCAAACAGTTTCGCTCGGTGCCTTAAATACCTTTTAATCCTCTTGACATACCCATTCATGCACCTAGTGTCGATTTTCATATAACTCAAGAACCAGTTCAAGCCTAAAGTATAAATCTCAACAATGAAATTACAAGCTTAATAATAATTCCCCTTAGACATACACACTCACGCACATTGTATCGGTTACCAAACATTTAAGTGTGCAATCCAACTCAAAGTTTAAACTTCCACAACAGTTCGATTAAAAGCCTATTAAAATTCTCACCCAACTTCTTAGCCTAACTACATCTGAAATAGCACATAGAACTATTAACATGAAATGGGTGGCTATAAGAACTCTCCAAAGTCTGAGGTCCGTAATCCCAAACTTGATTCACAATACTGTTGGAGTACTTACAATTATCATTTGTTATTGTCAGAGGGACATTTTATGAATAACCGAAATCACTACTTTGTATTGAGGGAGTGTCCTTTTCTATACAATTTTCAGGAATATTTTTGTTACAAGATAACCAATAGAAAAATGACAAGTGTAAAAGAACACATAATCTGGAATATTCTAAGAATCATGTAAAACAAGCTTATCTAGGTTAATACGTACCCTCGAGTCCAATGGGCTTTCAACAACAGTGAGACTCATTTGAAAATTTGAGAATTTATCAGAAACTAAAGGCTTTGTTAACACATCAGCCAATTGATCTTTAGAACTGCAGAAGGAAACTGTTAAACTCTTGGCAACAACCCGATCACGAATGAAGTGATAATCAATGTCCACATGCTTTGTCTTAGAGTGATAGACAAGATTAGCTTATAAATATGTTGCTTCGATGTTGTCACACCACAAAATTGGAGATTTTGGAAGAGTCCCAATTCTCTAATCATTTTCTACAACCAAATTAATTCTGCAGCAGTGGATGCAAGAGATTTATACTCCGCTTTTGTACTTGATCTTGCAACCGTCTTTTGCTTCTTTGAACTCCAAGAAATAAAATGATTTCCCAAGTAAACATAGAAACCAGATGTGGATCGTCTGTGATCTGGGCATCCTGCCTCGTTTGCATCTGAATAGGCTTGAAGAGTGAAGGATAAGGAAATTTTGAACACCAAGCCATAATTAATTGTGGCCTTAAGATACCTTAGAATTCACTTAACAGCAGACCAATGTGATTGTTTTGGAGAGTGCATAAATTGACAAACTTTATTCACTAAGGATGATATATCAGGTCTAGTAAAAGACAAATATTGTAATGCACCAACCAAACTTCTAAACAAAGTGTTATCATCAAAGATGGAGTATCAAACTGTGAAAGTTTGATAGAAGCAGCCATAGGTGAAGTTATGGGCTTAGCATGTAGCAAGCTACTTCTAACAAGTAAATCTTTAATGTACTTGCGTTGGGATAAAAACAAACCAGACTTAGAGTAATCAATCTCTAGACCAAAGAAATATAAAAGTCGACCAAGGTCCTTAACAGGAAAGGCAAGGCCCAGATTAGGCATAAAACTGTCAATGGCACTCGATTTGGATGATGTCAGAACAATATCATCAACATATATCAACAAAAACATTTGTAAATCACCATGATTCAATATGAGCAGAGATGGATCAGATTGAGAGGCAGAGAAGCAATAACCAATTAACCATGAGCTTAATTGTGCAAATTAGGCCCTCGGGGCTACTTCAGACCATAAATAGCCTTATGAAGTTTACACACATGATTCCAATTTTTTTTTGTCAATAAAGCCCCAAGGTTGTTGCATGTAAATCATATCAAACAAAGATCCATGCAGAAAAGCATTCTGTATATCCAATTGGCGCAGAGGCTAGCCACGAGTAACAGCAATGGAAATTACCAAATGTATGGTAGTCGGTTTGACTACCGGGCTAAACGTATCATGGTAATCAAGGCCAGGTTGTTGATGATAGCCCTTAACTTCCAACCTGCCCTTTCTACGTTCAAATGTGCCATCAGAATGAAACTTAGTTCTAAACACCCAATGACGGCCAAGAAAATTATATAAGGGATTAGAGGGTACCAAACTCCTGGTTTTGTTGTGAAGAAGGGCAGTGTGCTCTTGAGTCATTGCGTCACGCCACTCTGAAAATTTTAATGCAACTGAGAAGCTTGAAGGATCATCTGGGACCATAGCCATGGAGAAGAAGCAATGTCGTCGTGGATAGGGAATAGTGTCGTCAGTAGGAACAAGAGGACGAGAGGAGTGTGTTTGGCTTCGAGTAATAACTGGAGACCGAGGTGGTCGGAGAAGAGAAGGGGAAGAATCAGTGGTAAGGATGGAGGGTAGCGAGGATTCAGGAAGATTAGGGTTAGAGATCGAAGGAGATAAAGGCACAGGAGATGGGGAAGATTCGGGAGGATTAGAGTTAGAGTGAGTTGGAGATGAATGGTCGGGTAAGGAAGTAGAGGGTATGGGGCTTAAGCTTGGGCCTAGGCCCAGACCAATGATTGAGTGTGGAAAAAGGGGTAATGGAGCTATAGGCACGGGTTGGGCCGTTGGATTAGAAGTAATGGGCCCCGAAAAAGGGAACTCATCCTCATGAAAAGCGACATCTCTTGGAAATATATAATCTGTTGGACTTAAGATCTAAACATTTATAGCCATTGTGAATTGGACTATAGCCTAAGAACAAACATGGAGTGGACCTAAAAAGAAGTTTATTTTTATTATACGGCCTGAGATTGGGAAAGCATTTACAGCCAAATACTTTTAAGAAATTGTAGTCTGGATCATGATTGAAAACAAGTGAGTGGGGAGATTTATTTTTGAGAGTTTTGGTGGGTATTAAGTTAATGAGATACATAGCTGTCTCAAAAGCATTGGCCCAATATGACTTAGGAAGAGATGCATGGGCTAGCAAGGCAAGTTCAGTTTTGAGAATTTGTCGATGCTTTCATTCAACTAAATCATTTTGTTGATGTGTATGGGGACAAGAAAGTCTATGAGAAATGCCAAGTTTTTGACAAGTTGGTGTGAGAGGTTTGAACTCACCCCCACCATTCATTTGAGTGTGATTAATTTTACATTAAAAAGACGCTCAACATGGGATAAAAAAATTCTAAAAATATGATGAACATCAGATTTTAATTTGAGTGGATAAAACCAGGTGTAGTGAGTGTAGTGGTCCACAAAAGAAACATAATATCTAAAACCAAGCCTTGAATTAACTAGAGATGGGCCCCAAAGATCTACACTAACTAATTTTAAGGGCCTTGTGTAAACGGCTCGACTAGAACCAAAAGATAACTGATAGCATTTAGCCAAGGGACACTCAGAACAATTGTATGGCGTCTTTCTGGGAACAAAAGGCAAACAATTGGAATGTAAAATATGAGAGACAAACTCGAGGGAGGGAGGGGCCTAAGCGTCGATGCCATTGTAAGACAGAGGTCCGTTCACCGAGAGCAGCAGAAGAAGATGCTTGAAGAGACGAAGCCGAAGCCGAAGGCGGAGACAAAGGAACACATAGAGACCATTATGGGTAGGACCTGTGAGGAGGATTTTCTTGATCCGATTATCATTCACAGAGAAATGAGTGGAGTGAAACTCAAAGAAACAATTATTATCGGTACAAATTTGAAGAACAAAGACTAGATTTTTAGTGATGCTAGGTACATGAAGCAGGTTGCATAATCGAAAAGTATAAGAGTTTGAGTGAAAAGAAGAGTCACCGAGATTATGAATTGGAAGGCACGACCCATCTCCAACATGGATTGCTTCAGGTCCATGATACGGCTCAGATGACAGATTCAAGTTGCTCAAGTCACTAGTTATGTGATGGGTGGTAGAGGAGTCAAGGTACCAAGTAGAATCAGAGAAGGTGTTTGGGTTGTTTGAAGTGTTATAGTTGGTTGAAAAGGATCGGGGAGGGTCGAGCTGGTAAGAGTGGTCAAATCTGTGATGACATTTGAAGGCAACGTGACTGATTTTATGGCATACTTGACATGTAGGCTGAGGCCCACCAGGTGTTTGATAATTTTTTCCTGAGGCTTGAGAAAAATGTCTTCCACAACGGCCATTATAACTACCCCTGTCGCGACCTTATCTTCCACAACGAAAAGGATCACGACCCCCATTTGCAGTAAAATTTGCTGAAGGTTCATGAAGAATTTTAGAGGAATGACTCATTCAGTTTTCATGGACAAGTAAGAGTTGATAGAGCTCATGGGAAGATAGAGGCTCAGCTCGAGTGGTAACGGAAGTCACAAAGCTTTCATAAGCAAGCCCTAGGCCAGTGAGCAGATAAGTAACAAAGTGTTTATCTGGAAGAGGTGAGCCAGTGGCAAAAACTGTATCAACGAGATTTCTAACCTTCCCAAAGTAATCGGAGATGGATTGGACTTAGCGGATGTAACACCCCGATCCCGAAGGTCCGGAAAGTTAGCTCATGTAACCTAAATCCAACTTCCATAACATATTTAAATACTCCAAAATTTCCAAAAAAGTACAAATCCATTTATTCAAAATCCGAAAATCATAAACCTACTAAAAAGACTCTCCAATAAACTTGTACTCTCAGGTACTTATTCCACTACGATCATTGCACCTTGCTAAAACTTCCTACTCTTGTTCTCCAGTTGAACCATCAAAATTATCTAAAAACAATATTTGGAGATAAGGGGTGAGTTATCAACAACTCAGTAAGCAGATGACATATGCTAGCGTGCAAACATGAGCATTTATAAAGTACAGTATGCAGAACAAAATATTTTCTAGAGTTATCATGCAAAACAAAACATATTTTCAAAAGTAACAGAGCGATGGTTTTAAGACAAGTAAAACCTAGAGTACTTTGGCATAACATAACCTGAGCATCAGTATCACATCAAAATAGAGTATCTTACAGAGCAGAGACCATGTTTCACCCCCGTGGTAAGGTTGTGCTATCCCCTTGTGGCTAAACCGGGCAAAGACAAAGGTGAAATATTTCCCTTATTCTTCTCGGAGCCCCAAGTGTGTATACAGGAAAGACCACAATAAAACCACTTTGTTTCCAAAGTAGGTGCACTCAGAGACAGAGAAGTTGGTACCAACCCAAGCAGAGCAAAGCAGAGACAGAGTCAGATACAAAATCAGTACACCATGCCAAAGGTTTTCAAATGCCATATCAAAATAAAACATAGTACCAAAACATAATCAGATCATTCTTACATATTGAAAATAAAAGTCGGAGCATCTTTCTAAATAAATACACAATTTTTCATATTCTCAATATCGCTCTTTTTCAGATTTCAGAGACAACATGACAAAATTTAGCTCATGTCTACACAATGCATGTCAGAAAGTATTTTCTTTTTTTCATACAGATTTCATGAGTAATGCAAATAAGCGACTGAGGTTGATTTTTCCCAAGTTCTTATTTCATTACAAAAATATGCAAAGTTTTCAGAAAGTCAACCTCAATCTCAATAATTCGTATAAGGTCTAACATAGGAACCCTGCTTACCAAGACTTCTTAGCTTTTCGAAAATTTCCTAAAAAATGCCGAACAAAACTTTATCGTCACCTATAAGATAATCACATAAATTTTCATAAATATCCAATCAATCTCGTATTTTGATATTCAAGCTTGAAACTTCTAAAATAATCCATTTTTAATTCATCAAACCCAAAATTCTCATTATTCCTAAAATACCAACATCACTTTCTAAACTCATCAATATCCAACATAATAACTCCGACTAAAACATTAAATTCTAACTTATTTACGATTGAGATCTTACAATAATTTATAAAACTAAAATAACATAACTATATAGAAGTCATTATAAATAGATAATCATACTTTTGTTTAAATAAAAAATATTCTTTTAAAATGATTCAAAATAAGATTTTGCACTTACCGATCACTTCAAAAAAATTCATCAGTATTTACAAGATAAATATTCCATTAAAATATCAGTCTCTTACAAAAACCAACTTAACAAAATCATTTCTGTAAACATGGAAAATTTTAAAGTTTACAAATAATTATTAAAGGTTTAAAACAAAATAATGAAACTTGTAACTCAAAGGTAATAATGTAAATTTATTTATTTATTAGATCAACTATGCAATAGCTTTCGAAATTCTTCATCATTTGAAAACATGATCAGAGGGCATAACAGTTATTACTCCTATTCTATTAGGCTACAGACTTACCCCTATAAATATATATATATATATATATATATGAGTAATGCTACATACAGTCATGGAATGCGCAAATGCCGTGCAGTCGTTTTGAAAAAGAGTGGGGTCCACTATTAAAAAATTAATTTATTTTCATGTGGGTCCCATATTTATTCACTTTTTTCAAAGCGACTGCATGGCACTTGCACACTCACGACTGCAAGTATCATTTATCATATATATATATATATATATACAACTCTTAAGTCAGCAACATGAAAAACAAAAGAAAAGAGGTGCAGCGGCATGGAACTTACGACTAAACTGAGAATATGCGTGAAGGGGCAAGGTGCGACGGGCTAGTTGGAGGAACTGCAGTGGCGCAACTGGAGTGCAGAGGAATGCGGCGGAGGTGCGATCGAGCTGGGCTGAGCAAGAGAGAGAAAGAGAGGGAGAGGTGAGCGCGAGAGAGGGCGGTGAGAAAGGAGGGAGTAACCGAGAGAGGTACTCACCGTGAGGGGGTGCTATGGGCTAAGGTGGCCTGAGGGTGTTCAGAGCCCTTTTTCATGCCGGTGGGGTCACAACGTGGTGGGGCTCTCGGTGGAGGGTATTGCAGCGGTTTATGGTGGCTAAACGCTGCTCTGTTTTTGCAGTAGAGGCTACGAGACGATAGGCGGCAGGTTCGTGTGGCTGGGCAGTGGGCACGGTGGTGAGGTCTGGACTGAGGTTCACAATGGAGAGTGGATGAATTGTGCGGCAGCAACGAGTGAGTACAGCGGGTGATGGAGGCTGAGGCGTGAAAAAGAAGAAACGACACCTCTAGGTTTTCGTTGAGGATGAAGAACGTTTAAATATATAGATGAATGGATGACCAAAAATAAAACCCTAGAGATGAGAGAGTAACGTGCATGCGGATGGAGAAGAGTCGTGTAGGTGAGAAACTGCTCATAAACCGATAGTTTTTTCCAAGATTTAAACAAACGGCAAAGATCTCCAAATAAAAAAAATCACTACTCGATCCATAACATAAAAACCAAAAAAATAAATAACCTAAAATATCAAGCTCTAAAAAATAAATAAATAAAAAATTCCATAATCCAACCATACAACTTCTGGTTCCGGGTGTTACAGTGGGACAGGTGAGTTAGTTGGAACCTAATTTGAAATTCTTTTGCCTGAGAGTGTGAAGTAAACATAGAAGTTAAAGAAAGCCTTAGGCTAGATATATTTTTGCTGAGAGAACATAGCTGCTGATGGAGTCAGAGAGAGAGAGGAGAAAAGTATACTAAGAACCAGCTGGTCTGTGCGTGTCCAAGATAGATAATCCGGATTGATTTGAGGAGAGGAAGAGTCAGATGTATTAGGTAAAAATTGAGAAGGGCAAGGCAGAGTTCCATCAACATAGCCATAGAGATCCTACCCTCTAAGGTATGCCGAAATTTGCACTTGCCATAGTAAAAAATTTCAGTTCTTTGCTTTGTAGTAACAACGTTGGAGAAGGAAGAAATAACAGAGGAATTGGGAGGAGAAGGAGGAGGGGGTTGGTATGAGGGAGGCCATGGATCAAGAGGACTGCTAATCGAGCAGCTCTACTCAAAAAAGCCTTATTTCTTGTAGTGTAAAATCTTTCCTATTCTTGTGAAGAATTTCAACCGAGCTAGCTACAAAGATCAATATTATTTATTGATGGTTTCTTTGATCGTGACCTCTATATAATATAATCATTTTAAAAAAAATAAAGAAACAAAGAACATTGTCGCCAATCCATATTGGCTTTTATCAATTCCTTGGGAAATTCTGGTGGCTAGATATAATCAAAGGAGAGTGATCTCTCCCCTCTGCATATATGTTCACACTGCCCTGCTTTATAAATGTGTAGTTCCCTAAAGATTAATCTGCTTCTGCTTAACAAAAGTCTCATGTTCTTCGGTTTAATTTCATTGGTTATAAAGAAGATTGGCAAAGAACATCTATTCACCCTCTGGCCTATCTGCGATCTTCATGACCAACGATAATGAGCATTTACCATCTTTACAAGTGTACACTGTATGTATGTGTTTCACATTACTGTTGGACTACTTACAATGATCATCATTTGTTATATCTACAAGGTAATTCATCACTCTAAACCTGGAAGCCCTTTGCAAAGAGTTTCTACTCCATGCATGCAGCAACTTATTTATATACATAGAGTGTATATATATATATATATACGCACAATCATTTACAAGACCACCATGCACTAATTCACTACCTGGTCTCGTGCATGCGTGCGTGCGTGCGTGCCTGCCCTTACCATCATTGTCCTCTTGAACCACAAGTAACCTCTGAGCCCCGGCCAAGTAATCTGTTATCCAACTATTAGAGCTAATTTACATATATACAACTTCTGAAACACAAACCAGCTTCAAGCATGCAGCCTCCATCACTAGATCACCTTCTCAACCACAGGTTCCCCTAGATCCAAGTACAAATAATATTTACAGTCTTTTTTTTTTTCTCTTTTTTTTTTTTTTCTTTTTTTGGCAAAGTCAATGAATATTGACAGTCTTATTACAAATTTACATGCAGCTCCTATTCTTTTATTTTTTTTCCTTTTCTCCTTGATTTGTACAAGAATGCTGAACCAAATATCACCTCTGATCCAACAACACAGACAACTTAGATATTTACTAAATCATTAAAAAGTACGACGAAATATCAAGCCCATGTCTATGAATCTGTGTCACTTCCAACGTGATTCAAGGTCGTGGCTTGTTGTGGTGATAGCACTGGGCCTAGGAGAATTCTCTCCATCACAAAGATCCAAAGTATTGACCTCCCATCCACCTTCTCTCCAGTAGGTAGAATAGACTTCTGGGATGTGAGCTACCTTCCAATAATCACTGTCCTTTACATCTGGACTAAGAGTCTTGATAAACTCTTCGGGCATGTCAAAAAATTCAAGAACTTTCAACTTGGTCAGATGTTCAATGCCTACCGGCACCATCTTCAGCAATTCACACCGCTGGATAATTAGCTTTTCAACACAAGGCATTGCTCCCACCTCCACTTGCACGCATCTAAGTTCATTGAATTGGTCAAGGCCTAAAACCTTAAGCTTGTTGAACCCACCCTTCCTGAAATACAACGTGTCTCCCTCATAAACCTGAAGTAATTCCAGGTGTACAAGATTGGGCAGTTTTTGAAGGTGCACAAGTGGATCTTCCTTCAGTCTACTCCATTTCAGATACAATCTGACCAGTCCATGCAGTGATGGTATCCATGGAGGTAATGTCTCCAAACGTCCTCTCAAATACACCCGCTGGATGAATGGAGGCGGAGAAGAAAGGTGCTGCAAATCAAGAATCTCTTCCTCCTCTGTTGAAGTTAGAGACAGCGCACGAAGGTTGGTCAGTTTTTTTAAGGATGAACATAGAGATTTCCCATCTTCTTTTCTCAGCTTTACAATGCCTAGCCTCCTTAGTTGGTACAGTTTCCCTAGCTCCATCATTATAGCGCCACCACCTTGGTTTGCTTCTATAAAACAGAGCTTCTGCAGGGATCGTAGAGCTCCTATATTTCCTTGGACCTTAAAACCATATCGAGAGTGAAAATATTCGTAAGACTCAAGTTTGAAATGATATACAACGAGATGTCGAAGTCGATGGAGCTTCAAGATCTCAACAGGCAGTTCAGTGACGCGGGAGTGTTTAAGATCCAAAGTCTCTAGGTACTGGAGCTTCCCTATGGTTCCTGGAATGGTTTTAACCTTGGTGCCCTTCAAGCTTAGATATTTCAAATAAACCAGGTTTTCAACATCATTTGGAAACCTTTTTAAACGTGATTCTTGCAGATCTAAAACATTTAGCAGCTTAAAACCACCAGGAAACAAGCTTTGTATGTCCAGCTTTTCTACCACCCAAAACATGAACAAAGAACGGAGTCGAGAAATAGACCTGTTTGCTTGTACGTTTTGCAGCGTGTTATGTATAGATAGGCGTCGAACCTTATCCGGCCACATCACGTTCTGATCTTTAGCAATGGAGGTGAAGTTCTGATCTCTAGACTTTGACACAATTATCTCCCGCAGCACGTCATGGACGCGATAAGTTTTGACCCTTCCATCACTGGTTACGGATGCCACTTGCAGAAGACCTCTATTCAAGAGTTCGTTGAGGTAGTCCTCTGCAACTTCTTCCAGTGTTTTCCCTTCTTTGCCTTCGATTAATCCCTCCGCTATCCATAACCGAATCAGCCTCATTTGTTCGATCCGATAGTCCTCTGGGAAGATGCTCAAGTACAAGAAACAATCTTTTAGGTAGTAAGGCAAGTCGTTGAAACTTAGCGAAAGTACTTTCTTCAGATCCTGCAGTTTGTCATTGCCATCAATTTCAGCCCCAAGACTACGGCCAACAACATCCCACTCGTCAATCCTACGCGTGTCTTTTGATGCCAAAACGCCACTGATTGCTACAATTGCAAGGGGCAGTCCCTCACACTTTCTTAAAGTGTCTTGACAGATATCCTTCAAATAAGTAGGGCATGCATTCCCTTGAAAGGTTTTCTTACAGAAAAGATCCCAAGATTCCATTGGGGACAAAGGCTTCAAGTTGTAAACCTTACCTACAGATTCCACACCGGAACAGGAACTGGAGGCCACACCAGCATTACGTGTAGTGAGCATTACTCGGCTGCCACAGTTGTTGTTAGGCAAGGCATATTTGAGAACATCCCATTCATTCAAGTGCCACACATCATCTAGAACCACCAAGTACCTGCTTTTCTTGAGCAAGTCCTTGATTATCCTCCTCAACCGGTCGTTGTTCATGTCGTCCAATCCTTCTGGAACTGGTCTGCTGACTACACTGAAGAACTGTCGAATCATGTTTTTGAGGCGTTCTTCTACCTTGAAAGATTGAGAAACAGTGATCCAAGCGCGCCTTTTGAAATGTTTCTTCACTTCTTTATCGTCATAAACTTGCTTTGCCAATGTAGTTTTCCCCATTCCTCCCATTGCTGCCACAGAAACCACTTCACGTCTATTGCCACCCTTCACCAGCCACTCCACTAGCTGCTGCTTAGGTTCATCGATCCCCACCAAATCAGTCTTGTCTAGAAGAAGAGCATCGCCTCGACGGTCTTGCCATGTATTTTCTGCACTCGTGGAGCCCGAACCTTGTTTGATTTTTGTGAATCTGGGAAGCAGCCTCCCGTGAACTTGGCAAAGGTTTTTTATTCTGGATCCGATGGCTTGTAATTCCGAAATAATACGATAACGAGCTTTAATGTTCTTGATACAACAAGAGAATTTGTGGAAAGCCCCATAGAATCCATCTGCATGATCATGTACTTGAAGAAGCATGAATTCATCAAGAGCATCTTCAGTTTCATAAGCGATCTCTCTTATTTGCTTAACCCGCACTTTGAATTCTACGTCACTTTCTTCCAACGCATCTGCAATCTTCAGGAAAGCTCTCATACGCTCTAGTTCTCCTCTCA
Source organism: Juglans mandshurica (assembly GCA_022457165.1). NCBI lineage: Eukaryota > Viridiplantae > Streptophyta > Magnoliopsida > Fagales > Juglandaceae > Juglans > Juglans mandshurica. Next base: position 30,710,702 of record CM039619.1, on the reverse strand, counting down.
GATTCAGAACGTCTTCCGGATCCCCTTTCAAGAGTTGCACCTCATTTTCAACAAAGCGAGCAAGCAGCTTGTCAAGCAGAGAGCCAACAGCGCTATCTGCCATTAATTCTTTGATCTCTTGATCAGTAACCTTAATCAATCTCCCTAAAGTTCAAGACATCTCCACTTTTAACTCTAAGATACTCTTGGGCTTGCCAATGCTAGTTGTGGTCATGTAGTTGAACTATATTATATGTGGCTATCATGCATGTCGATATTCTTTGGTTCTTTCCTCCTTTAATTCATCCCACTCCTTTGATAATATATATATAAGAAAATTGTACGTTGACTCGTCAATGCTCTTTAAAATTAATGCTTATAAGCATATTATATATATAGCTTATTAATTAATTTCTATGACCTTCATGAAGAATGTGACATATATGTAAAAGAATGCAGCTAGCCTTAGATCATATATAACCGTTGTTAACAAGCAATTCATGTCATTGATCAAAAGCTAATTTAAGAAACAAATTAATTATTTTATTATATTAATTGCCAAGCGTCAGCTGTTTAAAAGATCATTTGTCTGACTGTTTAATTAGGGTGTTAGTGGATGAATCCTAATTAATAATGGGTAGAGCTAGAGTTGTTGCTATGAAAGCGCCGCAGATCTAGGTATAACACGTTTTATTTATTTATTTTTTCTTCATTTTGCAATCACGTACGTAATATTCAAAATAATAATATTGGAAGTAGTGGACGTTTCACTAAAATTAATTAACCATTTCTAGGAAAATTACATGACTCCCGATCGATCGACCTGCGCTGTGATCTTATTCTTCTAGCTTGTAGGCAAAGCAACGAATTAATCCCCACTAGTCAAAGTCAGCTCATGAAGGAAAATGTTTAGATATTGCCTGCTTGCTCGATCTTCTTTTTCTTTTTTCGTTTCAAGTAAAATAAAATAAAAATAACTGTTCATGAAGTATATATATATAATGTTCTATCTTTTCCCATGAAATTCAAAGGTAGACTTTAGAAACTCGCATGTGTTGAATTTTCATGCCTTAATTTGCAGATAACGTACAAAACAACGAGAAAAGTTGTATTTTTTTTTATGAAGTGACACTATCACATAATTAAATATATAGTTGGTTTTAAAATAACTCTATAAATATAAATAATAAAAAATACTTGATTTTAGTGGTGCTGATTTAGTTCTTACGTACAAAATCAGCGCACAGATCCTTTGATTAAAAGCTAATTTAATTAAAAGGAACTATATATAAAACATGAGTGTCTATTGAAAATAGTCGATCAGCATTCCCCCAAGCGATGGAATTACTTTGTATAGGAAGATATATTGTATCATATATATGACCAAGTCTTTGTATACTGTAAAGAAAATGTTTAGGATATTGTACTTTAATTTTCATATACTTTAATCATATTAGTAAATTATGACCAAGCTGCATCGATCAGTTCTAAAAATGAAGTGGTTTGGCCAGCTTCCTCACATGACAAGGAATCAATTGCTTAATTTCTTTCAATTCCATTAATAAATTAATTAATGCATTCAAAGAAATGACCAAAAGTTTGATCTCCACTAGCTATTTGTTTTTTTTTAATGGACAAGCGTTTATTCATTAATTTAAAAAGAAATAGCAAATGATGGCAAATTAATTATAATATTGTTGGGGATTTTTTTACTATATTAGATGTTGAAAGCCATGCACAAAGGCTAATGATGCACTAAACTTAATTAATTGATTGCTTGTTATCAGCATGATTCGATGAAGCTTTTCACTACTCTTTCATCCTCAAGAAGGAAGGAAGGAAAATAAGAGAGAATTTCTGCGCGCTCAAGATATATAAAAGATATTATAAAGGAATGCATGCGCATTGACTCAGTCCCTTGAGAAAGGAATCCAACTCATCGCGCGAGATGCCATCGAAATGGCCGGCCCAAGGGCCGTGCCAGTGATCGCATGCATGCAGCATATATACGCAGCTAGCCAGTTAAAGAAGTGGCCGTATGCATGGCGCGCGGCAAGGAAAGTTGGATCAATAGATCATGAATATATTTGTGGAGGGGCACATATATAGCGATATTTGAAGGTTGGCGAATGGCGATAAATTAGGAATTAAATCCAACAAAAATAAAGTCGAAGAAAACATGAGTAATATATAAGCTGTGGTGCGAGCACATGTTAATTAACATGTTTTATATTGGAATTTGTAAAAGTGGTAGTGTCATGCATGTAGTATAATTGAAAAATCATTTAGGAAAAATTTTCTAAGGTTTTTATTTTTATTTTTTATTTTTTGTGATAGTTGTTTTGATTTTTTCAAACTAGAAAAAAAAAATAGTATTCTAAAGATATTTGAATTAAACTTAAGAAATTTCTGAAAATTGAATATAAAATTTTTAAAATAGGGAAGTTAATTATAACTTTCAACATTTTTTTAGGCAGGTGACTCAGTTTTTTGAAATGGAGAGGCAGATCAGATCAGATCGAGAGAACCCATTAATGTGTTCTTTAAGTTATTCTACAAACACTTTAGAGTCAAAAACAAATCTCTCCCCTCTTTCCAATCTGTACTCCTTAAAGAAAGTTTTCCCCATAATTTCAAAGAACAAGTACGTTCTTGGTTTCAAGCTGCTTCATTTGAGGTGAAAATTAAGAAGTCAAAACCAAACATTAATGGGCTATATATATAATTAAGTATAGGATTGCTTGTTGTAAATCAAATCTAACAAATTTAAGGCAATCTCCAAGTTGTTGACTTCTCAAATTAAAGATCTATTTTTGTCATTTTCTATATATTCATGTACACCTCCCTTGGCCTTCCTGTTTTTTCTGAGTTTAGCCTAGTTGTTTTGCTGCAATTCTTTGGTTTGAACAATATTGCCCAATAATATTTGTGTGTAATAGGGGTTGTTTGGATACAAAAAGCCTTACAACTCATCTCATTTCATCATTACAATTTTCTCAAATTCTTGCACAAAATATAATAAATAATTCAACTTTTTCAAATTTCAAAACAAAAAAATATATATTAAAAAAATATTTTATTCAACTTTTATCTCATTTGATCATCTTATTTTAACTCATTATCCAGATTTCCACTCAGATTTAGGTACTAATCCAACGCAATATGGCGTCAATTTCTTGGAACTTAATATAGGTAAAATGATAACGACTTTTATTACATGGATTCCATCCTTTTATTTGGATGCATTACTTTCTTTGTGTATTTGTGTGGACAGATTTCTTCCAAATTAAAATCATCTGAGTCATTGATAAACCAAGAGATCATGGCACGTGCCCGCCTCCAAAGTCACAGAGAAAAAAAAAAAAAAAAAGGAAAATGCTTTCGATCGTTTCTCATCAAGACATAGCCTAACCCTTAAGCCTTTCAGACAGGCTGCTATTGTTTCCCTAATCCATGCCTCACGATCCTCCTAATTAATGTCATATCCCTCATGTCAGAGATAGACCATATCTCAAAGGCTTTGGATACTTGATTGGCTAAGAAAACATGGGATTAAAGCATTCATGATTTGTCTCCAATACTTTCCATATTCTCTTTTATTTTTATTTACGTTTCTCATGTAGTATTAATTGTAAAAATATTTTCATTGGATATCTCAACCTCTCTTTAGCAACTTCTAATATATGATTTGTTTAGAAGAAAGGGAGATTGATTTGTTAAGTTTGGCAGAGATTTAGACCAAAGAACTTCTTGACATTTTACTTCTCTCTATAGTTTCAAATAAGGTTGACAATTGGCATTGTCATGCTAAGTTTATGTTGAGTTAAATTGGGTTCAAGTCATATATGAATCAACCACAACTCGACCTATTTAACTAAATGAATCATACTATCTAAGCAGAAAATGTTCATTTCATATTGAGTTCACATCAATTTTATTAGTTATAACAAAAATTCACTATAAGAAAATTGTTTATTTGTGGCTAGCTATTTCTTGTAAAAATAACTATTTCCTATCAAAAGTAGTTTATTTTCATCACAAATAGTCATTATCGTCGTAAATAATTCATCGCAAATGCTTGCTTTTCTTGTAGTGATATTGTCGATTACAAATATCATATGTCAGTTTCAGGTTGCATCAAGCCAAATTCATATCATAAATGAAGTTGTTAGAATTGTATTAATCAGTTATATATATATCAATTGTGCTATACAAGGTGACCTATACATAGGAGGTCAAAAGCTATACAAGAGCATCACTCAACCAATGTGGGACTCACATAATACATATACACTAACACTAATATACGCTAACAACCCCCCTCAAACTTAAGTTGGGTGAGAAACCACCTTGAGGTTGTCAACCAAATATTGAAACCGAAACATAGGATGAGACTTGTAAAGATGACGGCAAGCTGATCTTGAAAGGAGACAGAGAGCAACTAAAGAGAACTCTGAAGCCAATAATGACGAACGAGATGACAATCAATCTCGATGTGCTTGGTCCACTCATGAAAAATATCATTATGAGCAATCTGGATGGCACTATAATTGTCACAGTAAATAGGAGTGGCAAAGGTGAGAGGTACACTTAAATCTTGTAGTAACTATCGGAGCCAAAGGAGTTCAGCGGTGGTGTCTGCTAGGGCACGATACTCAGCCTTAGTGTTGGATCGAGAGACAACAGTTTGTTTCTTACTAAGCCAAGAGATCAATGAGGAACCAAGAAGGAAGCAGTAACCTATGGTGGAACGGCGATCAATGGGATCACTTGCCCAATCAGCATCAAAGTACGCTCGAAAAATTAGTAGAGATTGAGCAGAGAAGTGCAGACCATGGAAGAGAGTGCCCTCAAGATACCAAAGAATGAGTACAACAACAAAATAGTGGGTTGTTCAAGGGGCAGACATGAACTGGGTCACCTGATGCACAACATAAGAAATGTTTAGATGAGTGACCATAAGGTAAACCAGGTTGCCAACCAACTATTAATAAAGTGTGAAGTCAGACAATCATTCCCCACACGAGGGGGTCGGATGTGCATGAAGCTTGATGGGTGTATCAACAACCTTATTGTCGGTAAGGCCAGCTCGAGACAGAAGATTAGAGACATACTTGGCTTGGGTAGGTAAGGTTGAATCCGTCTGTTGAGGAAATGATCTCCAAGCCAAAAAAATAACTGAGGTAACTAAGATCTTTCATCTCAAATTACTGATTGAGCAAGTCCTTAAGTTCCTTAATACCATTAAGATCATCACTAGTAATAATCATGTCATCCACAAAATAGTAGTAGTAAAAAGAGACCTTTGTCGGAATGACGAATGAAGAGGGTCGAGTCATAGGAACTACGGGAGTAGCCCAAGTGAGGAACCATAGAGGTGAATTTTGCAAACCAGGCACGAGGAGCTTGCTTAAGTCCATAAAGAGCACGGCGGAGGTGGTAGACCTTGGCTAATGGATGACAGAGACTAGGCGAAGGCTACATATAGACCTCTTCACAAAAGTTGTCATTCAAGAAGGCATTTTTTACATCCATCTGCAAGAGCTTCCATTGATGAGAGGCTGCAACAACCAAGAGAGTGCAAACAAAGGAAAGACGGGCGACGGGGATAAAAGTCTCATCATAGTCAATGCCATATTTCTGTATGAAACCTTTGGCAACAAGTCAAGATTTATACCTCTCAATAGAACCATCTGAGCGAGTCTTGATCTTATAGATCCACTTACAACCAATCACAGACTTTCCAGGAGGCAAATCAACCAGATTCCATGTATGGTTCTTAGATAATGCGTCAAGTTCCTTAGTCATTGCATCTTGCCATAAAGAATTAATGGAGGCCAGCTCAAGATAGGAGTGAGGCTCGTGCAAACTAGCAAGGCCAATGTAACAATGGAAATCATGCAGATGAGTAGGAAGAGATCTTACCCGAGAAGAACGGCGAAGGGAAAGGTTGGTTGTGAGATCTGTAGGGGGCAGGAACAAGGACGGCAATCGGAGAGGGAGGCAACTCAAAGAGACAGAGATCCTAGCCTAGGAGTGTCCAAAAAGTGAGTAGGTGGAATGCATGGAACATCAGATATGGACACAGACGGAGAATGATTGGATTGCTCATCTAGAAAAAGTTCTAAGGTAGAGGATTAAGAAATAGAGGGACTAAAAGTGGATACCTTAGTAAACAACTGATGTTCCCAAAACACAACATGACGGGAAATGCGGAGGCGATGAGCAATAGGATCATAACACCGTTAGCCCTTCTGAATTTCATCGTAGCCAAAAAAGCAACAAAGGCGTGAACATGACTCCAACTTTGTATGTTCATGAGACTGAAGAATGACAAAGCAAGCAAAACTAAAGGAACAAAGGTGTCGATAGACAGTGAAAGATCGAAATAGACTTTCATATGGAGATTGATTTGAGATGACCGAACTTGGAAGGTGGTTAATGGTATGAATTGCAGTAAGGATAGCTTCACCCCAGAATGGGGTAGAGAATTTAGCAGATCAGAGAAGAGCCCAAACTATGTCAAGGATATGACAAAGTTTTCGTTCGGCTCGTCCATTCTGTTGAGAGGTGCGTGGACAAGAGGTTTGATGAATAGTGTCATATGTTTGCAAGATACTTTGAAAAGAAGATTGTTTGTATTCAAGTGCATTGTTAGATCAAGAAATTTTGATACGTTTAGAAAATTGAGTTTCAATCATTATTGCAAAGTTACAATAAATATGCAATAGTTCAAAATGACAGTGCATAAGATAAATCCAATTGTAACGAGTGAAATAAAAAATAAATATAACAAGGTAACGAGATCCACCGATACTAGTTACGGGGCAAGTCCCCAAACATCAGTGTATCAAATCAAAAATACTAGTAGATAATGACTCACTACTATGAAAATGCAAAGAAATACAATTAAAGGTGTCTTGGGACATAGAACATAAAAGACCTCGAGAAACTAACATTTATATCCGGGATGAGGATGCATGACCAAGTTGGAAGTGCCAAAGAGCGAAGGAAGAAGAAACAGATGTGACAGCAGAAACACCAGCGAGTAGACCAGGAGGAACCAAGGGAAGATGCAAAGTGCACATTGGAAACATATGTTCCACTCTAGGGTTTGTCCCAAGTACTTGTCCCGTTCGTGGATCCTGCACAGTACAACCAGAATAGTAAAAAATAGCATGGTAGCCTAATTGAGCCAATTGCCCCACAAACTCTTGGTTATTAGAGAATTTTGGAACATGAAGCACTTCAGAAATGGAAATGTTGGATGTAGAGATAGAGCCTATATTAGGAGCAAGTATAGTGGATCCATTGGCAATGTGTATAGCAAGTGGTGGATGGGTAGAATGAATTATAGAGAACAAGGACGAAGAGCGTGTCATATGATTGTAATAGGCATAATCCATAAGCCAAGAGAGAGGCTTACCAGGCAGAACAGAAAGAGTAGAGGAGGATGATGCATTACCATATTGGATCAAGACCTGATTGAGGAGGTTCTCCAAGTCGGCTGTGGAGACAGTGACGATGAATCAAAAAGATTGAGATGTATCTCTAATGGTTTTAGAGACCTGAGGAGTGTCTGAACTAGCAACAACAGCAGTAGGAGTTCCTTTCGTGTTATGACAATAACAAATCTCGATGAAATGGTTAGGATGTTTACAATAATGACAAAACAACCTATTGGAGCGACTGTTTCTAGGACCATGTTTTCCAGAGCCAGATTGTTGAGGTTGGTCAGAGGAGGAAATTGATGGAGTGTTAGCCAAGACAATGAGCTCTGTAATGTCTACAAACAAGTTTCCTCATGGATCAACTCATTAACTGCAATATCTAGGGAAGGAGTCAGAGTGCCATTAAGCAGTTGACCACAGATCGACTCAAAGTCATCTTGTAGGGCCATGAGAAACTGATAGAGACGATGTTGATCACAAAGAATGGCAAACATGTCAGCATTAGTTGGATCCTTCCAGAGTGGGTCAAAGAGATCCATTTGATTTCAATGTGACAAAGACGATTAAAGAAGTCATTGATGGATTGGCTAGGCTCCTGTCTGAGCTGATACAAATTGACCATAAGTTGGTACTCTTTGGACCCATGAGGAGTAGCATAACACCTAGCTAACATGGTCCAAGTAGATAGAGCATCATCATAGCTACCAAGTAGGTTGGAGATAGCTAGAATGGAGGTGTTGCGCATCCAAGTAAGGATCTGGTAATATTTGAGAATGCGTTGTTGAAATTGTTTATGCTTGTTCATCTCATTTTTGCACTGGTTTTGTCCAATCACCAATGTAATAGAACCAAAGTTCACGGCCTTTAAGAAAGCTGCAAGAAGATTGACGTTTGGATTGTGAAATTGTTTCATCTCATCTCATCTCATTTCAGCTCATCTTATCATTACAACTTTTCTAAATTTTCACACAAAATACAATAAACAATTCAACTTTTTCAATTTTTAAAACAATAATAATATTAAAAAATAATATTCTAACAATATTTTATTCAGCTTTTAACTTTCATCTCAACTCATCTTATCTCAACTCACTATCCAAACGGTAAGACCTCACCAAATAGTTTCTCATCTAATATTCCATGAATAGGATAAGGCATCTCATTGTTTTGAGCCATTATGAGATCAAATATGCAAAAATAGATTGCAAAAATGAGCTCAGCACGCTAAAATATGTAGAAAACACCTGGATAGAGAAAATTCAACTCAGTGGTCAAAGTCAACGATCAATAGTGCTGACGTGGAAGTCTGCTAACGTGGCACCTGGCTGTTGTCGTGGTAAGATGACATGGTTGTTGATCAGACTAGGGTTGACATTAGCATTAAGGCGTGTGCGTGGATGTGAAGCTACAAAGAGTGTGCGGCACAAGGCGCGTGCGGCAAAAACTTATTGCGACGCATGGAGGCACGTGCAAGCTCCGATCTGACTATTTTGACAAATTTGAGTCGGTCTCAATGAGATCTTCCCAACGATATTCCACATGATCAAAAAAAATTTCAAAATTTTGTAATAGTCCTTATAGCGATTGCAACTATCTGGCGGTGGTGAGCAACACTTGAATGGCTCAGCCATAGAAGACAGAGGCAGTGAAATGTTGCTGAGAATGATGAAAACTATTAGGTACTTAAAGGATCAGAGTAGTAGCTCCAATATCGTGTTAGAATTGTATTAATTAATTATATATATCAATTGTGTTATACAAGGTGACCTATATATAGGAGGCCAAAGGTTATACAAGAGCATTACTTAACCAATGTGTGACTCACATAACACATATACACTAATAATAACATATACTAACAAAAGAAACCTAATTCAACCTTCTTCTTTTTTTTAATCAAAAAATCGAAACTTGTATTCATTCTTCTTCAACTGTTACACTTTTATCCTTTAGAACATAATATTGTATACTTATAGGACCTTCTTCTATCCAAATTCTTTCCTCATGTACAAGTAAAGAAACTTTTGCTAGAAAATGAGCTACACAATTACATTCCCTATATGTGTGTATGATTATCCAGTTAGATCTATTCTTCAAAACCCCTTTAATATCTTCAACCAGTTGACCATGCCATTCCCAGCTAGATTCAGTACCCTTCACTGTTTAATCACACTCAAAGCATCCCCTTCAAACACCACATCTGATAAGTTCAACTCTGCACACAGCTGCATAGCACACCAAAGAGCCTGTAACTCAGCTACTAGAGGAGTAGTTGCATTCCCCTTCTGAGCACACAATGAGACCAACACATCTCCCTACATATCCCTTATCACTACACCAATCCCCATCCTACCATCATTAACCTTCAGTGCAACATCCCAACTAACCTTCACTTGGCCTTCTGCAGGAGCCTTCCATTTGCATAACCTTCTTGCCTGAGCTTTATCACTTTGGTTTTTGGGTTCTTTTTGCTGAGCTTGCTGAAACTAAAGTAAACAGTCAGTCGCTTGCCTGAAAATCACATCAACCCTTCAAATTTGTTTTCAAACACAAAGCTATTTCGCCTCAACCAAATCCTTCTCAGTACTACTGCCATTAACTCCAATCTTCTCTTTTCAGTTTATTACACCAGTCTGCCCATAGCTCCAGCATATCCCTCTCAGTAGATGCCCATTTATGCACAGGACTGAGATTATTTGCCCAGACATCCATAGCTCCACCACAACTCCATAGAGCATAAGAAACTGTTTCCTTCTGCATCTTACAAACTGGGTAGTAGTAATCTTTAACAACCTTCCTGCAAGACAAGTTGAACTTTGTAGGAAGACAGTTATTCATTACTTTCCATAGGAACATTGAAATTCCACAATACCTTCTAGCTATTTGTACCACCTATCGATACCTCCCATTTTTCTCTATTTTTCATGCACATCTCCAGATGATATGCACTTTTAACATCAAACTGACCATTTTTTGTATGAGCCCAAATTAGCTTATCTGGTAGACCTGATGAACTGATGGGTAAACTGCAGACAAGTGTTGCCACTTCTTCATTTAAAATGTCTTTCACCATCTCTGTCTTCCACGTCTTAGTGTCCACATCAATGAGTTCCTTAACCTTTGCTTCAGCTGCTAGTAAGGTTTTGGGATTTTGAATCCTGAAGGTAGACAGTTTTGGTATCCACTTGTCCCTCCAAATGTTGACAGTCTCCCCATCACCTACTCTCCACACCAACCCCTCCTTTAATAACTCCAAAAAACCGCATAAACTCCTACAAATAACTGATGGCCTATGACCCAACTTTGAAACCAAGATCTCAGAATGCCTAAAGTATTTGTCCTTCAGGACCTTTGCAGCCAAAGAGTGAGGATTTGTCAACACCCTCCAACATTGCTTTGCTAGTAAAGCCTTGTTGAAGCTTACAAGTTCTCTAAAACCTAATCCTCCACCAGTTTTTGCCACCCTCATTTTTGCCCAGCTCCTCCATTGGATTTTATTATCTTCTTTCTTGAAGCCCCACCAGAATTTCCATTTGAGCTGCTATTTTCTTTCATAATTTCTTTGGAAGTTTGAAGACATTCATATGATATGTTGGGATGGCTTGTATTACAGCCTTTAACAGCACCTCTTTGCCTGAGGGTGACAGAAATTGGTTCTTCCAATTACTAATCTTTTTCCACACTCTATCATTGATGACTCTAAAAGAGTTGTATTTAGATCTACCAACCATAATTGGTAAACCCAAGTATTTTTCACAATTATTCTGTTGTCTTGCTCCCATCTCCTTCAATATTCTTTCTCTCATAGAAACATGGACTCTAGGACTAAAGAAAGTTGTGGATTTGTATTTGTGCTTGTTTAAACTCTAACCTGAGGCAGCTTCATAAAGCTCGAGAGTGCCATTGATCTTCTTCCATTGCAGCCAACTTGTCTTTCCAAAAATTATGCAATCATCTGCAAAGAGTAAGTGAGTGACCCTTATACCTCCTCTAGCTATGGACACCCCTTTCAGTTTTGATCTTCTTTCAGCATTATTGAGCATTGCACTTAGACCTTCAACACACAAAAGGAAAAGATAGGGAGATAAAGGATCTACCTGTCTTAGTCCCCTTGTAGGGAAGATAGTCTCTCCTAGTCTACCATTAGTTAAAACAGCATAAGACACTGAGGATATACACTCCATTATCAAACCAGTCCACCTATCCCCAAATCCCAGCTTCTTCATCAATGCTTCAGGGTAAGACCATTCTACTCTATCATATGCCTTTGAAATATCCAACTTTAAAGCCATGCTGCCATCCTTACATCTTTGCCTTTTTTGCATAAAATGAAGCCCTTCATAGGCTGCTATAATATTATCAGATATCAACCTCCCAGGAATGAAGGCATTTTGATTTTTAGAAATGATAACATCCATAACTTTCTTCAATCTGTTGGCAAGAGTTTTTGCTACAAGCTTATACACAACATTGCATAAGCTTATTGGTCTAAACTCATTGACATTTTTGAGATCACTCACTTTAGGAATTAAAGCTATATAGGTGTAGTTTAAATTTGGATCCATCCTTCCACCATTGAGGAACTGAAGCACTGCCCCAACACATCATCACCCATAATATGCCAAAAGGATTGAAAGAAGCATGCCCCAAAACCATCTGGTCCTGGGGATTTCAAAGGCCCCATCATCTTCAGAGTCTCCTCTACTTCCTCCCTCTTAAAATTCTTCTCCAAGGATTCATTCATTTCATCTTACCTTTTTCTCAACTTCTTCTAGGCACTTGTCAATCACTTCATCTTTCGGGCTAGCAGTTTTATACACCTCATCAAAGTGATCTTTAAAAGCCTCTGCAACTCCATCTTGCTCTATTCTCAAGGTTCCTTTTCTATCTACAATTGAAGATATTTTACTTCTTTTCTTCCTTTGATTTGCACACTCATGAAAGAACCTTGTGTTTCTATTACCAAGGTTGTACCAGTTTCTCTTAGCCCTTTGTTTCCATATAGTATCCTCCTATTCCATCAACTCTCTCACCTGCTTCTGCAAGCTTTTCAGCTCCTCTACATTATGAGGCCCCAACTCCTCCTGCACTTCTTTAATCCTTCTTGTAATCTGTTCAATCTCATTAGCTCTCTTTTTATCTTTGCTTTTAAAACATGTCATCAAAGTCCTGCTACAAAAGTTCAATCGAGATTGCAACCTTATCACATTGTCATTTATTCGCTATCCTCTATCCCAATCTTTCTTTATTTTGTACTCACAGTCCTTCTCTTTAATCCAATTGGCCTCAAATTTGAACAGAGCCTGCCATTTTATTTGCCTATTGACAGTCCCTTCTATTGACACCAATATAGGCAAATGGTCTGAACTTCTTACTGGCAAACCTTCCACTCTTACTCCTCTAAACAATTCCTTCCACTTGCTATTTGCCATGCACCTATCTAACCTCTCTTTTGTAAATGAGAGTTCAGCATGCCTATTACTCCATGTAAAGAAACCACTACAGCAGCCTAAATCATAAAGTACATTGTCTTCTAACACTTCTCTAAAATGACTTAATTGTGTTTCAGCTCTTGGCCTACCTCTCACCTTTTCATTTTGGAAGAGAATCTCGTTGAAATCCCCTACCACACACCAAGGTTCCTGCTCTCTTGGCCTCAAGCTTCGTAATAAGTCCCAAGATCACTTCCTTTTCCCTATCTCGGGATGCCCATAGAACCTAGTAAATAACCATTTCTTGCCCTTTCCTTCTATACTGATCTCAGCATTGACATGCCAAGTAGAATAGTTTTTTTATTTCCACTTCCTCATTACGCCTCCAGAATAGTGCCAAACCCCCCTTTCTTCCAACAGAATCTACTACAAAACATCCCTCCATCCTAAGTCTTCTCTTCAGAATTTCTACTCTTCCAATTGTAATCATGGTTTCAATGAAGAATACCATATTGGCCTTTTTTTCCTTTGCCATTAGGCAAAGGTCCTGAACTATCCTAGGATTGCCAAGCCCTCGGCAGTTCCAACTTATAATATTCATAATACCAGGCAGGGCTGCTCAGCAGCCATCGCCCCTAAATTTCCCTTCTCAAAGGCTACCTCTTCCATTCTAGCTTTCTTCATTACACCCACCTTATCCCCTTCCATACTATCGGCACCTCTTTTATTCAAAGGATTAGGAATAGGGAGTTTACCTGTATTTGATCTACCTCTGGCTCTTCTTTTCCAACTGCCCTTTCTTCCACCACGAAAGCTCTCCTGATTCTGTGTTTCCTCCATAGCCATCACCAAAATTACATTTCTCTCAGTTGAGAAGATGTCTAGATCACCATCGACCTCTACTGGTATCATTTATGTTTCCTGATTGAGATCACCTTCATCAGTCCCACCTATTTGGCACACCACATTATTCTCCCCTTTATCTCAACTTCCACTCCTCCCTTCTCCCCCTCAACCTCAACTTCCACTCCTTTCTTCATCCTCTCCCCATCTTCATATAAGTCCTCCCTATCCTTTGACCCTGTAAACGAGCCCTGCGATGCTTCATTCCTTGATTCACTGTTCTTGTGTTCTTCCCTTCTCTCAAACCACCTTCGATTCCTTAATGGAGCTCTCAGCCAAGCACCATATTGTAATTCTCCACCCTTTGTCCCCTATTTACCCATCTTCCCATCCCCTCATCCTTCCTTATCATGTACAATTCTACCACAATAATAGCATAATTTTGGCAGTTTCTCACTGAAAGGGAACCCACATTCTCTTCCCCTCCACTTCTATTGTTATGCCAGAGGTTTCTTTAAGTCACAAGCAATCAGAACCCTTAAAACTCTACCCCAAGCCAACCCATCCTCATGTACATCGACACCCTTCATAATTCCCACAGAACCACCAATCTCTTCTCCCATCCCTGTGTCATACAACTTAGTGGTAAGTTTAACATCTGGATCCAGAAGCTCTCCTGATCAAGATCAATTAGATACGGTTGTGTTTCACCATCAGAGTCCTTAATCACGAACAAGAAGTTATCGAAGAGCCATGGACATAACTTTCTCCTTATCGTTCACCGATGCAAAGGTAATGATAAAATAGTTGGCCCCAAACTCCTGAAATTCCATCGGTCTCCCTACCCTCCATATTTTCTTCATTGTTGATCTTACAATTTCCTTTCCTATCTTCCTCTCCGAACAAATTTTCTCAACTACACTTCTCTTCCCTTTGTTTTTATTTTCTCCAAATACCTACAGTTAACCCCTATGGGTATATTTTCTTCCTCACTCAGCTTCAATCGTTCCTAGATCTTTGTCATTTCCTCCATACCTTCACCTCTACCCGCCATGGCACGCAGATACGACCCTCGCCTCCTTCAGCAGCAACAGAAGTAGAAACGGACTAACAAACTCCTCTCAATTGTTTTCAGAGAAAACGGTTAGAGAGAGAGAGACTCTACTGAAAAGCATTTACTTAAATTGTTTTAATTCAACCTATTTAATTGAACAAGTAAGACGCCTCAATTTTAATGAACTAATTTTGCATCAATTGTACAGTCAAAGTTAATTTCCAACTATTTTATTTGTTCTTTTAATTAACTGGCATGTATAGCCCCTAAGCCTCCTCCTGGGCCTACAACCCGCATGACTAATTTTTAACTAGCAAGTCTCGACTCTTGGGCGTAAAGCCTCATTCACTTAGCCTACTGTCTTGAGCCTACGGTCATATAATATAGGGACTTTCTCAGTCAATGAAGCCCACTTTTAATTCTAAAATGTGGCCCATGAAATACAAGTTTGAATTACCTTCCCACTTCCATTTTCTCCTTATTCTATACCATAAAGTTATTAAAGAAATTCAGATTTCATTCTAAGATATTAATTAAGATGCAATTAGGGTGCCAACATATATTTATTTGATAACCTGTATTTCGTTTTCAAAATAACATTTATTTTTTCCTTATATATATATATATATATTTGTAAATGCAAGAGTTTGACTAGGACAAGGTGACTAAGATTGTAAAATTTATCTTATTTTTTGTTTTGTAATTCGGATGAATGTAAAACACTTTGACTTTATATATGGCTATTTTGAATTTATCTAGAAGTTATTAGGAAGTGTTCTAGATAAGTCGAGAGTGTGAAAATCAAGTTCCAATGGTTCTGCAATTATCTAGAGAAGAGTTTAAATGAGAAACTACTACTGCTGAGAAGATTAAGTGACAGGTATCGACATCCCATCATAAGAGCAATCCGTCAGCAGAATCCTACTACGATTCAAACTGTTTTCAGATTGTTTATTTAAGGGATCATACTGGTTAGGATCTGTAGAGATTCAGTTCTGAATATTTTTTTAGAGTACTTTCTAGTGCATATTTTGGTTAGAAAATTCTTTGAAAAATTTTCATACTATTTTTCTCAAAGAGTGTGATCGTTGATCCAAAATTGAGATTAAGTGACTGTGATTCAGCCACTGGAGTTTCTAGAAAAAAGCCAATGTTTGAAAATCGTCAGAGGTTCAGGCAGCTACTACGGTAGAGATAAATGGGTCGTTTGTCTTGTCAAGTAAGAGTATCAATTGAAAAAAGTTTTGTAATTCAAACTTGCTTGTAATTGATTTTCAAATAATAAATTTGATTTTTCTGAGTTTAGCTGCCTCATAGGATTTTACATTTAAAGAGTTCTTTAAAGGGTTTTCATTCGTAACCAAATTTGGTGTAATGCACTTTATTTATTTTATGTATTTGATTGATTATCAAATTATTTAATTATTGATCACTAACCAATTTGTTGATTGAATTGGTAGAACGTGGTCATACAATACAGGAGTACTTGGGTAATTTCAATTAGCATCAGAGCGTGATTCATTCATTCGAGTGAGATCCGTGTCCCTCTGTAGATCATGTCATCATTATATGTCCCGCCACACTTTGATGTGGAAAACTATGCTTATTGGAAATTTCGTATAAGGGCTTTCCTCAAGTCTTTGAATAAACGTGTGTGGTATGCAGCTGAATGAGGATGGACTAAGCCCAAGACATTTCTTGATGCTTGAACTAGAGATGAGACCAACAACTGCAACTAGAATAGAAAAGGACTTAACGTTATTTTCATGGTTGTATATGTCAATGAATTGAAAAGAATCTCAATGTGTGAGATTGTCAAAGAAGCATAGAATATTTTGGAGGTTACACATGAAGGTACAAGAATTGTAAAAAATTTGAAATTCCAGATGCTAACCTCAAAATTTGAAAAGATTAAAATGCTGAAAGATGATAGATTTAATGATTTTTATGCTAAATTTAATGATATTGTGAATTCCAGGTTTAATCTCAGTGAGAAGGTGGAGGATTCAAGGGTCGCGAGAAAGATTTTGAGGTCCTTGCCTAAAAGATTTTGCCTAAAAGTTATAGCCATTGAGGAAAATAATGGTTTTGATGCTATTAAGGTTGAAGAACTGGTAGGCTCATTACACATATGAGTATCTATTCCTCAAACAAGAAAAGGTAAGTCTATTGCTTTAAAATTTGTGGAAGAAGATCGAGATGATTTTTCTGATCAAGAAAATCTGAACGATGATGATATAAATCTCATTGTAAGGAAATTTAGAAAATTCTTGTTTAACAAGAAAACTAGTGGAAAGCAAAAACGAGGTAAAGAATTTTCTACAAACAAAAGTTATAAAGAAAAATGGAATAAAGAAAATTTTGAGAAAAAAAAGACAAAATACAGTGTCATGAGTGCTCTGGCTATGGTCACATTAGAGTGAACTATCCAAACTATAAGAAAAACAAGGTAAAAGCACTGAATGTCACATTTAGTGACAGTTTAGAATCTGAAAATTCTGGTTCATCATACATCTGATGATAAAAATTCATTTATGGCTTTTTACCACTATTGTTGAGGATTTTCCTGAAATTGTGCTAACAAAATCTGAAAGTGAATTTGATGATAGTGACTTAAATCTAACTCTTGTTTATGCTGACCATGAGCTAAACATGCATGAGGCTTATAATGATTTATGTGAAGAAGTAGTCAAACTGAAAAAACTTAACAAGAAGCTATATAACAAACTCACAATAGTGGAGAATGAAAAGAACAATCTTTTGGAGGCACTGAAAATTTTTAAAGCAGGGATCTTGATATTGAAGACTCAAAAGGATGCACTAGACAAAGAATTGAAGAGTTCTCAAGAGTGTCAACAAAAATCAGCAACTCAGAAATTGGATGAGATGTTAAGTAGTAAAAGGTTCTGTTGTGATCGTACTCGTTTGGGGTATACAACTTCCCAAGACAAAGATACTCAAGCCTCATCATCCCTGCCACTACCTCTAAGAGTATTGTCTTTGTCAAAGGAAGCCAAGTTGTGGATACTCCAAAAGAAGTCGCTTCAAAGTCAAATCATTTTAAAAAAAACCACATGAAACATCAACCTCAAAGAAGCTTAACCGAGGTAAGTCTGGAGGTAAGTTTCTACCTATTTGTCATTATTGTAGTATTTTTGGTCATATAAGATCATATTGCTTTAATTTGAGTAAAGTCCAGAAAGATAGAGGTGAAAGAAAATCAAAGAAAAATGTAAAGACCCTTGGAAACTAAGTCCATGAGTTAAGCCAACAAATAAATACCATAAGTGCCAAGGTATGTGAGTTGTCTGAATTTCGTCTTGGCAACAAGGATAAAACCAGAATAAGTTGTGATGATGTAAAGATGGCCTCAAAATTTAAGGCAAAGTGGGTGGTCAAAGATGTCATGTCATATTAATTGATAGGACAACTTGCATATTATTGCATTCATTGCATATCATTAGTTTAGGACATGCATTTCACATTCTTTTATTGGTTTGCATCTCTTTTCGTTTGGTTTGGTTGAGTTGTTTTCTATTTTTCTAGTTTGTATTTCAGTTCAGTTGAGCAAAGTTCATGCTTGGTGTGCCAAGTCTTGAGCACTCTGGTTCTCACACTTCCTATACTTGGAGCTAAAGCACCTCTCTATTTTTGTGCAGTCCACATGTGGGTGTAGACCTTATAGCTCATTTTTCCAAAGTCAAATCCTAGTGGACTGTGAGGATCTTATTTTCATATTTTTGCTATTTTAACATATGCTCTATGAAGTTTTATAGAAGTTGTCCAAATGGGGAGTCTATACCTTAAATTAATTAATACTAGTTGAACCTAATACTAAAAAGCAAGAGGCCTCCCCTTGTCGAACATAAAATTTGATCTATATAGAAAAAGCTGGTGTTTCTTCATTGTGGAAAAAGGCAAACACTCTAGACGGATGTGGCGCTCCCAGCCCCCGCTTGGGATTGGACGGTGATTGAAATGTCGGGACATGTAACACAAAGCTACACACCCCTCGTACATGACAGATAATATGCTATGCACCTAAGTACACTAGTAGTATGCAATAACGATGTAGCGGAAAAATTAATAAAAGTCAGATAACTAAGTAATGCGATAAGCAATTGCAAAGCACAGTACCAGAAACTAATATCATAACCCAAAACATTGTCCCAAAACATAAACATAGGCCTTAAAGGCAAAATATCCCAAAGCATGAAGTATAATTTTAATTTTTCCAAAACACAGGATTCCCACAAAAGAAACATAAGTCCACAAAAGATGGCCATAAATGTTGTTGCCTTCTCTCTCTCTTTGTTTTTCCACAAAACACTTAGGGGTCGTTTGCATTCAAAACTCACCTCAACCCACCTCAACTCATCTCAACTCATTTCATCTCATCATTACAACTTTCCTAAATTTTTATACAAAATATAATAAACAATTCAATTTTTTCAAATCCCAAAATAACTTTCCCAAATTTCCACACAAAATATAATAAATAATTCAACTTCTATTCTACTATTCATAAACCATCTCAACCCATCTCAACTCATCTCTGAATCCAAACCACTCCTTATACTCTCGTACTCTTCAAGAAGACTCGGGCTTCACGCGCTTCTCTAAAACCTTATCCTTGTCTCGATTGTTATCCGCTTGAACTCTGCGATGAATTCTAGTATACCCATGATTTCTCGATCGCTCCCAGATGGAGGACTCAGGCCGATTCATGGCCATTTTAGGCACAATCCTCTCCAGAGGAAGAGGTGCCGTTCTCTTCCTCTTGGTCATCGTCGCCTCTTACTAAACATGTTACAACCTCTACCATTCCAGTTGGGGAATGGTTGTGGAAACTACCACAATGAAATTTCGAGAAATCTCAGCAAGTAATCACACAACATACCACAGTTAATATGAGTATACCAAAAATATATCATGATATGCATACATGGACATGTACTTGACTTATGCCTTACCTAAAACTTGACTTATGCACTTGACCATTTACCAAAGACTTGTAACTGAGACTTAAACTTTTCATAAAAACTTCTTCACTTTATCTTATTGACGTGATCTTATTCAGAATTTGTCTGATCAGAACATATCACAAGATTTTTATCAAGTGATCCTTATCATATGAGCTCTTATACTTGTTCAGAGGGTCGACACAACACGGCTCCCCTCCTTGCACCGCGTGTTCCTACTAGTTATTGTACCATCAACGGTCTGTACACCGTGATAAATACGTCATAAATAGATGATCATATTAACTTGACCTTACTTCGTCGAGTTACATGCCTTATGCACCCACTAGCGTTAGGTGCTTCCTCGCTCCTGCATTCTTTAAAAATAATCCATTTGAGGCTCGTCGACTATTCTTCGTCGACCCAGGGGTTACCACTCCATTCTTAAGCACTCTAGAGTAGATAGAGGAATTCTACTAGGATATTCTCCCGCCCTAGCACTTGGGGTCGTGATAAAACTTTTTCTTTGAAAACATTTCCTTTGAAGACTCTTTTGAAAATACTTTTTTGAAAACATTTCTTTGAAAACATTTCTTCCCCAAATGCATGTAACATGAGACTTAACATGCTTACTTATACTTGACATATGACATATGAAATGCCGTGCATGAAACAACCAAGCATAACATGTTCATTTCCTAGCATGATTACATGAAACATCCAAACACATTCATGAAACCATGGGAACATGCTTAGGCCGAAACACTTAGGGGTAAAAATCATGAGATTTATCATCTAAACATGTTCCAATCTTCAAGCATATAACATAGGAATCAAAGCATGAAATAATGACATTTAATTAAGATCTGAAACATACAACACATGTTATGGCCGAAACATCATAGCACATAATCCATCAATCTTGAACATATGAAAACCGAAACATATACAAGTATTTCATGGCATTTTCATCACAAATTCCAAACTTGAAATTCCTTCCATAGATTGATACAAGATCATTTTAACATAATGAAATAATCAAACAAGAAATAACCAACAAAACAAACATGGAAATCAAAGGATTTACATAATCATATAAAAGTGTTAACCAAGAGTAGGTTGAGTATATACTTACAAAATCCTCGTAAAAGAATACTAGAAAGCTGTAAATCCGAACATATCATATTAGAAAAAGTATCTAAAACCCTAACTCATGTTCTTTAAGTGCATGTGTGTGTTTTTAGGGCATCACTTGGTCTTAAACCATTTGGTTTCTAGAGCTATTAGGTTAAAACCCTCTTCATTTTACACATGAGGTAAAACAAAACCTAAGATAGCCAAGAATACATGAGATGGTCGAAACATGGAGGATAAATTCCCCCTTCACTATTCGGTCTCAAGGGTTTCACTTAGAAACCCTAGGTTATTTTCCAATAAAATGGTAGAAAGTGTGTGTTCTAACATTTCTCAAAGTCTAATGAGACTTGGATCTCATTTTTGGATTGAGAAAAGATTTGTGTGTGAGTTAGACTTAGGAAAACTGATCTTACCTTGCAAATCCTTGGGTTAGTGCTGAAGTCCTTCTTTTGCAAGGATCTTTCTTGTTTGGTTGGTGAGAAAACATAAGAGAATGGAATAGAGCTTTCAAAAGAACTTGAGAGAATTGAGTGGAGAGAGTGGAAACTCATGCAAGAATCCGAAAAATGGTAAGGGAAAAGCCTCCTAGGCGTGAACCCTTCTCTTTATATAGAGAACCTTCACTTCCCTCAATTGAATCAAAACCTTTGCATGTGAGACAAGTGGCAAGCTTCCATCTTCTTCCTATCTAAAAAACTGAAAACCTCTTGGAGTTCTCCACTTAGATTGCATTGGGAAGGGGCAAAATCTTGGAGGTGGCGTGTGAGCTTCCCTCCTTGGCCGAAAATCACATTTCCGTCTTATGCCCTTCCTTTCCTTTAACAAGTCAACATCTTCTCAAGGGAAATCTTAATAAAACCGTACATGACCTTTCCTATTCCCAACAAAAGGCTCTTGGCATGGAGGACAAGTGGCATGGGCGTGTGCCCAAGCCTTAGTCATCCCCTCCTCTTTCCATTCCCAAGGTATTGCTTCATCTTCCCCATGCTTATTCCCAAGGTGACCCTTCACATTTCATTAGTCCACAACACACTAAATGACAAGTGGCAAGCAAAAGGAATGTTTGGGGCATGCTAGCCGAAAACCCTAAGGGCAAACTTGTCCTTGATAAAATTCTAATCTCAAAAGTCTTCTAGAACCTTGGTGCATGTTAGGTTCAAAGCAAAAACATTCTTGGGTCACATAACACTAAATTTAGAATTGGATCATAGACCTAAACCATTGGACCTAAATTCCCAAGTAAGGTCGAAATTCTAAGGTAACTAGAGCCACTCTTCTCTTGGGCTTAAATCACTACATCAAAGGCTTCTAAGACTCCTAAAATACAATGGAAACCTAGAACAATTCTAAGGGCCAAGCCTAGAGGAAACTCGGGCCATCACAACGGATTTGTTCCTTAAGTCCTTATTGAAAAAATCATTACTCTATTCATTGTGGAAAAATATGAGCAATAAAATGGACATACCAAGGGTTGAGCAACCTTATGTTCGGAGGAGATACTCTATCAAAGTATCTAGGCCCTAGTATAAAGTTTGACTTTTAAGGTGGGAGATAAACCTTTTGGGAGTATCTATGAAAGGAAAAAGAAAAGAAAAGAAAAGAACAAAATATACATACATAAATGTGGATTTTTTTTTTTTGTTGTTGAAGTAAGTAGCCTCACTTACACACTCACATAGACGTTGATAATGATGAACTTATGAGGTGTGTACAACCATTGTGGTTTGTTGCAAATGAGAGTGTATTTTATTTTTTTGGTTTTGTGAGTGACAATATGCTTGGACATGTGGTGCACTTTGGCATGTGCCTTGATTCTATTAATTTTAAAATTTTTTGTATTTTTTTTGTGATTGGGTTCTGAGTTTTCATAAAAACATCATGTATTTAGGATGGATTTGGTGGGTTACGATATTATGCATTTTAGTTTTTGTGTTATGCCCACCAAGTGTTTGGTTTTTTGTCTCAACCAAATTTTCTCATGTATTCGTCAATTTATGTACATGCATTCATACTCATACATTAGGTTTATCAAAATGCATGGTTGAGTTAAGATCAGAGGGAGTTTTAGCAGTGTCAAATCAGGGTCTTTCATATGTCCTCATCTCGGCACAGATAGGCTTGGTATTTATTCTTCAGATTCTGATGATGATGAGGTTTAAGTCTTGTCAGATAAGTGACAAAAAGGGGGAGTTAGAGGAGCATTACCGGAGCAGATTGATTGTTTTGGTATTGTGAAATTTATGGGGAGTTAGAGTAAGTGTATTGTTGAGGGGGAGTTGAATTAATTTTTTTTTGTTTTTGTAGTTCTGTTTAAGATAGTTTAATATTGAGGGGGAGAACTAAATTCTAGACATAATTTTGATGTATGACTAGAACATGCTTAGACTTTGAATTAGACTTTAAATCTAATGAATTTTTATAGTACTAGTCTTTAATCACTGTTCTATATCAGTATTTTTTATTCTTGATTATCTTCTTAGATTTTCTACTCGATTTGCTTGGTATATTGTTTGTGTCTTTGACAGGTTTATCTTACATTCATCAAGTTGATTTTGTCACAAATCTGCCAAAAGGGGAGATTGCAAATGCAAGAGTTTGGCTAGGACTAGGTGACTAAGATGATAAAGTTTATCTTATTTTTGGTTTTGTAATTTGGATGAATGTAAAACACTTTGACTTTATCTATGCCTATTTTTAGTTCATCTAGAAGTTATTAGGAAGTGTTTTAGATAAGTCAAGAGTGTGAAAATCAAGTTCCAATAGTTCTGTAATTATCCAAAGAAGAGTTTGAATGGGAAATTGCAACTGTTGAGAAGATTAAGTGCTTGTGTCAGCATCCCGTCAGAAGAGTGCTCCGTCAGTAGAATCCTGCTACAATTCAAACTGCTTTCAAATTGCTTATTTAAGGGATCCTACTGATTAGGATCTGTAGAGATTCATTTCTAGATATTTTTTAGAGCCATTTCCAGTGCATATTTTGGTGAGAAAATACCTTGGAGAATTTTCATATTGTTTCTCTCAAAGAGTGTGATCGTTGATCCAAGATTGAGATTAAGTGATTGTGATTCAGCCACTAGAGTTCCTAGAGAAAGCCAATGTTTGAAGATTGTCAAAGGTTCTGGCTGCTACTGCAATAAAGACAAAAGGGTCGTTTGTCTGGTCAAGAGTGTCAATTGACAAATGTTTTGCAATTAAAACTTGCTTGTAATTGATTTTCAAATAATAAAATTAGTTTTACTGGGTTTGGCTGCCCCGTAGAGTTTTATCTTTAAAGAGTTATTTAAAGGGTTTACCTTCGTAACCAAACTTGGTGTAATGCACTTTATTAATTTTATATATTTGATTCATTTTCAAATTATTTCATTATTGATCACTAACCAATTTGTTGATTGAATTGCTAGAACGTGGTCATATAATACAGGGGTACTTGGGTAATTTCAATTAGCATCAGAGCGTGGTTCACTCATTCAAGTGTAATTTGTGTCCCTATGTAGATCATGTCATCGTTATATGCCCCGCCACATTTTGATGTTGAAAACTATGCTTATTGAAAAGTTCATATGAGGGCTTTCCTCAAGTTTTTGGATGAACATGTGATATGCAATTGAACGAGGATTGACTAAGCCTGAGACATCTCTTGATGCTTGAACTAGAGATGCGATCAACAACTACAAATAGAATAGCAAAGGGCTTTACACTATTTTCATGGTTGTATCTCCCAATGAATTTAAACGAATCTCAATGTGTGAGATTGCCAAAGAAGCATGAGATATTTTGGGGTTACACATGAAGGCACAAGAATTGTAAAAAATTCAAAATTGTAGATGCTAACCTCAAAATTTGAAGAGATTAAAATGCTGGAAGATGATAGTTTTAATGATTTTTATGCTAAACTTAATGATCTTGTGAATTCCAGGTTTAATCTCGGTGAGAAGGTGGAGGATTCAAGGGTCATGAGAAAGATTTTAAGGTCCTTGTCTGAAATATTTCGCCTAAAAGTTACAACCATTGAGTAAATTAAGGATTTATATGCTATTAAGGTTGAAGAACTGGTAGACTCCTTACAAACATATGAGTCATATCTTTGTCAAACAAGAAAAGGTAAGTCCATTGTTTTAAAACTACAAAAGAAGATCGAGATGATTTAAAAATAAGTATCGTCACATAGCATTGGTGGCAAGCACTTCTAAGACATCTAGGTAAGCCAGAAAGACTAGACCAGCGAGGAGCTCCGCACCGACGTTTCCAAATTGGCAACATAGTCGAGGAGCTCCGCATCGGCAACCCCCTTGCTCCTGCCGAGTCGGAAACTCCGATTCAAACCTCATATTCACGACACCATTCAAGAACGGCAAGAGCGGCATCCTGAAGGTTCTCCACAACACGTTCAAGAAGAAGGAGACCTTGATTCTCGTCTGGGTTTGCAGGAAAAAGGATGAGCTCACCGAGTTGTAGGCTTGCATCGTGCCCAATGAATTGGCCGGGAAGAAACAGTACATGCTCAGGTCGATCGCTGATCCAAAATACACCATTGGGTTCTTGGATAGAATGGAATCTGATTACCTCGAGCTTCAAGCCTCAAAAACAAGCCCTAGCCTCTTGCCAGTTACCATAGTCACACCGATAAAGGTAAAGACATCAGGTACGCGCCGCTAGTCGCCGTAGTCACTCTGCTAGGGTTTTTTTCTCTGCTAGGGTTTTGGAGTCATTGTTGCTACATTTACGTTCGGTAGCCTATGCATTGCAGTTGTTGATGCCTTGCCAGACTCGGTAGCCATCAACGATCGTTCTTTGAACTGGTCTTCGCGGTTCCGCAACCGCTTCCTTAGATGGACATTGCTTTTCGTCCGCCAAAGCTGATCGATGGGGAGCTCTGCTTCCTTTTTCTTGCAGAAGAGTTGGATCGCACTGTCCAACCTTTTAGATTCTCATTATTCTTGAAATTCTTGCGGCAGAGGCCTTCTCTAGATGCCATTTGTGGCTTCATCCGAAGTCGGTTGGGATTGGCTAGTGCTCTTGTGGTGTCATCGATGCAAAAGCCAAGAAACGTGTTTGTCCGAATGTCCAGTGAATCAGACTTCCATAAAGCTCTCTCTAGAGAGTCATGCGACGTTAATGGTGTTCCCTACTGCAATTTGCATGGACGTCGGATTTTGATGAAGAAAATGAACCACCATGCATTCTGATATGGGTCTTTTTGCCTGGTCTTCCTCCTAATTTTATCATACGTCGATGTTGAAAACACTTACGGCACTGATTGGACAGTTAATCCAACGTGATGACCCAACTCTTTGTCTACAAGAACAGACGGGGCAAGAGTTTGTCTTGAAATAGATTCATCATAAGAGCACATCTCTTATTTTTGGATTGATATACCTGGAATGCCAAGGAGTAAAAGACAAGAGATTATTTACGAGACACTGCCGGCTTATTATCGAACTTGTGGATCATGGGGACATAATAAAAGGACCCATAGAATGGGTAGAGATACTACGAAGAATCAAGCTAAGGGAGGGCAGGTTTGGGTAAAAAAGTCTGAGAAACAGCAGTGGAAGTTGAGGCTGAATGTGGCACTTTGACCATGGAGCATGTTGAGCAGTCGGTGTTGGGAGAGGAGGAGGTAGTTGAACTTGATAAGGTGGTAGGGTGGGTGGCTTCGAGGCTTTGAAGGAAGGTATTGTTGTCCCGGTGCAACATGTTATGCCGACGTTGGAGGATGTCCCTGTGCAACCTGTTATATTGGTTCCATGCAACATGCTTAATATGGAACCCTTGACGTCCAATTGGTCCTTTGGTGGTGGTGGAGACCATATAGTACCGTGTGTTACTTTGGAGGAGACCATACAGCTAGTGCCAGTTGAACAAAATTCAGAGAATGTAGGCATGGTACCAATCGGTTTTCAAAGAGAGAAGGAATTGACCAAGCACACTATGGAAGAAACTCAGTCTGATAATAAAGTTGATAAGGACACAATGCGGGTTGATATGTAAAAAGATTACTGCACGGATTCAGAAGCCCCAAAAGATTTTACTGGTAAGGTAAAGACGAGAAGCTCTACCAAGTCGGTAATATGCCCTTCCAAACCTAATTTATGATTAGTCCTATTATCTTTTAGAATATCAGGGGAATTGTTATGTCCCAGTTGCGTTTGAAAAAACTTATTAATACGATATCATTGCTTTTGCTGAACCTTTTTTACTTGAGAATAGAATTCCAAATTTTTTGAGCAGGTTTAATTGTGATTCTTATTTTACTAATGAAGTGAATGAAGGTAAAATTTGGTTGTTGTGGAACTCGATAGTTTCAGTGCAATGATTGACAGGTTCTAGTCAGTTTGTGATTGTGAAGGTTGAGGAGCATGGTCATGCCTTCATCCTTACTGTTGTGTATGCCAAGTGTAGTCAGGTTGAAAGCAAAAATCTTTGGGAGGATTTAGAAGCTATTGGTAGTGGTAATTTTCCTTGGGTTCTTTGTGGTGATTTTAATATTATTAAAGATGATTTGGAAAGAAGAGGTGGGCACCGTCGCCAGTTTTATGCAATGGAGGAGTTTAACCTCCGCTTACAAAATTGTGGTTGGTTGGGTATATGTTTTAAAGGCCCGAGGATGACTTGGTGCAATGGCCAAGGTGGGTTGGCTCGGAGCTGGGCTAGGTTAGACATATGCTTTATTGACTCTAATTTTCTAAATGGTTTTCCGAATGTCTATTATCATGTCTTAGCTCGGTCTACTTCGGATCATTCTCCTATGGTGATTCAAATGGGAGATGACTCTTTTAAATATAGCCCTAGCCCCTTTCGCTTTCAGTATATGTGGCCTAATCATATGGACTTTCTCAACTTTGTGGAGGGGGTTTGGAAACAGGAGGGGATTTGTTTTGGGCTTCATAAACTATCCTCTAAATTGAAAAAGGTTAAGGTGGCCTTTAGGGAGTGGAATCAGTGTGTGTTTGGTAGAACTAATGTTATTATAAAAAGATCTTGAACACCACATTGAGAGTTTAGATGATTGTCTCCAAGTTTTTTTTAATGCTGAGGTAGACTATGATCTCATGGTGTCTAATTTGGAGTTATCTACCTGTAAGAATAGAGAGGAGATAAGACTTTCGCATATGGCTAAGAAAAATTGATTGAAAGATGGGGACCAAAATTCTAAATTTTTCCATGCTATTCTGAATTCTAAGAGGCATAAAGGGTCAGTGACATGTGTCTTGCTCATGGAACTATGTTACATTCTCCGCTTGAACTTCATCAGGCTTCTGTTTAGTACTTTCAACAATTCTTGGGTCAAAGTCGTAAACAAGATCTGTCATATTTGAGTGACTTAATTCCTCATGTGATCACTGAAGAGGAGAACCTCTCTCTATAAACATACTTCAATGGATGAACTAAAAGATGCTCTCTTTGATATCCCCATTGACAGTAGTCCTGGCCCTGATGGTTTTGGTTCTGGCTTCTTTAGAGTGTGTTGGGATTTTCTTAAGGTTGATTTATTGGAAGCCATTTCTGATTTCTTCCATATGAAGTCTTTTCCCAAGTTCTATATGACTTCTTACATTGCTTTGATTCCTAAGCTGGAAAAACGTACTGGTTTTGATAAATTTAGGCCTATTAGTTTTTGCTCAGTTATTTATAAAATCTGCTCCAAGATTATTGTGGCCCACTTGACAAATTTACTTTCAAAATGATCTCTCAGGAGCAAGGGGTGTTTATCCCTAGTCGTAGTATTTTTGAAAATATTAGTTTAACTAAGGAAATTGTCCATTCTCTCCACAAAAAATCCAATGGGGGTAATGTGTTGATTAAACTTGATATGTACAAGGCATATGACACGGTTTATTGGTGTTTCTTACTTCATGTCTTGGATTCTTTTGGGTTTTTTCCTCAAGTCTGTGATCTAATGAAGGCGTGTATTTCCTTACCTTGGTATTCCATTATGTTGATGGCACTCCTATGGGGTTCTTCAAAGGGGAACGTGGTCTACCGCAAGGTGATCGTCTTTCGCCTAACTTGTTTATCATTATGCAAGAGGTGTTTTCTCATCTACTCAATCATTACTTTGATCAAGGCAAAATTGGTTAGTACTCTCAAGCTAGAGGTACTCCACTTGTTACCCATCTCATGTATACTGATGATATTGTTATCTTTGCTAATAGTGGTAAAAGATCTATGCAAAGTTTGAATTAGGCTTTGACGATTTATAAGGACTGGTCGGGTCAATCCATTAGTAAAGATAAAAGTTCTATTTATTTTTCCAAACTTATTCCGGCTTCCAGAAAGAGTTTGCTCCTTCACATTAATAGCTTTTATGAAGGGTCTTTTCCTTTCAAGTATTTGGGTATTCCTATTATGACTGATAGATTGAAAACCTCTAATTTAGGGGAGTTACTTGAGAAAGTTAAAAAGAAAATTACAGGCTGGAAAATGAAAATGCTTTCTGGAGGTGGTAGAACTATTCTTTTGAGGCATGTTTTGTCAAGCATGGCCACTCATCTTCTTACTGTTTTACATGTCCCTAAAGTGGTTCTCATGTTAAATAGGCTTTTAAGCTCTTTCTTTTGGGGTGATTTAGAGGGTAAAGATAAGAGGAAATAGGTGGCTTGGAAAAATATTTGTAAACCCATTGAAGAAGGTGGGGTGGGTATTCGGGTTTTGGGGATATCCAAAGGGCTATTAATATGAAGCTTTCTTGGAAATTGATTTCGAGGCAATTGTTGTGGGCGGATTTCTTTAGAGGCAAGTATGTTAGAGGTAATCATTTACCATTTACCCTTTGTGGATCCATCGAAGGATACTTGGTTTTGGAAGGCTATTGTTAATAGTATGTCAGACACCTTAAATAATTCTAAGTCATTAGTGAGAGATGGAAATATCTCTTTCTGGTATGATAACTAGGATGAAGGTGATCCTCTTCATGACTAGTACCCGGTGACTGAGAAGCCTTTGTTGAAGATAAAAGAGTGTCGCATTGAGAATGGGTGGGACATTCCACTCTTGGAAAGGCTTGTGAATTTCCAAAAAGCTAATGATTTGGTTCATTTATTGGCTAGGCGCAAAGAGGGGCAGGATGTTCTTATTTGGAAGAGTGAAAATGATGGTAATTTTAATACTAAAAGTGCTTGGGGCTGTATCAAGGTTCGGGCGCCTTCTTTACCTTGGGCTCAATGGATCTGGCATGCTAACCTCCCTAAGAAAATTTCCATTATTGTAATACCCGGGGTCCAGCACTAAGTCACTTTTAAATTTTTTTGGGAATATTTGTAAGAAAAGCCACTTGAGAGTTAGCAATTAATTTTAGAATATGATACGAGGCAAAGATTTATTTTCGACAGGTTATGATTTTTAATTGAGCTTGAAATTTAATGTTGAAGCTCATCTATTATTTTATGGACCAAGAGAGCACTCAATAATTAAAAAGTTACCTAAGAAATTCATCTAAAAGCTTGAGTGTATTATTGGAGGATGGATTTATTTTGGACATGAAGATTTAGGCCGTTTTAAATATTTGAGTTCAACTCCGAGCAGATTATGATTATAATTCTTGAGTCCCTTTCTCCTTAAGATTCCTATTTCAATTGTTATATATATATATATTAACACGTTTGCCGACATCCACGAAGTTTTCTTCTGCTACCTTATTCTGGCTTTTCTTTTCCTCCGAGTGCAACCCACCTAGGGATGTAAACGAGCCGAGCTCGAGCAAGCATGGGATGTACGAGCTCGGCTCATTTACAAGATAAGCGAACTTAGGCTCAGCTCGTTTACAAGTAAAGCAAAGCAAGCTTGAGCTCGACTCGAAGCTCGGTTTGTTAACGAGCTGCTGAGCTCAAGCTCGGCTCGAGATTGAAAATATCTTTGTTTTAGCAAAATAAAAAATTTAAATAATAGAAAAGGTGAAATAACAAATTAAATACAAATTTACATCATGAAGCCTTCAAGACTCTACAGTATGGCTAAGGTACATTAAATGACATTGACATCGTAATGGAACAAAGGAATCAAATAATACTTTACAACAAAAAATTATGGAACTAAGTAAATTAAACTGAAAAACAAAAAATGTGGAGTAAACTCAATAATGTTCTCTGTCTTCATGAATGGATCCAGAAACCTTGACACCAACTTGTTGTCCTGCATACACTAATACACTAAAGAAATTAAGCTTATTTGTAATCCCTTGCATGATTACTTAAATAATTTTAACTTAGTAATACTATCAAGGGATGTTTGACAGGAATGCAAAACTTAATTTGCCTCAACCAACAAAATCATATCTTTAACACAATTACACAAGCAATCTAAGAAATAAAATAAACCATCAAGGAATCAGTATAGTTGTAGGCAAGCCGCAAGTTACAAACCAGATTCTCTTACAGAAATTACCAAACCAAGCCAAATTCTCTTACATAGACAAGTTACCAAACCAGATAAGATAAAGACAACATGACACAAGTTACCAATTTTGGCCAAAATCAGCAAGTTACCAAACCAGATAATATAAACATTGCAACCTAGCATGACACAAGAAGATAAACTAGCAGGCAACAGTAGGCATACACTAAAAAAATGAAGCTTTTTTTTAATCCCTTACATGATTACTCAAGTACTTTTAACTTAATAAAATAAAATAAACCATCATGTATAACAGACAGCAGTAGGAAAGTTACAAACCAAATAAGATAAAATAGCAATTTAGCATGCAGATAAGATAATAAACATAAACAAGTTACCAAATCAGATTCTCTTACAGAAATTAGTATGACACAAGTTACCAATTTTGGCCAAAATAAAAACAAAATCAGCAAAGTTACCAAACCAAAACAAAATCAATATGACACAAGAAGATAAACTAGCAGGCAACAGTAGGCATACACTAAAAAAATGAAGCTTTTTTTTAATCCCTTACATGATTACTCAAGTACTTTTAACTTAATAAAATAAAATAAACCATCATGTATAACAGACAGCAGTAGGAAAGTTACAAACCAGATAAGATAAAATAGCAATTTAGCATGCAGATAAGATAATAAACATAAACAAGTTACCAAATCAGATTCTCTTACAGAAATTAGTATGACACAAGTTACCAATTTTGGCCAAAATAAAAACAAAATCAGCAAAGTTACCAAACCAAAACAAAATCAATATGACACAAGAAGATAAACTAGCAGGCAACAGTAGGCATACACTAAAAAAATGAAGCTTTTTTTTAATCCCTTACATGATTACTCAAGTACTTTTAACTTAATAAAATAAAATAAACCATCATGTATAACAGACAGCAGTAGGAAAGTTACAAACCAGATAAGATAAAATAGCAATTTAGCATGCAGATAAGATAATAAACATAAACAAGTTACCAAATCAGATTCTCTTACAGAAATTAGTATGACACAAGTTACCAATTTTGGCCAAAATAAAAACAAAATCAGCAAAGTTACCAAACCAAAACAAAATCAATATGACACAAGAAGTTATCAACTCAGCAAGTTATCAAACCAAAACAAAATCAGCATGACACAAGTTCACAAGTCAACAAGTTACCAAACTTCAACAAAATCACCCATACAACTGCAGTTACCAAGTTTCAACAAAATCACAATGATAGGAAGTTACTAAATTTCTACAAAATCTGAAATCACTATGACAGAAGTCAGCAAGTTCCCAAACTTGAACAAAATCACCATGACAACAACCTACATACACTGATACACTAAAAAAATATTAATCTCATTTTTAGTCCCTTGCATCATTATTCAAGTACTTTTAACTTAGTAATATTGTCAAGGGATGTTTGGTAGAA
This sequence comes from Juglans mandshurica, assembly GCA_022457165.1. Lineage (NCBI taxonomy): Eukaryota > Viridiplantae > Streptophyta > Magnoliopsida > Fagales > Juglandaceae > Juglans > Juglans mandshurica. The sequence continues at coordinate 30,678,042 of CM039619.1, read as the reverse complement.
ATGCAAAATTTAATTTGCCATTTACAAAATTTAGGATATTAAATTGGTGAGAAGTTAGAACTTAAAAATTACTTGAACTGTCAAGATTCATATCATCTCAAACAAAATCAAATAGAACAATCAAATTGTCCAAATATAAGTAAACTATGGAAATAATACAAACTGAGTCTCTATGGCTATGGCAAGAGAATCTGAGTTTCTGATGGAACATCCTTCTATTGACAAGAAAATATCTTAGTTAATATTTCAGTAAATAATTGGTGTATAAAATAGTAAAATAGCAACTTAAAATTCAAATAAATGTAATACTTACAGAATTAGTTGATGATCTTTTAAGCCCATATAATACTCTAACCCAATCAGACCCACATAACAACATCTGGACAGTTTTAGTTGACAATGAAGCTCGATAAGGATCAATGACTCTGCCTCCTGTGCTGAATATTGATTCTGAGCTAACTGTGGTAATTGGTGTAGCCAATATATCTCGGGCCAATTTGGACAAAGTTTGAAACTTAAGACTATTTGCTTTGAACCATTCCAAGGCATGGAAACTTGCATCTGAACCCTCTTCACAGATATATATACTCTCATCTAAATAATTGTCCAGTTCTGATTTACTAGACTACACTGTATCAACCCTTCTAACAAAAGATTTAAATAATGAGTGGCCACTCTGCATGCTTCTCCCAGCACTTGAGGAACAACTAGATACATTTATTCTAGTATTTTCCTGCTCTCTTTATGCCTTAAGAGTCGAATTGTATTCATGAACATACTCATCATATAACTCATGCAACACTTGAGAGACGTGATCAATATTCTTAGAAGCGTCTGGCTCTTGATAAATTAAAGGAAAACAAAACTGGATCAGGACCATTTTGAATCTAGGGTCTAACACCGTAGCGATTGCCATCAATAGATTACACTCCCCCCAATATTTCTCAAACGTAGCACTCATTTTTCTTACCATTGATTTCATGTATTCATTCTCATCTCTACTCTTCTTACCTAAGATTTCTTTCATTCTCCATAATTCAGAAAGAAATAAGTTTGATGTTGGGTAATCACTTCTGGATACAATATTGGTTACTTCATTGAAAATAGTTAGTAGTTGACAAATATGTTCAACTTGCCCCCACTCATCAACAGTTGGAACCCATTCAAAACTGCTATCTCTATCACCATATCTAGGAAAACCTTCTTTGAACTGAATTGCAACATCCAAATTAAATGTGTAGGCACATCTAAAATCAATTTCTTTGAGGGCAATTGCAATTGTTTTGCAATTTTACTAAACTGATTTAGCCTACTCTATGATGCTACCAAATATTTTATATCATCTCTCACACAATCAACAATTTGCCTAATCTCACCAAGTCCATAGTGCACAAGTAAATAGTTATATGTGCACAACAGCGTACATGAAACAATTTCCCTCTGTCAGACAATGTTTTCTTCAATTTAAAATCATTTTTCAAGATCCTAATGGCAACATCATTAGAACTTGCATTGTTAATAGTAATTGAACTAATTTTATTCTCAATTCCTCAATCTTGGAAATACTTTTCTAAAGCATTAGCAATAAGAAGGACAGTATGTGGAGGTGGCACATTACAAAATTTCAACACATGCCTCTGAAGATGCCAATCAGTATCTATAAAATGACATGTCACTACCATATATGATAGTTTTTTACAAGAAGTCCACATGTCAGTTGTGATATGAACTTTGTTAACAGGTTTAAGCAAACCCTTTAACTTTGTCTTTTCAGTCTCATAAGTTCTCATGCATTCCTTCTTTACAGTAGCCCAAGACATTTTTTTCCAATATGGAGTATTTGCACTCATGAACTTATTAAATACCACATGCTCCATTAAAGAAAATGGATATTCATGGTAAAGTATCATATGAGATTTAAGCTCTCGGACCCTACAACGATCATAGGTAAAGTTTGAGATAGTGAAGTCACCATCTGCCTCATTCGACTCAACTGCTACGACTTTCTATTTTTTCTTAGAACCCATGTATGGCAAATAATTTAGCAAGTGTCTGCGTAGTGTAGTCATAGAACTTGATCGAAATGCTTTAAAAAAAAGTTTTACACCACTTACATTGAGGTTGTTTAGCCCCATCTCGTTCAATTTCGACAAAATCATTCCATACAACAGAAGTCCTCTTTCTTTTCTTTCTATCTTATGCTACTGTTTGAATTTCTGTTGGGCCCTCAGTAGAGACAGTATTAGGGGCCTCGGTATTTGCAGTGTCTCCATCATCATCAGCTATGGGCTCTACTAAGCTAATCCCAATAGAGTTTTCACATTCATACTCCTTCACAAGATCAACTTCATTCATAGGTCATCTATTTCCTAGGGTCTAAGATTTTTTAAACACAAAATCAGAAACATAAAATAAGCATATAAATATTGACCATACATGTTATATTAATCAACTAAAATAAAAACAACCTTGTCTTGATGGCTCAAGGTGCCTCCAAAAGCAAGGATACTAAAAGATGTCAAAGTCAAAAAAATTTTACTCCAGCAGTTTTGTTATACAGCCTTGCCTTGATGGCTTAATGTGCCTTCAGTAGGCAAGGCTGATACATTTGATACTAATCAACTAGAAGATGTTAAAGTCAAACAATCTTGACTCCAACAGTTTCAGTATACAGTCTTGCCTTGGTGGCTCAATGTGCCTCCAGAAGCAAGGCACCTCAACAACATAAAATAAACATAGAACATATTGGATAAAATTTATAAACCAAAATATATTAAACACACCACCATTTCATACTTGAAGTACAAACATAAACATAAAACGGATTGGATAAGTTTATGAACCAAAACATATTAAATACAGCACCATTTTATGCTTAAAGCAAGAACATAAATATAGAACAGATTGGATAAGATTTATCAACCAAAACAAGTTCAAGAACCAGATAGGATAATTTATCACCAATATCACATGCACCAATTTTTCTCATATTTGAAGAGAGAACATAAACACAAGACATATTGAATAAACACAGAACAAAACATAAACACATCAACACATACCAGAACAATTTATAAACACATAAACACATAACAGAACATAAACACATCAACACAGACCACCATTTCATAAACACATCAACACAAAACATAAAATTTTATAAACACACAAACACATAACAGAACAATTTATAAACAGACAAACATGTTAAAAAAAGCATGTTTACAAACTGTTTCAGTAGACATAAAGGATCAGGACCAAATCAAGGAAGAATAAGTAAAACTCACTACGTTGTGGACTGCAAGTTTTGCTTCAACTTTCAAGCACAGATCTATAACTTGTAACTTCTTTCTTCAGAAAGTTTTTCTCTCAAAATTTTCAGTATGATAGATATAAAGCTCGAAACATATAGTATAGTACAAGTACAATATGCAAACATCAGCAAGATCAAGATAGATTGGAGTGATAGATAGAAATCTGAGTCAATCACAGTCTCAGAGTCTCACAGAAGCATTCAAGCATGCATATATCATATATGTTGTGATTAAACATGTATGGGCCTATGGCAGGACAATGTCACATTGTCACACCATTTCGGCGTACTAGGGTTTACAAATACAAATATGAATCACATGATTAGATCTACAATACTAGAATTTAAAAATAGTTAGAAGAGAACCAGAGGTTAAAAAATACACTAATAAAAACATAAGTGCTTCTAAACTTCCAAAGAGTGAAGGACCAAATCTCCCAACTTCCCAACAAAATAGTTAGAAACTTAGAAACAGGATAATAAACCCAACGAATCGACTGATGGACGAACCAAACATAGAACCAGAGAAGCATGAACAATGAAATCAGGGATTTAGTTGGTTGCGAGTCATAAATGCTAGCATTTAATGACCCTTATGCAAGCATTCAAGAATCAATATTCAAGCCTTGATTCAAGGCTTCATTCCATGGAAATCACAAGGTAAGCGATGAAGCATAGGACTAAGGAGGCTAGGGTTTCACAAATCGTGAATCGCGATGAGTCTGAGAGGAAGTGAGACTTGTGTGTGAAACAGAGAAAGTAAAACGGTAGACACGTGAAATGGTGAAGGACAAAGGTGAAAGGTGAAAGGATTGAGGAGTGACTAGTGAGGGGGCGGCTAGGGCTAGGGTTGTATGAGTTCCTCCAACGGTTACGATTTGCTTCTACAGATCCAACGGCTCCAAATTAGGGCAGTTACTTTTTGAATCAATAGCTTAGATTTAAATATACAGATCCAACGGCTAAGAATTAGGGATGTAACTTTATGATTTGACTGCTCAGATTTAGTTATAGAGTTCCAACGACTAAGAATTAAGACTGTAAAATATGTTATATACTATAAAACTATATATTTAATATTTATACTATATACAATAATACATATATAAGTTTATAACATTTTCTAACATTATATAGATATATTTTTTTATAACAACTTTATATTGCTTGATGGAACATTATAATTTATATTATTACAAGTTCATATTTTATTAAAAATAGATAAAAAATAATAATAATACTCCTCATAAAGATAACATTGTCTAACTTTATATATTTGTTTTATAAAAACTTTATATTTTGTCAAATATTATAATTTATTACTTATAATATAATATTATAGTTATATTAATTAGTATAATATAATAATACTATTATACTAATACCGTATATTAACTACAAAATGAGTATATTGATACTTAAATATTGATACCCTACAGTTTTATATTTGCATAAAATAAAAATATTATTTATGCTTGTAGTTATAACTTATAATACATATGTATTATGTAACAATTAATACTAAACTACTAGTCGTCTACTACTACAATAATCAATAGACACTAGTCTAGTATTCTAGTAGTATGAGCTTATTAATTAATAATAATAGATCTCCTCTCGAGAGCTCTTGCGATCATGGAGGTTTTCTTTTCCTGTCTCTAGTACAGGCCTAACACTCTCTCCCCATGGAAGAGTCACTAGAACAGTTGTGTAAACGGATGTCTCTATCGGAAAAAGAAAAAGAGGAACTTATAGTGGAAGAGGAGCTGCTCAAAGAAACGAACCAAAGAGGGGAGCATTGTCTCCTAGTGTCCCTTCTTATTGAGAAACATTATAACCGTGAAGCTTTTAAACATACCTTACGGAAACTATGGAGACCAGTAAAGAAAATTTGGTTTAAAGAGCTGGGCTCTAAACTACTTCTGGTGGAATTCGAAGACCAGAAGGAAAAGAAAAGGGTGCAGAGTGAAGGCCCTTGGTCTTTTGATAAGCATCTAGTTTTGATGGAACACTTTGTAGGGGGCTTACAGGCGCATAAAATCAAGATAGCCTTGTCTTCCTTCTGGATAAGACTATATGACTTACCATTAGGAGCCATGAATGAAAGGGTGGTGAGGAAGATTGGTGAAAGTATTGGCTCGGTAGAGGAGATCAATATCGAAAAAAATGAAGTTGCATGGGGTGAGTTTATCAGAATCAGGGTCAGAGTGGATGTTACAAAACCGCTTCTACGAGGTAAATGTATTATCTTACCTTCTATAGGTGTTTGTTGGGTTCGTTTTACATATGAAAGATTATCTACGTTTTGTTATATTTGTGGGATATTGGGTCATAGTCACAAAGACTGTGATGAGAAGATGAAATCTAGAGATATACAGAAGGAAGAAGATTATCCATATGGGCCATGGATGAGAGCAGGGGCCACCCCTGTAAACTTCCGAAACTACTATGCCGAGAAAGGAGATGAGGATCCTGTTCTGTCACCTTGTTCAAGCTCAAAAGGAAAAGAAACAAATTGGGAAGTCACAGGGGAAATCTTGGGAACTGCAGGTGAGAGTGTGAACCAAGGCACTAGAACACACGAAGTCAACTCTACCAAGGCTACTAGAACAGAACCCCATGCTGGATTAATGAGGGGAAAAGAGGCCTTACCTCATACGAAAGCTGGTCTAGATGGGGAAATGGGAAACTTGCAGGAAGAACAATCAAGAAGGGAGGAGGTAATCATGGGTGTACAATCAATTGATGGTGAATTTAGTACCAAGTCAATTTGGGATTTAATTCGAAAACATGGGGATGTATGCCCTTGGAAGAAATGGCTTTGGAAGGATTGGATTCCAAAAAAAAATATATCTTTCTTTGTTTGGCGTGCTAAAAGGAGGGCAATCCCCGTTGACGACATTATCCAGCATTTAGGCATTCCTCTTGCTGCGAAGTGTGAGTGTTGTGTCCAACCGCAACATGAATCTTTTCAGCACATCTTATGTGGGGCCGAAGGAGCTAAAAAAGTGTGGCAATATTTTGCGGACGCATGTCGTATGAGAATGTCACAGATCCAAAACTAGGAGGGAATGATGAGTTTTTGGTGGCAAAGAGTCTCATTGTCAATGCAGGTTGGGTGGCATTGGGGGTTCTCCCTATTGTGATTTCTTAGGTGCTATGGCGAGCTCGATGCACGGCAAGAATGGAAGGTATTCATTCTAATCCGGATAATATTATTCGATCTGTTAAAAGTTTAATTAGAGACCTTGCTAGTAAGATCAAAGGTTTTTGGGGAATGGGGGTTCATGATCGATTATAGAAGTGTTAGCTTGTCCAATTGTCCCTCTTGTTGTAAGGTGAGTGAGACTAATTGCGTGGCAACCTCCAGAGCGAGGCCGAGTAAAACTGGATGTAGATGGAGGATCTTACGGTAATCCAGGAGATGCCGGTGGGGGCGGTATTATTCGAAACCACCGGGGGGGAGTAGTGGCGGGGTTCATGCATTCTTATGGTCATGTCACGAACAACATTGCCGAATGTAGAGCTCTTCTTGATGGGCTTCGGTTGTGCAGAGATCTGGGATTACAGGATGTATTAGTAGAGACAGACTCATTGATCTTAGTAGGTTGGTTGGCTTCGGGAGTGTGCAAATATTTATTTCTTTGGGATTTCTGGGAGAAAATTAAACCTATTGCTTGTGAGTTAAATGTTCGCTTTCGGCATATTTTTAGAGAAGCTAATATGGTGGCTGATTTTTTGGCTAAGCAAGGAACTCGAGGTATGATTTGAGACTTTTCTGACGTTGATCTCTCTTAAGGCCCGATTCGGGGTTTGATTTGCATGGATAAATTTAGCATCCCTTATCTCAGACGTTGAGAGGCTGCTGGTGTGGGTAGGGCATTAGGTGAGTGTTGAGACGTTGAGAGGTTGCTGGATTTTTGGGCAACTGAGAAGGGTTATTTTTTGGGAAGTTTTTTTCTAAGTTTTCTTGGGTTGTTTTCTGTCTCAAGGTATTCCTCTGCCATAAGTGATGATTTTTTAATAAAATTGGGTAAAGATCACTCTTGGACATGTGACCTCGACTCTTTAAAAGAAAAAATCTACCCTTCAAAAACCATATAAAAATGGTAAAAATTTGAAAGAACTAGAATTTCGAAGAACAATGATCTTGGTTTCAAGCTAATTCATCTGAGGTTTAAAGAAAGTGAAAAACAAACATTAATGGGCGATATATATAATTAAGTATAGGATTGCTTGATGTAAATCAAATTATACAAATTCAAGGAAAATGATATAAGAACAACTATATTACAATTTGTTTATAATTAAGTATAAAAAAATTATTATTTTATTTACTTTGAACGGTTGCAAGTACAAAAATTTTGAATTAAAGTAAAAAATATTAATAGATATTTTAATGTGTAGTAGTAATTATCTCTAAAGTTGTTGACTTCTCAAAAGAAATATTTTTGTCATTTTCTATTGTCCACGTACACCTCCCAGTACCTTCCTGTTTTCGCTAAGTTTAGCCTAGTAATTGTGTGGCAATTCTTTGGTTTTGCTCATTTTTGTGCAGAGAAAATATATTTATAATCGTGAATTGTGTAATCGTTATATAATCATTTTGAAAAAAATGAATAAAGTATGGGATCCACATAAAAAAAATTAATTTTTTAATAGTAGATCCCACTCTTTTTTAAAGTGATAACGTGACGATTACGTACTTCACAATTATATGTAAAATTACTCTTTTGTATGTGTAAGGCTTATGTACTAATCCAACGCAATATTAATTATGGCGTCAATTTCTTGGAACTAAATACATGAGACAAAATGATAAAGCCTTTTCTTTTATTTATTCATATAAATAAAGCTAAAATGAATAGATGGAAAGTATTTTGTGTGGACAGATTTCTTCCAAATTAAAATCATCTAAATCATCGATAAACAAAAAGATCAAGGCACGTGCCCGCCTCCATAGTCAAAAGAGAAAAAAGATAATAATAATAATAATAATAATAATAATAATAATAATAATAATAATAATAATAATGGAATTAAAATGCTTCCGATCGTTTCTCATCAAGACATGGCCTAACCCTTAAGCCTTTAAGACAGGCTGCTAATGTTTCCCTAATCCATGCCCCACGATCCTCCTAATTAATCTCAGATAGACCATATCTATCTCATTGCCTTCGGCTACTTGATTGGCTAAGAAAACATGGGATTAAAGTATTCATGATTTGTCTCCAATAATTTCTATATTCTTTGTTGATGCTGGAAGAATCTCACAACAGATCAGAGGCATTGAAAGAGTCATTTCCGGCCCACAGAATTGACTAGACCTTGATAAGTGTTGTTTGGAGCCCCCGGCAGTGTTCCGGTGCGGCTGTATGGTGTCAGTGCGTACGTCCATGGCAGTAAATAGAAAATAAGTACAGAGAAAATAAAAAGTAATAGGCACACAAATTTACTTGGTTCGGTGTGTTGCCTACGTCCAAGGGCATTTGGGGAAGGGGAATCCAGTATAATGTATTTGTTTATAGTCACTCATGATCTCTCATTTCTCACTGTACAAATAAAGCTGTAGCTTTTCCTGCTGAGTCGATGTCTTCCTCGGGAGGTTGTTGAAAAAGAATAAGCAAAAGATGATCTGATCCAGAGAGAGTCTGTTTGTTTGCATTTTATCTCACTCCTCATTGCGGGTGCCTGCTTGCCATGATGTGACCGGTCCATTTGAGCGTCTGTCAGCAGAGGTGAGGCCTGACCCTTTGAGTGTCTAAGCATCCATTATTTTCCCACCTTTCACTGGCACCCCTCCCTGACTCTCCTGACACCACTCCTTTACTCCTGACACCCTTCTCCCTTGTCTCCTCTCTACCTTGTCTTCTGGCTTGGCATGGTGGGCTGGGTTCTAGCCATGGGCCATATATTTTATTCTCCATAGAAGCCCGTGATTCTTAAGGGCAACTTGTTCCAACAAAGATCTTGAGAATCTTTAAGATAAAATATGCAACATAGGTCATTAGTAAGAAAACAAATTTCAAAAACGAGTTCTTTGTTCTCCATTCTGCTTGTGTTAAGCAATAAATGCCTCCAGGGGCGAATTTAGGCAGGAGGTGTACTCGACCGCGTATGACACTAGTGCGGAGTTCAGACGTGACGGAAGGTGTACTCGACCGCATATGATGGTGGTTTGGTGGTGCATCTTACGTATGTTTATTGTCATTCGAAAGGTGTATGTTAGTTCGATGTTTTTGTTTTCAATTTACTGTTAGTATTGGAATTTGCATGAAGTAACCCACGCAAAGCGGTCAGAGGACCCGTCGACCCACTTTAGGCTATTGCCGAGCCAGTCGGCTCATTCCCAATGGTAAACCGTACTAGGTGGTTGTGGAGCTCGAAGGCTAGTTAACTATAAAGGCTTATTTTCGGAGGTAACTCGCTGGCAGCGGTTATGTATCATGATGAGTCTAGAGACTAGGCTTGTAGCACAAAAGTCGGCAAGTCAAGAAACTTGTACCCAACTGGCTGTCGATGGGGTAGAGCTCGACAGGCTCCGGCCCTTAGCCAATGCATTGTGGCCAGCCAAGGGACTGGGCTTATACCCCGCAAAGGTCGGCAAGTCTAAAGACTTGTGTTCCGACTAGCTGTTGTTTGGGCAAAGCTCAGGGACTCTGACCCTTAGCCAATGCATCGTGGGCAGCAACCTAGCACGAAGGTCGGCAAGTTAAGGGACTTGTGTTCTGACTGGCTGTTGTTCAAGCAAAAGTCGGGGCTCCAGCCCTTAGCCAATGCATCGTGGCCAGCCAAGGGACTGTGCTTGTACCCCGCGAAGGTCGGCAAGTCAAGAGACTTGTGTTCCGACTGGCTATTGTTTGGGCAAAGATCTAGGACTCTGGCCCTTAGCCAATGCATCGCGAGAAGCAACCTAGCACGAAGGTCGGCAAGTCAAGGGACTTGTGTTCCAATTGGCTGTTGTTTGGGTAGAGCTCGGGACTCTAGCCCTTAGCCAATGCATTGTGGCCAGCCATGGGACTGGGCTTATACCCTATGAAGGTCGGCAAGTCTAGAGACTTATGTTCTGATTGGCTGTTGTTTGGGCAGAGCTCGAGGACTCAAGCCCATGCATCGTAGGCAGCAACCTAGCACGAAGGTCGATAAGTCAAGGGACTTGTGTTCTGACTGGCTGTTGTTGGGGCAAAGCTCGGGGCTCTAACCCTAAGGCAATGCATTGTGGCCAGCCAAGGGATTGCGCCTGTACCCAGCGAAGGTTAGCAAGTCTACAGACTTGTGTACCGACTGGCTGTTGTTTAGCCATTGTGGCCACCATCTTCCTACCACTTCATCCTCGACCTCTTGGCAACCCAATAGACCCAACTCCAGCTCCGATCCGTCACCGGTGAAGCCCCACCAAGTCCATTTCCGATTTGTACATTTTTTGCCTAAAACCACCTCTTGCGCCGCCACCCACGACAAACCACCACCACCATTGGCTTCACCGACCTCTCTAAACCCTACCCTACCATTTTTGGGTCTTCGTTTGTCTCCGTTGAAAAGTTGGTATTTGTGACCCACGGCCACAGTGTATTTTACACTGTGGTGTTGCTCAGACGTCGCCTTTTTCAACTTCGTGATCCTTCAGAAATTGCTATATTGCACTGTAAGTATTTCTCCAAAGAATTCTTGTGAATTTAATGTATTTTTACACTAATGCATTTCACTGTATTTAATCTGCTGATTGGTTTTGCCAGACTGAGTCCGAGGAATACGGGAGTCAGTTGGATTGGTGATTGGGTTGGTTTGGTTGGATTTGATTGGTTTGGTTATTGATGGTTGTGGATTAGTGTTGGTACATGTACATCTCATTATTTCATGCATGATCATGTTTGTAAAGAAAACTGAGTTTTCGTGTAGTGCATTCATGCTCATATGTGATTTGGAAAGTTATGATTTTATGTGAGAATATTTTTGGGTGCGTGTGTATCACGACCCCAAGCCGAGATGGGGCATTATCTCGGTGGAGCTCCTTTGGTTACTCGGGAGCGGAATAAACTGAGTAACGTCCCCTGAATTGTCGCTGGGCAACAATGGGATCGGACGAGAGATTCGTGCCGACTCCGTGGTCCTTCTGCTGGCGGGGACTAAAGGATGTCTGGCCATGTACGCGCTGGGCGCGAAACTGGGCATCGCTTGTTGCGTAGTGGGTGCTCGGCCATGAACGCGTTGGGCGCGGAACTGAGCATCGCTACGAAGCCAGGACGTGCGGATGGTCCCGAGGGGAGGCCATGGTGCATAGGTTAATAATGGATTAATTGGCTATTTTATGGGAAAATAGTGTGCGTGGATTTTGTGTAAATCATTTTCTGGGAAAATGTTTTACGGATATTTGGGCCAATGAGATTTTGGTGTGTGTTGGAAAATTGTCATTTTCGGAGAAAATGATGTTTTGAGAAAAATGCATATTTCATCATATGCATGCATGTTGGTTGCATTAAATGCATTTTATTTCCTGAGGATTATTTGGGTCATACTTACCTGTGGTACCATTTTGTGGTAACGCAGATTTTGATATAGATGAGGAGGAGGAGTGCAAGCCTGAGGAGACGGCTCCGCCCGAGGAGTGATCTGGGATCACTGGTTTTATTATTTTATTTTGCTTATTGTATTTTGGGACATGTGTTAAATTTTATTTTGGGATGACTGTATAACTACTTTTAAACCTCTACTGATATTTAAATTGGATTTTAAATTCTGGTACTTAGTTGACTATCCGCTGCGTTATTTTATTTGTACACCGTTGCATGTACACACACTGGCACTTCGTTGGGATGTGTGACCGTGTTGTCATCATCCTGACGTCACGATTCCTGTTCTTTTGTACGTGGGAGTCAGGGCGTCACAACGAAAGTCGACAAGTTGAGGGGCATGTGTTTGACCGTTGTATCGTGGTGAGTCTAGGGACTCGGCTTTGCTGGAGGGTGGGTACTGCGCCTGTTCAAATGGGTCCCGTGCAGATAAGCCTCGGGGGGAGGAGAGCCCGGCATAGTTGGAGGGCCCGTCGCAATTAGAGAGCCCAAAACAGGTGGAGGGCTCCGCGCAGTTGGAGGGCCTGTGTGGTTGAGGGCTCGGTGTAGGTGGAGAGCTCGTGCTATTGGAAAGCCTTGAGCAGAGGAGCAAAGAAGAACCCTGAGTAGAGGAGCAGAGAAGAGCCCTAAGCAGAGGAGCAGAGAAGTGCCCAGAGCAGAGGAGCAAAGGAGAGCCCCGAGCCTCGAGCAAAGGAGGGCCCTTCAAGTGGGCACCGTCGGAGCCCCACCAATGGCGTCCAAGTCTCATGCAAGTGTAGACTGTCCGAGCCCAACCAGTGGTTTCCTAGTCCCACATGAGTGGAGACTGTCCGAACCCAACTAGTGGTGTCCAAGTCCCATGGAAGTGGAGAGCTCGATGTAGGGGGAGTGCCCGTCGAGGGGTGGCCATGGAGGGCCCCGTGAGCCTCTCGGATGCTTGTGAGGCAATGTTAAGCAGATGCCTGCCGTGTACGATGTGCACGACCATCAACTCCGGTGACCGCCACGACCGCGGCAGACAACGCCAGCAGTTCTTCGTGGTGGCTGGGAGCTTTCTCTAGTGGGCTCACAGTGCGGGCCCATGTTGGTCTTGGGTACCCTGTCGTGCACCCATTGTGAGTTGCCTGCCGTGCACAATGTGCACGACCATTGACTTCGGTGACCACCACGACTGCGATAGACAACGCCAGCGGTCCTTCATGGTAGCCAGGAGCTTTCTCCGGTGGGCTCACAGTGTGGGCCCGTGGTTGGTCTTGAGTGCATTGTCGTGCACCCGTTGTGAGTTACCCTATCAGAACCCCTTGGAAAGTGGCCCCGAGCCACACCTCGACACTGCCCTTAACATGCCAAGGCAGCCCCATAGCTAGCCTGCATGCGTGCCATGGCCCATGCCTTGACATGCATGAGGGGCCTGCGAGGCTACTGGCCACATGCAGCCCAGTGCGTTGCCCAACATGCGCATGCCTAGCGAGGCTAGTGATTGCCCGCAGCCCAGCGCATGGCCCAGCAGGCACATTCACATGCGCCTGCTCCTGCACACACCCATGCTCGCGCGCCCTCATGCACACGTCCTGTGCATGCCCCTGCATGCGCCCCAACAACAGCAGCCAGTGAGGTTAGTGGCATGCCTCAGCAAGCATGCCATCCAGCGCACGGCTCCAGCCCGTGCCCCGCAGGCAATGCCAGTGGCATGCCATCCAGCGCATGGCACCAGCCCATGCCATGCGGAACCAACGCCCAGGCCATCTGCCTGGGCCATGCAGCACCAATGCAAGCCACCTTGCCATGCTAACAACGGGCCATGCACGACACCATATTGTGCCCACCAACAAGGTCATGCATGGCACTCTGCCATGACCACCATCAGACTAGACCTAACCAAGCCAGCCATGAGCCAGACCAGCTAGCCGTGGACCATGAACCACTTTAGCCCATCCATGGGCCAATGCATGCAACGGGCCATCATGGCCCTTAACAAGACTATCTTATTGCTTTCCTTTATTTTTATTTTAAGTATTTTCCAATGGACCTTTTAGAGGTTTCCACTTTGTAACCTTTATAAATAGGACCACTAGTCATTTCTTTTACATCTTTTGACAATTTCCCTAGAGGACGGCTTATTGTTCTTGAGATCATTTTCTGTGCTTTGCACTTGGGCTCTTTGGTGTGCAATTTGTGAATCCCCTAAGGGAGAATCACATCTTACAATTTGTAAATAGGTATGATTCAATTTATCAGTATATGAGGTTTCCTTTCATCTTTGTGCAATTCATGAATCAAAGTTGATTGGTTTATCTTTGTGTTCATTCAAGTTCTTGAGTGTTCATACTTTTGCATTGTGCTCTTCCATTCCCTTGCACTCATTCAATCTTTCTCATACACATATTTCGACCACCACAAGTGTTTACCCTATTTTCCATATTCGGCTACCTCCCATCCAATTCTCCATTGAACTAGCTGAAACCCTACATACCATATTGGGATTCCTAAATTTTAGGAATCTTATCTCCTTCCATCCTTTTTTTACCTTAGCTGAAAGTCTCACTTGCCATATAATGATTCTTAGACTTTAAGAATCCTTATCCCCTTCCATAACCAAGTATCTCCATCTTGGACTATTCGGTCATCCTTACCAAATTAAGATCCCTTGATTCCTAGAATCACTCAATTTCCAAGTCAATCATCCCCATCTTACCTTAGCTGAAATACATCACTCCAAGATTACCTCCTACGATCTTGGAAACCCTTCCTCCATCCAAACCCTAGACTCACCCAACATCCACCACGACCGCGACAAACAATGCCAGCAGCCTTCGTGGTGGTCGCTGGTCTTCGCAGATGGGCCCATGGTGTGTGGGCCAGAGGTACCTTGGGTGCACGGGGACGTGTAACCACTGGGCAATGTGTGCACGACCTCCTTGGTCGAAGATCGGCACGGTGGAGGCAAAAACTTTCCGCTAACCACGTGGTGGCCACGGTGCCATTCACTAAGCTCACAGAGGTGAAGTCGTGGGCCTTCTGGGTGTGCGGGAACGTGCTCCCATGGGCGAGAGCCGTTGCTGCATAGACAAAATCTGGCAGTGATCAATGTGATGACCGTCAACGGGTCAATGGACCTCGTGACAGGGTGGCGCGAGGCCCCTGGGTGCACGGCAACGTGCACCCGTCATGCCCTGTGCATGGCACTATGCACTTAAGTGCACAATGCCCGCCTCCTGTGTTTGTGTTGTTTTTACTATGCATACGTCCCTAGCACAAATTACACCCCTGGGTCGAGAAGATGAGCGGCCCGGTCACTTGAGCTTCAAGTGCCATGTGCGGGCACTCAATCATACAGTATTACCAACTACATGTGCGAGGAAGTTTTTACTCGCTCGATTTTTGCGATGGCGTCATTTATAAAAATAAAAGCAGGAGAACTAGAAGTACTTATATGGAGGAAGCGTTATTCAGAATTTATTTAGTGCACCGGAAAATCGTCATTCTCCCTACCTTCGGCTTAGAAAGTGAAACGAATCCCACAAACGGCGCCACTGTTGATGCTGGAAAAATTGCACAACAAGCCGGAATGGGAGAGAGTCATTCCCGACCCACTGAGTCGACTGGGCCTCGATAGGTATTGTTTAGAGCCCCCGGTGGTGTTCTTGTGCGGTTGTACGGTGTTAATGCGTACGTCCATGGTAGTGAATAGAAAATAAATGTAGAGAAAATAAAGAGTGATAGACATATAGACTTAGGCTATGTTTGGCTGCCAAAGTATTCTCAACACTTTCCAAGTATTCTCGTACTTTTGAAAATACTTCACATGCCAAACAGCTTAAAATACTCTCAATGGGACCCACAAACCCACTTCAATATTTACTCATAACTATTTACAAACATTCTATAATACTTATCACTATTATATATAAATAAAAAATAAAATCACTATAATATTTATCACTATAATATATAAATAAAAAATAAAATCACTATAATATTTATCACTATAATATATAAATAAAAAATAAAATCACTATAATATATAAATAAAAAATATTTATCACTATTATATATAAATAAAAAATAAAATCGCTATAATATATAAATAAAAAATAAAATCACGATAATATATAAATAAAAAATAAAATCATTATAATATATAAATAAAAAATAAAATCACTTTAATATATAAATAAAAAATAAAATCATTATAATATATAAATAAAAAATAAAATCACTATAATAGATAAATAAAAAATAAAATCACTATAATATTTATCACTATTAAATATAAATGAAAAATAAAATCATTATAATATATAAATAAAAAATAAATTCACTATAACATATAAATAAAAAATAAAATCATTATAATATTTATCTCTATTATATATAAATAAAAAATAAAATCGCTAAAATATATAAATAAAAAATAAAATCACTATTATATATAAATAAAAAATAAAATCACCATAATATATAAATAAAAAATATTTATCACTATTATATATAAATAAAAAATAAAATCGCTATAATATATAAATAAAAAATAAAATCGCTATAATATTTATCACTATTAAATATAAATAAAAAATAAAATCATTATAATATATAAATAAAAAATAAAATCATTATAATATATAAATAAAAAATAAATAAAAAATAAAATCACTATAATATTTATCACTATTAAATATAAATAAAAAAATAAAATCATTATAATATATAAATAAAAAATAAAATTATTATAATATTTATCTCTATTATATATAAATAAAAAATAAAATCACTAAAATATATAAATAAAAAATCAAATCACGATTAGATATAAATAAAAAATAAAATCACCATAATATATAAATAAAAAATATTTATCACTATTATATATAAATAAAAAATAAAATCGCTATAATATATAAATAAAAAATAAAATCACTATAATATATAAATAAAAAATAAAATCACTAAATATTTATGGGACCCACACATTTTTCAACTACCAACCCAAAAGTCAACAACTCAACATACTTCACACATCCAAATAACTCAAAATATTCTCAATGGGACCCACAAATTCACTCAAATCTCTACTCATAACTATTCACAAACATTCTCAACACTTCTCAAGTATTCTCACTACCCAAACGTACCCTTATGTGGTTCAGCGTGTTGCCTATATCCACTGGTGTTTGGGGAGGAGAATCCACTATAATGTATTTGTTTACAGTCATTCATGATCTCTCATTTCTCACTGTACAGTGAAAGTTAGAGCTCTTCCCGCTGATTCAATGTCTTCCTCGAGAGGTTGTTGAAGAAGAAGAAGTAGAAGATGATTTGATCCAGAGAGAGTCTGTTTGTCTGCCTTTTATCTCACTCCTCATTGGGCGTGCCTGCCTGCCATGATGTGACCGATCCCTTTACGTATATGTCAGCGAAGGTGAGGCCTGACCCTTTGCATATTTGAGTATCCATTCTTTTCCCACCTTTCTCTAACACCCCTCCCTTACTCTCCTGACACTACTCTACTTACACCACTCTCTTTACATCACTCTCTTTACACCACTCATTTACTCCTGACACCCTTCTCCCTTGTCTCCTCTCTACCTTGTCTTCTAGCTTGGCATGGTGGGCTAGGTTCTAGCCCCGTATATTTTATTCTCCACATTCTTTTTAATTTATTTTTTATTTGCATTTCTCATGTAGTATTTGTAAAAAGATTTTTATTTGATATCTCAAGCTCTCTTTTGCAACTACTAATATATGATTTGCTTATAATTAAGAAAGGGAGATTGATTTGTTAAGCTTGGCAAAGATTTAGACCAAAGAACTTTTTAACATTTTATTTCTCTCTACAATTTCAAATAAAGTTGACAATTGGCATTGTCGTGTTAAATTGGGTTCAAATCATATATGAATTAACCACAACTCGAATCAAACTATCCCAACGGAATATGTTAGTTTCACATCAATTTTATGGATTGTACAAAAAACTCTCAATTACAAATATATGGATTGTACAAAAAACTCTCAATTACAAACTATCAAACTATCATATGTTAAATACTCCTACCAGATTCTATCACGCACCTCTTTGCAGACCGCAACTTTCTCTCTATACAGACCGCAACTTTCTCTCTAAACCCAGCTCATTCAAACCGGCTAGAGGGGGTGGGAGCTTCGGCTCCTTCCCCCTTCACTCTGTCCCTCTACTCCTCTGATTTTTTTTTGTATTGTGTTTTTTCTTTTTCGTTTTTCAGGCCAAATAGAGGGAGAATCGCCGTTAGTGGTTTTCGGGGTCCTTATAGCCAACACGCGCCCCACCAGGAGGTTGCCCAGCCGCCGATCTACACGTTCGCCGAACACGGCCCCAACCGGAGTGGAGCGTAGCCCGCACGCGCGGGACGAAAATTCTGAAGCTCGTCAACGCGTGGACCTCACGCGCCACCAAGGAGCTCTTTGCCGTTGCAACGCGCGGCAGCTCCCGAACCGGCGACTCTAGATCTCCCAAGACCGACCGTCGGTTTTCCCTTCCGAGGCATTTTTTGTGCACTGTTTTTTCCTTTTTACAGTGTTTTCTCTATGTAATTTATTTATGCATTGTCTTTATTTTCAAGAAAACAAAAAAATCCAAAAACATTTGTCCCTTCGGACTTTGGTCCAAAGGGTGTTGTCTCCCCTCCGCTTAGTCGGTAGTGTTGGGGTTTGGTTTCTCCATACTCAACCTAGTTCGGTATGGAGTTTTATGTTTGGTTACTGTGAACTCTGTTGGGAACAGAGTTGTGCTATCTCTTAGACTTCGGTCTTTAGAGATAAGCCGTCTGGACTAGACCATGTCAGCCATAATAGTGTACTGAGATTCTACTAACGTTTGTAATTGACTTGTTGTTTGAAGTCAAAGTTGTATGTCCTCTTAAATGAATGGAATGAGATCCTTTTTATCAAAAAAAAAAAAATGTTAGTTTCAAGTTGTATCAAGTCAAATTCATATCATAAATCTCCTTCTCTCTCTCTCTCTCCCCCTCTCTCTCTCTAAAAAAAACTAAGAACTGCAGATCTGATTTTTGCCGGATAAGCTCCTTCTGCCTCTCCTTCCCCCATTTCTCCATCCACCCACCTTGTTTATCAAGATAGTTCTTTTTACTTAGTTTTATTTTACATTTTTCAAGGTTGAAAATGACAGATCCACGGCTTTCTAGCAACTTTTGAGAGACTCGCGGCACAAGCAGACTCTTAGGCCGCAAATCGTTAAGAAGAAAGTGATAGTTTTGCAAAAATCACCGCGCGTGGTCATGAATGTAAATTTTTCTAATGAATAAATTATGACAGTTTTCCTTAAAACAAATCATATCATAAATGAAGTAACCTAATTCAACCTATTTAATTTAATGAACTAATTTTGCATCAACTGTACAGTCAAAATTAATTTTCAATTGTTTTATTTGTTCTTTTCATTGACTGGCCTCCTCCTGGGCCTGAAAGCAGCATGACTAATTATTAACTAGCAAGTCTCGACTCATGGGCGTGAAGCCTCATTCGTTTCGCCTACTTACAGTCATATAATATAGGGACTTTGTCGGTCCATTGAAGCCCACTTTTAATTCTAAAATGTGGCCCATGAAATACAAGCTTAATATTACCTTCCCACTTCCATTTTTCTCCTTATTCTATATCATACCGGGTAATATTATTTATCATCTTAATTTTTATTATTTTTTCATAATTTCATAATATAGTATTAGATAATTAGATATTATTTATTATATTTTACTTGTAAATCTATCATTTAATATCACATCATGAGTTGATAATAAAAAAAATTAATGATAAAAATTTTTTTCCATACCATAATATTATAAAAGAAATTAAAATTTCATTCTAAGATATTAATTAAGATGCAAATTAGGGTGCCCACATATATTTATTTGATAACTCTGTATTTCGTTTTCAAAATAACATTTATTTTCTCCTTGTATATATAAATATTAAAATTATGTGAAAAGTTTTGGAGTGGAATAATACTAATAATAAAAGAGAAATTATAATTATAATCATGAGTGTAGAATTGTCACGTAATTATTTTAAAAAAATAAATAAATATAAGATTTATATAAAAAATTAATTTTTTAATAATAAATCTTTTTTTTAAATAACTATATAATACTTACATAATATTTCTCCTAATAAAAACTGATAAAAAAAAAACAGAGAAGAGCGTGTAGTGGAGAGAAAGAGTGGTCCCGACTCCCATTGGTTTATCACTTTTTTTAATATTCTTCCTTGTCACATCACACCTCTCTTTCTTTTCCTGATTCCCCAAAGTACACCTTATCACCAGATCGGATCGGGGCGGGGGACTGTGCCTGCGGCGAGACTAGATAGGCTCGGTTTGAATGTAAGAAATATTTTATCTCATTTTATTTTATTACATTAAAAAATAATATTTTATTTAATTTTTAATTTCTATATCAACTCATTTCATTTCAACTCACTATCTAAACGATTTAATCCTGAATTCGCATTGTATCCTTTCACCGACTGACGAGTCAGAAACATTTTAAGAGAAGTTGAGAAAGTATATTGATCTGTATAATTTCATGGTACCTAAGTGCAGACATATATAAGATTTACATAGAAAATAATTTATGACATGCTAGGGAGGTTTTATATATTTCCTTTAAAACAAATCTAATATCATTTCTAGTAACTTATAATTTGTAACTTTAACTTATGACTTTCCCAATAAAATGAGATCCAACTAGAGAGTAACTGGTTAAGCTGAACTTTTGTTGGAAAATTTCATAAAATTAAAAGGTAATGATATACCTACAATTCTATTATAGTTTTTTTATAATTTGTTTTACAATTAATCAATAAAAATATGTAATTTTAATGAAAATAAATTTTAATATTACCAAATTATCCTTCTTTTAATATAAAATTGTAAAGAGAGAATACTACAAGAAACTACTTATTTTTATACTTTATATGGTCCTTTGTTGTTTTAAATGAAATCTTGGCATTTACTGTGTATATGTGGTGGATCTACTAGCATGTTGAAATATGCATCATAATAGCTCTCAATTGACAGAAGTGTGACGAATAATATATTTGTGCTTAATGTGATGTTTACGAACGAAAATGAATGATAGGTATTTTAACAACAAGAAGTATGCGGTGAGAAAAATTTAGAATTTATTTGTATTCTCTCTTTTACAGTAGTTTTTTGCTATTGTACTAAAGGGCGGGAATATTCATGAGTTTTTGTCTATTTTCCAACTTTCTAGAATATAATTAGGTATCTCATTTTGTATATTTTCTGTGCACATGGACTTTGAAAATATTTTACAAATTATTTGTAGCATTAGGAATATTTGATATCAAGTTGTGACAAACCAGTTGTACTTATCAAAAAAAAAAAAAAAAAGTTGTGACAAACCAGTTGTATCCAAAAACACGACCAATATATCAACATTACTTTTGAACCTGTTTGTTCTAACTATATTTATAAATAAATTTATTTGATTTCAAATAAAAATATAATAAGAAAACAAATATGATGAATAATATTTTTTTTTAAATTTCATTTAAGATTATTATTTTTTATATAGCCCTTTAAAAAAACCAATCAAGTGTTTAAATACCAATATCTATATTATTCTCAAAAAAAAAAAAAAAATTACCAATATCTATATGGGGTCAAAGGATCGGATCTTTTCTTTCGTTCCAACTTTTTCTATTTTTAAGGAAAATGAAAGAAAATAGCGGAATTTATATATTGAGATATCGTAGAAACTGTTATTATTTTATCTGTGTTCTCCGCGATCGATAAGTTACGAAGGATTTAGTTATACACAATCAAATTAATTTATTTTATATAATTATTATAATTTTTTTAAATTTTTATATAAAATATTATAAATAATTTAATTTTTTAAAATTTTAACATAAAAAAATATTAAAAATTAGAAAAATGATACTTACAGTCGTGAGTGTGCAAGCGTCGTGCAGTCGCTTTGAAAAAAATAAATAAATATGATACACTCATGAAAAGAAATTAATTTTTTAATAATAGATTTTATTCTTTTTCAAAATGACTGCATAACGCTTACGCACTGCATGATTATATATAATAGTATTTAAAAATTTATATTATAATAATATTTTATTTAACTTTTTAATGTAGATCTCATTTCACTAACTACGGTCCAAATTATTAAGAAAAAATATATTTATAATTGTGAATTGTACAATCATTACGTAATCATTTTAAAAAAATAAATAAAATATATCATCTATATAAAAAATTATTTTTTTAATAATAAGCTTTACTCTCTTTGAAAGCGATTAGGCGAGGTTCGTAAACTTCTCGATTTGATTTGAGGTAGAATTACTCATGTTATTAATCGTCGGAGTAAATCTCTTTTGCTATCAATAAGCTTAGAAAAATTTATTATCTCTGCGATAATACACAATCGTTTCGACTGGACTCCATAGCCCTAAGCTCTGCTACTACTGATTTGCATTTGCCACCTCCAAGTTTAACTTCCACGATCTTGTAAATTTCGGAGGTCCATTCTTTGTTCATTACATTATTGCAGAATATCATCTGCTCTCGCTCTGTCGACGTCTCTGTTCTTTTTTTTTTTTTTTTGATGAAAGGATCCGTTTGGTTCGTAGAAAGCTGTGGGGAAATGGGAGGATTTGATAAGCCTTTTCTTTTTTCTTTTTTAATATTTTCTGCGTTTTTTTTTTTTTTTGTTGCTTACTTTTGAACCCGGGGAAACGCTGAATTTAGATTCGAGCAACTGATTGGTCTTAGATGAGCAGGTCTCTGTTTTTTGTCAACCAAAGCGACAAATTGCGTCATATTCGAAGCTTTCTCTTCTTTTCTCTCTACCGATCAGCTTTCCGGCAGCCAACAGAGCGATAGACTATTTTATTTACTGGGCTAATTAAATTTTGATTTTATGATCTCTGTGTATATAGCTATGGCGAGAAAGATGCTTATTGATGGTGAGGTGAGCCAACCTAATGCGGAGGAAAACCACTACGACTTTGACTTGTTTGTCATTGGAGCTGGAAGTGGCGGCGTCCGTGCGGCTAGATTTTCTGCTAATTATGGAGCCAAGGTATAGACTTAGGATATGGAAGAAGCAATGCATAATTATGGTTATTTGAGGGCTAAACAAGAAGATAATTTCTTCTAGATTGTCTTATTATGCGGTTTTCTTGATAGCTTTGTTTTCATTGATTGCAGAATCACATATATAGTCAGTGGGTGATTCAAATTTCTGTTTTCACATTAGTTTGCTAGTTTCTTTTCATCACATGTAAAAGAATCAGTAATAGCTTATTTTGAAAGATATTCTTGATTGCCTTTTTGTCTTATTGTTGCTTATTTAGGTGTTAGTAATGCACCTGAATTCTTTAAATTTTCGTGGAAATACTTTTAGCCGTATTCAAATCTTCGCTCTCTTACCTTGATTGTCATATTCATTATTCTTTCATGAGAAGCGTTTGATTTCTAGATGATGACCTAATCACGTTGGTAATACTGTTGCAAGGTTGGGATTTGTGAGCTTCCATTTCATCCAATCAGCTCAGACGTCGAAGGAGGAATTGGTGGAACGTGAGTTGATAAAAATTATTAACTTCAATGCTCTTTTCATTGGTTGCCCTAGCCAGTATTGTGATCCTAGAGTCATAATCTATGCACTACAGTTCCTGATTTTCGTTTTTTACTTTTTTGGTTTGTATTGGGCGTTGCTAAAACTGCTCTGTTGTTGAGTTTGTAGTAGGCTTGTTACCTATAAAAATAAAAACTGTTAACAATACAGGTTGACCTTTTGTGTACAATCAATGACCTATTGAAACATAGCACGATAAATGACATTGGAATAGAGCATTAGTTGCACGTTGCAATAGCAACTTACCCGTTTTCCGTTTCCTAATGCTTCATCAGGAAACATCACCATGTAATTTCCCCTTATTTTTGGTATTTTAGCAAATTGGATGCCGGATTAGTGAGATGTTTATACCTTTGTCGTTATCTATTTTTCAATCTCTCAGTTAAGTAGGTTTAAAGATTAAGAATGTGGGCTTGTGCAAAATATTATATTAGTTATAATTTGCTCGCATAATGTCATGTAAGGGTGTTGCTTCCTATAGTAGATGCCGGAAAAAATTTTCCCCATCGGCCTTCATTGTATATCGAGGGCTTTACCATTTCTTAATGACCAAAATATTGCATTTTTAGCTGATGTGTCTATTTTCATATGATTTTGAGTGGAGAAGAGAAGTCAAGGAAGGCGGTGCTTATTGGTGATTTGGGAAGGACAACCTCGATGGAAAAAATTTGTCAGGGACATAAGTCGAGGGCATTAAGGCTTAAAGAGGGTGATGAATGCACAAAGTTTTTTCATTGAGTCACCAATTAACATAGAAAGAATTGTTCCATTAGGTGTTCTCTCTTATATACTCCCTTTGTACTTGGGTCCAAGATCTACTTTTGGTAGGATGGGTGGCGGTGACCAAGCTCTAAAAGACACTATCCCATGATTATTCATTATTGGTCACTCCAAGGAGGCTTACATGGTAGAGAATTACCTACTACCTTCAGACTCTTTTTTATGGTGCCTCGATTTTTTCAAGGAGGCTAAGGATTGCGTGATGGATCTCTTCTTATCGTTCCTTGACCCGTTGTAATTTGAGAATTGTGAGGTAACAATGATGATAAAATGATTTGGGGGTCATCCAGGAAAGGAGTGCTCGAAGTACAGTCAGTTTACATTGTGTGCTTGCCCAGGCTAGGGATCATTTCCCATGAAAGCTCATTTGGAGGCAAAAGGCCCCCTAGAGTAAATTTCACTTGGGCAGTAGCTTTAAGGAAGACTCTTTCCCTAGACAACATGAGGAAGTGGGGCATCATTGTGATTAACCGATGTCGGATTTATAACTAAAACGAAGAATATGTTCATCACCCTCTAGTGCATTGCAAGGTTGCTAGCAAGTCATGGAATATGGTTTCGTCCAATTTAGGAATGATTGGATGATACCTGCTCGAGTAGTGGATTTTCTAGCATGTTGGAAAGGTCAATTTGGTAGCCATCAATGCGCTTTATCGTGGAGGATGCTCCCTTCGTGCTTATTGTGGAGTATTTGGCGAGAAAGAAAGGAGCATAGTTTTGAAGAATATGAAGTCAATGTTAGAGCTTAAAGGCCCGTTTGGATACTGACAATATCTCAGTATATCTGTGAATAATAGTGAAATGGTTTGAGTTAAGATATTTTATTGGGTTTTGGGAAAGGAGAAAAAAAATTGAATAAAAATATTATAAAGTTAAAAAGTTGTTCGAATATAATTTTTTAATATAATTTTTATTTTGAAATTTGAAAAATTAGTATTGTTTTTTGTATTTTGTTTGGGAATTTGGAAAAGTTGTAATTATTAGGTAATGATTAGATGAAAAAGTTAAAAATTTGAAATTGAAAAATATTTTGTGTTTAAATGATGTTTGGGAAGGAAATATCTGAGAATACTTGAGAAAAGTTGTGTTGCCAAACGAACCCTAAGGCCTGGTTTGTTTAGTGAAATTATCTCATCTCATCTAATTAATACAATTCTCCCAAACTTCTAAACAAAATACAATAACCATTTCAACTTTTTCAAATTTCAAAACAAAAATAATATTAAAAAATAATATTCTAACAATATTTTATTCAACTTTCATCTCATCTCATCTCATCTCAACTCACTGCCCAAACCAAGCCAAAGTCTTCTTTCCTTTACACCCTCTTTCATTGGATGGTGGTCCAAAACAGTGTAAATTTCTCCATTTCTTCTTTTCAGGATTTGCTAGCACTTTTCCCTTATCCTATGTAGGGGGGATCTCTTGTATACTTCTTGTGTACTAGGTTAACAACCTTTTTTCTTCTTAACACAATATTATCTTATAAAAAAGAAGTGTTGAACCATTGGGTGATCTTCTTCCTTATGCTAGTGATCGAGTTGAGTCACAAACTAAATGAGAAATCAGTTTTTCTGAGCTGTATTTTTTTTTATTGATGGATTCCTTGATTTGGATGTTCATTTTGATTGTAAAGGTGGTATTTGTATAAAGGAGTCTAAATTAGAGTAATTATATGGAAGAAGTTGGCAGATATCTTACCAAAAAGGTCAATTGAATCCTAAGTTTCAATTCATGATTTATATTGTTTTGATGACCTACAAATCATCTGTTCATTGAATAAGGATTACTTTTATTCAGAGTAACAACTTCTGTTGAGAAAAACATCGAATAGACTACTTAGTTTCTGCTACCCTTTTTAGTACATCAACATAACTATAGTGAAGCTTGAATAGTTTTGATAGAGTTATGATTAGACCTGTTGGTAAAATGTAGTGACTTCTACTTTGCGTCTGCCTGTAAGGTAACAGATCATCTGAATATATAATTAGTTTATTCCAGAACTTTCCTTTTTCCTGTTAGACTATATATGGATGACTTGTTTTCTGATAAAAAGAGATGATTGATTCCTACTGAGAGTAGCACTCCTGCAGCAAAATTGCCTGTGTACATCATGTTTTTCATCTTTTGGTTTTCTAGGTGTGTCCTTCGTGGTTGTGTTCCCAAGAAGATTCTGGTGTATGCAGCTACTTATGGTGGTGAACTTGAGGTGAGAATGTGATCCAGTATCAGTAGTACATGAAGTGTTTCGAGAATACATGAGTAAAAACTGTTGGAATCATACTTTCTTCCAACAGAACTTTAAGTTTCCTATTGACATGGCAGAACTTTAAATGAAGAAAACATTTTGTGAGAGTTTTCTTCTGTGGGAGTCTTCCTTTGTTATCATCCCATTGCATCTAGGTTGTTAATTTATCAAGTTTCCTATTGACATGGCTCAAGCTCAAAGTTTTCTTGAAATTTGGTTTATTATCTTTACTTATTGAAAACATGCGAGAACTTGACCTCCGGAATTTGTTTTGAGCTATTTGATACTCCTACAGTGATCTGTGCCTTAAGACTCATTGGTTCTTGGATCTATCTAGCAATAGATTGGCTTCAATCTATTCTAGAAAGGTCGGTTGGGGAATGAAATTTTTTTTTGGCAGATTGTTGTTCGTTG
This sequence comes from Juglans mandshurica, assembly GCA_022457165.1. Taxonomy (NCBI): domain Eukaryota; kingdom Viridiplantae; phylum Streptophyta; class Magnoliopsida; order Fagales; family Juglandaceae; genus Juglans; species Juglans mandshurica. The sequence goes on along the minus strand of CM039619.1, from coordinate 30,651,069 downwards.
TGTTTAGTACCTACAAAAAGTTGTCCCATTTTTAGTGTGATGTACTGAGTTTTTCTATTGGTCTATTGTGTGCTATTCATGATTAATGTACTCTTTTTGCTTTGTAGGATTCCAGGAATTTTGGGTGGGAGCTAAATGAGAAAATTGACTTCAACTGGAAGAAACTTTTGCATAAGAAGGTACCTTTTTTTTAAACAAAGATTCATGGTGTATCTTGTTATATGATGCTGTTCACGTTTACAACCGAATTAGGATAACCATAAATGCATCCATTAGAAAACTTGTTAGTGGCATAGGTGGTTGCTAGAGCGCTAAGTTTTGTTGTGGTGTTATATAACTTGGTTTTTTTTCTATTCTAGCAATGTTGAACCATTGTAGTCTCAATGAAGAAGGGAAATGATAATTTGTCTTGATTAATGCTATTTGCTTGGTCTGATTCCCTTTTCTTAGAATTCTCTAGTTTTTTTGCTGGAATTTAACAGTTCAGCAGAAAATATATAGTAGTTACTCTTGAGGGATGTTTCACAATGGCTAGCTAACCAGATTTTCTTTCGATGGGTGTTTAAGGATGGAGTATAATCTTAATTCTTTCTGGTTTAAATATTTGATCTCAAGTCTTTGCATGTAAGGGGCATGTTTAGACAAATTATTTATTATTTAAAACATACAACATAACTTGTAATTTATTTTTCTTTTGTGGGGGGGGGGGGGGGCTTGTTAGTGGCCAAGGATATATGGAATTTAGTTAGGTGATTTTTGTTTTCTTTTCGGGAACATGGACACTAATTTCTTGTTCACGTTATTGAATATTCTTCGTTAATTGTTTATAATAGTACTATTGTGATTGTATTTTTTGCTTTAAACTTTCAGACAGAAGAAATACTCAGGTTAAATGGAATTTACAAGCGCTTATTGACAAATGCTGGGGTTAAAATATTTGAAGGAGCGGGAAAAATTGTTGGTCCTAATGAAGTTGAGGTAACACAACTAGATGGCACTAAATTGAGCTACACAGCTAAGCACGTATTGATTGCAACTGGCAGTAGGGCTCAACGTCCCGATATTCCTGGCCAGGTAGATTCTGCTTTGATCCTATTTCAATATGGTAAACATATTCAGTACATTATTTTTCAGAACTTTTTTTTAAGAGGTAAAAGTAACTTTATTGGAGAGAATGACATAGGCATAGCCCAAGTACACGGAGTATACAAAATAAAACACCTAATTACATTCTAGGAACCTGAAAAAGAAGCAAGTAAATTATATGCACTAGTTCCATTAGTTTTCAGAACGCTGAATCACTTGATTGCTGTACATACTTGTCTTTCCAGCTTCAGTTTCAAGAATTTTCTAGACCTCTTTAATATCAATAGCTATGTGCTTCTCTTGTATATTCCCTATGTATTAGGGTTTCACCCTTTTTTCATATAAATAAATCGCTACTTTTTTTTTTATAAGTAAACAAATTTTATTGATCAAAGAATTAGGCAAAGCCCGATACAAATACAAGAACAACTATATGCCCTAATTAAGAAGGTGCAAAAGAGACAATATAAATAAATCCCTACTTACTTAAGTAAACGAAAATTTTATTAAAAAACCCAAAAGGTATAGCCCAAATACACAGGAAGATCTCTATCTTATCAAAACAAAGAAGTACTTGGTCACACTGTTCAGCTAGACTCTAAGTTGAGGATTCTTGTATATGTTCTGTGTATTATTCCGTTCAGAATATTAATGTAGATCTCATTTATGGTATCTATGAATATTCTTATTACTTATCAAAAAAAAAAAAGTTATGGCATCTATGAATTGTGAAATGTGAACTGGGTTTGTACTTTTTAGTTTGGTTATTAATGTTCTCCCATAATATTCTTTTTAGCAGTAAATAGTTTGTTGATAAGAATAATAGGCATAACTCATGTACACAGGACATATACAAGAGACACCTGAGTATGATTACCTTGTAGTTGTGTTAATGCTATCTTATCAAGGGCTGAAATAGTTAAATATTACCTAATTAAGGAATTTTGAAGTTGTTTTATTGTACCGTTACTCATTAATGTACTTCAAAAAATATGTTTCCATTTTCCATTGTAAAAGACCTTTTAGGTTTTTGAAAAACCATAGACTAGTTCAATTTGGGACCCTAAAAGGAAAAATCTTTTTTTTTATAAGTAAATAATAATGATATTAAATATCATCTCATCTCACTATCCAATTTTTTTCTCAATCGGATTACATGCTTGGCATAAAAAAAAAAAAAAAAAGAAGGAAAAATCTACTTCAACTTAGAACTGGTTTTGGTAATATATTCATTTTATCAGCCCTAGGGGTTGGCTCAAGTGGTAAAGGCCTTGGGCTTGGGGTATGCTCCTCCTGGGTCTAAGATTCAAATCCCCTTGAGTGCAAACAATCTTTAGGGGCCATCGGACTAGGAGATTTTCACCTTGAATTACCTGAAGTGCACTTGCGGGAAACTCCTTACCGAGAGCTTGTACACCCCCGGGATTAGTTGGGACGTTGTTCCAGACACTCGGTGCCAATAAAAAAAAAATATATTCATTTTGTCTGATGTACACAATAATCTGTTTTAGGTTTATGGATGATATATCCAAAATTGTTTTGAATGCCAAAAAAAAAGCACCAAGAAACAGGTCCATATTTTACATGAGTAATACTACTCATCATCCCAACTTTCATCATCCTTTCATCATCCTATGATGTGGTTTAGGTGATTGGAAATTATTTATTACATTTCACTTATGAACCTATCATCTAATGCCACATCATGGAATGATGGGAGTTGGGATGATGAATAGATTTTTTCATTTTACATTATCTAGGAAACCCCAAAATTTAAAAACTAGTTATGGCATCCATGTTTGATCCAGTTCTATAGTTTCCAACCACTCCCTTATAAATTTTTGTTGTCCCATCTATAAACCTTTTTTGAATAAGTAAATTACAACAGGGTAATAACCAAGTTCTTCTAACCGTGAAGTTCCAATTTTTACCAAAATGTTTAGTTTTCAGCATATTGGATATCTTACAAATTGTTTTTTTTAACCAAGCATGTGTGAAACATTAATGAAAATTGTTATGAGAACAAAAGTGTTTGTTTTAATTGTTACGTCATGGCTATCCACTTCAGCTAACACAAATTAACGACTGGACCACAAATGATAATGAAATCATTTGTGGGGTGGGGGGGGGGGGGGTGTTAATTGTTTAAATTATAACTAGAGGAAGTTATTTGAAATATCTCTCTTTTTCTTTTTTCTTTTTTTTTTTTTTTATAAGCAAGATAAATTTTATTAAAAAGAAAGGAATATTATCCCAGTATACAGGAAGTATGCATGAACTCACTCAACCCTATTTGAAATCTTGCTTGAAAGAGTCAAAGTAACTAACCCAGCTAAAAAGGGTCAAGTTTCTTTTATATTTCTAGTTAGGTGCTCCTCTTGTATCCTTGTGTTCTTGGGCTGCAACCTTTGTGTTTATGATTAAAATTCTTCAAGATGGATGCTTGTTTAATGACTCTTGTTAAAAGTAAAAATATCATATAGAGAAGAGGAAGCGATAGCTAGCTCGACCGGCAGGGAGAGGAAGCGGGAAGCCAGAGTTGGATATGAAATAGAATGTGATTGCTTTGGCAGGCTAACCGAAGGATCGAGGCAAAACTCTTTTTTATCCAACCAATAACAATAGGCAAAGAGGAGGGATGCTTATTAAGACCCAGTCTAGCGAAAAGAGCAGTCACAATCCATTCCACGAATTCATGGATGCACGTTCACATGTTTAAACTGTGTCAACCATGTGTTCCATCAAAAGGATGAAGTTCTCAACATTAAAAACCTTATTTAGTTTTTGGCATCTCTAGCATGTGCCAGTTCACCCTGACTCTAGCCCTGTGGCATATGGTGTGTCTTTTTTTTTTTAATAGTTAATAAGGGAATTTTATTACCAAGAATAGGCAAAGCCCAAGTACACAGGAAGAAAATACCTAATTCACTCTAGAAACAAAAAGAGGCTAGTATGGTGTGTCTAAGCTGTAGTTGTATCCATGTTTAGCACAGCTCTTGGAAGTTTTCTGCTACTTGGTTGATAGGTATTTGTATAATGCATGATTGAATGCATTGTGCTGCTACAAGTCCAAGTGATATTGATCACATAGAAGGTGCAACAGGTTCTCTTGAACTGATTTTCAACCTTCTTTTCCAACTTCTTGATTTTTCTCTGAAGCTTTAGTTTTATGGTTTTTTCAATGAGCCCTTTTGCTGAACCACCTTTGTGTACGTTTTCCTGGACTTCCTGAGTCTTGTACCTTAATTTTCTCAGTTAGATTTATGGAGTTGATCTTTGAAGTGCTTGGCCATCCTTGCAACTGTTGATTTACATATTTCAATGTCTTAGTCGATAGACTACTTAAGTTAACATTCATTGAAGTATTTAATATACTTGTAGATCTAATATTATTTGTATGTGTTTTCTCCTTGCTTTTTCCCCACTTTCTTTTTTTTTTATAATTGCAGGAGTTAGCCATAACCTCTGACGAGGCTTTGAGTTTGGAGGAGTTACCCAAGCGTGCTGTGATAGTGGGGGGAGGGTTTTTCTCTATCTCTGAATCTGTATTCTGTATTGCTCTTCAGCTGTGCATTCTCAGTGTTTTAGAATGATCATCCTTTGATGTCATCAGGTACATTTCTGTCGAATTCGCTTCAATATGGAGGGGGATGGGTCTGACCGTGGATCTATGTTTCAGAAAGGAACTTCCTTTAAGGTTGTAAAAATTTTAGACTCTCTTCAACTTTGAGACCCTAGGCTGTGAATTATCTATCCTTGGGTATAAGAAATTGTCAAATGTTCTTGGAACAAGTCTTTGGTTCTGGAAGCATGTGAAAAATATTTGGTCAAATGTTCCTGGAACAAGTCTCTGAACTCTGGGTATGGAAGCAGGTTATCAAAACTTTTATTGCTTTACTAAACTCTTGAATCTTTTGGGCAACTAATTTTTGTCAACTCAAATACATAAAACTCAGCTTGGGACTGTTAGCATTAAATCCAGAAAAAAAGAGAGAGACAAAGATTTGACTAAAATTTTCTGAAAAATGGAAATGATCAACCCTATAGTAATGAACAATTTGCCAATTATAAATCTTGAGATTGTCTCATTTAGGGGATTCTCAAGCTATTCTTTTGCTTTTGAGTAGTAGTGTGAGGTTTGGTTTTGGCAAAGGAAGCATCTGCCCTGGCATCCCTGTCAATTGCTTCCTGCTATATTCCCTGACCTAAAGAGAAGTAGCCCAAAATTTTATATTTTATGTTACCTCTTTGTAACAGTCCAGCGATTTAGAGAAGTTTTCTGTTTTGTGTGATAAATGGGGAGTCTATGTTTCCTATTCCATTTCATTGCTTCTTAAATAAGAGATTTTCCAGGAATTATTGAACCACAATCACTCTCGTTTTTTGTTTACATTCTGTGTTTGATGCAACCGTTTCTGAATGCTTTGGCAGAGGTTTCGATGATGAGATGAGAGCAGTGGTTGCGAGAAATCTTGAAGGCAGGGGAATTAATTTGCACCCAAGGACATGTTTGACACAGGTATAAAATTAGTTTTTTATGGATTACATGGACCGACACATTTTTTATTCACATTTACCATTGTGCTGATTATTATTTCTCTAATTTTAGTTGGTTAAAACAGAGGATGGCATAAAAGTTACCACAGATCAAGGGGAAGTGTTGACTGCGGATGTTGTACTCCTTGCCATTGGTAATTACAAACCCAGTTTAATTTACAAGCACTTTGAATCAATGAGCTCAGAGATCTTTGGTAATTGTTTAAGGCATATTGGTTGATTGAGTTTGAGTTTCTAGTGATATTTATTTTTCTTCAATGAAGTTTTTCGACCTACCTAGTCATGATTCGCCCAGTAGTGATTTGGCCTACTCAAATCCCACCTCGATAACATCTTCATGTACATAAGAATTAAGCGTTTGGGACAAGATGTTAGTCGGGGTTGGACAGTTTCCAACAGTTTTGTGGTAGTTGAAGAACAAGAAAATGGTTGCATGATGCTTTAGGTGGATGGTGGCCTATAAATAATTTTCATAGCAATAAAAGTCTGAAAATTTTCTTGGCACATCTTTTATGTTCCATTAACAACGGAAAACATATGATTTTCATATAAATTTTTTCACCAATTTTTTTTTTCCTTATTTTCTCATTTTATGTTGAAGCAAATGCAACCTTAGACATTGTCACAATAATTTAAGAGTTTTGAGATATTACACATATTTGTGAAAAAACTTCCTGGTTGGAATAATCACAATCAGTTGTTATTTTTATACCTTGCTACAAACCTGCAAAGGTTTAAGTTTTCACAAAACTTGGAGCATGCCTGCATGGTGATAATATTGTATTGTATGGTTTTTTACTTGCTTACTCAGTTTTTTTTTTCCTAAGATTTTATTCAAACACAAAAATGGGTGCAAACCCGAGTACACAGGAAGTAAACGAGGGATACATCTAATCAATAAAAAGAAGAAGAAAACAAATCATGAAAATTAGGGATAGAAGCAAAAGTATGAACGACCACCTAAAGATGAAGGGTTTAAAGGAAAAAAAAAATATAATTTCTCCCACTTGTTTCTCACAAAGGAAGAGAATGTTGAAGAAGAAAGTTTTGGGCTCCTTCAGCATTCCTTCACGTTCCTTGAAACTTCTATTATTCATTTCACTTCAAATACACCATATGATGCAAGTAGGAACCATTTTCCACACAACTGCGATTGTGGGCTGCCATCTAATCCTCTCCAAGAATAAAATTGGTCCACTATTCTTCTGGGCAGGACCCAAGCCAAACTAATCCATCTTAGGAAGTCACTGACAGTGCACTAGCAATCTTGCAATGGAGTAAAAAAAGATGCACGGACTCCCCACTCTTACACATATGGCACCAATCAACCACTACGATATATCTTTTCCATAGGTTACCAATGGTGAGAATCTTGTTTAGATAGGCTGTCCAAGCAGAAAACACAGCCTGTGAAAGGGCCCTAGTCCTCCAAATGTTCTTCGAAGGAAGGGGTTGTTATGAGGAGTCAGGAAATTATATAAAAAAAAAAGGGACATTGAACACCTCTTTCTGGGCAGGGGCTCAATGCACTTGTCTACACCCTTTTGTCTCAACCTAGTGGAATATAGTATATTAAAGATTGTCGTAAATGTATCTATCTCCCAATCAGGGGTTGCTCTGATAAGTTGAGTAGATATCTCCATATAGTCTGCTACAGAAGCATCTTTAGCTTGTGCAATGTTGTATACATCAAGGAAAAGTCCAATGCCTTGTGAATTTCCACACTCTAACCCTACAAGACCCCCAACTCACGAGGCATTACCCCATATATTTATATTATTCCATGAAGTACTAGCTAGTTCATAGTGAAGCAACAGATGGTGAAACGATTCTCTACTACTTTTCCACCACACTTGTTAGTTTATAAAGCTACATATAATTACTATGGGGTTAAACTGTTTCTTTATTATTTTTTCAGTTTCTTTTTACCCTTGAAAAGATTCTCTCATTAGTCACTACTCGTTGGTTACAGGTCGGGCTCCTAATACAAAGAGGTTGAATTTGGAAGCTGTAGGCGTGGAACTTGACCAGACAGGAGCTGTGAAGGTCACTAGCTTTCTCAGTTGCTTCTCTTGCTTGTTATCTTGGAACATTTTGTAATGTGTTTCTATTACTGGGGATCAGTTTGTTGAGTTTAGTAATATTTACTATGCACTTCAATTTCTACACCGAACAGAACTTTGAGATTATTGGTGCAAAGGCATTTGAAACCTTCTTTGATTATTTAATGGGTAAGTTTGTTACAAAATATGTAAGTGCATACACAAAAGACGATGATTTATGCTATTATTCAGTTTATGGCATTCTCGTAGAAAGGCTATGTTTAAAAAAAATGAGGCACTGATAAACCCTTTACTGGAGCCTGGAAGGTACAAACCCTGTGGCTGACAACTGGCAACCAGTTGGGTTGGTATCCAACTAGCTGATGGTTTCATGGCATTCTATGCTCATCAATTTTTTTTGGGTTAAATTGAAAAATTATAATAACATATTTTTGACAAGTAAAATTATAATAACATATGAAAACATGTAATGTTGGCTTTGTTACTTTCTTTGATTAATAGAATTTATTTTACTTATCAAAAAAAAAAAATGTTGGCTTTGTTACTTAAAGCAATCTCACATCATTGATCCTTTTCTTTGTTGTTCTATTTCCCTCACCACTCACATAAATGATTGTATACACCATGAGAATTGCTCATGCCACTGAGGTCTCTGCTGCCATTTCTCTTTCAGGTTGATGAGTACTCACGCACCAACATACCTAGCGTATGGGCTGTAGGTGATGTTACAAATAGAATGAATCTTACCCCTGTGGCCCTAATGGAGGCAACATGCTTTGCAGTATGAGTTTTATTCAGAATTTTTTTATTTAACTTATCTGGTATGCTTTGTTCTTCAAATGATTGCTTCCAATGTTGTTCAATGTATTCATGTATTTTGTTTCATCTGCAGAAAACTGTTTTTGGTGGGAAACCTACCAAACCAGACTACAAAGATGTGCCTGTTGCAGTGTTCAGGTGCCATGCATCTCCTGAGACTCTTAGATATTCTTAAAACTGCTTATTATTAGTTTTTTTAATAGGTAAAATAGCTTATTATTATTTCATACATTCTATATGTATTAAAAAAGGTGTTATTCCAAATTTTTAAATTTATCATCCTTTCTGGTCTTGTCCTTCCCAAAAAGAGTTTGCTTCATGTCCAAGGGCTTGTATCAGATTGACTTGTCCGCTGGAGAAAGTTGCAAATATGTTTCAGTTCGACCTTATTCTTTCTCAACCATGCGCTGTTCAGTTTATGTAGGTTTTTCCCCTCTTCTTAATAATCACCTAAAATATCCAGAACACGTTTATTGTTCAAATTGCACTACAAAAATTTTTACTTGTACTAGCACCATAATATCTTATGAAGGTGGAAAGTTCAAGAGGTTTAATAAGAAATGTGTAGCTTAGATTGGAGCCTCTGGATTTTGTGGTTGGATATCTCCGGCTTCGGCAATAGCCAAGTTTTGATCTCTATTGTACAGTTTGTATATTTACAAATTTTCATTATTTTTCGAATGCTAAATTGGTATCTTATTTCTATTATTTTTAATTAAATCTATATCTTCAGTTTTCCATGTTAGCATTCATGGATTGTGTTTGGAAGCCTTGGAAATTTGGGCTTTGTTTAAAGCATCAAAAGGTCAATAGGAAGAAGCGGTTAAGAAAGTGCCATTTGTTTCCTGGTTGAACTAATAACCATATTCAGTTGATGAAAATTGTCTGCGTTGTATACCTAACATTGCTTTGAACGGCTCATATTTGACACCCAACATTGTAACAAAAGTATTTCCTATCTATCGTTTATTGTTTTATTTTACTCGTGTGACATAAGTAGAACATCTTAACTACCATTTGAATTTCTTTTGTGAATGTTAAATATGCACATCTCTTTCCAATTTGCAGCATACCACCTCTATCTGTAGTGGGCCTCAGTGAAGAGGAGGCAATTGATCAAGCAAATGGTGACATCTCAGTTTTCACATCAACCTTCAATCCAATGAAGAACACTATCTCTGGGTACGTATCATGATTTGAAGTCTTACTCCACTACAAAAGTAGATTTTTTATGACGAAGAATCTTGGAGACCATGCAAAAGTTACATGTCTTTAACCCAGTCAAACTTTGGACCCGTGTAACACATTCCCATCACAGGGATCAGGTAAATTATTGGCTTTTTACTGATGGGACATGACCCCTAGAAATTGTTTGACCCAACGGTTCGAACCCTAGACCTGGAGGGAGCATACCACCAATACGAAAACCCTACCACATGAGCCAACCCCTAGGGGTTTCTACATAAGTTTATAATTTTATGAAGTAGCATTAATCCCTTTCCTCTGTGGAAACTAATAAGAATCTCGTATTGTGATAGAATTAGGTATTAAGAAACCCCTAATGGAACTCTACGCTGGAGATAAATAATTTTAAGCTGTTTGAATTTTACTAGGAGTCCGAAATTTTATGATAAGTTTGAAGTCGTTCATCCGGTTGACCATAAAATGAAATAGTTATAGATTAGAGTGCTTGAACTTTGTTATCAGGCCATCCTTCTGCTGCCTATTCTTCAGCTAAATAAGATCAATTTTCCTGAACTGGTTTCATGAAAGGAGATACCCTTTGGCCTTTACTCATAACAAAAAAAAAAAAAAAAAATGAAAGGAGATACCCTAATGGTTGAACGGTTGAGAATCAAGATTCATGAGCAAAGATAGTCATCTTTTAAGGTTTATAATAGAAGACTTATAATTGTATTTACTTACAGAAGTTTTGATAAGTAATTTCTGTTTATAACACTTTTTTTTTTTTATTGGTAAATAAGAATTTTATTGATAAGAAAGGTAGGCAGAGACTAAGTATACGGGACATATACAAGAGCAACACCTATGCACGATTGTCTAAAGATACAAGAAAGTCATGAATATTCATACCATTAAAATCTATTACAATTGAGCAATGGAATAAAGTATTAAGAAAAACATTCTAAGCTTATCCATTGTCCGTTCGCGATCCTCAAGCTCCTTCCATTTCTCTCCCTCTGTATACACCACCATAAGCAAATCAGGACCATCTTCCAAATAGCTGCAATGTGAGAGTTACCTATGATGCCTCTCCAACTTGCTAGTAGATCAACCACCATTCTCAGCATCATCCAAACCAACCCCACTCTAGCAAAGATGCCATTCTATAAGCTCATGGCCACATCAATATGCTATAATAGGTGATCAACGGACTCCCCACTTTTTTTCCACATACAACACCAATCCATTGCAATGACTCAGCGTTTCATTAGACACACACACACATGCTACAGCTTCTTTTTTTTTTTTTGATAAGTAAGATATAAACTTTATTGATGTGAATGAAATAGGCATATACCTAGTACACAGGAAGTATACAGTTGAACACCTAGATACATTCTAAGAGCGTTAAACTAAAGATAGGAATTCATGAATATCATCCCCATTTAATACAATAGCTGAAAACCAAAGCAATAAAGTGTGCAGAAAATAATTCTTCAGCTCCATCATTGTTCGTTCCTTGTCTTCGAAGCAACGCATATTCCTTTCCGTCCAGATACACCACATGATACACAACGGAATCATTCTCCAAACTGCTGCCACTTGATGACTGCCCTGCAATTTTCTCCAACAACCCATCAACTCCACCACTCTCCTAGGCATTACCCAAGCCACACCGACTCGTCGAAAAATCTCATCCCACAACCCTCTTGCTACACCACATGCTACAGCTTCTTAATTGAATACTTACCATGTTTTAGTTAATGCAGACAGAGAAATTGTTTTAAACAGTTTTGCAAATACGGCTTTGATGTTTGAAATCTCTATAAATGTCTACTTACTATTTTTTCTTATTTTTGGTGCTCCAGACGACAAGAAAAGACAGTTATGAAGCTAGTTGTTGATGCTGGGACAGATAAAGTTATTGGAGCATCCATGTGCGGCCCAGATGCACCTGAGGTCATACAGGTACAATGGGTTTGCTATTCTGTTTCATTGATGGTTTAGATATGAAGTTCTAGTGCACTTTCAATGTCGGTTATTATTCTTTTAATGAGGGTAACATACATGATAGGTGCATACTTGTTGGAGTGACCATTTCTATTTTTGGTCTTTTTATATGAACTTTTTAGTATAGTCAATAAGGGATATCTGTGGATACAATTGAAAAAAAAATATGGCCAATTGGATTTACCTAGCACTGAAGGTACATATTGCTGTATAGAATGGAGTAGAAGTTGTCCGTAAAACTAGAGTTGTCATTATTAGTGATAGGCATAGATGATATTCTTTTTGGATATTTAAAATGTCCTTTACCGGCAAACACATCAAAAGGCAACCAGCTTTCAATACTAGTTTTTACATTATGCTGCTTTTTTTCCAATATCTCTGAACAGCATGGCCTGGGTAGCCTCAAGTGGGAGATATGAAATATTGCAGATGCCGTAGAAAACTGTGCTAGAAACAATTTTAGTGCTTGTTTTTCCAGCCTTGAGTGACAGAATCGTTCTTGAATTTGTATTGAGCGAGAAGGTGTGCAAAAGAAAAGTGAAGACATCATGCAATAAGTTTCTAGAAACATTTTACCTTATTAGTAGCACCATATTTTAGAGGCTATTGAAGTTTATCTGCATTTTGGATGCTCTTTCTTACTCATTTATTTTATCACACATGAAAAGAAGCGTCCATTGTCTCTTCACACAGTTGCCCTGTTCAATTAATATCTTCCACAGAGCGGTAATTTTTTTGGTAAGTTCCACAGAGCAGTATGAATCTTTATTTAGTCCTATAGATGCTCATCAACCATTGAGAGAGCCAAAGCAACTTTCGCCAAACATGTTTATATGCCCAAGGGACCGTCTTGATCAGTGAAATTAACTTTTTTACATTGCAAAAGAAGAGAGGCTGGTTCTGTTGTATGGATGGAGATTGTAAAGGGCCGTTTATATATTTGTTTTCTTTTAATGGTCTCAGTTTTTATTAGGTAACAAATTCATTAAAGATAGTGGATTGTAAATTTATCAAGATGTAAGAATCTGAAATCAAGGAGTTCTAAAAAATAAGAAACGATGAGCACTCTCAAATAACCATTCAGTCATGCAAAGTTCTTAAAAACATGGAGATAATTTACTTATAAAAAAAAAAACATGGAGATAAATGAAATTAAAGGAAGTTCAACACTATTGTATGTCCAGTTACTCCCTTCTATCCATAAAATCCTCATAATTCAAAGAGGAACTAGACTTCAGAATATAAGTTGCAAAGCTTATTTTTTAGAATGCAAGTATATTAAAATATTTAATGAGCTCCATCTGAAAGTTCGCTCTTTTTCTCTTTCGTTTATTGGATATTTATATTTTTTACTTTATGTGCATTTAGTTCTTGGATTTGAAATACGGGGGGGTATGTATGTTTGGGGGGGTATACTAGGGACGGGGCGAATGGAGTAGGAGTTTGGAAGCACATACGTAAAGGTTGGGGGGGTTTTTTTCGACACACTAGAATCGTGATGGGTGACGGATCTAGAATAAAATTCTGACAGGATTTATGGTGTGGAGATCGAGCCCTCAAAGACATTCCCTACAGTTTTCAGGATTGCATGTGAACAGGAAACATCAGTGGTGGATCTCAGGGAGATGTCCGGTGGCTCAATCCACTAGAATGTGAACTTTTTGAGGGCGGCTCATGATTGGGAAGTTGGCAGCTTTGCTGATTTTTTCAGAACCTTGTATGCCATGGAGATTGAGCACTCAAGGAACTGATAAATTGTGGTAGATGCCAGCTAGAAAAAGGCACTTTTTCTGTCCGCTCCTATATATAAGACCCTTATCAACCCATAACACTAGCTTTCCATGAAAAAGTATTTGGAGAAATAAGCTGCCTCTTAAGGCGATTTTTTTTGCTTGGACAACTTCTCTGGTCAAGATTTTGACTATGGATAACTTACAGAAATGCCGGGTGATTGTTGTGGACTAGTGCTGTATGTGCAGAAAAAATGGTGAGACTGGGGATCATTTTCTACTGCATTGTGAGGTTGCTAGATCGCTATGGGATGATGTCTTTATAAGATCGGAGTTAGCCTGGGTTTATGCCTGCTATGGTGGTTGAGCTCCTGGCCAGTTGGAAGAATTTGGGCCGAATTCCACAAATCATAGTTGTGTGGAAGATGGTGCCTATATGCATTCTTTGGTGCCTATGGAAGGAACGAAATGAACGGGCTTTTGAAGATAAGGAGCGAACATTGGAGGAGATTAGATTGTTCTTTGTTAAAACTTTGTTCCTATGGGCGAATGTTGTAGATTGCAATGGTCTAGATTTTCATGATTTTCTTGTTTCTATTTCTTCCTCTTAACTAGGTGTAAACTCTTGTATACTTGGACTATGACTACTCTCATTAATAAAATCTGTTACTTATAAAAACAAAATGATTCTTGATATTGTTTTGGGGTGTCCACAGGGCATTGCTGTTGCCGTCAAGTGTGGAGCAACGAAGGAACAATTTGACAGCACGGTAAGCTGAAGCCTTTTTTTTTTTTTTTCGGTTTTCTCATTTCAAAGCTTTCTGAGAGCTCATTACACAAGTTGTATCCTCCCATTTGTAACCATTTCTATAGACAGCTTTAGACATCAGCATTTGAGCTGGCTTTCTTTCTTATTTTCTCCTTTGGCTATATTATGCTGGTCATGATATAACTGATGATATTATGACATTGTGTGCCACTCAACTAATCATTTAAAAAGCAACAAGCCATAAAATGGTGTGGCCGCTATAAGGTAAGATAGCAGCGCATGCTGGCAAAGGATGTGCAAGTTAATTGTGTAATATATTATGGGATGATGGAGAGATGACGGGCTTGCAAGAAATTTCTAAAAATAGGCTAGGTAACATCTGAGACATAAATCTTTGATTATAATGAGAGCCTGAAATAGCTCTCGATGGGAGCGGGTATATCCTTTCTAATACCAAACTCCATGGCAGTATACCCTGCCAAGTGTGATTTGGCAATTATCTAGCGAAGTTACTCCATTACTCATATTTCCCTTCTGCATGTTTAATGTGTTTTGCTGGAAGTAGTTGATAGATATGAGAATTAAAGATATGACCGAGGACCATTTCTCTTCTCTAATACATTAATAATAGGGAAGAACAAACTAGACTCCATTCTGTTAATCAGCAAATGCTTAAGACCAAAATGATTATTCACAGCATCATGATTGACTTTTCTAGTTATTATTATTATTATTTAAACACTACCGTTGTGTTTTGCTTTACCATCTCTCGCGAGAGTTCAATCCCGTGGCTTCATGTAGAAGGCCCTTGATTTTAATTGCTCTTTGTATTTCATAATTTTATGGCTCCTTTGGTATTGAGACAGTTTGTGTATTTATCCAACAGGTGGGAATACACCCTTCAGCAGCTGAGGAATTTGTGACCATGCGGTCAGTGACAAGGCGTATTGCCGCCAGTGGAAAACCGAAGACTAATCTGTAAAGAGATACAAATATGATGAATCTATGAAGAAGGAAAGAAGAGTGATAATATGCTGTTGAAAGGGGTAAAAATACTCAATGATCGGATGCAATAGAATCATAATTCATTAGAAGTACGGAATTCGTTTACAGAGAACGCTGTTCAGCTGCTCTCCCAATAAAAGGTTCCTCAGATGTCAAGCATATGCGAGTGCTGTGTTGGTTCCACGTTATGGCAGTGTGAGTTCACATAATTTATTGCAGAAAACTATGTTACGTATTCTTTAGATTATTATATTATCTGCTGAATTTGGATTGGATCGACAATCCCATATCTTCTGATTGATGGGGATACAATATTATTTAATTACTCAGGCCACCTTGTTTGAGCCCTCATTTTTATGAACAAGACAAAACTAGAGAACAATATCCCACTTTTTGGACTTATAATTTACTCTGTTTCCCTCTCTCTTCTTGACTGTTTGCCATGTTTTTCACTTGAAAACAAATGACTGTACAGCAGCACTAGGTGGAAATTCTGGAGGAAAAGAAAAAGAAAGAAATCAGAAATGCAATACTACCAAAAAATGAATCTTGGCAATTTTATTAACATTTGTGATAAGATAAGATTTAATTAATATAACCGAAGAATAATCCCTTTGCCACCACTGGGGTGGGAGTTACGTCGGTATTTATTTTGTTCTCTCTCTACTTAGCAATATTTATAGCAACTTGAAGTATTAATAAAAAAGAAGGCAAGTTCAATGATTCCAGCTCTATTCTCCATCCCAATCCTCTGTATATGCTACAACAATTACTTGATCCGCGTGACTTGATTTAACTTTTATCATTAATAATAACTTTTATCACGAGACATCCATTTTATTTCACAATTATACTGATCCACCTTCCTTCAGGTTTGGGTGTCATATGATATATAATGGTTTGGATCACATTTTATTTCACGTGGCCTGCTGTTTTCATTACACACTCATTAATCCTCCCTCCACTTCAATATCTCATGTCTGTATGGTATTTATCATAGGAAAAATGGTATTCTCATAAATAAACAATACAATCGCTATAAGACATATATATAAAATTAATATAAGAGATGAGGGTAATACAATACATATCAAGTATGTCGTTTCCCTTCACATACATCACAAACTGTAAAGCCAACGCCCTCGCAATATGGACACTTCATTCCCTCATCTACCCATTCCAGAAACTGCATCACAAAATTTGATCATAAGATAATAATAATAATAATAATAGTCTTTGATAATGGTGGATGGATGGTATCAGATCAGAAAGAACAAATTATAATATTGGTTCAATAAATCAATCCTCTTACGCTTACCTGTGGTTCGATATTTGGCTCGCCTGTTCCATCACATTCTGCAAAAGATAATTCCCAACCTTGGAGTTCAAATTTGTAACCTTTTTTCATGTAAGAAGGGGCAAACTTCAAAAATAAGTGTCTTTAATGGCATTTCAAATGTACGTACATGACCGGTTTGTTTTCTTCAACTCATTTTGTGAGTAAATCCTAAATACACGACCCCACCCCTACAACTCTTTCCAAACTCCCCTTTTGATCACTAGGCCGCACCTGACAGGTTGTGGGAAAAATAACATAATAACTGTTTGCTTCCAATATTTTCAAGTAGATTATAGCTTTTTATCCCCCCCCCAAAAAAAAAAAAAAAAAAAAGAAAAAGAAAAGAAAAGATTTTCCTGCAGACCCAGATGGCCTAGATACCGGATATGCACTATAGCGGGAGCGTCTCAACTGCAACATCATACTTGTCCCCACTCAACTTATTAACTGCCTGTTCAAGGCAACCGATCTTCTGCATCAGAGGATCGGATGGCTGTGGTGGGACGTATGTTGAGATGATAAGCATCTGCAGGAGGTAAGTGTCTCCACAATTTTAAATTTTAAGTCTGTTTCTAACAATTGACCTTAAGGAAATTCGCTCAACTAATGAATCTGCTGTTAATTTGGAATTTATGGTTGGACAAGGAGCAACTTCAAAGTATTTTCATTGTCAAACCTCTGTTTCATTGTTCTATCTATGGAGACTTAACTGGGCAGTGACAAAAATGTACCTGTGCACAATAAGCGGCCCTCTCCACGACAGGTAAGGCACTTTGTTGTGGCATCTTTTGTCTTGCTATTACCAACTTGTTTGTTCCTCCCAGCTATTCTAGAGGGTTCTTCCCATCGATTCTCTCCCAAGAGAAAAACTCGGTGTTGGGATACCTCTACTTCTGTAACACTTTCTTCATTCACAACTTTCTTCTGAAACTCTGAAACTTCAGTTATAGCAGCAACCGGAGCTCCATTTGCACCTACCTGAAAATCAGCAGGATCCTTGACTATAAATAGAAATCTGATCACAAATTCATGATATGTTCTTTGATTCCCTTATATGGGCACAATAATATCTTTGCACGGATGATAAGTTCAGAAAACATAGGTGAAAAGAAAATAAAAATGATAAATGTTTGTCATTAGAGAGAGTTGCTCAGGTTAATAATAAATAGATGTTAACCCGCCAGTCATTAATCTGCTCATCATGCCACCGTCACTATAAAATTACCAAAAGGAAAGGGGAGAGAGAGAGAGAGAGAGAGAGAGAGAGAGAGAGAGAGAGAGGGGGGGGGGGGGGGGGGGGGGCACAGGTGGGGGGAGGCATTCAGGAAGATTACTCCAAAATGGGGCATATGTTTTTGCACATTTTGGGCCCCTATGCCAAATTCAGAGCAATATTCCCTTCCAATTCCCATATGGTTTCAGCATCAATCTTTTATTAAGCCAGCCAATGCTAAAAACTGAGAAGTACAGTTTTCTATATCAACCTCCAGCAAAGAAAACACAAAATAAAAGGTAGTTGAAAGGCAGTCCATTATCATCTACATGTGCTCCCATGCCATCTTCAATGTTGGTTAACTTGTGAAATAACAACATGCAGCTTGTGTGTTGCCACCAGCCTGCTGCTTGAATCATCCCAACAGTTCAAATATGCATTCTTTTATGTGGATCCCCAAGCATATGGGCACAAGAAGAGCTATATATTTTTCAGAAAGGCATTAGTGCCAAATGTGGCAATTTAATGAGAACTCAGCCAACCTAGTGCCTTGTGAGAAGCACATTAGTAAAGTATTTCATCAATAGAGATCTCAACATACCTTTGATGAAACAGACACATTGCTGACCTTCTGATCTGCATCTGTGTTTGAACGAGCACCAACAATTTGTTGCTCCATAAATAACCTTTCAAGAAGCTCTGTAGTCATTATCCCGTCTTCAGTGGCACCTAGTGTGGACTGTGAAACAGTACCACACATTATCAAAACCATAAGACAGAATAGAAAGACAGCATGAAAATGAACGATTAAGTCATTTACATGTTGGACATTCTACTAGGAAAACTTTATCTAATCCTAGATGATTCTGAAGCTTTTCTGTCTATGTAAGTTGCATGTTATGACAATTTGCAACTTACTTGCCAAGTCTTGACTGCACGTTCTGTCCCACTTGAGAAACTTGAATATTCCATGTCTTCCTCACCTGAGTAAAATCCCAATTTTTGTAATGCTTCCTGTCATACTCACAAGTCAGAACAAAAGATATGCTCTTTCAGTCTTAGTAATACAAGTGAGTTGTGACAGCATGGGGCAAGATGTAGAACTAGAAGAACTGCAGAAAACCCAGCATGAACATTACAACTCGCCCCGCATCAAACAACCCAGAATTTGAAACACAAATTTATACGGTTTGGAGATTTACTGTGCACAGCTCTACTTTTAAGATGAGATGCCTGAGAAAAATGAAGGATTTTTCAATGCAAGAGAAGCTTAAACTAATCTCAAACCACAACGTTCAGCTTCAAAGTAAATAACATAATCATTATATAATGTCATGTTCAAAGGATGATGTTTTAAGTTAATCTGTAACCTACCGGCCTATTATCATACATCAAACATTCCTTATATTTCTTTTTTCTGACAGTTCCATATATTAATACAAAATGATTAGAGCAAGAGCTCACAATATTATTCTCTGGTACGATTGATGGCTCTCAAGTTCATTTGCGGTCAAGGCAATTTGACCCAAAGTTCTTCAGCACATTGGAGCTTTTTGAGGCTTCAAGAGTGGCAAGAAATCCACATTTATGAGTTTTACCATTTCGGGGTTTCGCAAACATTTATAATTTTTACCATTTCAGAACAGTTCCGGCTTTCCAAACTCCCTTCTTCAATTGAGATTGGAATCTTTCTGTACGTTTTCTACTTGCTAATGCATAACAGTTTTTATTTTACATTCGGTATAACTAAAACAATCTGTAGCGTTTGTCTTTCTAAATTAAGGTGGAGGCAACTTTTAGTAACATCAATTATTCATCTGTTGCCAGTTAGTACACCAAGTAGCCACGGATCCAGATTTAAAGATACTACCATCTTTCAACAAAGGGATAAACATTTTCTGGCACCTTATGTTTTCTTTTCTTGAAAAGTAGTCTCTGGTACCTTACTTCACCTCACAATGTTCGTATTTGACAAAAGGAACAAAAATATAAAAGTGAAACGGGAATTTAATTTGACAATGCCTAGCATGGTATTAGGTGCCAAAGAATAGTTTCATATATGCCAATTACATACAAGCCAAGGCCATAGTATAGATTTTTTAAGATAATTCAAGGCCTTAGCTTAGTTGACAAAGCATTGGGGTGGCTTCTTAGCAAACAAATACATGTAGCATCAGTCTAATTCGGCAATATATGTATTTGACCATTGACTTACCTCTTATAGGGCACAACTCACCATGAATGTTTTCGAATTATAATCAACTTGGTTAGTCCACTTGTTCTTCAAGTATAACAACCTCATCACAATACACCATGACTGTTTTCGAATTATAATCAATTTAATTGGTCCATTTATTCGTTCTTCCATGTAGTTATGGCATGTCGGTTGTTTAACTCTTCCTTAGAATCCTTACTTTGACATGCGCTATTGACGTGATGTTTTAATGTGCTTGTGACTTCAGACATCTCTTTTTTACCAAAAAATAAAACTATAATCGCAAAAAATAAAAAAGTATATACATCTATAAACACACACAAAACATAGCACAAAACACAAAACTCGCCTTGTAATTTCATAGTAGGAATGATTGCAAGCAGACCTGCAACATTCGAACCTCATCTCCTTCCGATCCCTTCCTCAGCGTCTTTCTCGTCTTCTTTGCTACGTCCTCCGAAACCCTGACCACCTCCTTATCCACCACCACCGCCTCCTTCTCCTTCAGATCCTCCTCCAACAACACCATCGGGCTCGCACTCGAACTGCTCTCCGCGATTAGACCTTTCTCCTTCAGCACCTGCAACAACCCCGCGATACTCGAGATAGTTTCAGACACCGACGCCCCTCCTCCTAGCGTAGAGTTCTGATGCTCAAGGTGTTGAATTCTGAGCTTGAGTTCAGCGATTTGGCAGAGCAGGGAGTCGCGCTCGCCGGCCCAGCGCTGTTCCTCGCGGAGCCAACGTTGCTCCTCGCGAAGCCAGCGCTGCTCCTCGCGGAGCCATCGGATCTCTTCGCGGTCATAGTCAGAGTGGTTGGTGGAGCGGCAAACGTGAGATTTGAAGGGAGAAAGCGAAGATAGTTTGGGAAATGGGAAGAGGAGAGTGGTGTGGGGAAGAGCAAACGGTTTCAAGTGAAGACTGGGGTTCAGAGGGAGTGAAAGAGAGGAATACATGGAAATGTGAGTGAGTAGAAAAGAAGAGAAGAAGTGGATATCGTAAGTGTTTGTTGCGGGAGATACAGATATCAGAGAATTTTATTTTTGTTTGATGGGGGAAAGGCCAAAGGGGGCGTTTGAACCACATGTTTGGTACCAGGTGGCGGGAAGCTAACCTAATTATTACGAGGCTGAGCTAATCTTTTTATTTTTTATTTTTATTTTGTAGCTAATCTACTTGGCATTGCAAATCTTTCGATTTTGTTTGAAGATTTTTTTTTTTTCACGAAAAAATTATACAAAAATTAACGGAATTTGACGTAATATATTTAATTATAAAATTATTTCTATTATAAGGTAGATTTAACGTAACACATAAAATTACGTCATTTTATAAATTCATTTTTGTGTGTATGTAAGGCTGCATTTGAATCATAAAATATTCTCAACTCATCATATCATTACAATTTTTTTAAATTCCAACACAAAATATAATAAATAATTTAACTTTTTCAGATCTCAAAATAATAATAATATTAAAAAATAATATTCTAATAATATTTTATCATCTCAACTCAACTCAACTCAACATCCAAACTCACCTTTTAACTTTTCTTAGTTGGAAGTTTTGAAGATCCATTCTCTTGTGCTCAAGTTTTTTCTAGTTAAAATTTAATAGATTATTTACAAGTTTGGTTAAATCATTAAAATATTATTATTTTATTTTACCATTAGAATGATGATTCAAGAACCTAGAATGCAAGCAAAATAATAAAAAATTAGTCAGCTGATAGTTATTTTAGCCTGCTTTTGATTTATAATGTAATGCAGCACCATTTTTATCCAATTCAGTTAAAATATGCGTAGCTGCTAACATATTCATTATAGATAACGTGATGCCAGCCAGTGCTCTTATGCCCCATCCCCAAGAGGAAATCTGTTGTGGACTATTGCTTACCTTCTTGTCTATTGAGTGAGAAATTTTATTACAAAATTTTTATATACAGTAACTTTTGCGTATTCTTTATGCACTCCATTAATGTGATTGACTGTGTCATTCTTTTTATTATAAAATAACTGTTTTGGCCAATTACATTAGTAAAATGTATAAAAAGTATACAAAAATGACTGTACATAACATAACTCATTTTATTATCATTTTCTCGTTATCCTTTCTTTAAGCATACAAATAAAAGATAGATAAATAATTTCTTAATTATTTAATATCAAATCATGTGATTATAAAAAGATGATGGTAAAATTGGGAGGCTCGTTGATTCAACTAGTCTCCATGTTACTTTTCAACCCTTAGGCATCTTGCAATACAAAAGATCAAAAGAGTATTTTCGATTCATTTTTTAAAACATATATATATAGCTCGGATAAAATATATAAAAAGTTATTCATTATTATAAGTATTGCGAGGATATTCAAAGGAAATGATACATTATGAAAATTGTGTATCAAATAAACGGATGAATTGGGTCCACTCGTGACATAATTATTAGTTAGATCAATCATATTTGTGTCAGATTCAGATTGATTCAGGTTTAATTATACTGGAATCTAACCCTATTATTCATATCGCATTTATGGGTCATGTCAAAGATTACCAACCCTATATCCAAGCATAACATCTAAACATCTAGTCGGAAAAATTCATATAAATCGCTCTCCGGTCTGCTGTCTACCTGGCTCATCAGAAAAAGGTCAAATGCTAACATGACATGACGCTCTACTAAGAATTTCAATTTAATGTTTCAGGTAAGAAAAAGATAGATAGGTTTGACACCCTCTATAAGACACTTGGATATGCACATGCACACGTGACTATATATAATTAAGGGGTAATAAGAAAAGAATCAAACTTGCATTTTCATTATTCAGAATCTCAGAAACAAGAGAGATGGATCCAGAAGATAACCCACCAAGTACCACATCGACGCACCATCTCCATGTATACCTAAATGCACATCATCATAGAATTCTCATCTGTCCTCCTCCCACCCCATGCTACCGGTACTGTACCATTTTTTTTTCTTTTTTCTTTTGGCTACAAACCCCTCTTTCATTGATCTAGCCGCCACAGATAAACCAAGAGATCTTATTAGCTAGAGCAACCTGTTCAATACCGTATAATAACTAAGGAATGGTATCCACAAACTTAAACATGGACATAGGTAATGACGCATCTACAAAACACCCATGTAAAATAGGTTCAGGGAAGACATGGTCTAATCAATCATCTCCTTTTCAGGCTTAGTCGAGCTTGACGTTAGAATACAGGAGGGTGTCCCTTGTGATGGGCATATTGAAAAGGAAGTATACCTGCAGACAAACAAAGGCAGCAAAAAATGATGATCTTGCCACTTAATTTACAATGTCATCCACCTAATCCATTCAGTTAAAACATGACAAAATTATCATAGCGAATAGCTTCAATGACACCGGGTCTTTTACACTCTCCTCCAATGGAAAGCTGCCGTGCTAGCTTTCACAAAATAACCAAAAAGCACACTCTCACGATCCAAACTCCTCTTAAAATAGTAACTTAGAAACAAAATTATTGAATAACATTGACAAAAAAAAAAAAAACTAAGGGTGGTGGAAGAACCGCCGCTTAAGGAGGTGGCCAGCTACCCAAAGAGGGTGGTTCATCCACCCAGCCACTCCCATGGGTGGTCAACCCTTTTATTTTGGATGGGGGGTGGGGTCGGTCACCAAGAAACACCCCACGCGTGGTGGATCTCCCAACATGAAGGGGGAACCCATAAGGTGGCTTTGCCTATGACCCTGCACCTGGTGGATCTCTTCACGGCTCACGCCGTGAGGATGGCTGAAGAACCACCTCACGTGAGGTGGTATGCCTACTTGCCTATAACCCTCTGGGGTGGCCAACCCCTAGCCACCCCACATGACGGATGTCATTTATGAATATTCTGTGTGAAGCTGATGTCGTAACTCTCCATTGGAGGGTGTACATTGCTGAAGTTATTTTCCTTCGGGATAAATACACTTTGCAGTTTGCACCCTGAAACTAGAAGGGGCTTCGCATTTCACATTTCACATTGATTTCAATTTAATTTGTATAAAGCATGCTGCTAGGCCTTTAGCACACACAGATCCTGTGTTGCATAGTGCGCCAGTATTGATTTGAAACTTTATTTCTATTAAAAGTGCCACTAGGCCTTTATGAATATCCAATCTTACCCCCAAGAGAGTTGAAATGAGAAGAATAATTCCAGTGATCCAAGCAAGAGTCCGCCTAACCAACAACACTCGTAGATCAGTCATGTTGTGGGATCCTTCTGTATCGACCAACCAGCGTGCAGATGTCTGAGAAGTATACACCACATTCAACATCTTGCCTGACTCGGTGGTAGATGACCCACTAAAGAAGACAACTCCAACAATTTGACCTGCCATATTATCAATTAGCACTAATTTAAATGACAATAAAAGAATTAAAATTTCAACCGATTAATTACAAAGACGTAATCAACAATAAAAATCCCAAGGATGGCTGAAACTTCCTCAAAATCAGCTGATATCTTCCGCATAACAGCAATATATACTTCAAAAGAGCGTAGCATGCATGAAATGTACGTTTAGGTTCTTAAATTTACGAACTACTTTCCTATTCCGCTTGTCTGCATGAATAGAACTTCAAGGAGATTGTAGAAACAGAATAAGAAAGTCTAATAGTGTCTACCATGTGGAGCCCATAATGTAAATTAGGAGTCTTGGTCAAATTAAATTGGTATCGCAGCAATAAATAGATACAGCATCGTGGCATGGGAATAGCCACAAAGCTAAATATTTATGAGTATGTAATTTTCAAATAACTAAGATAATTGACCTTGGTATGCTTCTTGGAATGAATCAAACATCTTGGACAATGTAGCAAGTAATAGACCCACTCCATGCCTAGCAAAACCTTCAGATCCATAATGCTCTTGCAAAGCCTGTTCACACATGAATGATAAAAAAGATGCAGAAGTTAAAATTAGTAAATTACAGTGTAAGAGACGCACACATATCCACATATGAAGAAAGCATACATATTTAAGATTGTAGAATTAGAATTAACTTTCACCCCAAGTTACTTGTTAAAAAGAAACTTTCATCCCATGAATTTAAGATCATACAGGTTTCCTTCTTGTACAAAATGCCGGGAAATCTTATAGTTAAAACTTGTTTTCTTTCGAAACAAAAGGGAACTCATAATCTCAAAAGCCTGCTGAAGAAGAAAATCCGAATAACTCAACTTCAAACTTATCATACTGCATTGGGATACAATGAATTTCCTATTAATACTGAAAAGCCCAATATTTTAAGCAAATCAGCCAACAAAAAAAACAAAAAAATAAAAATAAAAAGAACTGTCAGTCCCCAACAACCAAAACTTGGTGCTATTTGGCTCATCCCAAATTGTGAAAAGCATTCCCCAAGAGATATCGAGTTCATCCCAATATGAATCCTATCATTTAATTCCTTAAAATTTCTCCATAATTACGAACAAGGTAACAGCAGAAGAAGTCTTCTTTAGGTATTTAGTATTTAATAAGCCAACCAAGCAGGTAATTGGAGCAAGGTAATCCAGGAACCCCAGACCAAATTATATATAAGGTGAGTTGAAGCCATCAACAATATAGATAAACAAATGGGTTTCGTCAAATTTTCCAACTAGGACAAAGTAACCTATGATGTATCACAAATCCTCTCTTCCTAAAGGGACAAAGGGACACTCCTAACAAGTGAAAGGGTACAACATTGTGCAGCCCCTTTTTTTTTTTATAAGTGCAACATTGTGTAGCCTTGAAATGGACTTTTCCAAGATCAAGCCTCTTGAATCTAACAACTACAACATGTCACGATAAAGCATCTATAAGGGGCTTGGCTGACAAATGTTTACCTTCAGTTTATTTCATAGAAGATGGTAACCATCATGGTTGAAAAAAGAATGAGAGTAAGATTACCCAAAGTCTTCAGTGTTCAGTGATTTTTTAACCCTCTTTATTGATCTTTCAAGATCTCAAGAAAAATCTTAATAATGATTATAAAGCAGTTTTGGGTAAAATTCACACTGAATTTTCATATTCAAAAATATCTTATGCAGCCCTCAAATATTTTATAGCAGATCTGGGAGTAAAAAAAACAAGAGCCAGATTCTAACACCAATAAGAGGAAGTGCATGAATGCTTATCCGCAACTGTCACACAAGATTCAGAGGGAGTTAACGAATTAGTGCTGTTTTTCTGTTTGACTTCATTACTCCTAAAAAGGAAAAAAAGGCAACAAAATTTAAAATGGATGCTCATGTTTACTTTTTTTACAAATTAGTGCTGTTTTTCCATTTGATTTCATTAGTCCTAAAAGATGCGTCTCAAGGACTCGAAGAACTGGCCTATCAAACCTGTGTCCAAGACCCCAAAGCTGAATCCATGTTGTATTTATGCCGTGTTCTTGTGACTCAGACTCATATGATAATTAAGATGATACCATGCAGCAAATTGGCTGGCATAACCTAACATCCATATATCAAAACAAAAAAGGGGGTATATATACCACCTTAATTCCATCAAAACAGCCCATTATCAACTCGGCTGGACTGTGAGTGCTTTCCACCAAATCTTCATGCAACTCTAGTGCCTTTTTGAAATTGCAAATGAGGGACAGAAGACTAGCAGTGAATTCTCTGTCTGCATTCTGAAAATGTTTGAAATTTATTTTTTCAAAAAAAAAAAAAAAAAACACAGAAACTTAGTTATTAAAGAAAATAACATACAGTACAAATCTAGCAATCATAAAATTAATACACAATAAAAAACAGAACAGAATAAAAAACAATATTAAATCCTGGGTAAACCTTTGACATATGAAGATTCACAGCGGTACCATCAGCCAAAGGGATGGTTAACTCTCCATTTACTGGCTTCAGGGAATCAGCAACATAAGATCCACCCATCCAAGACACCTAAACACAAAAGAAAAGTGAAACCTAAGTTTTCAGATGCGAACAAAATGAAAATGCAACATGAAAGAGATAAACGGGGATGGGTGGATGCCTAAACACATAATGAGATAGAAACCTAACTACCCAAGTCTTCAGATGTGAACAAAATGAAACAGCAACATGAAAGAGATAAACAGCATGCGAATGAAATGTAGTGGATGATAATGTCAGTCATGACTCACGAATTCACCAATTTCTTTGTCAGTATAATCAACGAAGAGTTCGTCCAGATAAAAGACAGAGACTTTATTTTCATCTGTAACAATTCATACAAGTGATATGTCAGCATCTAATGATAAAATGATCTAGATGCAAAGGATTTTCATCCTTTCACAATAACTTAGCCAATCATAAATGTTAAAAAATGACCAGGTACCTGGAAGTTGAATGTCAGCAGCTTTCTCCAGACCAAAACTAACCTCTCTCATAGAGGAACTGCTGAACAGCACATTAGCTGAGTTGACCACAAGCTTAGGATCTGCACGTATAAACACATTCAAACAAATACTAGGTGAACAAAATTAGTATAACACAATAATAACTGAGAGTTAAGTCCTCAAAATGCATTTTAAAACCAAGTGCAGAACCTGTCCCTTGGACGTCCAGCATAAAAACAGCACGAGGCCTATCAAATGGATTAGGCATGAGGACATCATTTAACTGAAAAAGACAAACACTGTTATAGACCAACCTTTCCAATACCAAAGACACAAAAGAACATAAAAGTTCTATTTTGAATTACTCATAAAATTATTTCAGTAACCTTAGATGAACCAGCGGATGAAAGCGTTGAAGGTGGTAAAAAACCAAGCAAGACTGATACAGCAGCTCCAACTTCTGAGGGCAACATTGAATCAGGCTGTGAAAGTGGAAAAGATGGCACAGATGGTGAGACGATCATATTTGTTGGGGGGGGGGGGGGATGACCAATGCATTTAAAGATAGGATCATATACAACCCTTGTCCAGAGTTCAGGTTACAATATAAAATTACTATTCCCAATTGTGTTTGCATAGAACAATTGATCATCGATAACAAACGAATACTCAAAAATGTTCTACGCCACAATAATCAGAAATGAAATTGATACCCTCAAATCATCCCATGAACACCACTAAAATCAAACTAAGTTCAGGTCCAACTATCCAGTTCGTTTCAATATTACATTTCTAGCTCTTTACAACAGTAGCTAGACCCGACATGCATCTAAATTAAAACTTAATAAAGTTCCTGACCCTGCGATATACATGTATTTCGAGTTCTTCAGACAAAGATTCAAACTAAAGTTTCTTATTACCATTATTACAGTTCCTCAGAAACCAGAAAATAGCAACCGACATAGCTAAAAGATAAACACAATGTCCCACAACAGAAAATACTTATCTAAATTAATTAATCAACGAATCAGGGAAAATAAAAGGTTATTAATTATAGGAATTACCTCAACGGCATCGTTAGATGATCGAGTGCGAAGAAATTGACGAGCGGAACTATCGATGAAGAAAACGGAACCAGTACCTTCAGCCTGGATCGAAAGTAAAGCAACATAAACAGAG
The DNA here is from genome assembly GCA_022457165.1 of Juglans mandshurica. Classification (NCBI taxonomy): domain Eukaryota; kingdom Viridiplantae; phylum Streptophyta; class Magnoliopsida; order Fagales; family Juglandaceae; genus Juglans; species Juglans mandshurica. The sequence goes on along the minus strand of CM039619.1, from coordinate 30,622,569 downwards.
AATTATCAGATCCAAAGCCATACCTTCGATACATACTCGTATGTATATATGGGTGTATATCAGATTGAGAGAGAGGGAGAGGGAGATAACAAACCCTAGCTTGAGAGCAGAGGAGCGAGGAGAGGAAAAGCAAGAAGAACATGCTTCGAATGCGAAAATCCATTTTGGAGAGAGAGAGAGAGAGAGGGTGATCTGGTTGTTTTGGGAGGAGGAAGCAGACGATGGGTGGAAGTTTCGTAACTTCGTTACCACTTGAGAAGGGAACCGACGTCGTTTAGATAAAACGACAAAGTTTTATTTAACTCTTTTGTTTTTTTTCTTTTTCTGATCGGGATAGTTTTTGTACTGAGGCCATGGGTGTCAAGTCATCCAAATCGATCACCCAGTTGTTGGCCCAATAAACTTGGGCCTATTTTCCAGAGAATTTTGAAAAAAAGCAACCACAACAATTTGGGCTTGTTAGGTTTTGTACCAAATTTTTAAAAGTAATATTTGGTTTACTCAAAAATCTCATAAATAAAATTTACATATCGACGTAATTTAATGTAATTTAATATATTATAAAAAATTTATTATAAAATAAATTTGATATATTATATTAAATCATGTCAGTCTAAATTTTTTTAAATAAAATTTGCAAATAGACCTAACACTTTCTCATCATTTTATTTATTTATATTTTACATTTTTTAGTCGGAAAAGTTTTTAAATTGGGGGCAATGGGTGAAAAATCATCCCATTTTTGGATCATTACCCAATTTCTGGCCCATTAAATTTGGGCCTATTTCCCAGAAAATTGAAAAAAAAACAACCACAATAATTTGGGCTTGTTAGGTTTTGTTCCAAATTTTAAAAAATGTCTGCTCTATGTATAAATTATAAAGAAATTATCGCAACTTTTTATCAAATTATAAAATTTCTTTGCATGTAGACTTAACACATCTCAATTTTAAGTTTTAATTAAGACACAGATTATATCATATAACGACGTTTGTGCGTGTGTGAGAGCTATAGCTAGCATAATTCAAACTATGGTTTATGAATTTAATGGCTGTAAAGCTGGATGAACTTAATTATCTGCGATCACATGAACACGAAGGTATAAATGATCAATTAACTATCCCGGCCCATCTTAAAAAGTTAAAATGATAAATTTAAAATAAAAATATTATTTAATGTTTCTCTTTTATATATATATAAAAAATTAACCAAAATAAATATCTAGGGAACGACCAAACGTTACTTTATGAAATAATACACATCATCATGATGATTTTGGCGTTCCATCTAAAGAGATAAAACGGTTTCATCCCATCTCATCTCATCATTATAACTTTCTTAAATTCTCATATAAAATATAATAAACAATTCAATTTTTTCAAATACCAAAACAATAATAATATTAAAAAATAATATTCTAACAATATTTTATTCAACTTTCATCTAAAACCATCTCATCTCACTATCCAAACGGGACCGTAATCTTATCATATAGTGTGTATTGTGGGAATTAAACATGCATCATGGCGCTGCTAACCATATAATATATGTACCACATATGATTCCTAGAAAAAAAAATATATAAAATGCAACAGATATTAATCACCATGCTTGACAGAATGAAATCATGCATATATAGACAGCATATATAGGCGTCATCCTTCAAAAAAGGGTGAGGGAAAAAAAAGGAACATGCTCCACAAGCATATTTAATCGATCGTCGACAAGCCAAAAAGTTAATGAGACAACTTGAAAGATTAGAAAAGCAAAAATAAACTTTTGAAATTTCACACTTATAAATCCATCGATCTTTTATCACGAGTCTCTCTCAAAATTACTAAGCAAGTCGTGATCTTCGAGTCCAAGTCCCCAAAAACTTTCTTGTCAAGGTCGCCACTACTCGTGAAATTTACCCAAAATCATGCAAGTGGTTTTACAATACATGAATGCACTAAATGTGGGAACCCAACTGGTTTGGTGAGGATGCTTAATTGATTGATTGAGACTTCAAAAAAAAAAAAAAAAAAGTGGATGATGCTCACCTAATTACTGATAAGTGTTATGTCTAACCAAAAAAAAAAGGTTATAAAAAAAAGATTTATATACTGATATTGTTTAATATGTTAAATTACAAACAGCAAAAGTGACAGATAATCTTGACATATCATATCAAGTAATTTTATTTTTATATGAAATAATTTTTTCTGTGGACTAAACGTTTATAAATTATATTAAATGATAAAATGTCATTGTTTGTCTAAATTGCATTAATTGCACCCAGCAACATATGAAAGGACTTCTTGATGATCAGTTGTATATATGAATCATATATAGTTCATTATTTGAACAGGGTGGTTTGCACCCAACTAAATCCACATAAGCCAGCGATCGACCACCAAGGATATATGGTGGCTCAATGGTTTTTAAGTTTGGCATGTAGTAGTCTTATGTTCAAATCCAAATATAGATTCATCTTAAATTATTAATTAGTATTAATTATCAGCCTAAGGATCTATTGAGTTTTCTAGTGGGATTGGGATTTATGCTATGGTTCAAACTCTGACTTGGAGGATTGCAGCTTTTCACCGTCTAGCCAGGCCCCTCCTATCCGGGTTCTCAGCAGATAGGATATGTTGGGCCATTCGCTTTCCAGTACCTACAAGAACGAGATCCAAGAGTAAATTAAAGGGATTCGCTAGTTCATGAGATTTGGGAGTGCATCTACTTATTTGTTACATCTACGTACGTGTTACTAAAGCTTTCCACCCTGACACCGCCATAACAATAGAGCACGCAACACGGGTGGTAATGTATCATGTCAAGAGGCATCCATCTCATGGAGAAGCAACTCAAGAGGAGCAAGGTACGCACCAAAAAAGCTTAAGCTAATATATCATCGGAGAATATAATAAAATTCTATTGACTTATACATCAAAGGTGTCCCTCACCATCCCGAGCCACTCTCATTAATTTTCTAGTTGCAGGGTTGTAAGAACTAGCTGCAAGACTACGAAACGTGTCCTCAACAGCATGAAATTATGGTCACATTTAGGTAGAGAAGCCACCTACGACTGCCCCTCTTATCCTTCTTACTCACACAAAAGAATACGAATAAATATAATATTCCACAACCGGTGCATATAAGTACGTTTAAGCAACGTGTACGCCGCATGCAGGCCCAATTAGGCTGAAAAGCAAATTACGTGCATGATGCATTATGATGCATGCATGTGTCTTTATATGTAGTAATTAAGATGACATATTTGACCAATTAATTATAAGATAAGCCATAAATTATGCACGCGCGCGGCGTCCTCATTCATTATTAAAAGACAATAGTTTTTTGCCTTTTTTTCTTTCGGAGGGATTTGTAATTGTCTTCTTCCTTTTTCTCTTTGCTTTTAAACTCATCCAAGTACCACCCAGCATGTTGATTTTGCCCAAGGTTGAGGGTGCATGGCTATGTATAATTAGGCGAACTATATATATAATAAGTATGTAGCAGCAACTTTATCATATACCTAGCTAGCTAGCTAGCTTGTATCTATTTTATCCATTTATCCCCAATTGATCACTTGTGTGGTGGCCTAGATAACAAGCTAAAACCTAGCTTGATCTTAGGGCTATTTGGATACTTAGAATATTTTAGTATATCTGTAAATAGTAATGAAATAGTTGAGTTAAGATATTTTATTGGATTTTCATAAATGAGAAAGAAAAAGTTGAATAAATATATTATAAAGTTAAACAATTGTTTGAATATAATTTTTGTTTTGAAATTTGAAAAAGTAGTATTATTTTTTGTGTTTTGTTTTAAAATTAAAAAGTGTTTTGTATTTGACTGATGTTTGGGAATGAAATGTCTAAGAATATATTAGAATACTTGAGAACAATTGTGTTGCCAAATAGACCTAATCTTTCCTAAATAGGATTAATTTACTTGAAGAAAATCATGGAGGTTTAACATGCCAATTAAATGCTATATATATATATATATCCTAATTAAGCAGATGATCATAAATAAGTTTTGATCCAATTAGACCATATATGTCATACAAGCACTGCATAGGTTCCATACACACGCATAGGTTCGACCCACTCTAGTCCATTCAACCCTCAAGTTACTTCACAAATTCCTGTCACACAAATGCGGCGGTAATTTCCAATTTTGCCTTTAATTATTCCCTTCAGTTTCGAGTAGCTGCTTCGTCGATATGCCTTCCCACATTTAGGATGGTGTGTGGTGGTTCACTCCCCATGTCCTTTCATGCAACACAAGTCACGGGATTTGATCGTTTTCTATTTACGCCAGTGACACTTGTTGCATTCTCATTGGGACCAACTAACCGTCACTACTCATATTTAAACTCCTCTTTTCATATTTTTTTTTTTATTTTCTGCCATCACATTCTCTCTCGAAACCTTAGTTGATTCTTGCTAATGTACTCTCTTCTAAACCCTAAGTTTTATTTCTTCTCTTTACCTTTGCCCTTCTCTCTGCTTTCAATGGCTCCACGCAACACTTCCCGCTTTGGTTCTTGTGGCTCTTACTCTTCCTACCCCCAAGCCTATCCTTAAAAGGTTGGGAGTGGCAGTTCCTATTGCCCATACGACTTTGAGGGCAGTAGGTGGTTCACCACGACTTCTCAGGCCGATGTAGACTTTGTGAAAGAGTCATATGGAGTCCCTGACTCAGTTGTGTTAGAGGCGCCTGGGCCAATCGCGAGGCAGTTGATTCAGAAGGGTTTGCCTGAAAGGTAGCCCTTTTTTATGAGCCTTTTCCTGATGGGGTTACGTCTCCCTTATTTTCGTCTGATTCGAGACATTTTGGATTACTTAGGTTTAGCCCCGGCTCAGCTTCATCCCAACGCTTAGAGGACGTTGTTATCATGTTGTGTTGTGTGGAGTCAAGTATTGTAGCCCGCCGGCGAGGAATATCCAAACCTCACTGCCAAGGAGTTCCTCCATATCCATTGTATTCAACGTACTGGCGAAAATCTATGCAGTTTTCGTTCAAGGACCAAGTGTAGGGTAGTGCATTTAGGGTCCTGTTATTCTCATGTTAAGGATTGGAATAAGAAATTTTTCTTTGTGTCGGGTATTGGTTGGGAATACTCCGCAAGAGAAACTAGTCGCCCGTAATTTCCCATTCGGACGATGTTGAGTGTTGTTCCAGAAGACCAAAAGTTTGACGTGGTGCTTTCTATGCGAGAGGAGGATTGTCTTCGGCATGTCTATTCCTAGATCAAACAGAACCCTGAGGTGATGTATTCCGACGTTGTCCTTTCTCGGGCGAACTTTAATGGTTTCTTGGTCATGCCCCGTTGTTCTCATGTTAACGAGTGCAATTTTTTTCAGGGGCTTGCCTAACTCTTGTGGGTAGAAAAAAGCCTCTTCAATCCCATAGGAGCAGAGGGGAAAAAAGCCTCATATGAGAAGTGACTCAGTCCATGATGAGGAGGGATCTTCCAGTGAGTTGAGTTCTAGGATGCCTCCACCCCTTTGAGAGGTGTTACTCGGGGGTAGTCTTTGTCACTCCCTGGTGTAGTGGTTCATCACAATTGGCCGGTCATCAACAACATGTTCCATTGTCTCCAAAAGATGGTGAGCCAAGAGTCCCAAGTCACCCAGCTTCAACTCCTAGCGATCGCTTGGAGCATCATGAAGTTGGCCAAAGCAAACTTGTCTTGGAGGCTGAGTCTTCTAGATCAGGCGACCAGGAGTTGATAAGCCAGATTTCGTCCTTTCCTAATGGCACGGTTGAATTCCTTGATCAATAGGGGGAGGAAGAGGAGGAGGATATCAACGTAGCGATGCATTCCATGTTTCTAGAGCCCATGTAAGACGGTTCTACGAGTCATCTTTCTGTACTACCCTTTTAAACCATAGAGGACACGTTCCTAGACCCATAAAACTTGGCTGAGATATGAAAAGTTGGCGAGGAGATGCTTCTGTAAGGTGGTTGAGGTGCTTCCACTCCCTTTATTGCCTCCACAGCCTCTGGTGGGGAAACTCCTAATTTCTCATTCGATCCTCGAGGTTTATCTCGCAATGATCCTTCGAGTGTGGAGCTTAGTGGCGGTCGGGTTTCTGTCCCCTTTTCGCCTTTTAGTATTTCCCATCTTGGCAAGGAAGTTTCCCCATTTGTTAATCCCGAGGGGGTTCCAGACCAAGCCATTCATGTGAGAAAGGTTGGGTCGCCAAGAGGCAAGTAGGAAATCCTGGCCGACCTTGACTACATACCTCGCTTGCCTCTTCCACCTCACCACTCCGAACCGACAAGTAGTTCTAGGCCTTCATTTGTGGGTGGGGAGCTTGGCTTCTCAAGGTTACTTGGCCCCTCTAGGTCTCATTATTTGGGGCCTACCTCGTGGGCCTAGAGTCATGTTGAGGAGTCAATTCAAAGTACTGATCGTCTTCTAAAGGGTTTTTTTTCCTCAGTGAGTTCATTCTTTCTTTTCTAGTCTTTTTGTTGTTTGTCTTTTCTTTTTGTAGCACTAACTAGTTTCGCATCCCAGGGGGTTGATCAACTTGCCAACTAGACCTTTGATTGCCAATTCCACTTGAAGGATGAGGTTCATGCTCTCTGTGCCTATGTCAAAAAGGCCCACTAGGCGCTTTCTGAGGCAAGAGCTAAGCGAGACAAACTGGCAGAAGCATGTTCTTACTGGGAAGCTCATTCCCACATGTTAGAAGAAGATGCCGCCAATCTACGGGACGAGGCGGTTGGTCTACATCAAGACATGCAGAAGTTCGAGGAAAAGGTGGCGAGGTGTCACTTTAAGGCCAGACTTTTGGAAGAGAAGCGAAATAATGGGCGAGATAAGCTTCAATGCCTAGAGTAGGAGCTGGAGGAAACCAAAAAGAGCACCACAGAGTATGCCGGCACATTGGCAGATTCACTGAATGCTTGTCGAGAACTCAATGAGACTCTTGACTGCACCCGTGATGAGATAGCCCAGTTGGAAGATTGGTATGCGGTAGCTAACAAGGATCTCAAGGAGCACAACAAAAAATTTTTGAAGCTCGATCGAGTCATGGAGACCATAGCCAAAAGTCCATCAAGTTCAAGAAGAAAGCCACTCAATTGGAGGCTGAATTAACAGCTTCTCGCGTGGAGGTCGTTGGCCTCTCCCCTCAGTTTGCAGCGGCTAGGGATGTCTATGACCAAGTATGAGGATTGGGCTATAAGTATGGTATGCAAATCTTCAGTCGTTGAACTTAGGACTTTATCAGCCCCAGTCGTGCCATCTTCCACCTCATTGACTCTCTAGGCCGAGATGTGATGCGCGATGCTTTTTCTCCTTCACTTCAAAGGCCTTTATTGCCTTTCTTATATTCAGTTAACTTTTTGAACTACTTACATAAATATTTTTGTTATAGCAATTTGCATCTCCTCATTCTTTGGACTTTTATTCTGCCCGTTTTGACTTTTGATGTTCATTTCATGCCTCTATATTGATATTTGGTCATTTCACGCCTCTATATTGATATTTGAATGTCTAGAAATTTGTTGTTATAACCTTCGTTTGTAACTTATTTGCGCTTATGGATGAGGGACGTTGTGTTCAAATGGGCGTCATCATCCCTTAGTCGCAGGGGGTGAGAGTCGAAGCAGTCAAGGGATTGTCATTGCCTGTTACTCGCTGTGCAAATGCAAGGGCATTCAGCTCAAGGGGCAAGGGTTGAAGTAGTCAAGGGACTATCATTTCCCGTCAGTCGCCATGTGAATGCAAGGGCATTCGGCTTAAGTGGGCTAGGGTTGAAGCAGTAAAGGGACTATTATCGTCCGTTAGTCGCCATGCAAATGCAAGGACATTCGGCTTAAAGGGTTCGGGTCGAAATCTTTTATTTGTTTTTTTATTAATTTGTTTGTAAAAGTTGTGGAGCTAGCTCGCTTAAAATTAATATGTTTGAAAAGAAATCTTTTAGCGGTAAAGACATCTTTTGTCATTGTTTTTTGGGTTTTTATTAAAGTAGTAAGTAATTTAGATTTTTGTGTTTTCTTTCTGATGAAAGATGTTGTTGCATGCTGACGAGGATGAAACTAGAAAAAGGTATGTATATTTTAGGGGTGTATTTTCTAGATAATAGAAAAAACTCTTGCAATCATGTAAAAAGAATTTTTATGCTAGGCATGCATCAACTAGTATTTTGGAGAAGATAAAATCTTCCCACCAGGCAGTCTGATCTCCCTCAAATGACATCCCTCCAATGGGTGTTTGCCACGTAGGGCTCTCACTTCTCAACCCATATGCCTGCATAACAGCTGATAAATGCTAAAAAAAAATAAAATTTCCCTCGAGCCCTCCCTCTCTGCACCCCTTCCCCTTCTCCTCGAAGCCCCCTACCCTTTCCCTCTCCCATTGACCCTCCCCTTCTGCTAATGCAAAAATCATCAGCAAACTCCCTCACCCCGAGCTATGACCCTCCTCCTCTAGAAAAAATGCACACAACCCAGAAAAAATGATCGAGGGAGTAAGAAGAAGAATGGTAAGAATTACCATGCAAGACAATGAAAGGAACAGAGTGAGCAAGAGATTGGAGTTCTTTAATTTGTCCAAAATGGTAAAAATGTGAGACCCAGCCCGCTACAAGGCCCAGGCCCGTGGAAAACACTTCCAGATTTCACGTCGCTCGGGTTCACGCCATATTTCCTCTTTCATGCACGTCCATCCCTTCCTCCTCATTAGGTTTTATCTACTTTCCACTTATAGCTTATATATATGTTAAGCTTTTCTCAACCCTAGACGAAGTGTCACTCGTTCTCCTTTTCACAGAAGGCCAAACCGACATCCACTCTCCACTGTGAACCTCTGTCCGTACCTCACCACCGCGCCCAACCACACAGAGCTGCCACCCAATGCCCTGTAGCCTCTGTTGCAAGCCCCGAAATACCCTGTTTTAGTTTTCTAAAACAGAGCAGCGTCCAAGCCGCTGCAATCACCCTCCACAGAGAGCTCCACCGCGCTGTGCCCCCACAGAAACTGCCGGCGAGGACTTCCCATCACCCCAGTCCGCCGCACGCCGCCTCAATCCCTCGGTAAGCTCACGCCACCTCCAGATGTTTTTTTTCCCTCTCGGTCTCTCCTTCATTCTCTCACCATGCGTCCCTCTCTCGCTCTCGCCACCTAGCGTAGGTAGCCCCGCAGTCATACGCCTCCGTTGCACTCCAGTCATGCCACCGTAGCTCCTCCAGCCAGCCCATAGCACCTTGCCCCTCCACGCATACTCTTGGTTTGGTCATAAGCTCTCGCCGTTGCACTCCTTTCCTCTGTTTTTTTTTTCATGTTGTTAAGTTAAATAGTTGTGTATATATATCTATATATATATATATGTTTATATATATAAAAAAGTCTGTAACCTAATAGAAATGAAATTTTTATTGTTATGCCCTTTGATCACGTTTTCAAGTGATGAAAAAATTTCAAAAGTCATTGCATAGTCGGTCTAATAAATAAATAAAATTTCATTATTACCTAGGAGTTACAAGTTTCATTATTGTGTTTTAAACCTTTAATATGTATTTGTAAACTTTAAGTTTTCCATGTTTACATAAATGATTTTAGTAAGTTAAATTTATTTTTAAGTAAAGCTTCTTTTAAAAGTAAGTGATAATGTTGTAATTTTATCATGACCTAGTTTGTTAAATAGTCTTTATGTATAACTTAAAAAGAAGTTTTGGTATAATTATGTTGCGCTGTATTAAATCTGATAGTTTGATTTTTCAGTACTAAATAAGTTAGGGTTTAATACTTTAGTCAGAGTTTTAGTTGGAATCTTGGGAGGTATTAACATTTTAGAATTTCGTGAATTTAAGTTTCTGAGGAATCTAAAGTAAGTTATTTTAGCATCTTAGACTTAAATATTGGAATACATGTTTGATTGGAAATTTATAAAAGAAAATTTTCGTGATTGTGTTATAGGTGAAAATTAATATTTGTTCGGCATTTTTGAGAAAATTTTTGAAAGTCTACGAAGTCCAGGTAAGTGGAGTTTCTATACTAGATTTGCATAAAAAGAAATGAACTGAAGTTGGTTTGTAAAAATGTGCATGTTATTTTAAAAAGAAAATGTGAAAAACAACCTCAGTATATGTTTTGCATTCACTCATGAGATACTTATGAAAGAGAAAATAAATGTTTTTGACATGAAATGTGTAGACATGAGCAATATTTGACATGTTTCTGAAATGTGCAAAAGAGCGAATACGATATCTGTAAATTTTTGTACATATGATATGAAAATGATTTGGGTTTGTTTATGATCAAATGTAAATGATATGAATATGTTCAGCACATGGTTTGATATGATATGAATATGATAAGCCTTTGACATACTTATCTGTTCTAATTCTGATTCTAAATATGGTTATGATATGATGATACTGGTTCACATGATATGGTTGGTACCAACATGATATGATATGAGTGCACCCACTTTGGAAACAAAGTGATCTTTTATGTGTTCTTTCTGTGTGCACACTCGGGCTCCGAGTTGAAAAATGGGAAGTTTCACAACATGAACTGCCTAGTTTGGCCACCTGGGATAGCACAACCCTACCACGGGGGTTAAACATGTTATATGACATGATACAATACGATATGACATAATAAGATGAAGATGTGCAGTTATGTTATGCCAAAGCGGTTTTTAAATATGAAAATGGTTTATGAATATGAAAAGATTAAAAGGTCGATATGATTTTTCTGATAACATGTTTCGAAATGTGCATATGAAAATGAAATGTTTTATTTCTGCATACCAAACTTTCTAAGAATGGCTCATATTTACATACTAGTATATGTTTTCTGCTTACAGAGTTGTGGATAACTCACCCCTTATCTTCATATATTTTCAGATGACATTGATTACCTAGCTGAGGGTCAGGAAAGAAATTGGAGCTTGGCTAGATATGGATGGAAGGTCGAGTACCTAAGAGTACCATTGTTAGTAGAAGGATTTAACTTGAGTATTTGAAGTACTTTATGTTGTTTGGACCTATTGAGACCTAAAGATGTATTGTTTTATTTCGTTGAAATTATTAGGAGATTGTGGACCCCCTTTTGGTTTATGTTATTTTGTAATGATGACTTATGGAGTTTGTATTATAGTTGTTTGGGAAATATGAGATTGTGTACTATTTATGAAGTCCTTAGAGTTTTAATGCTTGGAGAGACAGGTTTGTAAGTGACATGTAGTAATTATCCGACCCTTAAGGGTACGGGGCGTTACAAAAAATCTCCTTTTGAATTCAATTACATTTCTAGCAGACCGCCCTAACTTTGAGGAAAAAAACTTGGCATTTAGAGCAATATATCACCTAGTGAAATTGTTGAAGAATCATCAGCAAAAATTTAAAAGTTACAGAACATGAGAGGTAGTTAGTTATGTTCAATCAACTACCGAAAATCAAAAACTCCGAATACAAAGTCAGGATGTCGATGTGCAGAGTATAGCCCCTGCAAGGAAAAATCCTCATTTCACTCAGTCATTTTTTTTCCTTTTTTCAATATTGCATGCCCTCAAAGCTTCAACTATTTTCAAATATTTTTCACATCATATTAACACAAACACTGATCATATGCAAAGTAACTTAACTAAACCCACATATATATAAAATCCAAAAACAAAATTAAAACAAAAAAGTGAGAGAAGGAGATAGCTAGAGGACTAAAGTGCCATACCCATCTGGCAAGATTTCCAATTCTTGTTAGTATTCTTAAGACATTCCTGCAAATCATTGATGAAATGTGTCTTGAGGGTTTAGGATTATACACAAAAATAAAAAATAAATTAAAAATAAAAAAATCGTTTGTAATGGGTCGGGATTAAGAATAAGGCTAGTTGGAGGGACAAATAGAGAGAAGAACACTCGTTGAGCTGCTTCACGTTCTCGTCGCCATCGTCTACATCGCTCTGGTGAAGGGCTGGTTGCTGCTGAGATCACCGAGACTGCTTGTTAGGCTAGGCTCACTTTGGTTAGGTCGTGGTGGCTGAAGGTTCATGTGTTGCGATTCCTTTCTGCTCTTTTATATTTTTTATTATAACGACCGATCTGGTGTCGTGCAGCAGTGGTCTGGGTTCTTCCCAAAGTTCACGTTTCTCTTCTCAATAGAAATACACTTCGTTGGTTTTATTAGATGGTTTCATCAAATGAGACTAGCTTTATTAATATATCTAGTGCATGTAGAAGTTCATACGTGGCTTATTTTTGTTAACTGTTTGGAGAATACTGGAAAAACTTTCACTTGCTGGCATGGTTCGATCGCATTAATGCATGTGAAAGCTTTTACGATGGAAATGCTTTATCGATTCCATACATGTTTCATACATTCATCTTTTTTTTTTCTTTTTTTTTTTCTTTGCTTTCTACGTCAAAAATTAAAGCTAGATTGGGAACGTACGTACTCACAAATGGCATGCACGTATGTCACTCTCGCCCACAAACAAAAAAGCGTGAATGGCTGATAAGATTTCTTTGATCATTAGGTCATTATCTGTTATCATTCATAAAGGAGCAATTATGATGATCAGCAACCAAATGCATGGACCACAAATATTAATAATCCCACCTTGGAAATTTATGAGCATCAATCACATGATGACTAGTTTAATTAATTAATATATATATATATATATATGCATGCGTAGCATATTTAACAATAATTACTAAGGACTCGATATTAATTTGTACAAATTATCCTTTAATTTCTCTTTTAATAAGGATGCATGCATGGGTTTTTTCGTTTTGAGTTTTAACCTACAAAATATTATTCGATATATAGGATAAATTCGCCACCCTTTGATAAATTATTAATAATATTATTTTTTCATTCTTTTTTATGAGGATTATTTTGTTTAATTATAAGAAGTGGGCTGTCAAATATATATTGGTTTAACTTTATGAAACGAATTGAAGACACGGATCAAATTGATGATCTTTTTCTCTCTGATCTAATTAAAATTATATATCTTCTATTTTCTAAACGAGCAAACATTTTTTTCTTGGATGGAAGCGCCTGGATGCCCAGCCAATAGCTTGCAGAGTAATTTTACATACAACCGTGAAATGCGTAAACGCCGCGTAATCGCTTTGAAAAATAGTGGAGTCTACTATTAAAAATTAATTTTTTTTAAAAATAATCTCATAAAATGATGTAGTTTTGTACGTTGTTTTGTGAACCAAAAAAGAAAAGAAGATCAAGAAAAGCTAGCCCTTATAAACTAACGTGTGCATGTACGTAGCTCTATCGATCTTTGATCAGCTAGCTATAGCTCTTTTCTCAACTTGCAGATGTATGTAAAAGGACGTGGGGACCCCATGCATAGTATCATGGAGACAAAGCCTGGCCTGGATCATTTTCACAAGCACGGAGATCGAGCAGTGATTGAGGATATGATATTGCTTTGCTTTCTCTGTGTTCTTTAATTCAAATTTGATAAAAAAGCATGCAGAGAACCCACCAACTGTAATTTTCCAAGGGCTCTTCAAGTCAAAAAAAGGGGGATTTCTTTCGCAAGCAGCCAAGCAAGAAAAAGCCACCACCTCGTGCCCATCTCCCTCATATATAATTCAACCATCACCCGCTTTATACATGCATGAAGTATTTTTTTCAGGTTCCTTTTTCTCTGCAACATGCATGACCAGGCCGCTACCTCAAGTTGAATGGTTGTTTTGGTTTTGACAATATTACCATACTAACCTTCGTACCTATAAAACTTGAAAACCACATGCATGATTTTATGTATGTTCAACTAGATTTTAACCCTGTACAGTACTAATACTTCAAGACAGGCATGTATATACAATATATATATATATATATATATATATATATATATATTTTAGTCACTTGGCTTTGGAATGATTGCAGCTTCCAAGTTCCTGATCAAGTGCTGAAAGTTCAACAGTGTGTGTGTAGGGAAATCTGTGGAATTTGAATGATAAGAGAAGGGGCAATTAGGTTATTCTAGTGGAATCTGCTTTATCATTTAAGTTCTTAGCGTGTTTCATACAAAATGTGGTTTTTCTTTCAAACTGTTGAGGAATAATTCATCATTATTTGTAGACAAAGTCTTGGGCATGTTTATAAAAAATGAACAATTCTCTCTTGTAGAACCGGTTTTATGAGATGAGTTAGGCTCATAAATTTCTTAATAGTATCAGAACTTGCCACAAGACGAATGAGGGCCCATACTCGTTACGTCGTGACAAGAACCAGGAAAAATATTGGTCTACACTTGAGGAAGGGTATTAAGGAATAATTTCACATTGTCTGCGGACAAGGTCTTGTGTATGTTTATAATGAATGAGTTAACAATCATCTTTTATAGAACCGTTTTATAAAATGAGTTAGGCCCGTAAATTTCTTCGCAGAGCTCTTCCCATCCATATACCTATACTTTATATATACCCAAGTTTTCTTAACTCTTTCTGAAGTCTTTTTTTCCTTCCCATACTTGGTGTTGAGTCCGTTTCATGGATATTGATCTCCTGCAGGTGACTGGGGGGAGCTGGTTTCTGGTTCTAACTCAATGGCAAGATCAGCAGGCAGCAACGCACCTTTTCATGAAAGCTCAACAAAATCAGTAGCACTAGTACTAGTGCTATTCCTGGGGCTTTTCTTGCTTGTTACTCTCTTTCATCGACGTCCTAATTCAGAACTCCCGAAGATCAGGTCCAAGTTCGCTCCTCATCAGTTATCCTTGCCCAGACAACTCCTCTCGCTTCCTCGGCCTTATTCAACAGATGAGCAGTACTCCAGTACAATGGAATTGCATCCAAAACAGACAAAGAATTCCACGAATCGACAGTATGAAGTTGCTGCTCATGATGTTCCTAGTGGTCCGAATCCTGAATCCAACTAGTAAGCAATATATATATATATATATATATATATATATATATATATATATTGCTTGCACCTTCAGGAAATATAGTTAAGTATATATCGGAATAAGCAGTGTTTGATCTATATAATATATATATATAATAATAATATATTAAAATGTATTATCCGTCAAAATGTGTTTTCCCCTTTCAACCTCATCGATCTTTTTCTTCCTTGATTTGGAATATTGTACATTAATTAGTAATATATATAAGCTGAATATATATCATGTGTTACATGCATGGATCAGTACTCTGTTATAAATTATATGCGTTTGATGTGAAAGATCACCTCGTCGATTGGAAAAGGATCGAAACATAATCATGAATTAAGCATAGCCAGTATTGGCAAATTAAAGCTTCATCGATCTTCTTCTTCTTCTTCTTCTTCTTCATCATCTTTAGTTATTTTGCCTGATGCAATGGAGGGACTCCATTGGTACTTCTATATATTATGTTAATTAATTGATATTTGCTAAGTACACAAAAAACGCGATACTTATAAGGTTACTATTTTTGTGGCTGGAATCTAATAGTACTTTGTGGTAAAGCTCAGACAAGGTACTTGTAATTAGATGCAAAATATGGTATTTGGTGTTGGATATACGTGTGATTCTGATACAAACTGACTTACTTTGGTTTTATCCTTTTGAATATATATATATAGATATATATATATATATATATATATATATATATATATATCTATATATATATGAAAAATGCTACTTCTCCACTCAATTTGTCCCCTCATTTTAACATGCACTTTATATATTTTAATTTTTTTTTAATTTTTTTTACCTAATATTAGTATATCAATACTTTTTTTTTATATTTTTTAAAAATGTTTTAAAATGATAAAAAATATGAATAAAAAATTTAAAAATTTCATTTCTTCCTAACGATCACTCAAAGCAGGGCTACTTAGCGGCAGAGTAGAACCATTATATATAATAGAGTGGGGTTCCTCTGTCGCCTCACTCTTACCGTTGGGCGTATAGTCTAGTGTTTTTTATTTTTTGTATCTTTATTTTTTCATATTTTTTTAACACATTTAAATATTTTTTAAAAAATAAAAAAGAATACATCAATACATTTAAAAATACTTCATTCGTTGTAAATAAATAAATAAATAAAAAATCCCGATCGGTACTAGCGTTTTTCTATATAATATATAGACACACACACGACACACACATTAGGCCATGGTATTCTGCATGATTTGTCGTCCAGCACGTGGCCCAAGAAATCTGACAATCAAAAAGTTGTGTTATTATTTTATCATAATTATAAGACTTATTGGTTTTTTCTTTTTTCTTTTTTTATCTTGAAATTTTGGTCCTCCCCACTTACATATATGACGTGTCATATCATTAATTCTTTCTTATTGAAAAAATTATTTGTATTATTTTAAGTATATAAATCACTTGCTGTTTCTTTAAAAGGAAAATGATTGACCTATCGCTGGTGGCCACTGTTGACTCTATCATATATGTTTTTATGTATTTTTTTATAATTATTTATATATATATATATATTTTTAACATTTTTAAATATTAAAAAATAAATAAATAAAATTATAATATTATTAAAAAATACTTTCTTAATTATGAAGTAAAAAAAATTATTTTTTTATTTTACTTCGTGATTAAGAAAGTATTTTTTAATAATTTTTTTACTTCATGATTAAAGAAGTGTTTTTTAATAATATTATAAATTTATTTTATTTTTTAAAAATATTTAAAATTGTTAAAAATATCTATATAAAAATAATTATAAAAAAAATACATAAAAAACACATATTAGAGCCAGCAGTAGCTTCCAGCGGGAGCCTAGCATCACTCTTCTTTAAAATAAGTGGAGTATATACAGAACGCACATTAAAAAAATCTCAGTTTTTCATTATAAGTCATACTGTTTTTTTTTTTCGAAGGGACGGTTCTTACAAACCCGAAAAATGAATAGCATTAATCACTCATAAATGTTGAAACTTAGGTCCTGTTCGAATATAGATACGATTTCGTCTTATTTTATCATTATAATTTTTTCAAATTCAAAAAAAATAATAATATTAAAAAATAATATTCTAACAATATTTTATTCAACTTTCATTTATAACTATCTCATCTTATTTTACTATTCAAACGGAACCTTAAACTCATGGGTATGTAGGACCATCAAGAGTACTTTTCCATGCATCAAGTTTATAAAATAATGCTAGATATAGTGATCATATGGTATACAAATTCTATACACTCATTTTAAAAAAAGTGAAATCCATTGTTAAAAAAAAAATTATGAGTCTCAAATTTAATTATCTTATATTTAAAAAAAAAAAGTGCGAAATTTACATGACCTAAATTACAAATATCGTTTCTCAAGTTTATATTATCATACAATGGTGCATGGAAGGCCGCTAGTTTTTCAAGTCCTATATATTAAATTTTGCAAATTAATTCTTAGTAAAAGCTATAATAATAATAATAATAATAATAATATAATTATTATTATTATTATTATTATTATTATTATTATTATTATTATTATTATTATTATGCAGTTAACTCTGTTCTTTTTCCCTTTCTTATTTTAAAGTCACTCTGCGTGTGACCTTAGCGATGAGACCCATGAGATTGTTCATAGTAGATGTCAGATACGGACGTCTCGACGTGATACTTTTGTCGTGGCAGACAAGAACGACGACCTTTTAAACATCAAACTTTAATTTGTGTACAGTTTCCTTGCGAACTTACATTTATCATGCATAGTACTTGTAATTTAGCTGTAATTATAATCACATCATCATCACGAAACGCATTGCGCATCCACAGCTTATAATTGGCAATATTAATTATTGAAGACGTTATAAAAAAATACATGTGATTATATCTTTCTTATAATTTTAAAATTGTAAAACCTTACTTACCCAAATCATTTTGATCGCAATCAACTTGTAATATTTTGCTCTTTTGTTTCGTTTATCTAAACATTATGGATACACAGATCATATAATATCATATTATTCTTTAAGAGTAATACTACATACAGTCGTGGAATGCGTAAATGCAGTGCAGTCGCTTTAAAAAAGAGTATGATCCACTATTAAAAAATTAATTTCTTTTCATGTGGGTCCCATATTTATTTACTTTTTTCAAAACGACTGTACGGCACTTGCATATTCACGACTGTAAATATCATTTTTCATTCTTTAAAGTGGGATCGGGGAGGGTCGCTATCTTGTGAAGATGAGCTAATCCGACTAATTAAAGCCTCTCGTTTAGTTACACAGTTAAGATGAGATTAGATATTTTATTAAAAAGTGAATAAAATATTATTATAATATAAATTTTTAATATTATTTTCGTTTTGAGATTTGAAAAAGTTAAATTGTTTATTATATTTTGTGTGAGAATTTAGAAAAATTGTAATGATTATATGATATAAGATGAGATGAGATAGTTTGATTTTGTATAACCAAACCAGCCATAAAAATATCATGACTTGACCCTAACTAGTGATTTGAGTTTTCTGCTTCAATATCTTAAGACATGAATGTAGTAGTACTGATCTGCGCCCAAAAGGTCCAAAAAATAAAAACAAAACAAAAACATGGATGTTTTCGCTCTCCTAATTAGTAACAAATGTAGACATACTCTACGACCTATAACTCTTACTCATGATGATCTTGACAACACAAATTAAAGATGGAAGCGACATTGAATCATGCAAGCACAAAAGTTCATGAGAGGATCATGACCCAGCCGCCCATCAACCTGATTTTCAGGTTCCTTCAGAGTAAAGCTCGCATTCAAATATGTCTTTTTAAGCAGCGAGACCTGATGATTGAGGGCCGGATCAGTGGCTTTGATGAGTACGTACATGAATTTGGTTTTGGATATATGATCGATGCTGAAGAAGTCAACGTTAAGAAGAAGAGCTAGCAGAAAATCTTTAGGGCGGATTCTTCTCAAGGGAGCTGACAACATAACTCTGATGATGATGAACACGGGAAAATGATATATGGTGATTCCAGCAAATGTATAAATCGGGTTATGTTTCCTTTTCAATTACATGGAGGTCTAGCATCCTTTGGTTTACTGCTATGTTAGATGGAAATACGTAATGCACGTTATGTATGATTAATCAACTTAATTATCTTAATTGCCTACATCTATATATTGACTAGCTAGATGCAACTGTTGCTCTTTTACATGGTTTGTGCTGCCTTCTGCACGGTTGGCTATGCTTGTATTTGCATTTTGAGAATCTTCCATAGACCAAAAAAAAAAGACATTGACTCATGCATTAAAGATGAGCCGAAAGGGCCAGTAGGGTGTCGACAGGTATTTAATGGAATTTATAAGGAGGCTCATGGTTGTTATAATTATTAAGGAGTTTAACATATTAAAAAAAAAAACCCCACCTTTGATTGATATTTGATAAATTATTAGGATGAACATGCAGCTTGCTACGTTTGGATGTTAAGGTGATCTCAGATAATATATGAATAATAATAAAAAAATAGTGAATAGTTTGTAAATAGTAGTGATGTCATCTGAACTGATCTGAGATCACCTCTCTAACTAAACATAACCAATCTTCATGACGACGAAATGAATTTTGGTGGATGACATTTTTCATTGTATTACATGCATGTCATGATATAGAATCTAGATCTATTAATAATTTAATATATTAGGAATATTTTCAACCTAAATGTTGATATATATAATATCTTATAAAAAACAAAAAACAAAACAAACAAGCAGGCATTATATAGTAATGTATTAACTCTAGATCAGTTTGATATAATCTCACGAGACTCCACAATAGATTAATTTCATACAAATAGACGCAATATGAATTAATGATCAGCAGTACTAGCTATAACTTTCAATATTAATGTGTGGAACAATGCTACCCGTGAAAATACACAAGGCTAGGGCAACATATTGCCTGAAAATGCTAGCTCCGTACGTATTTTAATGAAGTCTTGAAAAACACACCAGTAGTATTGGCCTGATTGGAACAGGACACTGATCAACATAGCGTAATACTCTAAAAAATGCTACGATCTAGAATAAAAGCACCCCGCGCAGGAGATATCATCTAATGAAGATATTGAGTCATACGTCCCACCAAAATTTTTGAAAAGATTTTGTAAGCAACTGAACAAAGGCTAATCGGCCTTAATTTGTCAAAACTTCTAGGTTTTAGAACTTTCGAAATCAAGACAAAGTAGGATGAAGTGAAATATCGAGGAAGTGAAGTTCTTCTAAAGAAATCACTTGCTGCCTCAACTAAATCCTTCTTGATAATCTCCCAGCACATCAAATAAAATGCCGAGCCAAATCCATCTAGTCCTTGTAACACCCTGCTCCTTCCTTCTGACGTACATTATTTCTTTCTTACGTAAGGCTCATTCTTTCTAACGTAAGCAAACTCTGAGGGCAGAAATTATGTGATTTATCTGTCCCTTCTATCTACCAATTGTGAGACTCGTTAAGCGTGCCGAACCATGATGGCGTGTAACAAAAGATATCGTGTAACTTTTAGGGCACGCCCAGTGTTTAAATGTGCTGTTAATATTTATAAAGGGTATTTCTAGTGTTATTGAACTAAGGTAGATTTTAAATACTACAATTATAATATTCTTGAAGAGCTCCAAAAATATTATAATTGTCGGAAATCATTTTAATATCATTATTAAAATGATTCCAACTATTTAAGATATTATGAGATTTAAATTATGTTAAAAGTTTTTATTAATTAAATGATTTTATTCTCTTTAATATGTTAAGTGAGACTTCATCATTTTATTAATGATGAAGGAATATTATTTTATAAACTAAAGTTAGTTTAAAATAATATTCTTCCTTAATTCCTCTAAGCGCTTTTAATTAAGTTAATATTTATACATTTTAAATCAGTGTTTGAGATCCATCGTTAGATCGTTACGTGGATCCCAGACGAAGGGACTGGGTTAAATACCCAGACCCCCTCTCTTTCTTCCTCACTTTTCCCCAGCCCTCTCTCTCTCTCCTCCCTCTCCCCAGCGTACGTGATACGCGGCCTCTCTCCCTCGCCTAATGCTCCATGCCTCAGCCCAGTGCCGCCGTGCGTCGGCAGCCCTCACCACCGCCACCATCGACTCCACCTCCCTCCGGCGAGCTCACCCATACCGGCGCCTCTCTCCCACGCTCCCTCCTCCTCTCCCTTGGCAGTGCACAGCCCGACTGAGCTTGGTGATCACTGCATCGCCGTGCGCCGCCCAATGGCGCCACCACCTCCACAGTAGCTTCTCCTCCCACCGGCCACCACCCTCCAGCGAGCTTGGCCCCTTCCATGCAGCCACCTTCTCCACTTGCACGTACACAACCTCCTCCATGCACGGGTTCACTGTGCACGCTCCTTGCGCCTCCATGCGCGGCCACCTTGGCCACCGGACACCACCACGGGCATCTCCTGGTCCCCCCTTCCTCCTCCCTTGGACCCACGACCAGTAGTCTCCCCTAGATCCACCACACGAGGCTCCTCCTCCACACGGGTTTCACACCCTCCACCGCCGTGCACCGCCACCCACGGCGTGTAATCACCATCTCCAGCCTCCTCAGGCCACCACCAAGCCATCCCGACCACCCTTGGCCCCGATCTGCCACCCATGCACTCACACTCTCTCTCACTCTCTCACGGGCTTCCCCCCTCTCTCACGGCCATTCCTCCCTCCACCACCGTGGACCGCCGTGCCACCACGAGCTCCACCAGCAACCCCTCAGTCCAACCCTAGGTACAAACCACCACTTTGAGTGGTGGGTAGTCACTGCACGTGATAGACAGCCACTACACGTGGCTGACCGCCACTGTACACGACTAGATCCGCCGTGATACACTCCTTGCCACCATCACAAGGCCACCACGAGCCCTTCCAAGACCACACCTAGCTATCCAAACGCCTAAACGGTCCCCGTATGTGGTGTAGCCGCCCCGTACGTTCCTTCCAATGTCTTCGACCGTGACGGTCAATGAGCAACGCACGGGTTATCCCGTCGATGGTATAACTCTTTATCCTTTGTTATTTATGTTAATAGTTGACTAGGTTGTGGACTGTGCTGTTGGTAGTTGTGGAGTTGTGGAGTTGTGGTATTGTGATGTGGTGCTGTGTAGCGAAGTGTTGGGCATTCTGTGTAGTGTGGTGATGTGATGTGTTGTATATGTGAAGCGTTGGGCGTAGTTGGGAAGTGCGCTGTGTAGTGTTGTGGACTGTGTTGTAAAGGTGGCATGGTGTATGTAAAACGGGAAGAGTACACGCTGAGTGTACTCTGTGTGGCGTATGGTATATAAAGGGAGTACATGTGGAATGTACTCCATACGGTAGAGTGATGCACCATATGGCGGATATGCCATAATGGTGATGTGGCGTGGTGTGTATGAAGGGAGTACATGTGGAATGTACTTCGTATGGCGGAGTGATGCACCGTATGGCGGAGTGATGCACCATATGGCGGATATGCCATAATGGTGATGTGGCGTGGTGTGTATGAGGGGAGTACATGTGGAATGTACTCCATGTGGTGGATTGATGCACCATATGGCGTGTATGTCATAGTGGTGATATGACGTAGCATGTGAGAAGGGAGTATGCATGGAGTGTACTCCATGAAGTGCAGCAATACACCGTGTGGCGTGTCGCAGAGATAAGGATGGTTTTGTGATTGATGGGCGTAGAACATGGTGAGTAGTGTCGGGAACTGTGAAATAGTGTCCCGAAGCAGTCATAGTATAGCCTGTAGTCTGGGGTGACAAGTGTCACTGTATTAGACTTATGGCTGGAAGTATGGGTGAAGTAGCAGGACAAGTGTAAGAGTACGCAGCGGAAGCATGACTAGGCGACGTCATTTCGTGACGTGGTTATTGACAGTCGTGCTTGTGATGGGTGAAGTGATAAGGTATAAATGGCGTAATGGGAACGTGACGAGATGTCACGATGTGTCGGGAGTACGTGAGGAACTGTACTCATGATGAGTTAGGAATTGACGTGGCAGGATGTTGGGTGACATGATAAGGTCACGGTATAGATTGAGAATAGTCTCGAGCTGTATGACGTGACATAAGGCATAGTCGTGATCGGAGTCCTGTCATGTTAAGTGTTGTGATGAACTGTCAAAAGGGACGGATAGCATGAAGAGTCATGCTAGCCGGGTTAAGAAAAGGTTGGTATCGGAGTATGGCCCTTGTCTCTCCAAGCAGGTGATCAACGTGTTATATGTTGATCTTAGGTGATAAAGGGGTAGGTACATGTATAATCTGGTGAGACACATGTGCCGGATGGATTCACCATATGTAATGGGTAATCCGCCCTGAGTATAGTTGCACAATGCTTAAGCCTTAAAGTTGGCTTAGAGCCGTGTGATCTGTATGGATGAGAATGATGATTAGTATGGGCTAAGATATATGAAGATAGTGATGGGTGGACTGTCTAAGGAAGGGATGCGTGACTTAGTCGGTCTGAGTCATACATCGAGATGAGTTCAATAAGGAGAGTAAGACGAAGGTCTTAGTGTCTTAATCCTAAGGTGAATCATGGGTTCACTTTAGTGGATGAACACTCGAGGCAAGACCTTGAGTTAGAAGATGGGGTGACTATAGTGGGTCCCCGAAGGTTTTAACATAGTAAGAAACATGTAATAACACAGCATAGAAGGAGAGTGTTCCAAGTGAAGTGTAGCTTATGTTTTCTAAGTTTAAGTTACTTATACATTAGATAGAGAATGACGTCAAGGGTATGTGTATGTATGTAGGTTGCCATCTGACAAGTACATGAATGGACTGCATGATATGCAAGTAGCATGGAATCCAGGTAAGCGTTACATTCATACTCTTCTAGAGTTTTCTAAGATACAAGAAACGTTTTTCCTTTAAAATGCTTTAAGAAAAGAAATTAAAGACGTTTTAAGAAAAAAAACGATAAGTGTTCAAAGGTGTAAGTACATACGGCCCCTCCTTGGTAGCCCCTTTTTACGCACCTAAAGTATTAATTGCATGCATGTGAATGGATGACTATACGGTGTATCTATTGTATGTATTTTCTAAGAAAAATCAACGAACTGATGTAAATGCACGAAAGACATGAAAACAAATGCTCTTATGGATCCTACGAACCGACGTTTTTATGGTGCCATGAGGTGATGCTCATGGATACCATGAGAGACAACGTTTAAGGTGATACTTATGGATGCCATGAAAGCTGACGTTTTAAATGTTTTATGATGCCATGAACGAATGTTTTTACGAATGCCATGAAAAGACGAAATTTAAGCCCATGCTCATGAAACGATGTTTTCTCATGAAAAGAAATGTTTTCTCATGAAAGGACTGTTAAAGGAAAGAAAGAACTGAATGAAAGCTCCAGCTCTTTAGAGCTGACATGAATGAATGAACTGAAATGATTGAATGAAATGAATGTTTAATGTATGAAAATACGTAACGGCCATATGAATGAATGAAAAGGGGTACCCAATGAATGAATGGCAGATTGCAGTGCCGGGGCAGTAGTATTGGTAGTGCACCCAGTGCTGCACCCTAACGGAATGGGATTCCAACCCGCAGCCACGGGCGAATCCATTGGCCATAGTGCCGCTAACCTTAACACACGGGGCGTAACAGTGTGTACTGGCCTATGAAAGTAATAAGAATGAATGGATGTATGCATGAATTCATGAAAGCATGAACTCTTGAAGAAATGAAGGCACTGACGGGAGACACGTTTACGAAAATAAAGCCCATGTTTAAAAGAAAAACCCCGTCCAGTTACGTTTTCAAAAGAACGCACGTATGCATGTATGCATGTATGTATAGTATGTATGGAATGATGAATGCATGACTGAAAACCTATGTTGTTAAATTTAGCTGTATGAAGTAATGCTTACGAGTCTTCAACTCATTTTAGTTTTTATATATGCCCCTCCCCCCACAGGGACTGAACGGTCAGGACAGACACGACCATGGGGAAGAGCACGGAAGTCTAGGCATAAGTTTTAAATGTACGAGAGATCTTTTTATTATTAAAATTGATGTTTTCCGCTGTAATCCTCTTTTATTGTCAAAACACTTTTATTTTATAAACGTAGAATCTTGCACCCTGGTTATGTAAGTGAAAAGTTTTAAATGGAACGGTAATTTCCGTCATTCTTTCTAAAATATTTTATAAAAAGTCTCACCACAAGGACGGGTGTTACAGTCCTGGACTGCTTGTTTTAGGAATAGAGCTAAGAGCAACTTTTACTTCCATTTCTGAAGGCTCCCTGCATAAAAAGGAATTAACATCTTCATTTATAATCTTAGAAATTAAAGGACTTAACTTTGGCCTTTCCCACTCCCCCGACGCCATAAGAAAATCTCGAAAGTATCGGACTGCCCCTTCATGGACCTCTTTCGGAGAAGCCAGAAACAAACCATCTTATAGTGTCATTGAAGAGATTAACGACGACTTGCATCGTTGCTTAATGACGGCATGGAAAAAACTAGTGTTATGATCCCCTTTCACAAGCCATTTTTTCTTAGTAAGTTAAGCAAGCCTCACCTCTTCCCGTCGTTCCTAAGTCTCAAGTTCCATCTTCGAAACTAAGAACTCCATTTCCAAATCAGAATTATAACCATTTTGCATATGGCTTTCTAGAATTTCTAACCGATCTTCTAGGTTCTTAATGTTATGCTCAACACGTCCAAAGACATGAATATTCCAATGCCTCAAAGCACTTTTCGACTTCTTTAACTTAGTCACCAACTTACATAGCCCCATATGCTCCACTAGTACCGACCATACCTCATTCACGACAATGATTCAAAAGGGGCTTTGAGAAAATTATCTCGAGAGCACCACATATTTTGAAATCGAAAAGAAGGAGGACCATATTTCTCCAAGGATTTAGAAAGTCGCACCACCATCAGCCAGTGATTCAATATCTTCCGCCTAAGATATTCAAGAGAAGCCGATGGAAAACCATTAGTAAAATCTACATTAGACAAGTCTCGATCAAGCCTCGCCCAACTCCTCGTCGGACCTTCATGTCCATTACACCACGACATACGTCCACCAAAAGAACTCAACTCTACAAGACCACAAGAATTCAAACAATAATTAAACTCTTCCATTGCCACCAATGGATGCGGATCCCCCCAATCCTCTCCCCATCTTCCCTGATAGCATTGAAATCTCCAATAACTAACCAAGGAATAGAGTGTAATTGTAACCCTTCCATTTCGGACCACAGCCTCCTCCTTTCAAAACTTCTACACTTTGCATACACAAAAGTCACAGGAGTTCTCCTACCCTCCAGAATAAAATAACTCGTAATCATGTAATCCAACATACTAATCCACTCAAAAACCTGAGTCTCCTTCCAGAACAACCACAATTTACCTCCAAAAACTCCATTCAAACAATAATTTTCAAAGTTCAAAAAACTAGCCTTACGATACATCCATTCCTCCTATTCGAAAGGTTCTGAAACAGCCAAAATGGAAATCGCTTGTTGTCTAACCAAACTTTTCAACCTTTTCTTCGACATAGCTAACTCGCGCACATTCCAGACTAGAATTGTATCGGTCATAGATTAAGTTTTGAAGGTCGGGTTATCACCCTTTGGGACTACCTTACTATTGATTCTCTAATTCCACGAGCTGGACGAGAGGCATGTTTAGATTAGAATCTGAAGCATAACCCTTCTCCAAGGCTAAACCATTGATGCCCCCCTCAACTTCCTTATCCGAAAAATACTTCATGTCAACCTGAGTCCTACTGTCCTGTTCCAGTAATTTTGAAACAATATCAATACGACCAACCAAAAATTCTAGCCTTCATTCAAAAAAATATCAACTTCTTCTTGATCCAAAGAGGAACCATGCGCCAACCTCATTTCACTATTCACACCCTCCACACCAACATTTCTTCATCTCTTTCGTGTAAGTTATCAATTACTGGGCCTTTCATTTTCTCTATTACCACTTGATTATTGACAAGATCATCATACCTAATTCCTTACTACTTACGCTCCCCTCACCCTGCGTTATCAAAACCACCCGATCCGCATCCTAACATTCGCCGGTATCCTTATCCCTTCCAAGAACCAATGTGTCTTCAATCACCTTCACTACTTGTAACACCCCGTCCCCGAGAGTCCCGAGAGTTAATTCATGTTACCTGATAAATAACTCCATCACTGCTAATATACTTCCAAAAGCTCCAAATCAAACATAAACACTTCCAATTTAAATAATCACACAAACGTATTTATCAAATCCTCGATATAGTAACCCAAAAAAATATATCAACTTCTCTACAAGTCACTTAAACTCACATTTCAACAATATAATGATAGACTCTAAATTCTCAACATTATAAAGAAATTTTGATTCAAACTAATTTTCTCAATATAATCAATTCTTCAAAATGTCATGTCATCAGAACACAATGAAATTTCTTAACAAAAAATGCCATTACTTCTCAAAACTTTCTATTCTGAATCCATTATTCTTAAGTCATCTCACCCAATGCTTCATAGTTTTGATCCTCAGCTGAAACATCCAAAATCATCTGAAAATATTGAAGATAAGGGGGTGAGTTATCAACAACTCAGTAAGCAGAAAACATATACTAGTATGTAAACATGAGCATTTATCAGACTTTGAAATGCTGAACAAAATATTTTATCTCAGAATGCAGAATCAGAAAACTTGTTTTCAGAATGCAGAATTAGAAAACTTGTTTTCAGAATGCAAAATTGAAACATGTTACCAAAAATATATGAGCAAAACTTTCAGAAAACATTCTTATTCAAAATTTTCTTGGCATAACATAACTGAAATATCATATCAGAACAGAATTTCATGTTTAACCCCTGTGGTAGGGTTGTACATTTTTTGAAAAAATGAGCAGAACATAAATCACCATGAATATCAAGGCGATTGCACTCAGAACAGAAAACCATTATTATATCTCGTGGTGGGCCAGAGGTCACTATTGTATCCCGTGACAGGACTAGAGGTCACTATTGTATCCCGTGATAGGGCCAGAGATCACTATTGTATCCCGTGACAAGGCCAGAGGTCACTATTGTATCTTGTGACAGGCTAGAGGTCACTATTATATCTCGTGACAGGGCCACATATCAGAGCAAAATAGAATCAGAATTAGAATCAGAGTCAGAACATAATCATAATCAGAGTCAGAACATAATCATAACCAGAGTCAGAGTCAGAACGGAATAAAAAATCATAGTCAGAACAAACTCAAAACGTTATGCCAAAGGTTTTTCAGATGCCAAATCATTCCAAATCAGAGTACTGAACAAAATTAGATCATTTCACATTTTCCAAAACAGATTCAGAATATCTTCATGTCACATGCAAAAATTATTAATTTTCATATTCACTCATATTTTTCTGAGTTCAATAACAGAATGTCAAAAATAAATTCATGTATACACCAGTCATGCCAAGAAATCTTTTATTCTTATATAGAATCTCATGAGTAACGCAGAACAAATAATTGAGATCGTTTAAATTTCTTTCCATAACACAACATGCACATTTTCAAAATTGACCTCAGTCCATTTTATTTTTTATGCAAAATCTAGTATAGGAACGCCGCTTACCTAAGCTTTTTAACTTATTCAGAAATTCTCCACAACAGCACTGAATTATTGTCAATCGTCACCTATAAAAATTCATATAACTTAAATATATCTCCAGTAAAAAAATAATTCTCATATTACACCTGAAGTACCTATTTAAATTCCTAAAAACTTAAAATTCTCTTAACTCTAAATATCATCCATTTCTAAATTCATCAATATCCACCATAACCAACGTCAAATTCAAAACACCAATATTTAAACCCGAAACAGCCAACCAGACTGCAGAAAATTTGTTATTGCAAAAATATATATAAATCTCAAGAAATTCTTTAGGAAATTACTTGCAGTGCTAAAATATAATTTCCGAATGATCACGGAGGTGCAAGAGGTGGCGGCACAGCCACACAACAGTGCAAAATGCATTATGGTCGTGGGTCTCAAAATGCTACATTTTGAACATGGACAAACGAAGACTTGAGATTACTAGGGAAGGACTTAGAGGTGTTGGCGAAACTAATGGCTACATATGGTAGAATATTTATAACATGCCACGACACAAACATAACTCTCGTACACCTAAATGTCGGTATAGTTTGGGTGATATATTGCATAAGCCATAAGTTCGGACATATTTGGGATTGCAAATAGCCAAGAGTTTCTGTTAAAAGGGCATAGAAAAGCAATTCAAATAACAGATAAAGGCCAGAAGGTACACTTGAGCAAAGATATATTTCCCGTGATTCAATGTGTATCAACATTACTCGTTAATTTAGCCACTGTCTGACACTGAGACCAAGCTAGTAAGCCTCTCTCTCTCTCTCTCTCTCTCTCTCTCTCTCTCTCTCTCTCTCTCTCTCTCTCTCTCTCTCTCTCTCTCTCTCTCTCTCTCTCTCTCTCTCTCTCTCTCTCTCTCTCTCTCTCTCTCTCTCTATTTGTGGTTTGGATTTGCCGCCACCTGCGTCGTTCTAGCTATCGTCGCACCACCTCACACCAGTAAGCCTCTTCGCCTCATTAACCTGTCTTTGTTCTTCCTCCCTCTCTCGGTCCCAAAACCCAAAGCTTTTGGGTTTGAAAACCTAGCCGCCATCGTCCTTAACACCATAGCACCATATGTCGCCAAAAGCACCTCTTCCTCCCTCTATCATTTTTCCAACGAGCACCCCTCCCCATCTCTCTCTCTCTCTCTCTCTCTCTCTCTGAGTCACTACCATAACCCTAGCCTCGCTAGCCACCACCACCACCACCTTAGGCCGATCAATCTCCCATCCCCTCTGTTGCCTCCCCTTTCCCCTTATCTCTTTGTCCCCATCACTCTTTGCCTCTCCCATTTTCTCTCTGGCCCGTAGCACTCTCTCCCTGAAATTTTAGGCCTCCGACCATCCAACCTCTGTCATCCCTCCCTTTCGGCTTATGTCTCAGCCGCATGAACGTAATATAGGTTCTGAATCATAATTGTTGCTTTACAAGCATGTCGAGACAAGTGACTTGTGGATAATTTTTGGTGGTATAATTTAAATATATTTTGTACTGTTATTTAGCTTTAATATCTTCCCTTTTTTTTCACTTCAAATATTGCACATGACCATCTTTTTGCATGTATCCATATACTTGTTATCACATTGCGCGATGGGTGTATAACCCGTGTGGCCAACATCCCAAGGTTACAAATTCCACCAAATCACATATAGAATCCAGGGACGTCACAATGAGTCTCATTTTATATGTATATCTCTTTCTCACTTGACATCCTCAAATTTATATAAGAATTTGAAAAGATCGTGATCCAATTTTAATTATAAGTACAACATTTTTTGCTTAGAGTTAAACATTCAAAGTTGAAAACTCACGTTAATTAAGGAAATTGAATTACACTTGTGTGTGTGTATATATATATATCTACTCTATTATAATAAGTGGCTATCTAACTACAACAGTAATTTTTTCTTATTTTTCCGTCAATTCCGTTTGTTTTTCCGTTATTCGTTTCCCTTTTTTGTCCCTCTGATTCTTCACTTTTAGAACACAAATCCTCTCTCACTCATTGTCGGCTCTCCCTCCCTCCTGAGTTGTCTCTTCAATTCAAGCTCCCTCTCTTTTCTCTCTCTCCACCTCACGGCCCTTGCCATCATTTGCAGCTACAAAGCATGACGTTTGCTTCTTTCTCGAATAGAAACCAAAGCCCATAGAGAGTAAGAATGTGAGGTTTTCGAATGTATTCCTAGGGCTTGACGGAAACCACGATCGATGGAAGCTTGCTCGACGGAAACTCTGCTGGCCGGATTTGTGTTGGTGTTTTTGGCATCTCGTGTTTCGAATTTAATTATGTTTGGGTTATTGTTATCAGTGGTCATGGGTTTGGATTTTTTCGAGTTCTACTGGACCTGTGTGTCATGAATTTGGGTACGTCTAGATAGTTTTGCATTTTAGGTTTTTAGGTTTAATTTCTTTGATTTTTTTTAATTATTTAAATCTTTATTTATTTTTTTTCCTTTAGACATATGAATCTAGGTTTTATTGATATTTTGGTTTTTCAGGGGCGTTGATTTTTTGCCCCTGTTCTGCTCAGAGGCTTCCGATTCTTCATGTAGGGGTTCTTCCCTCTCTCTCTCATTCTTCACCTAGAGATTTCGATTCTCATAGTTTGTCTCTCTGTTTTTATTTTTTATTTTTTATTTTTTGTAAGCAGATTAGATGCTCAAAGACTAGCACAAGCAAGCTAAAGACATTTTGATCTCCCCCTTGACACGAGGTCTCTTCCTTACTTCTTCAAGTCTTTTTCTCAAGAGAAAATTTTGTATTATTATCCCTATGTGTGTTGTCTGATTATCGTAATATTACTTCTCTTCAAATCTCCACTCTAATTATTTTCTAAAATGTTAATATAATCAGTGAATGATCCACTGTTAAAGAACGAAATGTTTGAGATTTTGGACTACGATGTGCAGGACAAAAGATCTTAGGATTCCATCTGAGCGATCAGCGATATGGTCCGTTGAAAGATGTTTATCTGCCAAAGAACTACTATACCGGGTATGTTTTTCATCTGTAATATATTTGTGTTGGTTGTTGGTTGAATATTGTGTGTATTGCACTAGTTGCTTTGATTGCTTTCCCTCTGTAAGATCAAGAGTCATAAATTGAATGATTTGCTTTCTTATGGAAAGTTTGTTGAAAACTTGATTGGGAAATTAATATACTTATAGATCTGAGCTCATATACACTGCTAATTTAAGCTACTTGTAGCAAGTCTCAAAGTTGTATGTAGGTGTTATCCTTATGCTTTGTTTCATAATACAACAACCAATTCATTGTTTTGTAGGTTTTATGCTTAAAATCAATCAACAATGATTCCACTGCCCACTATTATATCTCTTTGTATGCGCAAATCATTTATGAGTTCTCAAGTAGCATTAAAAGTTATTTCCCAGAGTCAAAAGCATGTCTAATATCAAAATATTGGTTAAGAACTGTGAATAAAAGACACTTCAAGTCATGGTATCTTTAACAATATAAGCATATAGATGAGTTCGGGCTGTAAGCTTGGGTTGTAAGACTTGCCTTTGATATTGAAAGATATGGGCATTATACTAAATTTTATTTCTTTTTTGTCTGGATCAAATTATCGTAGGGAGTCTATCTCTGTTCTTACTGAATTCAGTCATCTTAGGGGATCAATCTCTGGGTTCAAGTTTGTATGGTACTAATTATTTTGAAACTGACGTTCCTAATTATTTTGAAATTGACGTTCCAAATAATCCTCCTCCTCTATTAACGTTTGCTTTGTAAAATTAAGAATTATAATTAAAAATGCATAGGCTTCATGTATATGTTAAATTGTGTATGGTTTCTCTTGTGTGTTTGTTTGCTCATTTCTCATGCCTACATTCAAAAAGGGATTTTGATGGATGCTGCTCTTGGGTAAGGTTGAAGGCGTGGAAGTGTGGCTTACTCTAGGTTTGGAGAATTAGGGATGAACACTGAAGCTTTCCCTCATGGAGTGTGGTTGCTATGTGAAATATATATCATCAATGTTGGATGGAGGAACTGTACCAGTTGTTTTAAATTTTTGTTTTAGAGTTGGCGATTTTAGTAATTGTATGCTAGAAACTGGAGGTCAATTAGTTGTTATATATATCCATACCTATGAATATATTTATATTTTAGAAAAGTGGCCCAGAAGATTTATGTCTTGGGTGTATGAAGGTCGAGGTTACATTTTTTTTTTGGTTTCTTATACTGGTTTTCATTTTTATTTTGCTTACTCTTGCATCTTGAACTGAACTGTTATTGCAATTAAATAATTCTATGGGATTTCGGATTTTGTGTTGTTTGCATTTCATCTAAAGTTAGTAGTATATATTATGGTCTTTATTCCTGTGGAGATACAAAGACCAATACATTGTTTTTTTCGTATAATTTATTTTTTTGTTCTGCCTATGTGAAGTCATTGTTTTTCAAATCAATGCTCGCTGTAGAGAAAGAGTCTGTTATTTCCACAATTTTTTTCACAACTAGGGAAACGTGCCTTGCATTTAAATTGTATTAGAAAACTGATCGAATGTAGTAAACTGTATTAGTTTGGTGGTGTGAGGTTTTCATCATGGTATTTAATTTTATTTAAATTGCCTCAGAGAGTTGCTCTTTCCACTGTGGCGAACGTCTCTAAGAAACTTCCCTCTGAATGACCTTCATATTTCATGAAAGTTATTCTCATATTGTGCAATCTTCTTCAGTATGAAGATAGACAGGCATGTATTGTGTAGAGTTTTTTTGTTGTCTTTCTTTTTTCTTTTAAATGATTTTGCTGTTGGTTATTATTTAAAGTATTTTGTTGATCTTCCAACTTATTATTAATTTTTAATTTCAAATATGCCGCTTGTTGAATATGTTGCTATTTGCTTTATTAAAATAGTGGAGCGAGTAAGTCAGTCTTCTGAGTTGCTGGATGAACTTTGTAAGCACAAATTGATTGATCAAGTCATACATCTTATAGACTTGAATTGCCGAACAACTATATCCCGCCCTATATAATGTAGGTTTACTTTACATACTCTTGCTTCTTAACCAGCTTTTCGCATAGAATTGCTTTCTGAGAGTGATCTGAATTTTCCATTTTAGTTTGTCAGGGTTTGATTGGGTTACTTGTAAAACTTCTTCTACTTCAATTGTAGCCATCAGAACTCTATATGAGCTTAAGATAAGCAGCATACTGAAGGATATACTATCTACTTATGACCTCTCACATGGAATGTCTTCTCCTCTTATGGTGGATGGACATTGCAAAAAAAAAAAAAAAATTGATCGAATCTTTGGACTACTAGTTTTATGAGCATTTGCTGGACAACCAAATATTGAATGAAAACTTGGCATCAGGTTTTGGCAATGTGTGATAATGGAAAATATAAATTTGAAGTTTTATATGTTATGTGTTTGAAACACCTAATAGATTTTGAACCTACTCTGACACAGCTCAGAAACACAGGTTGAGCTAACTGTTAATAAGTTGCATGCATAAGCTGTTAAGTTTTGTGCCATATTGTTAATTGGGAAATGTGCTATTGGGAGGATCCCTTAATTATTTACAATACAATATCTTGTACCATAGTATTTTTTTTTTTAGCAAAAACTAAGTCAAAGATTGTAATGATAGATTGGGTTTTTGGTTCATGGATTGTTTACAACTATGTATGTGACTACTGAAATTTAATTATGAGCCATATATTGTTTTTTATGGGTAAAGTATGCACCCGGTAGTACTGTAGTATAGTGGTTTTTGTATTTATTTTTTAGTGTGAGATTCTCATTGTTATAGATTCAGTTATTGCTTTCCAATTTTACACGTGACTATGGAATTTAATTCACGTGTTCCATAGTGTTATTAGAGGAAACATAATAGTGGTTTTATTGCTATTTTTTCATTCTCAGGTTTATGAAGTTTTGAAGTTGCTTGATGAGCTCTACCTACTACAGCTAGAGATCAAGATGCTCAACAACTGTTGGATAAGGAATCCTTTTTAGTTAATTCCCCCAGTCTTCTGCAAAAATTCGGATTGGATATACTTCCTTTGTTGATGCAGGTTGGTTTTGTGGTATATAGCAGCAAATTGATTTTTTTTTTTTTATTCTTATATGGCTTTGTAATGTTGCCTTCACCCCTTGCACAGGTAGTTAATTTTGGTGCAAATTTATATGTTTGCTATGGCTGCCTTTCTATTATCAACAAGTTAGTTTATTTCAACAAATCTGACATGCTTCTTGAATTGCTTAAGAATACCAACATTTCAAGGTGAACCAAACTACCTTGTGTTTACAGTATTAATCATGATAATATTTCTCTTAAACTGAATTTTTTTTTTTTCTAATTAGCAGTTTTTTGGCCGGAATGTTCACTCAAAAGGATCAGCATGTCACTACAAGAAAAACAGGCTTTTATGGCCATTTAATTACGGTGAAAAAACTATTTGTGACCAAAATAGACTCATTTTAACTGTAAATAGTCATTTCGCTAGAATTAACTGGCCACAAATAAGCAGTTTTCTTGTAGTGTGTGCTCTTCGTAGCTCTACATATTGCTGAGATGATCCTACAAAAGCTTTCTGATATTTTCCTGAATTCATTTATCAAGGAAGGAGTCCTTTTTGCTATTGATGAATTGTCATTTAATTAACTATTACATTTCCTTCTTAATTCCTTTTATTTGTCTAATTTTTAATTACAACTTGTATCAAAGATTGTTTGCCTCGATGGTGTTGGGTTGATCCAGTGTTGGTAAAAGCACAAAACCCCAAGGATAAAGCAAAGCGAATTTACAAATATTTGCTTAAAACGCAGAAAAGCATAATTTTGTAAATTTTTAATGAAGAAAATAGAAACTATCTATTCAAGACCTAGAAAATAAATATTCTAGAGTGTTGTATTGAAAATCATTTGTCGTATGGTGCCACATGTTTTCATGTGTTATGCTTTGATCCTACTTCAACACAAAAATATGTGTTATGCTTTGAACTCGATATAATAGTCTAAAATGGCTATTTAGATGGATTGATATTTTTCTTGCTTATGTTGGATGGATTGCTTTTGTAAAAAATCAAATTTTTTTTATTAAAAACCTTATCTCATCTAATTAGGTAAACTTGCACGTTGCTCTGACCTAATATATATATATATATATATATATATATATATATTTGAGCAGTTAATATCCACATATTCTTTGAATCCAATTTGCACTCCATGCATTCATTCATCTGCCAAGAGAGGCCAGAGACATTAAAATTCCATATTTACTACCGACTGTCGACTGTCCTGGCTAGTTTCTGAACCTGGAAAAACTAGGACCAAAGTAGTTCGAAGAACTAACTAGGATTTCAAAACAAATCAAATTTTTTTTTTTAAATCTGCACTCACATTTTCCAAATCTATATATATATATTATATTGTTAAAAAATGAGATGCATTAATATCAATGATAGATTCTTCACCTCTCTAATCTGGAGTAGTTTCGACTAAGGAGTCGGGTTATTTTGTCGCTCAGAGTAGTCTGCTCACTTTGACCGTTAGTTACATTTGTAACTTCTTATTTTTCTTTTTTTATTTATATTTTTTTAATATATTTAACTATTTTTAAAAAAATACATTAATACACTTAAAATCACTTTCTTAATCATTAAATAAAAAAAAAAACATTCCGAAACTATAAGTAGAGCTGTAAGAATTGATGGGCAAAGTAGTTTTTTCCGTCGACTAAGTTAGCATTTGCAATGAATGTGAGTCAGCTTATAAGTCATTGGTGGGACATTTTCATTACAGCCATTTCCTGTCTGGCATCATGTGCAGTACTGGTTGGTTGGTTGGTTATTCATTCTTCAATTTAATGTTTTTCTGCATGCAGTAGTACTACTGGTGTAATGATTTACGACCTTCTTGCTCATCATGCATGCGATTTCTCCTTCTATTTTAATGGTAAAATCAGAGGCTAGGTGGAGTACTGGTCGATGATATAATTGCATGCTCTCAAGAACTTTAGGAGTACTTAAATATATATATATATATATATATATATATGATTATTAGATACTACTGGCCGTCATGTACGTAGCTAGAGAAAACAACAGCAAAATGAAAAAGAAATAAAACCACACGTGATTGATCTCTTGACACCAACAAGCTAGCGAGACTTGGAATTACTTTATTCATCACAAGGGAGAAATTACAGGCTAATTATAATTATAATATGCTTGCAACAGGATCGAAGCTAGCTGCAACTGTAAATGCTGATACATGAGAGATATATCTTTGATATATATTATATATATATAAGCTGCATCGCGCGCTTTACCTTCGAAAGTTTCGATCAACATTAATATTGCTCAAAGTTAAATTTTCTCTCGACTAAAATAGAAGAAAGTATGACCAACACAACATCATCCCTTTATGAATGAACACATTATATATCACTTCTACCACGTAAACAAGTCAAGAACATGAACTGCTGTGCATGGTTGCTAGCTGCAGATCAGCGTTCTTCCAAACAACTAGTACGTACTCGATCTAGTGTCCACCTCCAAACCCAGCACCACCCCCACTACCAAAACCACCACCAGCCCCCAAGCCACCACCTCCACCAAATCCACCACCTCCACCGCCACCAAGTCCACCACCAACACCTCCACCTTTGCCAAACCCTCCACCTTTGCCAAACCCTCCACCGGCGCCAAACCCTCCCCCAGAACCTGCACCACCACCAAGGCCTCCACCACCCCCTGCACCACCACCAAGACCTCCACCACCACCTGCACCACCACCAAATCCCCCACCTGCACCACCACCAGCACCTCCACCTAAGCCTCCACCTCCCCCTCCACCAAGCCCACCACCTCCACCAAGCCCGCCACCCCCACCAGCTCCACCACCAGCCCCGAACCCGCCACCAGCTCCAGCTCCCCCACCACCTCCAAGTCCACCTCCACCACCTAGACCCCCACCACCACCAGCTCCTCCACCAAGGCCTCCACCAGAACCACCACCAAAGCCACCACCAGCACCACCGCCACCACCTAAACCACCCCCAGCTCCTCCACCTAGACCACCACCCCCACCAAGCCCACCTCCACCACCTAGACCCCCTCCACCACCAGCTCCTCCACCAATGCCCCCACCAAAGCCACCACCCGCGCCTCCACCTAGACCACCACCACCACCAAGCCCACCTCCACCACCTAGGCCGCCACCGCCACCAAGGCCACCGCCACCACCTAGACCACCTCTTCCAAACCTTCCATGTCTAAACCCTTTCCGAAAAATCCCACGACCTAGACCTGTCGTCTTGTACAAATGCGGACGGTGAATCAAGTGCTTGTCATCCTCAACCCCTCCAACATGATCAGCCAACACCAAACCACTCGCAAGTAAAGTGCACAAGAAAAAAACCACAAGACAGCCCGAGAGAGCCATCACTGTTAGCTCAAACAAAGAAGACAAAGCAACAACGAAGGCCACAGAAGAAAAAGATCGAAGAAGAAGAAAATTAGCAAGCTGCAGAGCTCACTGTGAAGCGGTGCTACGAACGAGTATATTATATATAGCGAAATGAGAGTTTAAAACGCTAACAACAGAGGCCCACCATTACCCAACTGTCACGCCCGGATGAGTAAATGAGGCTCATCTGTAATTGGACAGGTTATTTATTTGTCCAACTGTCCTCTTCCCCAACACGCTAGCTCGGAAATGAAGGCACTGTTTTGCATTATATTTGGCTTTTGACTTGTAGACTTCCATCGATGAAAAGCTCGTATATATTTTGGTTTCACTAGTTTTTCATTTTCGAAAGAAAAAAAGAGTCAAACCCGGCCGCTGTGGATTATTGTCCAATATTGGAGATCAACTTGAAAGCTCTGAACACAGATCAGTTTCAACCTTCAACCCTAAGTTGCTCTTTTTTAGATGGCTTTACTGATATCATCATTAATGCAGCGAATAAACCATGTGCCTCCAGCAATACTTTCTTAATAATTCATGTCTCTCAAGTCTCTCATGACCCTACACTTTTCTTTTCTTTTTTGGATAAACAGTGCGTACCCTTACATTTTTTTTTTTTTTAAATAAATATGTGGCTATAGATCATGAACAAGCAGATGGCGGAAACGCAGTCTGGGATATATAAGGGAGCGAATTATGTGAAATCCTTTTTAGTTATTTATTTTTAGCGGCTACGCTGCACAGAAATGACATGGATCGATCATCACCTATTCAGATAAGCTGGCCGGAAGTTATCGATCGAATCTTCACAAGATAATTAGGGTCTTAAGTAGCATGAATCCATGCATATATATATATATATATATATATATATAGATGGGATAGTCAGCCTTCACAACTACTAATTGCCATTATACCAAATTTTTACAAAGATGTTATCCCTGATCTGTAGATCTATATATATGGTACTGTATATAGAATCAATGGTTTGAATAAGTACTTACAAACTTTTATTTGACTAAAATTAATTAATTATGTATGATCCTTCAACGCTTCATAGAAATTGATAAAGATGGGAAAAACTATATAATTAAGATTAATTGTTAGAGTCAAAATTATCATACATAAATCTATTTAAAATGGTTGAAAGATAAAAATGGATCTGGCCATGATATTTATTGGTCAGTACCCTGTAAATCTATATTAAATGCTTAAGAAATGTTGTAGGACTGACTTATATTTTTCTCTCACACTCTAAAGTTTAAAAAATTTGGACAAAATCTATAGGGGATCATCAATTAAACATGACGGCCATCTTAAAGAATAATTTGACGAAATAGATCGATCTCAAAAAAATAAATCATGATTATAATTAAAATTCACCACATGCAGCTTGATGGATGCCCTCAAAGTATTAATTATGGTTAGATTGTTAAATATTTTGACATGAAATATTAAATGTAAGGATCTTCGATTTTCTATGATCTACGATAATAAATAATAATAGTTAGAAAGCATACCTACATCCATTTTAATTTGATAAAAAATTTGACCTGACTATGAGATAATGATCATCCTAACAACTTTACCTTCAAGTGTCTCCCGATGGCTAGAGGCACAATTATGTTGTAGGTGAGAACCATTAACCCTCATGAGGGGTTATAGACTTCTGACTATCATGAAGTCTATAAACTTTTGGTCATCATAAAATCTAGAGGTATTTGTGTCCCACTAGAACTCATTAATTAAGAGGTATTTGAACTAGTTTAAACCCATTAGCTAGGATATGGGTGTGTAGTTTTAATAAAACTCTTACATATATAGATATATCATGATTTCCAAAGATGCTAATTTCATAACAAAAAAAATATGTATTTTCCTTTAGAAGATCTGTTATAATTATTATTATTATTATTATTATTATTATTATTATTATTATTATTATTATTATTATTATTATTATTATTATTATTATAAAGTTTGTCATACATATATTAATAATATGTATAATAAATAAGAAGATTTCAAGAAGATTATTCGAATCAGCAATATTATTAATTCAGATTTAGAAGATTGAGATTAACTCAATTTTTTGGATATGCTAACATGCATGGAGTTAAAGATGATTGTTCTATGCTTGCCGTGATATTGCTTTTGAGAAAAGTCCCAAACAACTTTCAAGTGCAATACTATCGTTTATAGCTTTTTTATATTAACATATTAATAAAGCAACAATTTATTTCTTGACTTTTGAAAGGTTATAAATAAAAAATGGGTGAAAGTTATTTTTTTCGTTTCTATAAATAATCATGAAAAATCGAAACAAAATATAGACTAGGATCCCGCACTATTTATGGAATCGGTCATATGGATTTCTCAAGAGCAATGAATACGGTGTGTTTAGTTAGTGAGGTGATTTAATTTTGGGATCACCTCAAACTACCTCACTACTATTCATAAATACAGTCGTGGAATGCGCAAACGCCGTACAGTCGCTTTGAAAAAGAGTGGGATCCACTATTAAAAAATTAATTTCTTTTCATGTGGGTCCCATATTTATTCACTTTTTTTAAAGCGACTGCACGCTCACGACTGCAAATATCATTTCTCTTCATAAATTATTCACTATTTTTTTACTATTAGTCTATTATTCATTATTTTTTTACTATTATGTACAAATCACCTCAATATCCAAACGTAGAATAAACTAGTCGTAAACTTGTGTGATATGCAAATCGGAATAACTAAATTACTAGTACTATTTAGTCAAGCACTTGTGGTGAAAACTATTTTTTTCAATTATCTAAAAATGAGATGAAAGGTTCTTTCAAATAAGTGTAGGGGAAATGTTGAGAAATGTACTGAAATAAAGTAATTTATATCATTTCTCTAGCAAGCTGAGGCGGGAGAAGTTGGGAAAATAAAATGTTTCTAAGACAAATGAATAAGTGAATAATATATATATATATATATATATACAAAAACACTTCTAACAGGTGTTTCCTACAAAGCCCAATTATCAGAGACCAACGGGGACTTACCACGTAAGGGGTACATGTAAAAACAACGTGAGGCGCGCAGTAAGGGATCCTGAATCGAGATCCCCCCGACACCCCCTCTCTGCTCTCACTCTCTCTCGAGAAACCAAAATCCCTAACCCCTCTCTCTCTCCTTCCATCTCGTGGCCTGAAGACCTGCAACACTCTTCCTTGCCATTTCAGAGTAGCTCCGAAGCTGAAGAAAGTGAGGATTGTGAGGGATGCCGTTTAGAATTCGCAAAACGGGTATCAGTGGTAAATGTGGAGACGAAACAAATTCACAAGTTTCTTCCATTTCGAAACCGTCTCGATCTCTTTCTGAATTGCTTGATGATTGGGTTGAGCGTCTTTCCGTGAATTCTCTACGTTATCTGAGCTTAATGGCATGACCTTTTTATCTCAAGACCTGTAACTTTATCCTCACAGCAGTACTTTCTACTCACAGATTCATCTCTTCCCCTTTACATAAACCAAGCCACACGATTTGCACAAAAGCAAAGATTTTAATCAACCACACAATCTTATATAAATTTGAAGCATTGTCACATGATTGTTTTCATTTTTTTCATCGGTGCAGATGGAAGTTAATGATACAGGTATCACTTTATGGGAATTTTTCGGTGGGAAGGAGAGAGAGAGAGAGATAGAGAAAAAAAAATTATGGGCTTCTACAAAATCGAATTAAAGAGACAGAGAAAGCAATGGACTTCGACAAAATGTGGGATCGAGCATTTGAAGAAACAGTCGAAGAAAACCATACTCTGACAGCAAATGATTTCTGGGTTAGGTGCAGCGAGCTATGGAAGACTATGGAAGAGCTTCAGAGTTTGGGGTACAATGTGTTTCAGCCGAGGAAAAGATTAGTGGAATTAACCAAGGTGATAGAGGAACTCCAGTTGTACAAAATGTGGATTCGGCGATTGAAGAGCAAGGCCGAGTCTCGTAGAATGGAAAAGTGCAGGCTGGAGAGTGTGATTTTGAGTCAATCATGGATGAAAACGTGATGTCAGGCTAAGGATTTCAATTTTGATCTTGTACAGTGAGAGTAGACCGACAGAATCGAGAGAGAGAGAGAGAGGATGGAGAAGGAGCGAGGTAGGTTTCGACAGAGCAGTGACCCATTTCTTTTTCCTCTGCAGTGCATCTTACTAATGAGAAGATGTGTATCCCACGTGGCCCACTATGATTGGTTTTCGTTATTTGAAGAACAACAGAGACACTTATTAGAACTATTAATTAAGGAATTAAACTACTTGCCTAAGGCCCTCCAAAGATCGAGCAAGCTGCATGCAATCCATCTTTAGAATAAATTTGTGAGCTTGTTTTACAATATGAAATTTGAAAGAATGCAAAAAATAAATTAAGGATAAATTTCTCAAAACAATAGGTGCTAGCGCTAGAATTAAGCTCATCATGATGCAGTACTAATTAAGTATATATATATATAAAAAAAGTATACGTTAATTCTTTCAAATTAAAACTAAAAGAACCTGCACGAATAATGTGTTTTTACGTTGAACAAATGCATACTTTCCTACTTTATTTTTCTACTTCAACTAGAATATGCATGATAGGAATTTGGCTGAAAATATAGAAAATAAAATATTCGCATAGTAATTATTAGCTGCATGCATGTCATGAGTTCTTAAAAAAATAAGGTGATGGCCAAGAGTACTACTGCCGCTATTGGTTGATGTAGACAGAATTTAGATTAATTTTGAAAGCTAGTTTCAATAGATAATTAAAATAGAGATGATAAGAGATTGGCCCAAACACAGAGAAAAAAACTCTGAAAACTATTGATTAATAGTAAAATTTGCAATTATGAAGGTTTTTTCAAAAAAGTAAAAATCTAAATCATTGTATGAGAAATAAATATATAAATAAATAAGAATCCTATAAAATATTTGGTCAAAATTGAAATCAGAATCTCGTCCAAAACTTGAAACCAAATATTTACTAACAATGCACAAATGATCATAAATATATGATTTGATGGAAAATAACTAATATTGCCCTAATCCAAGGAAGATATTAAGTTTTTTCTTCCATTTTTGTACATATTTATCTTCTTAAGTTAGTAGTACTTCAATGCAATCAACCTAGAATCTAGACCTAATACCCTATATCAATTTGGGTTTGCACCAAAAATCTGGACCTATATACCCCATTGGTACAAACCCAAATTGATATGGGGTATCTGTTATTTTTCTCCAAATCAGTTCAGAATAATATCAGTTATTTTATTCCAAGTCCTATATATTTACGATATCAGTTATTTTCTTCCAAATCATATATTTATGTTCATTCTTGCCTTGTAAATAAATATCTAGTTTTAAGTTTGGAAGTGATTCTGATTTCGATTTTGATTAAATTTTTGGTATGATTCTTATTTATTTATGTATTTATTTCTATACAATAATTTAAATTTTTTCATTTTTGAAAAAATCTTCATAATTTCAAATTTTACTATTAATCAATAATTTTTAGAGTTGTTTTCTCTGTGTTTTAGGTAAATCTCTTGTCTTCTCTGTGTTGATCATCTGTTGGAACTAGCTGCCAGATTTATCTCAATTCTGTCTGGTGTCACATTTTGAACAATCTTCCAATCTCCTTCAATAGATATTGATTTGATGATATATGCTGAGTCGATGGACTTCCATGACAACCAAGAATATTGTTGCTATTACTTCGCTAGTGGTGGGCCGGTGGCCGTGTTGCACACGTTTGTTCCATGACGACCAACATACTAACATGCAATATCATTTGTTCCATGCGCACAAAGTATCACCTAATTAATTGGTA
Organism: Juglans mandshurica; assembly: GCA_022457165.1. Taxonomy (NCBI): domain Eukaryota; kingdom Viridiplantae; phylum Streptophyta; class Magnoliopsida; order Fagales; family Juglandaceae; genus Juglans; species Juglans mandshurica. The sequence continues at coordinate 30,578,722 of CM039619.1, read as the reverse complement.
ATTGCAGTAGACTGCAGCAATTAGGAGAAGTTATCCTTGATTGCAACATCATAGTTGATTTTGTAGCCTCCATGATTTGGTCGTTCCCAGTGATCTTTTTGTCTCAATGTTATTAATGGAAATTACCAGGCTTTTATATGCTCCTGCATACGAGGTTTTTCGTGTCATTTTTGCTAGATATATGCATGATAGGGTTGGGGTTTATTCCATCACGAAGGATTCTGTTCCTTGTTAACGATGACAAGAACATTTATGAAGAAGGCATGGGAGTGCTCTTTCATGTCAAGCAACACTACAACAAAACTGGTGAGATAAAACCCTCACTTCCATGAAAAAATCTCTTTTCCCACAAATTTTGATCATGAGGAGCTAGTGGAATAAAATTGGTGAGATAAAGATCAAGCTTTTCTCCCAAAAGGCCCAACTCGTGGAAAATACATACATTTTCCCACAAAATTAGTTACGAGAAAAAAATTATTTCACCGTAGAAAACACGATGACCTTTGATAATAAATTGTGGGAAAAAATGTATTTCCGACAAAATAAATTTGTGGCAAAGGCTATTTTTGGCAGACTAATTTGTCAGAAATTTCTATTTATGAATAACTCTTATTGCACGAAATAATCACTTTCGGCAAAAAAAAAAAAAAAGTATTTGCCGCGAGTTGAGTTATATTCATGGCAAATGCTAAGAAATTTCAAAAAAAAAAGTTGTAAAATCAAAAAAATGAGACTGAGCCAAAAATAATCATAAGAAATGGTCTAATATAGGCTAAAATAAATATATCCAAGGACCAAACCTTAGAGATTCAAATTCACACTTTTAATAATTTAAAAAAAAACATGTAAAATTGTGCTAACATGTTCACAAGAAAAACTCCTAATTAGAACCCAAGAGCCACAAGAAAAATAATCTTGGCTTTATCTAATGCCTGATAATCCTCTGCATGGTGTTTTTTCAACTCAAAAGTGCTGGGTGGGTAGGCAAAACTTGGCACTTGATATTCAACCTTTTTGATGGATCGTACATCTCCAAAGGCATCCACAAACTGAAAAATCCATATAAGCACACTAGACTTTGAAGGAACATTTTTCCAAAAAAAGAATATCATGATAAGGAATTGGGTGTTTGCAATACTAGAAGATATTAACTTTGATGCAAACTAATTTCTACAAGCACTTCCAATACATGAAATCTGCTAATACAATTTATACACATACACCACACATTCACAAAGTTTTATAAGTTACAATTCATGGCTCCACAAAACCACAACCATATACCACTTCACTAATTTTGTACTAACTCACATCATCTCACTCCAATCTTTCACATACACGACTTAAATTCATAAAACATACTTACACACTTACTACCCATGTTCATGAATCTAACACGAACATGCATATTCTATCCATTTAACACTTGGGCTCAACATAAATCCATCACACAACCTAATAGTCATATAAATTTCATATTACAATCAATATGCATAAAAATCAATCCACCCAATCTTCACAAACACTTTACTCAATTTACAAGCCTCTTAGTAATACGTATATATATTCTCAAGTTACCATCCAATACACAACCATACTCCATAACAAGTTTCCAATCTCCAGAGCAATTCTTCATAGTTGATTGAAACCTACACATTCCATACGTAAAATTTGCTCATATCATTCGTACATCTACACAACACAATTACAAAGGTTTATAAGTTACAAATCATGACTCCACAAAACCACAACCATATATCACTTCAATAATTAGTACTAATTCACCTCATCCCACTCCAATCTCCCATACACACAACTTAGTTTATAAAACATACTCGTTGCCCATGTTCATCAATCCAACGTAATTACAATTCACGAAGGTTAATAAACTTCATTCATGGCTCCACACAACCCAACTTTAACACTTACTATATTTAATCAATAAGCTTCATCCACACAAATATACATACTCCATGAAAAATTTTCAATCCATACAACACTTTCAAAAAATTTATCGTAACCAACATATTGATATACAAAATCTGTCCAATCCTTCAAGAGCATCCTTATACAACTTTTAATCTATGCAATTGCATTCATATATCTCCAAAATGTTGCCATCTTACAACCATACATCATATCTACTTCACACAAGCATAAAATGCAAGAAAGATCGCTTTAAATACAAATATGAAAACTCTATTAAAATACATATACCTACTCATACTCAATCCATATATCACTATCACTTAGCTCAACATACAACAAACTAACACAACCATATCACAAACTGTCCATTAACCTCCATCACTTCACAAATACTATTCTCAATCAAGCCTATCAACAAATGAATAGAACACACATTCAATTCATCATCCAATTAAACTCAATATGCAACACCCAACACAAAACACACATACTAAATCCATAGTCCATTTAAACTCCATATAAAATAAACCAACACAAACCCATACTTCACAATCTCCATGCTTCATTTACAACTCAATTTCAATCCCAGCAATTCACAATCTCCATGCTTCGCTAATCAATTCAATACATGACACACTTCAACACTTAGTACACATTCACAACACTCCACTTCACACTCCGTTTTACCTAAATTATAAAACCTACTAATCATGTATATTGCCCATGTACATCACTCCTACACCAAATAAATCTAATAGTCCATAAAAGGGAGAGAAAGAAAGAGAGCTATACCGAGAGATAAAAGAGAGCTTGACGATGTAGCTCACAGCTAGGCCATGGCTTTGTGGCTAGGTATGGTTGAGGCACACTAGGCGGTCTTTGGTGGAGCTACAGTGAACTACATGGGCTATGGACAGTGGCGTGCGATAGGGGTTCGATAGGGGAGGCTTGTTTCTCAGTAGCTAGCAGCGGCTCAAAGCAGTGGTGCAAGGGTTAAACAGTGCAATGCTTGTGGTGTTTTGGCAGCTTGCAGTGGCTGGAGGCAGTGCACAGCGTCACTACAGCTATCGAGTGAGAGAATGAGAGAAATAGAGTGAGATACCGTGAGGGCTCGGGGAAGGGAGGGAGGTCTTTCGAGAGAGAGATATAGAGAGAGACTTACCAGCGTGAGTTGGTGGAACACCGTAGGTGGCGACCGAGAAATGAGAAAATAGAGAGGAAGAGAGAAAGGCATTGGGTGATGTTCGACGGTGACTACATGGAGGGTGGTTGGCCGTGCGTGAGCCTTATGGTGGTGCTGTTCACGGTGGCTCTGTGGCTGCTGCTGGTGGTCAGCGTGAGAGGAGGGAGGGAGATGGTGCAGGCAGGGTGACGGGCTAGGGAATGGCATAGAGGGGAAGAAAGAAAGAGAAGAGAGGAAAGAGGAAGAATTAGGGTTTTGGGCACTAATCTAAGCTCTACATCTTAGGGTTTCTAACTTAAATCTAATGGTGGAAATCAACTCAAGGAAAATAAAGAGGATTAATAGAAAATAAAGAGTAGAAAGTAAATGGAAGGGAAATGAAATAAACTAAGCTTTAAAACCAAACGTTTTATTCTCAATCTCAAAACAATATTTTCCATCATAAAATAAAATAATTAGTCTTAATAAATACTTTTAAGAGAAATAAATCAATCTAAATAAATAGAGTTTTTAACATAAAATAAAATATTAAATATTAAATAATACTCTTAAAGAAATAAAATTATTTAAATAAAATGATTTTCTAAAACTATATTATTTTTTGGACTTCACAATTAAAGAGGTTGACTTAAAAATCAGGTTTGGTCCAATAATACTAAAAATACTCCATTTAAAATAATATGGACTTTTAAAATACTTGGAAGATTTTAAAACACTTAGCTCAATTTAATAGTTTATCTTCAAACACGTAGGGGGCTGGGGAAGAGAGAAAATAGTTTATCTTCAAACTATTTGCTGCAATTCATTACACCGCATCATCTAATAAAGTTGGGAGTTTTGTTCTTTCCTGGAGGACTTATTTGCGGCGACAACCATTTTTACCAGTGAATTTTTTATGGTCGGACGTGATTTCGCTACAACAACCTAATTCATTTTCCACGGACATCCTTTGTGTGATCAACCTTATATTTTCCACTATGGTGTGCCTTGGGAAAAAAGTTATTGGGAAAAAGGCCAAATTTGTTGTAGTGCAAGTGGAATCACGATCAATCAAGTGGTCAAAAGCCTTCTCTCAAGTCGGTATATCAAATATATATTATATATGTTTACATAACATAATTTAATTTAAAAGATAAATTTTAAATTTGAATTTTACAAATCAAATATTTACCATTTAAGTTGTGTGGATGTTGTGTTTTACATACCAACTTGAGAATAGAATAACTATTCTGACAAAGGTGCATGCAAAGATCACAATGGTCAGTTTTTCATCCACATTATTTTTTAATTTTTGAGATAATTAATAGAAAACTTTGTCAATAACCCTTTATGTTTTGTTTTAAATGAGATTCGCTCCTCATACTTTTTTTAAGAATAGCAACTCGTGATATTATGGGTGACAATATATAAAATGACCTATAAACCCAACACGAATACGATATAAAATTAGCTAGTTTGAATTTAATGTTAATGGATTCAGGTCAAAACGAGTTGACCCATTAAGACATGATTTATAAATGGGTCAACCCGCTTAACCCAAAATCAACCATTTTGATCCGTGTAGCTTTTATTTCAAAACCACAAGTTTATTACTGTTGAGTTATAATATAGTTATTTCTTAGTACCATTTTATTTCAAAACCAATTCTAGACCGATGCTTATATTTGTTATTGTAGAATTTGTAATATTAGTTTTATTATATGTTAAAATTTGAAAAATATTAATATTTTTTTGTTAGTAGGTTGTTTATTTTTTTAAAGATATTATGGTTACTAATAAATATAGATTTTAACTTTTATTGAAATTATATTAATAAAGTCAAATAATGGTTTATACGTTTTAATTCAACCTATTTACATGAAATGAATTTAAATGAATCGTGTTGTATTAGCCTATTTTTAATTAATTATTAAAAAAAATCAGATTTAATCTAACACAAATGGCCAGATATTTCAAATTTCAAATCAAATTCTCCCATCAATACAAAAATTTAAAATAGCCTGGCCATATCTGATGTGGCAACCCCGGACTAGTTCTACCGACGTTAGGACTCCTTTCTCTGCCGTCCATTTTACCATTTCGAGGCCTATAAAGTCTCAGAGTAATCCTATAAATATAAGTTTCGTATAAATTTTTTATTAAAGTAATGAGTCTTATTAATTAATAATAATTTTTTTTATTTTTTTAATATGAGTTTAATTTTTTATAAAAATTTGTACGAGATTTTTAAAATTTGTTTATTTTTAAAGATGAAATGAGATTAAAATTAAAAAGTTGAATAAAATATTATTATAATATAATTTTTAATATTAATTTTATTTTAAAATTTAAAAAAGTTAAATTATCTATTTTATTTTATATTAAAAATTATGAAAATTATAATAATTAAATAAGATAATATGTTTTGCAACGGAGCCTCGAAGTAAAGTCCAAACTCCACGAGCCGACGTTTGGACTCCTTTCTCTGCCGTCCATTTCACCATTTCGAGGCCCGACGTTGGGGAGATCACACTCTCGTCCTTGTTAAACTTTGAACCATTTTACTCCCCCTTGCAAACTTCGTAGCCTTCTGATCCCGAACCCTCGATACTTTCTCAGGTTTGAGATTCGATTGTTACAGTTGTTTTAATTGTCGAATCTTACTCATGAATTTTAAATATTTCGTTGATTTTTGTTTAAATTCAGATATGAATGATTGGTCAATGGTGATCGTCCTGCACCATGTCCAAGACCGGTAATATAGGCTCTGATCCATTTCTGTGTTGACTTTGAGGTTGGTTCCCAACAATGCACTTTTAATCCAATTACCTTTTTCTCTCTCAAAATTCATATTTTATGTGATTATATTTTTGGTTCTGGGATAACGAGAGGTAGTAATTGAGGAGCATTTGGATCTCTTTGGTTTTGTGCAGTTTAGGTTTGGTTCGGACCGGAAACAATGGCGCAGAGTAATTGGGAAGCGGATAAAATGTACATTTTAGATTGCTAACTATCCTTTCAGTTGTTTCGTATGCTGCTGGTGTCACGTTTCTGATGATGGGTCCTTAATCCTTATAATTTTTGTCAAAAAAAATAATTTTTGTTAAATATTGCTAGGCTTGACGTTTATATATATGATTACCTGACGAAGAAAAAATTGCATGCCACCGCAAAATCCTTCATGACCGAAGGGAAGGTTGCCCCGGATCCCGTAGGTAATGTATAGCTTACTAAATACTGGAATTTGCTTTAGCTTTATATTTTGTAAAATATAATTAGAAGTACAAAATTGAACTTTCTTAAGATAGACCTTTACCTGAGTGAATTTGAACAAGATTCAATCTCATTATTGTCAATTGGGTTGAATTTAAGGTTTGGATAATTTGCACTAGTGGGATTTGCAAATATATAACTATTCTCTTGTATATGCAGCAATTGATGCTCCTGGCGGGTTTCTTTTTGAATGGTGGTCTGTTTTCTGGGACATTTTCATTGCTAGGACGAATGAAAAACATTCGGAGCCTGCTGCAGCTTACATTGAGGTCTCTTTAAATTTTATGTCTATGTGTTACTGCTAGCTTGCTTCTGCATCTGATGCCGTTCTCCTTATTGATTTTTCCACTCTGTATGGTCATACCCAAGTCTCAACAAATTAAAGCAAAAGAACAGCAGCAACTGCAAATGCAACAGTTGCAAATAATGCGTCAAGCTCAGTTGCAACGAAGGGATGCTAATCATCCTCCCCTTGGTGGTGCGGTAAATGCTGTAAATTCCGAAGGAATACTTGGCCAGTCTACTGCTAGTGCATTGGCAGCCAAAATGTATGAAGAGCGCATGAAGCATAGTCATCCAATGGATTCAGAGACATCCCAACCACTTCTTGATGCTAGGATGGCCCTTCTTAAGACAACTACTAATCATCCTGGGTGGGTTACCAGTATATTTTTTTGAACTAGATTCATGTGATATACTTTTTGTGTGTAGTTTAATATCTATTGGCTTATCTTTCTGAGGCAGTCAGCTGGTCCAAGGAAACTCTGGAAGTGTGACTGCTGCATTACAGCAAATTCAGGCACGAAGTCAACAGAACACTGTAATTACTTGGACAACATGATGCTACCGTCCTGTATTATTCCTTTCTTTTTCTTTTGTAAATGTCTGAAATATTGGTTTTTTTTTTTTTTTTTTTTTTCGCCTCTTAGGACATCAAAGGTGAAGTTAACATGTCTGCTGGTCAGAGATCCTTGCCTATGGATCCTTCTCCAATTTATGCTCAGGGAATCATGCAGTCAAAACCAGGAATAGGAAATACAGGTACTATTACTTGTTATGAGGGAATAAGCATTCATGATGATACTATTTTCTTGTTCACACCTGATTTTATAGCATAAATATGTGACTGAGGTATCATTCCATTATTAGAAGCTTCTTTTCATCGCATATTCATATATTTTAACCAAGCGAAGTTGGGAAACATGTGATTGATCCAATAATTGGTGTTGAATCCAGAAAACAAGCATAATAAGCCATGCATGGCTTACATGATATCTAGGGCAATGGTGGGCAATGTTTGTACTATGTTTCTGAAACAAGGGTATAAAATTGCATTTTTATTATAGAAAGTATCTAGTGCCAAATCCCTCTAAAAATGAAGAATGAGATATAAGATACACTTTTAACTGCTGATTAGGAGTGCACTTCCTAGTCTTCCTGGTCATTTTATTTCACATTTTACTATTCCTCTTTCCCATGGAGTTAAGTGCCTCAAGAAGCTTCGCTAGGTGTTTTCTCAGAGGGCTTTTTTTTGTCACCATATAGCTTCATAATTAGTGGAAAAGTTATATGATTGTGTATAGGAAGGGGGTGAATGGGATCTTACATTAATTGGGTGTGAGAAATTTAAGTCCTTTATAATGATTCCAATGGGCTCCAATTGTAACATTGAGCAATCCTTTTGGAGTATGGGCCCAAACGTGGCTTGGGCTTTTATTGAGTCATTACAAACTGTATTAGAGCCAATCTCAACCAGAAGTGTGAGACTTTAACCATGCCACCTATGATGAGCTTAGCATGACAAGGACGTAGGGGATTTAAGGAGGAATATTTGTAATACCCTGGATGGTATAACTGTGTATAGAGGTGGTGAATGGATCCAACATTGCTTGAGAGGGAGAAGTATAACCCTTTATAATGATTCCTAGGGACTCCAATTGTAACATTGGCTAATTCTTTTGGAGTGCAGTCCTAAATTTTGGCTTGGGCTTTCCTTGGATCATTATAAAAGTGCTTTTGAGGTATTTTTTTGGGGGAAGGAATGGGGGATAAATCCATGCATTGCTAAGTCAATTAATGGGCAGTATGTTCTCTACTTGAATCTTGAGGTGAGGCACCTCATAGCGTTTTAACAAGGCTTGTTGAGTGAATTTGGAGAATTGCTAGGGAATGGGATCATCTGTAGGACAGTGTTGGCCGCAAAGTGTGGAGTTACGAGGGGTGGTTGGAGTACTAATGTGGTTAGTAGTATGTGTTTATAGGGGAGTTTTCCTTAAGAATCACGGCGTTTTGAAATACAGTAACCTGACATGTCTACTTTGCAGTACAAAATGGTAGTTAGGGTTCTTTTTTAACCAAAATCTCGTTAGAGTTTGGAAGTTTCTAATGGTTCAAGCAATGTGGGATCCCATTCGTTGCCATCTTATACACATTTTGGGGTATTACAATGATGATTTAAAGCGACCCCAAATATAATTGACTATTTCTTTTGGAGCATGGGCCTAAGTATGGCTTTAACTTCCTTGAGTTGTTAAAAATGGTATCAGAGCCAATCCCAACCTAAAGTGTTGAACTTAGAGCCGTGCCAACTATGATAAAATGGCACGACGAGGATGTTGGGGAATTTTTCTTCTGTTTTTTAGGGGGGGGGGGGGGTTGGAGATTGTAATACCACGGATTGTACGTAGTAAGGTAGTATATGGGATCCCACATTGCTTGGGGATAGAATATGGCTTGAGCTTTCCTTGGAGATAGAATCAATTATCTCCTTTTCTGAAATTGGGCATTTACACAGTGTGGACATGGGTTGTTCCACATCCAATGACACCTTCCCAGCAGAAAGCTCTTTAGACAAAGCTCTAGTAGAAGGTTCTTAAGGTCAATGGAGTTCATAGGCTCCTTGGGAGGAGGTATGACTTATCAAGTCCCACATGAATTGGCTATCTTTAATAGGAGACAATTGTGCTCATAAAACTTCCTCATCTATAGTAATTCAATAAAGAGGAGCTATCGGCCTTCGTACAGGTGGTGGGTGAGGGGTGATGTTGGATAGATCTAAGGTTGAATCTCACCCATAAATAGAATGGAAAATGACAGTTCAAGTAAATTTCAATTTGTAGTTTTCTGAGCAAGGAAGTTGAGGAAATGCTCCTTATTACATTACTCAGTAGCAAAGGAGACATATCCAATGGGTGGGTTGGCATGAAAACATTTTTTGGAATGGATCTATTGCTTGGGAGACAATGTTGTAATGTCTAGCTGGAGATAAAGGGTTAGCAAGAGAACATTGATTGGTAGGGGTCTGTGGCTTGGAAGTCAATGCTGTAATGTTTAGTGTGGAGCATTTTCTTGTAGTGAGATTTTTGTGTACTTGTACAATTACTACTAAATTAACCCTTCCTGTGGACTTTTACCATTTTAGATTCACCTTTCATTAACTTATTAAAGTTCTAATAAAGAAAAAATCCTAGGCCTGTCGAGGAAGTTTATTATGTGATCTACTTGCTCCTCAATGCCTTTAAATATTGTTCTCTCTGTTCTATGGACCCTTTTCAAGGCAAATTGAACCTTCCAATCTATGGCTTTTGTGCTCGACTCTATTCTTTAATTTCTTTTTTACTATGCTTGATATTTTTCTTCATCGTCTTTATCTTCTCCTATTGTGCGCCTCATCACTCCATAAAGCCTAGTTCTTATCCTAGCTCTCCCTTCACCTATTCTTGTGATTCCTTAGATGGTTTACTTTAAGCTTTTCAGATCCTGTAGAATATGTTCTATATATATATATATATATAAGCTTTTCAGATCCTATTCATTTTGTTTTTCGAGTCTTGTGTTTTGTTGGTTGTCATGTTGTTTTATATATTTGTTTGTTTCACTTTGACTCAAGACAAAACAGATAGAATAACTTGACTATTTCCAAGGAGCCCTATGCTTTGAGGTCAGCAAGGAGTACCATTCTAAAAAAGTTCCTCCCCACTTGCCAAGCCTGATATGCACATTTGATTGCTCTTACAAGGTGGATGACTTCTTATCCATTGTTATGCTAAAATAATAGATAGCTAAAGATTTTTAAGTTAAGTTGGTAGCATGAATAAGGTTGGCAAGGTCAAGCTAATCCGTGAGTTTTATCAAATGCCTTAATGGCAAGTAGGGGTGCTTCCCACCCTAAACGAGCGGGCAGCACCCTTCCCCACCCCTTGTGGCTGGGAGGGGTGGCTATTTTCCACCCCGCCTCTGCCCCCAGTAAACATATGGGTGGATTTTCAACCCCACCGTCCATTCTCTCCACCAATCGAAACTGTAGCTTCCAAACTCCACTGATTGAAACAGTCAAACACTTCCAAGTAGACCATTAACTCTGAAGCATAGTTGATTGGATCTTAGATCAAACTGTTCTACAATGCAGAGACAGTTTACAACATAGAGACCCTTTTACGGCGCAAAGCCCACCATCCCATCTACACGCCCCTTTGAAACAACATGACCCACAGCGATGCTGTGGGTCTGTCTTACCCACCGCAGTGCCGTATGTCTGTGAGGCCCATGGTACTACGTGGGTCTGGAAGGAGCAGAAAGAAAAGAAAGAAAGAGGAGGAGAAGAAGAAGAAGAAAGAAAGAAAGAGAGAAGAAAGAAGAGAAGGAAAGAATAAAGAAGAGAAAGAGGAGATATGAAGAAGAAAGAAGAGAAGGAAAAGAAGAAGAGTAAGAAGAAGGAAATGTTGATTCGGCTGAATGTGAAAATTAGGGTTTTTGAATATGTTTATATATAAGGGGAAGTGGTGGGAGAGTACCTTACCCGCGACCTGCCCACTTTGTAACCAATTACAACCCAAACTTGTAAGTTTATCTCCAATGAGTATAGTGTCTCGAATGATATGATAATCAGCCTCAATATAGTTGGCTCTTTTAATCAAATGTATACCTTCCTATTGCTAAGAATATAGTTGCTTCTTTCAGTCAAATGAAAGCCAACACTAGATTTGAAGACGGTAAGGATATGGTGGAGGCACAAGAGCTTACTGCTGAGGGTGACATTTATATGCCTTCCTATTGCCAAGGATATTTGGGATCGTCTAAGACATATGTACTCTGTTACTGGTAAAATAACTTGGAATTATGAGGTGTGCAAATAATGTTATTTGGTTTGAAGGATCATGAAGAAGAGGTTAAACCCTAATATGCTCTGATGTCATGCTGTGAGATTTGCATGGAAAGAAAGAGAAAGCTAAAACTTTATGTTGCCTCTCCCAAACCTTTTATCATTATATGTCTAGGTTACAATTATCGTAAAATGACCAAACTACTCCTCTAACAAATGCACCTACTAACATATTCTTTTAACCATAAAAAACCCCTAGGAGCTGGCTCAAGTGGTAAGGGCCTTGTTTTTGGGGGGCATGCTCCCTCCCGGTTAAGGTTCGAACCCTGGGTGCAAAACAATTCTAGGCGTGACATCCTATTAGTGAAAAACTTATAATTTACCTGATCCTCGTGACGTAGGAGCGTTACACGGGACAAGGTTTAACTTGGTAAAAGACATGTTGTGTTTGCATGGTCTTCAGGGTTCTTCATAAAATATATATCCTTTTTCATAGCCAAACGGCTTCTAGTCATCACCCTTTAATCACACCTTGCAGGATTCCCCTTCCTCGCGCCAATGATGGGGATGCCAATGCCTTTGTTTTCAACAACTGCTACATGGATGTTGTTTTCTTTCCTTTCTCTCTTTTTTTTGCCCTTTGCTGCTGTTGTCATGTTGTGGTGTTTTAATTGTTTTACATTTATTTCAGTTTTTTTTTTTTTTTTGTCAAATCTGAGTGGCAGTGGCGGCATTTGAGGTTGTTTGATGGTACCCAATCTTTGCAAAAACCCTCCATATTGCAGAACCAAGAATGGCGGTTTGGTGGTTTTGGGGGGTGAAGAGTGGTGATGGTGGGTAAATGAACTTCGTACCAACCAAACACCGCAATAATATTTTCCAAACTCTTTTTTCTGTTGGCACCAAATAATGGAAAACACAGTTTCTCGAAAAATATATGCAACTGAAAATCCTTTCTTATTCTCCCCATTTTACAGCAAAACAAAAGTGCTGCCTTATTTCAATTTCAATTCGATGTTATCTCCACCTACATCTTTGTGGGATCCAGGCAGAATTTTGGGCTGATGAGGGAAGGTGTTAGCGTTAGCGTGTATTCATTGCGTAATATAGAACTGATGGTTCTTTTATAGTAATATCTTACTGACCTGAGTTAAAGCAGATAGTAGTTATGCTCAGGTAGGTAAGTTTGCAAACGTACTGACCTGAACAGATAGACAAACTACTTCATAGACTATTTTTTTTCAATAAAATTATTTCTTTTTAAGAAATAATATCTGAGAAATTGTATGGCTCCATTGCAAGTTTTCATGCATATGACCTTGATCACTTATACTACCTAAACATCTGGCTGTGTTTTCCAACTGAAATGGAAGGTAACTTCCGAAGTTGCATTATAAATACAGAATAGCCCTAAAAAGACATGATCTCATCTAGATACTTGCCATCTCCCCCCTCTTGCAGGTCTATCACTAGGGAAACAAAAACCAAGATTTGCTTTATTCAGTATCAAATGCGAGCTACAAGCAAATAGATTTCCTTTCAGAACTATCAATAATGTCCCATGAATTGTGAATGCGTGAATGTGGTGTACTAAGGATCTGCATCTCCTAATGGATTTGACGACAAAGAAAATTTTCTGTCTCACTGCCGCTAAGTCAGCAGCCCCAAGTCATAGGTCATGCTTTGAGTAAATTTATATTTCTGTGTTGTCTTTGCTTTTGTCAGGATTGAACTCTGGAGTTGGCAGTCTGCCATTGAAGGGGTGGCCTTTAACTGTGAGTTCTATACTGGACTACACGTGCAAGATATTCACGTAAAAGTGTCTCATTGGTTCCAAGTTCTTAACTGAGGCTTTTGCCAAAATATTCAGGGCATTGACCAAATTCGGCCGGGTTTAGGTGCACAAGTTCAAAAGCCTTTCCTACAGAATGCCAATCAGTTCCAGCTTTTGCCACAGCAACAACTCTTATCACAGGTGCAAGCACAAGGAACCCTTGGTACTTCGCCTATCTATGGAGATATGGATCCTCAAAGGTTCAGAGGATTGTCTAGGGGCTCTGTGAATGCAAAAGATGGCCAATCAATTGCAAATGATGGGTCCATAGGTTCTCCAATGCAATCAACTTCATCGAAGGTAAATTTTGTTCAGTTGGACAAGTGTTTCTCGTTCACTGTCTGCAGAAATAGTCCTTGCTGTTTCATATCAAGCATTGGTCTTTCAGTAGATCCAGGAAAACTATGTTTAGGGTTAATAAATAAGAAAAGGCATATTGGTTACCCAAATTAGGTCTTCAGATCTGGTTTAACTTGCTGGAAATCACAGCAAAAAGTAGTGATAAAAGGCCAAGTCCTAGAATTGCACTAGTAGCTTCCTTCCAATTAATCCTTCGTGAAAGAAAGCACCATACGAGTCATTACAAAATTCACATAGGGTGCGTTTAGTATGCAGAATGGACATTCCTATTCTATTTGAGTGGACATTCCTATTTATTTGTTTGGTGCAGCACATAAGCTTCCCATTGGTATTAGAGTAACATCCTAAAATATCCATGGTCTTTTCCCCCAAAACTACTGTTTTCTCAATGTTCTTTTTTTGAAATTTTTTTTTTCAAAAGTCACTTTGTGTGGCCAGCCACCCTCAAAGAAGGGGTGGGGGTGGTCAGACCACCAACCCAACCATTATGGATATTGGGGGTAGAGTTTTACATCCCAATGGCTATGGCCAACAGGGGTGGAAAGCATCACAACCAATGGTCACCCCATGGCCTATCGGAGTGGTGTTTTCCACCCTCGCCTTATTTTAGGGTGGTCAACCTTCAAGCTATCAAAAAAATATATTTTTTTAAGTTTGAAAATAGTGGGTTCTTTTAAAAAGAAATTACATTCCTCTAACCCAGGAATAGTTATTCCACTCATCTTTTAAGAGGAATAGTTATTTCTCATTTTTTAGGAGCATTGTAAAACCCAACCAAACTATGGAATAGTTATTCTACAGGAATAACTATGCCATTCCAGGGGTGTATTTTGCATATCAAATGTGTCTTAACCACACACAACCTTGACCTTTGAAAAAAACTAATCTCAATAACATTATTTTTAAATAGAAGAAAAATAAAGGGTCCCAAACCCATCACTAATCGGTATCCAACCAAACAGAAGATAACTAGAAGCTAATTTAACTCTCATATAGGACCCGCATTAGAATCTTCCCACCAAATCAATGCTTGAGGTTTTTAAATTTACCCCAGCCTTGAAATTAGACCAGTTTTATAACCACCTCTTTAGTTTTGCACTTTTGATGGTTCTTTGAGTTCTGTATCGTGCTCATTCGTCTCAAGTCAATACAATTTTTTATCCAGTTCATTCGTCACTGTAGCACTGTACCCCTGAAAATAGGACATGCTATTTCTTATGTTCCATTATTTTTCTTTTCTTAGTCCCAAATTCCTTGGGACTTGAATCTTATGAGGAGTGGAAGTTCAGGTTGACCATACTGCATTGGAATGCATTGTTTAAGTTTCTCCGTTTCTGCTGGCACACATCCCCACGTGCTCTCCATAAACAAGGATAGAAATATATAGAAAGAACAAATTTTAGTTCTTAGTTCTGATCTTAACACAATCAATTGCATTTCCCTCCTCCTTGGTGTGTTGACACAGGATGATATGAGATTTACGTGTGTATAGATGCTCTAAATCTGACTAAAATATGACGCCAACAATTCTCATTGGTGTCAGATTTCTGATTGTTGAGGAGATTTCTGTTTGAAGAGTTCACATAGTATGCACCAACTATTTTTTCAATATTAGATCACTGTTCTATGTACCAGTTCCACCAATCATCCTACTTATGTGAATAATCTAAATTCATTTAGGATATGATAAGTTTGTACTATTAAGTCTATTTGACTTAAAACTATTGGGCTGACCAAAAATGGTACCGATTTTTCAATTTTTTTTATTGTTGTTTAAGGGTAGCCAATGAGCTGTCTTGTAACTTTATCTGAGCCTCTGGCGTTTCTGAGCAGATAAACATGCCACAAATCCAGCAGAGTTCTTCTCAACAACAGGACCCTTTGCATCCACAGCAAGTGCAACAGGTTTTGTTCACTAATACATAATCCTATAAAGACTTTTATTCTTCTGCTACCTATATCATTTTGCTGTCTTCAAAAACTTATTTGAGTTGGAGGTACAATCGATTCATAATGGTATTTTTTGGTTAGTTATTGCAAGTTAGTAACTTGGTTGTTTGTTATTGTAATAGAATACCCGCAAAAGGAAAGGGCCTTCATCTTCCGGAGCTGCTAACAGTACTGGCACAGGAAATACGCTCGGTCCTTCACCAAATTCTCAGCCATCAACTCCATCTACACATACTCCTGGTGATGGAGTTGCCATGGCTGGTAATCTGCAGAATGTTGGTAGTGTGTCAAAAGGTTTAATGATGTTCGGTGCAGATGGGGCAGGTGGACTTGCATCATCCACAAATCAGCTGGTATATAAACTTTTGAGATGTTGTAACCTGCGTAACCTGCATACCTAATGTGAAGTATTTTTTTTTAATGCGCACATTGTTTTCAAGTTAAGCTAATATGTTCCACCTCAGATATCAAATTTTACTCCAGGGAGATGATTTAGGCCATTTAAGATTACCATAATGTATTGGCTAGTTGGAGATTGTGTATCAAGGATTAAGTGCCAGCAATATTTTTGAAATGTAATGGCGCAAATTACTTGATTATGGTGGGGCCCATTTTGTGGTGGGATCTTGCACTGCCGTAGGTGACATATTCTAGTGATAAGCTTATAACTCATCTAGGATCTGTGGTTTGGAATGACATTTCTGAATGTGAAATACTCTATTCCAAAAAAGAAAAATATAGCATCCATCCAGAATGACTTTGTCTTGAATTGTAGGAAGACATGGATCATTTTGGAGATGTTGGCTCTTTAGAAGATAATGTGGAATCCTTTCTCTCGCCTGATGATGGAGATGGAAGGGATTTGTTTGGTGCATTGAAACAGAACACTTCTGAACATGCTGCAGAAACTTCAAAAGGTAAACTATGGTCTCATGGTTTGAGCAATGATGAGTGTTTAAATTAACTGCAACTGACAATGTGTTCTCTCCATATTAGCTTTTTCCTTCAATGAAGTCAGTTCTATACGTAAAAGCAACAGCAAAGTTGTTTGCTGTCATTTTTCTTCGGATGGCAAGTTATTGGCCAGTGCTGGGCATGACAAGAAGGTATAATGCATTGTGGCAGCCTAAGAAATAGACTCCGAGTTTTTGAAGATACCAAATTAGAGGAAATATTAATTACTGTTTCTATATATGCTGATTATTTTGTTTACAATCTTTTATTATAGTAATTGTAGATCAATTAATACTCCCACACTACTGATTAAAGCTAAAAAATATTATGACTAGTGTTCTGGTTCTTGTTGATGTCACAGAATCATTGTATTTAGTGCCTTGTGTTTGTCAGTGTCTTTTCTCACCTCAATTTATTTAACCGCCCTTCTGCAATGCCTCAGTAATATCATGAACATATTGAGCAATGTTACCAAAGAAAATCCCAATAAAATTGACACCTAAATTGAATCAAGTAATATCATAAACTGTGTATTTTGAAGAAAAAAATCCCAATTAAATGATCTAATATTTTACCTTTAAGTAAAAGACAAAAACAACAGTTGAAAATTGCTGCAATTGGGAAGAAAAAACTGTAAGTCATCTTCTACCCTTTTCCTCTCCATGTTTGTTTTACATTTTTGGTTTAATTGGACACTTTTTGTAGTTTTCTCTTATTTGCTGTTGGCCTCAGAGAGACAGTGTTAGTTGTTTATAAGGATTTTAACTATGACTATAAATTTCATTGTTTTATCTATTATATATAGCCCAACCAGAGAACATTAGGAGGTGAGAGAGCAATTTACATGTAAATTGTTTATGATTTAAAGTTTTATTTTTGTGGACAAGTTTTAATCTCCTACACACATGGAATTGCTCAAGGGCATGGGGGTAAAGGCAGAACATTGTGAAAGTGCCCAGAAAGATTGATATATGATAGGCAAGCCCTAGGGGTTGGCTCAAGTCGTTAGAGCCTTGGTTTTAGTGGTATGCTCCCTTTAGGTCCAAGGTTCAAACTCTTGGGTGTGAACAATTTCTAGGAGCCATGTCCCATCGGTGAATAGTAGAGGATTTACTTTATCCATGTGATGGGGACACTAAAACCAAAAAAAGGCATTGCGTTTTGCAGAGTCTCTGGGATTCTCCGTCACCAAAAAAAGGTTGATATATGAAGGGCTAAACTATTATAAATTAGAATATTTGGGCCATCACTGTATCATCATCCTGGTAAGATGGCGAAATGCCAGGAGTTTGTTTTGATGTGCTTTTATAACTGTGGCATAGTTATCTAAAATCTTTTTCTGTTATTATTTAGTAGTCTTAACAGCCTTTATCTTAATTGTATTGTAGAAAACAACGAGAATGAATTTTTAACTCTTGTATCTAGAAACGTCTCCACCATGGTTTGAATCTTTTAACAGATGTGCCTGAAGCCAAAACCTTTATATCTAGAACTTCTAGTGTTTGCGTACTGGATTTTTATCTGTTTTGACATTATTGCCATGATATCTCTCTTTTTATGTTTTCAGCAACTGCACCAGAAATTTTTTTTTTATATGTAAACAATTATATTGATATGAGTAGGCATAGCCCAAGTATACAAGATGGTTGGCCCTGCCTTGGAGTGAGCACTCCGAGATTTGTGGGAAACCTCGTGGATTTATCCAGCTGGCCATGAGCTCTGTCACTGTGGCAGGCATAACCTAAGCTAACTCCATTCTATTAAATACTTCATATTATAACATTCCAACCACCTCACAATGCAACAGTAAATGATCCACATTTTCACCATTTTTCCTACACATACAACACCAATCTACTATGATCACCTTATGTCTCCGTAGATTATCTGTCGTCAAGATCTTACCTAATGCTGTTGTCCATACAAAAAATGCCGCTTTCGGAGGCGCTTTGTTTCTCCATATCTTTCTCCAAGGGAATTGCGTATTTTATGGTTGTGTAAGCGACTTATAGAAAGAACGGACCGAGAATTTACCTTTACCTGCGAGTATCTACCACATCTTATCTGCTCCTTGGGTTTTCTGCCTCATAGTGTTTAAAAGAGCAAAGAACTCCTCAAAGCTGCCAACTTCCCAATCTTGGGCGGCTTTAGCGAAATTTCACATTCCACTGGACTTGTTCCCCAAATGACTCCATGCAATTATCCACCGAGGCATTTTTCTCACCTGCAATCCTAAAAACTAATGGGGATAAATCCTTTAGGGCTTGATCTCCATACCATAGGTCAGTCCAGAATTTTATTCTAGATCCATCGCCCGACACCAATCTAGTATGCGGATTAAAGATCCCCCACCCTCTCCGAATGTGTTTCCAAATTCCCACTCCATAAACCCCATAGACCTCCCTGGTGCAACCCCCCCCGCGCTTTCATATTTGCAATCAATCACTGACTTCCATAGGGCTTCCGGTTCTATATTATATCTCCACAACCATTTCTCAAACAAGGCTTGATTGAAAATCCTCAAGTTTCTAATACCCAACCCACCAGAAAAGACTGGAAAATATACGTTATCCCACTTGACTAGATGATACTTGAATTCTTCTCATATCCCACTCCAAAGAAAATCACGATATAACTTCTCAATATGGTTTGCCACACTTGCTGGAATTGGGAATACAGATTAAAAAAAATACGTTGGTAAATTAGAAAGAGTACTTTTTGATAAGGGTGATCCTACCACCTTTAGAGAGATATGATTTCTTCCAACATGCCAAATCTGCGCTCAATCTTCTCCACCACTGTATCCCAAATCGATATAGACCTTGCAGCTACCCCCAAAGGAAGACCAAGGTAATTCATGGGAAGAGAGGAAACCTTACATCCAAGGATACTAGCCAGTTGCCGGATGTTAGGAACATTACCCACTGGTACCAATTCTGAATTATCAAAGTTCACTTTTAACCCGGAAACTGCTTCAAAACAAAGTAATAATGCCCTCAATGTTCGAATTTGGGATTTTTCTGCTTCACAAAAAATCAGTGTATCATCTGCAAACAATAAGAGAGATAAGTTAATGGTGCCCCTATTAGGCTTACCCACCGAGAATCCCTCGATAAAGCCACTGTTCACCAAGGCTAGAATCATTTTTACCAAGTGCCTCCATGACAAGAACAAATAGGAGTGGAGACAAAGGATCTCCTTGTCTTAGACCTCGAGAGCTATTAAAGAAACCATGCGGGCAGCCGTTCACCAATACGGAAAACCTCACAGTTGAAATACACCATCTAATCCATGAGCACCATTTCTCCCCAAAACCGCACCTCCCAAGCACATTAAGTAAGAACTCCCAGTTCACATGATCATACGCCTTCTCCATATCTAACTTGCATAGGATTCCCAGTTGGCTAGATTTTAGCCTACTGTCTAGGCATTCATTAGCAATGAGGACTGAATCCAGAATTTGCCTATATTTAACAAAAGCATTTTGGGGTTTTGTAATGATCCTCTCCTAAGCGATTAGCAAGCACCCTAGAAATAATCTTATATATCCCATTCACAAGGCTAATGGGCCAGTAATCCTTCACCTCCGAGGTCCCAATCTTCTTAGGAATGAGAACTGCACCAGAAATTTAATGTGATCCTTTATGAATTTTTAGCTTGCCACTTTGCCTCCTGGCAAGTGTGTGTGTTAATTTTTAGCTTATGAGAGTCTTTTAAGCTCACACAGAACTTATGTTTGAGAGGGCAACAAGATTTTATATGATTTCACCCCCACCCCCCAACAAAAACATAGAGAGAGAGATGTGTATTCTTATCATTTTTTTTGTTAGTAGGTTGTTCTCTGGAACATGGAGACGCTACAGACTGATAGCACCCCGGAAGATCACACTTTGATAATTACTGATGTTCGCTTCAGACCAAATTCGACTCAGCTGGCAACATCTTCATTTGACACAACTGTGCGACTTTGGGATGCTGCAAAAGTAAATTCCTCAACCCATTGCTTTTTCATTTAACATTTGTTTGGGAATTTGTAAAAATTAGTAGTTGTTATTACCAAGTATCATTATTACGACCTGTTGCTGAACTTTTTACTTTGATTGAATTTTTGGATCTATGAAACTTTAGATGCTAGGATTATCGTGTACTTGGTGTTTCTTTTATATGCTTACCTCGTACTGGGGTTGCATCTTTTTGTTTTGGGTCACTCATACATATATATATATATATATATATATATTTGGTAGATAATTGAAATTACGAACTATTACTTTGTAAAAGAGAAAAAAAAAAAAACAACCACACACCAACTTGTTTCATTTGTTGTTGCCTCGTGGAGTTTCAACATCTACAAAGATAAGTTATTGCATTGCTTATAGTCAATTATGTAATGATAGTTTGTCCATGACATGCGCTTTCATTGTTCTTACAAGTAAATACGTTCAGCCAAAGCAAGTTCTATTTGCAGTCATGACAACTTGAGCCTTCTATACACAGTAAATTGCATGGATCAACTGGGCTTATGATGGATCACTGGGTTTTTTGGTTCTTAAATTTTGTACTTCTGCCCGTACATCTCTGATGGATAGTTACATAACTGTTGGTGTTCAAATTGATTGACTTTATTCATCTTGTATCATTTTACTAGTGATGAACATTTTGGTGTATTTACCATAAGCGCTTAATTTAGTTTCTTCTTGCAGCCAAGTTATTGCCAAAAGGCGTATGCGGGGCACACATCACATGTAACATCCCTTGATTTCCACCCTAAGAAGAATGACCTATTCTGCTCTTGCGATGCCAACAGTGAAATTCGTTTCTGGAAAATTAATCAGTATTCTTCCAACCATATTTCCAAGGCTAGTTTTGGGACGTTCTTGTTATTTTTCTTTTCTTCATAAAATTTTGAGGCTTTGTTGGATTTTGTTTATTGTGTTCTGATCCACTGTAGTTAAATGACCAGGGAGGTTCGACACAGGTGAGATTTCAGCCGAGAATTGGACAGCTTCTGGCTGCAGCTGCAGAGAATGTTGTGTCCATCTTTGATGTCGAGACTGATAGGCAGACACACTCGTTGCAGGTATGATATCACTGTCCAATTCAGGAAAAGTTGAAGGAAGCTATTGGAACTCCTCTTTCCCACGTGTAATAAAATCATTTTAGAATTGTATTACTCAATCTAATCTGCAATTACTAGTTATAAAGCCGTGTCTTTCAAACTTCAGGGGCACTCAACAGAAGTGCACTCCGTTTGTTGGGACACCACTGGAGATTATTTGGCATCTGTCAGTCATGAGTCTGTTAGGGTGTGGTCATTAGCATCTGGAGAGTGCATTCACGAGCTCAGTTCCAGTGGAAACATGTTCCATTCTTGTGTTTTCCACCCAAGCTACTCGACTCTCTTGGTCATTGGAGGCTACCAGGTGATATTTGCTTTGTTATTGTCCCATATCGGTATTATCAATTGCCTTCTACTTTTCCTCCCAAGTGCTGGATGAAAGAATAAAAATAAACAAGTGATCATTTGTTTGTTATCAATCGACTGGCTATTCTTCAAAGCTAAATTGTCAACAACTGAGACTCAGCTGATTTCCATAAAATGTTGCTAATGTTATTACATATGGGTTGGTTGCAGTCTCTGGAGCTCTGGAACTTGGCTGTGAATAAATGTATGACAATTCAAGCTCACGAGTGTGTGATATCAGCCTTGGCACAGTCACCAGTAACAGGGATGGTTGCATCCGCCAGTCATGACAAATCTGTTAAGATTTGGAAATAAGGTAATTGCCATGTCTGGATACAAATCTCCCAGCATCAACTCTACTGCCCCTCTCATTCTTAACTGCATATATGTAAAATCCACCCCATGTATGTATTTATTTATTTATTTATTTTCTTCTAATTTAGGTTGCATTGTTCACTTCTTTTCTACATATAATAAAGGGATTGTAGTTTTCCCTTGGTCTCATGTGGTGGTTGGCAGCCAAAGATGTATATCATACAAAATATGCTGGAAATTTAGGAGTTGTTGTCATGCAAGGATTTGGGGTCTTTGTGGTTGTTATAAAAATAGGGATGAGCTACTATTATTTTATTTTAGGTGAAATTGTTGTGAATATGTAACCTCTGTTTAACGAGTAAGCTTCAATACCAGCAGGATGAATATTTTAAATCACCCAAATTCCAATCATCTTAGGCATAACACCGTTCATACAATTGCACACGGCATAGTTAATTGCTTGATGACATAAGTGATTACGCATTTGGCTCTGATAATTGGGATTAGTGAGTCTGCTAACATTCACACATCACATGCGTGTATCGGTTTATTGAGCTTTTCCTTTTATTTTATATTTTTTTTAACTTCATTTCTATCCAATTAAAAGTTAAGTTTCAATATACAAAAATGATATTTTCTTGTTACCTCGTACGTATTTAACGTGCTAGTGTTAAAATTATATTGTTTATAATTAATTTTATATTTTTTTAATTGTATTAATTGATATGATATAATTTAAATAATTTTATAGATCATTTTTTTTTTTTTAAATCAACGTATGGATTAAAAGTACCCTTTTACAGGCACCGAGAGATCAGAGAAGGAATAAATTTAATAAAGAAAATAGACGAAATGCACCCTCTCCTTTTCTCGATTCACTTGGCATTTCCCTGGTTAATATGGTCAGATTACAAAATTCAAAGACCAAAAGTAGTATCTCTCTTTTATAATATAATTAATTTAAGATGTATTATTAATAAAATTAATAATTTTCTTCTAAATATTAATGAACAGTAAGAACCTGTTTTGGGTTGCGGCAGAAGTTTTAAAAAATATTTAAATAGCATTAAAAGCTTTTTAATGAAAAAATTAAGTTGATTGGGTGTTATATATTAAAACATTTTTTAAGTAAGTTAAAAAATATGTTTGAGAAAAATTAGCATTTTGATGTTTTTCTTCAAACATATTTTTCTGGATAATACGGAACGTAATTCAAATTTTAAAAAGACTGTTAATGGATGAAAATATTCATACAACTTTCAAATTTTTAAAGATATGATTATAATTTTTAAAATTTAAATAATCGTCATTTCTACTTCAGAAATCACTTTTTTAATTTGTTTCTAAATAAACATAACATGTTTTAAAATGCTTTAAATATATAGTTATCAAACAGTAAATAATTTTTAAATAATAAAATTTATTAATTAAATTATAAACTAAAATTTTTAAAATTATAAATTATATTTCAAGCAATCCAAATATGCACTAAGAGAGTAACGGAGCAACGCAAGAATATGTAAAATTACGATAAACAGCGGAAACAACTTCCGGCCTTTATTATTACAAGTCGATTATTTCAAAACAAAAAAGGGTCGGCGGCAGTAGAAGAAGCCAGCATTGGATTCCTTTCACGCCAATTAATTAATTAATAATAATATTTTGTGTTTTAAATTAGAAGCGAACAGTGACAATCGCATGTCTTGGCGCGTTACACGCGAGAAATTATAAATTTTTCTATAATAAGTAATGTAATGCCATGTTGTGATCTTCAGTCCTCTTTAATCCAAAAATTATAATTTTGATTTAATTCTATTATTCATAAGTCAGTGTAGACTATACTCTGTATTACTTATGTGTCAAGTTTTAATTTATAAAAAATATTATAAATTAAATCATGTCTTATCGATTATATAATATGTATGGTGTGTTCTCTATACTAACTTATAAACAAAATAATTCTATTTAATAATATAATCTATTTAAAATGATTATTATTTAAGTAGCTAATGAAAAATTATCTGAAATATAAATAAAAATGATAAAATATCTAAAAGAATAACATTTTTATATATATAGAAAGAGACTAGAAATCAGCCAAATCCATTTTTTTTTTCTTTAAAAGTAGGGCTGTAAAAAAAATTGAAAAACGATGAATTGGTCGGGTACCAGTTCCTATTTGGCAAAATCGGTTGAAAATCAGTCCACTTTCGATTTTGATTTTTAGAACATCAGTTTGAACCAAATCGGACCTGAATAATATATATTATTTTTAATTTTTTATATTCTACATAAAATATTTTTATATAATTTTTTATATTGTATTATATATGTTATATGCTAAATTTTTAATTAATATAATATGAAATTTTAAAATCTTATTTTCATGTCTATTAATTTTATGTTAACATTTGATATAACATAAAATTAATATAATATTTTATTATAATATAATATAAATTAATCTTATAATTTTTAATATAATATATAAATTCTAATATAATATATAAATTTTAATTTTATAACATAAAATTAGTATAACATAAAATGAAAGATATCAGTCAATTACTTGTTAAAAGTTTGTTAGAATATGATTTTGATTATCCGTAAAATTGAAAAAATTGAACTAGACTGAACCGTGATCCAAAAGATAAAAAAGTTTAATTTCGATAGTAATTGGCATAGTATTAATTCTTAAATTTTTAAAATTCATGAATATCGATTCGATTAAAAAATAAAAATCGGACCAGCAACACTGTTTAAAGAGTTCTATTAAACCAAATTAAAAAAAAAAAAGAGTTCTATTAAAAAAATAAATAATAATAATGGCAGAGCTGTATATGTCCAGATACGTTGCTTTCATGGTTTCACGTGATGGTTTTTACTTACTTAGGTGAATGATGAACCTTATGACAAAGAAGCAGAAGGATCTGCAGAAAATATTACTGCTCCATTCACCTTCTTCAAATTGTGAGGGAATAAAAGCCACAAGTTGCATTCCAATAAATGATATGTACAAAAAGACAAGTCAACTCCACCCATTGATGATTGGGTGTTGGATTCCTGATTTTCGTTTCATAGCATTTCACATCGAGAAATTATGTAGAATTATATTGTTGATGATTTTGAGAATATGTATTCGGCTAATAGAGAGGCATTGGATGCAGTGGGAGTAGGTGATGTGCTTACTACATATCATACTTCCAAATAGAAGCGTGTGGACTTTACAGCATGTCAGACATGATCCAGATCTAAAGAAAAACTTGATCTCTATGGGATAGCTTGATGATAGCAGTTTTGCAGTAACGTTCTCTAGATGAGATTGGAGATTAGAATATCAGTAAGGATGCGCTAGTCCTAACGCATGGTAAGAGATATAATTCTTCGTATTTGACATCATAGTCCAGTGATGTACAGGAAAATATAAGAGTGCAAAAAGACAGGCTTGATCGTACGAAACATGTGTCAAGTACGTCTCGAGCGAACAACCAAATGAACATTGGCTCGAGCGGAGTGTCGAGCGAACACTAGGATTTTTGTCTCGCTCGAGCTAAATGTCGAGCGGGACTCTCGAACTTGAGCTTCGCTCGAGCGGTATGTAGAGCGACGTCAAGTGAACTTTGGCTCGAGCTAAATGTCGAATCAACTTTTAGCAAATACTTTTTCAACCTCCACATATACTCTAACAATACTATTTTATAAAAAGAAAAATCATTAGGTATTCAGTATTATTAGAATGCCGATGATGCAATATTCACATTTTATTACTTTAATTGACATGATATGATAAGATGAGAATAGTCTGTACTCTGAAAATACTTTATAATTATTTCTTGTTTCTTGTTTCTCATCATCATTTGAGTATAATTCTCGTAGCAGTGAGAGGCATGCATGGCTCAAAACTAATAAAAGCAGCTCTCGAGGTCGCAACATGTACCAAACAAAAGGTTTTCCATTGGTTTTCTACTATTCTTTCCGTCCACTCCACACGCGACGCAGAAGATTTCATTGATTTAGGAGGACACACGCAACACATTCATATGGGATGGATGGATGCCTAGAAATGAGATAAGATAACAATTTTATAAATAGTAATTTAAGATGTTTTATTAGATTTTGAGAAATAAAAAAGAAAAAGTTAAATAAAAAATATTATTAAGATAAATATTGTTATAATATTATTTTTTAATATTATTTTTATTTTAAAATTTAAAAAAGTAATATTATTTTTTAGATTTTGTTTGAAAGTTTAAAAAAATTATAATAACTAGATAATAATTAAATGAAAAAGTTAAAAGTTAAAAATTAAAAAGTATTTATATTTAAGTGATGTTTAAAAAGAAAATTATAAAAAGTACTTTATATATGCTTTAACGCGAAATCACAATTTCATTGACTATAGTCAATAGTGTCAATCTTAGGCAATTTTGGTGGGTGTTCTTCCTAAAATCATTACTTTTTGTCAAAAGGTTAAGTTAAATAGTTAAATTTATTTATTTTTTATAATTTTAATTTCTTAAAGAGTTCTGCAACATACAGTTATTTTTGTTTACTTTTTACATACTACACTGATATGACTGGCCAAAGAGTTATTTTATATTAAAAAATCTGATACAACCAATCATTAATAAAATGTATAAAAAATAAATAAAAATAATTATACATAAAGTTTATATTTTTTAAATAAGTAATGATTTCACAAAAAATTAATATATCTTAACATTTCTATTACTTCCATTCATTTATGACTATTAAGTTGACCAAACTTACATTTGGTTATCTTTCTTTCTTTTATTTGTTTGATTTCAGGAGTTTGGGTCAAAATAATGATTATGGTGATTAGACGAAGCAGTGAGATGCCATAGAATACAAGGGAAATTGTTTACCTTTTACCTCTACACTTTATAAACTCCCATTGTATACAAATTTAAAAAATTACATATTTCAATTGACACAAATATTATTTTTAAGAAAAAAAAATTATATTTTTCATTTTAAATTACTATTTATTTATTTATAAATATATCTTAAATTACTGGAAGCCTCGTTTGCATTCAAAATCTAACTCAACTCATTTCAATTCATCTCATCTCATCATATCATTACAATTATCCCAAATTTTCATATAAAATATAATAAATAATTCAACTTTTATTTTATTATTTACAAATTATCCCAACTCATCTCAACTCATCTCTGAATTATATATTGAATTAAACTATAAATATTAAAAGGAATGAAAAATGGGTCAAATCAATGCGGTGTAGGTCACGCTCCTTATTGGGAGGTGAAGGGTCCTAAACGTCTCCGCTCCATTTTATTCTCTTGAAAAGCTTTTGAAAAAGTGGGAAAGGTGAGACGGCTGGGGGGCCCGCTGGGGAGATCTACAAAAGAGCGCGCCATCGTTTTCATACGTATGGTCTGTATAGTGTATACGGCCATCGGTGAAAACGAGGTGATCAAATAATTTAAAGAGCAGTGCTAGAGTCACCCTGACACTACCGAGAAGGTTAATGTTTTTTTTTTTTTTTTTAATGCATTTTTTATCACTTTGCGTTAATATTTTTGGCTGTAGTAAATATATTGTTTTTGTATTATGTCCTAAGTTTTAGATCTAGAATAAGAGATGGATATATATTATTTACACAAAATAAACTCTACAGTATTTATTGATCAAATAAATATTGTAAAACCTATTATGTTCATCCATCTATGACTCTGAATTTGATCAGCATGTAATCCTTAATTTATATATGTGCCATGGTAGGAGTTAAAACCATGTTATTACATTCCACTATTTCATATGCACCGGCCTTGTTTGATAGTGTACAAACAGACCTATTATATGTGTATTTGGTTATGTATTTGCTGTGTTTGATTATTTATTATATTGTGTTTAGTAGTCTTTATTACTCAAGAACAGATAGAAGAAAATTTTATTAGTTGTAATGTCGGTACAACCCAAAGGGTTAGTGGTGACTCCTCTTCTATTCCAGTGGATGTGGAGGAGTATGGGATTCTTCCAACCCCTTCATCCACATATACACAACATCCTACCCGTTCCATCCCACCTTTACCAAAGAAATCTAAAAAAATACCTAGTAACCAATCGGTGGTTTGGGAACACTTTACTAAAGTATAATCTATTGACTACGATAATTCAAAAGCTCAGTGTAATTATTGCGCTGAGCTATACAGTTGTCACTACAAGAATGATATTTCATCTATGATATACCACCTCCAAAATGCGTGTGAAACTTCCCCTCTTAAAGTTAAAAGAGTTGGAAAAAAGTCAATCATCTAGTGTTAAAAGAGATGCGGAGGGAAGAATGTGTAACCCACAAGGTCTAGTGAAGTATGATGTAGAAAAACTTAGGATGTAAACAGCTAAGTTTTTTATTAGGTGTGAATTGCCTTTTAGGCTTGTGGAGTATGAAGAGTTTGTTGAGTTCGTGACTGATTTAGAGTTTCAATTTACTTTGCCATCCCGAATCATTTTTAAAAATGGATTGTACTAAGTTGTATAATGAATAGAAAATACAGTTAAAGAAATTTTTGGATGGTCAAATAATCTGTCTTACCATCGATACCTAGATGTCAATGCAAAATATGAACTACATGTGCATTACTGCATATTTTATTGATTACAATTGGAGATTGCATAAAAAAATACTTAAATTTTGCCAAATTCCTGACCATAGGGGCGAAACTATTGGGAGGGTGTTAGACTTGGAATTGTATGAATGATGTGTTGATAAAATCTTGACCAACACAATTGACAATGCCTCATCAAATGTTGTTGTTGATGATTACATGAGAAGGAGAATATAAGACAATGATTGTACTATATTGGGTAGTGAATTTCTTCACGTGCAGTATACTGCCCATATATTGAATCTGATTGTTATGGGCGGCTAGAATGATATTTATGAATTTGTAACAAATATTAGGGATGCCGTCAAGTATGTGAAATATTTACCGTCAAGATTTGCCAAATTCAAGGCTTGTACGGCAAAGGAAAATATCCGTAGGAGGATGATTTGCTTGGATGTCCCTACTAAATGGAACTCCACATATTTGATATTGAGTACCGCTGAAAATTATAAACAAGCATTTGAACAATATGTGTTTGTGGATGAACAATTCGTGAACCCCACTAGTGATGATTGGAAAAATACACAGATTTTTGTAGAGTTGCTGAAAATTCTTTATGATGTTACATTGAACATTTCTGGTTCTTTATATGTGACAGCTAATGTATATTTTGAGCAACTTTACACAATTGAAAATGCATTAAATGATATATGTTTGAGTAATGATATTATTAGTAGTACTATAGGCATAAATATGAAAAGTAAATATGAAAAATATTAGAGTAGCACAAATAGGTTCAACTTGATTATATATGTTGTTTTTGTACTTAATCCATGGTATAAAATGATGACAATGAAGTTTTAGTTGTAAAAGTGCAAAAGGTATGAGTTGGCAGATAAAATAGAGGACAAGGTTAAACTCATTTTAGGCCGCTTGATCGAACAATATAACACATTTTGTGTGGCTAGTGAGAGGAGTTCTAATGTGGCTCAAGGGAGGCCAAGCATTACTAATACAAATGTTGGCAATGAGCCGACACTGCCTCCGACTAAATTTCGGATCATGTTCACCAAATACCTTGAGGAGCAAGGTGTTATGGAGTTTAGATCGGAGCTAGAGATGTATTTGTCCGAGGCATGTATAAAAGACTCGCTCGATTTTGGTATCTTAGATTGGTAGAGAGTTAATGCTACCAATTATCATGTTCTTGCTGAGATAGCATGTGACGTATTAGCCACCCCAATTTCTACTGTTGCCTCGGAGTCCGCATTCAGTAGTAAATGACACATATTGGATCCTTTTAGAAGTTCATTATCTCCAAAAACTGTCGACGCCCTCATTTGCACCCAAAATTAGTTGAGGATCAAACTAGTTGACATTCGGGAGTTGAAGAATACATACAGTTGATGGACCTTGAAGGTAAGTTTGAAACTTGAAATATATTTTTTAATATCTATCTAACTCAATTTATTATATATCTAACTTAGTTTTTAATATTTTTTTTTAGATGATTATGTAGCTTCATCTTCAACCAATGCTGTTGTGAGTCTCCCTTCTCATTCATGCTGAAAAATTTAAAATCTGTTACGAGAGAATATGTTCATCTTCAATGGAGGCATTAGTATTATACATGCAATGACTATGTTTTGTTATAATAACTCAGTTTGAGTTTTATATGTTAAATCGCTATCTTCTTACTACTTTGAAAAGAGACTGATATTTGAACTTTGCATTTTCTTAGCTAAGGTTGTGGTTGAACTTGCAAAGGCTGAGCTTAGCCAAGTTGTTGTGCTATTACATCCTTCACTTGTCACTATCGATGATATCAAGTGTATGAATTCCAATGCTCAAATATTCAAGAAGTATGTTTTTGTTCACCAAATCATTAATCTACAATTTCAAAACTTATTTGCTATTGTCATGCCAATAAATTTTAGCACTTCTAATACTCTGAAAATGAGTTCAAGGGGCATTTATTTGCTATTGCCATGCCAATATACAAGCTATTGGCCTAGATTCAAGATAATCATTTCTTATACATTTGTGTTATTCCACTCTGAAATTGCTTGCGAATGAATCATCACTAACTTCTTCTGATCACCCATGAATCTGGATGGGCACTAGTGCAAGGAACAACAAAAGAGTGAGAGGGGGCATTATTTTGAAAAATAAAATTGCTTGTTTCATAGTTTTGTTATAACCTTAGCTAAGATGTATGTTTTCATGTGACAAACATGGGATGTAGCTTTGCCTCGTGGGAAATTTGAGAAAGGAGACGCAGATGACACAAATAAAGGTTCTCAAAACACATGTATCAGCTGTGGAGGAATGCATTGATTGCATGAAGCAGATACATTATGTATTGGCTCTTTGTAATCCACTTTTGATATGTAATTTTCATATATTGTAATTTTGTGTTTTGTAATATAATGTATAAATATCAAATAATGTAATATGTATTAAATTGCATTATGTGTTGCATGCATTTTAAATGATAAATATTGAATTTTTTTTAAATGCTTTTAGTTAAAAAGGCAATTTGTTGTTTTGTATATAAAAAAAAATATGCTTCTCAACATTTTTTCTTGAGAAATTTGTAATAGAATATAGACTTTTAGTTTTAAAAAAACCCAGGTACAGCCTGGAACTCGTATTTCTGGGTTCCAACCCTGGTCATAACCCGGGTACCCAGTTCGGAACCCGGATAAACGGTCATACATCTCATCTAGGGCTGAGCACCAACAATGTCGGAGTCATAGTTGGAGTGCCCTACCTCCAACTCTAACTCCGACTTTGTTGGAGGTTGAATCCGACTCCAATTCGCATAGCCTCCGATTCGACTTCGACTTATCGGAGCGAAGTTGGAACGGAGTCGGATTTGAGCTTTTTTATTGGGATTTTTTTCTTAATCCATTTGAAATTTCAATTTGACAATATTGGGCTCTCACTAATCGAATTTGGGCTTCTAGATTTTAGTTTTTTTTTTTTTTTTTTTTCAATTTCAATTTTATTAAAATATAACCAAAATTAAAAAAATAAATCATTGTACAAATTAATGTTATTATACATTACTTATTATATAATTAGTGTTACATGTTATTATACATTAGTTGTTATTATAAATTAGTGGTACATGGTAGTAATAGTTAATAGTATGGTGTTTACATATATTAAACTATTATTAGTGAATTTAGTCTATTTATATTATAGTATAAGCATATTATTTTATAATCATTTACTCATACTAGTATATCATTGAATTTAATTAACTATATAAGTTATAGTTATATAAAATATATATAATTAATATATAAAAAATACATATATTTTTTTAAAATATGTACAATATCGGAGTCAGAGTCAGAATCGGAGTCGAAGTTGAAGCGAAGTCAGAGTCGGTACATCGTCACCTCCGACTGTGGCTTGGAATCCGACTCCGACTCCGACTTATCAATGATTAAAATATAAAAAATACATATATTTTTATAAAATATTTACAATATCATAGTTGGAGTCAGACAGTAGGAGTCGGTCCGACTTATTGATGATTAATATATAAAAGATACATATATTTTTATAAAATATGTACAATATCATAATCAAAGTCAAACTGTAGGAGTCGAAGTCGGAGTCGGAGTCGGAGCGGAGTTGAAGTCGTCGAAGCCAGAGCCGAATTTTTAGATTTTTGTTCAGCCCTAATCTCATCTCATCATTACAAATTTCTCAAATTCTCACACAAAATATAATAAAAAATTCAACATTTTCAAATCTCAAAAAATAAATAACAAATAATATTTTATTTAATTTTCAACTTTCATCTCAACTCATATCATCTCATCTCATCTCAACTCACTATCCAAACGGCACCTAAATCCATCGATATATTCTCCTAATGATTCTTACTGACTCACTTTTTTATTTTTATTTTTTTTACTTAATCATTAAGTATCTGTTTTTAAATGATATTTTGATTTTTTTAAATGTTTAAAAAGATTAAAAAAACACATGAAAAAAAGTAAAATAGCCTTCTTGGTGGGCAATGTCGGGAGCCGCTCTCGGTGGCTCTAGCACTACTTTTTCATAAAATCTTAATTATTTATTTTTAACTATTTTAATATTTTTATAATTTCAAAAAAACATTTTTGATAATTTATTGTAAGAGTTATAATCTAAGGTGCTATAATATATATCATGTAGTATTTTTAGGAAAATGCTAGTCTTTTCACTGGGGGCTCCCACTGGGATTTTTTTTACTTAATGATTAAAGAAGTATTTTTTAATAAGGTTGTATTTTTTAAAATATTTAAAAGTGTTAAAGGATGCGTGTGAAAAAAAAAACAAAAATAAATACACATGAAATGTACTATTGGGAGCCCCTAACGGGAGCTCGCATTGGTGGCTGTAGAGCCACCCTTATTTTTAACTCTCAAGCATTTTGTTTTTTTCTTAAAAAAAATCATAATCAATCTAGATCACAACCATTTTTGCATTGCCAATGATTTGAGCTCTTTCTCAAATAGAAATAATTTGTATAAGACTCAAATAGACAAACTCCGCATAAACTTTTATAAAAAAGTAGACCACACCTTGAAAAAGATTAAAAAAACTATTCTTTTTTAGTGAGACCCACCTTTTCACACAGAGCTTACGAGGAATTTGTTTATTATGGACTTGTACCTAACACTACTCTTCAAATTCAAAACAAGTCTTTCAAAAAAGTTAAACCTATCAAAATAAATCATTTTCCTGCTTTAAATTTGACATAAGGTTTCTGCATAAACTTCTACTAATCACTAATGTACTTACCATCTATTTATTAGGCCTGGGCAACAGGCCCTTGTTCCCCGACCCTTCTGTGTGTCCGCCCGGCCCATATGGTATAGGGCGAGCAATCCGCCCGGTTTACCAAGCTGGCAGGTAGTGGGTGGGATATCCACCCATTCGCTTGCCTCGCCTATAAATATGAAAAAAAAAAACCCTCATATTCATAGTTCATCTTTCGAGTCTCTACTTCGATCACTCCTTTTCTTTAGCTTCCTCTCCTCCCATTCCCAACCTCTCTCCTTTCATCTTCATCTAATTTTCTTTTTCTTCTTCATCTTCATCTTCTTTATCATCTATGTCTTCTTCTTCTTCTCATTCTCCTCCTATTTTTGTTAGAGAGCCACAACCACATGATTGGCTGGGTTTATTTCAATTTTTGTTGAATGTTCAGTTGAATTTTTGTTGGTTGGTTGATTCAGTTCATTCGAGTCTGGGAGCGAAGGTGCAGTCGAGCCATGGATTTGGTGGTTGTCACAAATGGAGAGCCACAACCTTGACTCTCCATGTTCGAAACCAAATTAATGGTGGCGCGTACGGGTGGGGATATGGACGGTGGATTGAGCCACTTGTCCGCCTGTCGAACATATAGCTAGAAAGTATACTAGGGTGGAGACGGGATCTGGAGAGAAAAATTGACTTTTCGCCCAAATGGAGAGGGGTGAAGGAAAGGTGGTTGCCCACCCGAATAGGATTGGTAGCATCTGTACTATTTATTTGTTAATGTCATGCATATAAGCATACAAAGTCCAACATCTCTATGTGCGAATTAACAACACCAAAAGTCATAACAAATGAGATATGATTAATTAAAATTAACAAATATTAAAATTGTGCAATAACATTATCTATATATATATTTGAATCTACTAATTTTGTTTGAAAATAAATGTTGAGAGGTGGTTTGAATTCTATTGAAAAAGAGCATCTACAGATTGTTGGCTCGAGCGGTGTCTCTGCCAGTCGAGCAAAGTCTCATCCAGAGAGTTCGCTCATTAGTTACTCAACAATGAGCTCGAGCTGGACACAACCCGAGAGTTCGCTCAATAATCAGCTCGAGTGGTATGACAACTTAAGAGTTCACTCATCAGTTGCTTGACACTTAGCTTGAGCGGTATGGCAACCAGAGAGTTTACTCAACACCCGCTTGACACTAAGCTCAAGCGGGATGGCAACCCTAACATTCGCTCGAGCTCCGCTTGACACTTAGCTCAAGCAAATGTTCATAAATCAGGACCCACGTCGTTTCAGTATAAATTCAAATGTTGTAACATTCATTTATCACCTTTGCTTTTTGAGGCTGTTGAAACTTGTATAGAAAGAGTGTGCTCCTATTGTGATATTTCCAAAAGTGTATTGACACTTTGGGAAGAGGATTTTGTAATTAATGTCTTGTACTCCATCTTTGTTGGTAGTGAATTCATTGAAACCAACCCTGCCAATGGACATAATCTCATATTAAGCTGAACCACTTAAATCTTGATGCATTATGTGATTGTCATTATTTCTTTTGTTTGCTTCTGCTATTATTTATTTCAAACTAGTCTTTTGATAACCGGTTTATCCCAACAAACTGGTATCAGAGCACCAGGCTCTCTGTGAAGTCTTGAGGGATGGCTTTGGCAATGTTTGAAGTAGATAAATTTGACGGTCAGAATAGCTTTAGTTTATGGCGCATCAAAATGAAGGCCTTGCTACGACAATAAGGTTTGTCGAAGGTATTAGACGGGAAGGTATCTGATGATTCTCCTGCACCAGCAAGAGAAGATGAAGAGAAGGCACACAATGTTATTTTGTTGTCATTATCAGATTGAGTTTTGAGGGAGGTTGCTGATAGAGTTTGTATATGAAGAAATCTCTCACCAACCGTTTGTATTTAAAGCAACGGTTATACACCCTCAAAATGAATGTATGTACTCCTATCTCTGAACACTTAGATGAATTTAATAAGATTATTATAGATTTGAGATGAATTTAATAAGATTATTATGGATTTGAGAAATATTGGCATTAAGCTTGAAGAAGAGGATCAAGACTTAATTGTTCTGTGTTCATTGCCTATATCATTTGATAACTTCGTGAATTCAATGTTGTATGGTAGAGATACTATTTCCTTAACAGATGTGAAATCTGCTTTAAATTCTAAAAAACTGAGAACTAAATTGAATTATAAGGGGAAGGATAATCAAGCCAGTGATTTATTTGTTAAGGGTTCCTCTAGCAAGGGTAGATCTAGTGAGAGAAGTTCAGAGAAGAACATGTGTAAATTCAGGGGCAGTTCACAGTCGAAATTTAATAAGAAAAATATTAAATGTCATTACTGTCATAAATTTGGTCATTATAAAAATAAGTGTCCTAAACTAAAAAATAAAGAGGAAGGCACTAGTTCCTTTAATGTTGTTAGCATTATTGATAAAAAGTTTAACAGCTTAGATATTGTCTTAGCAATTAGTGGCTCAAATAGTCGCTATGGTGACAAGTGGGTCATGGACTCAGCTTGTACCTTTCATATGTGTCCTAAGAGGGATTGGTTCACTACTTATGAGCTAGTCGACGGTGGTTCCGTTTTGATGAGAAATGATATGGCCTGTAAAATTGCTGGGGTTGGTTCAGTTAGGATTAAGATGTTTGATGAGATTGTCAGGACATTGTCTAAAGTTCGACAATCCCAGATTTGAAGAAAAGTCTTATTTCATTGGGTACTCTTATTTTTTGCGTTTTCGATATACTAGTGAAGGTGGAGCTATTAGAGTCAATAAGGACTTCATGATTGTAATGAGAGGAGATAAGACAGATGATCTTTATTTCCTTCAGGGCAGTACAGTGATAGGTGTAGCTGCAGTTTATGTTTCAAATGATCCAGACTCAGACATTACCCATTTATGGTACATGTGTTTTGGTCACATGAGTGAAAATGGGTTGTCTATTCTGAGTAAGCAGGGTTTGTTGTGAGATCAGAAGATAGGAAAATTTGAATTTTGTGAACATTGTGTGTTTGGAAAACAATGCAGGGTTCAGTTTACTACAGAGGTAACAAGTTCACAGAACTAAAAGTATTGTGGACTATATTCATTCTGATATTTTGAATCCATTTTTTGTTCCATTGAAAGGTGGAGCTCAGTATTTGCTCACTTTTATTAATGATTACTTAAGAAATATTTGGGTTTATTTTCTGAAACAAAATAGCGATATATTTGCTAAATTTAAATAGTGAAAAGTTTTGATTGAAAATCAAACAGATAAGAAGGTTAAGCGACTCCGAACCGACAATGGTATGGAGTTTTGCTAAGGTGATTTTGATGAATTCTGCAAAGATGAAGGTATTGTGAGGTACCGCACAGTGAGACATACTCCACAAGAAAATGAGGTAGCTAAACAAATGAATATGACTCTATTGGAGAGAGCCCGCAGTATGCTTTCAAATGCCGGCTTGTCAAAAGATTTTTGGGCTAAAGCAGTCAACACAACTTGCTATTTGGTTAACCGCTCTCCAACCACAGCTATTCGTTTAAAAACTTCAAATAAGATATGGTATGGTACTCCCTCTGATTATTCAAATTTGAAAATATTTGGTTGTCCTACATATTTTCATATTAATAATAGAAAACTTAAGTCAATGGCAAAGAAAGACACATTCATTGGATATTCTAGTGGGGTGAAAGGATTCAGATTATGATGTACTGATCCTAAATCACCAAAGTTTATAATTAGCAGTGATGTTGTGTTTGATGAACAATCCATGCTTAATCCGAGAAAGAAATTTACTGTGTCTACAGGTGAAGAGCAGGGTAATAGCAAGAAGGTAGAGCTACAGGTTGAAGTTTCACAAGGGGTGCCAGGTGGCACCCAAGATCATGCTATTACTGATGAGCATGATCTTGACTTTGCTTGATGGCACACGGGGTGAGCAAGACTATAACATTGCTACTGGTAGACAGAGGAGGCAGATCAGACCATCTCAAAGATATGCTCATGCAGACATGGTGATGTATGCACTTACTACAACAGAGGACATAGATAGTCAGGAGCCTTCCAGTTATTCAGAAGCTGTCAAAAGTAAGGAGTCTACACAATGGTACGTAGCGATGACTGAGGAGATTGAGTCTCTTCACGAGAACCAAACTTGAGATTTGGTTAAATTACCTAAGAAGAAG
Organism: Juglans mandshurica; assembly: GCA_022457165.1. Classification (NCBI taxonomy): domain Eukaryota; kingdom Viridiplantae; phylum Streptophyta; class Magnoliopsida; order Fagales; family Juglandaceae; genus Juglans; species Juglans mandshurica. The sequence continues at coordinate 30,540,811 of CM039619.1, read as the reverse complement.
AAGATTGTTGGTTGCAAATGGGTCTTCAAAAGAAAATAGGGAATCCAGGGTGTTGTAGATGTAAGGTACAAGGCACGTTTAGTTGCAAAAGGCTACAGTCAGAGAGAAGGCATCGATTTCAATTAAGTATTCTCTCCAACTATAAAACACAGTTCAATCAGGGTGTTGCTTGCTATGGTGGCAGCGTATGACCTAGAGTTTCAGCAACTTTATGTTAAAACATTGTTCCTGCATGGTGAGCTTGAGGAGATCGTTTATATGCATCAGCCAGAGGGATTCATTGCTCAAGGAAAGGAAAGGAAGATCATGTGTGCAGATTGAAGAAATCATTGTATGGTTTGAAGCAGTCTCCGAGGCAATGGTATAAACGTTTTGATTCTTTTATGATAGATCATGGTTATTTGAGGAGTAGCTATGATAGTTGCGTTTATCACAGACAGTTATCTAATGGGTTTTTCATTTATTTGCTATCTTATGTTGATGATATGCTTATTGCTACTAAAAGCATACCTAACATTAGCTTGTTGAAAACCCAACTCAGAAATGAGTTTGAAATGAAAGGCTTAGGTACTGCAAAAAAGATTTTGGGGATGGAGATCCACAGAGATAAGAAAGCTGGAAAGTTGTACTTATCCTTGAGAAATTACATTGAAAAAGTCCTTCAGAGATTGGAATGTCTAATTCAAAACCAATAAGTACATCACTTGCTACACATTTTAAACTTTCAGCATCCCTATCTCCTCAGACAGACAAGGAGGAACATTTCATGGCCAATGTTCCTTATTCCAGTGTAGTTGGCAGCATTATAAATGCAATGGTTTGTACTTATCTAGATATTTCACAAGCAGTGAGTGTTGTTAGCAAGTACATGGCTAATCCGGGTAGAGCCGAAATGGATACTCAGGTAATTGAGAGGTATTTCGAATTCGAACCTTGTTTTAATTTTTAATAGAGAAACTGACTACAATTCGAGGGTGGTTGGTTATGTTGATTCTGATTATGCTAGGGAGTTAGATAAGAGAAGATCATTGACAGGGTATATTTTCATTTTGTGTGGTTCTGTTATTAGTTGGAAAGCAACACTACAATCTATTGTTGCTTTATCAACTACAGAAGCAAAGTATACAGCAGCAGCTAAGGCTGTTAAGGAAGTCATTTGGTTGAAAGGTTTTATCAGTGATTTAGGACTACAACATGATACATTTTCAGTGTTTTGTGATATGCAGAGTGCAATACATTTGACCAAAAATTAAATGTATCATGAGAGAACAAAGCATATTGATGTCAGGTATTATTTTCTTCCAGATATTGTTATAGAGGGCATGTTAGAAATTCAAAAGATTGTTACTACTGAGAATCCAGCAAATATGATGATAAAACCAGTTCTAGTATACAAGGTCAAACTTTGTTTGGACTTGATTGGTGTTCGGGATATATGATTCCCTTAGGGGATTTGATCGAGAGGGTCGGTTCTTTGGTTAATGGATTCTTCTTAGACTTGGTAGAATTTAAGTCAATGTGGAGTTTGTTGAGATGTGGCTTGAATCTTGTTGAAAAAATACATCTACAGATTGTTCGCTCGAGTTGTGTCTCTACCGCTCGAGCAAAGCCTCATTCAGAGAATTCGCTCATCAGCTGCTTGACAATGAGCTCAAGCTGGACACAACTTGAAAGTTTACTCGAGTGATATGGCAACTAGAGAGTTTGTTCATTAGTTACTCGACACTCAACTTGAACGGCATGGCAACTAGACAGTTCGTTCGTTATTTCTTTTATTTAGTTTGGCTAATATTTATTTTGAATCAGACATTGACAGCCTATCCATCCCAACAATAAAAACAAAGCTGGCAGGGATAAAGTAGAGAAGGTAGGCTAAAAACTTGGAGCCTGGATAATAATTGGAGGTGGGCTTGACATCCTAAATATATATATTTGCACACAAATTGACGTCTTACATGGTAATAATAGTGTTAGGAGAAAATATATTTATAATTGTGAATTGTGTAACTGTCGTGTAATCACTTTGAAAATAATGAATAATTGTGGATCCTACTCTTTTTCAAAATGATTACGCGGCGATTATGCATTTCACGATTGTACGTAAAATTACTCTAGTCTAAGACGTGACCGCAACTTCCAAATTATTAGTGTGGCCGTCATCAACAATAGTCAGCCTACGCCTACGCCTACGCCTAAGACCTATCCCTTTCATGATCAACAATGGCAGGGAGGAAAGAAACCGAAGTTCTATGAATCTCTCCAACAAAGAAAAGAAACTTCAACTTGACAATATCTTTTTGAATACCTCTACGAAATTTAAGTATAATTAACCAACAAAACAAAACAAAATAAATGGTGATTAATTTATTTGAGCAGTGCATACTCATGGATTTGACTCTGCCACACTCATCTATATACCCCTCTCTTTTTTCCTTTCTATTCTACGTTCAACATCTTAATAACGAATTATTTATAATAAAAATATATTTATTTTAATAAAAGAGAGGGATATATATAGTAACTCGATCCTTTAATTGCTACCACTCACTACTCAATAAATGGCAATTCAGAAGCCTACAACCTCCTCTTTTTAATTGAGATTCTATCACGAATAATAATAGGGTTCATTATCAGAAAAATAGATTTTTATGATTAATTTATTACAACTAAATGATTATTTACAACCAATTTTAAATATAAATAATCATTTTTCTGGAATTAATTAATCGCAAATAAGCAATTTTATTGTAGTGGTTACTACTCTTCTACTATTCATCTATTATTATTTTTGTATTTAATTTTTTTAATTTTTTATTTTACTTAATGATTAAAAAAGTATATATTAGTAAAATTATATATTTTTTTAATTTTTTCTTAGTGATTAAGGATATTAAAAAAATACTTAAAAGAAAATGATAAAAAAAAAAAAAAACTGTAAAATAATATACTGGCGATTTCAACATCATAATCTTTATAAAGATTTCAACAGATCCATTTTCTTCAAAAATAATTTGCATAAAATGATCTAAGAAAACAAACTTAGGCTTGTTTACATAGTGAAATCATATGAGATAATCTGTAAATAGTAACAAAATAATTTGTAAATAGTAATGAAATAGTTTGAGTTAACATGTTTTATAAAATTTTAAGAATGGATAGATAAAAAATCGAATAAAAATATTATAAACTTAAAATATTATTATAATATTATTTTTATTTTAAGATTTGAAAAAAGTTAAATTATTTTTTATATTTTATTTGAAAGTTTGAAAAATTAATAATAATTAGATAATGATTAAATAAAAAAATTAAAAATTAAAAAATATTTATATTTATAATATTTTAATATTGAGATGGACATTCCATTCCTTGATACAGAGATACTTACATATATTGTCACCGTTCTTTTTTGGGTAAGTTCTTAAAAATAGAAATAAAACCGACCATAAGTTTTTCTCGTCATAACTATTCTAAACCCTAGTACGGTGCAGGCAACAGTACTAAGTAGTTTTCTGTGACGATTGAAGAAAATCTACTGGCGACCACCAGATGTTAGCAGGCAGACCACATCGAGAGCAACGTCCGTTTGATAGATGAAATAAGTTGGGATGTTAATTAAAAATTAAATATAATATTATTAAAATATTATTTTTATTATTTTTATATTTAAAAAATTAAATAAAATGAAATGAAATATTTTTACTGTATAAATAATACCTTAATTCTTAATTGCTGGGCTTCCCATTACTTTATATTTTTCACGTCTCCTTTTATAGTTCTTGTTTTGTAAAGGGATGTGATTAGGGGTGTCAAATCGTGGGTCGTGTTCGTGTCGTGTCAAGACATATATATTATATTATATAAGTCAATCATAATCTGATTCGTTAAACTTATCGTGTCAAAATCTCAAATCCTAACACGACCCGTTGACTTAACGAGTCATGTTGTATTAACCTGTTATAACCCGTTTATATAAATCGGATAAACAGACTCGAAATTAACCCTTTTGATCTAATTAAATTTAATATAATTTTATATAAATATTAAAAATCACAATATCTATAAAAAAATATAAAACTAACTACAAGTTCAAAATTATAATCCAAATAATAATACTATCAAAATTAAAATCCCAACAACTTTATTTTTATGTATTAATATATAATTGTAACTTTAATTTTCTTAACGGGTCATAACGGGTTGACCCGTTATCAACCCGTTAAGCAATCGTATCTTAACGCGTCAATCCGTTTTGACCTGAACCCGTTAAGACTTAAACCTAACCCGTTTTTATCGTATCGTGTTCGTGTTGGATTAAAGGGCCGTGTCATATATTGTCACCCCTAATTGCGATCACCGAATGTTACATATTACGTTAAGATTATATATTATTTATAGGACATAATTTAATTTAAAAAATTAATATTTAAATTTAAATTTATAAATCAAATTTTATTATTTTATTAATATAAATAATGTATTCTATACATTATTTGGAATATAGCATAACTCTTAGATATGTCAGTATCGTGTGCTTTTTTTAAGTTTATAAAAAAAAAAATTGATTTTTTCATTTAAATTTAAAATTTCATTAATATTCTTCTAAAAAAAAATGTATAATGCATGTTCTTTTAATTGTAGAAGTCATTTTCATGTCCAAATCTCTATTACATATCTACATGTAAATAATATTGAAAAAATTTATTTATTATTTTTTTTCTTATCATTCTCACATTATTTTATAATATAATATTAAATAATAAGTTCATATATAAAATATAATAAATAATGTTTAATCATTTAATACGATACTACAATACGAGTTAAAAATAATAATAAATAGCAATAGTCGATAATATTTTGTACCTCGAGACTGTCTTAAAAATGAGGACAAAAAGAATTTAAAAAAAGAAAAGAAAAAAGTGGGGGTCCCTTAAAAACCATTTCAAAAGTCTTCATTTATTTGGAGGCAACTACGAGCTCCAGCAAACTTAAAAGAAAAGTGGCTGATTGACTGATTGATTGAGACTTAGGGATTGTAATCAACCCACTCTCATTAATTACAGCAGAAGAATGGACTGCCACCAGGATTAGGATTAGGATATCATTCATTCATTCAAGGTTCAAGGGGGGTACCCAGGGCAAAGGGCAGGCACAGAATGAGAGAAGACCCAATTCGCGTGTATTACACTTTCCTACTCAACGGCGGTGGGATTCCCCAAGTCTCTAAACTTTCAAAATGCGCTTTCCACGTGGCCACTCAAGGAAGGTATCCAATGCTTATTGCTTAGCCGTCTTAATCAACTCTTCTCGTCTCCGCCTCGTCTCTTTGTATCGACCACCTTATCACGATATTCTCGTTTGTTTTTCGTCTCTCTCTTCCTTTTTTTTTTTTTTTTGTTTGGTTAAATTAAAAAAAGTTCATTTTTTTTTACCTTTTAATACAAACATGTTTTAAAGTCCAAAATCATTTTCATCTCCCTAACGCTCTTCCCATCTAAATAAATTAATAATTAAAATTAAAAAACATTTTTTTAACAAAAAACAAAAAGACTCAAATACATAAATTACGGTACGGTTCAGATAGAGATATGAGATGAGACAGTTTTATATAAAAATTAAATAAAATATTGTTAGAATATTATTTTTAATATTATTATTATTTTGAGATTTGAAAAATTTTAATTTTTTAATTATATTTTATGTGAAAATTTGAAAAAATTATAATAATGAGATGAAATGAAATACTCTTATTATCCAAATAGGACCATCTAAAATAATTTTTCAAAACTCTCAAAAATAGGGTTAAGTGCTAAACGGTCTAGCATTTTTAAGTTTTTTTTTTTTTTAAAGGCTCATTCAAATTTTCAACTTACATCTTAGAGTTAGGAAATTTATCAATTAGATTATTCCATCAATATGTAGTCAAATAAAGTAAGAAGAAGCTTGTCATGTATCACAAAGTCAAATGGCACCCAATAAGATCAAGAACAAGTGTCAATAAAGTTTAAAAAAAAATACATATTGGCTTAAAAACAATGAAAAATAAAAAATAAAAAAACAAGGAGGAGAAGAATAAAACAATTTCTAAGGGTAGGGTAGGGGACAGATCAAGAGAGGAGAGAACCCATCACCACCAATCTCACTCTTATATAGGGTGGCCACTATTTCTCAATGTGGCCCTTTGAAGGTGATTTATGAGCCTACCAATGACTGGGGAGTGGCTAAGAGCATTGGTAATGGACTAGCTAAATGTCAATACAAGTCCAAACTTTAGCTAGATGTGAGAAAAAGCTTCCACATTGAACTAGCCAATGGTCCAAAGCTTAAGACTTGATGAATAGTAAATCTTAAGTCATCTCCAAACATGGCTAGCTACTATTCACAATGGAAAGCAATATTTAATTATTTTATCACTTCCCTCTCTCTTTGAATGGTAAAACATGCATGACATGCACATTATTTCTATTGATTGATAGAGTAGACACATTATTTATACAAAACATGAAGATCTAAGAAATATATAAATTGTATTTGTAAAAAATAAAAATAAAAAAAATAAAAAATATTATATTATATTATTATTTTAACTTTATAATGGCTAGTCCAATGTGGACTCAACTAGTCAAAAATTGATATTATAGCCAAAAGTTAATATTCTAGCTAAATTTTAGACTTGGCAATGCCAATGCTCTAAGTATTAGCATTGGTGTAGCTAAAATTTTAGGTAAATTTGAAATAAAATGTCACATTTTACTTTTTGTCTATCTATAATAATTTTATATCTCACGTTGAATTAGTTATATCACTAGCTCTAATAATAAAATATTATTATTTTTAAAAAATTATTATTTTTTTAATAATTTTTTGACCTAGTTTTTTATTTTACTTTTCATTATTCCCAATAATCTACACACTAAAATACATAAAACCTATTAAGAGAAGAGAGTTTGAGTGTTTGGAAAAAAGATGAGAGGAAAAATAACATAAATTAGTCAGTTGGAGGGGAAACAGTAACCATACATATTTGAAGATTTATTGTAGCATTTAAGGCAAATGCAAACTATTTGCCTCTTTCAATACAAACAATTTTAAAGAATTACTAACCAAATTTTTTATTACAAAAACATTTGATTAAGTCAATGTCATTGCTCTCAAGGGAGAGTATTACCTCCACTATTTCCATCATTTGCTAAGATAGATGCATTATTAATTTTCAAGCTGACATGACAAATGCCGTTTGGATTCAGAATTGATCTCAACACATCTAATCATTATAATTTTTTGAAATTTTTACGTAAAATATAATAAACAATTCAACTTACATCTTTCATCTTAACTCATTTCATTTCATTTCACTATCCAAACTTAACCTAAATCTTTTTTTTTTTTTTTAACATTTGGAGTTTAATGTATCATATTTTGGACACATGTCTCCTTTTTATTTGTTGTTACTTGGCTTTGAGGTACAAGTAGCAAGACCCTCCTCGTTAGGTTTTTTCTTTTAATAAATATATATGAAATGATCTAATTGGTAACTTTTGTAAATTCAATTAATAGATTAATAAAAATGAAAAGAAAGTGAGTTTGTTAGTTTTATTTTTTCTCTAAAGAAACCGATAATCATAAGAGTAATTCTACGTACAATTGAGAAGTGCGTAAATGTCGTGTAATTACTTTGAAAAATAGTGAGGTCCACTATTAAAAAATTAATTTTTTTCATATAGATCCCATGTTTTATTCATTTTTTTCAAAACGATTACGTGACAGTTACACAATTCACGATTGTAAATATCTTTTCTCTAATCATAATCCCCTTTAGGCCTCACGAGTCACGATAGTAACAAGAGACAGAATTCGAATCCCGTCTGTCTTACCATTATGATTCATTGGTAAGGTACACTCAACATCACATAAATTCATGATTGAGATGGATCTAGAAAATCGAGTGCCAATGTAATGTGATTCCTTTTTCTTCTTTGTAATAATCAAGCTCAAAAGAAGGCATTATCTTATGGTTGAGTAAAACCATAGCAAAGAAGCATGAACCGAGCATTTTCCTTTTAACAAATGCTCCATTATACATGCAACAAGAATCTCTTCCATTAAATTTAAAATGATAGTCATTTAATTAAAGTCAAAGATGCAAAAACATCGTCACAATCGATTAGGGAAGTGGAGTAATGGTAGATCGTATAATTCCTTAAATGACCAAAAGATGAAGAAGGTCATCATTAAAGATATGACACAAACTAGATAAAGAGCATTACCAATTCCAAGATAAAAAAGCAAGCTCTATTATTACCAAACAATTATCTTCTTCTCTTTCTCATAAATTATTTTAAAAAATATTGATTATCAACAAAAAAAAATAAAATAGAGAGGTTTGGATACAGAAAACTCTTTTAACTCATCGTATCTTATTTAATCATTATAATTTTTTTAAAATTTCTACATAAAATATAATAAATAATTCAATTTTTTCAAATCTCAAAACAATAATAATATTAAAAAATAATATTCTAACAATATTTTATTCAATTTTATCTCATCTTATCCAACTGTGAGCATCTCGTTTGTTTTGACAATACTTATAAACTAATCTCATCTCATCTAATCATTATAATTTTTTTAAATTTTTACGTAAAATAAAATAAATAATTTAATTTTTTCAAATCTCAAAAAGAAATTAATATTAAAATAATATATTTTAATAATATTTTATTTAATTTTTAACTTTCATTTTAACTCATCTCATTTCATCTATAAAAACAAACGTTGCCGCGTCTCTCTCTAATTCCATTTTGATGGAGCCTTTTTCGTTCAGTTTAAAAACACACGTACGAGTGATTGGCCAAGATCCCCTTCCCTCTGTTCTCCTTTCTTCTTATTCTTTTGTTTGTTTTGTAAGAAGTTGGAAGCTATATCCACTCTTCCTCACCAAGCCTAAATAACTTTAATTTTTTTTTTAAAAATCCTTAACTTCAATTCAAACATATTTAGAATTCATAAAATTCTTTTATTTTTCTAATCATTTGAATTTTTTCACTTGCTTAGAGTTCATAAAATTATTCTATTTTCCTTTTCCTCTAATCATTTGCTTAGATTTTAGTAAATAATTATAAATAAATAAATAAAAAATAACTTTTATAAATACCCAAAAAGAACCCTAAAAAGTAAAAAAGATATACTTAAATAAATCTACTCGCCCACTTTTCACCGATCCAAATATAAATAACTTGTTTAGGAACAAATAAAAAACAATAATTCTATATACAACCCTAAAATGCATAAACGTTATGTAATCGTTTATAAAAAAAATGATCTACTATTAAAAAATAAATTTTTTTCATGTGAATCTCATATTTTATTAACTTTTTTCAAAGTGATTACACAGCGATTGTATTGCAAATATCTTTTCTCAATAAAAAATAAATAGAGTGATATTGTAACCAACGAGAATGTAGCCCTATAAATTATTTCGAGTAGGTCAAACCTTTTCTTTAATAAATTTTTTTATATTTTTAAATATATTTCAATATTATTAAAAAAATACTTACTTAATTAGTAAATAAAAAAAGAAAAGCATCGGTAGACGCAGTCTCAGGAACTTGATATTTATTTCAGAAATGGATAAATGCGAAGCTCTTTCATTTCACAAAAGATATGATTGTTCATAACTTCATACTCTGTAATGAGTAATCTCAGCCAGTGCAGGTGGAACTCAGTAAATAAACAAATTCAAGGAAATGGAAAAAATAAAAAATAAAAAATAAAAAAGAAAATACTGGGAAGAGATGATAAGGATAGCAGCTTACCAATTAAAAAAGTGAAAGTACCACCAGAAAATAAAAAATAAAAAATAAAATAAAAAAAATAAAATAAAAAATAAAAATGAAAAAATGAAAATAGCATGAAAAATATAAAGGAAGAAAAAAAAGGAAGGAAGAGAAATTGGAAGTACGGGGACCCTGACTTCCCCAACCCTACCAAATATTATTTATTTCTATTATCCTTTTTTGGTTTCCTTTTGCTTACTTTGAAGCAGAGGCACTACAAATAGCCACCTCCCGGCTCCTTCCATCTCTCTCTCCCCCCCTCTCTCTCTCTCTCTCTCTATGAGAGCTTCAGCTTAGCTCAGCTTCTGGCTTTTGAAGCACATAGAAGGGCATATCAGCATCATGGGAAAGTACATTCGCAAGGCCAAAACAACAGGCGAGGTCGCCGTCATGGATGTCTCGCATTCCTCCCTCGGTGTCCGCACCCGCGCCCGTACTCTCGCCCTCCAGAAATCCCCTCCCCCTCCTCCTCCCACGGCCGTCTCCGGTTCCGGTTCCTATCTTCAGCTCCGGAGCCGCCGCCTCGAGAAGCCCCCTATTCTTCTTCCCACCCACGACTCTGTACCCAAGCGCCACAGACAGGGACCCAACAACAGAGAAAGCTGTGCGCAGCAGCAAAAGCAAATCATCCCCGATAAGGCTAATTCTAACCCTAACTCTAACCCTAGGGCGGGGTCGAGGCTGAGAGTGGCCTCCGTGGGCTCAGCGTCCGATTGGCCGGTCTCGCTTGGGCCCTTGAACGAGGCGAAGAACGTTGTGGGTAGTGCAAAAGAGGATGGACTTCAAGACAATGAGGAAAATAGTGGCAACAACATTGGTGATTTGGGGGCCGAGGAAGCATCGTTTGGAGAGAATGTTTTGGAGTTTGAAGGTAGAGAGAGGTGGGTTTTCCTTTTGGGGTTTCTTTTTATTTTCTTCTCAAAACCTCTCCTTTTGAGGGTTTTGGGTTATAAAGTGTCTGTTTGGTTGCCGAGAAAACGAGGGAATATGAAGGAATTAGAATTTGAAGTCGTGGGGTTTTTTTTTTTTTTTTTTTTTTTTTTTTTTTTTTTTTCTTGGCCATTTCCAGGGTTTCGATTTTTCTGTTTCGAATGTCGTATAAAGCACTTTTGAGATTTTTTCCCCCACAAATAACGTCTTTCACCTCCGTAGGGGAGTAAGAAGAAAATTGAATCTTTGGGTCTTTGAATCTTGGGGGTTTCCATGTTTTTGGTTGGGACAATGGGGGAATTCTAATTTTCTCTACCGAGTTTTCATTTGTTTGAGTTTTCAGCTTTTGGATTGAGAAGGGAACTGCAGGTGAATTGGTGCGGCAGTTGTGAAAGCTTTTCATTTTGGTGAAAATTAAATTAAAGTAACCAGGAAATGGAGGAGATTTTAATTTTCGTGTTAATTTGATTCCCTAGGTTTTTTGGCAACCTAACGAAGGAAATTTTGGGGTGTATTCAAAATTTGTTTGTATGGTCCAGTCTTTTTCAAAGCCTCTCTTTTTTCCGTTCCTTTGCAAACGTTGTCTGTCATGCTCTGTTTGATGCTACAGTTCTTTGAGTTTCTTTTTGTCCTTTTTCATGCATCGATGTTTTGCTTCTTGGTTGTAAGAAAGGAAAGAAATTGATACTGGTAGGACCGTCGGAGCCTAAGAAAATATGAGCTGTTGTTTATCCAAGGCAGATTTACCAATTGTCTTGGCCGAGTTACTCGCATCTACGCTTTTATCCTTCGATACTCATGGTGCCCAACGATTTTTTTTTTCATAAAAAAAATTAATTTTTCTCGTGGTTTTGGTCTGTACAATTTCTTGGTACTTAACGTTTCTTTGTTTTTCTTATTTTATGGAGAACTTGAAGTTGTAGGTAGGGGAGGGTTTTGCTGTTCATTTGTTTTCTGCTTCGTTTTCCGAATGCAGTAGAATTTTATGAAATCATATTTGGTTGAGGGGCAATTGGGCTCGAAAAAATTGATCAAAAAATCCATTTCTCGAGCTTTAACTTTCGCTTTTTTATTTTTTCAAAACTGTTTTTCTTTCTTTCCACTACAAAAATGGAAAATTTGTGAGGAGAAAAAAAAAGGACTTTTGCCAGTATTGGAAATACAATCTGTTACCTTCTTTTTAATAGTGAGACATCCAAAAGTGGCTTTTCTGTTGATTTACGCGGTGTTGGTTATAGTTAAATGATCTGAACCTTGAACGCATCAAACTATCAGTTCTCTAATACTATTCACTGCTGCCTCTTTAATTGTATATTTTCGGGTGGGTGGAGAAGAATCATTGCTGCCGTCTTTTTGTTCATATTTGATTGTTTATAGGCTGTATTGTGCTTTATAATGACGTTTTTACTTGTTTCTAGAACTTGGATGGTTACTGACACATGGTCTTCCAAATGAAGTATGTCCTATATATTGTTTCTTCATTTTGATGTTCTCAAGAGATTGATCTCATTGCATTATTCTAATTCGAAGCAACGAAAGCTTCTTGTTGTTTTTCCTCCAGTAGATGCTTCTGCAGTATTACAAGTTACAACACTGCTGTTATTTTGCACGGTGTTTTCTTCTGACGATAAATATGCTGGCGGGGGAGGGAAAGAGAAAGAGGGGGCCCCGGGGTTGCATTTTATTTATTTTTTCTGTTGTTTCCCTCCAATTGGTCTTAGTTTTTTAAAGAACCATAGACAAAGACTTTATCATTATAAGATAGGGAAGCACTTTGAGAATTTGGGTTTGGATTTTTAGCTATTATTACTTTATTTTTGTAATTGAATATCTGTCTGGCATTACTTAGCTCAGAAGAGAAACACTTATTTAATGTTATAATTACAGCTCAAAAAGTGAAATGTACTCAAAGTAAATTAATAGTAATTTATTCTTTGGGTATTTAATGAAAGTAATTTCACTCCTATAAATCGTTCATGAATTATGAGAGCCTTCTCGTTGGAGATTTGGTGAATGAAGCATATCATGATGGTAGTAAAAGAGGAGAAAATAAAATGAAATTGAACTCTTTGGCCTTGATGTTTAGTGTTTTATGTTGCTTTTCCTGTGATAATGAGTGGGGTCCTCGTAGTTGGGGAAACGTACTGGGGTGGAAGATACTAAAAAAAAAAAAGAGTCGGCATACAGAAAATAATGGTAGATACTATTGTTCACGGATTATTCTGTTCATATTGATATTTCTGCATAAACTTAATTTTGCTTAGCTTAGCCATTGGTGGTGCCACAATTGTGATACATGTGTTGCATTACGGATCATATTATTATTTTTTATCTCACTTTTGCTACATGAATGTTCTGGTATTTTTGTTGTGTATATTATAGAATTTAGTCCTTTTGGTGACAGGAGTACTCGGGAATCCACACCTTGCAGTTTGATTAGGGACCCAGACACCATAAGAACCCCTTGTTCTACCACCAGGCCTACTGGCTTGACAGAGACTAACCGCAGAACCCAGAACAGAACTGGGAGACATATCCCAACAGCACATGAAATGGACGAGTTTTTCGCTGGTGCCGAAGAAGAGCAGCAAAGACAGTTCATTGAGAAGTATGCCACGTACATATTTCCTTAGTTTCTCCACTTGGGATTAATTACATCTATGTTGCTCTTGCCTGTAAAATTCCAATTGCAAGATTTAGTTACATTCCATGAGCTGATATGGTAGTGTTGCCAATTCGGGTTTATCTGCAGGTACAACTTCGATCCTGTCAACGAGAAGCCGCTCCCAGGGCGTTATGAATGGGAGAAATTAGACCCTTGAATGACATTAGTGTTCCATCAGCACATCTTTTCCTGCATATTCTCGGTTGGTCTTGAGCTTAGGATTTTTGAAGTAGCAGGAATTAGAGTTTTAGTTGGAATGGTGATGGTTTTATTTCCATTTTCCATCACCCTTTAATTCACTTGTAAAGAAAGTAGGACTATCAAAGATATGTGTAGACTAATGGTCTGTAACATAACAGAGGTTATGACGTGTGAGTTACACAACAAAATACAAATCAAAGTCCTTTGTCTAACAGATCATCTGGAGAGGGGAAGGGAAAGAGGGTTGTACTTGTAGGGTGTAAGGTTAGGGTTCAGCCAGCTAGGTTAGTTTGTGGTACAGAAATTTACTTAGATTTTCCCCTTTTTTCTTATTTTAGTACTGTATTTTCCTCCTCTCCCCCTTGTCATACTTGTCCTGATGGAACTTTGGAAGCTCTATGGAATAAGCATGATCCCTTGGCCCCTGTTGTTATTATTATTATTGTTATTATTAATGTTTTTTGTTTTTTTCTCTGCGCAACTTCGGCCTCTTTTTTGTCTACACGCGAGACCGTGCATCTTTCTTTCATCAGCTTCTGGTGATACTGCTGCTAGCCTTTACTGTTTCTCTGAAGCAACATTGTTCAAAATTTGTTGGTTTCCTCAAAACCTCTTGTGAGAACGGTTGGTGGCTTTGGTGGGTGGGGTTGCTGGTGGTTGTAGTAGGGTAAGCATGACGTATTGGTAGAATCATATACTGTCCTTGCTCTATTGCACTCCTTTTCTAATTCTAATTGGTTATATATTGGTGGGGCTGGAAGATTGTAAAGCTATGCCTATATTATTTCTGACATCTACTACTGAAATGGTGTTTTCATTGCCATAATAATGGCAGTTGAAACTACAAGTGTTTGGGTTAGAAAATTGTAAGAAATCTTGTAGTTAAATGCGGTGTGTAAATCTTGTTAGTAATGAATGTGTGGCTGTTTTGATTGGAAACAGATGGTGGTTGAAGTGGACTAATGGTGGTGTGGTGGGTGTTGCTTTAAGATAATATTGGAGGATGAAACCGAGGAATCTTCAATTTCCAATGAAAGCTTTTTAGTTTTTCAAATCTGTTAGTGCAGATTAGTGGCAAAATTTCAAATGGGCTTTTGATTGTTTGCTCATCAGTGGTGGACTCTTTAACAAAGAAAAATGTCTCCCAGATGCACTATTTATGGCTACTATTGACTGTTATTTATGAAAACCAAGGATTTACGGATAATGGAAGCTCCTGGTTTTCACCTAAATCGTGCGTAAAAAAAGGCAAAAAAGAAAACATTAACTCTCAAGCAAAGTAATGGCCCACAATTAATTTTCTTATCTTGTGTCAAGTACTTCAACTTGTGATTTTTACAGGTTACCTTTTTGGGAGGTTGGATGATGAGTCTCACCATGTGAACATTTTGTGCAAGAACTGCAAGAAGCAGTTCTTTAAAACAGGCACTCTCTCATGTCCGTCTTTCCTTAGGCATATCAAGAAAGCTTGCACAAGGCCTGGCAGTAACAACAACATATCAGTATGAGCATGTTGCACACATCACAGGTGCTTTCTTTGCTGCCATTCAGGTGGTCCTAGGTTTTGTTCTGGCTTGAGGATGACAATAACTTTGTGTTGGGAGGTGATGTGTCTTTAATGCTAGTCAGAGCTTTGAACTATCTGTAGAAATTTGGATGTGGCTGGTGGAAAATGGTTTGTGTTTAATCTATTAAGATAATAATTAAATAATCAAATTTACCTATTTCCAATTGCTTTAAACTTTTGAAACAAATGATGATTAATAAGGTATCTTTTGCGTCAGTTTTAACTTTTGAACCAAGTGACGATTTAGTATAATCTTGACCTTTTTATTTTCAGCTCTTTTATTTTAACGAGTGGGGGAGAGAGATTATTTCAGTAGCTGTTATCGTTATTTGCTTTCAAACTCGGATCCCGCCCCAACCAAGTCCTATGGAAAACATATATGGTATGCTCATATAATGATTTGTATTATCCTTGGGATTTCTTATGAGGGCAAGATTTTGGAAGGATACTCCAATGGTAGTAGAGGTTTGGCGAAGTGATGCTTTGTACACTTTTTAGCCCTTCGCTTAAGAAGGCACTTATTGGGGGATAAAAATAGGAGTAGCCCCATGCAAAATACTAATAGTACTATGAGAAGAGTAGTATCTTATTTAACGAGAAAAGGAGCCCTCTCAACATGAAAAAGTGTTTTTACAACTAAACAAAGAAAAAAAACATGTATTTTCTTCTTCTCTCTCTTTTCCCAATTCAAGCCCTAATCTTTTAGTTGATCAGCAGGGAAAAATCCTTCATATTCTTACCCAAACTTGAGAGTTTCAATTAAGAGAAAGATATATACATTAACTGTGTCTTACAATATTTATTGATGTTCGTGTGAATTTTTCAAGCAACACGAAATAGTTCATAGCTGTTTAGGACTTACTTCATGTGTTTATCTCTTTTCTACTTGAGACTCAAATTCAAATAATAACTTAATAAAATTTGTTATTCTAAGGGGTGTGATCACCAAACGGTGTTCCCATTGGAATGACATCCTCTAACATGGTGATGGTTCCCATGAGGGGTGATGTTTAAGGAAGTGTCAATAGACACAACCTTTTGATTTAGTAAAAAGGTTGTATGTGACTAGTAAAGTGTCAAGACCCAAAGGTCACATCCTTAAGAAGTGACACAACCTATTGAAAAGGGCACAACCATTGGTAAACCAATAGTAACCCAAAGTTCACAACTTTAAGGAGTGACACAACCTTTTGACTAAATCAAAATGTTGTGTCTCTTGATGGCCTATAAATAGGGGTCATTGGTGCACAAATGAACTAACTCAATTCCTTTTGTTCATCACTAATTTGTGGGACAAATACCCTCACGGGAGTGTCACCATATTGTCGTAATTCCGCTTCCATTTGTTATTAATTTCTCTACAGTGGTATCAAGAGCATGGTCATGTCAGAGGGAATTTTATCGCGCATTACAAAGACGATAAATAGGCAAGTGCTTGGTTTGGCAACCATACTTGCATATTTTAATCATCTTCGTTTGCTTGAAAATCCAAGAGAGAAACTTTTTCAGATCACGGTGGGGGTCTACAGTATACTGGTAATCTTCAAAATCTTGTGAATTGTTATTATTTTGAAGAAAATTATTGGCATTATTTTACACAAAGAAATAGTGAATTGAATAGTCCATTTTCACACACAATCACTGTTTTTGCCGGTCACCGGAGCCCCTCACCGCCACCGGACTTCGTGGACCTCGGGAGCACGTATGAGTCTTCGTCGCCGACCACCATCTGGTTGGATAGAACTGAAGACAACACGCACGGGGTCACTGGAACGCTCCAGCGAGAGGTTGAAGACAACCCAGGACGAAACGGTACCGTTTTGTCCAACGGTCACCCAGTTCGAACTCGGGAGGGACTAAACGACAGTGTCATTCAGCCGGTAGATCTAAATGACAACATCGTTTGGTCCAACGGTAAGGAATTTCAAATTTCATCTGGACTAAACGACATTGTCGTTCAGCCCAAGGAGACAAACGACAACGTCGTTTTTGGCATTGAAGAGCCACAACGGTCACCTCCAAACGGCACCGTTTCACCCCCTTCAAGCCGAGCCTCAAGCCGAGCAGCAAGCCGATCTTCGAGCTGAGCCACTTACCGAGCCATTGACCGAGCCGCCGACCGCCGGTTGTCTCCAAAACCCGGCTGAACCGGTTTACCCGGTTTCCTGAACCGGTTCAGGGCATATTTGTTCAATCGGGCCGTTCGAGATCATTTCAAGCCCGATTTGGTCCGTTCAAAAGCTGTTGTGCTCCAAATTTCAAGCCAAAATATTACAAAGCCCTTGTTGGTCAAAATTATCTCCAGAAATTCTTTGAAAAAAGTGAAACATCAAGGAAAGGTCGTGGATATCCTCGATCAGGGCATCACTTTCATTATTCTCCTTATATAAAATATAATAGGAGAATTAGTAGGCTGCCACCTTGGATTAAATCCAAGAATAATTATTACTATTAAGTTTGTAATAGTTTTAATTTTTTCACAGTTGAACTATTGTATTTAAATAGTACACATTTATTATTTCTACATTCTTCTTGTTGATTAATTTTTTAAGGTTTATTATTCATAGCACCAAAGAAAAGTATTGATCCCTCACGGATAGAAAAATTAAATGGAAGAAATTTTCGGGCCTGGAAAAGGCATATAACTTTTCTTCTAACCCATGAAAAGACCTTATATACATTAACAACACCAGAGCCATGTGAAGAAATTGTAGAAAATGATGAAAGTGTAAGTGGGAGCAGCGTTTCAAATAAAGATAAATGGATAGAACACAATGCATGGGCAAAAGCTTTAATTTTGCATTGCATGAGTGATCATATTATTCCTTTATTTGAAGACTATGAAACTGCTAAAAAATAATGGATGCAGTTGAAGCAAAGTATGGTTTAAGGTCGGATACTTATATACAGTTATTATTGGATAAGTATAACCGGACTTGTATGAAAGAGAATGATGATATTGGCGATCATGTACTTCAAATGGAGTTGATGGCAAAAGAATTACATGATGCCGGTCATCCTCTCACTGACAAAATGCAAGTTACAACCATAGTAAATAGTCTTCCTTATCTTGGGATCACATTATTACTTCTTTAACACACAGTGAAAATGAAGTAACAATGATATCGCTTCTAGTACTTTTAGTACTTGAAGGAGAAATGATGAAAAGAAGGAATAAAGATGGTGAATCATCCAATTTATTGATGGCTCAAGACAAGCGTTCTACACAGAATAAGATGAAGCCAAAACAGTTTAAGAAAAAGAAATGGTTAAAAAGAAAACAATATAAACCATTTTCTGGAAACTGTTTTAAGTGTGGAAAGAAAGGTCATTACAAATCACAATGTCCTAACAAAGGAAAAGCACAAGAAAGCAAGGAAATTGTGATGACAATCTCAGAAGTAATGCTAGTGGAACCAATGACAGATTCATGGTGGGTTGACTCTACAGCAACAAGACATATATGCAGGAACAAAGATATGTTTGTCAAACTTGAAGATAAACAAACTGGAGAGCACAAAGTCTATATGGGCAACAATACATATTGCGATGTCTTGGGGCAAGGTACATGTAAATTCAAAGTGAATGGTTCCGTTATTTTACTTAGTAATGTTCTATATGTACCTAGTATTCGTAGGAATTTAGTATCAGTGCCTGTACTAGATCAGAAAGGCTACACAGTTGAGTTTAAGTCTAGAACCGTTATAATAAGTAAGGGCAATGTGTCAGTGAGGGCGTGAAAGATCACAATATGTATGTACTGAATGTTGATATTAATAAAGTACCTATTTCTGAGTATTTGAATGTGTCTACAGATTGTGCATATTTATGACATTTAAGATTAGATCATATAAATAAAAATAAAATGATCAGAATGTATAAAAGTGGATTAATACCACAAATAAACTCAAATAATTTTGATATATGTGAACCATGTATCAAAGGAAAAATGAGTAGTAAATCTTTTTCAAAAAGTTGGAAATCCACTGATTTACTAGAAATTATACATTCTGATGTTTGTGGACCTTTTAAAACAAAAACTCATAGAGGAATGGAGTACTTTATTACTTTCACTGATGATTATTCAAGATATGGGCATATCTACTTACTCAAGCATAAATCTGAAGCAATTGAGAAATTTAAAGAATTTAAATTAAAAGTAGAAACCCAGTTGGGTAGACCCATTAAAAGTTTGAATAGTGATAGAGGAGGAGAATTTGAAACTTTAGATAATTTCTGCAAATTGAATGGTATAAGACATATTTATACTATGCCATATAAACCTCAACAAAATGGCATTGCAGAAAGGAGAAATAGAACTCTATTGGATATGGTGCGATCGATGATAGCATATGCTGATCTACCAATACATTTTTGGGGTGAAGCATTATCTATATATATATATATTAAATAGAGTTGAAACTAAAGCGAAACCTCTTACACCTTACGAATTATGGACGGGACATAAACCAGACTTAAGTAAGCTCAAAGTGTGGGGTTGTAAGGCACAAGTGCTTATCCCAAGGCCACTAAGGGATAAATTAAAAAGTAAAACCTGGGAATGCAGATTTATTGGGTATGTAGAAAACGGAAGTGGCTACAGATTTTATCATTCTGAAAATGATTGATAGAAAGTAGGGATGCCGTTTTCTTTGAAAATACGAACCTTATTACTCATGTTGATCAAATAGATTTATTAAATGATTTAGAGAATCAATAGATCTCCACAGAATCTGACAATGAAAATGATGATATTATTCAAATCCAAAATAATAAAAGAAAGTCAGATGGAAATCAATTTTCAGGTATTGATGTTGGAGACAGTGGGAGGAAAAGATTCAGAAGACCATCAATATTATTTCAAGATCATTATGCACTAAATACCAGTTTGGAAAATTTAGATAATGATCCTGAAAATTTTTCTGAGGCAGTCAATAGTATTGATTCAAATAAATGGCTTGAGGCCATAAAAAATGAAATAGAATCAATAAACAAAAATAATGTTTGGGAGTTAACAGATCTTCCAAAAGATAGAAATGCTATTGGCTGTAAATGGGTTCTCAGAAAAAAATTTAAAGTTGATGGCAGTTTGGAAAGGTACAAAACAAGGTTAGTGGCCAAAGGATATATTCAACAACCAGGTGTAGACTTTGTGGATACATATTCGCCTGTGGTGAAGTTTACATTCGTAAAGATCATCATGTCCATTGTTGCCAGGATGAATTTAGAATTACATCAGTTAGATGTAAAAACAACTTTTCTCAATGGTGAATTAAAAGATGATATCTTTATGATTCAACCAGAAGGATTCCAAATTAAAGGACATGAAGAGAAAGCCTACAGGTTGAGGAAGTCACTGTATGGACTTAAGCAATCTTCAAGACAGTGGTACTTAAAATTTCACCAAGCCATTTTGGAAATGAGATATGAAATTAGTCCACTAGATCACTGTGTATACATATGGAAAAATGATAATAAATTAATATTATTATCATTGTATGTTGATGATATATTACTGACAGGTAATTGTCTAGATATGATACATGAAACAAAGGAATTCTTGAAATCTAAATTTGAAATGAAAGACATGGGTGAAGCCGCTTATGTTCTTGGTATAAGAATTTCTAGGGATAGAAATTCAAATATATTGTATTTAGATTAAGAAAAATATCTAGAAAAAGTGCTTAAAAGATTTGGTATGAAAAATTGTAAATCTTTAAGTACGCTTGTTTGCAAAGCTCATATTTTAAATAAAAGTATGTGCCCAAAAGATGATGAGAAAATAAGTAAAATGCTTAAAGTTCCCTATGCTCAAGCTGTGGGAAGCCTCATGTATGCAATGACAAGTATCAGACCAGATATTTGTCATGCATTTGGATTGGTAAGTAGATTTCAATCCAATCCAGGTAAAGATCATTGGCAAGCAATGAAGCGTATATTAAGATATTTACAAGGTACCAAAAATTTGAAATTGTGCTTTGGAAATAGTGATCTAGAATTAATCGGCTATAGTGATGCTGATTTTGGAAGTGATATAGATGATAGAAAATCTATAACTGGATATATATTTCTATTTGGTGGAACAACAGTTTCTTGGTTAAGTAAGAAACATGGCTGTGTTGCTAAGTCTACTATGGAAGCAGAGTATATTGCTTGTAGTACTGCAGTGAGTAATGCGGTGTGGATAAAACGCTTTGTTGAAAGCTTAAATTTGTGTACATCCACAAAACCAATCAATGTGTTTTGTGATAATTAATCTGCCATTTCTTTGATAAAAAGTGGAACACAGAGTTCCAAGGGAAAACACATTGATGTGCATTATCACTATATTTTAGATATAGTGGAAATAGGTGAGGTCAAGGTTAATTTTGTTTCCTCGACCGAGATGGTAGCAGATCCAATGACCAAATGTTTATCTCTGGAGAAATTCAAAGAACATGTGACTAGAATGAGATTGAAAGAAACCTAGGTGAATAAATCTCATGGTCAACATGCATAACTCAACAAATTCTGGGGACGCTTAGAAAATTGGAGTTATGGAGATACCCAAAATGAAAATTTTGGTCATTTGTAAAGTCACTGATAAGGTGATCAAGAAAAACCTCAGGAATGGCCTTAGGGTGAGTACTTGATAAAATTTCAATGCAGATTGATTAACCAAGTAAAAGGTTGATCATGGTAAAGTCGCTGATAAGGTGATTAAGGAAAGACTCAGGTGAGTAAGTACTTAACGAAAATTCAGTGCCATTCACTAAAGTTTTAGTGAAATGTGATTTGATTAACCAAGTAAATGGTTAATCATTTGCAAAGTCGTTGATAAGGTGATTAGGGAAAAACCTCTAGAGGAAGTACTTAACAAAAATTCAGCGTAGGTCGATACATGTGTTATGTATTCGGCTGAAGTCGTCAATTGTAACAGGGGTATGGATTGTTGATCTAGTCACGGAGAATTGATGCCGTTCACTAAAATTTTTTTTAGTGAAATGAAGTCACCCCTAATATGTGATCAGTGAGAGCACATATGGTAAAAAGTGCGGTCAAGTAAGGTAATGACAAAAAACGTGTGCACGTAGAGGCTTGTCGTACTCTGACGCCGATCTGCAAGAGTTGCAGATGAGAGTTGAGTAGTGGAAATGTCATATTGGTACCAAGGTAAAATACTCAACTGGATCATCACCGTTTTGTGTGATCAAGTGGGAGATGTTATTCTAAGGGGTGTGATCACCAAACGGTGTACCCCTTGGAATGACATCCTCTAACATGGTGATGGTTCCCATGAGGGGTGATGTTTAAGGAAGTGTCAATAGACACAACCTTTTGATTTAGTCAAAAGGTTATATGTGACTAGTAAAGTGTCAAGAGACATAACCTTTTGATTTAGTCAAAATGTTGTGTCACTCCTTAAGGTTGTGACCTTTGGGTTACCATTGGTTTATCAATGGTTGTGCATATTTCAATAGGTTGTGTCACTTCTTAAGGATGTGACATTTGGGTTACCATTGGTTAACCAATAGATGTGCCTTTTGCCAACCGGTGCATGATGTCCTATAAAATAGGGGTCATTGGTACACAAATGAACTCACTCAATTTCTTTTGTTCATCACTAACTTGTGGGACAAATACCTTCACGGGAGTGTCACCATATTGTCATAATTCCGCTTCCATTTGTTATTAATTTCTCTACAAAATTAAGGTAGGAACACTAGAGGTTTATAAGAACAGCTTTAAAAATAGTAGAGACAACTCATGTTCATATACTCGGAGCTCAAATAATCAGCCTTGGCTAAGTACGAATTTATTAAATCGGATAATTCATAACAGAGTAACGGTTGATTAAAGACTAAAAAAAATATACACAATGCAATGGAAACATTTGCAATCATAAAATATAAATTAATATATATGATCTCATGGTTCCTCTTTTTTATTTTGGTCTCAAAGATAATTAAATAAAAAATAGGTTTTAAAGTTATAGCAATGGTATTTAGTGCATAGTAACAACTTTAATTCAAAATACTCATCGCTCACCAAATTTTTTCTTGTCAACCAATTAAAGTAAATAAATTCAAAATTTTTTTTATCATTTAATAATTTTACCATTCTTATTGAACACAAGGATGAAAAAGCTAATATATATATATATATATATATATATATATATATATATTCAATTTTCTCATATTTTCTTACAATAAAAGGAAAAAGGAAAAATTACAATTTTTTAAAATTATGGAAAATTTAAATAAACTAGGATTGGTTTGAGCCAGTCGTGAAAAATTACACTGAAATCGGTTTGGATTCGTAACCAAGTCAAGTTTAATCAGCTTAATGGCCTCATGGGCTTGAGGCTTTACCTTCTAGGCTCGATATATATTGGTTTAAAGGGAAAGAGAGAGTAAGTATCATCCAGGATGACCAACCGTAATGAGCAGTAAAATACACAGATTGTTCAAATCGTAAATATAAGACGTGTTAGTTGCAATAGAGAAAAAGGGATCGCACATTAAAAACAAGAATTCCTTGTTTCTCTTCTTTTGATTAATTGCCAGCAAACTTTAACTTTTGGCATGGCCAGAACAATGAAGTTTCTCAAAGACTGAAATAAACTCACCACCAAAATGAACAGATGGATCAAGACCATAATCATGAAGTATACTCGAAAGGTTGAGGAGGCTGAGGTTCCTCATCAATTGCCATGGCGGATGCAGAACCCTGCTGTCCGGTTGCTGCTCCACCAGCAGCCGATGCTGCTGTTGCCGGAGTGTCCGTAAGGGACAGTACCTCAGGTTCTGTAGGACGCAAATCTCTAAGAAGAACAAACCCAGAAGGTGCCAACTTTACTGGCACGTATCTACTTTCTTCCAGAAATTTAATGAATTTTTGCTGTGCAGGAATTACTCTGGCAGGGTTAGTCAGAATCTCATAAGACGGCTCAGGCTCGGATTTCTTCTCTGTTGGACCATCAACCTGCTATAGAGTAGGAAATAATCATTATACGACGCCTGAAACTAACCAAAATGTGTTAAGTAATTGAGTCTGGCAATAGATCAATCGATTCATTTTTTAACTAGGGCCTCCTGGTATTTTTCCAATCGATAACCAACATATTCAATGCCTATAAATCATACCACTACACATTATATATAAAAGGTCATAGGGATGTTTTCCCTTCTAAGTTCAAAACGTAAGACTTCTTTATTTGGGTAAGCTGAAAACATTGACTTCATTGAAGTAATGCACTAATAAATTAACACCATAATAATATCAATGTAAAACACTATCTAGGGTAAGGTGGTGGCCATGCAGCAGTGGCTGATAATTACCTGCATAGAGTCCCGATCCCTCTCGCTAGATGATTTTCCTTTCACACTATTTTGACCAACAGATGAAGACTCTGCCCCAGATGATGCCTTTTCAGCATTAGCCTTCTGATCGGCTTCTTTTTTTGCCCTAGTTTTGGCCTTTGCTGACGTTGACAGAACTGCAGTGGGCAGTTTTACAGTGGAAGTAGTCGTTGGTGCAGTTGTTGGTTTAGGATATTCAAAAAGTGATGGTTTTGCATGTGATAAGAACTCAAACCTTGGGACTTTGAGGTCATAATTCAGTCCAATAAAAGCAGTTGGCGAGAATGACAAGCTTATGAAATAAATAAGGGGGTACCAGTACCAAAACTGGCTGAAAACTGCTAGACCAACAACTGCCGTGACTTTATCATGCTTTGTCTTGGAAAGCAATCTTATGGTCACATTCCTTCCACCTGCATCCAGAATCCCAGAGGCCAAGATTGCACCCATCTTGCTCATGGTGTCTTCATGCTTATCAAGTATTATTTTCTCCAATTGTCGCCTAGAAATTAAGAAGAAATTAGAAACCTTACAAGAAAATAAAGGTCTGAGAAAAACATAAAATATAAGAAAACAATACCTGAAAGTTCCAACACGAGAATCACTGGCTTCACTAATCTGGACCATAACCATAGCCATTGCAATGAGGGCACCTTGACGAACAAAATCAACAACATCTGACATCAAAGGCTCTAGCAAAGATATAGCCTCACTCAGGCCAGTACCAGCACAGGAAATGCCCACTGCAAGCGCCGCACCATATCGAACATGAGGGTTGTAAGACTCAGACAGCAGGGAGACAATTCGAGGAGTCTGCAGATTTATTGTGCAGTGAGATCCATAGCAATACAACGAGAACTTAACAAACAGTCCAGAATAACCCACAAAAAGTGTACAATTAAACACAAGTAAAATAAAAAAGATTTAGAAAATATATGAAGGGCAGAAAAGATATTCAAAGAAAAAGAGGGAAAAACATGCATCATGTTGCATTGAGAATGACACTCCCAAAAATAAAAGATCGGGCAGCACAGAAACAGAAGAAGAAAGAAATCACCAACCTGCTCTGGCTCAGAGTACAGGACAAACCCAAGTGCTAGGACAGCAGTCCTCCTGACATCATCACTCACATCCGATACAGCAAAGTGGAGCAGCTGCCGAATGGCTTTGTTGTTTGCTGTTCCCCTATAGGCCAGTGCCAATGCATACATACCACCATAACGTAATATAGGATCCTGATCACGAGTCATCTGCTCAATTAGTGTGTCTGCTTCTTCTTCTCTTCCGTAGACTGTAAGGGCTATTCCCAATGCTAAACCCCTGCAACATCCGATAACCAAATACCCAAAATTGAAAATCATATACAGAGAAGCCTCAGTCCCACAACCAGGTCACTATAGCTGACTTTACCGTATGATCTTCTCATGTTGTGTCTCGTGTGCATAAGTAAGCATCTCACTTGCCTTCTCACTCGCAGTTCCAACCATGAGTAAACCCATACTGATGCCTGCAGCTTCACCAGCAACAGCACTGTCAGTGTAGAGAACATTTTTAATGTCATCATAAATATCTTCGTCCGCAGTTCCTAGAGCTGCCAAACCAAGACCTAAGCATGCACCATGTTGGATTACCTGCACACAAAAGTCCCAATATAAACTTCGTTTATAACAAAAAAATTCTGTCCCCTGAGAAAAGGATGCCCATGTTCTAAAACCAGTACCTCCACATTAGTACTGCGCAGGCTATCACGAAGGAATTGTTTGATGCCCTCACCATGGTTGGCATGTATAAGACCCAGAGCATAAAGAGCTCCACCTTCTGAGTATGGACTGCCACCACCACCACCAGCCCCACCCTGAGGCAAGTAAGGTGCCATCAGTGACCTCCCCTGTTGTAGGTGGCCTCTGTGAATAACTCCAAGACCAGCAGTCGCACTAAACTTAGCCCAGTTTGTGGCTCTGCTCAGCCAGTCCTGACAATTTGAAGAATCCACAAGAATAAGAACATAACACACACTTGTCAAAGTATACATACACAAAAATGCAGTATGAAAGGAAAAGCTGACTCACTAGGTTTTCCCTTAGAAATGTATCCACTGTTGTTCCAGCATGCATAATTGCATTAGCATAAATCGTTGCACTATGACAGACACTATTTCTCATCTCAACAGACTGCTTAATTGTCTTAAGAATAAGAAGATCTGATCTGTATGCAAATTGAAGCGAACTCAGCAAGGACCTAATAAATAAATGTTTCTAAGGGGCAAAAACAGTACAAAATTTAAAAATAAAGCAAGCAAATGTCTCACTTGTTATGGCTGTACAAGAATTGAAGTGTCAACTGTATTGATGTCTCTCCTGACAGAATTCCCTTAATTTTGGTCAACCTCTCAGCATATATTACTTCACTTGGATTGAGTTCATGCACATTCAAATTAGATGCAGTACTCCTGTCAGTCATCTGAACATCCTCTGGAGCGGTAGGATTTTCATTCTGAGAAGCATCTGGTTCAACAGATCCAGGCTGCACTGGTTCTGAAGGTTGAGTCTTGGGAATTGAAAGGCGATCTCTCACATTTAAGAGAAATGCTTGGCGTTCATTTTCTACAAGATCGAAAGCTATTTGAAGTGCCAAAAGAGTTTCATCCTTGTTTTCAGAGCGGAGAAGCTTTTCCAATATAATCGCAACAGCTTCAGGTTCGTCCAAGAACATGAGACACTGACATATACTCAAATAATCAGGAGAAGACAACTTTTGATACACTTGAACGAGGAGACGAAGTACCTGTAGGAACAACCAAAAAGGATTGATGTCTGTCACTCACCCCCCTTGGACCAAGAATCAGGAGGTCAAACAGCTAGTACAAAAATACCATCTATAAATATTCAGAGAACTAGAACAGCAATGTACTTACCTCACGTCGATATTCTCTAAGATTAACAAAGGAATGAGAGACATTAATGCAATAAGATAAAGTGCCTTGAACATTATCACTCTTTGTGATTGCTTCCTCAAGTTTATCCAATCGCCGGCATTCAATTGCAATACCCATAGCTTGTGGGTATTTTCCATCAGCAATACACCTAAATGAAGAAATACTAAGATTAGTTTAAACATCTGAGGTGCTACATTCAATTGGGAAAAAAGGGCAGTTTTACATACTTATCCAGCATTCTCTCCACAATTGCCTCCAATCTAGGGTCCACCTTTGCTGATTCAGCATTTGATTCTGCTGCCTTAGTCTTAAGACTGGCATATTCATCAATAGCTTTAGCTGTGAAAAGGATCAAAAAGAAAAAATTACATGTAAACATATTATGATCATAAAATTCCTCAAACACACACTTATTACTTCAACCTCTTAAGATAATTGAATGTTATGATCAAAATTCAATCCCATTGATATTTTTAACTAACACAATCACTCGTACCAAGAAGTGTATGAACATAATCAGAATCCTCTGACACATCAAATAAAGAACCGGCTCCAAGAGCATATGATAACGCATCGTTAAGCTCACTCAAGTAATAGAAGACCTGAGAGAAAAAATTTCCATGTACAAGAGCAAGTTGGTAAAAACTAGATATTCAAGGAGTAAAAAGGGAAAACATGAAATATAGATATTCGATAGATGCCATGAGACACA
This sequence comes from Juglans mandshurica, assembly GCA_022457165.1. Lineage (NCBI taxonomy): Eukaryota > Viridiplantae > Streptophyta > Magnoliopsida > Fagales > Juglandaceae > Juglans > Juglans mandshurica. Next base: position 30,512,618 of record CM039619.1, on the reverse strand, counting down.
AAGTTGCAAAATCTATTTGTTATATTAGTCTAATTGCTTCTAAATTAGCTACTACAGGGTCAAAAATAAATTACAGCCACTCAAGTCTCGAAATGGTCAATACTCTTCTCTTTTGCCACCCAACACATCTGGACCCAAAGGCTCTCATTTCAGAAGACAATGGATTTTGCAAAAGCAACAACATCATTGTGTTTGAAGCAAAGAACGGCTAGTTCACCATTGAAAGGAAAAAGTGGGGCGGAGAGAGAGAGAGCAACCAAAGCTTTCTACCTTGGACACAAGTAGGGCAGCAAGTTGTCTCTGATGTTGATCAAATTCTTCATCTTCATACAAACTTTCTCTGCACAACAACGAATCATAGACTGTCATTTCAAGGGAAAAAAAAACACAGTACCACCATTAACCTACAAAAAAACAAAATGCCTTGAAACAAATCAGAAATCCAGCAATACCAAAATGAAAGCTAATAAGATTATTACACTTGTTTAAGTGTTCGAAAAATTTGCACAACAGAGACACAGTAATTGCTTAAAGAGTGCAAGAAAGATTACGATATAAAAAATTATACTAACCAAATCACGGTCCAAGCATTTAAGTGCCTCATCCCCAAAATATGGAATGTTTGTCTAGTAATAGCATTTCAACTCCAACTTTGCAGGCAATATATCTCACAACTTGCAATATAATATACATAACAGATTTATTTTAATGATGCTGAGTTGAAATCCAAAATTATTTCACAGGGAATCACGATGAAGTGATATTACTACACAGAACCCATTGTTATAACTATGTGTGATACCCCATATGATATGGATAAGGGTAAGTGATGTATGGGATCCCACATTGCTTGGGAAGGAGAAGTTCTTGCTCTTTATAAGGTTCCAAAATGGATCCAATTGTATCATTGACTAGTCCTTTTGGAGTATAGGCCATATGGTTTGGGCCTTCCATTGGGGCGTTACGAATGGTATAAGAGCCTATCTCAACCAGAAATGTGGGACTTGAGCTACAATGGACAGGCCCGATGAGGACATCGGGAATTTAAGGGGGGTAGATTGTGATACCCCAAATGATATGGACAAGGGTAGGTGGTGTATGAGATCCCACATTACTTAGGAATGAGAAGTTTTTGCTCTTTATAAGGTTCCAATGGCTCCAATTGTATCATTGACTAGTCCTTTTGAAGTATAGGCCATGTGGTTTGGGCTTTCCATTAGAGCGTTACAAATGGTATCAGAGCCTATTCCAACCAGAAATGTAGGACTTGAGCCATGCCACCTACAATAGACAGGCCCGATGAGGACGTAGGGAATTTAAGGGGGGTAGATTGTGATACCCCATATGATATGGATAAGGGTAGGTCGTGTATGAGATCCTACATTGCTTGGGAAGGATAAGTTCTTGCTCTTTATAAGGTTCCAATGAGACTCAAATTGTATCATTGACTAGTTCTTTTAGAGTATAGGCCATGTGGTTTAGGCCTTTCATTGGGGTGTTACACTATGACTGACACACTTCGCATACTGACAAATCTCATCTCCTTTTGACAAGTAACCATACTTTATTAAAAAGTGCAAGTGGTGCAACCCAACTCCATAGGGTTGGGCGGTAGGCCACAGGAAAATGGCCAGCCCGTCCAATCTGCCCAGCCCGCAATGGAAACGGGTAGGAAATCTGCCCGTTACCCTGGGTAAGCAGGTGGATTTTCTTAAAAATAAAATCAAACAGGCAGGGGGCGAGAATGGGTCCCAACCGCCCGTATATAACCCACCCCATACTATATAATTGAAAAAATCCAATTTAACCTCATTCAAACACTCCTATTCTCTCTCCCATACTCTCAGTCCACCGTTCAACTTTCAACTTCTTCTCTTCTGTTCTTCGTCTCCTCCAGCCCTCCTATTCTTCTTCTTCTCATTCTCCTCCTCCTTCTCAGCTTCTTCTAGCTTTCTTCTTGCAAGTCAATGGTCTTGGGTCACTCGAGCTGGTTGTAGCCGAGAGAGCCATGGCCATGGTCGTGGGTTTAAGTGCCCCACATCCACGACTTAGTTGTGGGTGGTGCCATGGGTCTTTAGAGCGCCACGGCCAAGCCGTGGTCATGGGTCTACACAGAGACCTACAACAAAGCCATGACTGTAAGTTTCCATGACCCACGACCATGGTTTGGTTGTTTGTACCTTTGTGAGACCCACGGCTAAGACATGGTCGTGGGCAAGTTGTTCTTCACAACTTCTTCTTCTTTTTTTTTTTTTTTAAATGTATGATTAGATCTATGTATTTGAAGTTTCATTCAATATTTTGGGATTTGAATGTGAAGATTTGGGGTTGGATATGTGGGTTTTTCTATTTGGAGTTTTGTTGGGCGAAGTATTGACGGTGGGTTGAAATATCTGCCAGTCCATTCTATGCGTTGCCAGGGGGTAAGGGAGGGTGCTACCCGTCCGTGTAGGGCGGGTAGCACCTTACGGACGGGTAGCACCCCTAAGGATCAAATTGGATGATTAATTCAATGGGAAAAAGTTTGTCCAATGTACTTGGTTGCCTTTTGTGCTTTTTTATGAAGGCTAAAAGGAAAGGAAAAAGTTTGAGGATAGATCGTTTTAACAAAAATATTGCATCTTACAACCGAACACTCATTTCCTTAGAGAAATTATATGAAGAAAACGGATCCCTAAGAGTGGCTTTCTTTGTATGGATGACCATGCTAGGCAAAACTATGACCATGGACCATGTAAGGACGAGTAAGCGCCTTATGGTGATGGATTGGAGTTCTACGTGCAAGAAGAGTGGCCTAAACGACTGACCATTTGTTGCTTCATTGATGAAGTGGCTAAAGCCTAGGGAGTGTCGATATCTCACATTCTTGGGATTGAATGGGTGATTCCCCCGACTAGTGTGAAGTAATGGCAGAATGAGGGGGTGGTAAATAGGGAGGTAATATGAGCGTAGATGTATGAAGGATGGCTTTGTTATGCGTAATGTGGAGTATTTGAATTGAATGCAACTCCCACAATTTTGAAGATCAAGAGAGAGAAGTAGATAACGTGCCTAAAGTTAAATTTTTTATGCTCAAATAATTGTATGAGTTGTCATATGTCCATATTTTTTTATAAGTGTCATATGTCCATATGAACCCTAGCTTTTCTTCTTTGAAAGATTTACTAATGTTCCCATTTCCCTCCTTACTAGGTGTTCTCCTATGTATACCCCCCCCCCCCCCCCAAAAAAAAAAAATACTTGGGTAGTGCCCCTTTAATAAATTCATTGACATAGATTCATAAAAAGCATATGCTAGACAACCAATCACAACTCAGCTAGTGTACTTAGGTAGCACCCCTTTACGCCTTTAATAAATTCGTTGACAATAATTATAAAAGAATACAACCAATCACAACTAGGGCAATCTATACTAACAACACTGCCATTACAACTACCTTTGAGTCTAAACAACTACCACAGGACCATATGTTCATCTATTTTTAACATCTTGGAGAGAGATTACAGTCCATCCGAACCCCAACTTGTTGAGATTGATGCAAGAATAAGAATAAGAACCCAATATTAAAAAAAATTACCCCATAGTAACTGCACGTGCGGCATGATAAAGCTGGGTATTTCCTTTTCGGTTTAGGTCTGCAACCATTAGAGTATCCATCAAATTGGAAAAAGTCTCCTCCTTTGCTCACTTCCCCATTAGCCAATCAATTTCAATAAAAACCACAAACCTCAACTCTTTCCCTTACTAAAGATTACTTTAACAAGAAAGAATATCATCCTCCACCGGGAAATAGTAAACAAGAATCAAAGTAGAAGGTCGCTAAGACTAAAAATAAGAAATTCCAAAAAAAAAAGATTTAAGCCTCTGCTTTCTATCATCTCCCACAATTTGTAAAAAGAACAATGACGAAAGAAAGTTCATTATTTGCATGTTATGTCTCTGTCTCAATTTCTCAACAACAAACAGATCAAGCGCAACTAGAAGCGAAACCTGCTTAAAAAAAGGACCGAGCAATAACAGAAAATTATACAGAGAACGAGAGAGTACATGACAGGAACGCTGGTGGAGATCTCTGGCCAAAAGTTGTCGACCAGATTGTTGAGGTTGGAGAGCGCGTGGAGCTTGAGCGATGGGTGCGCCTCGTTCAGCATCGCCAAAAGCCCTCCCGCGGAGCTCACCACTGTCGCAGCCATGAATGTCACCGCAGAATTACTCAGAATTTAATCTTGAAGAAAAAATGGGTCCCCGAACCCTAGCCTATGGGAGAAGACGAGAGAGAGAGGTAGAGTTGAAACGAAGTTACGAATGATTGTGGTGTAATACTGTAATTTGTTTGCTCATTGCTTTTATGCATCGAATTTGAATTATATATTTGATTGTTTTTTTTTTCCTAAGCAGTTAGCATATATTTTACAGTTCCACTTTGGAGTGGTACTGACAGTTTTAACTTTTAGATTAGCAACTAATAAAATCTTGACACATCAGCTTTATACAATATAACACAATAAGAATCACTATATTAAAACATCAATACATACTCTACGTCTTTTACTTATTTTTTGTTATACTCGTTACAGCCATCGTCGCCCTCCTTGTGTGTTCACACGCCAGCAACCCACGCCACAACCACCCATAGTCATTCCGATTCCAACAGCAGGCAGTCTGATGTAGCCACAACCACCCACAACCATTTCGAAGCCAACGACAAGTAGCCCAATGCCAACCAGTTAGCCACCACGCATTCTGTTGGCACCCACAACCACCACGAAGTCCGACAGCCACCACGTAGTCCGACGCGGCACCACCGTCAACCTCCATGGTTTGACTTTCTTCATAGCATTACAATGGCTACAAATTTGACGAGGGAGGGAGGGAGGGAGAGAGAGAGAGAGAGAGAAGGGTGAGGAGAGAGAACATGGCCAGAGAGAGAGAGAAAGAGAGGAGGGCGAGAGAGGGAAACAAGATTGAGTCCGACGAGGGTGAGAGAATAGAGAGGGGGCTTCGGTGCGAGAGGGAGAGTAGGGTGAGAAACGATGGGTAATTTTTTATTCTGTGTGTTGCATCTCATTATTAGTGAAATGGGTGGGCTACGAGACTGGCTCTTATTGGAGGCTGTTCTCAGCCCAAGAACAAATGTACCAACATGAAGATTTTCTCTATATTTTATTAAACTTACTCAAAAAGTCAAGTAAATAATTTTTAATTTTTTTTATTGAATTGCATTTGTACCTCAAGGATGCTACCCGCACCCTCGAACGGGGCCGTTGGCTCCGCCCCCCCCCCCCCCTCGCATGGGTGGGGAGAGTTGGGCCCAGGGCCTTGGCCCCGTCTTCTCTGGGTGGGTACCCCTTTTGCATATCGAGAGTGAATTGACTCACGACTGTCTGCTCAAAACCTTCCATTGCCTACAAACAACCAAAAAGAAATCCCAAATTCAACTCAAGTAGAGAGAGAGATACCTAGGGCTAAAATTCGGAGGGCGACAACTAGAGGGAGAGAGAGAGAGACAATAACGGACGACAACCGGCGGATGGTGAAACATTGTTAAAAAACCAACCATTGATCCAAAACTTTTGATTTGTTAGATACTAATTTAGTTAAACTTTTAACCTCAAGATCATAACATTCTACCACGTTTTCGAACTCGACATCCACGGTGACCCACTTAATTGACACTAACTCAGTGGTAGGCCTTTCTCTTTTGGTGGTTTCACTCATTTATCAGTATTCAATAATTCAACACCATGCCCATACATAGCTCCAAGACATCTTAATCTAGCCTATAGGTCACCCCATCTCTGACTTGAACTAGTGACGTGGTCCTGCTCTGATACTAAATATGTTAAAGACTCAACCATTGATCCAAAAGTCATTTGACTGTTAAATATTAATTTGGTTAAATATTTAACTCTCAGGATCATAATATTAGAGGAGAAAAGAGTCGAGATTGAGAGAGGAAAGATAGAGAGACACTGCGAGAGGGGGGTTAGCTTTTTAAACCAAATCTAATGTAAAACGATGACATTTTATTTTAAAAAAACATAACCTAAGATAAAACGACGTCAGTTTATTAAAAAACTTAGTTTTGTAATGCGTGCATGCGTGCGTCCACGCACGTGGGTGCGTGTGTGTATGTGTATGTAACTGGCCATGGACCCAGCTTGGGCCTCGTCCCCCTGTGCCCAAATGCGTGCGGCATCCGCCCACAACCCCCCTTGTCTGTGGATCGGGGGAGTTAACTCCAAAGCTAATGTAAAACAAAAACATTTTGGGGAGAACAAGAAAAAACAACTTAGATAAAATGACGTCATTTTATTAAAAAAATTGATTTTTTTAAAATATATATGTGTGTATATATATATAATTGGGCTGGATGAACGAGATAAATATCGGGCGGGCCTGGACTCAGCCTATCCCCTAGTGCCCAAATGAGTGCGGGTATCCGCCCGCATGCCCCTTGTCTACGTACAGGGGCCCCCGCTTCAATCTAGAAGGGGCCAGACGGGGTGGGCGTCCGCCACCCTACCCACCCCTAATTTGTAGCTTTAAAGAATAATAATCAAACATTTTTAAAAATAAAATCAATAAAAAGTATTTTCAAAGAATTGATAACCATGTTAAATGTAATCTTTTAAACCATTTTAAATTGCTATGTCTTGAATTTATTATACTAGATATCTTTAGTTAGGAAAATTTTTGAGAATGTGCTATAGTCAACAAGTTCATAACCTTTCTTGATACAATTTTAAACTTTTCTGACTCCCTGGCAAGATCATATCAGACATTCTTCTTCCTCACTGTTGTGAAAGATCTATTGGTGATGCTGACTGCAAATACTCCAACGTATAACTCATTTTCTGTATAGATTCAAAATGAAGACAACAAGTGAAAGTACATATGAAAAAGAAATACACCTACGTGGTTTTTGAGTTTCCTTCTAATTCAAGACAACGTTAAAAAAAAAAAAAATGGATTTAAAAGAAATTTAGGAGATAGTTCGTCAAAGTAAAATATAATTAATTGGATAAAACGAATTGAACATAAGATCAGCCGGATCCAATCCCAACATCAATACATTAATGCATCACAATTTGTCATAAAATGCATTGAACATTTTGATAATTTTAACATATCCAACACTTGCATGAAATGCAATTTCTATGAAGATTACAAAGTGAACGTAAAAATGCGTAATATAATCCGATTCTCCAAATGAAAAATCTGGATTCGAAATCCCCACCCTTTGTATAAAAACAAAAAAGCTTAATCTGCCATAGCTTAAAGCCTTAAACGACCTTTTGGTTACATATTCTTAAGAACAACCAAGTTGATTGATGAGTGAAGTCTTTTGAGATAATATTACATGTAAACTTTCACAAAAACTGTTAACCATGATTCAATGTGTGTGATATCATCAAACGAATGCAATTGAAGAATTAATTTCATATACAATTATTGGTTTTTTATTTCTTTTCTCTTGATTTTATTTATTTTGTAATAAAAAATGTTAGACTCACAAATTGCTATACAAAATTATGGCATGTGTTGATGCCAGATATAACAAATCAGTCCGTCTAAGTACATACGAGTTGGCGGATGAATTTGCGTATGAAGCTGACATGGACTGCTGATGTCAGAGTAATTTTTATTGCAAAAAAGGAAAACGCAAAGAGAAGAGAAGAAGAAGACCATCGGCTTCCCAAATCCCCTTCATCCGTCTCCCCTCTCCCAAATCTCATCTTTGCACCCCCAAGATTCGCTATTTGTGGGTGATGCTCTCTCGTTCCTCCCTTTGCTACAAATTGGCCGGTCTCCTCTGCGCGTGACCCACCTCCTAAGCGTGAGATCCTTCAGGTTGCCTGCATTCCTCTGCAGCTTCGCCACTCAAGTGAACTCCTTGGCGTTGTCTCTAATAGGTGCTATCATTTCCCCCACTCACTGAGTTTGTTCTTAACTACATGCTCCTCTCTTTTACATTTATACACCTTCTGGTTTGGGGAAAAAAACAAGTTGATAGAAAAATATAAGCTAAAGAAAACGGTATATGAATGTGATCATTAACATGAGAAAATTCTGGGTTCTCTGTACTTCACCTTAGGAAAAAAAAACTTCCACTAGAAACAGCTTTTAGGTTGATTAAAGTAGAATACAATTAAATGGGTCATACAACTATACAGTATACAAGACGCATTATATAATTTTTTTTATTCTTCTTTTTATGCAATGCTGGTCGAATTCATTGCATAATTCTTCTTTTTTCCTTCTTATTATATATATATATATATATATATATATATATATATATATATATTAAAGATGCTGGCCGAATTCTATATGGCTTAAATAGGATGTTGAAAACATTGGAGGATATGCATTTTCATGGTAAAGTGTATTTCAATTTCTTTTTCTTTTTTATCTTTGTTTAAGTTACCATAATAAAGGATTTGCCCATGGGGATGCTTCTGGTTGGATATTCTCACTGAAAAGTTGCCTCTCATCGGTTTGAATCTATAGTCTCTTTTTTTTTTTGTATCAAAATGCTTTCCATTCACACTAAATCTTCTCATTCTTTCAAATCCAATAAAATAAAGAAAAATATATAGAAATAAAATAAAATCAATAGTATTGAAAGAAAAATGACACTTTTCATAAATAAAAGAGTAATAAAAATCGCATAAAATTAACACTTATAAGTTGGCCTCAACCCCAACTCATGGCTGCCTTTATACTGAATTTACGAGATGACAATACACATGAAGGATTAAACGACTGTGTTTAATCTCCTGAAACCAACGACTACTTTATTTACAATTCATTAAAGGAAAAACTACACCGTGTACTAACTAACATAACTATCAGTATACTAAAAGCAACGACACTGTATTTATCAATTCATTAAAAGTAAACGACATTGTATTCATCCTTATCAACTATCAAAAGTGTCGATCCTTCTTTATTCTTCTGCACTTCATTACAACACCCTTCCATTGCACTTCATCACTTTTCAAGCACATAACAAAGGAGAATCAACAGGGAGAATGGGAGAGAATGGAGAGAGAGAGAGAGAGAGAGAGAGAGAGAGAGAGAGAGAGAGAGAGAGAGAGAGAGAGAGAGAGAGAGAGAGAGAGAGAGAGAGAGAACGCGGAGAAGAGAAGAGAAGGAAGGCTCAGTCGAATGAAACGTACCGTTTCAGCTCACCACCCCCAAAACGAACCGTTTCATTTAAATCTCTTCATTCTATTAGATCCTACTCCCATTTCATTTAAATCCACTTCCCGCACAAAATTTAGTCAACTAAAAAAGAAATAAAACGAACCGTTTCATTTAACGAGCCAGGTTGGATGGATTCGTGCGTAGTCGTTCGTCAAATCGATTGCATTTAGATTTTTCCTTCCACTTTTTATCTTTTTTCCCCTCCACCCTCATCTCCTGCTTCTCCTCATTTTTTTTTCAATTTCTTTTGATCTCATTTTTCCTTTTTTTGTTTCTTCAATACCGGTCAAAGTTTTATAGGATAGATCTACAGCTCCCTATCCATTAGCATCAAACACGCCGCTCTATCAATGGAGTCTCCTCCCCAAGCTCCACTGCGACTGACCTTCACGACCTCCTTATCACTGGTGTGTGACCCTCAAGTTATCGGTGCTTGTAAGAGCAACATGCAGCTTTATTGCGGTACAATCCATGCCTTTTTTTTTTTTTTTTTTTAATCTTTTTGCTTTATTGTTGGTCTCCTAATATGTTTTCTAGTCCCTTGACCACATTCTGGTACCTATCCGCGGTAACTTGTGGTCTCGAACCAATATTCGACTATTATGACAATAAGAAAAAGGGTGGTTATTTCGAGGGAGTTGGTCCTCCAATTTCATACAATATAGGAAATTATATGAGAATTTTTTGATGATCTTATTGCAAAACCTAAGAGCATTTTCATCTGCTTTTTCATAATTGGTTCTTAGTTAAATTATAGAAAAAAAATATGAAAATAAAATAACAATGAGCTACATCCAGTTGACTAGCCTCCACACTTTTGCCATACTTGGAAATTACCTAGTCTAGAATATCTCGTCTCCTAAATTAGCTAATTAAAATTTTTCTATAATTAAAATATATCATTAGAGATATTATATAATTTATACCTAATTAGGATCATAACCCATTCTCAGTAATTTTTCTCTACTTTCAATTTTTTTCTCGAAAGAAAAACTCTAGATTTGTAGTCGTCCATTGCTCCATCGTCAAAACATACTCCACCTCTAGTCTTGAAATTCTCCAATCTACCGTCATCCACCAATAAACTAGTAAGACACCCATGAGCGGGGCCAACACACCACCTGTGTGGTGGTGCATGGAGCCCACGTGTCACACTACATCGACTCTTCTCGAGTTTTCCTCATTCTCAAGAAACAACATTTTGTTTTCTCTTTTGCTAGAAGTAGATATTGGTTTGTATTTTCAATTTCAATGAATTTGGAGGACGAGAATGTGAAAAGCTCTATCCAACATTTTGAATGTACGATTGTTCACTAGCTATCACTTCTCGTAGTGGTATTGTACCTTTTGTAGTTTTGTATTGAAAACCACCTTATATAAGAATATTAGCATTGACTTCATAAAAAATCTAGTCAAATGTAAAATACCATAAATTTTATCAAAACACAACTGCATTGTACTAGTTAAAAGGATGAGTGAAAAGTTTTAAGTTACAATATATGAATGGATTACTGTTTACCAAGTAAATATATTTTTTATTCACGATTTGTTACGTTTGGATAGTGAGAATACTTGAGAAGTATTGAGAATATTTGTGAATAGTAGTGAAAAATTAATGAAAAAATAATAATAGAATATTGAATAATAGTAAAAAGTAAGTAAAAAGTAAGTAAAAAGTAATGAATGGTAGAAAAATAAGTGAAAAGTAATAATAAAATAAATAATGGTACTCGAAGTACTCTCACTACCCAAACGTAGCCAATCAACGGACTTTTTTTCATTTATCTCTCACTTTATTTCCTCCCTCTGTGTTTTCTCTCTTCCTCTCGTTTTCGCAGTAACGGAATCGAACTTCCCTTTCTCTCTTCCTCCCGTTTTTGCAGTGCAGAATCGGGCTTCACGAATTTTCCTCACCACGTGTTTTCTCTCTCCCTTTCTCTCTTTCTCTCTCTTTTGCAGTACACCTTCTTCTCCGCTAGGTTCTTCTTCTTCCTCAATAGGTTCGTCTCCTTTCTTTTCTTCTCCAACCCTAACTTTGGTGCTCTCATCCCTGAAACTCATTTTTCTTTCTCAGAAACACAGAACTACGCACCCCCCCACCTATATATCACAATCGCTCTGCAAATCGGAGCCTAGTGACCATTATTAGTTTGAGAAAATGTTCGAGAGAGAAATGATCGCTGAAAATAGGGTTTATTTCGGGATTTAGACTCTAACTCAACTGTTAGATGAGTTTATTTCGAGAAGAGATTGGATTGGATTGGATTTGGAAGAAGTAATCATGAACAAGGATGATTAGGTTCCATCTGGGATTGAGTTTGAATTGGGTTTCATCACCACCACTAGGGCCTTCACATTCAAATGTTCGCCTTTGTCTTTCACATCCTTCCCCAGGTCCCACATGGACTCCAAACCCAAAACCCTCGTTCAATGCGCCTTCATGAGCTCCGCCTCTCGCTCTCCTCCTAGAGAGGCCTACATGAATGACCCTGATAATGGGTCTATCTCATTGCAGATGTGGCAAGGTTGGGGCACCACGTCTCCTATGCCTGCCATGGTCACGAAAATCATTAAGGAGTTGAAGGCTTTGGAGATAGATATTGATGCCCAAATGAGCTTTGGCAGTAGTGGTGGCAAGCTTCAGCTATCTATTTCAACGTTTTTATTTGGCTCTGTGTGGTTTTTGCGGAGGCTATAGAAAAAGAGCCTTTTGTTTTGTTCGTTCGTTTGTTTGTTTGTTTGTTTTTTTTTTTTTTTGTGAATTTCTTGATTTCAATATTGTTTCTTTCCCTACTTTTCTCGAATACGAATTGGAGCTGGGTGTTGGAGAACACTCACTTTTCGTTTTATGGGTTCAAAAAATAGATGAATTACTTGGTTGATGTTAATTGTTTATCTATTAATGTAAATATGGTCAGTATAATTATAAAATAAGAAAAGAAAATTAAAAATTAAAAATTAATATTATATTATTATTTTGATAAATCCAATAGCTAATCTAATATTGGATTATGGATATGGAGGTTTTGGATTTATGAAAAATATGTACTTTTCATCAAATTTTGAAGATGACTTTGATAAAGCCAATACCAATACTCTTAGTCATCATCTACTCAATCTATTCAAGAAACACGAGTACTTTGAACCAATATATTAGCTCCATTTTTTTGAGGTAGTGCAAATACCTATACATACAAACTAACGAAACGGAGGTTATGATCTCGTTAGTCGTTACCATAAAGCACTTCCATTTTCTTGCACCTCTTTTTACTCCTTGATTTCATCCCTTTTCGATCCGCATAATTATGTTACATTATGCACTGATTTGCTTATAATTTTTTTTTTAGCGTTAGATAAACTAGCATTAGTCAACCCTAGAAGCCACCAACCTTTCTTGACCATAGAGGTATCTCGTGGCATCCAAGAATGTCAATATTTAAAAGGGTTTGTACAAGAGGACAGTTGAGAGCTCCTTCCTATGTGTAGACAATGAGCTCTTCCCATGGGACAACAAATAGTAGTTTTAGAGACAGAATTTTTTTCCAAGACTTTTATTTGGTAGCAAATAATTACTTTTTACGACAAAGTTTTTTGCGGCATAATTAGTTGTTTCAAATGTGGGCATTAATTGTAGCAAATAATTAGTGGTTAATATTGCACTACAAGGAATATGGCCTTTATCGGCGGTAAAAGTTCCTTGCAAAAAGCTGTTAAATCGCCGGGAATAATATTTTCCTAGCGTTTTACACTTCGCCGCATAATGGTTGCGAAAAAATGGAAGCCTAAAATTACCTCCGTCGTTCTACCACTAATCGACGTGAATAACACTATTTGGGGCGAATTTCTCTCCGCTGCAGTTTGGTCTTATAGACGCCGGGAAAAAAATTTCAAATGCCCTTATAAACTGCCGGTAATGGTAGATGTCGTCGATTTGACGACGCTGCAACAACGAAATTGTGCGCCGCAATTCTGGGCAACGATTCACTCTTTTTGCCGGGTCAGTTACTATGTTCCAGCGTTTATGTTCGCCGCATGTAAATCGTTTCCGACGGAAGAAAGTCCTCAGCATTTGCAATAGTTAATGGGTTCGCTGCAAAATTGGGATTTTTTCGGGACAGTTTTGCCATTCTCCAAATAGAATTTTATCCCCAAGAATGCAATGTGGGAAATTTAATGTGGCAAAACTATTTGTCTCAAAAAAGCACTAAATGAACTATTACTGGTGAAAAAGCAGGCAAGCAAGAAATATTTTTTTCTTACAATATATGAACCCGCAGCAAATGATGTTAACACTAATCTCGGCATCCTTCTTGTTGCCAGAAATAGTTTTTTCGATAAGGTAAGCACGCACGAAAAACTTTTGATATGACAAGAGAAAGAGGAATTTCTTGACATATGTTTTTGTCAAAAATAGTTATTTTTGAGGATATTATTAGCTAGTAAGTATCATTTCCGAAGGATTATGTTTGTGGCAAGTAGTTAATTCTTGCGATATAAACATGCGTAAAATAACTATTTTCTTCCAAATATTTAGCAAGAAATACTTTTTCGGTAAGGTATCATGAATGCAAGAAACACTTTTGATATGCCAAAAAAAAAAAAAAATTCTTGCGATATGTTCTTGTAAAAAATAGTTATTAATGGTGATATTATTAGTTGGTAAGTAGCATTTTAGAATAATTATGTATGTTGCAAGTATATAATTCTTGCGATATTAACTCGCGGAAAATAACTATTTCCCGCCAAATGTTTAGTCAGAAATATTTTTCCGGTAAGGTAAGCATGCAGGAAAAATTTGTTACCAATGAACTTCGGGCAAAAAGTATTTCTTGCCATATTTATTGCATGGAATAGGCATTTTCGGTGACATCATTTGCCACAATAAACTTTATCTGCGAGTAAGTTACACTCGTGTGTGACATATTTCCCACCAAAACTCTATAATTCCAACGACTATCAAGTGCTAGAAATAATAGTATTTTGGACAACAATTAAATTCGCGGCTACTAGCAGTATCTATTGCCAGTTATTTCTAGGGAGTCTCCTACGAGTTAAAATGGCGGAAAAGCTATTTTTGACAATAATACTGACTATTTCGAACAAAAGTTCTAGCGAGAAAAAGAACTTTTTGTTGTAGTGGGCCATTATGATTATTGGGCAGGAAAAAGTATAGATTTATGTTATGAAATTGGACTTATGGCTCGTTTGGTTACACAAATGAAATGAGATAAAATAAAAGTTGAAAATTAATTAAAATATTGTTATAATATAAATTTTTAATATAATTTTTATTTTAAGAATTGAAAAAGTTGAATTATTTATTATATTTTATATGGGAGTTTGCAAAAGTTGTAATGATTATATGAGATGAGATGAGATAATAAATTCAACATGCATTGTATTACATCTTATAAAAATAAAATAATTTCTAATCTATTTTCTCTAATTTTTGAATCACCCATTCATTATAATTAAAAAAAATTATTTTGGTAAAAGAGTACACAATTATTCTACATTAGGAGTTTTATGATCAAGTCATTGAACGCGAGTAGACTATTGTGGTTTACAAAATGATGTAGGCCAAAACCACAAAACATGCATACAGAACCACAAAATGATGTAGGCTACCAGAGACCATTTGTGCAAATGGTCAAATCATACATTTTCTACTTTCAGCTAGAATAAATTATTATTTGAATACGTGATTTCTTTAACGATTTATCTTTTTGGTTGGAAATTATTAAGGGTGACTATATACAAAATAATGATATTAAAACAATGGAAACCTAAGCATATTGTTAAGAAGGGATAAAGATGCAAAACTAAATAATTTCTGAAAGACCTATTTTTAGGCAAATTGGGGTTAAGAAGCTGGAGACAAATTTAATAAAGAAAAGTCATGATAGATTTACAAATAAATTTTATAGAAGTAAAACTCACGAATTGATGTGGTTAAATATGATACGGTACAATTTGATATATTATGATAAGCCAAATCAATTTGTAAATTTATTTTTATGAATTACTTTTGTAAAACAAACATTTTCCTTTTATAAAAGGAAGATAAAAAAAAAAAATAGAGAATAGAGAAATTACAAATTGTCGTGAGTATTTGTTAGCGTTTCTTATTACAAAATAGATTACACATATGACCTATTTGTAAGAGTTCTATTTAAACTCTGTCTCCCACTCACCCATTTTGATAGAGTTTGGAATAGTTCAAAACTTATCAGTTAATAAATGAGTTATGATTGGATAAGGAAACTCCTAAGAGATAAGATTAACTCTAGATCTCTAATCATAGTCAAACACAAAGACTTAGATTTCTTGATGACTAGAAGTCTATAAATAGCACTAAGGGGTTAAAGGGTTCTCACCTACAACATCAGAGTGCCTCTAGCCATTGGAAGACACTAGTGAGGCTAAGTTGCTAGGGTGATCCTTTTCTCATAGTCAGATTTATTTCTTCATCAAACAGATAGAGAAAGGTACGTCTTTTACTGCTGTTATTTACTATTGTGGATCATAGAAAATCAAAGATCCAATTATTAATGTTCATGTTAAAATATTTAATATGTGGTATCAGAGTTTTAGGTTGTAGATTTTTTATGATCTCAATAAAGTATACAATGAATAAATATTTGGTTTTATATGTGCTTTCGTATCTGTGATTTTATAATGCTAAGAAAGAATGAAATATTGCCTTGTTTATTTGAAAGGAAAATTACGAAATACTATTGTTTGTTTTTAAAAAAATCCATGCAGCAATACACATCAATAATGTATTCGGTTTTCACTGTATCTATCTATCCCTTTGCCGTACTATGTATCCACTTTTACTTTGGTTCTATTTCATGCTTTTCTCTGTGCATTGTTTACATTGATTGCGTGTTGAAGAATTGCTATGTTGTATGTGTTACAATGGGAGAAAGTTGAGGAAACTATGTGTATTTCTCCCTTGCTGTATGTGTGCTGGGTAATGGGGTTGAGAAATCGCCGTGCATGTATGATGGAAGAGCTGCTGTGTATTGTCACCGTGGCAATGTAAGGTGGCCGTGTCACCGAGCTGGCGTGAAGGGGCGACGTTAAGGGTAGCGCAGAGGGATTGTGAAGTCCCGAATCGGAGCTGCCTCGCCCGATTGTGAAACCTGTCGTGGGTAAAGGCTGTCGACGATAGGAGGAGGCTGAGAACCTCCTCCGCGATGCCTTTGAGATGGTGGCAGTGGGCTCTAAAGCCCACTGGCTGCTGCTCACGGTGGTGTTGCTGTAAATATTGCAATAATAGTAAATAAAAAGGGGGGGGGGGGAACCGTGAGTGGAGGTGGACCTCGGTGGCGGAAGGAGGCTGGGGACACCATGCCGTCTCTTCCTCGCCGGCGATGTCCACCGTTCCACCAAACTGAAGGAGGTGCGGTGCTGTGTGTTGAGGGAAGAAGAAAAGAGGTGAGGCGCTGTGTTTCTTCTAGGGTTTCTCTGAAATGTAAAGGGTCTGGGCCTGGGCCTTGGCCCAGCCAGAAAAGAAATTAAAAAAAGAAACCCAGAATGGAAATCAGGCCTGTAGGCCCGAACCAGGGTCTGTGTTGACCAGTCTCACCACTGAACCGGGTTTCGGCCCGGGTTACTTTACCAGTTTGGTTCAGACCCGAATCGGTCAAATTATATTATATTATTTATTTATTAAAAAAATAAATAAAAAATTTGAAACTTTATTTCTCTTTTATATATATGTTATTATTGTTAAATACATGTATTAAATTTTATTAAATTTTCTATACATGTTATTATTGGTATATACATGTATTAAATTAGATTTTATGCATATTATTATTAAATGCATGTATGAATAGTTTATTTTGGCTATCATTATGTCATGCATATTTCTTTATCCAATATGGGGCAAATGATTTACGTTAAAATTTAAGAAAATATTGGTTGCCCAAAGGTACAAGATTTTCTTAATTTTGGTGACAAATCATTAAACCCATAGTAAGATGGGTATGATGGAGTGAACACTTTGTGTGTCAAAATCTACTCCCAAATGAGGGTCTTGATGATACTTCTAGTTCATCCATCAAAAGTAAGGTTGGAGGGAACACTTTGTATGTTAGAATTTACTCCCAAAGGAGACTTCTGATGATACAACTAGTTCATCCACATAATTTAATACTGGTGAGAACACTTTGTGTATCAAGATCTACTCCCAAAGGAGAGTCTTGATGACACTATTAGTTAATCCATAATTGTTTAAATTCTAATTATTATTTATAAGTGTCTAACTCAAAGCATTATGTGACAAAATTTTCTTGCAGTAAGCATACCTACATCATTACACTCACAGACTTCATCTGTTCCTGTTTTGACTGGCTCTAATTTTTCTGAATGGGTTGAGCGAGTCAGGTTTACATTAGGAGTTCTTGACCTGGACTCATCACTTAAGAGTCCAAAACCACCACCCATCACTGAAAATAGTAACAAAGATCAGAGAGAGTCATCTAAACAATGGGAGAGATCAAAGCTGAGCTTAATGTTCATGAAAATGACCATAGACGAAAATATAAAAAATTCACCCCTTGGAACTGAGGAAGCCCAAATTTTTTTGAAAAATGCTGAGGAGAGGTTTCGGTCCACAGATAAATCTTTAGCAGGAATACTTATGGCTAGACTTACTACCATGAAATATGATGGTGCTAAAGGAATGCAAGAGCATATCCTTGAAATGACAAACATTGCCGCCAGATTACAAACCCTAGGAATGAAAGTAGAGGAGTCCTTCATTGTTCAGTTTATCCTAAACTCATTGCCACCTCAGTATGGTCCATTCTAGATGCATTATAATTCTATTAAAGATAAATTGAATGTGAATGAGTTGGCAAGTATGGTAGTTCAGGAAGAAACGAGACTAAAACAACAAGGACATTATTCTGCTAACTTTGTGACCAAAGAAGCTAAAAAGAAAAAGCACCATTATGGCAAAATGAAACGAACTGGACCACCGAAAGGAAAGCAGCCTGGGAAAGTTAATCAGGTTCAACATGACAGTAGCAAATGCTACTTTTGTGGGAGGCATGGACACATGAAAGCTGAGTTTTCAAAACGTAAGGCTTGGTTTGAAAAGAAGGGTAAGCCACTTGCCTTTGTATGTTTTGAATCAAACATTGTAAATGTTCCCACTAACTCTTGGTGGCAAGATTCAGGTGCTAATGTTCATGTTTCCATAACCATGCAGGGATACCTTACAAGCCAAAAGCCAAACCCTAGTGAGTGATTTATCTTTATGGGAAATGATAACAAGGTTGAAGTTTTAGCCATAGGAACTTTTCGTTTGGTTTTGAGTACTTGTCAATATTTAGACCTTCATAATACAGTATATGTGCCTTCTGTGAGGCGTAATTTGATTTCCTTATCTAGACTAGATACTGATGATTATTCTTTTTCGTTCCATAATGGTAGTTTCAATTTGTTTAGAAATCATTTATCTATTGGTTATGGGTTTCTTTCCGATATCCTTTATGGACTTTGTCTCGATAATACATTTATTAAAAATACCTATACCTAGCACCATGAAACATGTATTGGAACTAAAAGAAACATGATGAATGAAAATTCTTATGACTTGTGGCATAAAAGATTGGGGCACATCTCTAAAGAAAGGTTACAGAGATTAGTAAAAGAAGGAATTCTTCCGCATCTTGATTTTACTAATCTTGAAATGTGTGTGGATTGTAAAGGAAAGCAAACCAAACATACTAAGAAAGGCGCCACAAGAAGTAAGGGGAATCTTGAAATAATTCACACCGATATATGTGGACCATTCTCCACTGAATGTTTTGGTGGAGAAAAGTATTTTATCACATTTATAGATGATACATGAGAAATCTTAAGCTGTTTTATTACTTGAGGTATTTCTCATGGAGGTGGAAAGGTAGTTATATAGAAATGTGAAAATCATCAGGTCGGATTGAGGTGGAGAATACTATGGAAAGTATGACGAATCGGGCTGTAACCCTGGCCCATTCGCCAAACTTCTTGACCAGCGTGGCATTGTTGCACAGTATATGATGCTCGGGACGCCACAACAGAACGGTGTTACTGAAAGGCATAATCGGACCTTATTAGATATGGTCAGAAGTATGGTAAGCAATTCTACCTTACCCAAATCACTGTGGGGTGAAGCTATTAAGACGACAATGTATATCTTAAACCGAGTTCCTAGTAAGTCAGTTCCAAAAACTCCTCTCAAGCTATGGACTGGTAGGACACCGAGTTTAAGGCACATGCATGTTTGGGGTTGTCTAGCCGAAGCAAGACTTTACAATCCACATGAAAGGAATTAGATCCTAGAATAGTAAGCGAGTACTTTATTGGGTACCCAGAGAGATCCAAAGGGTATAGGTTTTACTGTCCTAATCACAGTCCGAGAATGGTGGAAACATGATATGCCAAATTCATTGAACTTGGCGAGATCAGTGGGATAATTGAACCCAGAGATGTGATCATTGAGGAAGTACAGGTAGATGTCCCTATACCTACATCATCAGAAAAGATAATGTTTCCTCTAATTGATTATCACGATGATACATTGAAACATGTAAATGATCATCCACCTCAAAATGATAATACCACTGATGAACCAAGTTCGGAGTCACCAGAACAGGTTGTCTTACGCAGATCTCAGAGAGATCGAAGACCTGCTATTTCAATAGACTATGTGGTATATCTCCAGAAATCTAAATTTGACATTGGGACAAGTAAAGGTCCACTAACGTTTTCACAAGCTATAGAGGGAAATGATTCTAGTAAATGGATCGATGCCATAAAAGAAGAGTTGAAATCCATGGATCAAAATCAAGTATGAGATCTCATTGAATTGCCTGAGGGGAGTAAAAGAGTTGGGTGTAAATGGGTCTTTAAGACCAAATGTGACTCAAAAGGCAATATTGAATGATACAAGGCCAGACTTGTTGACAAGGATTTCACTCAGAAAGAAGCATTGATTACAAAGAGACATTTTCTCCAGTATCTAAAAAGGACTCTTTCATGATTATTATGGCATTGGTGGCTCATTATGATTTAGAGTTACACCAGATGGATGTGAAAACGACATTTTTAAATGGAAGTTTGGATGAAGAGGTCTACTTGGAGTAGCCAGAAGGCTACTCAAAAAAGGGCAAAGATCACCTAGTATGTAAGCTTAAGAAATCAATATACGGGCTTAAGCAAGCTTCCCGACAATGGTACTTAAAGTTCAATGATACCATTACTGCCTTTGGATTTAAAGAAAACATTGTTGATCGATATATATACCTAAAGGTCAGTGGGAGTAAGTTTATAAATTTGATCCTGAATGTTGATGATATCTTGTTAGCTAGTTATGATCTTGGCTTACTTTATGAGACCAAGGGTTTTCTCTCTAAGAACTTTTAAATGAAAGATATGGGTGAGGCATCCTTTGTGATCGGAATCGAAACTTTTCAAGATCGAAAACAAGGACTGTTGGGATTGTCTCAGAAAAGTTACATAGAAAGAGTTCTTGAGAGATTTGGCATGAAAAGTTGTTCATCACTGGACACTCCAATATCAAAAGGTGATAAGTTTAGCCTATCACAATATCCTAAAACTGAGTGGGAGCGTAAAGAAATGGCAAAAATCCCCTATGCTTTAGTTGTGAGGAGCTTGATATATGCACAGATTTGCATGAGGCCAGATATTATTTTTGCAGTTGGCATGCTTGGGCGCTACCAAAGTAACCCAAGGATGTCTCATTGTGAAGCTGCAAAGAGGGTATTGCGATACTTGCAAGGAACTAAGGATTACCAGCTTACTTTCAGAAGAACTGACAGTTTGGAGGTAACTAGATACTCAGACTCTGATTGTGCCGGTTGCTCTGATAGCAGGAAATCCACTTCAGGTTATGTTTTCCTGTTGGCTGGTGGAGCGATCTCATGGAGAAGTGTGAAGCAAACAATCACTGCTTCATCTACAATGGAGGTTGAGTTTGTGGCGTGCTTTGAGGCCACAGTGCATGGTTTATGGCTGAGGAACTTTATTTCAGGGCTTGGAGTTGTCGGCTCTATAGCCAGGCCGCTGAGAATTTATTTTGATTATTCCTCTACAGTATTTTTCTCCAAAAACGATGGGTATTCTAAAGGTGCCAAGCACATGGAGCTCAAATACCTAAGCGTTAAGGAGGAAGTACAGAAACAAACAGTGTCCATAGAACATATTAGTACTATGCTTATGATAGCAGATCCATTGACAAAGGGTTTAGTAGCGAAGCAGTTTAAAGAACATGTTGATAGAATGGGTCTTATGATATGAACATGTTAATGAGCTTGTAGATGTTTTGAATTCTATTTGCGCACTTAATGATATCTATTATGGTTGTTTTGTTTCTGTTTTCTTGTCTTTCTACTTTATATGTACATTAAATGGTGTGGATGAATGATGACAAGATAATGTCTATAATATACATGAATTGGAACCAAGGCATTATAATATTAGCCTGAATTATCTCAATCAAAGATTATGTTAAATTAAGTTACTGGTGTTGTAGTGCATGGAAGAGAATTTGTTGATTATATAACAGAGGACTGTCATGACTCGCATTAGTAGCTAGTTTGACATTGATATTACGGAACTCATGAAATATATTTTGAGCAGTGAAAAGTTTCAGGAAATGAATTTGCACAGTATGGTTAATTTCTTGTAATAAACTCATGAACAAAAAATATTATTTATGGACGTATGGGCCAAGTGAGAGAATGTAAGAGTTCTATTTAAACTTTGTGTCCCACTCACCCATTTTGATAGAGTTTAGAATAGTTCAAACTTATCAATTAATAGATGAGTTATAATAGGATAAAGAAACTCCTAAGAGATAAGATTAGCTAGATCTCTAATCATAGTCAAACACAAAGACTTAGATTTCTTGATGGCCAGAAGTCTATAAATAACACTGAGGGGTTAAAGGGTTCTCACCTACAACATCAGAGTGCCTCTAGCCATCGGGAGACACTAGTGAGGCTAAGTTGCTAGGGTGATCATTTTCTCATAGTCAGATTGATTTCTTCATCAAACAGATGGAGAAAACTACGTCTTTTACTGCTGTTGTTTATTATTGTGAATCATAGAAAATCAAAGATCTAGTTATTAATGTTCATGTTAAAATATTTAACACTATTTCACCCATTAAATTATCTTAAATATACTTACTGAAAACTATTTGTCGAGACTTTGTGCATTCCTGAGAGTTTACACACGTACATATCATCAATTTAATAAGTATACTAGTAAGATGACACGTGCTCGGCTCCCCCTAAAAACTATTTGAGATTTAAAGAAAAAAAAAAGTGATGTTTTCAAAACACCGTGGGAGGCAAGTGCTCGGACCCAGGGGCGAGCAAGGAGTGCTCGGGTCTGGGTCCTTGGCACAAGCAACAACATCTCTCACACAAGGCAAGTGAAATTGCTTGCTCCCAAGGTGAGCACTATGAGAAGCAACAAAACTCGTCCCCTCGACAAGCACTATGAATGAACATGCAAGAGCCGAGCAAAAGTCTTCTACTGGGTGGAAGGGTGAGAAAAGTGCATGTATCCTGAAGGGTGAGCAAACATGCTTGCCACCTTGAATAGGGCTAGCAAAGAGAGCTTGCATCTCAGCCAAGCATAGAATGCTCGAACCCAAGGGGCAAGCAAAAGTGAAGGACATGCACAATAAGGTAACATTAAGGTTCTCCCAGAGGCAAGCAAAAGTGCTCGCTACTTAGGCAAGTACATAATGGCAAAGTGCTCCCTCCCAGTGTGAGCACCATAGAGAGGGGCGACCAAAGGTGCTCAATCAAGAGGTTGCACGCAAGTCAAGCATCATGAGGAGCAACAAAGCTAACCTAGACGATGGGGCAAGCAAAAGTGCACATAGCCTGAAAGTCAAGCAAAGATGCTGGAAACCATGATTCTTGAGTGCGACCATAGATAGCTCGCACCCCAAGGAGAGCAAAGAATGCTCGAACCCCAGGCAATCAAAGAGTGCTTGCACCCAACCAAACAAAAGTTCTTGCACCCTAGGGTGAGCAAAGGGTGTCACACAGGGGTGAGCGACAACCTAGAAGGTAAGCAAAAGAGCTTGCAAACCAACAAAGTGTTCATCCATGGGGGTGAGCAAGGCATTTTTGCTTGGCCTCGATTCCCCATCTACAAATAATTTGAAATTTGAAAACTGAAAAAAAATAAACTAATATTTTTAAAACACTGTGAGAGGCAAGTGCTTGCACCCCATCTGGTGAGAGGGGAGGGGAAGGGATCCCACATCCTTGAAGTTGAAGACGGGGTGGATTAAAGTGGGTATCTAGTGCGAAAGTGAGAGAATGGCCCAAGAAAAGTGAAAGGAGTGCAAAGTGCAAGGAAAATAGTCTACCTATACAAGGCCTTTGTATTGACTTATATATAACTTACAAAGATAAGAAAGTATCGACTACAACTACGCTAGCAACTGTATATTTTCTATACATGGACAAAGATATAAGTTATATACATGGAAAGTAATGATTACAGTGTTTAT
This sequence comes from Juglans mandshurica, assembly GCA_022457165.1. NCBI lineage: Eukaryota > Viridiplantae > Streptophyta > Magnoliopsida > Fagales > Juglandaceae > Juglans > Juglans mandshurica. The sequence continues at coordinate 30,488,847 of CM039619.1, read as the reverse complement.
ACACATGAGCTAAAATTATGCAAAGAAATCGAAAAGGGAGAAGACTGCTGTAGTACCAAAGGGAGACTTATCTCTTCATTCCCCCTCAAGCTCAAGGTGGAATTGGAGCAACCCAGAGCTTGCTTAGGCTTGGTATGAATTTTAGACCACCCAAACACTTCGTGAAAATATCGACGACTTGATCTTAACCAAGTACATGAGCAAGAGAGATGACGCCACAAGCAATCCGTTCTCAAACAAAATGGATATCGATTTCAATATGTTTAGTTCGATAGTGAAAAACATGATTTTTAGCAATGTTTATTGCATTGATGTTGTCACAATTAATGTGAGTGTAGGCAGTTTATATCCAAGACTTTTGAGAAGGTGCATGAACCACATGAGCTCTAGGGGTGTAATCGGTCCTATTCGGTCGGTCTTGGAGGAGAATTTATGATCATACTGATTTTTTTGGTCCACCATAATTCTGGACTGGACTAGACCTATAAGAAGTTTGGACTGGAATGGACCTTTTTGGTTTTGTCCGGTCCGTCTTACAGGGGTATTTTGGTTCGGGCCATTTTTTTTAACTTTTCTCAAGTTTTTGACAAAAGATTATATAAAATGATTAAAAAAAATCAAGTGAATGATATAATCTAAGTTGTCTAACTAAGTATATACTTAACTAATTAAGTATAATAAATTAATAATGCTAATGGTATGTGCACTACCAATAATTAATAGTTAATACTTTGTCTTAAATTAAGCTAGAAGAGAATTAAATAATTAATTATAAGTAGTTCGAAGAAAGTTACATAATTACTTGCTTTTAATTTATATAATTACTTAAAAAATTATAAAAATTATATAAAAATTATTTAAAAACTTATATATTAAATTCGATCCAGGGTGAAAAAACCTTATCCTGAGACTAGATTGAAAATCCAATTTCTTCACTTTCTTGGATCGAGATTGATTGGTCTCTTAATCGGTCCGGTTAGTTTTATCGGCCCGAAGGAAAAATCTTACACCCCTAATAAGCTTTACGGATGTGGACGTCAATGCTTGGTATTCAGCTTTGGTTGTGGAGTAGGAGACAATGGTTTGTTTCTTAACACCCCATGAGAGAAGGTGGGACTCAAGGCAGGTTTTGATAAAACCATGCATAGGGCTCAAAGGGAGTTCTTCTGGGTGGGACTCAAGGCAGATGTAAAATAGTTTGTGAGGGAATGTGACTTGTGCCAGAGAGTGAAACATGAAAATAGTTAGCTTGCTAGACTCCTACAACCTCTACCCTTGCCATCCCAACCATGGTCACACATAACCATGGATTTCATTGAGGGCCTCACCACTTAACAAGGGTATAACAGCCTATGGGTCGTGGTGGACCCACTCACAAAATACAGCCATTTCACACTCATTTCTCATCCATACATAGCCAAACACATAGCCCAACTCTTCCTCAAACACATATTTAAACTACATGGCCTACCTCTAACCATTGTTTCAAACTGAGACTCAACCTTTACTAGTCACTTCTAGCAAGAATTCTTTAAATTACAAGGAGTGCAGATGGCATTTTCAACAGCCTACCACCCACAATCTGACGATCAATCAGAAGCAATAAATAAAAGTTTAGAAAATTACCTATGCTACTTTGCTAGAGATCAGCCAAGGAACTGGTCCAAGTGGACGTCCTTGGCCGAATGGTGGTACAACACCAATGTGCACTCCTCTACGAAGTTGTCTCCATTTGAGGCCTTCTATGGGTATGCCCCACCTCGCCTCAGGAATTACATATCAGGTACAACAAATAATGAGTTAGTTGATGAAGAATTAAAAACCATAGAACAAGTGATGAAAACTCTCAAACTGAATCTACATCAGGCCCAAGAGCGAATGAAAAAATTTGTAGACTTGAAGAGATCAGAGAGAGAGAGTTTACCATTGGTGAGTGGGTCTATCTTCGTCTACAGCCATATATATAGACTTGTCGTAGAGGAGGGACCTCAAGCTAGCTCCGAGGTACTACAATGTCTTTCAAGTGCTGGAGAGGGTGGGTACTGTGGCCTAGCATTTGGATCTACCTCCATCTGCCAAGATCCACGCCACGTTCCATGAGTCCCAGTTGAAGAAGAAGATCGGGGCAAAGGTCACACCTTTAGCAACCCTACCGACCATTGACGCTAGATTTCATTTCCACTTCTATTGTATTTATTTCAGGGACCTTGAAACCAGAGCCCGTGGAAGCTGTAGCCTGTTGCATGGTGAAGAAGAACAACAGGCTGTGCATGGAGGTGCTAATACGGTGGCAAAGGCAGGGATCGAAAGATGCCACTTGGGAGTCATATACAGCTTTGAAAAATTAGTATCCCCACTTTGCAGGCAAGGTGTTCTAACGGTGGAGAATTGTTACAGTCGACAGGTTAAGAGGAATGAAAGGCAGAAGCTTGGAGAAATCGAGAAGGAACAAGATGCAGGATGAAGATGATTTGTTGTTCTGAAGTCTTTCGGTCAAAGGGTTGGTGAAAATAGGCTTGTTGTTAGCCGTTGGATCAAGCAAGTGGGAGCATCTAGAGTTCATATGTGGAAGAAGCAGCACAAATTCTACCCTTGTAGCGAAATTACCATTAAGAACTTTAATATTAGTTTACTACTTTATCAGCATTTATATTTGTAATGTCTGTTATATTCTTTTAATAGTTGTCATCATCCCATTGGTTGGGTCCACTTTCTGTTAAGGCCTTTGCTATATGAATAGGCAAATGCATGGAATATTCAGTTTTATGCAAAAAGTGATATTCAGTTGATTTCCCTCAATTCTCTCTTCTTCTTCCTCTCGTCTGAATCTGGAGGCCATCACCCTGTAAGTGAGAAACCCTTTAATTCCCAACTTGTGTGTGTGAAGTGTTACACCACCACCCTTTTTCTCCAACCTATGAGCCCCATTTTCTGGTCTCCCCCACTACCTCTCTTCCCGAGCCGTTTTGGTCATGGAAATGGCATGCCGTAGCTAGTGGCCTCTCGATGCCATGCGTGCGTTGTTCATAACGCCCCCATCGTCCCCTACCCCCAATCGCAGCCGCTGCTGCTACTGCCGAGAACCACCCCTCAACCTATAAATAGGCCAAGCTCCTCATCCCTCAAACCACCCTTCAATCGGCCTTTTCCTCTCTTAAAACCAAGTTCTATCGTTTCCCCAACCTCTGATCTATTTCCCGAAGCCTCTAGGGTTACATTTGCCCTAGCGCCGTTGTGCGCCACCACTCCCAGCTACCTTCTGGTGGTCGCGCAACCACCCTTGAGTATCCCACTTCCCTTTCTCGCCATCCTCTTCCCTGGGTTCCACCCAACCCATGAGTTAGAGCCACCTCAGTCACTACCCCGCTGTGCTCCGTCACACCCTGCCATGGAAACCCTCTCCTCCACCTACTAGCACTCCAGATCTGCCACCCCTTTGAGAGGAATCCCATCGGTAGCCCTCTGTTCTGCCAAATCCGCCTCTGCCACCTTACTCCGTCGCTGCCTCATCACTGCTCCGCCATTCTTAGCACCACCTCAGTAAGCTTTCTGCCTCTTGTATTTTATTTTAATCTTCATACTATGTTCTAATTTAACCCAATCATCTTTTTCCGCATGCGTAGTGATGCACGCACTCGTTCAATCGTGGGTAACCGTAAACCATCACACACGATTATCCAGAATAATTGCCTTCCGTGTAGTAACTCTCCAACACGACCCTTGAATTTCTAACGTGAGATTATCGCTAACTTTATTGCAGTCTGGTTGTGTTTGAGAAGGGCCTTGGGCCTGGGAAAGTGTTGGGAATATTTGACATGGTTGTTGTCGAAATTGGGGCCAAGGGCCAGATGGAGGATGGAAAACGCGTGTAGTTGGGGTTTGTGAAACTGTGGAATTGTTACTTTTGTGTTGTTGTGTGGTTGACTATTTGTGCTATGCCATGTCATCCAATAAACTGCCTGTCATGCATCTGCATATTCATTATTATTAATATCTGTCATGAATTATTCAACTGTGCTATGTTCTATACTATGTGGCGTAATCTGAAATTGGTTTTTGGTGTCATCGAAAAAACTATATTTTTGTGTGGGTGCGTGCGTGTCGCGACCTCAAATCGAAATTGGGTATTATCTCAGTGGAGTTCCTCTGGTCACTCAAGAGTGTGTAAAATTGAGTGACATCCCCTGGACTGTTGCCAGGCGACAACAGGCTTTGCCAAAATGGTAACGCTCGTAATGAAGTCACGCGTAGTCGTTATCCGATGTGACGAAGGGAGCTAGGGTGTGTGGGTGGTCCCGAGGGGAGACCATGGTGTACACTGTAATAAATGATTGTGCATTGGGTACAAAGGGGTTTTTGGCATGAGTGGTTATAAGTAATGATTTTTGGGGTTGGTTGTAAAAATGAATATTTTTGGGGTTATTTCTTCCATGGTTGTTGTGCATTGTTAGTTGTATAATTTCTTGCTTAAATCTCTTGGATGTCGCTCTGCTGATTTATTTACTGAGATTGCGAAATCTCATTGTGGTATTCCTGCCTACGGTTCTGTTTCATGGAATCGTAGACTTTGATGCAGAGGAGTGATGGTACAAGACTTTTCGTGTTATTTGTTGTTGAACCTTTGTATTCATTTCCTTTATTTCAGTTGGATGACTGTATTAACCTCTTGGAGGACTTTTTTTGGGTTGTATCGTTGTTAAACTTTCTAGTACTTAGTTTTTGACTACCTTATATTTTTCCGCTACATGCGTTACTTATGTTGTACATATTTTGCATGTTTGCACACTCGTGCATATGGCGATGGGGTGAGCGATCCATGTGGTCATCATCCTGGTGTCATGACTTTCACCAAATCACACGTGGGGGTCGAGGGCGCCATAGAATATATTTAAAAACTCATTAGCACATCTCATGATGATAAGGAGGATCTTGCTTTAAATTAGCGAGGGATAGTTATATCACATGACCAGTCGTGGAGTTGCACGTCCCCCACTTCCACCCATGACAACATTCACTCTAAGTGGTCAACCCATGAAGGAAGAAGTTGGTGATCTGAATAAGTGTAAGGGATGGATTTAGGATATGACAACTTGAAGTGAGGCAGTCCAATTCTCTCTTCCTCCAAGCAACCTTTGTGGACAAGAGTTTGAAAAATAATCACTAGCACCCACGTGAGCAATGCCTTCATTGGTACTAACATGGTGAAGCGCCCATGTCCATTTCTTTCTAAATGTGTTTTAGCTCTTATGAAAATAACCATTAATTATGAGATTAGTAACAACCTGATTTTTCTTACAAATATTTTAATTAGTTGCAAGGAAAATAAATTTGTTGGTAATAAAACTAATTGCAACAAGAAATACTGTAGTCCATTTTTTTTTTTATTATACATAGAGGAGGGGGAATTCGATCCTTGGTTCTCTTAATGAGAAACCAAGGTGTTAAAGGATCTTGGCAGAAATATTGTGGTTGGTAATATAAAGTATTTTGCAATGAAAGTCAGGTGAATATAAATCCAACAAAAATGTTCCCTTGCTAATACTTTGAAATAAAACCTTGCAATTAACTTTTTAGTACTATTTGTCATGAAAACTTTTATTGCAATTACAATGTTTATTTGCAGGAACAAATTTCATTAGAAATAATCATAGTTCGTTGCAACTATTAGATTATTTACAAGGAGTTAATTTTCGTTTGCAATACTCGCTATTGTCGTAGGAAATGAAGTATCATTTGTAAGGAGGAAACAATCGTTGTAAATACCCATTATTTACAATGAAATTATCATCGTTGTAAAAGACCTCATTGTAAATGATGATATCTCTAGCTTGTAGTGAAAATAGAGAAATCCTCCACCAAGAGTTTGGGATTAGGTTCAAGATCGATTGGTTGGAATAGAGATTTTGGCTTAGTTGGGTCAACCTCAAATAACCTAAATCGTGATAGGTTTGGTCACCATTTTTTCTGTCACTAAACTAATGGGATTGGTTCAAAGGACTCGTTATAAAGGAAAATATTTTTAGTTACTGAAAACACTATCCATCATCAAGTAGAATGAAAAGTGTAACTGTGAGATCCCTATATTTCATGTGTTTTTAATTCCTTATTATATTATTTAGCTGTGTTATTTTATCTATATTATATTATTTTATTTTAATTTGGTGTATTTCGGTTTGGGCTTGTGAATTTTAGTGTTTTTATTTATTTTGGCTGTGTGTGAGTTGTGTGTGTTCTGTTTTAACCCAACCCGTGTGATTTTAGTCAACCTAGCCCTTGTGGTGAACCCAGCCCATGTAGCATTTGAAGCCCAACCCTTATGAGTTTTGAACCCAACCCGTGTAGAGCCCAGCCCGTGCAACATTTGGAACCCAGCTCCCCCTTAGTGGAATGGCGCTGTTTTGGATGGAACTTAGGGTTCCATCATTTTCTCCTTGCGTCGTCCCTCTCTTCTTCCTCCTCCTTCTTCTTTTCTTCACCTTTCTTCTACCTTCTTCTTCTTCCTTCGAGCTTCTTCCTCTACGCAGTTGCTACCGACACCGGTTGGACCTTAGTCATGCCTTTCAGCCGCAAGCCGTCACCTCCTTCTCCCACTTTCTTCTCGGTGTCGTTCGGCAAGGGACTCCGTGTTGCGCTATCCAGCTGCCGTGCCACATGTCCTCAACATGCCTTCTTCTCCTCCACAGCTTGTGCTACCGTTTTTGCTCTTCTTCTACCCGTGCGACACACAACTCCTCAAACCGCCTTGCTTAGTCTATTTATAGTCCATGGGTTCCTCAAATTTAATTCTTCCGAGTTCCTCATCTCCTCTCTCTCGCTTAAGCTTTTCGCATCTCTTGGTATAATTGTAAATGGTTGGGATTTTATGTAAATGAGTTATTTAATATGTCATCCAATAAATGTTGTCATGCACATTTATCGTCTTAAATAAATTGTGCTATGAGGTCAAGTTGTCTATTTTGGAAATTGAGATTGATTATGTGGGTGCGTGTGTATCACGACCCCAAGCCGAGATGGGGCATTATCTCGGTGGAGCTCCTCTAGTCACTTGGGAGTGTAATGGACTGACGTGACGTCCCATGAGTTGTCGCAGGGCGACGACGGGAACGGATGAGACGGTAACGCTCTCGTATCGATTCCGTAAACTTTTGGCTGATGAGGTTAGAGGATGCTTGGCCATGTACGCACTGGGTGCGGAACTGGGCATCGCTCGTTACGAAGTCTCATGCACAGACGTTACCCGTGGTGTGACGATGAGAGCTAGGGTGTGTGGACGGTCCATAGGGGAGACTGTGGTGCATGCATAATTTTATAATAATGGTTATGATTGGGCAAAAAATGGGACTTTTGGCGTGAGTTATTAGAAGTGTATTTTTGGGAAAAAGAATGTGGGTTTGTCTTCTGCATATTTGTCCGTATGGGGACGTGTGATTATATTAAAGTGTTTTAAATCTCTTGGATGTTGTTTTGGCTAATTACTTGCTGAGATGTCATAATCTCATTGTGGTGTTTTACCCAACGGTTCTGTCTTATAGTGCCGTAAAGTCTGACACAGAGCCCGAGTATGAACCTGAGGGGCGACTCCGCCAGAGGCTTGAGTTGCTGAGATATTGTTCAGCGTTATGAGATTTGTTTCCCTTATGTTATTTCTTGTTTTTAATTGATCTGTCGGATGACTGTATAATTCTTGTAATGATATTTTACTGTTTTTGAACAATTCTGGTACTTAATAAAGAAAGACCTTTTTATTTTTCCGCTGCGAATATTATATTGTACACTTATTGCATATTGTATACACTCTGAGCACTGGTCGTTGGGGTGTGTGATCCGTGTGGTTATCATCCCGGTGTCATGAACTTCACAAAAATAACACGTGGGGGTTGAGGGTGCCATAGTAACAAAACTCCAAGTTTCATATTTGATCACAATAATTAATTGTTCATAATCAAATGCATACACAACAAGCTATTATCACTATCATGACACTCCATGGAAAGTCAATATATCTAATGACATATTGACGACCTTTTTTAGAAAATAACAAATATAATAGTAACACTAGTATATAAGATCCTCAATTAAATTGGAGCACTTTATTGCCAATAACGATCAATATAAAGATTACTACTAACACCCAAAAAGAATGTGACTTAAGATGCCAAGGAGCACGAAAGGAAAACACTCGATTTATTTTATACAATTTTGTGGTACTTTCATCTGCACATGCACTGTGTTGTTGGATACGATTCATATATTTGGGCAAAACTTCTTAATTTTTTTTAATGTATACTTGATTTATTTAATCCAACCGACTCACATAGAATGAAGAATTCCTAAATATGGAAAACAATATCCATAATCAAATAGAATAACAAGTCTAAGGGAGCACCTCTTTCATATTTCAGCCCAATAATTAATTATTCAAAACCAAATTCATAGATAACTGACCATTATTACTATCATTAAAGATATTGAAGAGACTCAATTTATCTAATTACATAGATAGTTTAACAACCTTTCTAAGGTTTCAAAAAAAGAAATAATAACAGTAGTATATAAGATCTTCAATCAAGTTGGTGTACCTTTGTAGCCAATAAGGATTAATATAAAGAAGACTAATAACACCAAAAAAGTAAATGATGTAAGTTACCAAGAAGCTTGTATGGAAGGCCACAGGATCTACTTCATACCATTTTTTGTCACTTGCATTTGAAGCTTGTGTTGGTATTGTATATGACTTATTTACTTTGGCGCAACTTTTATCTAGTGGTGGTCCACAAAGAAATAGATTTCCTTCATAGCTGCTTTTCTCAAATGTTCCAAATTGTGCTTTCATATCTGGAACTTTACCTGATAGGTTGTTGTTGGCCACATTGAAAACCTCAAGAAATGTTAGATCGATCAGTGCTGAAGGAATCTCTCCACTCAAACTATTATGAGAGAGGTCTAAACTTTCCAAGACAACCAATTTCGAGAATGTTATTGGAATTTTACCAGTCAGCTGATTATAAGATAAGTTTAGCACATGCAATGAAGATATTTGGCCTAACACAGGTGGGATGCCACCTGTTAGGTTGTTGCATGACAAATCCAATCCAGACATGTAACCAAGGATATAACCCTTATAAGAAGTATGCCTATATTTGGTTACAAACTCAATCTCCACTTCTACATCAACATATTCAAGATATGGGTAAGTGTTAACATCCATGTTTGAGAAACCTTTATATGTGTAAGTTGATCCCAGAACCAGATTGATAGAATCAACTTTTCTACTAAAATAGTCAAAACTAGGTGCCGATGTCTTCCCAAAATATATGTCATGGAGGCATTGTGGTATGGTCCCAGAAAAATCATTCTTGGAAAGATCCATTATTCTTATCATTCTTAATAAACACAACTGATTCGGAATTATACCAGTGAAACGATTGCCACTCAACAAAAGTACTTTTAAGCCTTGAAGTTGTTTGATTTCAACAGAGATGCTGCCTGTAAAGTTGTTATCTCTAATATCCAATGTCAAAAGAGATGAGGAATTGAAAAGAACTTTCGGTATTGATCCTGTGAATCTGTTCCCTTGCAAATATAAGTGTTCAAGCTTTGGTAGATTCAAGCAAATAGGTAACGATCCCATAAATAAGTTATGAGAAAGGTCAAAAGTACCTGTCACACTTAGTTCACATGGAATACGACCATAAAAACCATTGTTAGCCATAACAAGAGTTCTCAAGTATGACGTGTTCCCAAGCCATGGGGGGATAGTACCTGAAATTCTGTTGTTGCTGATATCTAAATATGATAGATAAACAGTTGAATTAAGTACTGGTGTGATACTTGTGAATTGATTATCATTCATCTGTAGAATTTTCTGGTTTGTCCCAATGGAAATTGCACCGCTGAAACTGTTATGAGCAAGGTTCAAAATCCTCAATGAGAAGCAACCTGTATTTAATCCTCTTGGGACCCCGCCTGAGAAATTATTTGAAGAAAAATCTAATACCTCCAAATAAAGCATGCCACCAATTGAGGAAGGAAGATTACCTTCAAGATTATTATTGGAAAGATTTAGATATAATAAATTTGGAAAAATCTTGCCAATGTTCTTTGGAAGTTTTCCGTCCAAGTAATTGGTCGAGACATCCATCCAGGTCATATGCGTGTGGACCAATGTTGGTAAATATAATTGGCCTACAAAAAAGTTATTTCGAAGATCTAGCACGCGTAATCTTGTATTGTTTTCAACCAACCAATTCGGAAAGCTTCCTTTCAACTTACTATGAGAAAGATTAACTATATCCAGTTCATGTTGGACAAGAAGAAATTTCGGAATACTGCCAGTGAGCTGGTTCAGACTACAATTGGACAATTCAATGATCTTCAGCTGAAACAAAGGGGACCAACCCATGGAACCTTCAGTTTCTATTTCAACTTTCTTGTTTTGGCCGTTGAATCCAAGAACCTCAAGATTAGAGTAATTGGCAAATAATTTGAATGAGAATATGCCCACAAACTGGTTATAACTAAAAGAAATGTACTCGAGACTTGTTCCGCTGGCTTCTACATATGATGATGAAGCATTTCCATTGAATTGGTTATCGGAAATATCTAACACCACAAGAGATGTCATATTGTTTATGCATGGAGGTAGGATCCCCTCAAAGTAATTGTAAGATAGATCTAACACTTCTAGCTTCTTCAATGCACAAAATTCTGTCAAAAGAAATAGCATCAAAATTGATTATCCTCTACTCTAACAATCGGTCAGACCAATCACCTTTATGTTCAATATAAAAAAAAAATGGTCAATTCATAAGTAATTATAGATCATTGGGGTAATGTTAACAAAGTGTACATGCCTACGCAAAAGTAGTTTCCCAACAAATTAAGAAATGATTTCCAAGAACAAATTTGCACTAATATCCAAATTAATTCTCTAACTTGCTTAAATTGGTTAGTTCTACAAGAGAGATGGCGTCAAGTTTACCAACTAACTATAAAGATGGACTGCTTATGTTTTTCTCCCACCAATTAATTACCATGCACTCTTTTGATACTTTTTTCTTGAACTTTGACTTATAAGTGTAACTCTGATCATTATTACTTTTTCAGTATCAATTATACCTTTGTAAAAAAAATACAATTGATTTTATAACAAATATATATGTCCGAAGAGGCAAAAGTAATCTTAATATTAACCCTAAGCATCTCCAATTAAATGAAAGTTGATAATTTCATCTTTTTATAGTTATATTCTTGTTAAAACAATGGATACTTGACAATGGAACTTCGAATACTAATTCTTGTATTCTTCATGTGTAGTGGATGCAAAAGATCTGTAGATTGATATTAATTCTTCATAATTAGATGATCCAACTTTTTCTTACCTTGGGTTGCTAGCCGTCCACCAAAATGATTTCTTGCCAAGATAAGAACCTCCAAGTTGCTTAAATTTGCTAGCTCTGCATAACAGAAAAAAAAAAAAGATCACATTTTAATTATAGCATAATAGAACTTTGTTGTTATAACATATTTCATGCTGCCATTATTGCACGAGCCCCTACTATCATTGACGAGTATCATCATTGCCCTAATGTCAATGATTTAGATTTAGATTATCAAATCAATGTTATGATTTGATCAAATTATTATTTTTTTGTTTCTATGGTAATATAAAATTCAAGTTTAAAATCTTGTCCAAATCTAAATAATCTTGACATTTGATTCAAAGTGGCACATGCAAATGTAATTTATTATTGTTCAAATGCCAAAGAGAAAGATTAATTCATGAGGTAATTTTTGTTTCCACAAAAAATTATGTTTTTTTTTTTAATAAACATGCATGCTATATATGTCACATATTATATACATGTAACCTAACAAATGACATCCTAAAAAATCAACATACCTTTGGTTGGAAAGGATCCTGTCAACTCATTGTATTTAAGATTGAGAGTCTTAAGAGATTTGATTGTAGCAATTGATTGAAGAAAACTAGTGTCGTTGAGCTGGTAATTGTGAGAAAGATCTAATATCTCCAAGTTCTCCAATCTTGACAACATTTTCCAACCTGTAATTAATTTATTAATTTATTTTATTATGAAACGAAGAAGAAATTTAGTGATTTAGAACGTATGACGTAATAATCATGAATACCTTCACCATAATTTACTCCTCGCAAATCATTATACGCAAGATTCAATGTCGTAAGAGATGTAAGCCGACTTAGAGATGGTACGATGCTGTCATCAACCTTATTCCCATCAAGATTCAATGTCTTCAGATTTCTCAATACGGTGAGCCTTTCGAAAGTACCTTGCAAGAAAATTATTGGAATGCATGAAAAAATTGATTATAGGGATAAGAAATTTATATATGAGATTATAAATTGATTATACATATACATATATATATATATATGTATGTATTATACATACGGGGAGGAAGACTAGCTAGTATAATACAATACAATCACCATTTACTCCTTGAGAAATTAAAATAAATGCATTACAAATAGATTAACCTAAGATGGGTTACAGACTTACCATAGAAAATTAAACAATCAATATCATACCTTAAAGATCAATTATAAATTAATTAATGTGTAAATATAAATGTAGAAATCAATTATAAAATGTGCTGTTCATGAGGCTATAGGCTCTTTTATACTTATACAAATAATTTGAATTTTGAAGAAAAACAATAACAAAACATTGGGAGGCAAATGCTCACTATCGAGGCAAACACCAAGACAAGAGCAACAATGTTCTTCATGTTAGGCGAGCACTGTGGGAGGAGCGTGAAGCTCGCCCCATGGACGAAGCATTAAGTTTGGAGAACACGTACATTTAAGAAAGAGAAATGATACTTGCAGTCGTGAGGAGCGTGAAGTTTGGAGAACATGTACATTTAAGAAATCCAATATAAAGGCTAAACACGTCATGATTCATCTGATCTAGAAAATTTAGTTTAATTACATGCAGAAAAATTCCAGTCATTTCTTAATTATTTCTTACGTACCTTCGATCTCTTAAACATCAAACACATCAAAACCATGAATTAATTCAGTTTCAAACTTAGTTTTACAGCTTATTATACATGATCTACTAAAATCTTAAGTATAAAATTATATACTAAAATCGTAAGTACTATATTTAATTAGGGACAAATTACCTTCAACATTTACTCGTTCATGATCTGCCCAAAACATATTCCCTGAAAGACTCAATGTCGCAAGGGATGTAAGGTTACTTAGAGATGGTATGATGCTGTGGCCAAAGCTATTCCAATCGAGGATCAATGTCTCCAAGTTTCTCAGTACCGCTAGCCTTTCGAAACCTACAATTAGATAGAAGAGATCACTTTAATTACCTTGTGCTGGAAAGTATCCCTTCAACATATTCTGAGTAAGATTTAAAGTCTTGAGCGAAGTGATAGTACCCAGAGATTGTAGAATGCTATTGTCATCAAACAAGTTGTAACCAAGGTTTAAAATTTCCAGATTCCTTAGGGTTGAAAGCTTTTCAAATCCTGCAAAAAATATCTTAAGAAATAGATAGACTTTACAGATTGAGTGAATATTAATCTATATATATCCGAGTGGGTTTAAAATCTTTGAGTGAAGCCGTATAATTTGCATACACCGGCCTGAATACAAATTTATATCTCCTGGCCGCCTATTGAAAGTGAAACACGTGCTTTAACGTTAGTTGGCTACTTACAAAATTACAGGTTCATTAGTACAGAAGTATTTATAATTAAAAACATTTTATATATAAAACTAGTGTTTCGAACAAAAGAAACAACTTAATTAGGTAATTTTAGAATTTTAAGTTGAAATAATTCAAGCTTTTCCAGGAAGGATATACAAATGTATTACAAATAAAATTAAAATTAAAAGTAATAGACACAATATGTGAATTTTAGAACATTATATATATATTAAAACTCTTCATTCCTCACAACATACCTTCATCTCGTATGCAGCCATCGATTGCATTGGAAGATAGATCAAGACTTCTTAACTCCTTGAAAGGCTGTAATAGAGACACATTTAACAACCATGGAAGTTCCTCATAATATTTCACCCTTTCGTAATACAAATGAAGATCGTAATAAGGATCTTGCACTAAATTGTCGAGGGACAGTTCTATCACATGACCTGTGGTGGAGTTGCACGTGACCCGCTCCCAACCACAACAATCACTCTTCTCATGGTCGACCCATGAAGGAAGAAGATCATAGTCTGAATTATAAGCTGTGAGAGATGGAATGGATATAATAAGAAATGACTTCAAGTGAAGCAGACCAACTCTATCTTCCTCCAAGCAACCCATGTACTCACGAGTTTGAACAAAAACCACTAAAACCCAAAGCAAAGCCTTCATTGAGAAATAATATTGTAAGACACCCATATTCATTTCTATCTAAAATCTGTTTGTTTTGGTTGTTCTACTGTGAGTATCATGGCTTTGATCCACAACTCAAAGATATATATGAGGAAAATGGAACACCGGACTTTGAGTGTTAGAGTGGCTAAAATTGAAAGTTAGGAGCTGAATTGACTTGGACTAATTAATAATTAGACCCATATCTTACGCAGTAGTGGAGATGGCTAATGCCTTAACTTCCACGTTTAGATAGATTATGGGTTGTGTTATTTTCCACATTGATGTTATTAAGACATAACTATAAATAATAAAATCTTATTAAGACATAACTATAAATAATAAAATCTACATATTTCCATGAGCTGAAGATTTTGAGATAAGTGGTGATTTCATATGGTATTATAATAGATGTCTTGAAACTTTTGGGACAAATGGTAATTTTATATAGTATCAAGGTAGATGTTCTGAGTTTAAGTTCTGACTGTACACTTCACTCATTTAGTTAAATGCTTCACATGGTGGTTTTACAATTGATAAATAGTAATCATGTGCCTTTACTTTGGTAGATTTGTTTTTTGTAAGAATGACAAACAAATTGATCACATATACTCAATATAAGTAAGAGATTATATAATGCATCATATATATATATATATATTTGTAGTGTGATCAGGATATTAGCCTTGATGAGTTGGTTCTTAATTGGTTCTTTGACTGTACGTGGCCTGCTATAGAATAAGAAAAACAGATATTATTTGGTGAATTGTTCGTAAGAGTCTGATGATCTCAAGTCATTTACATCAATTAGTCATGTCCAAGTTCTGAATTGTCACAAGACTTTGAATGTTCCGTGAATGAAACTTCACGCAAGTGATCAGGAGCTAAATTATTTCCACATTGACATTGACTGATTGGAATCTAATCCCATGCATGAAATAGTAGTGCCTTTAATTTCCACATTCACATGGATTGACTTTAATTAGTTTCCACACTGATTGTGACTGATCTATATATATATATAAGGTCCCATTAATACTTTCTATAATCCATGCATGCACTAGCATTTCGAGTAAACCAACCCTACCCATAAAATAATTCTACTTTTAGTAATAGTAAAATAATAATTGAGAAAAGTGTAGAAAAGTCAAAGAGATATGTAGTGAAAAATTAATAACCACTATAAAAGGAAATTTCTTACCTTTCTTTTTCCTCCCTATTGAATTGGTAATAATCATAAATCTTAATGTGTCAAGAAATTAAGATAATTTATTGTGATAATTAAGTGATCAATACAATGAAAATTCTTTTTAACAAGTGAAGGGCTGGAATAGGTCAATAAAATGAAATGAAAAATACAATGATGAATTAGCTCAATAGAATACAAATGATGCTTCATAAATTATATAGATAATATAAGATGCCGACTTAACCACGGATTGATATTCCTTAAAGTTCTTATTTAAAATTAGAGTCTAGAGTGAGAAAGAGATAGTTGTAAGATGTAAGTCATATGATCATATATATTTAGGCGCTAGTAAATATTTTATGATGTTCAAGATATGATTCCCTCGACTGCTTGAGCACTAACACTCGTCATAATTATCACTCTAATTCCCCGTTGCACACATTTATTAAAGGGATTAGCATGTACATCCCTTTATGCTCCGAGAAATGATAGTTGTAATCGTGAGTGTGTAAGTGTCGCGCAATTATTTAAAAAAAAATGAATAAATACAAGACCCACATAAAAATAATAATAATTTTTTAATAGTATATCATATTCTTTTTCAAAATGACTGTACAGTACTTACATATTTCACGACTATATATAACATTACTCCAATTATATTGCACGAGAAACTTTAGAAAAATGGGTTACCGGAGTTGAGAGTGTTCATTGGCTGAAGTTTAAATTAGGATGTGCATTTTCCAGATTGACTTTGACTAATTAGACCCATTACTTACGCATTATAGAGACCGACTAGTGACTTAATTTCCACGTTCATAAATTTGGATTGGTGGTGTCAGTTTCCACAATGACTTCATTGACTTGAGGGTGCCTTCACTTTCAGTACAGTCTGGAATTTAAAATTTGGAGTACTATTGACTTGGACTGAGGCAAACTTGACCTCAAAAGAGTGGAGTTTTAGGTACTTTATCTAGAAAAATATATAAATATACATGTTTTACGTCTACAGTGTATATTTATACCGCTCAATTTGTTCAATTAACGGACACCACAATGTGGACGTGACTTATTAAAAAATAAAATAAAAATATATATTCAAAACAATATATAGCATCCAAAAATACAAAAAGAGAAAGGGTAAAATCTTAAATTTTTTCTACCTTTTATATTTGTATTTTTAATTTTTTTTAAATAAGCCATATCAAAATATCATCTTGTGTGTCAATAGGGCAAAGTAAGCGGTACAACTTATTGTTGTAGTAGCATTACTTTATATCAATTTTGTTTTTTTTACTATATTATTATATTTTAGACCTTGGACCTATTAAGTTCAGAAATATTATGACTCCAAGTCCACCATCATAGGAGCTTTTGGAATACCTCCTGTGTGTGTGCAATTTGTTGGATGACAGCACATTTAATTTGTTGGTGGTACTGTTCATGTGAATTTTTTTTTTTTATATATATATAAAACAGAGCACATTCCTTTATTAATAGATAACATTATAAAGTTGACTTGAAAATAAGCTAATTACAAACGTTAATAGCTTCCCAATATATTTCCGTAATTGACATGATCTAGTCTAGACGACAGATCTCAGACCTAGGCCTAAGAGATTCCACAACTCTATTCATGTGAATGTTGATGCGGACTGCTATCCACCCATGTCTGAGCAATTCTGGCCCTTTTAATATTGTACTTATTCTCCTATGAATGTACTCCAACAGCAACAATTTCAAACAAAAAGGAACATATAGTTGTTCATGCCAAATAAGAGGAGTGATCTAGTTTCCCTTAATTCAATAACTTAAGTACAATTCAAGAGTTTCTTGATGGGGTGATTAATTAATTGACAGCCAGTGATGAAGAGTTAATTAACAGCTTGTAACTCCTCACCTGTATGAACACTACATGGATTATGAGGTACTAAGAGCATTACCATTGGTGTAGCCAAAGGTAAAGGTAAAATTTGGTTAAAATCACATGCTGTCTTTTGTCTATTTTATTCAAGAGATATTCTCACATTGAATTATCTATCTGTTAGTCAAAATAATATTAATTTAATAATAATAATTTTGTTTCTTAATTTTTTACAATTATAATGACAATATGTTAAGTAATAATTTAATTTAAAATTAAATTATTGTTTGTCAAGTATATTTTTTTTATCAACCTAATAATATTTTGAATGAGAGATAAATAACTCACAAAATACTCAATAGATGAGGAATAGTAACCCTCCAAATATGTAGGTTTACTATAGCTTGTAAGGAAAAAAAATGCATTTACCTTTTTCAAGGTAGACAATTTAGGTTTGGATTCAAAACTCACATCAACTCATCTCAACTCATATCATCTCATCATTACAACTTTCTCAAATTCCCACATAAAATATAATAAACAATTCAACTTTTTCAAATTTAAGTGGAATGGCGTCGTTTCGATAAGGGTATATTAAAAAAAAAATTATTATATCGATTGGTTCAGAGGTCCGGTCCAACTTCAAATCGAGACCGAACCGCTGAACGTCTATTTTTTGAAATTTCCACCGCACGCCGACCGATTCTCCACCGATTCCGGCCGGTTCCTGACGCGGCCAGTCGGTTCGCGTCGGTGGCGACCGGTGCTATCAGTTTCTGTACAACCCTAATAGCTCATGAGAAGGCATCTTTTAAAATAATGAGTAAAAACAAAAAAAAGGACAGCTCACAATAGACCGCAAAAGTTTTAAATTTTCCAACTGAATTAAATGGTCAACATCACTAGCTGGAGGGAAATGAACAATACCTATAAGGTCTGTTTCTAACTACTTATCTATTGTAGTGAATTGATATTGATTCTTTTAGGACTTCTAATATTCTAATATATTTCTTAGTTAGATATCATGCTGGTTTAACTCTTGATAACTTTAATCAAACTCATTTTTTTTATAAGTAGCTTTAATCAAACTCATTACATAGTAGATGTACAAATTGATATTCCCTGGAAGTATTAAGCCTTTTTTTATGAATAAACATGGTAGTAGCAGCTGACCAAGGTTAGTACTATATCAAAAGTGATTACAGTGACATCCTATCTACTACAATACCTGGTTGGAGATTAGACTAGCCTATGACAGGGAATTCACTGTCAAATGCTTTGAAATTCACTGACCTTACACTAGGCTGGTCAAATGCTTTGAAATGCTTCATATATTTACTATAGAGAGAGAGAGAGAGATGGATGGACGGACGGAGAGAGAAAAATATTGTCCAACGCAATATATAAAGACAGAAAATTAGTAAATAGTTAGTGTCAATTTCTTGAATATCATGGATATCAACAAGATAACCATTAAAACGTGATAGGACTACATTTGCAATACTTACAACAATGCTAACTTACATAAACATTGAAACATTATTCATAATCTGCCAGAAAAACCAATTATTCAACTATGATATATTAAATAATTACTCACTCAACTATGATACATTAAAGGAAGTTTAATCTCCAACAAAATGCAATAAAAAAAACATTTTAACTGCTATCTATTGGTCGAGGTGACCAACTTATGTTGAACCAATCCAAACCATGAAGATCTGAAGGTAACAATTATAAATTATCCTTTTTGTGAAAATATCCCAAAAGTAAGAGCAATAAAAAATATTTGAAAAAAAAAACTATATGATTAGGAGATGAATAATTAGTTGATAACAACTTCTGGGTCGATTCTATGTGGCACTAACTTAAGTAGACAATGGACATCAATTCTTGCTTTCAAAGATACCAAAGGACATAGCCAAAACCTATTGAATTCTGTTCAAATAGAACAAAACATACATCCTAATTTCCAGAACTTAATAAAAAAAATTAGACTTGAAACATGCATTAAACTAAATAGACTTGAAAAAACTCAATTTCAAGTTTTTTTTAACAAAGAGCCTCTGTATTAGCATAAGGTTCAACCAAATGTACTCGAACAATGTACACCTATCTTCAAAACTTATTGCGAGGTCATACATCACAATTTGAAAAACTGAAAAATCCCCCAAGGCATTCACAAACTGAAAAAACCATGTAAGCACACAAGAATTTGATGCAACATTTAAGGAAGCACAACCAAATGTTGCCTTACCTTCATTTTATAACTACAGGGATCTAAATAATTTAAGCAATTGTCATAGATTAGTGTATCTAGTTTACCTTTAGACCATAGAGCTTGAACAAGCCCTTTGTCTGCAGGTCCTCACCTCTTTTTTGAAGGCAATGCTAATTTCAAAAAAATAACACATAAGTAATCCATTCTAAAAGATTGACTAGATATAACTTATAATCCGCAAAATGTATTTTAAAAAAAATAAAAAAGTAGAACGACTTTTTGGGAGGGGTTCTCATAGCAGGTAGTCTATGAATACTTTATATATATATATATAAGTAGTTTAATCTATCAATACTTAGAGAAAACTTCATCAATTTTTTTTAAAAAGTAAATTGCATGTTGGTGGATCACAAAATGGAAATTAAAGCTGGTAAATATATGTGAAAAAAGATGTAGCAGCAGAGCTAAAGTTGATCCAAACTAAAGAGATGAGATAAAGTGTGATACCCCATATGATATAAATAAGGGTAGGTAGTGTATGGAATCCCACATTGCTTGGGAATTAGAAGTTCTTGCTCTTTATAAGGTTCCAATGTGGCTCCAATTGTATCATTGACTAGTCCTTTTGGAGTATAGGCCATGTTGTTGGGTCTTTCATTGGGACGTTATAAATGGTATCAGAGCCTATCCCAACCAGAAATGTGGGACTTGAGCCGTGCCACCTACAACAGATAAGCCTGACGAGGACGTCGAGAATTTAAGGTGGATAGATTGTGCTACGTATCCCATATGATAAGGATAATGGTAGGTGGTGAATGGGATCTCACATTGCTTGGAAGGAAAAATTCTTGCTTTTTATAAGGTTCCAATGTAGCTTCAATTGTATCATTGACTAGTTATTTTGGAGTATAGGTCATGTTATTTGAGTCTTCCATTGAAACGTTATAAATATTGTGATACCACATATGATATTGTAACAACCCGATCCTAAGTTTAGGCTATTATATAAGTTTTATATAATTTTTTTCATATAGCTATAAATTTATTATTATTATTATTATATTTTTCTCTCCAAGCTCGTGAGTTATTTTCATAATAAAACTCCTCCCTACTGGATATTTCTTATATGAATTTCAACAATCCACTCACATGCACATTCACGTCTCTTTTTATCTAGGGTTTTCTTTTAGGTTTTCAATCATATATATATTACGCTCACCAAAACTGCAAGCCGCAATCAAACCTATGCATGCACGGCTTCATCCGTTTCCTCTGCATGCACGTCATTGTGTCTATTTATACACTTCATGCACATCCTTGCACACACTGCCTTTCATATGTAATGAACTCTCTGGGAAATTCCTAATGTAGATATGAACTCGGGTGAATTGTAGATAAATGTATGAAAACTATATTATGATAAACTGAGTATTTTCGAGGAATACCCTTGTAATGAACTCGCTGGGAAATTCTTAATGTAGATATGAACTCGGGTGAATTGTAGAGAAATGTATGAAAACTATATTATGATAAATTGAGTATTTTCGAGGAATACTCAACCTCCATGAAAACAGAAAGCAACTTGATCAATATTCTTCTTGATGCCTAACAACGACCCCCTTCCCAGTACCTATACTAGAAGACAATAACCCTAACTCAACCACAACCAAACCAAGGCCATGGGCCAATTCTTACTCACACTAATTAGGCCCATGGGCCACTAACAACAACTTAGCAACTCAATAAAATAAAAGATAACAATAGGAGGCCCATCAATCCCAGCCCAATTTAATTGGGTTCATAACAAATTCCCCTCCTTTAAAGAACCTTGTCCTCAAAGTTGAAATGTTGATGCAACTCTATGGTATTGACGAGCAAGTGCAGATTGTTGGTTATGAGCAAATCAATGTAGGAAGGATCAGATACATTCTCCATGAGGATATCATAGCCATAGAACAGATGCGCTGACTTGTCACAAATGAAAACTCAGGGTTATCAAAGTCATCAGGTAGCCTAGAAAGCTTGGTAGTTTGTGCTCCTTCCCATCCATTCTTGATGGGGTGATTAATTAATTGACGGCCAGTGATGAAGAGTTAATTAATAGCTTGTAACTCCTCACTTGTATGAACACTACATAGATTATGAGTTACTAAATTGGTGTAGCCAAAGGTAAAGGTAAAATTTGGTTAAAATCAGATGTTGTCTTTTGTCTATTTCATTCAAGAGAGATTCTCACATTGGATTATCTATCTGTTAGTCAAAATAATATTAATTTAATAATATTAATTTTTTACTTAATTTGTTTTCATATTTTACAATTATAATGACCATATGTTAATTAGTAATTTAATTAATAATTAAATTATTATTTGTCAACTATTTTTCTTTTGGCAACCTAATAATATTTTGAAGGAGAGAGAAATAACTCATAAATACTCGATAGATGAGGAATAGTAACCTCCAAATACGTAAATTTAGGCTACGTTTGGATGTTGAACTGAGTTGAATTGAGTTAAGTTTAGATGATAAAATATTATTAGAATATTATTTTTTAATATTATTATTATTTTAAAATTTGAAAAAGTTGAATTATTTATTATATTTTGTATTAGAATTTGAAAAAGTTGTAATGATGAGTTGAGATGATTTTAAGAAGCAAACGCCTTTTCCAATGTTGAAAACGTAGTAGAATTGTTTAATTCTTGGTTTGTACTTACGTTTGCCTACACCAATACTATTACTCTAACAATCACGTTAAACTATTTGAATATAAAATAATAATGTTATATATAAGATCAAGGTTCCGTTTGGATAATAAAAATATTTCATCTCAACTTATCTCATCATTACAATTTTTTAAATTTTTATATAAAATATAATAAACAATTTAATTTTTTAAATTTTAAAATAATAATAATATTAAAAAATAATATTTTAACATGATAAGATGCTTGAATCTTCACACCAACCGCATATATCTATCTAGGAATTTAATTTTTTATGAGCTAACTTTTACTACATTTTCTGAAATCTTTCGACTTTGTTTGGTTCCCGAGAAAATGTTAAATTAAAATGACAATTCCAAATGCTTCTTTTATAGATGTACCAGAAAGGTAAGAGAAATCAAGATACTTTAATTTCTCAATGATTTCGCCTACAATATATTATGCTTGTCCGGGAACGTGGTTGTTTGGCGTTAACTCCCTATTCGAGAAAATTTCCCAATGAATGAGTGTCTGTGACTGCAGCGCGCATTATATGTTGAATAATGAGATCAATGAGTAGCTTGCGAGTGTGGTCAATGTTGAAAATGGCGATACGGTGCTAGAAATTGAGCCCAGGACGGGCTCTTTGACTAACGTTCTCATTAATTCCGGTGCCATTGTTCTTGCCATTGAAAAGGTTTGTTCGTTAGAACCCAATGCTTGCTCTTTAGCTCCACTTATCTACTCTATAAGAAGGAACGTTGCAAAATTTTGAGCATACAAGCATGCACATAAGGCTGTAAATTTAAATCGAAAAATCAGTCCGGTTTTGAACCGGTCTGGAACCGGTTCCTATCTGGACCGGTTCCTACCGGTCTGGAACCGGTTCCTATATTATGAAAACCAGTTAGATCCGGTCTGGTTTCGGTTCCGTAGTTTTCAGGACTGGACCGGACCGGTTGGAAAAAAAAAATATATATATATAACAATTAATTATATATTATATAAAATATTTATATATTTATAAGTTTTATATATAATATACAATTATATATTAAATTTTTATATATAATTGTATATCATATATGAAATAATTTCATATTATAATTTATAAATTATAATATAAAATGTTAATCTTAAATATGAACATTTGTAATTTGTTTGATCATATGTTATTAATATAATTATATATAAGAATTAATATAATTATATATAAAATAATGTTATTATAATTTATAAAATAAAAGTGTAATCTTAAAGATGAAAATTTAATTGATCATATGCTTTAAACATAATATATATATTAAATTATTAATAACATTTTATTATAAGAAGTAACACTTTATTATATGTTTTTTACATATTAAAAAAATTAGAAAACCGGACCGGAAACCGGTAAAACCAGAGGTACCGGTTTATGAGGGTAACCGGGGCATAATCGGCTTTGAAAAATACAAAACTAGTACATACTGGTTCGGTCCTAAATTTTGTCCAAAATCGGACCGGTTACACCCCTACATGCACATGCTTTCCTTTAGGGCTGAAAACTGAAATGATTGGTTCGGTTTTCTCATGAAATCCAAACCGACCGACCGGTCGCTTAAGAGGAAGAAAACCGATCGAAATCGACCAGCTTAAGGGCTGAAACCGGCCAGGTTTCGGGCCGGCCGGTTTCCGGTCGGTCTGATCGGTTTTGGGCTTTTCTTGGGCCCTTCTTTTGGGCCTTTGTTATATTCTAATTGGGTCAATTCAACAAACTGTTTTGGGCTTTTTTTTTCCTTATTTCATTATCCAAGTTCTTTTTGAGCTTTTTTTGAGTTGATTTCATTTTAAATTTTAATAGTAATATCATTTATAATTTTCTAGTATTAGTCTATTACTAACTAACTATATTAATTATTATTTACTACTTATTACATAATTAAAAAAAATAAAAATAACTTCACTAGATGTTTAGTATTACTTAATACATATTAAAAAAAAACAAAAACAAAAATAAATTGTCTTAAGCATAGCAAAATGCAACTAAAAAATATAACATAATTAAATGATAACAAATTGTATAATTGCTACTTGCTTCTTCAACTTCACGTCGTCAACCTTCAATCTTCAATACTTGTCACGTTTGATTGTGTGTCCAACTCTATATACAAACATTAATAAATATTAATAATAAAAATAAAACATCGAATGTTAGTGAATTTGATTTATAAAAGATACTAAAATTAAATTACAACGAAAATAAATAAAATATTACCTGATTCTACTATGAAGCTCTCCACATTATCCATAGCCTCCCGGATATCAATGGTTGTTGCTGGATGTTTTAACCAATTTTGAGTACAAATCAGTACCTCAACAGTTCTCGGAGCCAATGAACTCCGAAAAGGGTCAAGCACACGACCTCCCGTACTAAATGCTGACTCAGACGCAACTGTGGAAACAGGCATAGCCAATAAGTCTCGTGCAATCCTCGCGAGTATAGGATAGTTGCCTCATTAATTTTCTACCAAGTCAACAAGTCAAACGATGTGGAGAGTACCTCACAACCATCTGATAAATATCGATCTACTTCTGTTTTGGCAATAGTAGATCCCATGGCGGAAGATGCTTTATACCACTCATAGAACCATTTGGTCTCATGCTTGCCATCACTATCATTCATGGTTCTAGATGTCGGAGGGGGCACATATTCTTGGCTACTCGTGATGGAGCCGAATTCCACATTATATTCTGCATACAAATCTTTCAATAATTGTTTCACACTCGACACCAACTCCTCAGCACGAAACTCATCATGAACTTTATTCAAGTGGAAAGTAAGAAGTCCTAACTTGCTTCGTGGATCAAGCACAACTGCAACTAACAAGAACAAGTTCAGCCTGTCTAATGACCCCCAATATTTATCATACTTTGTTCTCATATTTATGGTCATACTCCTCAAGCAACTATTAGGACTCTCGATCAACTCCATCAACTAATTTTGGAGATTACAAATCTCTAAAAAATTGGTGTTGGCTGTCACATATAAAGACCCAGAAAATCTATTAGTAGCATCATAAAACATCTCCAAAAATTTAACAAAAATCCTCACTGTCTCCCACTCCCTAGCTTTAGGAGGCCCCATGTGCCCAGACCCAGTGCCATCATCAAAATAAGAGAGGTAATTATAATCATCACTCTCCATCCGCCTGAAAGCCTTCTCAAACTTCTCAGCTGCCTCCAACATCATATAAGTTGAGTTCCATCGTGTTTGTACATCAAGACACAACATTTTTTTACAATCAATTTTTTCTTTTTCAGCACATCTCTTAAACTTGTCTAATCTTGCGGGAGATGAACGCACATATCTAACTGCATTTCTCACCATTGTGATGGCGTCATTACACTCCTTCAAACCCTCATTCACAATAAGATTCAATATATGAGCACAACATCTCATGTGTATATACTTACCCCCCAACAAATTTCCACTCAAAAGCTATTTCAAATATGAAATTGCAGTATCATTTGAACTTGCATTATCAACTGTCACAGTAAATATTCTATCAATGCCCCAATCATACAAGCATGACTCAACATATCTCCCAATAGTTTCCCCTCGATGATTAGGGATTAAACAAAAGTTAATAATTTTTTTTCTGCAATTTCCAATCTTGATCAATGAAGTGTGCATTTAGACACTTATAATTCAAATTCTGTATTAATGTCCATGTATTGGTCGTCAATAAAATCCTCATGCCACCATTTTTTAACACTTTTTTCAGTTTTTCCTTTTCACTTTCATACAATTTCATACAATTTCTTGCCACTGTGACACGACATGGCACTTTAAACTGAGGTTCAAAAGCCCAACACACTTTCTTAAATCCCTGTCCTTCAACAATTCTAAATGGTAACTCATCGACAATTACCATTTCTGCAATCGCCAACCTCACAACATCTTCACTATATTTGTGGGTTACAAGACTCCTTAACATACCATCACTCTCTCCAATCCCCTCCTCAGGTGTTGTCTCACCTGTTAATATTTTTTGGTACCTATCCAAAAGACCACGTTTATGAGGATTTTTAGAACATGAAGGCAAATGGTTTTGCATTGTTGAAATCTCATTCCTCTTTGAGTGGCAAGCATATGTCTTGCCACAATAATTACATTTAGCCTTTGGATCATCTATAGCACAACCCTCCACTTTCGTAAAATGGTCCCAAACAATAGATGGATCCTTCCATTTTCGTTTCTTAGGTAATGGACAAGTAGTACTAGTAGGGGCACTAGGGGGTTTTGATGACTGGGTCTCCCTCACATCATCTCCCAAGTTAATGGTTGATGTTGATGCATCAACATCAATCGGAGAGGACGAAGAATCCATCTAATTATAAAACAAAACATAAATATTACACGTTAGTACTTAATACGTTATCACGTACATTATCACAACAACTAGTTTGCAACATAGCAAATATCACAAGTCTAAGACTCTAATCTAAGTTTAGTTCACTCATTACATTTCATGCTTTAAATTCATTAATTCAAACTTTCAAAGACTGGTACGAAATAAAATTAACCGGTAAAACCGGAAGTACCAGTTTAGGAGGATAATCGGTGCGTAATCGGTTTTGAAAAATACAAAACCGGTACATACCGGTTCGGTCCTAGATTTTATCCAAAACCGGACTGAATCGGACCGATTACACACCTAACAGTGGCTCATTTCTCAACTTGCAAGCGAGTTCTTCATCAAGGATATGGATGCTCTTCACCACTTCCTTGGCATTGAAGTCACACGTGATAGCCAAGGCCTCACCCTTTCACAGGGACGTTGATATGAACCCGCGAGAACGGAATCCCTTGAACCCACAATCAATTTGAAAACGTCCCAAGAAAGCCAAAATCAAGTCAATGGATGGAGAACCTAGACCCGATGAGAACTCGTTTTAAGAACCTAGATTATATTAAAATCTAGACCCGATAAAAAACTCGTCTCAAGAACCCAGATTATAAAGGAGGAACGCCACAAAGGTTGTGATTTACCTTTGATAAGTTCAAAAGTTCAATCAAGAATAAGAAGAGTAAAACTCAACTCACAATGAATAAATTCATCAAATTTCATAAATTTCATAAAACTTCTGAAAATGAGGCCACAAAGAGTATTTAAACCAAAACCTAATTAAAACCGTAGATAAAATAAAACCCCATCTTCCAAAAATACCCCTGAGTGAACAGTGCCACGGCTACAGTACGACGCTACAGTAACTCGGCTACAATAACCCTAACCCTAGTTCAATAAAATAATAAATTTTCCAACATGCCCTTACATAGGCATAAACCCAATTATTCTAAGCAAATAAAATAGGTCCTTGAAATTAATTAAATAAGTTGAAAGCCTTCAAGTGTCCAAAGCTTATAAGTCATGTTGTTGCCCTTTCTATAGCTTATGAAATTAATCAAAGTATAATCTTCATCGTTTAAGCCCTTGAACTTGTATTTGGCCCATCTGGAACTTGCAACATATCTTTAAGACTAGGCCCACCTTGGTTCCCATCAGACGTTATGCTCGTGAGCTCCTTGATCGTGCCTCTATGGGAGAGTGCAAACTCATAGCCATTCCAATGCCCACTAAAGGTCAGACCCATACCTCCATTACAGCTTACTGCGATCCCACTTATTATCGCAAACTTGTAGGACTTCAATACCTGACCTTCACCAGACCGGATCTTTCATATAGTGTGAATTTTGTCTGTCAGTTCATGCATGCACCAACTACGGAACATTTCCAGCTTGTCAAGCGAATTCTGTGTTATGTGCATGGCACTCTCAATCTCACTTTCTGTATCCTTGTTGCAAGCTCACTCAACCTGTATGCGTTTTCAGACGCCGACTGGGCAAGATGCTCACTTACTCGAAGATCCACAACTGACTTCTGCACTTTTTTTGGATCCAACTGCATCTCTTGGAGTGCCAAAAAGTAACAAACTGTTGCTCGTTCCAATACCGAAGCAGAATACAGGTCCATGGCGTCCACTGCTGCCTAGCTCACTTAGCTCACCTTCATCTTACAGGACCTCCATGTACCACTTTCCAGACCACCAGTCTTGCACTGTGATAACTTGAGTGCACTTTATCTATCTGTTAACCCAGTGCTCCACGCCAGGACCAAACACATTGCACTAGACATTCATTACGTCCGCGAACAAGTGGCCATTGGTGCTCTTGAAACTCGTTTTGTTGCCTTTTCATTACAACTTGCGGACATCTTCACCAAGCCGCTTGCCAAATTGTCATTCCAAACCATTAGATCCAAACTCGGCCTCTGTCCTGACCTGTGGCTTCATTTGAGGGGGGATGATAAGATCGATCAGCAAAACATTAGCCCCTGACATGCGCTCATTCCATTCATGTTCATTTCAGTTTAGGAATGTATAGCTATAGCTTTCCGTATATATGTTTCTTATCTTCTTTGTATTTATTTCCTTATTTGTAAGTCAATTATAAGCGTATATATAATACAAACTCTATTCTGTGATGATCACTGTGTGGACAATTTATTCTCAAAGTCTTTACTTTCTTGTTGATATATGTATGATGTGACCAAATTCTTGGAAGACCAGTCACCATCCTGGTGGCGATCGATGATGTTTTGCTGTCAACGATTGGTAGAACTCCACCTGACATCTTTTTTTCAAACAGACTCTCTAATCGGATATTCTGTATGTTACAAATAACTTAGAATTTTACATGGGGAAGGATGTAACCGATGATTTTGAGGATGTGGGTCACAGCGATAGTGCCAGATCAGAAATGATGAGTGAGTACTATGTTGGAGAGATTGATGCCTCAACCATCCAGACCAACGTACAAGCCTCCAAACCAGCCTCATTACGATCAGGGACAAGACATCTGAATTCATTGTCAAGCTCCTCCAGGCTCCAGTTCCTTGTTCCCCTCGCAATCTTGGGAGCTAGTTGTCGGCATCCACTTTTACACCAAGGCAGCCTAGAGTACTTGTGGAATGTGGCGACACAATTTGTACTTAGATTGCTTGCAATTTTAGAACACAGATTTGTCATCTCTCTATGTTGTTTTCGCAACTGGGATAATAGTTAAAATAGAACCTTGCAGCTTGTACTGTCATCCTTTCAAAATTATTTTATACCACCCTTTGCTTGGATATCTTTGATCTGCCAATGATATATAATATATACTTTTGGTATGTATACATAGCAACGCTAGCACAGTTTACCGAGCATCAGCGGTCTATCTATAGAGGGTACCTGAAAATATATATATATAAAAGGTCTCAGATCAATCGAAAGCTTGCCGGCCAGGATCAGCGAGATCCGATGCCCAAGCAAAGTTCATGCATGGCTCTTTGGGGTGGAGAGAACAAGCATTACAAGACAGTTTCAAACATTGGATCCTCTTTTACTTTGATCTTTCATCCTCTTTATTGTAGCATGTCGTTGTGGCTGCATGGGGGTCACTGCCATTTGGGATATGGGACATTTCTCACTTTCTCTCGTCATGCTTCCATCCATGTGCAGTAGGTCTCCTACCGGGAATCAGGGATGATCCCAAGGACGACCATATAAAGATGGTGATTCGAAGGTTGGACGTAGATATTCTGATCAGTGGGCCTACCGAATAAGCATGAGAGTCACACCCTTTCAACTCTTTAGGTTTAGAAAATAAATTATTCATCCTCTATTAAATTATTATCTTTTATAGTGTTACATTAAATAATTAGTGCATAAATGAAAATCTTAAATCATTTTTTAATTATTGAATATGAAAATATTATTATTATTATTATTATTATTATTATTATGGAATGTTGTCCAATGAAACATAAAGAGTGTTACTACTCGGCTCCATGATTTTGACCCCTCAAAGTTACCACTAGTATAATTACACTTTTTTTTTTCTTTTTTCTTTTAAATATAGTTTGCTCCGTCATTTAAACATTTAAAAATAATACACAAATTCACTAGTAATCATTTCCTTTACAATTCACCAGTAGTCACTTTTTATTTTATTTTTAAATTTTCTTAAAAAGGAAAGTCAGGTAAACAAGTCGTTTTTATCTAAAGAAAATATAGAAACTTGAAAATAAAAATTTGAAAAATAATTTATATTCAGTTATTTAAATTGAGTTGTTAAATAATATTTTACTACCATTTCTATTTAAAAATAAGTTATTCTACTCATCATCTTTACACTACACATCTGTTAAAGGAAAAAAAATTAAAAATTAAAAATAGATATGTGATATAAAGATTATTAGTATAATTTTTCTTTAAAAATATTATTAACAATTCATTAGATTAATTTCAAGAATCTATTCCGAAATTTTTTTATTTTTTAATTCCATTGTAAAAGGAAGTATACTTCGTCGTATTAAAACTATTGGGCCAATACCTAATGGCCTGAAATCCAAGTTTTTTGGGTCCAAGCTATTGGCCCAATACAGAGAGCCTCTCAATTTTTCTGGTACCTCCTAGCCGTCGATACCTATCGAAAGCCCATCCAAACCACAGTAAACACGTACACCCGAAAACTACCCAATCCAAACCTCAACGCGCATTTATAATCCCCTCAAAACCCTAACCTCTGTTTCTCTCACACTCATCTCCCCCACCCTAAAAACTCAGCCGCTTCACAGAGAGAGAGAGGCAGAGATGGTGTCGGGCTCAGGTATCTGCGCGAAGCGCGTGGTGGTGGACGCGCGGCATCACATGCTGGGTCGTCTGGCTTCGATCATAGCAAAGGAGCTGCTGAACGGGCAGAAGGTGGTGGTAGTGCGGTGCGAGGAGATCGCCATCTCTGGTGGTTTGGTCCGCCAGAAGATGAAGTACATGAGGTTCCTCCGTAAGCGCATGAACACCAAGCCTTCCCATGGCCCCATCCACTTCCGTGCCCCTGCTAAGATCCTCTGGCGCACCATTCGTGGGTATGTTCCTCGATATTTTCTGTCTGTATAACCCGGGTTGGCTCAAGTGGTAAAGGCTTTGGCCTTGGTGATATGCTACCTTCAAGTCCAACGTTCAAAGCTTTTTTTTTTTTTTTTTTAATCGGTAATCAAGAAATTTTATTCACGAAAATAGGCAAAGCTTAACAACGTTCAAATCTCATTGGGTGCAAACAATCTCTAGTCGAACTGGTCGAATTTTCCTTGAATTATTCAAGGCGAACTTGCGAAAAACTCCTTTACACACCCGGTGCCAATCAAAAATATATATTTCTGTCTGTATTTTTTTTAAAGAAAACGTTTCTCTATATCACTGATAATTTTAAAAGTCTTGCATTGGACTTTGGTTAGAGATGGTTTTTGGTTCTTTCATTTGGTAGACGATTGGCTAAGAAAAGTCGAAACCCATTTGTCTTTATTTTTTTCTCGTTAATGGCTCCTTCCCTTTTGTTATAGATACGTTGGCTCCTTTGAGTTGTGTGCCAAATTAAAATTTTTGTTGTTGTTTGTAGCATGATTCCACACAAGACCAAGCGTGGGGCAGCAGCACTTGCTCGATTGAAGGCCTATGAGGGGATTCCACCTCCGTACGATAAGATAAAGCGGATGGTCATTCCTGATGCTCTCAAGTAAGTTTTCTTTTTTCTACTGGAGTTTTTATTTTAATTTGAACCTCACGAGTGATTTTATGGTTTTCAAATATCATGATCTTTTATATTACTCATAAAAAAATTATTGTTATCTCTGGGTTTTGAAAAATCAGGGTTTTGAGGCTTCAAGCAGGACACAAGTACTGCTTGTTGGGCAAGCTTTCTTCCGAGGTTGGATGGAACCACTATGAAACTATCAAGGTGAGAGTTCGTGAATTAGATTTCTGCCTTTTCCTTTTGGTCTTTGCGTAATTTTTTGTTGGTTTACCTTCATAATTAGATGTTAGTTTTACCTTTAAAAAAAGAATTAGATGATATACACTGTAGGCATTAATTGCTTTTGTTTTTGTCATACAATGGTAGCCGTCTTGATTATTCTTGGGATATCATGTGGCAAACATATGAGCAGTTGTGCTTTCCGTAAACTTAATCTTTGATTGTATATGGTATGATAATTTGATCTTACCAGATTAATTTATTATCGGAAAAATTATTGGACGGTTAATCTTTTGAGATTGCTCATGTAATTTGAATATAGTAAGGCTCAGTCTAGGCGATGTGCTTTCATCACATCATGTTTCACTGCTGTCATTCCATGCTACTTCTTTGACACTTGACTTGAGGTTGTCCCTTTTTTTCATTGTTTCCAATATCATTAAAAGAAATTATTAAAATAATTTTAAATTATTGGTTAAATTTATTTTTGGAAAAGTTTTGTAATTATCAAGTGTTGTATGCCTAGTTTCCTGTATGATTGGGCGCTCTGTACTGCTTTTAGGCATAAATGTATGGCTTGAATTTTTGCTTTCAAACTTGAATTTTAGAAAATCCTCAGTTGAACGAACTTTGGAAGTTTAATTGACTCGCGATTACCCCCTGGTGCTATTATACTTCTAATAGTGAGAAAGGTCACTTTACTTTGCCTCTGCTGTAGTTCTTGAGCATTTGTTTGATAACTTGATAGTATTACTATTTCGAGTTTGGATATCAGAGGGATCCATTCATTCACTTAGAAAATCAAGAAGTCAGTGGATTACATTTTAGAGTTTGGACTTTGGATATCTGATGGATCGTTTATCTAGAAAATCAAATAGACAATCTCTTACTATCATTTGCATGGTTTTTCAAAGTTCATTACCCGTGCATTAGTTATAATTGCTTGCGAATGCTTCCCATTAGCGTTTCTAACATTTGTTATGCCGTTTAACTCTGCAGGAGCTTGAGAGGAAGAGAAAGGAGAGGTCTCAGGTTGCTTATGAGAGAAAGAAGCAATTGACAAAACTGAGGGTCAAAGCTGAGAAGGCAGCCGAGGAGAAACTTGGCTCCCATCTAGAAATTATTGCTCCCATCAAATATTGATCCATAGGGCGGCCCTTTTTTTTCCAGAAAAAAAATGAGAGTGTTGAGGAGAGTCCGCATGCAGTTTAAATTACATTTCGATTTTGTTACATTGCAGTTAAAACTTAAGATACCTTGCTTTAGCTTTTCACTTGGATCTTTTGCGATAGATTGTTATTGGAATCGGGTTATGAATTTAGCTGTCTAAGTTTTGTATTGTGTATTAATTATGTCCTCCACTATGCATGACTACTTGAATTGTGGTGGTCTGTTCTCTTATTTGCATGCTGCCTCTCTGCCTGAATGCTATATTTCTTTACTATTTGGGGATAAGTTGCGGCCGGCTGATTTGATGTATGCAAGATTACTTTACCTTCTTTACCTTCCTTCATATGGTTTGTAAATAATAGCAATTTATTATAATGGGAATGATTTGTGTTAGAATGTTTATGGGATTTTAGGAAATGAAATAGAAAAAAGTTAAATAAAAATATTATAAAATTAAAAATATTGTTATAATATTATTTTTGTTTTGAAATTTGAAAAAATTTAAATTATTTAGTGTTTTGTTTAAAAGTTTGAAAAAGTTGTAATGATGGTAATGCTTAAATGAAAATGTTGAAGATTTGTGAAGATGAGATAAGATGAGAAAAATTCAGATCAACTCAATATTTACTGTGCCAACAAGGCTGTTGGTTCGATTAACATGTTAATTTGATATACATTTTGATTTGGTTTTTTTTTTTTTTTTCTTCTTTTGGTAGGAGTTGAATGGTACAAAATTTCTAAAGTCTTAACTTGTGAATTAGATTTAAATGATCATTTTATCTTCAAATATTAGTAAGCCTTGCATGTTGTCCAATAATTGAGTTGGTTTCAATACATTTACAAATCTTTAAAACCAAAAAGTTTTCAAATTCTGAAGAATCATTTAAACTTTATGTTAAGAATTCCATACTAATTAAAGAGTGAAGATCAATACTCGAAGAAATGAAGAACTCCTGAATTCGGCATTTAGGGAATTGTTATGAGGAATTCAGGAGTTGATGTATATTGCAGAAAGAGAAATTCCTGGTTCTTCATCTTCATATTTAGAAAGTAGCTGACTGACTTATTTTGAGGAGTAATTTTGGGCATCTGTCCCACACCAGCACACACTGCAAATCACTTTTTTTTTTTTTTTTTTACACGGAGTGTGCCCCGTATGGGGCAGATGCCCACATTTTTTCAATTTTGAGTACTCCAATCTCTAATCCATACTTGAATTTTTGAAAGTTTAGATCTTTCTAATCACAACATATTCCCAATCTTAATTATTAGCTTATAAAAAAACATACATTCCTTATATTATGGATTTTATTAATATATGTAATAATATGATTTTGATCTAACTTCATTAGAAAAAATCTATCTATATTTTTATAAAATATGTCACAAAGTAAGTATAACCGGAGATTACAAAATATATGATGAAGAAGAGCATTAACTTTTATATTATTCGGGTAAGTAAAGTAATGTCACTCATCATTCTAAATTTTATCATTTCTAATCACACCTACTTATGTGATACATTTTAAATGGTTTTACATTTTTAACATGATTTAAATATATAAATACTTAAAACTCGCATATCGGTAGGTGTGACTTGGAATGATAAAAAAAAAAAAAAAAAAAGATGAAAAACAATATCGGAATATTGTTATATTGGAATATTAGCCAATGAAAAAGAAAAAAATTCCAATTAATTATTTTGAAATTTACATGAAAATCCTTTTAGAAATCCAAATTAAATTCATCATGATCTGGATTATGATTTTAATAGCAGCTGCCAACCTCGATAACTATTATTTATCTATTATTATTATATGGTGATTAATTTGTGAGAGGTATCGTCTCAAAATGTCCAATATTATTTAGTAGATGTGTTTCTTTAATTTTGGATGTGTATATATATATATACACTATAGAATGGCCTATCTCTTTTGTTTTATTTTTTTATTTTTTTTAAATGAAAAAATTGAAAAGTTGAAATTGAAATGTATTTATATTTAAATGATATTTAAATCTTAAATAAACTAAAATAAGATGAAATGAATTGAGAAATACGTAAAACCAAACAGGATCTTAATTGGAGTTGAAAGTACAATTTGTAGGACACTCTCACTTTCACGGATTAAACCCTACAACGTATAGAGTAATTCTGGGCATCTACCCCACACCAGCACACACTGCACATCACTTTTTTTTTTTTTTTACACGGAGTGTGCCCCGTGTGGGGTAATGCCCACATTTTTTCCAACGTATATACTGATCTCTTCTAAAAACAAAACAATAAACAATGAATATATATATATATATATATATATACACACACAGTCCGAATGCTTTAATTTTAAGGGGAATATCGATAGAAGAAAATAGACGAGTACATGCTTCGTTCTCTGTTCGTACGTTTCCCTATAAAAGAAAAAAGACTTGTATAATGGGTCGATTCAAATCTTCTCAAATTCTTAGAACTTCCAACTTATATACACTAACCTTTCAAATGGGTCGATGCTTAACTGCTTAACACTCCCAATGGTTTGTGTATATTTTCTTCAGAATACATCACTAAAATTCTTTTTTTTTTTTAATTTTAACTATTAACTTTTATAATATACTATATATCAGCTTATCTATTTTTTTCCACATATCTTTTAAGTATTATTTTATAAATATTTTATTAATCTCAAATATTCTTTCTAACTATCAATAAATTTGTAATATCTCTATATCTTTTAATATTTGCAATATCTACTCATATAAATTATTATATAATTTCGTTCTATACACAAAATAAAAAAATTATAAGCAAACATAAATTAAAAATAAAATCAAAATATGAAAAAAAAAATGTAACTATATTGTGCGAAAAAAAATAGAAATATTAGATGCATAGAAATCATTTCATCCCTAGCTATGCATCTTGAAGGAGTTAATATTGGTCTGGCCCAAGTCCATCACCCAAAAAGGGCTTAAGGGAGTCGTGCGACTGGACGAACACCTAGCCACCAACCTAGTAGGAGGGGACAAGTCTCACTAATGGATATAGACCATGCTTTATTAAGATGGTTTCGATACATTAGGGATAACTCTTATAATGGCCGAGCATAGTAAAAGGTTAATCAGTTATGGTGCTCATCATATATTCTCCATGCCTATATATATGAGCAACATGTAACCTTTATTCTTTCTAATTTATGCATTCTTGAATTATTACTTCTTATTACTGACTTAAGTATTAGAGAGATCACAGGCACACCATGCCGCCCACTCAACGATTTGCAGGTGAGCAATCATGACTGGTGGTGGGACACGTCCTTAACAATGGCGTCGCCTGTATGATTCTGTAATCTATGATTTCAGTTTTTCATTGGACTTCAATGTGGTTCCCCCATGCCGACCATGACACGTTCTCAAGCAACTCGTGAACCAGAAGTAGCACCCGCAGACATGAAAACACGGTTAGCAACAACTGAAGAAAAGCTGAAGATGGCGTTAGATGCCAAGGAAAACCTAAGGAAGGAGAATGAGGAGCTAAAGCGCCACAACATTGAGCTCGGTGATGTAATGGTCATGCCACTTAAAGCGCCCCAGATAGATATGTATGATGGGTCCAAGGACCCAGTAGATCACCTGTAGAACTTCAAGAAGCATATAACGCTCCACGGTTGAAATCACTTGCCGATCTTTTCCCTTAACTCTGAGGGGGGTGGCGAGAGGATGGTTTGGAGCGCTCTCTCCGGGATTGATCGATAGCTTTGAAGAGCTGGCCAGACAGTTCGTAACACAGTTCATTCCCAACAGGAGACGCAAGCGCCCAACAGTATACCTCCTGACTGTCAAGCATAGGGAAGAAGAGAGCCTAAAGGCATACCTTACCCTTTTTAATGTAGAAAGGTTGACAATAGACAACCAAGATGAGAAGATAACTATGGCCGCCCTGTTAGGCGGAATTTGGCCACGCATCCCATTCAAGGCTGGATTAGCAAGAAAGACCCCCTGGACCTTGAGCATACATTACAGGCTCTCGAAGAGCCAAGAAAAAGGGAGCTGAAGGTGGAACACAAAAGCAATATGGGGGACAAAAAAGTTGCATTGAACCACTAAGAGAGGAGGCACAAAAGGCGACAAGAGCATGGTACCCGTCTCATCCACAATAATTTGAATGTACAAGAAAAAAATGAGTCAAAAAGAGAACACCGCCAACCTAGAACTGGCAGACGCTACTGCAAATTCCACCAAACAAGCTCACACTGGATAGAGGATTGTACAACTATAAAGAAGAGAGTGACCGAATTGGGGGGCACAGGGGAACTTGAGCCAATGGTCATGGGAGCGAGCAAAACTCAAACGACGATTTGAGAGAGGATACAATCCCCGAAGAAGCAACAGCCCGGATAGACGACGTCCACCAAGGGAGGACGCCCGTAATAACGAAAGGGACAGGGCACCTCAGAATAACAATAGGGACAAGGCCCCTAGGTGAATTCAGGACAATAGAAGGCAAATTTGCTAGGGTTGGCGCCTCCTCGTCTAGCAGACAGGCGCATGCCAGAACAACAAGATACGAAGAAGTTTATGTAGCGAACAGGTCATCCAAACACCAAAAACTTGACTCCTCAGTAGCGATCCATTTCGGGGAAGAAGATTGTGAAAGAGTATTATATTCTCATGATGATGCGCTGGTGGTAACCTTCCTGGTCGCTAATTACACTACCAAACGCATACTCATTAACAATTGGAGCTCAGCAGATATATTATTTTGGGAGGCTTTTGTAAAGATGGGTATAGACGCTACTAAGCTAAGACCCTCGTCAACACCATTAAGGGCTTCTATAGAGATCTGATCCAACCGGTGGGCGCTATTACTCTCCCCATCACGACAGGAAAAGGGACGTGTACTGCGACCATCATGTCTGATTTCTTAGTCGTAAAGGCGCCTTCCTCATATAATGCTATACTAGGGCAACCAACATTGAACAGTCTCAAGGCGGTTACGTCGACGTACCATCTCAAGATGAAGTTTCTGACTGAAGGCAGAGTGGGGGAAGCACGAGGCGAACAAGCCCTAGTACGAGAGTGTTATGTGCAAGAACTGAGGAGCAAAGGGGGAGAAGTATGTACTATCGGGGGCAATGACGACCAAGCAGTCAAGGAGGGAAATCAGAGCACGTTGCCCCCCACCCCCCACGATCCTTTTTTACATGAGCGTGGAAGTGAGGGATGAGCAAAACCTACAACAAGCAAAGGCGAATGAGCCCTTGGAGATTGTAACATTGTACCCAAATCGCCCCAACACAATGACACAGATTGGAACTAAGATCCCCCCAGAAAATAGATGAGTACATGCTTTGTTCTCTGTGCGTACATATTCCCTATAAAAGAAAAAAGAGTTGTATAATTTGTTTGTTTGTGGTTAATTAATTCTTTAAGAATAATGTTAGATGCAGTCATGAATTATGCAAGTATCACGTACTCTTTTTTAAAAAGAGTGGAGTCCACCATGAAAAAAAATAATTTTTTATATGCATGAGTCTTATATTTACTCATTTTTTCAAAAAAATAATGTGCAATATTTGCATACTCTATAATTGCAAATATCATTTCTCATTCTTTGATTCCTATTTATGAGTACTATAGTTTGGCCACCAAACCAAACAGATTGACATTGCATAAACTTCATAAAATTAAGCTAAACGTCCACAAAACATTATTTGAGATAAAAGGATCACTCTCTCAAATTCTTATTTGAATTTGGAGTTTCAAGTTTAGAGAAATTTAGGAATATAAGGTATATCCTACTACATTTATTGCTATTTGTATAAATTTTTTGAGCAACACTAATTACTCAAAAATTATTTTAAGATACTCATTTTATGTGTAAATTTCTTGCCTATCGAAGAATTCAGATAGTTTATTTTACAGATCATTCAAATCTTCTCAAATTCTTAGAACTTCCATCTTATATACACTAACCTTTCAAATGGGTCGATGCTTACAACTCCCAATAATTTGTGTATATTTTCTTCGCAATACATCATCAAAATTCACCTCTTTTTATTTTTTTAATTTTAACTATTAACTTTTATAATATACTATATATCAGTCAGTTTATCTATTTTTTGTACATATCTTTTAAGTATTATTTTTTAAATATTTTATTAATCTCAAATATTCTTTCTAACTATCAATAAATTTGTAATATCTCCATATCTTTTGATATTTACAATATCTACTCATACAAAATATAATATAATTTCGTCCTATACATAAAATAAAAAAATTATAACTAAAAAGAAATTAAAAATAAAATCAAAATATGAAAAACAAATGTAACTATATTATGACAAAAGAAAAAATAGAAATATCAGATGCATAGAAATCATTTCATTCCTAGTTATGCATCTAGCAAAATATTAAAGCCCATTTCATCTAGCAAGTGTTAAGATTAGGAAGACAAAGTGGAAAGAGAAAGGAATAAAAATTAAAAGAATTTACATAGATGAATAGTGCCAACTAAATGTAGATCAAGATCACTGTAGCAAAATGTAAAATGAAGATAAAATACATGATGCATTAATTGGAGCTCCTTTTTTGACAAATAATTGGTTATTTTAGATATACATGGTGTAAAATACAAGATCTATTCATGAGACTAGTGCTCCTCATGGAGATCAAATATAGTAAATCACTTGTATCTTATAAGCCTATGGCATGAAGCTGATCAGGACAATACATACATACATACATACATACATACATACATACATACATACATACATACACGCTTGTAATATCACATGCATGATATAAAGACCCATATTATGAATCTCACGCAAATATTACATAATGGGCAATTTCGACAGCTTGTTAATTAATTAGAATCTCTGTCATGATGAGTGATATTTTCCTTATATATATATATATATATATATATGGCAAACATATTTTAGATCAATAGAATAGAATCAACAAATTAATCATAATTGATCATTGTTCCATATACAGACTCTTGACTTTCCCGCTTTCCAGTTTCCGCTCTAAAATCAGTTCTTACCTTAATAACTAGTGCAGAACTCAGCCATACATGATGATAATGATCTTAAAAGCGTTCCATCACAGTTGCAGTCTCTACAGCTTATAACATATATATTATATATATATATATACATATATATATGTATAAAGGCATCTTTCATTTTCCAGTACGTACACAGTTCCTTCCACGCTCAAAACATGGGGTTTCTTCCATGGATTTTCTGTGCATGTATTGCTCTGTTGGTGGGTTTTGATCAGTACTTATGCTTAGCAGCAAATGGCCAACGTCATTACAGACAGGTAGGGAAGAAGAAGCTGCCTTATCAGACATTCTTCGTGGATCAGTCTGGCCATGGCAACTTCTCCACCATTCAATCGGCTATAGATGCCGTTCCTTCGAACAACATGCATTGGATTTGCATTAGGATCAAAGCCGGCACCTATAGGTAAACTTTTTTCTGATCATTTTCATTGCGGTCTATGCTTTAATCTGTTACAATATATGTTACATCAACCCATTACTTGTACTTCATGTTCGCTATGATATATATATTTTGTTTGGATTTGATGGACAAGTGCGTGTGTAATTAATATGTATACGCATATACAGTTCTTAATTTGTTGATGAATATGTTCATGTGTGGTTGTAGAGAGAAGATCATAATCCCTTATGATAAGCCATACATCATCCTGAAAGGAGGGGGAAAGAGAAAGACTTGGGTTGAATG
Source organism: Juglans mandshurica (assembly GCA_022457165.1). NCBI lineage: Eukaryota > Viridiplantae > Streptophyta > Magnoliopsida > Fagales > Juglandaceae > Juglans > Juglans mandshurica. The sequence continues at coordinate 30,447,722 of CM039619.1, read as the reverse complement.
GGATGATCACGACACCGTTGCACAAAGCCCTACTTTCACCTCTCAAGCTGATAATATCGTGGCCAAAAGTTTGAGCTTTAGAGTAAGAAATCATTAATAATCTCATTTCTAGCCTGTACTAGTACTACTTTTACAATATTTAATGGAAATTAATAAACCAATTTTTGCTCTTTTTCACATACATATATATACATGATATACATTATTGGATGATCAGATGTGTATGTATGCATATATATTCGAAGATATTTCCATAAGGCCAGTTTGTGTTTTTTTTTTTTTAATACATTTTGTCATTTATCAAAATATGAAAAAAAAAAAAATAAAGTCCTTGCGCTGAATTGATGAGGATCATACTCATATTGATGTCATCTCTTCAAATTCCACCTTAATTTGCTGTATCTTAATCAATTTTGCTTTTGCTTTTGCTTTTGCTTTTGCATCATAATTAAACAGAATACATACAACAATCCAATAAATAGTAACCCTAGAGCACCGGCGGTGGCAGCCATGATTAGCGGTGATAAATCTTCGTTCTACCGATGTGGCTTTTATGGGTTGCAAGACACTTTATGGGATGTTCAAGGACGACATTACTACCAGAAATGCACCATCCAGGGTGCCATTGATTTCATCTTCGGTGCTGGACAGTCTATTTTTGAGGTACTCGTGTATTTTATTTTATTTTATTTTTATCTTAATTTACCATTATTTGCAAATAATAATGATTTGTTTATGTCTAATCATGTATATATAGCAATGTTCCATAGCGTATTTTGGAGAAGCTGTAGAGGAAGGTCTGTTGGGTTATGTGACAGCTCAGGGAAGAGAGGGTCCATATGATTCAAACGGGTTTGTGTTCAAGGATTGCAAGCTGCATGGCAGCGGTTCAACCTACTTGGGAAGGCCTTGGAGAGCTTATTCCAGGGTCATTTTTTACTCTTCCAATTTCTCGCACGTCGTAGTTCCCAAGGGATGGGATCAATGGAACTTTGTTGGCTCGGAGTAAGATCTCTCTCTCTCTCTCCCCCCTAAAATTACTCTACTGTTTGAGCACTTTTGTAATATATATAGTACCATGCACATGACGAGCAATGATACCCACACAACACATTTCACAATATATTTCACAATACATGTTTTAAAATTATAGTATTTTTGTAAAGTGACGTTACTTTTATATAGTATTTTACTAAATTATTCTTCATTTTAAAACAGTTGTACGTATAATGTGTTGTGAAAAATGATTTTTCTTTCTAAAAACAAAACAAAACTAATCCTAATTTCATTAAGTCTTTTTTTTTCCCTGATCTCGACAGTTTTTCGGAGGTGTTTGATCTATGAAATATTACAAGAAATTAAACGCATGAATTTTTTTAAGTTCACCCCTCTTTTGATTATGCCTTGATCATATATTGAACATCTCGTCACAATTACTTTTGTATAACCTCGATCCGTTCTCAAGTTGGAGATTGCTCTATATATAATCATATTATATATATATATATGGTTGATGGATGCCTTATGTCTATTGTTGTTAGAAGAACAAAATTTAATTGCAGACATTGATAAATCTGCATGCATTATAAAACTCCTCCATTTTTCATTGTGTTGCGTTAATGGGGCCGGGGTGCTTAAATAATCAGGCAAAAATTAACATATGATGAGCAAGGCTGCTTCGGAGCGGGGGCGGACACATCCCAGCGGGTGAGTTGGTCAAACAAGCTGAGCCAGACTGATCTCAGTAAGTTTATTAACATTAGTTTCATCGACAATGAAGGATGGCTCAATGACCAACCTTTCTAAATTCATAATTTTTTGCTAACGTTTCCACCAACTTAATACACTTTCTGTGTCATTCTTATTGTTTTTTTATTCGGTGTTTGACTTTTTACGTCATGAGATATTGTTGGTGCATAATTGATAAATGGAAGTGACTCAACTCACTCATTTGTTGCCATGTTATCTTCAAAACCTCGCTTTCGTTTTGGCTTCGAAATACTAATTTTCTTGTAAAAGATTTCAGAAAGAAAAGTAGACAATAGATTGTCATCTGATGGCAATTCTTGTGTGTTTTTTGAGAGATATTAGCCTCCATAATTTACATGCCTTTGATTTTTCTTTATGTTTCTTTTGTTTTTGTTGTGTCTTATCCCTTCACAGTTTCTTTTTTTTTTAATTTTTTGGCCATATAATTTGGATAGCCCGTTTGGATACAGAAGCAAAATAACCCGTCTTATCTTATCTAATTTCAACTAATAATCTCACTATTATTCAGAAACCATCTCAATTCATCTCATTATCCAAACGGGCCGGCTGCAGCTCGAGTGGTTTAACCTCTGTTACATGTATACACCATAAATTACTAAAATAGACAACAAACTCTTGCTCGGCAAGCTTTATGAATTGACCAGGATGAAGAAAATTTGATATCTCCAAATTAAATTATCAGAGAAAATCTGAAAAAATTGTAGCCATTAGAGCATTCTATCATGCGTTAATTACGCCCTTGGCTGTGTTTACATGTATAAAAATAATGCATAGGCCACCCATGGTCCAAAATTATTCTGTGAAATTGTATTCAATCCAATTATAAATGCCAAAAAGAAGTTGATCATGCACATCCCGAATCATTTCTGCGATGCCAGCAGAACTCTTGACTGCCTCGGCAAAGCTTTGCCAATATTCACATCTCTTTGAAAGATGCAATCTTGACTGCCTGAACTTTGCCAATATTCTCAACCAGAAAGCATCCTTGGAAATAGTTGCCTGATGTCAAGAAGACTGGACTGCCGTCTATTTAATGTTATGGGTAGGAACACTAATATAAAATTTAGTATTCTTAAAGTCGTCGAGGAGTGGGTTGTATCCATCCTTCGTTCTCGTCTTCGATGGCAATCCAAACTCTTCCATGAATGAAGATGTATCAAGCTACACCAGATGAAAAATAGTTTAGCAAAAACAATAAAATCAACTGTGAGATCTTGAACTATGTATACAGAAAAGTAGATGATGAAGAAAATGTCACGATAATTTTATCATAAAGCATATCTAGAAGGGAGTTTCCATAAATTTAATGTGACTAGTGTTTCATTTCTGCAGTTTGGTTAGACCAACATATCTTTGCTGACAATTTTGTACTAATATAAAGTACAACAAAGTGCCTGACGTTATTGGCCCTGTTTTGTTGACACCTTATAATAATGTCGGCAATGCACACATATTTTTCATCTCATATAATGGCCAATATTTTCAGACAATAATGCCATCCCATTATTTCTTTTTCGATCAAAACAAACAGTAACTCAACTTATGCATTTAGGTAGATATGATTGCCACTTTTTAGAAAGATTGGTATTCTAAGCATCAATGACTTCCAGATTCCTAAACATGGCCAATCGCAGGCACCATATATTGCTTCCAAAATGAGAACTAACCTGGAAAATATGATATGAGAGGATTTCTCTTTACTTCCTCACTTACTAAAAGGAATGTTGAAGACGGATAAAATGGGGCTTCCTCATGTTAGATTTGCTTAAATTTTGTTTGATGTTGGTTTTATATGTTTTCCTGTTATTATTGGTTTTGGTTTTGATTATAGAGCATAAGGCTGTTTTTGACACTAGGGTTTTGGGTGTTTGTTTATTCCTATCTTGTAACCCCCCAAGTGCTTGTTATAACCACGGTATTCATCCGCCATAAGTGAGGGTTTATGAATAAAATTAGGAAGGGGTCACTCTTGGACATGTGGCCACAACTCTTCCTACTAAAAAAAAAAAAAACCTGGAAAATATGGGTGGGCAAAGTGGATAAAATCTTTAGAAAAGGGCATCATGTTCCATGTTTTTATGAAACAGCCAAGCCAAACTGAACATACTTTTATCGTTGAAAAATTCTACTCTTATTTTGCGAAATAGAAATGCTACAGTTTAAGAGAAGCAAACATACCGTAAGTGTTCGCCTCTTCTTCCCTTGATTGGATGATTTATCTTTGAGCGATTTCAACCACCCAGAACAATAATGGTCAATGCATTCCAAAAGCCAAAAGTCCGTGGGGAAAAAGATGTCAGCATCACCCTGCAATAGAAACAACCAAAACCATTACCCCAATTAATTGGATTTTCTTAATATTCAAAATCTGGGGATTTAGTAAGATGACAGCTGATTTAGCAGGATGATGATACAAGAGACTGTCCTCAAAAGAAGAAATCCTACTATAGCGGATTGTGTTTTATTAAGCAAATTATTTAAATAAATCTCTAATCAACTGGACCCTTAAATCATTACCGACCCAAAAAAATGGCAGATGATTCTAGTTCCCCAGCTTTAGGACACTATCATCTACGTGAATTTTCTCTTGTTCACACTTGCAGAAGTCCGCCAGGTCAAAGGAAGAAATTGGCAGTCATCACAGGTACCATATTTGATGAAATTTACAACATTTCATACAAACAATACATAAGATTAAAAAAAATAATAATAATAAAATAAAAATAAAAACAGATGTGAGTAATGTAAAATAATATAATTACCACACCTTTGCATCAAGATAACTGCCATAATCCAGACTGCTTCCACCATTCTGCAGATCAAAAGGTAAACAAGCTCAGTCTAAAATCATGTTTTATATAATTAAAATGAAAATTTTATTGATACGAATGAAGTAGGCAAAGCCCGTGTACATTGGAAGTATACAAAAGAACACCTAAATACATTCTAGAAACCAGAAGTTAAAAACAGAAAATCTTGAACACTAGTTCCATCAAACACAATGGCTGAAAACCAGAGCAATAAGGTGTGTACAAAAAAGTTCCGAAGTTCCTCCATTGTACGCTCCCTATCTTCAAAGCACCAAGCATTCCTTTCCATCCAAATACACCACATAATGCACAAAAGAATCATCCACCAAACTGCAACCACTTGGGGACAGCCTTGAATCTCCTTCCAGCAAGCTATTAAATCCACCACCCTCAAAGGCATAACCCAAGCCACACTGATTCTTCTAAAGATCTTGTCCCACAATACTCGTCACCTTACAATGCAGTAATAAATGATCCACTGATTCTCTATTCTTCTTGTACAAATAACACCAATCCATAAGAATGAGACCCCGCTTCCTCATATTGTCCATGGTCAAAATATTCCCAAGAGAGGCGGTCCGTACGAAAAAAGCTACTTCGGAAGGCACACGAGACCTCCAAATACTCTTCCATGGGAAATGAACATTACCATGTGATGCCATCATCTTGTAATACGATCTCACTGTAAACCGTTTGCACCTGTTGGGCCTCCCGTAGAATATATAAGACTGAAAAATTCAGAAACAGTATCCATTTCCCAATCATGAATATCCCTATTAAATTGAACAGCCCACTGGTGAGAACCACGGGAAAATGCCAACAGATCTGACACCGAAGCATCCCGATTAAAAGCAATGTGATAGAGAGCTGGAAAATCCCTATAGAGAGCGCAATCTCCACACCAAACGTCATGCCAAAATCTGATTCTAGAGCCCTCACCAGCTACAAAACAAATATGAGTGACAAAACTCTTCCAACCCCTCATAATAAATTTCCATAAGCCCACACCATACACCCCCCTCACTTCATTAGAACACCAACACCCCCCCCCCCCCCCCCCCCACCCCCCCAAACACTTCCATATCTATGATAAATAACCTCCTTCCAAAGAGAATCCCCCTCCAAGTGGTACCTCCATCAACATTTCCCCAATAGGGCTTTAGTGATTGTCCTCAGGTTGCACTCCCCCAAGCCTCCATAAGAGATTGGAGAACAAACTTTATTCCAATTAACAAGATGGAACTTAGTTTCCTCCCCCACTCCACCCCACAAGAAAGCCCAAAATAACTTTTCAATCCTATTAGCCACCCCTGCAGGCAAAGGGAATAAGGATAAAAAATAAGTGGGGATGTTGGATAGGTGAGTCCACCCCCTTTCAATAAATAACCCCTGTTTTGCTCCAAGGACTGCACCGGCGCCATCGTCTGCACCAAGGCCTCCTTGTACGAATGATTCTACGGTTGATTCACCACCACGACCTCAGAATACCCCTCCTCGACTCACATTTCCTCCCTCAATGCCTCCGCCATCCTCCTCCATATCTTACCATCCAGCTCTTCCAATATGAAAATAAAGTTTCGCCTACCACCACCACCGTACTCCACTAAGGCCATGTAGTGACCTCGGGCATTTGAACACCTGTGCACAATGAAGCTTCTGATCCCCTCCCTTGAAGTGGTGTAAAAATCCTTTTTTTCTCCCTTCGGACATTTCTCCAGTGTTTTGGCAAACCATCGCATCGTAGAACCCCAACTTCATCTCTTTCACTACCTTCCAGCTCATCTCGTTAGCAATGCACTTCCATCCTTCATCAACGCAAAAGCTTTTGATTCTATCACTAAGTGTTTCAGGAACCCCATAATCACACTAATCTCACCTAGAAACTCAACGCTCAAACGTAATCTCACCATTAAACCCCACTAAACATCTCTATGAAAAGGACCCTAAACCCCATTACTTCAACTCAGCCATAATTCTCCCTTGATACTGCCCCTGTTCAGCTCCGAAAACTCAAAAGCGTTTCATAAAATAAATCCAATCTATTGGCCTCCCTTTGGTAATTTTGTTTTATAGGTAAAAGTAAAAATTTATTGATATAAAAGGCATTGCCTAAGTACACTGGTAGCATACAACAAACATGCCTAATTACATATAAGTACTAGTGAGAGATACAAGCAAGTCACGAAGATTGTCCGTATTACAAATAATGGTTGAACGCTCCATGTCTTCAAAGCACCTCTTGTTTCTCTCCAGCCACAAGCACCACATAATGCAGTGAGGGATCATTCCCCACAGATCATTCCCCACACAGCAGCTATGTGGGCATTCCCCCTAGCTCCTGTCCAACACCTCAGAATATCTTTAACTCTTCTAAGCAAGACCCAAGCCAACCCTGTCCGATTAAGGATCTCATTCCATAAACACTCGGCCACCTCCCAATGTAACAAAAGATGATCCACTGAATCCCGTCTCTCTTGCACATAAAGCACCAATCTAAGATGATGAGACCACGTTTTCTCAGATTATCTGATGAGAGAATCTGCCCAAGAGATGCAGGCCATACAAAGAAAGCAATCTTTGAAACTACATTGCACTTCCAAATAGCCTTCCGAGGAAAACTACAATCATTAGAAAAACCTAAGAGAGCCTTATAGAAGAAGCGCACCGAGAATTTTTTTATTTCCACTCAGATGCCAAATCATCCTATCCTCCATCTCATTGCCCATCGACATTGCATATAACGAGTCAAAAAAATCAGCAAGCATATCCAACTCCCAATCTTGAGCCGCTCTTGAGAAACTTACATTCCAATGGACAGCACCATTAGATAGTACCACTAAGTCAGCCACAACCGCCTCTTTGTCACAAGAAATTTGGTAGAGAATGAGAAACACCTGCTTTAAAGCCCTTTCACCACACCAGACATCATGCCAAAAATAAACGCTATTATCTCTTCCAATTGCAAATCTGAAAAACTTGGAGAATATTCCCCATCCAGCTCTAATGTTTTTCCACAATCCCATGCCATGTGTCTGTCAAAACAGAAAAATATTCCTCAATAGAGAGACTTCCTTGTGTGAAATTAGCCATCTCATACTCCAATTGAAAACGCCTAGCAGAGTTGTCTTGTTGTAAACTGTGTTGAGATAATTCCACATAGCAGCAGCAGTTTTATAAGGCCTCATATTGAGAACAAGGTGAGGCTCAACCGACCTAAGGATCCAGGTCATAACCCGAGCATCCTTAATTTCCCACTTAGACAAAGCCTCGACATCGTGAGGTGCGGGATTACTCCCATCAATATGACCCCACAACTCTTTTCCTTTGACAAATAATTTAAATTGAAACTCCCAAGCAGAATCATTTTTGCCAGTAAACCTAATATGGAACGATTCCAACTTATCTGAAGACATGATGCAACCGAGAGACGGGGGAAATATCCCACCAGAAAATTGGAACTTGCACCGAAAACAAATATGGCACAAACAAGCACGCACCAGGAAAAACATTACACTGAAAGGCCAAACGAAAGACAAACAATGAAAGTGCACTGAAAGGAAGCACACACCAGAAACTGCTGAGATACACCCTGGAACCAGAAACGTGCAACAGAAAGCTCCGAATACCCCAACCAACCAGAAATCAACAACAGAGGTGCCGAAAACAAGAGCCCAGACCAGAAAACACCACAGAAGCTGTTGAGAATGAAAACCAAACCAGGAACAACACAGAAACTGCCGAGAAGTCAGAACAGAGGCAAACAACTTGCACAGACAGCGCCGAAAGCCACAAAGACACCTTCGAGAGAAGAAAAAAAATTCGAAACAAGCAAGGATTCGGAACCTGCTCTTGATACCATGTCAAAACAGAGAATACGTAGAGAAATTTTGGAAAAACTGCCCTCTGTGAGTTGAGCCACTTTCATTATATTGTAAATTCCATCTATACACGGAGTCTAACTGATTCCTAATATTGAGCATCTATCCATGGTAAGATAATCTGTACAGCTAATATTAACAGAGTCCTAAATTGTATAAACTCCTAAAATTGTATACGGTAACAGTGTCCCCCTAACTTCCTTAGAACCCCCTGCATACTCCCATACTTAGAATCTATGACTCCTCTCCATAAGCCCTCCCCTTCCCTATGATCTCCACAACCATTTCCCCAAAAGTGCTTTATTGAAGACCCTCACATTATGCACCCCCAACCCACCGCATTGAATTGGTGAGCAAACTTTATCCCAACCAACAAGATGTAACTTAGTTTCCTCCCCAATGCCTCCCCAAAGAAAGTTGCAAAAAGTTTTCTCAATACAAGAGGCCACACTTGCATGTAGCGGAAAAAGAGATAAAAAATAGATAGGGAGGTTAGATAGAGTGCTCTTGATGAGAGTTAATCGACCACCCTTGGACAAGTATATCAGTTTCCACCTAGCCAATCTTCCCTTTGGTAATTTAGGTGAGTTTTCCTCAAGTTTTCTCAATTCTTTTCATCAAAATTCAAGTTTAGATATCCAATGACCCTCAATTCTTTTCATAAATCATTGAAAGGTATTCATTTTCTTTGATATGCTATCATGTCTTTCATGTTCAAAAATTAAAGTAGCTGTGATCACAAGAAACATTTTGTCAACAAAATTTTATTGATCATAAAAATAGATAAAGGCCCAAGTATACGGGACATATACAAGAGCATCACCTATGCATGCTAGTTTACCGATACAAGAAATTCATAAAAATTCATGCCATTAAAATAAATTACAATCGACCAATGGAGTTAAGTACTGAAAAATTGATATATAAGCTCATCCATTGACCGCTCTCAATCTTCAAAGCTTCTTTCATAACTCTCCCTCCAAATACACCACCATAGACATATTGGAACCATCTTCCATAGTGTGCAATCTGAGAGTTGCCTTGAACGCCTCTCAATAAGCTAGGAGGTCGATTACCCTTTTCGGCATCACCCAAGCTAATAGCATCCGAACAAAGAAGTCATTCCACAAGGTCGTAGCAAGCTCACAATGAAGTAATAGATGATCGCTCTTTTTGCACATACAACACCAATCCATGACTCTGATGCGGTATTTCCATAGGTTGTCTAGTGTAAGGATCTTCCTCAAGGAAACCGTCCATACAAAAAAAAAACATCGCCTTCAAAGGTGCTTGTCTTCCAAATACTCTTCCATGAGAATGGATTTGTATTGTGTGTGGTTATGGCTTGATAGAAGGAGTAGACTATGAACTTCCCTTTTTTAGAGGGGCGCAAAAAATCTTGTCTTTAACTCCCCCCATTATATAGGTAGGGTACACCATATCATAGAACTCCGAAAAAGCATCAACTCCCCAACCTTGTGCATCTCTAAAGAATGTAATGTTCCATTAGGGTGTACCATTGGATAAGATTAAGGCCATTGGATAAGATTAAGGCTTCATTTGGAACTTAAAATCATCTCAACTCATCATTACAACTTTTTCAAATCCCAACACAAAATATAATAAAAAATTCAACTTTTTCAAATCCCAAAATAATAATAATAATAAACAATAATATTCTAACAATATTTTATCAACTCAACTCAGTTCAATATCCAAACACACTCTAAGAGGTCTGCAATTGAGTCTTCTTTCATTCTTGCTATGCCATAGAATTTTGGATAAGCTTCCTCGAGTGCCCTATTTCCGCACCATACATCATGCCAAAATTTGATTTTGAATCCATTACCCACCTCAAAACGGATATTTCTTGAACGTGTCCCATCCTCTTCTTATATTTTTCCATAGCCCCAGCTCATTCATTGTGGTATCTCCATAGCCACTTGCCAAGCAAATCTTTGTTAAAAAATTGCAAGTTCTAAATACCTAATCCTCCTTCTGGGATAGGGGAGCACACCATGTCCCATTTTACCAAGTGGAATTTAAACTCATCCTTCATTCCCCCACAAGAAATCCCATTGGAGTTTCTCCATGTGATGAGCCACCTTGGTGGGAAGCGGAAATAGTGACAAGAAGTAGGTTGGCAAGTTGGAAAGGGTACTTTTGATTAAAGTGACCCTACCACCTATAGATAAATACATCCTCTTCCAACTAGCCAATTTCCCTCCATTTTTTCTAGTACATCATCCTAAACGGATTTTGATTTGAACGGGGCACCCAAAGGGAGGTCTAGATATTTCATAGGCAACTAAGATATCTTGCATTCCAAAATGGAAGTCATGCTCCCCACGTTAGGAACATCTCCCACCGTGACTACTACTGATTTAGCCAAGTTCACATTCAACCCCAAATCAGCTTCAAAGCATAGAAGGAAAGCCCTCAAAGCTCAAATTTGATTATGGCTAGCCCCACAAAAGATTAGGGCATCATCGGCAAATAATAGATAGGATATGTTAAGCGAGCCGGTATTTGCCTCCCTCACAAAGAAATTTAGATAAGAACCTATCCTCCATGACACCTAAAATCATCTTGCTAAAAGCTTCCATTACAAAAACAAAAAGTAGCAAAGATAGAGGATCACCTTGCCTCAAGCCTCATGAGCTTTTAAAGAAACCCTTTGGTATGCCATTCACGGAGATAGAAGAACAAATAGTAGAGATACACTATTTGATCTAAGAACACTATTTCGTACCAAAGCCACATCTCTCAAGCATGTAAGCAAGAATCTCCAATTGACTCAATCATTGGCCTTCTCCATATTGAGCTTGCACAAAAGCCCTAGCACTCCTGACTTGAATTTACTATCCAAGCATTCGTTGGCAATAAGCACCAAGTCAAGGATTTGCCTACCTCAAACAAATGCATTTTGGGGCTTTGATATTAACTTCTCAACCACCATGCTCAATCTATTCGCCAAAAGTTTGTTGTTTGAGGATTACAACAAATATATAAAGTACGAATTTCCAAAAGTTAGTTTCCTACACTTAAGGCTCAGATGGGAAATGAGAGATCCCACAGACTTATTAAGTTTTAATTTGGAGGTCCCATAAACCAATGGAACTACGGTCTGAATATCTTTGTTTGCATGAAGAATACTTGGTAGTTTCGGGTTTATCCTCCATTATTATTCAATATTTACACAATGAATTATCATCAATTACTTGATAATGCACAATTCCATGTATAATTGTTACCCTCTTTGTTAACAATATGCATCTATTGATCTGAAAATTGTGAATGCATTATTTATTTCCCCGGTCTCTTCCGGATTGTTCATAATCAGGATGCTTCAGTGGCGGATGTTTTGGACAGCTCTAGTGATCCCCTCAGTGGAATGTGCATTTTACTAGAGCTGCGCATGATTGGGAAATTGGTGCAATTTCAGATCTGTTTAGATTGTTGTATGCTACAAGAATTGGTAAGGCTGAGCTAGACAAGATGATTTGGACTCATTCTGGAAATAAGAAGTTCACTATTCAACCTATGTAAAAGGTGTTGTCACACCAGAACATTGTACATTCTTTTCCTTAGAAGTGTATATGGAGGAGCAAGGTAGCATCCAAGGTCACTTTTTTGGTTGGACTGCATCCCTAGGGAAAAATCTGGCATCGGATAATCTGAGGGAGCGTGGACCAATTGTTATGGGTTGGTGTTACACGTGTAAAAAACTTGGCAAAGCAGTGGATCATTTGTTACTTCATTGTGAGATGGAAAGGGTTATGGTATGAGGTTTTTATTAGGATTAAAATGGTGTGGGTTATGCCTAGGAGGGTGGTAGATCTTTTTAGCTTGTTGGAGAGGCCTTTCGGGGTAATTCTCAAATCGCTGCTATATGGAACATAATCCCTTTAGTATTATGGGGTGTACTTGGCTTGAGAGAAATGGCCGGAGTTTTGAAGATGTTTCTTTTCAACACCTTATTATTTCTTTGGGCTTCGGCCATTGTATTCAATGGAACTAGCATTCACGATTTTCTTGTATCTTTTTCTAGTTTCTAACTTGTAATTTGGTTTGCGCTTTAATATACTTCCTGTGTACTTGGGTTATGCCTATTTGCTTGTCTCAATAAAAATTTTCTTGTAAGACAAAAATATTTATAACAGAAGTGATAGGTTCAAGAATGAGGAAATTAAGCCTATTGAGTGGTCTTTTTCATCAATATGCATAGGGATTCTTGATTTTTGGCCTCTCATCCAATAACATTAATGCCCATCCAAGCCGATACAAACATCATTATCTATATTATGTGTACGAGGGTTGCACCTTCTACTCTTTTTTCAAAGAAAGATTTCTTAGTTATGAAAAAAAGATATGGAAAATCCCAGCTCATAGGCAAGTCACATTGACAAAAGTACGATGGGCAGATAAGATGGCACGAACAGATGTTCTAAACCCCCATTATGTTTCACGCTAAGCTGCATTATATTCACATGTTCCCTGATGTCATGCCTAAAGGGTTACAAAAACAAACCAATGCAAATTAATTAAAAAAGAATGAGCTACAGGCATTATCACAAAGTATTAACCTTGGTAACAATAAGAAAAAGAATATACCTTGGTTGAAACCAAGGGAGCTCTTTCACCAGGTATCCTCACATCAGGTAGGTAACTAAAGTCAGAAGCAATCAAAGACATCTTTGGTAGCACTCCATGTAGAACCTCAAGTAGTTTCTGCAATTATGGAAGGGGTACTTTTGTCAGAAGTTGGAAATATTGAAGAAGAAAACTCCCAAAGGTTTCTCTTACCAAGCAACCAGTTGGTAGCCAACATCTTCGAGGTGTAGGAAAAACCATAGACCAAATGCTTCTTGTCTTTGAAATTATGCTGCTTTGACTGCTATGATTTTTGTCCAAGTCGATAATATCAACGCAATGCTTAATTAGGGAGTCTTGTAATGGCTTATACAACTCGGAGAGTGTTTCCCTATTAAAGGAAGAAACCTGGATCAGTGTGGGATTTAATTCAGGCTGTCCCACAGCTGATTAAACATGAAGATGTGGACGAATTTCAGGCATAAGGCCTCTAACTTATTGAAAATGTTCATGACAGTAAGACTGACAATAGTATGTGCATTTGTATGCATGTAACATGTTAAGGATTTACATTAATACTTGACAACCATTTCATGATGAGTCCTCAATTGAGAAATTCTAGTGGACCTTTCTGTGTACTGAATTTTGATTTGAAAGATAATGAGCAATTCAATACCACGCCCTTATGCGAAACACAATAATACAAAGTTGCAACAAAGTATTTTAGAGATACCAACTGGCGTCCGCACACTTTGTACCTATCATGTTGCTTTTCAACCCATACTTCCATCCAAGGAGAAACTTGATTTTCTGAATAGATAAGATCATGTGGAAGATTATCAAGCACCTACAAGGAACAAATTAGTAAATTTAGCTTGGGAATGAGTTTGATCAACAATGTCTACCCATATAAATGCAAAACACACCCTGCAAACCCTCTTTTCCCCCTGGTGTCTTTGCATGCCCATGCATGCACTCACACACACACACACACACACACACACATGCACAGAGATCGAAAAGGCAAACAACTTTTTTTTTACTAAGTAAAAAAGGCAAACAACTTTACTAATAAAAAAGAAAAGGCAAACACCTTCATCAATGGATTAATAAAGCAACACTAAGAAAATTAGGTGTCTAGTTTAGATGTCCCTCAAAATGGTATTTTGGATAGGTAATTGAAATTGTATTTTATTTTTGATCAGTAGTAATTGAAATTTTATTAATAAGAGGTATTTGCAAAGTACATGGGGCGTTTATAAGAGAAAGCGCCAATTAAAAATATATATAAGGAAATCATGGAAGCTTAGTTCATTAAAATCTATAGCAATTGCCCAAAGGAACAAAGTATCCAAGAAGAATCTTCATCCCTTATTTATTACTTCCAACTCATTAACATGATTTCTTGCTCCAAAGTGCTTCGACCAATTAAACATCTGGCTGTGTAAGAGGATAGATGTGAATCTCAATGTCTTGACCATGAAGGCTTCATAGTTCTTAGGCACAAACAACAAAGTGCAAAGCTTGATCGAAATAAAAATTTAAAATTTAAATTTAAAAAAAAAAAAAAACACATTTTTAACTGTTTACTTAATTCAAATAGTGATTTAGTTGGCATAATAGCTCTGTATTAGTTCATGTGATTAAAAGGTCATGCTACTTAAATTTCTTAAAATTTCTTCAAACAAATCTGAACAAAATTAGCAAAGGACAACAAAGCAATAATCCAATATAACATGACGCATTATACATTTTTGTCCGATTCTTTACACAACATATTCTCCTATGTCTTATAACATATTGCCAACCATGGTAATGATGATCAAAATTAAGCACGCTGTTGTACCAAATATATCCAAAAAGCACATGAATAAAGAGTGAGTATGACTAATCAATGGTCATTCTTGATTGGTTGCTGATTAATTAGTTACTTATCAACGGTAAAATCCAAATAAATCATATATTTAAAGGAAATACAACAAAAGGCCTTTTTTCCACCAGGAGCATTCAGAAAAATATATGCACCATTGTGCATTAACTGTGCTGTATTTAACGTGCTTCACTTTAAGATCAAGAATAATTTTTATTGAAGCTTTGTTCTTTGCACTTAAAGCTCACATAGGCATGCTTTTACAACAGTGATCCCTCTTTAAAGTTGATCTTAAATCGACTTTAGCTGATATATTTTTTGCGTAGCTGATATATTTTTTTCAGGGCCAGTAGTTCAACTTTTAGCAAGCAAACTCGGCAAATGGATGGAATGCATTGTCTAAATCAACTTCTGGTGCATGTACTTTGTTTATCCAATTTAAAGATAGTGGGTTTGGATCTAGGAAATGAAAATGGTCGTCAGAACACGGTCTCTTTATCAAATAGTTGTTTCAATATGGTTTTGAGGTAGAGACTAGAGAGCATGACGACGTTCTTGCTTGGACACTTCAGCAAGAGGGATACATGGGTTATGGCGGAGCAGTGCACATGTATCAAAGAATGTGGGTGGTTGGCTTGGCAATATTGGAGAACTTAAATCTTTTTATAGTTGAAACATGAAAAATAATTCATAAAACCAGCATGTGTGGTAGGAAAAGTGAAGTGTACTGATCAACTTTGAATTCTTGGACAATTTACTCTCGATTGCTCCTATAGCAACAATTATGTGAAGAAAATTTTGGGTTCAAATGGCCTCATAATATTGCTTCAACTCTCTATAACTGATCGGATATTTTTTTTTTTTTATTGGCACCGGGTGTCCGGGAACTCCCGACTAATCCCGGGGGGGCACAGGCCTCGGCAAGGAGTTTCCTACAAGTGCACCTTGGGTAATTCAAGGGAAAAATTCCCCAGTCCAATGGTCCATAGAGATTGTTTGCACCCAATGGGATTTAAACCTTAGACTTGGGGGAGCATACTCCCAAGCCCAAGGCCTTCACCACTTGAACCAACCCCTAGGGGTTTATAAATGATCGGATATTTCACATGCAACAATATGTCATAACATGAAATGCGTGATAAAACAAACATATGAAATATGTCATAATGTGAAGTGCATTCACGAACATTAGATACTTACAAAATTTACCCTTTAACTCTAGTGGCAACATTCTATCACTCAGATGAAACTGAAACAAATCAAAGACGACAGAGCATACCTCAAGCATTATTACCCAGCATGGTTGTTGCTCTACAGCCCCTGTTAATACAAGAAAATTAACTTTAATATCTAACTTTATAATAGACATGTAACTGATGTAAGAACTGCACATGAAATTATGCATGTATCACATGCAATAGCTGGTAATTGCGAGATTGCAGCTGTTAACAGCTCAGAAAGGTGATTGTGCTTGATTGATGTTTGTGTTACTTGTTTGTTTAGGCTAGTGTGCTTTTGGCTAGGTGATTCACGTCTCTGTTGCTAAAAGATTAGAAAGCCATATGGCCAACCTTTTAATGTGTATGCATGTTGTATACAAATCTATGAGTGTCTTTGAGGAGTGATGACCAAGCTTGATAGATATATGAGATCTACAGGTATATGAGATCTAACCCAGACGTTAAAATGTAAAAGAAAAGTGATGGCAAATGCACCATATACTATGATAAGGATACAATAATTGTTCACTTTTGTGAACCATAAGGCATACAAATTATGCTGACTCGGAAGCATTGGAAATAAGGTAGAAAACATAGAAACAACTTACCCCATCCAGTTCGATCAGCAGCATCACGGCATTCTACTCTGAATTTTGACAAGTGACTACGGACTCCTCCGACAGTTTCTCTTTGTTTCTCAGCCAATGAAGGACTGATTTCCACTGAGCTGCGGTTACATATGTGATTATAGTCACCACTCATTATAGATCTTAGAACCAGAATGGAACACTAACATAAATCGAAATTTACAGCGGCAGGTCTACAACTGGCTTAGTTTAGGTGGATTAAAAAAATCACTGATAACAAGGACTGAGAAAAAATTACTGAACTAGCTCCAGCATGCATATTTAAATAACAAAATAGTAGAAAATATCAAAATTGTAATCATATAATCACAAACTATGTCTCCTGTATACGTACCGTGTACTGGGCTATGTCTTTTTATGAGCAGAGTCTGGAACATTTGAGGTTTGATCATCTTATGATGCTTTAAATGGGTTTGTTGGTGTGAATTTCCTAGGAAGAGTAGGGCAATAAGATGCCTCCAAAGGTTGCTCTTTCCAAATAGAGAACAGTGTTGGAAAAGATTTTATTGGTAGACATTCTTTGTACAAGGATTTTATTGATCATGATCAGCTTTGTAGGTTTTACTCAATCGTTCAATGCCATCAGAGACTTAGGGCTTGTTTGGACACTTAGATATTCTCTGCACCTTCGCCACGCGTCCATCAAGCACGGGCCATTGCCTTCATCTGCCGCCACCCCCACTTCCACCAATCCACGCACGACCCTTGAAGCCTCGGCCATGGCAGCTGCTCGCCGCCGCTACCCACCACTCGTCGCATGCCAAGCGTGCGATGCTCACGAAGCCAACACCGTCCCGCACCCCCAATCGCAGCCACGGCTGCGATTGTTGAGACCCAACCCTCGCCTCTCCTCCCCCAAATCATCCCTCAAGCATCCTCTCCTCCCCTCAAATCGTATTCTAGCACCTCCCTCACCCCCAGATCTACTCCCCGTAGCCTTTAGGAGTATTTTTGCCCGTGCACCGCAGTGAGTCACCACTCCTAGTTGTGTTATAATGGCCACGCGACCACCTCTTGGTGCTCCACTTTCCATTCCCGCCATCTTTCTCCCTGGTTCCACCCAACCCGTGAGCTAAAGCCCACCTTAGCCACTGCCCCACCATGCTCCGCCACACCCCGCCGTGAAATTCCCTTCCTCCACCCACTAGCACGTCGAATCTACCACCCCCTTGAAATAACCCCATTGGTTGCCACTCTATTTTGCCCAAATCTACCTCTGCCATAATGCACCACCGCTGCCGCCGCGTGCTCCTCCCCTCTTGATGCCGCCACAGTAAGCCTTTCTGCCTCTTGCCTCGTGCTTTAAATTTTTTATCATGTTTAGATTAATCTAACCAACTCTATCTGTCCGCGCAGCGACACGCTCAATCGCAGGACACTTTAAGCCATCACATTCGATCATCCAGAAATTTGCCTTCCGCGTAGTAAGTAAATCTCCAAATAAAACATCTTAACTCTAAACCCAATAAAACGTCTTAACTCAAATCATTTCACTACTATTCACAAACTATTTCACTACTATTCACAGAATTCTGAGATATTCTAAGGAGTGGTTTGGATTCAGAGATGAGTTGAGATGGGTTGAGATGGTTTATGAATAGTAGAATAGAAGTTGAATTATTTATTATATTTTGTGTGGGAATTTGGGAAAGTTATTTTGAGATTTGAAAAAGTTGAATTGTTTATTATATTTTGTATAGAAATTTGGGAAAGTTGTAATGATAAGATGAAATAAGTTGAGATGAGTTGAGGTGGGTTGAGGTGGGTTTTGAATGCAAACGACCCCTAAGTGTTCAAACGAGCCGTTAGTTGTCTGGTATTCCCTATTTGGAGTCTTATGGGAATTCCAAATAGCATAATTCAGCTGCTTGAATGTTGGCAAGGGAATTCTGGTCACCACGAATTTTGAGATTTTGAGTGTGTACAATTTGAGGAGAGAAGAATGTCAAGGATGTCTGAACATCCATGGCGTGTTATTAAGTCTTTTATTTTTTAGATCATGTTATGATTGTATCACTGCTTTATGCAGTGTCCATTCCATGACTTTTTTTAGATTTCTTAAATGCTATTGCTGTTAGATTGTAATTCTTTGGGAGGAGTTTTAATTCACTTGCAGTGTATTTGATTTTTCTCCTTTATCTATTCCATACATGATTCTCCTCAGTGGTGTGTCAATATGTTAGGGAGGCTAATGATCGGTGGACCTCTTCACATCATTCTTTGAACAGCTATTACTAGTAGGGTGGGTCGCAAAGTTGTTGATAAATGGTGCAGAGCCCATCTAGTAACAGAATTTTTGAAAAGTCATTTTATAATATAATGTGTTATGTCCCTCCCCTCCCCTCCCCCCCCCCCCCCCCCTCTCTCTCCCTCCCTCCCTCCTCTCTCTCTCTCTCTCTCTCCCTCTCTCCCTCCCTTTCTCTCTCACGCATCTGTACCTATGGATTAAATCTTGCCTAACATTCAATGCTCAATTGCATAATACATTACTAGAACCTCGAATAAACAAGCCATAAGGAATTTTTTTTATATAAGGAATTTAGAAATATATATTTATATATAGTGAAAATTACCTTTTGCACCTCCAAACTACCAATCATTTTGCAGTGTGCCCTAAACTATCAAAACTGACAATTGGGACCCAAACTACTAAATTTTGGAAATTTGCACCCTTGATTATGATTGACCATTAAGATTGTAATGCAAATCCTATTTTATATTGATCTTAAGGCTCAAGTCTTAATCGATGGTGCAAATTGTCGAAATTTAACAATTTAGGGTGCAAATGGAAAAATGATGGTAGTTCAGGGACACAAATGGGAATTTCCAGTTATACATACGTATAAATATATAGATATGTCTGTGCACCCCTGGGATTAGTCGGGATGCTGTTCTCGAACACCCGGTGCCAATCAAATATATATATATGTATATATGTATATATACCATCATGTGTACTTGGGCTTTGCCTATCTCTATTAATAATATTATCGATTACTTATCAAAAAAATATATATGTATATATATAGATTTGTACATACATATGCATATGGATAAAGTGGACCACTTTCAAGACAATAAAGTGCCATTCCGGATTTCAGATATTTTCTAAAGGCAACAAAAGACCAACATATTGCCTGGAGAAAGCATGTAGATTATATGTATCAGAGGGTGGCATGTAATAAACGTAGTGTTGGCGCATGAGTGCCTAACTTATATTACAGTATATAGGGATATGGTCGATGCACGTACGTGTAAGTCATACTGTTGTAAACTCTAGCAGGTGCATTCAACATCATGTAATCCATTATGCCCTTCGCACAAGTCCCTGATCCACCACCAATTTCATATATCTGAGTGCACATTATCAAACAGCGGGATGAACTTAGACTAAAATTATTAAACAAGAATATAAATTTAATAACAAATACAATGGGAGGAATCATTTACTGGCATGATGATTTCAAATAATGAAATATTGTCATTATAAGGGCATTATCGATGGTAACACTATCTACGGCACTCTAAGAATCTGGTACATTTAGGTTATAAAAGGGTATAAATTTTTTTGGTTTATCGTTATCATGAATAAAAAATTATGACATCGGTGCAAGACAATTGACTTTCATTACTAATAGCACAGCCTTGTCCTTTTCTATTACCTCCAAGAACTCTTGGATTTTGTTTATTTCAGCAACCATGAAGGGGGTTTCGTATGTTTCACCTAAGGTTCTTCAGCTTTAATAAAAATTGAACTAATCTATCTCTCACCAAGCTCCCAACTGCGTTAGGTTCACAAATATGCTAACGAGCAAAATGGTAACAGTTGGAGAGAATAATATGTTCAAAACAAAAGGTGATTACATCTGTCCTCGCAATTTAGAGCTTTTTAAAATTTCTTTAAAGAAATTCCTACAGTATCTATTTTTTTTATAAGTAACTGAATTTTATTAAGAGCACAGAGTGGCGGAACCCAAGTACACCAGGTGTATACAAGAGAAAGGAAAGAGAGGGAAAACAAGATGCACAGAATCAATATAATTAAAGAAGCTAGGACTATTATGAGCAGACATCCAAACATAAAGAGTTTTTAGCAATATGGTTCTAAGCTCATCCACCATATTCTCACCATCTTCGAAGTTCTGAGCATTATGTTCATTCCATACACACCATATTAGACATAAAGGAAACAATTTCCAAGCCAAAGTATACGATATTGTCACCAAAGTTTAAGATGGCAACTAAAATGACCTCTTTATTCCTGAATATAGTCTTAACCTATGCATCTATGATATAACCTCCAGCAGCATATATATTAGCTTACATCTATCACTATAGTCAATTTGCTAGGCAGAAGTGAAGACAATACTTCGCCTAGCTTGCCTCTCATACTTGAGGGGAAGTAATTATGATGGGAACCTACTGATCAAAAACAAATTTATGATGGGAACCATATGCATCAAAATAATTTCTGGTACATGGCAACAAGCAACATATGTACAGAAACAGTTATCAAACATAGCAAAGTGCTTTCGTGTGGAGGCATAATTTAACATCCACACTGATCCCCATTTCTTAAGATTTTTGTTAGGCGTAAACAAATCCATGCTATTGAACATCTATATGATCAAATAAAGGTTTCCTCCAGAAATCATAAATGATTTTAATTATGTATTCCGAAATAGAAACTGAAATTAAGTTTACTTGTGACATATAGGCAATAAGAACATAATGTAACAACATGTGCAAAATCTGAGCTGGTTTTTCCAGTAGGACATTATGAACAAGAGAGAGCTTACTTTTAATGGAACTGAAAGGTTAGCAGTACGCATTATGGCTTCTGCAATTCCATGAGCATACCAAGGCTACAAGAAAGCCAAAGTTCGTAACATCACTAAAAAAGTCGAAAGCAAATATATATATATATATATACACACACACACACACCTAAAAGCCCTATGAAACAAAAAGAAACCCATATCCCTAATATGGAAAGAGCTCTGTTTGATAGATATAGAGGAAAATTAAATATTTCTCGATAGTCACCACTGGAACACACGCGTATATCTTTCACAGACTCCTGGAGACGCCAATATTATAAAATATAATTTCACTTCCAAAAATATGCGTAATTAAATTGACATGTAAAGGCACAACACTTATTTTTCTCCTAATGACATGAGTATTTTGGGGAATATTGTTCGTCTCTGTAGACTTCCCTCTCAGCCATCTGAAGGAACTGTATGAATTTTTCATTTGCTGATCCAATCAGAAAAGTGTGGATTTTTCATTTGCTGATCCAAACAGAAAAGTGTAAAGCCACCACCAAACAGTTGGACAAAGAGAGCCAAAAAAAATGATAAACAAAAGCTCCAAAACAAAACTAGACCACTAGGTTCCAGAACATGTCTATCTTGGTATTTCCAGTGCATTTTTACCTCCGTACAACCGAAAATGCTGAAAAGCTAAGAAACTATATCATTGAAGAATACTGGGAAGGGATAGAAAAATACAAGTACGCATGTTTGTTTGAACCCAACTTTCTAGCTTATAAGGGTTTGACTTTCTCTGTACTGTCACACACGCATACATGCATGAAACACACACACACACACACAGATAGAGAACCTTAAAAAGCTCCACTGGAGTGAACCAAGCTATGTCACTCCGCTTGTATATATCATCCAAGTATTTCATATAAGCTTTCCTGCCTACAATATGTAAAGAATTCAGAGCAAAAGATCAATGTTGACTTCAAAGCAATGCAGCTGTCAAGCATGTCTGTTCAGTATTGAATTGGAAAAGAGTATATACCTTAACCAAGTACCTATTTTTTTGTTTGTACTTTTCTTTTTAATCAATCAAAAAAAGTACAAACAAAATAAAAGGTTCTAAATACATTCATACAAGGGTGCACTTTATGCATCGGCTGATAAGTAATAAATGACACAGTCACAGACGCTACAGCTATGAATATCTCACATAAGCTCAATTCAAAATTATACAAAGCTGTCAGTGGTGCTTCACCGAGTATGGATCCAAGTTAATAACCGTCAAATATTTGATAATACTTTCAAATTTCTCTTTTCCGGTGTTACTCAACATGTAAAATAATTTTTTTTAAGCTCGAGTCAATATAAAGCATGAATATTCTTGAATCCTCAATTAGTATGCCTCCCTGTGAGAAATAATCAGTAAGGTTAGAGTCCAACTGCACCTTATAGTAGAGCAAATAGCAACTCCTATGGTTTAGCAATGTACAAATAGTCCTTTGAAGATCATGAGCAAAGCTTAGAACTTCCTTTTTGAATATGTTATCCCATTGGTCGATTGTAATTGATTCTAATGGCATGAACATTCATGAATTTCAGGTACACTAGATTATCATGCGTGGGTGATACTCTTGTATATGTCATGTGTCCTTTGACTCTTGCCTAGTCCTATTCTCAATAAAATTTTGTTTACCAATTAAAAAAAAAAGTCCTTGGGAGGCGAATTGACCATTAAAAATTAAGAAGTCTTAAAGAACTGCAAGCCAATACTGCAGTTAGTACCCTTTAATAGTCATATTCTCTAGTTAAACCAGCTTCTAGAGAGCATCATTTCATACCATTATATCATAAACAAGCGCCCATCATTTATGAATTCTTTCTTGATTCCGCCATTCGTGCTGCTGTCATACTCGAACGTTTTATGCAAGACACCACTAGGATACGATTTGTGTTAGGGTTACATTAATTTTTTTACCAGTATTGTCATTGAATAGAAGCATGGGGAACCATGGGGAGGATGGTGTACCAAAGAGGTGAGTGGGCCTCATGGTGTGGGGCTATGGAAGCATATAAGAAGAGGTTGGGACACATATTCAAGATATACCCGCTTTAAAGTGGGTGAGGATCCAAAATTAAATTTTGGCACGATGTATGGTGTGGCGATAGAGCGCTCAAGGAAACTTTTCCACAAGTTTATGGCATGGCAAGCATGAAAGAAGCCTCGATTGCAGACCTCTTCATACTCTCTAACGGCACTCCCCAATGGAACGTTACATTCCTTAGAGATGCACAAGATTGGGAAATTACGGCTTTTTTAGAGTACTCCGCCAGTTTGTTGGCAGGAGTTGAAGATAAGATCTTTTGGTGCCCTTCTAAGATAGGGAAGTTCTCAGTCCACTCCTTCTACAAAGCCATGACAATGCACAGTACAAATTCATTCCCATGGAAGAGTATTTGGAAGACAACAGTGCCCCTAAAGGAAAGATTTTTTGTATGGACGGCTTCCTTGGGGACGATCCTCACTTTAGATAATCTAAGAAAACGTCGAATCAAAGTCATGTATCGGTGTTGTATGTGTAAAAAGAGTGGAGAGTCGGTTGACCATCTACTACTTCATTGTGAGATTGTCAGGATATTGTGGAATGAAGTTTTTGCTCGGGTGGGATTAGCTTGGGTGATGTTGAGACGGATAGTGGACCTCCTAGCTTTAGCCATTCAGGGTAACTCTCAGATCGGCTCTATTTGGAAGATGGTTCTAATATGTTTATGGTGGTGTATTTGAAGGGAAAGGAATGAAAGAAGTTTTGAAGATCAAGCACAGTCAGTGGATGAGCTTAGAAGTATGTTTTTCAATACTTTACTCCATTGGTCGATTGTAATAGATTTTCATGGCTTGTCGTTTCATTCCTTGTATCTCTAAACTAAGCACGCCTAGGCATTGCTCTTGTATATGTCTCGTATACTTGGACTTTTACCTATTCTTTTGAATCTTTGATCAATAAAATCTTGCTTAACGATAAAAAAATAATAATTTTACCAATAAAGCAGAAGTGTTGGGGTTACATTATTTCAGAGGATAGGACAAATATAAGACAATCCAGACACTGGACACAAAGATTAGATACTTATTAATTCAGCTAAAAATTTGGGCTAAGTATTTGAAATGTTTGGTGAATAAAACGAGCTCTAAATCAAAATTTAGCAAAAAAATTGATTTCACCAGTAAAGGTACAGGATAGCAATGTGTATCATTACTCTTTGAGCTGGAATAAAAAGCTGCAGTTTTACTTTGTAGAGACCCTTTTGAGCCTACCACTTGAGGTTGTTGGCAAGAATTTTCTTTTCTTTTCCCTTTTTTTTCGCTTTGCCATGTGAAGTTATCAAGGGTCACATGCTCTCATCATATGGCAGGCACCCAAATCTTTTCATTCCACCTATATTTAAAATTTTGCTCCTTCGTTGGGACCCTATTGCACCACTTCAGTCTAAATGCAACTAACCCATCTACTGACCTTCCGTGCAAAAGACCATCAATCTTAGAGAGATTTCCATCAAATTTTCCCTTGTCCCTTTTAAGTTTCCCACAGATATTCAGGCTTCCACGTTAGTCATTACAGCCATGCATCCACCTCAAATCCAAAATTCAACCACGCTTGATTTTCAGACATTTGATTTCTTACACACAGTCATCCTCTACCATATCACATACCTAGTTTTAAAACCCTCTCAGGCAACTTGAACATTATCAAAAATAAAAAGCATTTGGAATTTAGAAACAATGCAACGTCAGTCCTCCATTTCATTTATAACAGCACTGAACACCCCTCTATTTCATCTACTCCACCATTATCTTCAATATCTATTATATTACCATAATTTTGGTTCATTGTTCCAACATTGTTTTGCACATAATTACTGAAATCAATAGGCGAAAAATCATATACATAATTCGTTCAATCTATTTTCTCGAGTTCATATGAATCCTAAGCTCAAACTGAGTGTGCGTGTGTATGTTTTAGTTCACTGTTCCAACATTGTTTCACACATAATACTGAAAACCAACAGACCAAAAATCTTATACATAATCCGTTCAATCATTATACTTGAGTTACATAAGAATCCTAAGTTCAAATTATATTTACCGTTTACTTATAAAAAAAAAATGAGTGGTTGTGTGTGATCAAACAGAATATATCAAATGTGGAGTAAAAAACTCTGGAAGCACCTTCAAGCTGATTGAACCTAATGCTTTTCTCAAGCACGCCGACTGACCCCGATCTTTGAGAGAAGTAGCCATGTTTCGGGTCGTAAAGCGCAGAATGTATGAAATCCCGAACCTATCCAATGGAACAGCAATTATCCAAGAAATACCAACACTCAAATTTCGGAAAAGAGGAGGGGAAAGATGGAGAGTGAGAGAGAGAGTGAGTGAGTGAGTGAGTGAGTGAGGGAGAGTGAATTGCTTACAAGGATCGGTTTGTCGCCCACAATGTGCGTGGAGAAGAGGGCTTGAAAAAGCGGAGCACATGAATGTTCAGATGGAATCACTGCAGAGAAATGAGCGAGAGAGAGAGAGAGAGAGAGAGAGTACCTTTGGGAGTATGAAAGAGTTGGGGAAGCTTCTTGGTGGTGAAACTGCGAGAGACCATATCTTGGAGCTCCGTTATCAGATGGGTTCTGTCAGTGATGTGCTGAAGGCAACCGAGTCTTTAAAACCCCATTTGTAAGGGTTTTTCTTTACCTTCTTTCTTTTTCTTATTATAAATGGATACAGGAATTTTGTAGATGACCATTAGTCCTCAGGGTGTTGAACCGGACCGGATTTTTTTCGGATCCGGTCCGAAACCCGGAAATCCGGGTGTATCCGGGCGGTTCAAAAAATGCCAGATCCGGTTACGGATCCGGTCATGTGACCCGGTTATCCGTAACCGGGTCATTTAAAAGGAAAAAAACCCGCCCCTTTGAGACTTCAGTCTCGCTTGCTGTCTGAGTTAGGGTTTGTTCTCGAATCCGAACGTGCCTCAGTCTCACTCTCAGTCTCGAACCTGCCTCGTCTTCAATCCGTCGTCTCTCTCGATCTCTCTCGGTCTCGAATCGCCTTCTCTCTCAGTCTCTCTCGAATAGTTAGGTTTTGTTGTCTCGTCTTTCGACCTCACCGAGACACGGAAACAGAAATTTCGAAGTGCTTAAGGTATTTTTTTTTTCATTTGCTCTGTTTTTCACATGTAAGTTTTAATCACTTGTTCTTCAACAACTGATTTTTTTTTTTTTTTAATAAGAGGGACAAAACTTCCATTTTTATTGATTTTTATTGTCAAAATCACTATTCTCCCACTCAGCCAAAAATGCCAATACTGATTTTTATTGATTTTTATTTGGTTGTGTACATTGGGTTATATCATGAGCATCTTGTGTTTCGTGACTCGTGAGTGTTATTATAGTACCCTGAGTTTTGTATTGAGTACCAGTACTGGGTTTTTGTATGGGTTGAGTGCTGAATTTGATTATATGGTTTAGTGTAAAAATTGCATCCTGATAACAATACCATTGTGCATTACAATACAATTGCATTGAATAATATTGAATAATATTGGTAGCTATATATATATATATATATAGCTAATTTGTCTTTGTAGATAATTGACTTAGTGCATGAATACTATAATATTAGTTTTTTTAAATGCCAATCTCATGATCTGATCCTAGCTAGCAGCTTATAATTATAGGGGATTTTAGCAGAATTAATTGTTCTAATATTATTAGAGCTTATCTCCACTATCACATGTAAAGAACAGAACTACCTCCAAAACCACATACTGGAAAGGGGCAATGCCACACTCATTGATAGCAAATAAAAAGTAAAGCAGAAGGGAACGCAGAAAAATATATAAAAATGTGAAAGTTAAAATTACTATAGATATATTGAGCCTGTACATATTCAATTCCAAAATCAGACTCAAAATTGCCTGTAAATATTCAATTCCCAATTCATCCAATACACAATATTACACAAAATATGGAAGAACAAAATAAATACTGTGATTTACAGTTTCAACAAGGAACACTTCTTTGTGAGAAGAAGATGGAAAACAAAAATTACAGAAGGCATAGCAGGAAAATAACATTTCAATTCCATCAAATATTACTGACACCTCCTCCCCCTCCCCCCCCCCACCCCCAAAAAAATTCCCAGATAAGAGAAAAAAATAAAGGAATGAAAATATAGTTTTTGAGTTGTTATATAGTTTTTATCTTGCCATGTGGAACTAGCTTGGTTGTTTTCTTAAAATGGTGGCAAGGCCTTATAAAATGTTGCTCCCGCCTTGTCCTCTGTACACATTCAATGCAAACATATCTTCCTGCATTTATCGGGTAGTAGTAAATTGAAATATTTGCCACCATTGAGTGGACTACCCTTTCTTAAGAGTATTTATCTAAATGAACTTGATGAAATAGAGTACGTATCAGATTGTAGTGACAACAATGAGTTATCTTTATCTTCTTTTTCTTCATCAGAATTCTTTCCATCTCTTGAGACTATTTTCATCGATAACTGTCGTAATCTGAAGGGTTGGTGGAGGAGTGATTCTTATAATGTGGATGTCAATACTACTACTGATCATCAAAATTCCTTTGAAACTCCATCATCAATGACGAGGAGAAATGCTTTACTACTCCCTTCATTTCCTCGTCTTTCAGAATTAACAATAATCAAATGCCCTATGTTGACTACATTGCCAATGTTTCCACATCTGGAAGAATATTTACACCTATGGAATTGCCCTATGTGGAAGGCAGTGCAACAAACAATAAGTACGAATGCCTCCTCCTCCGCTTCCTCTACACCCATTGCCTTTTCATCTCCTCCTCTCTCCAAATTGAAGAGAATAATCTTACAATATATTGAGGATTTAGAAACACTTCCAGAGGATGGGTTGCAAAACCTCATATCTCTCCAGCATTTGGTGATAAGTCACTGCCCTAAATTAAAGTCTCTCTCCCAAGGTGTACAATATCTCACTGCACTTCAACAACTGAAGCTTAGTGAGTGTCATGATCAGTAGATAGTTACTTAATCATGGCACCTTTTTCATGAGTGCTTTTATGTTTGTGAGAATTGATGCTTTATATTTACTTTTAGGGAAAGACAATATTATTAAATATTAATGGACCTACAGTACTAAAAATACTTGTAAATTTGATAAGTTTTACTTTAACTGTTAGTTTGATTTTTATTATATATATTTTTTTCTTATGTTTCAAACAGATGGAAGGTAGTTTTAGTGGTAGTGTTGGTGGATCAGCGCCTATTTCATTGGACATGGAGGAAAACACTAGTCCTTTAGTGCCTTCCTCTACGAATACCCAAAACCCCACACCATCTCTCCCCCCAAAGTCAAAAAGAGCCAAGAAGGCTACGAACCAATCTCTTGTATGGGATCATTTTACAAGGGTTGAACCTATTGATCCCATTGCACCCAAAGCTCAATGTAATTATTGCTTTAAGATTTATGGATGCCATTATAAAAATGGTACTTCATCAATGTCACACCACTTAAGATATGCTTGTCCGAACTCTCCCATTAGAGAGAATAAAAATCTTGGGAAGGATAAATCACCATCACACACTGGAGTTAGGATGGATGGTAAAGGTTCTAGTCCTCAAGTGTTAGGACAATATGATCGTGAAAAATTAAAGGCGATGATTTCCAATTTGTTTATCCAGTGTGAATTACCATTCAAGGTTATAGAACATTCGGCATTTATTAAACTTTTGGGTTATTTAGAACCTAGACACACTTTGCCATCCCGAACCACCTTCCAAAAAGAGTGTATTGGTTTATACAAAGAGGAGAAGCAAAAGTTGAAGGCATTGTTGAGTAGTCAAAGAGTGAGTTTGACCACCGATATATGGACATCGGTGCAAAACAAGAATTACATTTGTGTTACATGCCATTATATTGATCAAAGTTGGGTATTACACAAGAAAATTATAATGTTTTTCAAGATTCCTAATCATAGGGGTGAGACCATTGCTTGGATGTTAGAGTCTTGTTTGGCGGATTGGGAGATTAATCGTCTTTGTACGATCACCATGGATAATGCCTCCTCCAATGATGTTGCTATTGATCATGTGAGGAGGAACATAAGAGATAATGAGTTCACAATTTTGGGAGGCGAGTTCATACATGTGCGATGTGCTGCACATATTTTAAACATCATTGTATGTGATGGTTTAAAAATTATTCATGATGCTGTAAATAAGATTAGAGAAGCAATTAGATTTGTGAGGTCCTCACCGGCAAGGCTTGATATGTTTAAAACGTGTGCAAACGAGCTGAATATTATGTGTGGTAAAATGGTGTGTCTAGATGTTCCTACTAGATGGAACTCAACATACCTAATGCTTAGTATTGCTGAAAAATACGAAAGAGCTTTCGTACTAATGGGAGTGAAGGAGTCACAGCTTTTGGCGCCTCCGTTTGAAGATTGGCAAATGGCTCGTATTTTTATTAAGTTTCTAAAAGTTTTTTATGATGCCACTTTGAAAATCTCTGGCTCATTGTATGTAACCTCAAATATGTTGTTTCAACAAATTTGTACAATTGAGAATACTTTGAACAACATGGGTCAGAGTGACGATGATATGTTGATGAAGATGGCTTCTACTATGAAACTTAAGTTTGATAAATATTGGGGGAAAACAGATAGGATGAACATGATTGTTTATGTAGCTTTTGTCCTTGACCCTCGATATAAGATTACAGCCTTGTCATATTGGTTAAAAAGGTGCAAAGGGGATGAATGCGGAGATAGAATTGAGGCCAAAGTAAGATTGCTCATGAATCGTTTGATTGAGCAATACCACAAGTTTTATGGGCTAGGTAGTGGAAGATCAAATATGGCCCATAGAAGTTCCTCAAGTATTATTGGTGATGACCTGGACTGTGAAGATTTTGATACAGCTCTAGAGCAATATCTTGAGAAACAAAACAGTTCAGTACTTAGCTCGGATATGGATAGGTATTTGTCGGATGTGATTGAACCAAAAATACCCGAGTTTGATATTTTGGATTGGTGGAAGAAGAACTCATTTAGATATCCCATCCTTGCGGAGATCGCACGTGATGTATTAGGCATCCCTATTTCCACCGTCGCATCCAAGTCCGCATTCAGCACCGGTGGACGTGTAATAGATCCATACCGAAGCTCATTAGCTCCGGAGACTGTCCAAGCACTAATTTGCACGCAAAATTGGTTGACTTGTGAACCACTTAGTTCTTGGGAGGTCGAGGAGCATGTAGAACGCGTTGACATCGAAGGTAAATACTTTTATTTGTTAAATTTGATTTTTCATTATTAATTTATCCATATTAACTTAACATCTACATTTTTTTCTGCTTAAGGTAACTCTCTTCCTTCAAGTTCAGCAACTTAAGCATATGGACTCCCACCCTATGCATTGAAAACTCTCCTTATGCAGTAAGCTTCTATTGTAAGTATCTCCTCCATGCATGCATTAGTTTCTTTTCTAGTGGGGAGGCTGGTATACTTAATCCAAACTTTTGCTTAGTTATAGACGCATTGACCTCATGCTCTTTTCTCGTGTAGATTGTTGGGTTTGCAATTGGACTCGTCCCCGAGATCCGAAAGTTAATGATTGGTGAAGGTGCTCCTCTTCGTGTTATCCAAGACTCCGTCCTCTTGTTGGGGTATAAAACTATATATCAGTCATTTATCTTTTTTCAGGATATAGGTAATAGATATTTGTTGGTTAATTGAATGAGTTTATAGAATTCAGCACATTTTATATCTGAATGTGCACTTTCAATCAAAAGCAAAGTGCATATATAGAAAAGCAAATTCATTAGTAAAAACGCTTCTCTTATTTTTGAATTGCTGAAATAAGAATTTTACTCCAAAGACAAAGTGCCAAACAAGAAATTGGATTTTAGTTCACTCATTCTTAGTATATGTGTTGTCGTGGATAGAATATCTTGCTGTTTAGTTTACTCAAGAGTGCTTCTGGGTTTTAAAAGCTGGGGATGTTCATTCAAGCAGGTGGATACTGAACTTGTTTCTCCATTGTTTTCCTTCACAGGCTAGAATCATTACTTGTCAATTAAATATGGTATAATTAAGTTGTAAGCTCGTAAAAATACCGAAAGCTATTGCAATCCTGCTGTAAATTTTTACAGAACTTTTTTGTTAAGATTGTTTCATAGATATATTTAATGTGGTCTTTCAAGTGTCAGTGTAATATAGTCGTAGCTCTCCTAAAGATAGTTTTTTATGCCAAGTGATATACACATCCTTGGGTTATTTGCTTATTAGATATATTTACTGTGGTCATTTAGTTGTTGATACGGTCTTCAGCACCAATGCTGTCTAAGCATAATCCGATCTCCATCATGTGGTGGAAACTTATAGCTGCTGCTGTTGTACTTGGGAGACTGATCCAGCTTGTTTAGGTAAACTTGTAAACCAGCTCACTCAAACAATAGTTTTTATTTTCCTTTAATATGATCTATTTTTTTGCACTTGAAAAGAATAGTTTTGATTTTGAGGGATGGGGGTGTTTGTCTTCATTTATCAGCTGACTGAAATTAGGGATGCTAACTTTGTCGACTTCCTGGTATTGTGTTTTCTTTTTGACAATATTGACTGCTTTTATATGTTTTTAATTTGATGGGGAAAGTACTTTAATTCATGGTGTCAAAATTTAATTTTCTTTTAATGTTTTCTCTTTAGGTTGCTGTGTTTGCTAGTGGTGTTGATACATCTGCGTTGCTAAAGAGAACACCATGGTGCAAAGTAAACAAATCTCTAGAAACCTACATGTATATTGTTCAGGTAAACAAATCTCTAGAAATCTACCCAAAATAAGAGAGCAAAGTAAGATAATGTTGTTTATTTGTGTATATCGATCTCAGGCAAACACCTTTCAGAATTATGCAAAGCTGAGTACCCAAAATATGTGAAGTATTGCCTATGGTTGCTGGCTGAGGCTGCTGTCATAGCTGCTGACATTTATGTTTAATTAGTTGATCTTTGTAAATTTATTTCTTTTGTTCTTTGTAAATTTATGTTTTAGTTTAATTAGTTGTGATGTATTATTATTTCTTTTGTTTTTTGTAAATTTACGTCTTGCATTGTGATGTAACAACAATATTATTTATTTTACATTTTTATTTATTTTGCTTTTTTATTTATTTTGTTTGTTAATTTATTATCAGAATTAAAAAAAAAAAAAAAACTAAGTGCTATAAAAATATTTTTTTAAGTTTTAAAGTCTTTTTAAAAATAAATAAATAAATAAAGCCGGATTAAATCCGGTTATAACCCGGATTAACCCGGGTTAAATCCGGGTTATAACCCGGATTTAATCCGGGTTAAATCCGGATCCGGATTAAATCCGGATATCCGGTTACAATCCGGATATCCGGATTCAATCCGGTTATCCGCCCGGATTAATCCGGGCAGATAACCGCCCGGATTTTAGCATCCGGATCCGGATCCGGTTATGGCCGGATATCCGGATCCGGATCCGGATGAACACCCCTAATTAGTCCATTGGAGTCCGGTTTAGATATAAAAAAACATATCATGTTATCTGGTTTTATCATTATAATTTTTTTAAATTTTTATATAAAATATAATAAACAATTAAACTTTTTTGAATCTCAAAATAAAAAATGTATTAAAAATTTTATATTTTAATAATATTTTATTCAACTTTTAACAAAACATATTATCACATCTCATCTGAACTGCGTAATCAAACAATGTTAGAATTCTCATACGTGTACCAAATGTTGGAATTCCTAAATTTAATATGTACCTTATTAATTCATGTATCATTCATTCATATTCTTTATCCTCCTATGCATATAAAAGGATGTCGCGAGCATTATTTATATAACACAAGAAATTCAAAGAAAAATATATTGAGCTCCTGAAGAGCTAAGTTTATATTGTTATCTTCCAATTCTCTTGTTACTTCTCTTTAGTTTTACAATTCTAGCCAACTATTAAGTTCTTTCGATCTTTGGCAATATATATACTTCGTAACTTTTCCAAACCATTGTAAGTTTCTATTCTATAAATATTGATATCTGCATATTGCGATATAAACCATTCTATAAAATCTTGATATTATATAGAGTATAATGTTATCATATCAATGTAATGAATATTATTTTCTTCTATATGTTAGTTCGATTTTAAATATTTCTTTCTCATTCAATACTATTAAGGAAATAAATTAAGAATATCTAAAGGATCGCTCTAAATCAATAATTTTATTGAAGACAGAGTACCTCACAATAAAATATCCATTGATTTTATGGAATGGTTTAAGAAAGTAATACATGTACCAAAAGACTATGATCCTCTTAGAAACTCATTATGATTAAAAATCACAATTGAAATTGTGTAGAGAAGAAAGCCACTAATAATGATATGTTTGAAATAAAACAAATAACATATTCACGTCTCGAATTTGCTCCTACAGCATCAATGTTGAGTGCGAAAGTTTATTAAGTATTTTGAACTAATATCTTGTTTACTAGTGGCTGAACAAAATAACGAGTTGTTAATGAAAAGAATCTCCAGTCTCGTCCAACCGATTCTACTCCATTTCCTGAAGCAAATGGAAATTGTGATGCTCTCAATCCCCGCTTGGGATGGAACGGAGACTTAGAGCGTCGGGACATGTACTACAAGGTTACATACCCTGTTCATGACAGTTAATATGCAATGCATTCTAGTATGTAACTAGCAGTATGCAATAATCGCAGCGGAAATAAAATGTTAAGATGAAAAATATGCTAAAATAACTAAAACATCCCAACTTCATTAAATAATCATCATGTTCGAAATACTAAAGTAGCATAGACTTATAAACAAAGTCATATCATTCTCTTAATGCGATCTAAAGCATAAAGGACTTGAGTTATAAACATCAAAATTAAGTCCAGCTTCCTCTCCAAATCCGACTCCTCATCAATCATGCGAATCCAGTGCTCTATCAATCTCGTCCTGGTCGATTCCTGACACAACTTCTATCAGTCCGAGTGGAATGATAGTGGTCCCATCAAAGGGTGAGAAATACTCGAAATCTCAATAAGTTAAACAACTAACTGACACAAAGATAAATCAATCATGAAAAATATGCAATGCATGAGATGCAGAAAATCAGTATACATGTCTCCCATCCAGATTCCTCAATATCTTTTAAAAAAAATGAAGACACGGATTTTTACCAAGTAAGTAATTTCGTCATCATTTTTTAAAAGACATAACTTCTTCATAAAAATTTCATCATAAATTTTCTTCATCATAGACTTACATTATTATCTTAATTAATAACATAACGTGTGGTAATATCACAGTTCCTCATATGCACTGTGAGTACCTGCAGTGACCGTAGTATATAAGAAACTACGTTATGTATAGACTCGTTCTCAATGCATTGGTAAATATAACATAACATCATAAAATTTATAACGTTTACACTCACCAGCGTTAGGTTTCATAACATGTTGATTTCGCTTCGGCGTTCTTTAAAAAGAATCCATTCGAAATCTGTTGACTGTTCTTCGTCAACCCAGGAGTTACCACTCCATTATTAAACACTCCATAGTGGACATATGAGTTCCACCAGGATAATTCCTTATCCCGACCTTTGAGGTCGTGACAAAATAATTTTCATGCTATGCTTTAAAAAAAAATATTTTTCATGACATGTGCAAATGTAGTAAATTTCATGCAAAAAAAAATGACTTTTATAAATGTAATATGTAAAAATTTTGAAAATGTCATATATTATAAGTATGTACTCAATGTGTTATATAACATGATAAATTATGCCCAAAATGATAATTGAAGAATAAATGAAGCATTTATCAATAATTCATAATAAATTTATCAAGGTGTAAATTAGATACCAACTTACAAATTTCAGGAAAATTTGAAATTACCATCGTTGCTACATAAATCGTGTGTATACTAAGTTAGGGTTAATACTCTTATGGATAGGTTCAAAATCAAAACCTTCAAAAAAATTAGGTATTTATAAAAATACCCCTAAACTTTCAAAAATTATCATTTAGGCCATAAATTTCACTAATTGCAAACGAACTCCAAATTTAACCAAATGTTTTGAATTTCATATTTTTGGCATTCTAAAACCATATATGCCCTTAAATTTTCAAAATTCAGAGTGGAACTTATCCAATTAGTCTCAACCCGTGGCATGCATCCTAGTTGATGTCTATGCGTAGTTTCAACTATTGATCCCCATTAATGTATGCATATGAGATTTTTTTTTTAATCATTAATGATCACTAACATCTTTAGGGACATTATGAAGTCTAATCCATGAGTAATCAAGTCCATCCCAACACTTAATCAAAGCTAAGAAATCTGTAATCACCAATATGCTTAAAACCAATTCATGCTTGATGATTAAAACAAGATAGATTTAAAACCTATCATGAGATGTTTCTAATCACAAATTTAACCTTCCATAATCATATTAGGATAATAATAGATCATATCAAATCATGCTTAGGACATGTCATAGCTAAATTCCCAATTAAAAACATTCAATCATTCAAATCTCCTTTAATTGACCTAATTTTACATTAAGCATCATAACATTTTCAAAACTCAACCAAATTTCGTACCAACACTTGGAAACAAAACTTGACATGCTAGCTAAGATCAAAAGGAAGAAAACTTACAAATTTCGTGACCTTCCAAGTACTCTAGACTGTCTTACACAAGAACAATAAAAAACTCATCAAAATTCACTCGATTTTCACTCTTTTGATATCTAAGAGGGGGAAATACTCTTAAAACTCAGGATGATACTTGGAGTTGGGGTGTGGGTGAAATGAGAAGGGGAGGGAAATATTTATAGGTGGCCAAGAGGTGAGGGATGTTGGCTTGGGTGCTTGGTGATTGGGTGAAGTGGGAGGTGCTCAAATTTGGAAAATTTTCAGATTTACTTGCATGAGCTTAGGTCACTTGTGCAGAATGAAATGGTGCCCTAAACCACCATCATTTCCTCTCTACAGTAACTGCAAGGGTCCTGTAGATGACTCTAGGTCGTGGGGCATCATTTGGATGGCAGAAGATCCCTCAAACCACCATTGAAAACAGGTAGATGAAGGTGGTTTTGTGGTGGCAGAAAATCAGTCCGGTTTTGGATCTTTTTGGACAGTATAAATGAGTCAAAATCCTTCATGATGGTCATGAGGCTTCTTGGTGATTGGGTGGAGAAAGAGGTGGCATGGGGTGGTGGTGCAAATCATGGCAGAAGGCTAGTTCAAATTTAATCCAAATGGTTCCTACACAAACTAGACCAAGGTGCATCCAGTTTGGTTCTTTGAGTTGGTTGATGCAACCAATTTCGTCCAAGACTCAAATTGAGTTTGTGAGGGTCTCATAAGGTGTTTAAGAATCATATTACCCTTGAGGATAAACCACAAAAATGTTGAGCCCAAGGGCAAAACAGTCCAAGCATTACGAAGGGCAATGCACAAAATCGATTGAAGAATGGTTTGGGCTTGTTATGTCATTTTTCTTAATGACATGTGGAATGGTTTAGCTAGGGTATTAGCATGGTCTAATCATGGTTTAAGGGAGTACTAATTCAAGAAAATTTGAATTAAAAAGTTTAAGAAAAGATTAAGTATGATTAAGCTTCAAAGCATAGCTTAAAATGCACTATCTTCAAGTATGATAGTTAATGGCCTTAGCCAATTTTTAAAACTTAATTTGGGTACTTTGAGTGTGATTTAGGCTTAAGGAAACCAATGGTATAGTGTATTGGGCCTTTGGTTTTTGAATGGTAAAATAAGTCTAAACATGGCTTTGAGCCATATGGGCTTGAAAATGGCCAAGGGTCCAATCTACACCAAAAGCCTTATGCCATCCTATACTTGGGCCAAGACTAGTCTCGATTTTCAAAGGGTTTGGTTCAAGGTTTTCTTAGGTTAGACTCATGAATGCACTTGGGTCCTAAAAACTTCACCAAAATTATTAATGGGCTAACCTCTCTAATCCTTAACTCATTAACACTAAGTACCAACATTAATACTAATCCCACTATCAACATTAATGAAAGTGATTAACCCAAAAATAAAAGCCTAATCTAGAGTATTTAAGAATTAATCAAGAGTTAATTAAGCGATGTGTTATAGAAATTCATTTCATCATAATAAGAAAAATTGTGGTCACATAGGTGGTAGAAAAAAATAATTAAAATCAAGAGGAGCGTACTCAAACTTTCTCAAAGAAAAATGCTCTATACAACCAGAAGTGGAACCATACCATGACAAAGTAAGATGAAGATAAAGACTTGCAGAATAAGTCTGTAAAAAAATATGTAGATAAATGTCACTAGTGTAGTATGAAAGGGCACTAGTCACGTACCTATCATACGCGCAAACATTTGGTAAACTTATATCATGCATCTATGAAGAAAAAAGAAAAATAAGTCGAAATGAATTCTGACAACTACTATGATCTAGAAGATCATCTAACTTATTTGGATAATCCAAATATGATGAATCTAACTCATATCGATATTTCTGGTTTATTTATAGATTCTAATAGGGATAATGATTTTCTTTTATTAGTGATGCA
This sequence comes from Juglans mandshurica, assembly GCA_022457165.1. Taxonomy (NCBI): domain Eukaryota; kingdom Viridiplantae; phylum Streptophyta; class Magnoliopsida; order Fagales; family Juglandaceae; genus Juglans; species Juglans mandshurica. The sequence continues at coordinate 30,409,506 of CM039619.1, read as the reverse complement.
TATGATCATAGTAATTAATTTTCTTTCTTTTCTGTAATCACATTATGTTTGAATTGTTATCTTTTAATACATCATGTTAAACATTCTTTTACATTAGTAAGTTTTTATACATATTTTTGTTTATAAAGATATATGAGTTCTATTGATACATTGATCAATTCCAAGATGATTGGTGAAGATATGTGTCTGGAAGATAATTGTACAACACACACAATTAAGGATAAGAAATATTTTTAATATTTAACATTAAATAGAGCCAACGTGAATACAATATTAGGGGTCATTGAACCTAATTGAAGGCTCCGGAAGAGGTAATATTATGTTACCAAAATGAACAAAATTTTGTGTTAACAATATTTTGTGTTCTACGAAATCTAAAAAAAAGTTAGTTAATTTTAAATATATTCGTCGAAATGGTTGTCATGTTGAAATCACCAATGAATATAGTAATGAATATTTTTACATTACAACAATAAATTTGGACCAGAAACTCATATTAGAAAAACTTACAGCTTTCTCTTCTAAGTTAAATTATACAATATTGAAAACAATTGAATCACATGTTGTAGTGCACCAGAAGTCTGATCCAAATATCTTTATGCTTGGCATAATCGTCTTGGTCATCTGGGATCAATCATGATGTGTCGAATAATTGAGAATTCATATAAACATCCATTAATGAACCAAAAGATTTTTTTTACCAAATAATTATCCATGTGTAGCATGTTCCGAAAGAAAGCTAATTATCAAATCATCCATTTCCAAGATAGTTATTGAATCTCCATCATTTTTACAAAGAATCAATGGTGATGTATGTGGACCTATACATTCACCATGTGGGCCATTTAGATATTTTATGATTTTAATAGATGCATTAACTAGATGGTCATATGTTTGTTTATTCTCTACTCGAGATGTTGCATTTGCTAGACTTCTTGCACGAATTATTAGATTACGGGCTCAATTTCCTGATTATCCAATTCAGTCTATTCGGTTGGATAATGCAGGAGAATTTACATCTAACGCTTTTGATGATTATTGCATGTCAATTGGGATTAATGTTGAACATCTTGTTGCTCATACATATACTCAGAATGGTTTAGCTGAATTATTTATTAAATGTCTGCAATTAATCGCTTGACTATTACTTCTGAAAATAAAACTACCTGTCTTTACTTGGGGACATGCAATTTTGCATGCTGCATTATTGGTTCAAATAAGACCAAGTATCTATTATAAAGAGAAAATATATTTACAGCCGTGAATTGTGCAACTACCGCGTAATCACTTTGAAAAAAGTAAATAAAATATGAGACTTACATGAAAAAATTATTTTTTTAATAGTGGACCCCACTATTAAAAAGCGATTACGCAGCGGTTGCACACTTTACAGTTATACGTAGAATTACTCTATTATAAATATTCTCCATTTCAACTTGCATTTGGCTAACAACCAAATATTTTTTATCTTCGTAATTTTGGTTGTGATGTATATGTTCCAATTGCACCTCCTCAACACTCTAAGATGGGTCTTTAACGTAGACTTCAAATTTATGTTAGTTTTTAATTTCCATCCATCATTAGATAAATCGAGCGTCTAACTATGGATGTTTTTAAAGTTCATTTTGAAAATTATCATTTTGATAAAACAGTTTTCCTTCCTTTAAGGGAAGAAAAGTAACACTTTGACACTATCTCATATTCATCCTCGTACAAATCAATGTGAACTAGAAGTTTAAATGATCATTCATTTACAAACTATTGTCAATCAATTATCGAATGTCTTTACTGACAATGAGAAAATAGTAAAGTCTCACATTTCAGCTGCTAATACTCCTGTAAAGATTGACGTATTAATGAGTCTAAAACACGTTTGAAGCTTGAAAGATCTATTGGTGCAGATGATAAAATTCCCTAGAAGAGAAAATCACAAATAAAAGAAATCGGTGCTCTTGAAGAGATCATACCGACACAATAGGCAACAAAAGTTATAAATCCATCCAAACTTTCTGTACAAAGTTCTCCCAGAATATAATCCCTTGAAACGGAATCCCTTGAAAAGGAATCTCCTAAAGAGTTATCTATTGAAGAGGAAAATGTACCTAAAAATAATGAGAACTCGATACATTATATAAGTACGAGAGAATTATTTGATAGAAATAAAATAATTGTCGACAACATATTTTCATTTAAAGTTGCTCTTGATATCACTAGAAGTGATGATGAAAATGAACCAAAAACCATCAAAGAATGTTGACGTAAAAATGATTTGTCAAAATAGAAAGAAGCAACTCATGCAGAATTGATGTCGGTAGCAAAGCGTGAAGTATTTGGACATGTAATCCAACCACCTAAAGATGTGATGCCTGTTGGAAATAAGTGGATATTTTTACATAAAGGTAATGAGAAAAATGAAATTGTAAGATAAAAAGCACGACTTGTTGCACAAGGTTTTCGCAAAAACCTGGTGATTACAAAGAAACGTATTCACATGTAGTGGATGCAATTACATTAAGATTTTTTATTAACATGGTAGTCACAAAAAGTTTGGATATGCGTTTAATAGATGTTGTTACAACATATTTATATGGATCTGTAACACTCCGTATTTTAGTGTATTTTTACCAAATGATTATTTTTATTTATTCAAAAACTTTATCCTCTTATTTTAAAATTTGTTGGATTTTTAGTGAGTTTATTTCTATGATTTTAATTTGGTGAAAATTATTTTTATATGCTTTCTTAATATTTATTTATTGTTATGCATTTAAATTACTTTTAATATTTAATTAATTACTGCGAGATTAAATTATTTCAATTTGAATTTACCATTACGTTTAAATTATTTTATTTAACTTATGGTTTTGAAATCGTTTCCGTTGGATCGATTTTGGGACCTAAGTTATGAGGATTGGACCTCATTTCTTTTTCCTCTATTTTTCTTTTCCTCATTTTCTTTTCTCTTTCTTTTTTTTTCCTCCTTATTTATCCTTCTCCTCACGCAAACGACTTCCCTCTCTCTCCCGTGTTCCGTCGCTCACCCTTAACCCACTGCCGTCGTGCCACCGTGGCTTGCACCGCCCAGCCTAGTAGCTCCCCCACCCGCCGGCGACCTTACCCCACCAACCTCAGCTCCATTCGCGCCGCCGTTAACCACCACGAGCCCATTGAAGCCGCAACACTCTTTCCACCGCTACGCTGCCGTCGCACCACCATTGGCCACCATCTTCTCACCACATCATCATCGACCTCTTAGCAACCCATTGGACCCAACCCCACCTCCGATCCGTCACCGGTGAAGCATTTTCAACAACATTTTCGATTTGGGTGTTTTTAGTCTTCTACCGCCTATTGCGCCGCCACCCACGGCCAACTTTCACCACAACTAGTTTCACTGACATCCCTAGGCCCTACCCTATCAATCTTGAGTCTTCGTTTATCTCCGTTTGAAAGTGGGTATTTGTGACCCACGGCCATAGTGTATTTTGCACTGTTACGTTGATCAGACGTCACTTCTTGCAGTTTCGTGATCCATTGAAAAGTGCTATATAGCGTTGTAAGTATTTCTCCAAAGAACTTTCGTGATTTAAATGTATTTTTACACTAACACATTTCACTGTATTTGGTTGAACATGTCGGACTGAGTCCGAGGAGTTCAGGGGTTGGATGGATTGGTGATTGAAGTTGTTTGGTTGGATTTGATTGGATTGGATTGGTAATTGTTGGTTTGGATATTGTGTTCATGTACTTTGGCACGCATGATCATGTTTGTAAAGGAACTGGGTTTTCGTGAATTGCATTCATGTTCATGTATTTAATAAAATCTGGGTTTTCATGTGTGAGAATGGATTTTGGGTGCGTGTGAATCACAACCCCAAGCCGAGATAGGGCATTATCTCGGTGGAGCTCCTCTGGTTACTCGGGAGCGGAATATACTGAGTAACGTCCCCTGGATTGTCGCCGGGCGACAATGGGATCGGACGAGAGAGTCATGCCGACTTCGTGGTCCTTCTGCTGGCAGAGACTAGAGGATGTCTGGCCACGTACGCGCTAGGCGCGGAACTGGGCATCGCTCATTGCGTAGTGGGTGCTTGGCCACGAACGCGCTGGGCGCGGAACTGAGCATCGCTACGAAACCAGGACATGTGGATGGTCTCTAGGGGAGGAGGCCATGGTGCATATGGTAATAATGGATTAATGAACTATTTTCTGGAAAAATAGTGTGTGTTGGATTTTGTGTAAACCATTTTCTGAGAAAATGTTTTACGGATATTTTGGGCCAACTGAGATTTTGGCGTGTGTTGGAAAATAATCATTTTCGGGGAAAATGATGTTTTGAGGAAAATGCATATTTCTTCATATGCATGCATGTTGGTTGCATTAATACATTTTTATTACATGGTTATTTGGGTTATACTTACCTGCGGTACCATTTTATGGTAACGCAGATTTTGATGTAGATGAAGATGAGGGTGAGCCTGAGGAGTCGGCTCCGCCCGAGGAGTTATTTGAGATCACTCATTTGTATTTTGGGACATGTGTTAAACTTTATTTTGGGATGACTGTATAACTGTTTTTTTTATATCTCTTATGATATTTAAATTGTATTTTAAATTCTGGTACTTAGTAGACTTAATTACCCGCTGTGTTTTTATTATACACTGTTGCATATACAAACACATGGCACTATCGTTGGGATGCGTGACCGTGTTGTCATCATCATGGCGTCTCGATTCCTGTGTTTCCTTACATGAGGGTCGGGGGTGCCACAGATCACTGGATAACGATATTTATATGAAAATCCCTAAAAGATATAAAATGCCTGAAACATGTAATTCAAAATTTCGAAATATTTATTTTATCAAGTTACAAAGATCTTTATATGGATTAAAACAATTCAGACGCATATGGTACAATCGTCTTAGTGAATGTTTAATAAAAAAAAGATTTGAGAATAATCTAATTTGCCTATGTGTTTTCATCAAAGAGTCAAATTCTGGATTTGTTATTGTTGAGGTATATGTAGATGATTTAAATCTTGTTGGAACTGCAGAAGAGTTTGTAAAAGTCGCAAATTATTTAAAAATTGAGTTTGAAATGAAAGACATTGGAAAAACAAAATTTTATCTTGGTCTGTGAATTGAACACTTTTCAAGTGGAGCTTTTGTCCATCAGTCAACATATACAGAAAAAGTCCTAAAACACTTTTACATGGACAAAGCTCATCCTTTGAATACTCCAATGGTTGTCCGGTCACTTGATGTAAAAAAAGACTCATTTCACCCTCAAGAAGACGAAGAAGAAATATCTTGATCCTGAAATACGGTATCTAAGTGAAATTGGTGGTTTGATGTATCTTGAAAATTGTACACGACCAGACATTACATTTTCAGTTAAGTTACTAGCAAGATATAGTTCTGCACTAACTCGAATGCACTAGAATGGGGTCAAACATATTCTACACTACTTTTGTGGAATGGTTGACATGAGATTATTTTATAAAAAATAATCAAATCCTCAATTAGTTGGTTATGCAGACCCGAGTTACCTTTCTGATCCGTACAAACAAGATACATGCTCACTTGTGTAGGTATAACTATTTCATGGAGATCTATTAAGTAAATATTAGTTGCTACTTCTTCCAACTACTTAGAGATTATTGCAATTCATGAAACAAGCCGGGAATGTATTTGGTTAAGATCAGTAATTCAACACATTCAAAAAAAGTATGGTTTATCTACAATCAAAGATAGCCCAACAACATTATATGAAGATAATGTTGCTTGTATCACACAAATCAAAGGAGACTATATCAAATGTAATAGCAAGAACCAAACATATTTTGTCAAAGTTTTTTTATACATATAAGCTCCAAAAGAGCGATGATATTGATGTCACAAATACGATCATGTAATAATTTGGTGGATCTATTCACTAAAGCATTACCAACGGCAACATTTAAGAAGTTGATATATGATATTAGAATGCGTCAACTTAAAGATCTTTCATTGTAAGCTATTGAAGTTCTACATACTTTTGAGGGAGAGAAAATTATCATAAGGATTGTCCCTTTCTTTTCTTTCGCTAAGGTTTCTTCCCACTGGATTTTCCTTTGCAAGATTTTAACGAGACAATTCTAAAACATTCTAAGGTACATAAGAATATTGTACTGTTTTTTCTTCACCATTAGATTTTTTTTTCCATCGGATTTTTCCTTGACAAGATTTTAACGAGACATGTTTTTTATGTATGATCATCTAAGGGGAAGTATTATAAATGCATACATGAATTTGGTGGATGACCATTTGGTTTTCACCTCTTAGAATTCTAGTTCATTTATGTACCAACTCTTATAATTCTCATTCATGTACCAACTATTGGAATTCTTAAATTCACCAATGTATCTTATTAATTCATGTATCATCATTTCATATTCATTACCCTTTTATGCCTATAAAAGGGTATCTTGATAATTATTTATATAACACAATAAATTTAAAGAGAAAGATATTAAGCTTCTGAATAGCTAAGTTTACATTGTTATATTCCAATTGTCTTGCCACTTCTTTTACAACATTTCTTATTTTTATTTTTATTGTTGATATTCTTTTCCTAATTCACAACGATTAAAATTTTATAGGAAGATAGAGATAATTTATTATATTACCTTGATGGTATTTATAAAAAGCACTAATATAAGTGCATAAAGAATTCTAATTAAAAAATAAAATAAAATATTATGCAAAAAAATTTCAAAATTATCTACAGTTGAAAAGCACTATTTGTTATGTTTTTAAAATTATCATTCTACCGTCTTTAACGTGATATTAAATAACTAAAAAATAATTAATAGAAACAATTATTATTAAAAGTAATTAATAGAGTTTTTTATTTATTTATAGTCCTATTTATAATTTGGATGAGTTAGACCCAAAGAGCCTTTTTGAGGTGCGAGGAGACAACTCTCTCTCCTTATGTTCCTTGCGATCTTTTGCAATTAATATACGCTAATCAAATTAGGGAGCCCAAAAGCAAAAGCAATGGATGATAGCCCCAATGCCAGGCCAACCATAACTTGAAATATTACTTGTTGGATTGTTAAAGGGATATATGGTTATTAAAATATGTTTTGTTTCCAAATTTCTGAATAAAATCAATACACATGGTCTAATACACTGAATTGAGTACAAGAAGATATGGGAACTTATATTACTTGAAAGTTATAATTTTTTGTTCTTTGTATAATTCAAATGGGTTTCAATTGAAACATTGATTAGTCATTTTGAAACACGGCCTAAAGATGGCTTAAACTTTTCATGGGTTGTTATACATGAAATCAAAGTCAATTTTAACCAGAAGTATTAGGTTGTATTTGGGTAGTGAAGTATTCTCAGGTATTATGTGAATAATAGTAAAAAAATAATGATAAAATATTAAATAATAATGAATAATAATAAAAAGTATGTGAAAAATAATAATACAATAATAAATAGTAATGAGGTATCCTCATGATACACTTCCCAAACTAGGGGAAGGAATGTGTGGCATGGTTAATTATGTTAAGAGTACAAGCCCACGTGTGGCGTGGGCTTTTCATTGTACTTTGCCTAAAGCGTCTTCCCACCTTAGAACATCCTCATTGGCTTGGTCAAATGAGAAGATTGGCTAAAATTTACATAATTGATGTAAAAAACATCTCACATTGAATTGGACAAATCTAAAATAATTTAGACTTTTACTACAGTGGTTGGCCAAAGATGAAGAATTACAATTGATTCACCAAACATTAAAATACTAGTTTCTCACTCAAAGCAAATATTAAAATATTAGTTTCTCACTCCAAGCAAAAATACTATTTGGTTTGTAATTAAGAAATTTAAATAAAATTTTAGATGAGTTTAATCAAATATTTTTTGTTATTAGTATTAAATAACTTTTGAAAATATGATTTTTTTTAATATTAATTAGAATATAAATATTATTATTAACATTTAATTGGTAGAGTTACAAAATGTGATAAAAATAAATTAAATAAAAAATTATTAAATTAATAATATTTTATTATTATATAGAGAGTGAATGGATACTTCAATGTGAGGATTGAATTTAAATAGAATAGACAAATATAAAAAAAAAAAATGTGATATTGGCTAAATTTTGAAAATGAATTTGGCCAAGCCAACGAGGATAGAGCATCCTCATTAGGTTAGCCATACTCCAACTTTAACTAAAATTTAGTTAACATCCCCCTTAAAACTTCTACATTAGATTAGGTATTGGTATGTAAATTTGATTATGAGCTACAGTAACTCAACAAATACCTTGAGCTATAGTAACTTACCCAAATGAATTTTTATATTATTTCTCACTCCTTTGTGAATTAATTTTGTATATATTTTAATATCTTGTATTTGAAAATGAAGTTAATTTAGGTTGATAGATGGTTTTTATGTATTTTAATATATAGATGGTTGGAAATTATGAAAATAAAAATAAAAATAAAAAAGTATTTAAAAAATAAATAATTCATTAAATAAGTAGATAAAAGATTAAAAAAATATTATTATTTTATTATTATAGAAAATGAGATGACTAATTCAAGGTATAGTTTAGTTTAAATGATTAACCAAAAGCTAAAAAATGACATATTAGTCAAACTTGTCTAAAACTCTTCCTAATCCAATGAAAATGCTCATGAGAACAAAATCCTATTCACATAGTTTGAAAATGGTGACTATATAAGCACAGATGTATACTTATAAACACGAATGTGTTGGATATAAGTTGTTGATATTTATATATGAGATTCTCAAGCTGCTATGTTCATTTTATTTTCTATTGTTAATGTTAGTCTCCAAAATTTTTACATATTTTTCGTAAAATGCCTCTGATCCTCTAATCTTAGGCTGTTCATGCTTAGTTTAGGACTACTTTATCCTACCAACTTGGGAACAAGTGAACAACCTCATTTTTTGGCTCAGAAATGGTATCCGATCGAGGCTATTTTTCTTGACTAATCAGCATAAATAATATTTTAGCAATGAAACATAATTGACAATGACCAACTAGCTAGATATAAATATATATAGTACAAGGGTTTTGTTATACATCAGCGACTATTCACTTCTACACCACACACCTGACAATTTTTTTTTTTTTTTATGGAATGCAGAGTGTGAAATAGTGAATAATAACTAATGGGTAGATTAATTTATAGCATAATAACCACCAACTCTTTACCTAATAAAACTTATATATATGTGTGCGCGCGTAGAAAGGTTTATGGACAAAATTAATAGCATATGGTGGATATATGAGGTCAAGAATTCAAATTTTCATTAAAATAATTTGTTAATAATTAACTTAACTAAAAAATTAATAAAAAGCATGTCGATGTGAATGTGGTGGTATCATTGTTTATAAAATGTGTACGGCTACTACTTACTTAAGTTAAGGTTTAAACTTAAATAAATTAGGGGCTAAATAAATATCAATATATATATATATATATATAAAACATTAGTCTGATTCATGTATATCCAAAAATGTCCAATTCATCATACATCTATCCTAATGATAGTTGGCTTAGCATGTTTGGATCAGCTTCCATCATTGCCTCAAGTATCTTTTTCTTTCCTTCTTTCAGAATCTTCTTATTTTATGAGTCACTTGGAGCAGTTGGTTTGCCAAAGAGTGGTTCATTGATCAACAGCCCCATGTGATATTACACCTATACGTTGTTATTATTATTTTTAATATTATTAGGATTTTGCTATTCATCATCCCCACACACCACATTTATTTTATTTTATTTTACTTTACTTTATTTTTATTTTATTTTATTCTTTCTAAACTAGTTGGATTTTTCTATTCATCATCTATCACTACAAGAAAAATAGGCTTTTGTGGCCATTTAATTGCAGCGAAAAAGTTATTTGTGATCAAAACAGATTCATTTTAGCTGTAAATAGCCATTTCGTTGGAATTAAATAGTTACAAATAAGCAGTTTTCTTATAGTGCATACACCACACATTTAGTAAGAGAAAAAAAACTAAAATGAAAAAAGTATGTATAGTTTGTGGTGTGGTGTGTGAGGATAACGTGTATAATTTTTCATATTATTATATATGTTTCTCATTTGTTCAATATAAAAAAAAACGATTATTTGTGACGAATTATTTTCGACGAGAATTGACTCATTATAATAAAAAATGGTTATTTTCATCGCAAATAAATAATATTACTGGCTACATGCATATAAGTTATGACCCTTTTTCTTATATTTGCTGTGAATTAACATAATAATATAGCTTTCCAATCAATTGTCGCAACCTAATTCAACGTCCCTTAATTTATTCACTTTAACATGATATATTAATCAATCATGTCAAAGCCGAAAAAGAGTTGAATTGATGATTTTTTTTTATTCGAATATTAAATCGTTCCTTGTATATATCCAGATTTATGTGCTACTACTGCTACAGCTGCAGGTGCATATATTGAACATATGCATGTACAAGGATCGATGGAGTGCATGATGCAGAGATAAATCCGTTTTATTTTTTTAATGAGTAATAATATTGGTAAAGTCAATCATTTTAAAAAGAAAATTACTTATTTATAATCAGTTATTTTTAACAAAAATAATTATTTTTTATCAAAATAAATCTATTTTTATCACAAATAGTCGTTATCGTCACAAATAATTCATTACAAATACATATTTTTCTTATAATTATATATATATATATATATATAAATATTATATATAAACACTGTAAAGTACTTGGAAAAATTTTAGATTTATTAATTTTACCTAATATTACGGCCAAAGGATTGACTCACACTTTTCAATATTTTTATATGTTCTCAAATTAATGAGTCGTCTTCATTTAAAATTTATTGCGATTAATCTGCCAATTAAATGCATGTAAACTCATGTAAAGATATTATTTTTTCCCCTCAAGCGATCGATAGTAAATTTATCTAATTATGTCATCAGTCTTGGAGATCAGGTGAAGCCCTATATATCATTATTTTTTGGTACTTCGATCATTAACAATATAGAAATTAAAGAACCAAAAGTGAAAATATAAGTACTGTGGCCCCAATAATGGATATAAACCGCGCGAGCCCTCTACTCCACAAAGTATGGAAGGTATAAAACACACACAGATACATGCATGCATACATGATATATATACATATATATATATATATAAATTCTATTCATAAGCCTCACACTTCATACACCACATTTTTTATTATTTTTTTAATTTTTTTATCTTATTAAATATGTGATATATCGATGATGAGTAGATAAATTCAATTGTTTTAAGAAAAATAAATCCAAAAAAATTTTAAAAATAAAAAAATTATGATGTGTAGTGTATGAATATATATATATATATATATATAGAGTAGTACTTAGGCTCAGTGCAGTAGTCTGGCATATTCTTGGTTCTGGCATGGGTTGCCCAGGTTGAATGTATACAAGCATGCATGGAAGATGGATTACATGGCATTGGGTGGTTTGCATCATGGGGCTCTCAATTAATGCTTTTTGTCTTGGGAAAAGAAGAAGAAGAAGAAGAGTGGTCCTCATGGAGATCACTTTCATGGGTTGACTTGATCATAACCCAAAATGCAAGGTGAGGCTCTCAGCCAGCTCTGATCTGCACATCTCACATTAATTCATACATCTAAATCAGCTTAATTTCCTTGAAGGTGAAAAGAGAGCAACGTCCATTCACTTGGGTCTATTCTTGAGAGTAACATTGTGCATCTTTTTATCATTTGGTGGAGGGGACCCTTGACCAATTCCACAGTACACACTCTCATTCACACATACATAGATACTTTAGATACTGATATTTTCTTTTATTTATTTTTTCTTGTTTGCCTGACAAATGATCATGATCATATGAATATTGGGAATTGGCCGTGATTGCTTTTTTTCTTTTTTTTCAAGGGTGATATTTTATGGGTATAGGTCGAAAACAAAGACAAATTTATATTTATTAATAACATCAACATGGATGATGTAACTGGTCTGCCGGACCATTTCATGCCTTTTGATGTCTTTTTTTGGGCTCGTTTTTAAATAATTAATGACAATGCCAATCTAGCTAGAGACCCTTTTCCCAACATTGATTAATCTTAAAATATGGTGCATGATCTTAAGCTTGAAACAATTAATCTAACCCATTTCATTATATTAAAACCATCTCAACTAAAACCTACCTATCCTTCCCCCAAAATAAAATGTTCACATCTGTTTCTTTCAGTGATTCTAATTGGAAATGGGATCCTAGAATAGTGATATTTTAATTGACCATAGAGACCATATTATATAGTGCAGGCTGGTGAAGAAAAAGAGAGGTGATGGTACTCGTCAACCTATTTATAAAAAGTTTGCGTTGAATATGAAGCAAAAGAAAAAGAATGCAATATAAGTTGTGCCTATTAATTAAAGAATGTTCCTTTCTCCATCTGATCACTAGTGTTTTATTAAAGCTGATCTTCCTAATATTGGTAGTGATTGGCATAAGAAGGTGGCCAATTAATTACTTGTGCATCTTCTTTAATGTGTCTCAAGTACTGAATTGTTTTGCATTTGGTTTGTATTATCTATTAGCTTGTCTCAGGGCTCGTTTTGGATAATAAAATGAGATGAGATGAGATAATTTGAGATGAATTGAATAAAATATTGTTAGAATATTATTTTTTAATATTATTATTATTTTGGTATTTGAAAATGTTAAATTGTTTATTATATTTTGTATGGAAATCTAGAAAAGTTATAATGATGAGATGAGTAATGTTACATACAGTCGCAGAATGCGTAAACGCCATACAGTCACTTTGAAAAAGAATGAGGTCCACTATTAAAAAATTAATTTCTTTTCATGTAGATCTCATATTTATTTATTTTTTTTAAAGTGATTGCACAACACTTGCACACTCACGACTATAAATATCATTTCTCTTTTTATTATTCATTGTTTTTAATAATATCTATGGACCACTTATCCTTTCATTGTGCTAATTAACAAAGAAATTAGGTTCCTTACACACCAAGTGATCAATAAGGCAATCATTCAAAATTTATTCTTTAATTAGTAGGTAAAGAATGGCTTCTTAATCAGTCAATATTTCCTTTAAAAAAACACTTACAAGAGGTAAAGCAAAAAAGTCTGTCTGGGCAACCCCATCCATTCCCATGTTACACATCCAATCCATTATGACCTTTTCAAACCAGATGCATGAAAACAGAGATTAGCTAGGTTTCATCAGAGAGAGATATATATATATATATATATATATATATATATATATATATATTATATTATATAGAATGTTTACTCACTTTTTTCTGTTATAAATCCAAAAAGCAAAGGATACTGTATGATTGTTGAGATGTCACTGTCTCTCTCCATTGCTAGCTGCACCAATAACAGCTTTTTATTTAGTTATTTTGTAATTTATTATCAGTGTATTTGTTTCTTTTCCTGCATGATATGATTCAGAGTGAAAGAGGTGCGTGCATGCAGGCCGTCTTGTCAATAAGACTAAGGAACCGCTGTTGTTGTACTGCTATATATACCGCCACCATATATAATTGGAGATTTGGAAGACATCTTTGTCTGAAAGTTCATTGTCAGCTTGTTTCCCAATGTCTGCTTGAGTTCCTCTTCCGGTGAATAGCATCGATCCACTGGTACAAGTACTACGTGGAGGGGTCCAGATTGCATCATGCCCTCCAGTCTAGCCCTTTGTCTTCTTGGCCTTCCTTCTTTTGGATTGGCTTTGTCTCCCTCTTCCAACCACCCAGTACCGAGTACCCTACCTAATATATATATATATATATGAAAATACTAATATATCACCTGATTTATATATTTATTTTATTTTTTTAAAATATTTAAATTTATTAAAAAAATAAAAAAAGATTTGTGTTAACGAACATGCCCCCAACTGTCAAAGCTAGCCGGCACTGCAGCAGGCTAGCACTGTCCATATATATATATACAGTAATGTTATATACAGTCGTGAAATACGTAAATACCGTGCAGTCGCTTTGAAAAATAATAGGGTTCACTATTAAAAAATTAATCTCTTTTCATATGAGTCTCATAATTATTTATTTTTTTCAAAACGACTGCACGGCACTTGCACACTCATAATTACAAATATTATTTCTCATATATATATATATATATAAATATATATCCCGGCCTGTCATCGGTGAATCCACCAGCTGTGTGAAATTGTTGCCGTACACATCCATGGTTATCTAAATTAATGTGTTCAAGCATTCTCTCATGGACTAAAATCTGGTTATCATGTATAGAACATTTTGAGTGTAGATCCCGGAATTAAGCGTCTCGTTTCAGGTGAATTTAGTAAAGAAAATATTGTTAAATACACAACTTTATTTTATATATAATATATATATATATATTTTATTATTATTTTATTTTAAGGGCTCGTTTAGATGTAGAAATAATCTCATCTTATCTCATCATTATAATTTTTTTAAAATTTTTATATAAAATATAATAAATAATTCAGTTTTTTTAAATTCTAAAATAATAATAATATTAACAAATAATATTCTAACAATATTTTATTTAAATCATTTAAAATTATTTTATTTGATCTTATCTCACTATTCAAATAAATTTTAAATAAAAATATTTTATAGAATAAATTATATTCCTATAATTACTTTATAAAAATATCTATAATTTAAAACAATTATAAAAAGATTCCCTGTTCAAACTGGAGAGAGCTGTGCTAAGGCAAGAGGACAGCAAGGATGGAGATGCATGCATGCATGGAATTATGACAATTCATTGATGCATTTGTGATTTGAATGGCACTCATGATCTAACTGTAGAGTAGTGTTATATATAGGTATTGTAGCTTATCATCATTTGCTTGAAATTACACAATTTTTTTTTCTTTTGCTGTTGGAATTATTCATCACAATTGCATACAGATTTTGCCGTTGGATTTTCGATCACAACTAGTTATAATGTCACTTGCATTATTACTCTGATCAGTACAATAATGATGTGGCTTGACAACAGGACAAAAAATATAAACTTTTTTTTTTTTATATAAACTCCACATTTCACTTCATTTTCATATAAAGTATTGAACATTTCACTTCTTTAAAAGAGTAAAAATCAATATTTGAGTTGTAATTGACTCGTTTGTTTTTAGAGATGAGATGTGATTTTTTGATATTAAAATTAAAAATTAAATAATATATTATTAGAATATATATTTTTAATATTATTTTTATTTTAAGATTTGAAAAAATTAAATTATTTATTTTATTTTATATAAAAATTTTAAAAAGATATAATGATTAGTTGTTCTTCAATCACTTTCTTTTATTTATTGTTTTACTTTCAAAACATCATGTTTTTTGGATTTAAAATATATTTTCATAAGTTTGTTTGAGTTGGCACTTGGCAGGAATCCATTGGCTCTAGCATGACATTATTAAAAGATAAATATTTTAAATATAAAGAGATATTATAAAAACAAACTTACAAACTGACGTGATTTGATATGATACGTTAGATTGTAAAGTTATTTTTAGACTTCATTTGGAGGGTTAGATGAGATGATAAATTTGTGAACAATAGTAAGATGGTTTGTGAATAGTAATCAAATAATTTGAATTTTTGTTTTGGAATTTGAAGAAATTGATTTTTTTTTTTTGTATTTTATATGAAAGTTTGAGAAAATTATAATAATTAGATGAAAAAACATGAAAGAGAAATTGAAAATTATTTATGTTTAAGTATTATTTGGACATTAAGATAAGATGAGACGAGACGAACTGCTTATCCAAACCGAGCCTTATTATAAAGTAGATTAATTTATTATATAAAATTATATTAATTTATAAGTGTTTTTTTTTTTTTTTTTTTTTATAGAATCTCTATGATTATAACATTTATTTTAATAAAATGCGGTAATTCCGGTAATGGCTCAAACCAAAGAGTGTGAAATGAGTTCATTTAATATGGGTACGAATTTAATACTTTGCTCATAAACTAATATAAGAGGACAATTCTATTACTTTATTTTTAAAAAAAAAAAATAGAAAGTAGTTTTTATTTGGGTAAGGGGGATGAGAAAAAAAACGGTGGAACTTTGAACATATAATAACAGTAATTAAAAAAATAATGCTAGATACAAATATGAATTGTGCATGTCGTGTACTTCTTTAAAAAAGTATAGTCTATTAATAAAAAAATAATTTTTTCATATAAAGTTCTGTTTGGATACAAAAACGGTTTTATCTTATTCCATCTTATCATTACAATTTTTTTAAATTTTTACACAAAATATAATAAATAATTTAACTTTTTTGAATCTCAAAACAATAATAATATTAAAAAAATAATATTTTAACAATATTTTATTCAACTTTTATCTAAAATCATTTCATCTCATCTTATCTCATAATTACAATTTTTCAAATTTTCATACAAAATATAATAAACAATTAAATATTTTCAAATTCAAAAACAATAATAATATTAACAAATAATATTATAATAATATTTTATTTAACTAATTTAAAACCATTTTATCTCACTATCCAAACAAACACAGTCTCATATTTACCCATTTTATCCAAAAATAGTGGCGACATATTAAATATACTTTTTATTAAAGAAAATACTCTAGTTACAAAAAGATTATATAAAAATAATATCACAAATTGATGTGATTTGATATAATTAGTTATATTGTAAAATTATTTTTATTATAAAATAATAAAAAGATTATTTTTATTAAGAAAAATACTCTAGCTACAAAAAGATTATATAAAAATAATATTATAAATTGATGTGATTTGATATAATTCGTTATATTGTATTTTTATTACAAAATATATTTAATAAAATTTGGTCAATTTATAAAATTATTTTATATAATTATTTTATAAATATATCTGTACACTTTTATTTATTCTCCTCATATGGATGGTTGAAATGATGTCATATAAGATGTACAAAGGGGCTCTTAAACAGTAACTTCTCCCAAACAGTAGATTCTCCCGAAATTACTTCTAAAAATAAACACTTCTAAAAATAAACACAAGTAGAAAATGCCAACCAGATTACACATTGCCACATCTTTAGGCTGTTTTTTACGAGTCCCTCGTACAGTCCCACACTCCCTATCTCGGACAGGCAGAGCGCAGAAAATGGAGAGAGAGAGAGAAGAGAGACAGAGACCCAACAGGACATCGCTGTCCAGTCTCTGCATGCCTCGTTCACTATATATTTATAATTATTTATATATATATATATATATATATATATATGTAGAGAGTTCTCTACTCTTACGAAGCACTGTTATCTTTTTCTTCTTCCTTTTTTCTCTCACCAATTCGGGGCTCCGAGCCCCGAACCCCAGGTACCCATTCTCTCTCCAGCCGGATCTTTCTAGTTTCTTGATAAATTCTGCCCTTGCTGTTTTCGCTTACTTCTTGGGTGTTTCCAGGGAAACCTTTGGTAATGTATTCGGCCATTCACTCGCTGCCGCTCGATGTCGGGCACGGCGAGTTCCAGGGATCTCTGGACGGGACGAACCTACCAGGCGACGCTTGTTTGGTCCTCACTTCGGATCCGAAACCCCGGCTCCGGTGGACTGCGGAGCTCCACGAGAGGTTTATCGACGCTGTGACCCAGCTCGGTGGCCCTGAGAGTGCGTATACTTTGAACTAGTAGTCTTATAATATCACTGTTCTTGGTCGTGGTTATTTTTATTTATTGTTTAGATATTTTTTTCATGGTTTTTAGATTTTTGTGGCTTTTGATTTTGTTTTGGCTACTGGGTTCTTTTCACTTGCTTGAATCTTGGCGCTTAAACGTGTTTAATTTTTTTTTTTTGTTTCCGTGGATAAGATGTTTTTAATGCGTTACTTTTGGATAACGGTGTATTATTTAGTGTTGATGGTTTTGGATGTACTTTATGGTTGTGCTGAGTTTAGGTGATTATAGGAGTGTGATTTCCATTCTTGGCAGGCAAGATTTCTTATTTCTACCATTTTCGTTTTTCTTTTCAAGGTTGACGGCATGTTGTCCGTCAGTATTTGTATCTTTGTTATCGTTATTTTTTACCGGAGTTGTTTTGTGAGTGTACTTCATGAATTATGACCATCTTCACGCTGATTTCTGTCAATTATACCCCTCTCTCCCTCCGGAATATACAGTACACTTATGTTATATAATGATGATAATATGATATTGATGCTTCAACGAAGCTTCGGCTCAATTTTTTTCCACAATTGTTAAACATAATTGTTAATGTACTTCATTCCAAGTTTCTCGGATACTTCAACAATGAGAAGTACCACCCCAAGGATGTGTTTTTGGAACCGTTTTAGTCAACATATTGTTGTTCTACATAGTTTAGCTTCAAGACAAATTAGAGTAGCTGTAGGGCTTTTTTTTGTTTTGTTTTTGTTTTTGTTTTTTCCGTGGTTCAATGTTTTTATGGGGATTTCGAGCAAATCCTTGTGTCCGAGTTTGCAACCTGATTATGCTCTCTCTATTGAATCATTTCAATAAAACTCATATTATTTGTTATAAGTTCTTGTCATAAAAAAATTAAAAATACCTATAAAAAATTCATAGCAAATTAAAAAAAGAAAAAGAAACATAAATTAAGTTTGTCTATGTGATTAACATAGTTTCTTTTGTATGCTTCCTGTGTACATGTAACGCCCCAATGGAAGACCTAAACCACATGGCCTATACTCCAAAAAGACTAATCAATAATACAATTAGAGTCCCATTGGAATTTTATAAAGAGCAAGAACTTCTCATTTTCAAACAATGTGGAATTCTATACACTACCTACCCTTATCCTTTTCATATGGGGTATCACAATCTATCCCCTTAAATTCCCGACGTCCTCGTTGGGCTAGTCCGTCGTAGGTGACACGGCTTAAATCCCACATTTCTGGTTGGCATATATTCTGATATCATTGTAATGTCCCAACGGAAGACCCAAACCACATGGTCTATACTTCAAAAGGACTAGTCAATGATACAATTGGAGCCTCATTAAGACCTTATAAAGAGCAAGAACTTTTTATTCCCAAACAATGTGAGATCCCATACACCATCTACCCTTATCCTTATCTTTATCATATGGGGTATCACAGTATGCAAGGATTATAATTATTTTTGAGGGGGAGGGGGGGGGGGGGAATTTCCATGTAAGACAAAAAAAAGGGAGAGTTTTAAATTATAAAAAAATTTTGGGGGGGCCACTGGTGGCAGGTTCCTAATTATATTACTGAATTTTTTTCCCAGCTTGGCTCTTGAGTTCAAAGGAAACATATTGGGACTTATGCTGAAAAATAGATTTGAAGCTTGGAAATGTCCTAGTTTGGGAAGTGGGATATACCCTCCTACTCCAGTCTTGATCACCTAGAAATTCTACTGATTAATCACTAATAGAAATATGTGAAAACTAAGTTTATGAACATTTGTTCAGGCTTATGGTATTCGGTGCTCGATTTGTACACGGTGATTTATATTGAACACTGCTGAGCACATCTGCTTTTGTTTGGGCAGTACTTCTGTCTTATGGCAGCTAGTTTCTCTTTGGTTTTAATGATAAACTGTTGATCAAACTGTCGGGTGCCATGTTTATTTGCTTTGCAGAAGCAACACCTAAGACTATTATGAGAACAATGGGGGTAAAAGGGCTCACCCTTTATCACTTAAAATCGCATCTCCAGGTTTGTTATTATTATACTCTCTTCCCCTTGAGCCCTTTCTTCCATTTGTTTTCCCTTTTTTTGGAAAAATGATCCAAAAAATTAAGGGGGAGAGAGATGTTAAGTGTTTGAGACTTGGATGATACCAAACATCTGGAGCACACAATTCTGAACTCAATAGTTTATCACGTTTGGCTACCTCCTGGTCTTTTCCTGCACCATAACATGTGTTTATTTGGTGTTTTGTATATAAAGCTTTTTCAGTCCTTGATGCCTTATTCTTGCAGAAATACCGCCTGGGGAAGCAATCTTGCAAGGAATCTATTGAAAGCTCTAAGGATGGTATTTACCTTAATCTTACTTACAGATTTAATTTTCCACACTTACTAAATAGAAGGAAACTGCCAGAATATATGAGAATGTCCAACAAAAGGAAGAAAATTCCAGAAAACCCAGGGAGAACTTTTGGGCATATTTTATCACTTAATTGAATAAGATGAAAATTCCATATTCAGCAGGTGCATGCCTGGGTTTCTTAGATAGAAGTTCTCACTTATATATGTTCTTTTCAGGACAGTTAAGATTCCTGTTAAATGCTCTTTTTATTTTGATTTGTCTTCTTCAGCAGCATTGTTTTTTTCGTAATGCATATGTTTAGGTTTTAACAATATGCATGTCTAGAGAAATTCTGAAAACTACTTCTTGTCAACTGTAAATTACTTATAAAAACATTGGGGGGGGGGGGGGGGGAAGAATTTGTCGGAAATTGGAAGAAAATAATATTTGCCTTTGAAGATGATACTGGTGACAAGTATTGGCATTTTAATTTCTTATTGATTAATAATAGTCTGCAATTGGAATTGCAGCTTCGTGCATTGCGGAAAGTCAGGACACTAGTGCATCTTCATCGCCATCTTCAAGAATAATGGTGCAAGATTTGAATGAGTATGCCATCTTTTCCGTGTTTCTACCAGAACTCTTTAATCTTCTTTTAGGAAAATACCTTTTGCACCCGCAAACTGATACCCAATTTGTTATATGCTACCTAAACTACCAAATTAGAGACATTACACTCTCAAAGTTATAATGTGCACTCTTCATTAAGATCCGACAGTTAAGATTGTGGCACATTACTTATTTATTGCCATCTTAGCAGCTAGAATTGGGCGAGATGTTCTCTTTGATAAAAAGTGTTACTTGGATTGTGCAATGTCTCTACTTTGGTAGTTTAAGTATTACATGGAAAATTGTGTATCAGTTGGAGGGTGCAAAATGTATTTACTTTCCCTTAGTGGTTACAGAACCTGTAAATCCTATCTTGACATGACGCTGCACTTTTATCCTTCCGACAGCAGTTATCAAGTTACTGAGGCATTGCGAGTACAAATGGAAGTCCAACGAAGACTGCATGAACAGCTGGAGGTTGGTTTTCTTTTTTTTGTCTGTCCCGCTATGAAATGCAGCTTATTAAGTTTTAGAATAGTATTTAATGACTTTGACCACGTATGGAATTCGTTACCCGTATGCATGCATGGCCATAAGGAAGTTAGATGACAGATCACATCTGAGAATTTATTTTTTCAAACTCCAGGCTTTAACATTTTTTTGATAAATAATCGAAGTTCTTATTAAAAGGCACAAAAGATATAGCCCAAGTATACAGGTAGCATACAAGAGGAACACCTAATTAGGAATAGGAAAAGAAAAGATAAGAAAATTATAGACACAGCCCATTACAATCTATTGAAGCTACCCAAAGGAACAAAGTATTAAAAAAGAAAGTTTTAAGCTTGTCTAGCATCTGGTCATGATCCTCAAAGTCCCATCGTTACTCTTGATCAAGGGATCCTACCACCTTTGGACAAATACAATCTCTTCCAAATAGCAAATCGGCACTCAAATCTTCTCAATCACACAATCGCAAATAGACTGTCTTGAAAGAGGCGTCCATGGGGGAGGCCAATGTATTTCATAGGCAAAGAGGATACCTTGCATCCCAAAATGGTAGCCAGACTGTCCACACTAGAGACATTACCCACAGGAACCGACTCTGACTTAGTTAAATCAGTTTTCAAGCCTGAAGCAGCTTCAAAACATAAGAAAATGGCCCTCAGTGTAGAGATGAATCAAGTTTGCCCCACAAAATATCCGGGATCATTTGCAAAAAATATGTGAAATGTTTAGCATATCAAGATTATTTACTCACACTGAAAATCCATATAGAAAATCTCCATCAACAGCAATTGGTAACATTTTGTTTGAGAGCCTTCATAAAGGTAATGAGAAGTAACGGTGAAAGGGGATCTCCTTGTCTCAAACAACGAGAGTTGCTAGAAAGCCAATACAGAAAAGCGCACTGACAATGTGCTATCCAAGTTCATTTCTCCTTAAAACCACTTCTCTCAAGCAGATGATGAAAGAAAATCCAAATTCACTTGATCATAGTCCTCAATATCTAGGGGTTGACTCAATTGAACCCCTAGGGGTTGGCTAAGTGGTAAAGGCCTTGAGTTCGGGGGTATGCTCCCCCTAGGTCTAAGGTTCAAATCCCTTTGGGTGCAAATAATCTTTAGGGGCTATTGGACTGAGGGATTTTTCCCTTGAATTACTCGAGGTACACTTGCGGGAAACTCTTTACCGAGGGCTTGTGTACCCCCGGGATTAGTCGGAATGATGTTCTTGGACACCCGGTGCCAATAAAAAAAAGTAACTAATTTGCAAAGCACCCTGGCTCTCATCTTTCTGGTACTATCCTAAGCTAAGCTCCAAAATAGCCAGCTTATCTAGGCGCTCATTAGCAATGAACTCAGAGTCTAAAATTTGCCTACTTCAGGCATGCATTTTGTGTGTCCGAATGGCTCTATAGTTTCTGTCACTAATCATATTCATTTTACTTTGTGAAATGCACTTTCTTCGAATGACCCCAAAAATCCTTTTACCTCATCTTGGATAAAACTACCCAATGGTTGAAGATATATGCATAAAGCTTATTGTAAGCTAAGCGTATCCAATGCAACTTACTGAACAACTGTGCCCTTAACCTGATATACACTGTATTTTGACTCTCCTTTTATATATTTGCTACCTAAGTTTTCAATTGCTTTGCTGAGCCAAAAGACGCATATGTATGCATAAAAAATATGGGAAGGCCATGCCATGAAGATAAGAAAGGGAGTGCGGTGAGTGGAGAGGTGAGAAAAGGTGAGAGAGAAGCATGAAGGCCCCGTTTTTGTGACCGTATGAGATTTTGGTGTAAATGGACGCAAAATGGATCCTTTCTACCTAGCATAAGGTTATTTATAATGAACTCCATATGCCTTGCCTGAGCATATGTGCTGGGTGACCCGTGATATTCTCTCTAAGAATGAGAGGCGTCTAGTGGTTTACTAATGGGCGTTTATCTCGTGAATCATGTATACAGTCTCCTCAAAATCCCCCAGGCATGGCATACAGCATACTGATATACTATTATGTGTCACATTTGTCCACTTAGATGACCTCGTCTTGAGATCCATGGCGTAAATAAATTGGCTTGCAAAGCATTACTCAACGGTTTTCTTCAAAGCAGGTGCAGCGTCATCTGCAACTTCGGATTGAAGCGCAAGGCAAATACCTGCAGTCAATACTGGAGAAGGCTTGCAAAGCTCTCAACGACGACCAGGTTGCTGAATCTGCTGGGCTTGAAGCTGCCAGGGAAGAGCTCTCAGATCTGGCAATCAAGGTTTCCAATGACTGTCAAGGACTGGATCCTCTCGAAACCATGAAAATGCCCTCCTTGTCGGAAATTGCTGCAGCTTTAGACAACAATAACACTTCCAATCTGCCTGCTCGAATTGTCGACTGCTCTGTTGAAAGCTGCTTGACATCAACTGGAAGCCCAGTTTCTCCAATGGGAATGGGTTTGAAGAAGAGACCAAGGCCCTTATTTGGCAATGGAGACTCATTGCCCTTGGAGGGTAACATGCGGCAAGATATAGAATGGATGATGACTAATATGGGATGAATAGTAGGATATTTCCTTGATCAGAATGTGAAACCTGATTCTTCTTTCATGTCTGGTTGATCTACATGTTCCAACCTCCGTCAACTGTTTCATCAGTGGTCTGTATATTCTTGAATCAGATATTTTAAATGTGGCAAATGCCTTTATTTTATAGTCGAAAAACTACATTTACTTCTCCATCTTCTACTCCAAGCTTAGTGAATGATGATAGAAATAATAAATTTTGTTATTTATTTTATATTTTAACACTCTCCCTCTCTCTCGCATGTGAGCCAGACTCTCTCGATGACTCAACATGTGGAATACTTGATTAAATGAGATAGAATGTAGAGTCAGGATTCAAATTTAGGACCTTTGTTTTGATATCATGTAAAATCACTATTTTTTTCAAAAGTTCAAACTAATAGGAAGATGTAGATTTTATCATTTATTTTATATCTTAACAAATAAAGGTCTAAGCAGTCACACTCAAATATTGATGAATTTGACACCAATATAGAATCATAATCTTATAGCCACTTGAGAAATGAGAGAATCCATATGAGATGTTCCATTGAGGTTCAGTTAGGAGTGAGAAATACTCTCAACATATTTCATCTCATCTTATCATTACAACTTTTACAAATTTTCACATAAAATATAATAAGAGTAATTCTATATACAACCGTGAAATACGTAACCGCCGCGTAATCGCTTTGAAAAAGAGTGGGGTCCACTATTAAAAAAGTAATTTTTTTCATGTGGGTCCCATGTTTTATTTATTTTTTTCAAAGCGATTACGCGGCGGTTACACAATTCACGGTTGTAAGTATATTTTCTCATATAATAAACAATTCAATTTTTTCAAATTTTAAAATAATAATATTATTAAAAAATAATATTTTAACTATATTTTATTCAACTTTTAACTTTCATCTTAACTCATCTCATTTCAACTCACTATCCAAACCTAACCTGACTCTCTTTCACGTTAGCCACAAATTGAAAGTGAAGTCCATATAAACTGGGGTTTCTTTAGCGAATCTATTCGTTGTTTCACTATTAAGCCATCTCGGATATGAATTTTTTAATCTAAAAGAATTTCTTTTGATTTTCTCTTAGGTGCGGTTTGAATATAGATGTGAGATTTATACAAAAAGAGAAATTTGAAAGATGGTTTCAGAGTGTCTTTCACAATAACAAAGTCACTGTCAAATGGGTTTGCCTTTTCAGAGGAAAGGAACAACGTCTTTAGCTTTTTTAGTGGTAAGGAGAAAACATCTTCATATTTTTGAACCCCTTCCCCTCACTCATCACCGTCTACGCACTTCGTTCCCAAACCTGATTTCCCTGCGTGCCTCACTGTCCATCCAAGGCCAACCTGATTTGTGATTTCAATCGCTTAAGAAATGCATTAGAGATGTACCTAGGAAAACCCTGCCTGCAAATTGTGTTCCCAAGATAAGAAAGCTTTTGCTCCATTTGTAAAAGTAGGTAGAGACTCTAACGACAAAAGTGTTCACTAGTAGAATTATCAAATACCATATTTTCACCAGAATCAAGTGCTTCGAGTGCAAATCTACGTGTAAAGGATGTGTTTCACACCACTAACCGTACAGATG
Source organism: Juglans mandshurica (assembly GCA_022457165.1). NCBI lineage: Eukaryota > Viridiplantae > Streptophyta > Magnoliopsida > Fagales > Juglandaceae > Juglans > Juglans mandshurica. Next base: position 30,384,133 of record CM039619.1, on the reverse strand, counting down.
ACTTGTAACAATAAAAAGGCAGCATTGGTTGCCCTGGGAGTCTCTGATGCTTAAGTCAGTAACATAGTATGGGAATAAGTGTATGTAAAGATGAAGTGAAGTGTTTGTTACTTCTCGTAGATTATTTATAGAAGGACATGGACGTGGCGTGATGCAACTGACTCTAATTACCATTCTCGTGTGCGTATCCTTCTTGATCACTTACTAACCGGGAAAAATATCTCTTGTTTTGTAGGAGTTATCTTCCCGAAGGTGATCACATCCAACTGTCGATCAGACCTCCTATTCTTTGGGAGTTATCTGACACATGGTCGTGGCTATGGGCTTTTCAGTCGTGGCCCTCTCAACCCTAAGCTAAAGCTGTGGGCTTGTTTCTTAGTCGTGGGCTTGGTTACCCAGGGGGTCCAAATATCCCATCCAGTTCTCCCGCTAATTTTCTTTGTGCTGGCACATGGGAAATTAAATCCTTGGATTCCTTATAACCACTGCCTACCCCGCTGGGTCGTGAGCGTGTATCTGTGTTTTTTCCTTACCTAGTTGGGATCTCTGATAGTTGGTGTACTCAAGCCCATATACCCTTTCTTTTTTGGAAGGATGTGGCTTACATCAGCGGTAATCGTTCCCGGTAATTAAATGATTTTCAAAAGAAAGGGTAATTGTCGCTGCGGCTAACCGTTCATATTCCTGAGAAAGGTTTAGGATTACCTTTCAAACCCCCTTTTCACTTTTTCATTCACTCTCTTGCTTTCACCCATTCCCTTGATATTTCGATCTCTTAGCAACTTTCTGTTCCTTTCTTGCTCAACCAAAAATCCTTAGACTTTTCAACTTTCCAGCAACCTTCTTTTCTTTTCCCACTCAATCAATGGTGGGTCGTGGTTCTGCAAAGGTTTCCCCCCAATCTAAGGGTGAATCTTCCCTCGCACGGAACCCTGCTTTCTTCGATGGATGTTCATGGCGCTCAATCTTGAATGTGGTGGATCTTGTCGATTTGAGGGAGTCTTTCTGTATTCCTGAATCCGTGGAAATGACCATTCTGAAAGCAGGATGTGTCGATAGAGAGGGCTATGCCGGAGATGTAGCCTTGACGGTTTGTGCCCTAACTAATGGGTTACGACTCCCTTTTGAATTTCTTGTCATTCTTCCTGTTGTTCCCACGCCCTGCGACGGGAGTGAAATTGAGCGACATATATGCCGCTTTCGCCTTGGGCGTGTCCGGGGGAGGGGTGCCTGATGTTTCTGCCCCTACTGCCAGTGACGCTGCAATTGAAACTGAAGGCAGTGGCACCGTCCGTCGTGGAGGGCTGGACGCTTCCCCCCACTCTTTTCTTACTACTACTTCGGGCGGTGAGACCCCACCTATGGACCAAGATAGGGTGTCAATTTCCTCACCGAACCCTTCATCGTTTGGTGGGGATAGGGGCATTACCCCTCGCGATAGCGAGATTTTGGCAGGCGGCCAGGACACTATTGGTGATGGCATATTTGAGGAAAGGGTAGATGAGGAGATCGGCACCCAGCGTGATGAGCTAGTGGGTGAGCAGGTTGACGCCCAGCATAATGGTAGCCCCTCTGGGGGAGTGTCTGTGCTTGAGCTTGGGGCTGCCATGGCCCCAGACCTAAGCCTGAGGTGGCCATCGTGGGTTGAAGCTAGTTTAATAGGAGACACCAGTTGGGCGGAGGATGCTGGCCCTCGCTGCTCTTCGCCTCCTTCAGAGGCAGTTGTAGAGATGGCCAAGCGCCTCAGGAAAATGTTGTCTCCGGTAAGGCTCTTTTCTCTACACATTTTTTTGCTTGTGGGGCGCCTGTTATCCTTTGTGCCCGTTATATCTTTTGCTTGTACAAAGTTTAGCTAATCCTTTGTGCTTGCACAAAATGTGGATGCTTTGGCATCTTGGATAGTGGATGATAGGGCCCACTTGGAGGAGGAAGTTCGTGAGCGGCGGAAGTTCTCTTATTTTGCCAAGCAAGAGAACGACCACCTTAAAGTTGAGAGGGACTATCTACAATGCTGCTTGGAGCAGTCGGATGGCTACACTCACTCCTTGGAAGTAGACCTCGACTCTCTTTGTGAGGAGTCGTGCGGCTTGCGCTCTGAGCTCCTTCACATCCCGACTCTCCATGCCTGTGATAGTTTTGCCTTGCACATGGCGGAAATGGAGAAGGCTACTACTAGGGTGGAAATGTTGCGCCTGAGAGGGGGTGTGTTGGAGTCGTCAAAGCGATCCCAAGCTGATGCTGAAAGAAAATGTCAGGAGGCGGTTACAGCCTTGACTTCCACTAAAGAGAAGCATGAGAAAGTGACTAAGGAGTTCTGGTAGGAGCGCCATGAGAAGGACGTGAAGATAGCCAAGTTGCAAATGGATCTGTCACATGCGCAGCTAGATATGATAAGTACAAGAAGGAGAGTGAAGCGGTAGACGCCCGCCAAGACCAAATGCTGGCGAACGTGGTCAAGCTGGTTGCGCAAGTGAAAGAGCTACAGGGGGCACAAGAAAGGTTGGAGTGCCAGCTGGTTTCTGCGAACAATGAGATTGTTCGTCTGCACCCTTAACTGTCCGATGCCAAGGCCATTCGAGACCGGGCTTTTGGATAAGGGTACGGGGAGGGACTGACTCGTCTGCAAGTGCATTTGTTGGCCAATCCTCAGACTATTTTGAGGAGTTTAAATTTGAAGGAGTCTAATATGCAGACGCCTTGGGTCGCAACGTGATGCCTGACACCTTCCCACATCCTCCACCGCTAGAGTGAATTTTTCATTTGTTTGTGATGAGTGTTGGGCCCCTATTTTGGGTTTTTTTTGTAATTACTGCCCTCCTCTGGGTCCTTCGTATTCTTTAGATGTTGTATTTGAAAAATTTATGTTTTTGGCCCTTGAATTGGCCTTTTTGTTTTTGCGCGTAACTTTTGGCCTTTTTGTTTTTGCGCGTAACTTTTGGGTGGTAAATTTTGGGTTGGTTCTGAACAATTGTTTTGCTTTGTTACTCCATGTAGTTTTGCTTTTGCTCCTTGGGTGCTTGGTTTCTGTGCGTTTCCTAGGCTGGTTTTTAGCCTCAGTCCTCCACGTCTTTTTACCTTACTCTGCTATCTGTTCTGAATGACGACTTGTGGGGTCTTCTGACCTCCACGCCCATTTGGGTTGGACCACAAGTGTATAACTCGACTTTTGGTGGCTAACTGTTGAGAGGGTCGTGGGGTCTTTTGACCTCCAAGCCAGTTTTGGTTGCACCGCGATTGTATAACTCGACCTTTTGTGTCTAACTGTTAAGAGGTTCGTGGGGTCTTCTGATCTCCACGCCCATTTTGGTTGCACTGCGAGTGTACAACTCGACCTTTGGTGGCTTATTGTTGAGAGGGTCATGGGGTCTTCTGACCTCTATGTCCATTTTGGTTGTATTGCGAGTGTACAACTCGACCTTTGGTGGCTAACTGTTGAGAGGGTTGTGGGGTTTTCTGACCTCCACGCCCATTTTGGTTGTACCGTGAGTGTACAACTCGAGTTACTCAACCTTTGGTGGCTAACTGTTGAGTGGGTCATGAGGTTTTTTGACCTCCATGCCCGTTTTGGTTACACTGCGAGTGTACAACTTGATCTTTGGTGGCTAATTGTTGAGAGGGTCGTGGGGTCTTCTGACCTCCACGCCCGTTTTGAATTGCAATGGGCTGAATGCTTACCTGCTTTTATTGCCTTGAGTTCCCATCAAAATGTACATTTTGAAAAGCAAAAATTGTCTTTAAAATAAATGCATAGGAAAATAAACTTTTTATGGGTAAAACCTCTTTAGGTGTTCGGCATTCCATGGGTGTTGTAGTTCCCTTCCTTCGCTATCTTTGAGCTGGTATGACCCTGGACGATTACTGGCAGTTACTACATAGGGTCGTTCCCACCGTGGGCCGAGCTTCCCTTCATCTTGGGTCATGACCCCTGTTTCTCTCAGGACCAGGTCGCCGACCTTGAACGATCTAGGTTTGACCCTCTTGTTGAAGTATTGTTCGGCTTTTCTCTTGCTAAGGATATTTTAGACTTCCGCTTCCTTTCTTACTTCTTCGAGTAGGTCTAATTGCTCTCCGAGAGCCTCGTCATTCTCCGCCTGGTCGAAGTGGCTGGTCCGGTATGTGGGTAAGCCAACCTCCGTAGGGGCGACTGCTTCACTTCCGAATGCCAAAGTGAAACGTGTCTCCCCTGTTGGGGTTTTCACCAAAGTTCTATAGGCCCACAAGACTCTTGACAGCTCTTCTGCCCACTCACCTTTTTGATCGCCCAGTTTCTTTTTCAAAATCTCAAGTTGGGACTTATTTGTTGATTGTGCTTGCCTATTTGCTTGAGGGTGCCCGTGCGATGAATATCTCACATTTATCCCGAGTTCCTGGCACCACGCCCTGTAATGCTCTGAATTGAACTGCTTCCCTTTGTCGACAATTATAGTGTTGGGGATCCCAAATTTGCACATGACACTTTTCCATAGGAACCTGGTGATGACTTTGGTTGTTATGGTCGCTAGAGCTTCTGCTTCCACCCACTTCGTAAAGTAATCTATTGCCATTATCATGTGTTTCACCGTACCCTTTCCTGGCAGGAACGGTCCGACCAAGTCGACCCCCCACTGGGCGAAGGGCCATGGGGAGGTGATGGAGGATAATTTTTCTGGTTGGTAGTGTGGGACTGGGGTGTATGCTTGACACTGAGTACATCTTCTAGCAAACTGTTTGTAATTTTTTAGGGGGTTAGGCCAATAGTACCCTGCCCTTAGGGCTTTTCTTGCCAAAGCTTTTCCTCCTGAATGGTTACTACAGACGCCCTCGTGTTTTTTTGCGAGGATGTACTGCGCTTCTTCGGGTGAGATACACCTTAGTAAGGGGGTTGTGAAACCCTTCTTGTACAAAATGTCGATTTTGACAAACTGCACTGCCTTCCTCTTGACTATCCTTGCCGCCTCCTTTCCTTTGGGGAGCTTCCCTGTTTCTAGGTAGTTTGCAATTTCATTGGCCCACTCTGGCGTTTCGGGGCCCACATGTGTTACTGGGATTCTAACGGCTGGTACCTCAATCAACTCTTCTGTACCTCCCATGGCAGTTCAGTGTCATCTATTCGGTTAAAAATATATTTGCAAGTGTACATAATCGTAACAAGTAGTAAAGTGTTTTAAAGAAAACGGTTGTCTAACCCACAAGGAATAATTATGTTATTGAGTATTGAAATTGACTAAATTAATTACTATTTGGAAAACTGAAATTTGAAGAACGGTTAATCTAAATTAAACTGAAGAAAAGAATATTAAAATTAAGATTTTAAAAATAATATGAATGGATCTAGATCATTTGACTTCATCTTGCAAATTCTACACAATTTATTCTTCCTTAGTATAGAATCCCAATTATCTCAAGTTGTTGATAAAAATCCCTTAACTATTCAATATTTTTTCTCGAATAATACCAAAAAAGATCTCCAACTAATAACTCCATATCTCTATGTGAATTTAACTAATTGGAGACTCATTAACTTCTTTGGATTTTTCTTGAAAATCATACTATTCGCGGTAAAGCATCTCTGCTTTCGCTCAATTAATGATGTTTAATCCTAAAACTTTAATCACAAATGACCTCTTGGTCTCATTGCAATCCAAAAAAATCGAACAATAGTTAGCTAGAAAATTGTAAGCAATAAGAACAAGGAATAAACACTCAATCATGGAAATATTGAAAATAAAATAACTTGGAATATAAACTGTGTTCAATGCTAGGCTACCTCAAAACTCTAGAAAATAAAATTAGTTCATGATGAAATTAAAAAGAAAAAGAATAAGACTGGTGTTCTTCGTTGGAGCTAGTTGATGAAACATGCAGCTCTCGTCTCTGCTACCCCAGATATACCTCCTTGAAAGAACACTTCAAGAATAAATTCTGAACTATCGAGACCTAAATTCAAACTCTCTAAAACTCAAAACTAAACTAAGATTAGGAACCCAGACTCCCTAATCATCCCACAAGACGGGATTAAATAGATGTCAAAACTCAAATCCAGAAACAAAATAAATGCAGCTATAGTCTAGCCTAAAAATCAGGAAAATAGTTTCTAAACATAGATGTTAACATAAAGGAAAATTTTCCCAAGAATATCAAAATTATCTAAAATGGAAGTTCAGTGATATGTGGCTTAAATTGCGGAGTTCGGGAGTATTTGGTCGTCAATAGATTGATTGCAAAACTCGGAAGGTTCCCACCTGATAGATGTCGTGTGTGCTGAATATAACTGGCGGGTGTGGAGGTCACAAATGAACGGGCCTCTACTCGCCTACCTAGTGGACAGACTCCCGACCGGGATGGAAGACTCTTCTCGCATTTGCTAGTTGTTGCCCACGATGTCGTTTAGGTTGGTCGTTTAGACTAGTCGCCCAATCTAACCGCCTAGAGCTTTGTTGCCAAATCTTCGTGCCTTCTGGTCGCGCCTTCTAGTTGCAAGTCTCCTCGCCTACTGAGAGGTAAGTCTTCTTGCCTTTGGGCGAGAAAGATCTCTTTGCTGTCCACAAGACGTGGCTCCTAACCCAAATCTTATCGGCTCTCTTCAGATCTTGCTGCCTCTCATCGGTCTGGATCTGTAGTATCTTTTTTTGTTCCAAAATGCTCTCATTTTGTACTAAATCTTCTCATTCCTTCTTGAGGAGTCTGGCTTTTATAATACTCTCCCGAGAGGATGTTCTGTTAATACCTTGATTGGGTGGGCTTGGAAGTACGGTCGCAACCTTCTGGCGGCTACCACTAGTGCAAACGCTAGTATCTCCATCCGTGGGTACCTGACCTTGGCGCCCCTTAGTGCACGACTGGTGTAATAGACTGGCGCCTAGTTTTCTTCCACTTCGTTCACTAGGACTATGGACATAGCATTGGGGGATACTGCCAAGTAAACATACAGGATGTCCCCTTGCTTAGGCTGCCTCAATAGGGGCATATTGGTTAGTTGCTGCTTTAGTTCTTGGAAGGCTTGGTCGCATTCTTCATTCCAAGGATGTACTTTCCATAGAACTCGGAAGAAAGGGAGGCATTTATCTGTGGACCTTGACACAAACCTGTTCAAGGCAGCCTCTTTTCTCGCCAATCGTTGGGCGTCGTTGATAGTTTAGGGCGACACCATGTTTAAGATCGCTTCAATTCCCCACTCCTAGACTATGAACCCCATGAACTTACCCAAGTTCATCCCGAATGCGCACTTAGCTAGATTCCGCTTCATCTTGTATTCGTGTAACACTGCGAAGGATTCCATAAGGTCCGTTAGGTGTTGGGCGGCTTCCTTGCTCTTCACCAGTGGGTCGTCTACGTATACCTCCATGGTCTTTCCGATTTGGTGCTTGAACATCCGGTTGACCAACCTTTGGTATGTTGCCCCAACGTTCTTCAATCCGAAGGACATCACTCGGTAACAGTAAAGTCCTTTATAAGTTATGAACGCCGTCTTCTTCTCATCCACTTTATTTATCCTAATCTGATTATATCCTTAGTAGGCGTCCATAAAGTTTAAAAATTTGTTCCCCGTTGTGGTGTCTACAATGACGTCAATTTGAGGGAGTGGGAAGCTGTTCTTGGGACAAGTTTTGTTGAGGTCGGTGAAGTCTACGCACATCCTCCATTTAGCATTGGCTTTTTTAACGAGCACTATATTGAAGAGCCATTCGGGGTAGTGCGCTTCCCTGATGAAACCCGCCACTAAGAGCCTGTCGATCTCCTCCGTTATGGTCGTGCATTTCTCTGTGTTGGACGACCTCCTTTTCGGCTGTACTTTCTTGGCCTCTAGGCTGACGCATAGGCTATGCTCTATGACCGTATTGTCAATCCCTGGCATGTCTTCATGGCTCCAGGCGAACACATCTCTGTGCTCGATTAGCAACTGCTTTAGGGCCTCTCTGTATTCCAGTGGGAGTTTCGTCCCGACCCTTGTGGCAGCATTTGGGCGGTCTGGGTGCAACTTTACGATCTCCAATGGCTCATTGGCCTCTGCCTGCAGTAGATTGCCCTCGTCTTTGGCTTCTATGTCTTGTTCCTCTTCTACCCAAGGTAGTGGTGGTGGCTGCTCCCCTGAACTACCCACCAAACAGACTATCGGTGCCTCCGCCTTCAACTCTTAGACGTAGCACTCTCAGGCTAGTATCAGCTCGCCTTGAACTTCACCGACTCCTACTTCTGCTGGGAACTTCATTTTAAGGTGGTAAGTGCCTGAGTGGAGGTCACCACCTTCAAGTTGTTGAGGGTTGGGCGCCCTAGTATGGCGTTATAGGAGGACGAAGCTTTGACCACCAGGAAGTCCGTCATGCCGGTGACCGTGTGGGCACCTTGACTCGCCGTAACCGGAAGCGTGATGGCGCCAATGGGTTGAACGGCTTCTCTCGAAAACCCTTTGAGCGGAGAAGGTGATGGTTGCAGTTTGTCGGGGTTAATACCCATTCTAGTGAACGTGTCCCAAAACAGGATATCGGCTGAATTCCCATTGTCGACTAAGACCCGCCTAGTCGTGTAGTTGGCTATCAGCAGCGTGACTATCAAGGTGTCATCATGGGGGTACATAACCCCCTCGCAATCTTTATCCCCGAATGAGATGGTTGGGGTTGCCCCCGTCCTGTGGTATTTGCATGGTCTGTCTGCCATGTATATTTCGTGATACCTTGCCCTGCGGGCGTGAGCTTTTCTGCTAGATGTTGTGGCTTCGCCCGCTATCGTACGGATCTCTCCTTGGCCGAGGAGAGTTATTCCTCTCTTGCCTCTCCTACTTCTGGCGCTTAGGGCTTCTACTTCGCCTTTGCTTTCGTTGGCGATTCTCCTCCCTCTGAGACTTGATGTAATCAGCCAACATCTTTTTTACCTCCCCACTTTTGGACATCTCTTAGACTCGTTTCTTCAGAGTGATGCAATCTTCGATCCAGTGGAAGTTGGTTCGGTGATACGTGTGGTGGTGTTGGTCCTTGCATGGCGAGTGTTCTTCCTTCCTTGCTGCCCTGCTGTTCTCCTGAACATTGTGGTTGTTGTGGATTAGGCGGCGCCCCTGGTCCTGGTGACTGGTGTATTGGTTGCGTTTATCATCCTGGTGGCCTCGGCTGTTTGTTCTTTTGTCTCTGTCTTTAGAATTATTCTGGTCTTGTTCTCCGATTTTGCTTCCTGCTTCCGTGGCTCCAAGAGAGCCTATAATGTGTCATTCACATTAACAAAGATGTCTGCTCGATCAATGAACTCCCTTAAGGTGGGTGGAGTTCTCCTGGCTAGTTCAACCATGAACAGGCTTCGGGGCCAGATTCCTCCCAGGAGAGCAGTCAAGGTGATCTTTTCATCTTAATCGTCCGTAGTAAGCCTTTCTTTGTTGAAGCGCGTTAGGTAAGCCTTTAGGTTCTCTCCTTCCTTTTGTTTTATGGTTAGCAGATAGGCAGCTAGCTTACGGCACCTTCTACTTTCCATGAACTGCGTGAGGAATTGTTTTGCTAGCTCCTCAAAATTGCCAATGGATCCGAGGCATAGGGCTCCAAACCAGCCTCGTGTCATATGTGCTTTGAAATTTTCGAGGTGATCAACAGGATCCTTAGATCCATCGTATAAGTTAATTTGCGGCACTTTATATTTGGATGGTAGTGGTACCGCCATGACCTCCTCGCTGTAAGGGAGATCTGTACGAGTAAGGAGCTGCTCCACTAAAGAGGAACCGCCCATCCTCTTTGCCATCTTGTACTTGTCAACCAAACTGCGCAATTCGTCGTGCATCATTTTCTTCTCTATCTCTTCGATGTTTACCCCCTCCGCACTGTGTGCATCTCCTTCAACCTGCCCGTTTTGGGCTATGAGGTTATCCTTCTATTGTTTAAATTCCTCGTTCTCCTTTTGCAGTTGCTCGACAATCGCCATCATCTGTTTCAACCTTTCTTCTGTTTCTGCTAGCCTTGTCTCTACTTCCGTCATGCTTGTTTTTGGATCCCGGTGCACGTGTGATCGCATAACAGTTGGCATGTAAAAATCACGTGAATGTCTGTAAAAAGATCCCACAGACAACACCACTCTAAAGGACATGTTTTACACCACCAACCTTACGGATGACCAGTGACAATAAAGAGGCGGCAATTGTTGCCCTAGAGAGTCTCCGATGCTTAAGTCTGTAACACAATATGAGAATAAGTGTATGTAAAGATGAAGTGAAGTATTTGTTACCTCTCGTAGATTATTTATAGAAGGACATGGACGTGACGTGATAGCAACTGACTCTAATTACCATTCATGTGTGTGTATCTTTCATGATCCTTTACTAACCAGGAAGATCTCTCATGTTTTGTAGGAGTTATCTTCTCGAAGGTGATCGCAACCAACTGTGGATCATACCTCTTTTTCTTTGGGAGTTATCTGACACGTGGTCATGGCTATGGGCTCTTCGATCGTGGCCCTCTCAACCCCAAGCTAAAGTTTTGGGCCTGTTTCTTAGTCTTGGGCTTGGTTACCAGGGGTCCAAATATCCCTTCCACTACATTTTCACCATGATCCATATCACTGCTCTCATCTCGATGACCTTTGATGAGGAAGGACAGCTGGAGGAATAGTATTGCTCACAGACATATAATATATTTATTCATATTAATAATTTATTAAAATTATTATTACTTATTTATAAATATATTTATAAATAAACTCAATCATTATAGATACTATGCAATGATTGGTATCAATAACTATCAAATCTCAAAAAATTTAAAACCATTTCATTTTACTTCTAAATCCAAACACACAAAATTTTAAAAACCATCTTATCACATCTCAACTCAACAATTTCACTACTATTTACAAATTATCTCAACTTATTTTATCTCAACTCACTATCTAAATGAGGGTAAGATATTGGATAGCAAAATGGTAAATATGAGTAATGCTAGATATAGTCATGAGCTGTGCAAGTGTCGTACACTCATTTTGAGAAATATTGGGATTCACTATTAAAAATTTAATTTTTTCATGTGGATCTCATATTTGCTCACTTTTTTTTAAAAGGAGTGCATATTGTTTGTATTTCTATGATTGTAAATATCATTTCTCAAAACGTAGAGATCACATTTGTTTTCGATTTTCTTTAAATTTTCAATGGGAATTCTAAAATTTTTTATAATTATAATGATAGGTTTACTACCCTCCTAATGTCTTTTTACTATTCTATATTGTATTTGAAATTTTTATTTTTTTTATTAATTTTTTAAAGTATTTTTTTAACATCCTTAATCATTAAGAAAGAATTAAAAAAAAATATAATTTCGCTAATATTCATTTTCTTAAAAGTAAAAATAAATTAAAAAAAGTTAAAAAAGTAAAAGATGTAATATATAGACGGTAGGAAGTGATTAAATTCGATCATTATCCTTTTTTAAGTTTGTAGCTAAACAGTTTTGGAAGAAGCGAGAAGGAAAGTGGTACGTTACCGTAGGACCTACGCTACTATCGTTCGGAAATAAACGTAAAAATGAAAAGGTGGTGGAACTACAGTCAAGCTCACGCAAGCGGGTGTATATGCCCTTTCAATGGTGGCGTCTCGATGACAAGCTTAAAAAGGGTGAGTAGTTCCCTTGAAAAGAGAGGCATATTCAGAGCTGCTTCTTGTCAAATGTAATTGTGGCATCTCCACTTGCTTTAGATATAGGAACACCCGTTTTTCTTGTCTCTTTAATTACCTATACTTTCCTCTTTTGCTTTCTGGGCGCTTCTCATTTTTGCTATATTTGTTATTTCTTGGCGGCTAGCTTCTTCCTCTTTCACATCATGAAAGTTTCTTCCGGTGAGTGATCTTTCTCTATTTTTCCCATAGTTGCCAATTTTTCATTTTTGATCTTAATATTGAACTATTTTGTTCCAATGTTAGACTAATACTGAAAACCGAAAGATAGATGTGAGAATGCTAGAAAAATTCCTGGGTTTGATTACTCATTTTTAAAACTTTTTTTTTTTTTTTTTTGGGTTTCGGCTGTGCATGAGTTTGGGTTAATGTGAAGTTGGTTAGATATAGTTGTTCAGTGGTATCGTCCAGTCCTTTTGTTGTTTATTTGGCTAAATTATCTATTTAATCTTTTATTTGTTCTTTTGAATAGTACTGTTGCAAGACAGAGCGTGAATCGTGATCATATTTCTTTTAAGTTGTTTACCTGGGGTTGTATAATTTCTTTCATATGGGTGTATTTTTTTGTTATTGACTGAACTGATTGAATTTTAATTGTAGGAGTACATACACACACAAACACATATATATGATTCATTATCTCCAGAAGCTTCTGAATTCGAATTATTATTATTTTTTAAATTGTAACTGTAATTTTTGAATCTTTCTTCTTTTGCATCATGTGACTAGGTTGAGAAAACATAAAATATGATTGCCATATTTCCCAAGATATATTTACTTCACAGGTTATTCTCCTATCGTTCAAGGCAAAAAGAGTTAGGCCTTGAAAAGACTCAATAGGAAATTAATTGTTCTTCAAGTATTTTGCTTTTTTCCCCCTTTCTTCTTTTTTCTTTACAACATGCAATAGGATTGTTGGGTTGAAACTTTAGGAGTAACTGAGAATTCATGTTCAGTACAACAGTCAGATCACTTAATAGGTATGTATCAGTGGACAATTGATGAGTATAGAGGTAAGTTTCTGAATTATGAATCAGTGGAAGATTCATAGATTTGAGTGGTTGGAATTGTGGTGGTTTAATATTCCAGACTAACAGCTGTGGCCATGGCCTTCATAAATGGCATAATCATCAATAAGTAAATTATAATAAATTATAACTAGTCACCTATGGATTGCGTGGGAATTATTAAAATTACTTAATGAAAATAATATGCATAATTATTTAGTTAATTTGGCTAGACATCATCATTATCTACAGGGGAATGGGAGGGAGAGAGGGAGAAAAAAGAGAGCAAACAATTACCCATTAAATCTTCTAATAAAATTATTGCAAAAAGAAACCCAAAATGAAGAACAAGGAATTTGCAACAAAAAGAATACAACATAAATACCATTATAAGTTTAAAGACTTCAAAGTGTATCAAGACTCTCACGCATCTAAAGGTTTCCCTTTCTCAGAGTCCCAAGAAAATAAATAGTAATACCTATATGCATATGAAACATAATTAAAGACCTACCACTAAAGTAATTAATGTGAATCCCAGAGAGGGAGCAATGAATCAGTTACCTGGACTTATAATCGTAGGATGGCTTCCTACCACCAATGGCACATATTAGCCAGTGTTGTGGCCATTGTTAACCACGTGAACGAAGACCCGTTGGCACCTTGGCGTTCTCTGCACCAATCCCCTACTGAATTGGTAAGCAACTGGGATTTGCATTATTTTTTTGATTGGTAAACAAGATTTTATTGATCATAAGAGTAGGCAAGAGCCCAAGTATATGGGACATATACATGAGCAATGCCTAAGTGTGCTAATTTAGGGATACAAGGAATTCATGAAACGTCATGCCATGAAAATCAATTACAATCAACAAATGGAGTAAAGTACTGAAAAATAAGTTTCTAAGCTCATTCATTGACTGCCCTTGACCTTTCAAAACTTCTTTCATTCCTCTCCCTCCAAATGCACCACCATAAACATATTGGAACCATCTTCCATATTGAAGCAATTTGATAATTGCCTCGAATGCCTCTCCAAGAAGCTATGAGGTTGATTACCCTTCTCGGCATCACCCAAGTAGCTGCCGCTTGCTCTGAACAACATCACCTGAATGACCCCAAGAAAATTGTTGATTATGTCTCCATATTAGATTTGATGTTAGATCAACATCTTATTTTCTATATCAGATTTTGTAGGTTATAAAGTTATATAGCATCAGGGAGAGAACCCGGGGGGGGGGGGGGGGGGGGGAGTCGGAAAATGAAAATGAATAAAAAATGAAGGGTAGAAGAAAAGCTCAGATGTTGACAGAGATGAGATTCACAAGAGGGGAGAAGATAAAGAGAAAGGGCTTTTGAACAGAAAACCAAGGGTGTTTTTTGAGTAATAGTGAAAAATAATGCTTGCCAAGAATGGGTAAACGATAAACTTTACTAGAGAAATGGCCGAGGTGGCTTAATAAGAACAAAGGAAATGCTTTAGAAATTATATATGCAATAAATAGTAAATATGGAAAAACTTGGCAAAATAGACAAAAGTAGCAGGTATGATGACTCTCTCCATGGAGAACTTTACAAGTTGGTAAGTTAGGTTAGCCATACAAGATATTCATAGCAAGATTGAGGGATGTAGAGTATCATGATTGTGATTTTTGTCAAAATATGAACTTATTCATATCAAGCGTGTGGTCAATAAGTTTCTTTTAACCTTTGCTCGATGTAGAGAAGGGGTGGAAAGTTGTAGTGCTGGTCAATAGCTCTCAAACAAATTCACTTACTAATAACATGCTCAAAACTGATGCAATAGATTTAACATCGTGCACCCTTCTTTTTGGAACACTTGTAAAGATAAATTCCCTCAAAACCAACAACCATGTACCATTTTTGAAACAAGAATATCCTATGTTTCTACGCCATTTTGTTTTCTTCCAGATTCACGCTTCTCCTCCATTGAGTTAGGATTTATTACTGGATGTTATGCATGGATGTTTTAGAGTATGTATTTCTATATCTAGATATTCATTCCTTTTATGCAATTAGTGTGAATGGAACATCATAATTCACAAGTTTGATAGGTCTTTTTGTAATGTTTCTTATCATATTACGTAGCACTTCAGTGCCACATTGGGAATATGAATAAGCCACATAGTGTGGTTAGGTTATGGAGGTATTCATGGGTGTTAAATCCCACATGGGCTACTTAGTGAAAATGGGCTTTGTAAATGATTATAGGGAAGCTTGAAATTGACAAGTCTTTTTAGATGATAGTGCCTATGTGGTTAGCGCTTTCCCAAAGTTGTTACACATAGCTGACCTTGCTAGGTGGCTTTGATACCATATGTAGAAGTAAGCATGATTGGTAGAGCATGCATAAGGTAAGATAGAAAATTACAGTTTCCAAATTGTGAAAATTTGCCTGCATCAAAACATTCTTCATTGTAATGCCAGACAATGGTACTGATATTGTCGGAAGCTTGAATAATCTGTCAGTGTTTTGATTCTTGCTCGAATTTGTGCGATGACTGAAAACATTATGTGGTTATATAATGTGGTTAATTTCATGTTATGTAACTGACAGAACAACTAAGAAGTAAGACATGCATACATGATCTGCGTATATGTTGATTGTTGAGCTTGAATTGATTCCTCATTTTGTCTCATTTAAAGGAACACCTCACCCCTGGCTTTCTCTGAAGTCTTTATCCATCAAAGTAGGAAGCATGCTTTGCCGTTGTCGTTCACCAAACAAGTATAAGAGATTGGATGCGAAGCTCGAAAGGAAAATGGTTGAGGCCAAAAAAGGCTCCTCAGGACATCATAATTTCAAGTCAATTGACAGCATAATTATGAAGTTCCCTCAGCTAAGAGATGGTTTGAAAAATATAAGAGCTGTGTTTGAACAGTACGGTAAGACTGGGTTGATTCCCATTTCCTAAGCTCTTCCCCCTTTCAAGTTGTTATCATTAATGTCTATTGTAAAGTGACTCTCTTTCTTTCTCTCTCATAGATGAAGACTCTAGTGGAACTATTGACAGAGATGAACTAAATAAATGCTTACAGAAACTGCAACTCCATCTGACGGAGGAAGAGGTTGAGGATCTTTTCCATTCATGCGACATTGATGGCAGTGAAGGGATACAATTCAATGAGTTTATCGTTCTTCTTTGTCTTATCTATCTCCTGAAGGGGCCTTCTTCCTCCCATACTGTATTCACAATACGCTTCTATTGATCCTTTTAGTTTTATTAGAACGAAGCATGCGGTTAGGAATTTTGTGCTGAACAATATATGTAAGTGCTTTGGATTTTTTTTTTCAGACGTCAAGGTTGGGCTCACCACAGCTTGAAGCAACTTTTGATACCATAATTGAAGTATTCTTGTTTCTTGATAAGAATGGAGATGGAAAGCTGAATAAGAGTGACATGGTCAAGGCATTTAAAGACCCCTCTCCTCGGGAGAAATCTCCTTCACACATAACCCGGACACGATTCAGTATAAGTTGCTTCACTGGCTATACTTTGGCTTTTGTTTTATTTGTTTTTCTATTCCTCGCCTCAATATTGTATTCTTACTTTTTTATGTTTTTCTGTTTGAATTAATGCAGAAGAAATGGACTGGGACAGGAATGGGAAGGTCAGTTTCAGGGAGTTCCTCTTTGCTTTCATCAATTGGGTTGGGATTGACACGGATGAAGAAGTGCCTATATAGGAACTTAAACAAAAAGAGGACAGGTTGAAATTAACAGGATGTAAAGACTGATGAGGTCAGATTTCATTTGCGTATATTCCTAAAGCCTCTCAAATATGTAAAGACTTAAATATTGTCTCTAGTATTCATCATTTAAGATTTCTTTTTAGGTGTTTGAACTTTATTCCGTTTTATGAATTACAATGATATCTATTGATGTTTATTTTGTTAGATTTCTGTAAATCTCTTGTTCCCTTATTGTCTAAATTCTAATGAAAAAAGCTTTGTTTGAACGGTTCTTTGAAATGGATATTGCAGACGTTTAGATATAACTAGAACACGCTACATTATCACAAAAGGTACATAAGAAGACATGCTTCTTTTTGGTTGTAAACAAAATCTGCCTAAACAGTGTACAAAAAGCTTAAAAATGAAACTGTGGGCAAAATAATTATAGAAACAAAAGCCACATAGAAACTTCCTCAGCTATCAGAATCCAGTTAACACTTATCTATTTTCACTCCTTAATGTTACTTCGGTGACTATCATTGTATTCCTAGAGCTTGGATCCTGTTAATTAATGACACAGAGCTTGCATTTCTTTCTTTCCATTCTTCCCTGCTCTCTCTTTGCCCTGCACTCACAAAGCAGTCGTCATTCCCATTAAGTATACTTGTTATTTGCCTCATGCTAGGTCTTAATTGTGGGTTGGAGCTTGTGCAGGCAATTCCTAGTTTTACCAATCTCATAAGTTCTTTGTGATTGTACTCTTCATTCAACCTTATATCAGCCAGTTCTTCAAATGGTCTTCTCCGTGCCTCAAATTCAAGGACCCACTTCACCAATAGAACCTCCGGCCGCCTAAAGTCCACCGCCATCTGTCCACTAACCACCTCAAGCACCACAATGCCAAAGCTGTAGACGTCTGCCATGGGAGTTGCTTGACCCGATTCTATATACTCTGGTGACATATAACCGAATATCCCACAAACTGATCTGCTTGAGTCAGCAGTTACATGATTCCCATGTTCATTTCGTGTCAAGAATTCGGCTAGGGCAAAACAACCAAGTCTTGGGTTCATGTCTGGATCAATAATAATGGCGGATGAGGTAAGGTTTCTGTGGATAACTTGTTCATCCCATTCCTCATGAAGATAAAGAATGGCAGAAGCAAGCGATCTGATTATGTTGTATCTGTGACGCCACCGCAGGATAGAGTGGTCAAATCTATGAACATGATGGAAAAGCAGATGACTTAGAAGGCGATTTGCTGAGTAATCGTAGACAACTAGCATTTCCCCTTGCTCAGTGCACCACCCACGGAGTTGTACCAAGTTCCGGTGGCGAAGCCTTCCTAAATTCTGGAGTTCATTTGAGAATCTTGCTCGCAGTGCAGGACATGTCTTCATGCCAAGCCGCTTCACCAGGATATGTTGATGGTTGTCCAGGAAGCCATGGTAGGCAGTTCCAAAGTCCAGCTCTGCTACCCTTTGGGATTCAGAGAAATTATTGGTAGCGGAAACGATTTCCTTGAATGATATTTCTCGAGGAGTCTCTACCAAGGGAAATTTTTTTGATCGCTGATAAATGCCGTCAAAAGAATTTGTATTTCTGTTTTCACATTCAGCAGTTGCATATATGGTTTCTCCGGTGGCTGTCACATAGTGCGATGATGCAGATGTGGCAGTTGTGCTAGTACTAGGTGTCATGGACCTGGTGGTGGTAGAATTGCTTGTGCTAGTGTTTGTAGGGGAGGATAAAGAGATGTATAGAGGGTGGGACCGGAATGATGGGAGAGCTGGCAGTTTACCAGAAATGTTGCCTGAAAGTGTTTCCACAACCCACCTCATGTTTGGCCGTGATTCTGGGTTGTGGAGTGTGCAGAGGAGTGCAAGATGAGTCAAGAGCTCCATATCTGAAAGCTTGTAAGACCCATCTGGCAGCCGAGAATCCCCTGCTTGCAGAAGCTTTCCTTCCTCAGACAGCCTTCGGATCCAGTCAAGTAAAACTATCTGATCATCTGTATATGTGAGATCTACGGCACGTCGACCTGACACCACCTCCAAAACTACAATCCCAAAGCTGAAAACGTCGGATTTTGCTGTTGCAACACTTCGTTTTTGGAAGCTCTCGGGAGGTAGATATCCAATCGTGCCACCAATTCTTGTTGTCTCTGCCAGCCGAAACTGGTGATTTTGGGTTGAAGGTCTGCTGGATTGGTACTCGAGTTCATGTTCTAACCACCTTGCCAGGCCAAAATCACCAAGCCGGGCATTGTAATGGGAGTCAAGCATCACATTACTTGTCTTCACATCCCGGTGAATAATTTGAGTTTCCAACTGTTCGTGAAGATAGAAAAGTGCAGCTGCCAGGCCTCTGACTATGTTCCTCCGCCTCTCCCAACTGAGAGGTGCTGACCCCATATTTTCCGGTCTTCTAAAAAGTATGCGGTCGAGGCTCCTGTTGGGCATGTATTCGTAAACCAAAAGCAACTGGTCCTCATGAATGCACCATCCTCGCAACCGGACAAGGTTCCTGTGGCGGAGGTGAGCCACAGCCACCAACTCAGCCACGAAAGTCTTCTCAAACCGCTCCCCTCTCTCTGCCAAGCATTTAACAGCAACCACAGTTCCATCACTGGGTAGAACTGCTCTATACACCTTGCCAAAACCTCCACTGCCTAGTACTTCATCCTCACTAAACCCATTAGACCCTATATAAAGCTCAGCAAAGCTAAAGATCCTTGGATTATCTGCCCCCACCTTGTCCGAAAGTTGTATCCCATCTGTGTCGTGAAACACTGCAGATTGTTGTTTCCTTCGCCTGCCATGGTGACAAAAGTTGATCCACTTCGAGTCATAGACCCTGCACAGCAAATCACGGATCAAAGCAAGAACTTGATTGCCGCAGCCACGATAGGCATCTTTCTCGACTTCCTTTGCGGGTTTACGAACTTGTTCATCATCAACCGGATTGATTTCTTTGAACCCTGCCGGTAAAAGGAGGCATAGGTGTTTGAGCTGCATGGTACGTACTGGTGCTAGATGATGGCTCGAATAGCATTAGCAGTACATGAATGGAGGTTTTGAGAAAGCTTTTCAAAATCGTATTCAGGTATTGTGTGATGCTTTAAATGCCTTTTTATCAACGGGCCAAGTTGGGACCTACCCTCGATTATATGATGTCATTAGCGATGGTTAGGTTGCATGGTTGAATTCTAAGCTATCAATCCGCCAAGTTGGAACCTACTCCCCATGATGTCATCATTATTAATCTTCTTTCTGCCTCTGGAAGATGCATAAAATTCCAGTATTTACACAAGGAATACTCATCATTCATACGCGGCAGACCCTGGAGGTGCGACCTGGAAAACACGAGTTCCTTGGACCGTGATATCTAGAACTGTCCAAATTTTCAGTCTAGAAAATTAAAAGCTATATCTTCTAAGAATCTAAAGTCAAGGTTCTACGCTTTTTGATTATGTCATATAGATGTTAAAAAAAACAAAAATACAATAACAAAAAACCATTAAAATGTCTCACTATTTATGGTATAGCATTTTTTTTTATACGAGAAGAGGTTTCGAATTCCAGACCTCTATTTTAAAAATTAGAAGATATGCGAATCATGCCACAGTCCTTTGACTATGATATATCATTTGGAGTACCTCATTCGTCTTAAAGGGTTTGTCGGAGGACTGCTCAAACTACATGGGTTGATTTTCAGATGTGATAAAAATGAAGTGTCATTTACTGGGCCATGCATAAGTTTTGAGGGTCAGATTCTCAAAGGGGATGTCAACTTTTAGGTTGGCTTTAGGTTGTCCCAACTCATCTGGGGTTTATTGCTTCCCTGTGATTCTTTTGTCGGTTCGAGCTGGTCTGTACAGAATTGTGTAAACTTCGGTTTGATTGATAATGTGAGTGGATGACACGATGACATCCAAGTCATTAACATCTATGTGACGTGAAACACCACCGTTTTCACAGGATAAGGATCCTTTTTATTTTAAGTAAAATAGATAGAGTAATGTTATTTATCATTCCAATTTTCATCATCCTCCCATCATCTTATGATGTGACATCACCCACATCATATGATGATGGGAGGATGATAGGAGTTGAAATGGTAAATAGATTTTTTCAAATAGATAACATTTATTTAGGAATCGTTTAAATACAGAAATCATTTTACTTCATTTTATTTTATCATTACGATTTTTTCAAATTTTCACAAAAAGTAATGATAATGTAAAATATGAGATATTATGATCATTTTATAAGAAAGTATTTATATTTTGATTTTTTTACGAATATAATAAATCTCACAATAAGTGATGTGTTACATACTAGGCTTGAATGTAACCGATCTAATTCTTTTATTGGTGGAAATAATGTGATATGATCAAAGTACCGCATATTTTACGCTAAATCTATCAATTTCATTTGAAATAAAGAGAATTATTTTTCTGTTTTGCTAAAAAGTTAGGAGAAATTTAAAAAAGAAAAAGAAAAACAAAAAAATGTTGGAATAAAGGCTCCAAGTTCACTGTTAAGTGTTAAGTGAAGAATTTCTCCGAAAAAAAGGTTGCATCTAATTTTGTCTTCAAGTCATAAGTGTGTAAATTGACAGATAAAAAGTGATTAATTAGAATATATGAATAAAATGAAAGGCGATTGAGATAGATAGATGGATGGATGGATAATGTTACATATAATCGTAGATTGCGTAAATATTATATAGTCGTTTTGAAAAAGAGTGGAGTTTATTATTAAAAAATTAATTTTTTTTTTCATGTGGGTCTTATATTTATTTATCTTTTTTAAAACGACTGTACGGCGCTTACACAACTGTAAATATTATATATATATATATAATAAGATATCTTAAAATCACAACCACAATTGAGAAGAGATGGGGCCCCAAGTGTAAATCAGGGCGCAGTTGGACGCTGATTGTGGGGCCACATCATTTAATAGGGCTTGTGCATGGCGGCAAGAAATATATGAAAGCGTTTGGAGGGGGTTGGGGGGGAAAACTTTTGTGTCAAAATCACTTTGGACTGATATTGTGAGGAGTTTCTTTTGATAATGTTCAGTATTTTCATGTGGTTCTTGTTAGTTTGGGTTGGTTGAATGGGTTGCCTACTTTACTTTCCATTAATTGTTTTATGCATGATTTTGTGTTGGAGCATTGACATCCGATTGTGTAATTTTGTAGACAAAACCT
Source organism: Juglans mandshurica (assembly GCA_022457165.1). Taxonomy (NCBI): domain Eukaryota; kingdom Viridiplantae; phylum Streptophyta; class Magnoliopsida; order Fagales; family Juglandaceae; genus Juglans; species Juglans mandshurica. Next base: position 30,362,596 of record CM039619.1, on the reverse strand, counting down.
ACCTAAAAGATTTAAAAATGTTTTGGATGTAAGATTTTTTTTCTCTTTTCAATGTTTGGACTGAGAAAGCTCTTTTAATTTAGTGGTGTTTTTCTTCGGAGTTTGAAAATGTGGTGTCCATAAAAAACAAGCATGCATGGAAAGAATGTGAAACTATATTTGTAGTTGTGGCCGAGTGTATAAGCGCTACGTAATTTATTTGAAAAAATTGAGTAAATACGAGATCTACATGAAAAAATATTAATTTTTTTAATAGTGAATCTTATTATTTTTCAAAAGGATTGTGTGGCACTTACGTACTTCACGACTATATATAACATTACTCGAAAAGAATTTATGTGAGATTTTGTTGAGTCGTGTAAAAACTTGTTTTATTTTTTGGCTTGTTACGAATATCGAAGTAGGATATTTGCAGTTTAGATGAGATATTTTGTTGAAAATTGAATAAAATACTGTTATAATATACTTTTTTTTTTTGGATTTAAAAAAAATTGAATTGTTTATTATATTTAATATGAGAGTATGAAAAAATTATAACAATTATATGAAATGAAATGAGAAAAGATATTTTAATTTTGTGTAACCAAACCAACCTTCAGAATGTTTCAAAATTTAGTATAGAGATATTTGAATTGAGAGTTCAAAACTTTTCAAAAACATTAATGTATGTATCCCAAACAAACATGACTTATTATGAGAGTGGTGCACGACCGCTATTGATCATTTGGTCTCTTTCTGGGCAATGGTCCTGAGAACAACAAACAACAATGGCCACATCTCATGAAAATTAATGCATTTCGAAGATTGTTATCTCAACCTGTGATTTTTGAAGTCTCGTGCGTTGATATTCATGCAAAGGTTAGGATTCTTTGTAGTTAATTTTGTGTTGTCTCTTTTAAGGGGTTGGGGGACCTTTGTTTGTGATATTGACTGCTCAATTTTTTTTTAATGACATGACAATAAATCTTGCTGGAGTTTAAAAGAATTTTGAAATTTCTTGATCGGCAACTCTTTTTTTTTTTTTTTTTCATAAATTTAGCCACACATTCAAGAAATTAAATTTGAACCTCCAATTTTCAGGGGCCAAAGAGCAAAAATCTCTACTACTTTTTTTTTTAAATAAATAAATTAGGCTTCGTTTTGATAGTGAAAGTGTTCTATCTCATCTCATCTCAATTCATCTAATCATATTACAACTTTTCTAAATTTTCACATAAAATATAATAAACAATTCAACTTTTCAAATTTTAAAATAATAATAATATTAAAAAATAATATTGTAATAATATTTTATTCAACTTTTAACTTTTATTTAAAATTATCTTATTTTATTCAATAAATCTTCACAACCTCCCAACACTACACACTTCACATTATTTTTAATTTTTATTATTTTTTTCTTTTATCAAATATTTATTATATGAATAATAAATAAAAATTTTGAAATAATTTAAAAAAAATAAACTAAAAAAAAATTTACAAAAAAATTTAAAAAATTTAAAAAAATTAAAAAAATATGGAGTGTAGAGTGTGGTGGAGATTGTGTAGCAAAATTTTATTTTATTATCCAATCGAACTTAATGGATGATGGGTATTTGGAATTCAAATTTACCCACGACTGTAATTGATGTGATATATATGATATTATTCATAAAGAAGTAGGCCCCATTTTGAATTAAGCAAGCTTGCAGGGTTAGCTAGCTTGGATTCTGCAAAAATGATAAAGAATTCTTCAAAGTTTGGGTAAAAATTCGAATGTTTCAAATTAAAAACAAAGACAATTACATCAATTGGGTTTTACAATATTTATTATTATTCGTGTTTATTTTTCAAACAATATTAAATATTAAATAATGTTGTGACCCACTTTATATATCTATCTTTCTTTTCATTGAAGATCTTGAAATTCAAATCAAAACTTGAATGGATCTTTTTATCTACATAATACTATAGAAAGTGTGGAGTTTATTGCATTTCTGTCCAAATATCTTACTTATATCTTAAACCATCCCTTAAAGTACTATCACCTGTATTTGCAAAAAAGTCATCTGGTTGGTTTATAAGGAGGTAATTAATATATCTCAGTTTTGTTATGTACAAGCAAGTTTGCATACCAATCTGAATACTAATGTTGTTGCCTTCATATTCTAAATTTAAATTAACATTGTTTTTAATAAAATCTACTTTTTGACCAATCGAATTGAATAGATGCGCGTATTAGTACGCAGAATCGTTTACAAGTAGATTTTTTCAATATATCTATCCAGAGACTATTGTATGATCATAAACTGGTTTTTTTCAGGTAAACAACACGTGGAAATGACAAAAGGGACTCAACAAATCCCCCTTTAAATTTGGTCGTACTGCTCACAAATTAGATCTACCAATAACATTGAAAATGAAATGAGCAAAGTTAGTTTGACAAAGATGAAAATAATATTGTCATTTTCTCCCACTCTTTGTGGTTTGACACCAACCCAATCACCCTCCCAATAATTGCGCTTTTACCAAACCTAAAAGCTAAAGCCAGCTTGAAAGCCATAAGACTTTTGTTGAAATTTTGTAAATAGGAATAAAAAGGGGTTTTCTAATTCCTAATGTTTCTATCAAAGGAAAAAGGTGGTTGGTTCCGTGAGTTATGCATTTTTCACTTTTCAGGGTATTTGGTAAATCAAAAAGATGAATTTTATGTATCAGCCGCTATTCTATGAATTTTTTTATTCATAGAATTGTGAGGTGTGAAGTAGTGAATAATAGCTGATGAGAATAATTTTTCAACAAAAAATTCGGCGGAGCCAACCATAAGTAGTATTGGAATTTGCAACCATTGTTCTTACCTCTTGTAATTTTCTTCATTTTTCATGATTGGCATGGGAATTGGTCCTTTTCTCCTCTCCTTTCTTCTAGAACAAAAAATTTAGGAATGTCAAAGAGAGAAGTTGTTTCCATTTCAATTCGATTGCGTTATTTTAAATGAATTTTTATTAATTTATAAAATTATTTAAAATTATCATCTCAATAGAATTAAAATTAGAAAAATTTAGAACCAAGAAGAGTAACATAATTTTCTTATATAAATGATATTTAAATAGACTTTTAGGGCTCGTTTGGATATAAAAAGTATCTAATTTCATCTTATCTCATCATTATAACTTTTTCAAATTCTCACATAAAATATAATAAATAATTTAATTTTTTCAAAATTTAAAATAATAATAATATTAAAAAAATAATATTTTATTTAATTTATTTAAAACCATCTCATCATCTCACTATCTAAAGCCAATGACTAGGCAAAATATTTGAAGAGACAAATGTCCAATATTTATATTCCAACAAGTTGAAAGTTCTCTCCCTGGCTTTTGGGTCAAGCCCAATAAGTGAGGAATAAAATAATAGCACATATATATATATATATATCATATCTCTTTTTGTTTTTGTCTGTTTACATAATTAGGAGGGAACTACTGAGGGAAGTGGGTTGAAATCTGCTAATAAAACCAAACCAGTAAAGGTTGTGATGACATGATCAGTTGGAAATTAATATGAAAGCAATGGGGGAAAATTATTTTGGTATTAAATATTAATGTAATATTAAAACTTTAGAAGATGAGATATCAACGTTGAAAAGCATGGATGCAAACAAAACCTTCTATTTTTTTCAAAACTCATATAGTAAAATACTTAATACTCCACCTTCCTGGTTTTGGAAGCAAAGCTCAATTTTAGCCAACTTTTTCCCACCCAAGGCTTTCTAATTGCTAATTAAACGAGTTCTTCTATTCATCATTCTTACCCAAGAAAAAAAAATAAAAAAAATAAAAACTAAATGCAGGTGTGTGGTATAGAGATGATGAATATAATTTTTCTAATTAAAACGCTTCTTTTGAAGTGCGTGTAACCACACTTTCTTACAAAAGGCATGCCAAAAAAATGAGAAATTTGTGACGCTCACTTTATATATCTATATTGAGAAATTCTATTTGTAGTCTTCAAATATGGACTGTATGTGCAAGTTTTTCATTAAATGGAAAAAAAGACTATCTTGATAAGAATATTATTGTAATTTAAAAAAAATTTAAAGATAAAATTAACTAAGTTTGTAATGCAATCTCTAAATAGGGACTGTACGTAATATTACTCATCTATATTTTATCTCTTGTTTGTTGACACTTTCTTAGCAAAAAGCAGTTGAAAAAGTGGTTGTAGTTCAAATTTTTGTTTTTAACAATTATTAAAGACAAAGTTTGCTGCTGGTTCAGTTTTGTGACATAAAAGAGATCATATTTCTCCATCCATCTAAAGGAAGAAAGTATTTTGAAGAAAGTATTTTGTTTTGAGTGAGAGATAGAGAAGGGAATCAATTGGTAGAGGCTCTATCTACATTCATTGGGATTTTTAGACATAACCAACCTGCAGTGGCGGAACCAGGAATTTGGTTTAAGGAGTCAAACAAAGTTAAAACTATAATAAAATATTTTTTATTCTATTTCTATATAATTTTTTCTGCAGTATAGAACAATCTGATAATAAGATTTAAAATAAAAATAAAATATATTTAATACAACCTATGTATTAAAAAAGTATATTATATATCAAGAACAATATATTATTAAAATAACATAAAAATACTTATACAAATATATCAAACAAAAGAAATACAGAATATCTAAAATTATAACTTGCGTTCTTTTAAGGAAATAAAATCATCAAGTATTAAATCTAATTAGATTTATAAATAATTAATCTATAAAATCAAAATAATTTTGTAGACAAGGTCAAGATAATTTTTTAGAGTGGGCCAACATAAAATAAAATTAATATAATCGTATTAAATAATAAAAAATTAATATATATCCATCATAGGTCCGCCGCTGCCAACCTGCATGTAACATTATTTTCACCCTCAGATTAGTTTTATTGTAAGTGTCTACTATCTCCACTTACCAGTAATTATTTTAGAGAAAATATTTTTATAAACCTTATTTTTTTACACATCCAACATATCGTCGAGGTAGAAACTTTCCACATCAGCTATGCTAAAAGATTGTTATTGTTTTAGTATTTTTAAAATTTTAATGAGTTCCACCGTAAGTGGTGTGTTAACACACCGGTTTATGTGTAACAAAACTCATTAATTTAATCTTTTAGAATTTAGAAAATGAAAAACTTACAACTTTTTTTTTTTTTTACAAATATTTTACAAACTCTAATTTAAATCGAGAGAAAATATGTAAAAATTGAAATTATTTTTAATGAAGTGGTAAAATATAAATTATTTTAATTGGTGGTAAAATAAACTCTAGGAGTGGTTTGGATTCAGAGATGAGTTGAGATGGTTTGTGAATAGAAGAATAAAATATTTTTGGAATATTATTTTTTAATATTATTATTGTTTTGAGATTTGAAAAATTGAATTGTTTATTAATTTTTTTGTGGAAATTTAGGAAAGTTGTTTTGAGATTTGAAAAAATTTAAATTTTTATTATATTTATGTGAAAATTTAAAAAATGTATAATGATAAATATGAGATGAGTTGATGTGAGTTTTGAATTCAAACAGCTCCTAAGAGTTGCGTATTTATCATTATCATTTTTATTAAATCAGTATTTAGGCCTAGCTCAATTAAGAAAAATCAATAATCAAGGCCGGCCCACTTAGGCCATAGAGCGGCCCAATGAGGGTACGTAGTGTTGCTCTGGAAATGATCAAAATGGGTCATTGGGTCACGGGAGATTACTTGTAGTCTTTGTATGATTTCAAGCATCATCACAGCCAATTAATTAATTAATTAATTATATATTCTTGATTGGTCTGTTCTTTTACTCGTAGAGCTCTTGTTTAATATTTTTTTTAAATGATAATTGCAGTCGTGAGTGTATAAGTACCATTTAATTATTTAAAAAAAATAAATTAATTGAAACGTCATATATTTTGAAAATAAATTATTTTGAGGTATAACAGTATGAATTAATGTATAATAGTAACGTCATATATATTGAGTTGGAAGAGGGGGATTTCGAACCAATGTTTTGAATACCGTACCGGACATCGTACCGGTCAAGGCACTGGAACGAAATATTTCGGTACCGGTACCGTTTCGGGATAGCGTTTCGGGATAATGTTTCGGGATAGTCAATATATAAATAAATTATATATATAAATATATATAAAAATTATATTCCAAAATAATAGTCTATATATAAATACATATATATATATAAATTATAAATAGTCTAATCTGAATTAGGGGTTAAAAATAAGTTTCTAGTTTGAAAAAACCGAAAAAAAAAAAAAACACACAGGCCGAAATATCGGCCGGTACCGGCCGAAATATAGGCCGGTACAGGCCGAAATTTAGTCCAGTATGGCCGGTACGGTACAGATATAGTACCTGTACCGGCCGGACGGCCGAAACGAAAAATTTCGGCCGTACGGTACGGGATTTAAAACACTGTTTCGAACTCCAAACCTCTATTTTGAAAGTCGGGGGTATAACAAAATTTCAACAGTAATATATTGCCTAACAATTTTGGGAATGGAATACCACCATAGTCTAGTATCCTTCACCTGTTTACAAAGTCTAGTATCCCTCAAAAACAGCACCCACCTGCCTGCTGGTGATCGATGAGAATGGACCTGATGATAACTCTGAAGTAAATTCAAGCCATTCTGAACAGCAACAGCTGGGTTAAACATGTTTATGTTGGAAAGTTGCTAAGTTTCTTCTATACCACAAACTCCAAGCAATAGCAAAAAACTCAAGATCGAAAATCCAGACTTACTACATTCATCAGCAAATTGCAAATAAAAACGCCAACATCTGGACAGGAATGGAAGCCAACAAAGATGCTAGGGTGCTTCTGTAATCATACCTCTTGAACTTGCTCACAGGTGAGTATAGCATGCAGAGAACAACATTCCTCAATCTCCAAATGACTTCTTTTAAGCAAGTGAGTAGTAGGAAGAATATCATTACAAAGCCGCCAAGCAAAATATTTTATTTTTCCCGAGACATGCATAGTTCATATTGACTTCCAAACTCATTTCCAAACAATACTCTCGCCCTCAACATTACCTGATTTTTACAATGAAGCTCTCCTATAAGGAGATTTTATTGTGAACGCACCATTTTTCTGATCCTCCCAAACTAATTTATCATCCAGATAAGTGAAACTCAAGGGAATTTCCAAAATAACTTCTTGTAGCTCCAAGAGAAATTCTTGGACAGTTTTACTTTATCCCATTGAAGTACTTTCATATTAGGTTTCGTTTGTTTTCAAAAAACATCTCATCTCATCTAATCATTACACTTTTCCCAACTTCCAATACAAAATAAAATAAATAATTCAACTTTTTCAAATCCCAAAACAAAAATAGTATTAAAAAATATATTCTAACAATATTTTATTCAACTTTTTAACTTTAATCTCAACTCATCTCATCTTCGAAAATAAACGAACCCTAATTAATTCACTCACGCTTGCATTATAAGCCAAATCACCACCAACATTAAAAGGAAATACATCATGAAGCCAACAATCCTTCCAAATTTTAATCTCCTGACCAGTCCCAACTTGCCATTTATAGCCTTGCTGCAAAATCGACTTAGCTTGACTTATCCCTCTCCAAGTATATGAAGGATGACCACCCAATGTAGAATCAAGGAAAGAAGAATGAGGGAAATATTTGCTTTAAAAACCTTATAAAAACCTTATCCCTCTCCAGCCTTGTTTTGCTAATAAAGCTAAATTGAAATTCTCCAAACAACGAAAACCCATTCCCCCAACAAACTTAGATTTACACAAGTTATCCTAGCTCATCCAATATATTATTCTTTCATTTAACTTTTGCCCCGCCAAAATTGTGCCATTAGCTTCCCTAAGTCCGTACACAAACTAGATCGTACTTTAAAACAACTCATAGAGTATACTGGATAGATTGAGCTACAACTTTAATTAAAATCTCCTTCCCTGACTGTGATAGAATTTTCTCTTTTCACCCTTGTAATTTCTTCCACACTCAATCCTTGATATGATCACTGAAAAAACTTCTCTTTGATTGACCGATAAAAGAAGGTAAATCCAAGTACTTATCATGGGTTACAACTCTCTCCACATTCCATACTCCTAAGATACAATCCCAAATCTCAGTTGGAGTATTTTGGCTAAAACAATTTGAGTTTTTTCCCTATTAACTTGCTGTCCAGAGGCCTCTCGTACTACTGCAATAAATTTTGAATCTGAATATTATCTTAAGGTATAGCTCGACAAAATAAAATACAATCATCAACAAAGAAGAGATTATTGAGAAGTGGGAAACCCCTACACAACTGGATCCCCCATAAACAACCATCATTTTTTGCCTTCTTCAGCAAAGAAACCAAACCTTCAACACAAAGCAGAAATAGATAAGGAGATAATGGATCCCTTTGATGTAAGCCCTGAAAAGGAGTAATAGGCCCATGAGAAACACCATTCACTAAAATTGAATAAGAAACAATAGAAATACACATCCTCATCAAAGATACCCACTTATCAGTAAATCTCATGTGGTTCATAACATTTTCAAGAAAAGACCATTCCACTTTATTATAGGCATTACCCATATCAAGTTTGATAGACAAAGAACCTTTCTTCCCCTGAGTTTTTTGTTGTAAGAAATTAAGTAATTCAGAGGCAATAAGACCATTATCGGTAATTTGCCTTCTAGGAACAAAGGCACCTTGATTTTCAAAAATAATGAACGGTAAGATTTTCTTTAATCGATTAGCCAACACTTTAGAGACCAACTAGCATATCATGTTACACAAACTTATAAGCCTATAATATCCAACCTTCTTTAGATTCTTCAATTTAGGAACCAGAACAATAAATGTACGATTTAAATCATTAGGTAATTGTCCAGAATTCAAAATATGTAAAACATCAGCAATAACTCCTTCACCCACTAGATGCCAATATTGTTGAAAGAAAAAAGGAAACATACCATGTGGTCCTGGGGATTTATGAGGGTGCATTTGAGTCAACAAAGTCCAGACTTCATTCGTATGAAAATCAACATCTACGGACATGGTCATGGCATCCGTAACACGTGGCTGTATAATGGATAATAAATTAGCCCCTTGGCCAAAATTAACAGAAGAGAAAACCTCTGTATTGCGCCTCAAAATCTCAGCACACATCTCTCAATTGTCACACGAACAACCATCAGCACTAAGAATACTAGTAATTAGGTTTCATTTACATCTTTGAGAAGACTTCGAATGAAAATAATTAGTATTCCGATCCTTATCACTCACCCATTGAACCATCTTAGATTGCTGTTTCCACAAATCTCCTATTTTTCCAGTAGTTCATGTATCTCCTCCATGATCAGTACCTTTATATCTACATTAACTATCTTAGGAGATAAGGTTGGTAATTCATACAAATCTCGTAGCTTGCCTTGTTTTCACGGATATGAACTTAGAGATTTTCAAAACTATTCTTATTCCACTTTATGAGATTTCTACTACAATAAAAAATAGATGAAATCACAGATGGTACATTACCACTCCCTTATCAAAACCCAAACTCCTCTTAATAACATCCTCACAATCATGAGATCTAACCCTCATGGATTCAAAATGAAAACTCTTACAACCCAAATCAGCATTTGAATTCCATCCTTACAAAGCCAAACAAATTGGAAATTGATCAGAATAGAAAAATGGAAGGTGTTTCACAGCAGCATGAGGAAAATATTCTAACCATTTTGTAGTAGCCAAAGCTTAATTGATCTAACCGTTCATATATTCTATATATCCCCACCATCTTATTGGTTACACCAAGTAAAAGGAAAACCCAAAAATTTCAAGTCTTGGAACTGACATCGATCAATAAAACCACGGAATGCCAAAGTTTAGTTAATAGGTCTAACACACCCTCCTATTTTCTCATCTTGAACAAGAATTTCATTAAAACCACCAAAACATAGCCATGCCACACAATTGGAACAACGCAAGTACCCAACATATTCCATACCTGTGCCCTTTTAGATGCTTCAAGGTGTCCATACACACTAGTAAGTTGTCATTTTATATGAAAGAATGGATTAACAATCCAAGCATCAATATGATAATTTGAGTAACTATGCAACACCAAATTTACTTCATATTTCTAAATAGTTTCTAAACAACCACTCCGACCTTCACAATCAACACCAGTAAGTTGTCATTTTATATGAAAGAATGGATTAACAATCCAAGCATCGATATGATAATTTGAGTAACTATACAACACCAAATTTACTTCATATTTCTAAATAATTTCTAAACAACCACTCCGACCTTCACAATCAACACCAATAGAACTATAAAAATTCAACATAAGTTTCAGAAGTGCCAATTTGCAAGTACCTAGTTTCCTATCTTGGAGAAAGAGGACATCGAGATCTTCTCTCTGAAATTGAACAGCCTGTAGATTTCCAAGCCCATGGGTGTACCATGTAACGTCATATATTTAACAGTTTTTAAGTAGCACGATTGCATACAACGTAGCCAGCTATTCAATCAACATAGGATTTCTTGTTAAATATGTTTCACCCATAAAATTACAAACTTTTAAAAGAGAAATAATCTAATGTGAATATTATATTCTAATTTAATTTCTTGAAATAAAAAGGAAAGTAAAATGAAGTTACCATAAAATCTTAAATGAGGATATATATATATATATATATGTGTGTGTGTGTAAGAAAAATCTACTTAGAAAATTGTTAACAATTTGCATGGCGCCCCTTAAGACTAGCCATTCAAGAGCATTGACCTGTGCCAGTTATGAATTACCGACAAAACAAGAACAAAAGTACAAAAAAATAAGAAGGATATACAAATTAGATACAAGATTATATATAATATATACTTTTATATATATTAGTTTTTTTGGGTTAGAGTTAGGACTGTAAAATGAACAGGCTACTCAACAAGCAGCTCAAACTCGACTCGATTAAACTCGAGTTCGACTAAAATAAAATATTAAATGGACCATTCACAAACACAAGATTAGACTCGATTATTAAACAATACAAACTCGTATATATCTTGATCGACTTGATTAATGTTCGTGAACAAACTCATATGAAGCTCGACTCGACTCGACTCATATATATTTATACATATATAATACAATATCTATATATATATAATATACATAAGTTAGATATATATATATATAATTAATAATATACATAATTATGTATATAGATTTATAGTCCACTACATATACTATATATAAAAATTTATAATATTAATATATCATATAGAAGTTAGAACTAGAAGTTATGATGAATACATGAGTCCAATAAATATATAACATTATAAATTTACAAATTACACCATAGGGTCCATATATTCTATATATTCATATTAGTATATGTATGTTAGAAAGATAGTATATTAATATCTACTATATATATAAGTACTAATGAAGTATGAACAATATTTTTGTCCAACAATTTTTCTTCTCATTTTACCCTCCTTCTATTCCTAAATTTCCGTACTGCCTAACTGTATTTGTATGTTTTTGCCCATGGACTCCTTTTGCTTTTAAACCAACGAAAATCTCTCCTCTCTCTCATTTCTCTCAGCTCTCTCTCTCTCTCTCTCTCACTCGACAACCTTCTCTCGATTTTTCTCTCCATTTGCCATAACCCTCTCTTTTTCATTTATCCACACGCGTCGTCATCCTCCACAAATCACCGATCATACACTTTTGGGCCATTGGGTTGCAGTGAGCTCTGTTATGTGGTATTGAGATATTCTGCGATGACGGAGGGGAGAAGGCTCTATTCTCCGTGTGGACAGAAATCATGGCAGAAATCGTCGATTTTGTATAAACATCGTAGAGGAATGATTTCGTGGTTTGTGCAGATCTTAGGTATTTGGTGGAGAAGGACGCCATGGCCGGCTACAAGGAGGAGGTGAGGATGAGGATGAGGGATGTTCGGTGGTGTGTCCCAAGCCTCGTCGTTTGACAACATCCGAGATGTGGAATTGATGATTATCATCATGAAGCCGAGAAGTCGGCTTATGGGTCGGCCGTAAGGGCACTCGATTTTGCAATGACCAAGTACCCGCCCGCCTGTGAGCTTTTTGTGGATGTTCTGGGCCTGAAGACTGCGTTTGCTGCTTTTATGAATAAGGTAAAGCATTCTTACAACTATTTAGTTTTTATATTTTACCCCTTTTCTTAGTGCTCGGCGAAGGAGAACGCAGAGGAATGAAAAAGAAAGAAAGAAGGAAAAGGAAGAAGGGGCAGCGGCGAAGCAGGGGAGAAATATGATGCCATTATCTTATAGTACGTAATTAAACTTATTTTATTAGTGGATCTAATTTGCATGGTAGTACTGCGTTTGGATGTTTGGTGATATCAAATGATCTTTGATATGTGCATAATAGTGTTTTATAAATTTTATTGAAATATATTTGAATGTAAATTAGTTGATATATGTGTAGATAAATTTAATCTTTTTATGAGAAGTTAAAAAACTAATGAATTTTATTAATAATTAATTTGAAATCACTTTTAACAATCTGACTGAGGAAGTTAGGAACTTGTTCATTAAGAAGGAATGCATGCATCATTCTGTAGTGGATAGGAATAATACTGAGAAATGTAGAAAAATTTTTTTTTGATTCATTTTTTTTATATTCCTAAACATTTTTTTGAAAATAAAAAATTTACAACATTACTAAAAAATACTTCTTTATTCACTAAGTAAAAAAAAAAGAGGTTGAATAGGAACACAAATTCGAGACCCACATTCGATGAGTTTAGCATTTTTCATAAAGTAATGAATAGGGTGTAGGTTAGCACTCCTACGTGATATAATTTCTAAAATATAAAGAGATTCTTTCAAATGTAACTTTTTTTTTTATATATTTGATTTCTTATTTTGTATTTTGTTACATGAATTATGGAGAGGAAATTATTCATCATTATAAACCTTTTAAATTAATTTCTCTCTTTTGCTATTATTTTTTATTAAAAAATATAATATTTAAATGTTATGAAGAAAAAAATAGATAAATTGATATATAATATATTGTAAAAATTAATATATAAAATAAATAAAGAAATAAATTTTGATAATATATCTTAAAAGATAGAAAAAAAAATCCATTAAAACTGTAGATTTGATTATTTAAAAAAAAAAAAGAAATATTTGCTCCAAATATTATATTCTTCACTTTGAATTTAATTCAACCTAAATGATGCATGCCCACATTAATTATTTCCTGCACTTAATCCATTACAACGCATATTAGAAACAATTATGATTTTGTTTTTTTTTTCCTTAAAGAAAAAGAAAATAAAAGAAAAGAAAAAAAGAAAAATGGAATATAGATATCTTTTAATTGTATTCGATGATTCATAATTTTATACAATAGAAGTACAGAACCTCACCAAGTGACGAAACAGTTAACTTAAATAACATCATAACAAGCTGAGGGAAAGTATTTCCAAAAGATTTATAAATATATATTTTTATTTTTAAATAATAAATTTCGTATTATATAAATTTATAAATTTATTTTTAAAAACATTTCTATGTGATTGTCCTACTTTTCTCAAGAGCTATCATTACTACGGCATAATCCCAACTACTTTAAGCCATTATTTATTGTAAAAAATAAAAAACCATACAAAATAATACAATAAATATCCTAAAATAAATTTGATATATTAAAATATCCGATTAAAGTCTGTAGAAATAATGAAATGTTATTTCCAATTTTTCAGCACGCAGACATTGAGAGAGAGAGGAAGGGACAAAAAATTAGTAGCAATTCATTTCTTCATTGAATTCTCTTATTTTTGAGTGATAGCGATAATTGTTTTTGAACAGTGAGCAAGATAATGATAATTGATAAATTTACTAGTGTAAGTAAACAAATAAATAAAGTACGTAGGATTTAGGAGGGAGTGAAACTTTGATATAAAAGAGATAACTCACAAGACCACATGCATCTGAAATTTACAATACACAGTGAGCCACCGATGCACGCAGTCAATCGCCGGAGGCCTCCCATAGCCCAAATCGGCAACATCTCCTTCACCTTGAAGTTCCATTATATGTCCCGTGCAAATTGTAATAAAGCAACTGGATATGACTACAACGAAAAATTTGTATGCCATAATTGCAAATACATGAGCATCTCATAGCCACAGTAAATCATTTTATCTCATCATTTTAAATCATCATTCTTGACATGATAAATATAACATAGTAATTGTTAAAATTATGCAATTACTAATATTCTCAATTAATTTTAGCTGACGAGTCTATCTAGAAGTAGAGGAAGATACTGGATGTATAGCGGTTGTTATCTTTGGACTGATAGCAAAAGAAATATTGAATTGTACAATTGTTGATCTCTTCGAACAAACAGGCGAGGTAGAATGTTTAATGCATTATGTCTTTATATTTTTTCATTATTATAGGAGCACCTACCATATTTAACAAATATTGCAACAATAGTTTCAGAAAATGAATGGATTATGTACTTGAGCGCATAAATGAATCAACATGGACAACTGCGCTAGAATAAACTCAACGTACTCTCTGCCCATCCTATAAATCAAATTACGTCATAAACATTCAAAATCTATTCTTCTTAAACTTCTCACTGTTGTAATTATATACTTAAATAATTAAGACACTAAATTGTATGTAAAGTCTATTCTTCTTTTTTCACTTTATATGTTTTGTTCAATTTTTGTTTAAATTTCTTTTTCACCTTCTCATTTACTATTTTGTAGTTTTTTTCTTTATATTTATCAACTGGGCATACGTGAAGCACACGTTGCCCTTACTAGTTAGTAATAGTATATGTATGTTAATATATTATTGGTGTTAGAAAGATGATACATTCATATACTGTTACTAATGTATGTTGGTGTATGATATATTAATATACTAATATTAATATGAAAGAAATATGGTACTAGTGTATTAGTACAACATATTAGTATATGTTACTACGTATGATAACAGATAATATTAATATATCGTAGTCGTATTAGTATATAGATATGGTGGTATATTAGTGGTGCATTAATAAATATATAGTATTATTAATTTATTAGTAGTATAGTTGACTCACTCAAAAAAATAAGCAGTACAAAGGCAGTCCCAAGAACAAGAGGGTGACGCATAATAATTAGGAATAAAATTCCTAGATCGTCGTCTCATAGAGGAAAGTTGCTTAAAATCAAACTCATGTAAAATGGTAGAAAATAAAAGTGGTGATATGTGCAATGAATGAAAGAATGCAACGGAAATGAAAAGGGCATTAATCGTGGACTAGATTTATATTTTTAGATTTTTGAGTGTTGCAAGGAAAAATAAAGGACCAAGATGCAAAACAGTAAACTAATAACTAAACTAAACTAAACTCGTTGAAATTAATTAACCAAGAAGCAAATTACTAGACTAATTTAATTAACAGCACATTAAGCATTAAATCCGGAACTAGTTAAACACCAAATTATAAAGCAAGATAACTAATCAAACATTAACCAACAAATGAAGCAAAACAGAAAATTAAATCTAAGTACCTCCCTACTAACCAACAAAAATTGTCAAACTAATTGCAAGACTCGAAATTAATAACTAAATCTAACAAATTGAAATTAAACAATCAAGAAACCAACTAAACTAAACAATCTTAATTAACAAAAAATTAATTAAGTCCTAACCCTTAATCAATCTAATGTCTAATGAAACTAAGAGATTAACTAAACCAAGCTAGATTGGAAAATGATTGATGCAATAAGATCTGGAAATTGAAAAGTTCCAAAATCAATATTTTAGGGTTCATCATTATATTCAAATCACAAAATTTTCAAAATCGATCCATTACCATTGCAACACCTATCTAATGGAAGTTTAAAGAGTAAGAAAAGCAACTAACATCAAGTTAAACAAGCAGGAAATAAAATCCCCAAACCGAATGGTTCTAAGCTAAAGATCTAAAAAATACACCATAAACTTCAAACTAAAATTAAATAAAAAGTTAGGGAATGGAAAGAGTAAGCTAGATGGTTGGAGATGGAGGTAGAAGGCAGTGGAGGAAGGTTAGGCAGCGGCAGTTTGGACCCCCTTGAGGAGCTCTTCAAGCTGCGTGCTAGGTCCCTCGTTGATGTGTATCTTTTTTTCCTTCCATCGCTTTCCGTATCCAAAAAATTCCCGTAGTGTCGCCTTTTTAGCCCCCTGTGTTAAAACCGAAAAAAACTCATTTTCTCGTGTTGCGTCCGTCCAAAACGAAAAGCAACCTTTATTTTTACGTCTTCCTGTCTTTGGGTCGCTGGGCCCTTTCTTTCTTTCGTTTTCGTCGCGGCTTCCATTCCATGTGGCGTGTTCTATTTCTTTCGCCTCCTTTGTATTTTTTCTTTCGCATGCGTGAGTCTTTTTTATTCTTCCACCCAGTATGCTTTTTTTCATTTTCTCTTGCGGCTGGTTTTGATTTCTTCATCCAGCGTCTTCCCAACTTGTGTTTTTGCCTATCTAAAAAACTAGTAAATAAAAAAAACTAAAAGAAAGAATAAAATATTAAATATGTGTCGTGCGTGTGAAGAAATATTGTCCAATTAAAGCACATGCTATAAAATTAAATATAAACCATGCTATCAACCAATCTAAATCATAACTTGAATTTATGCCTCTTAACTATTTTTTCATCTAAAACCAATAATAATGTGATGAATTAATTGAAATATATTGATTTTAGATGTATAAAATATGCAATAATTCAACTCAATCAATAGTCTAACATACAAATTTACAAATCATACCATCTCGTTATCATATTAGTATAAATAGTATTATAGTATATAATATAACTATAATATTATATTATGAGTAATAAATTATAATGTTTGATAAAATATAAAGTTAGACAATGTTATATATGTATACAATATAAATATATAGTTTTATAGTATATAAAACATATAATTTTATAGCATATAACATGTGCTACATATTAATCTAGTTTTATAGCATATTACATGTGTTACATATAATGTGTTACATTTGAGAGTTTGCTCGTGTGACATTTAGAGTTATTGAGACCCTTGGATCTTTGTATCCAAATCTAAGACGTTGATTCATAATGAAACAGCCTCAGCTTTACACGCATATCATTTCTCCTTCAGTCGTTTCACACTTCCTCACTTCTTTTCTCAAAACCATCGCGAAACCCTAGCTTCCTACGCTTACCTCTTACGTCGTTATGCGATTTCCATGGAATCAATCCATGAAGCCTTGATTCTTGGTTCTTGATTCTTGATTCAAGAACCCGAGGGGCTTCTGTTGTGAATCTTATGATACTGGTTGCGACTACGAGAAACCCTAGTAGATGCATCCAGCAGCCAAATTTTCGAGGAGCCGTAATTGAAATCTTAGTCTCAAAGATGGTAGTCAAGACTCGACATATGGGTCATTAAATGCTGGCATTTATGACTCCCAACCGGCATAATCCCTAATTCCATGGTTTGTGGTTCTCTAACTGTTCATCTAGAAAGTCATCCTGAATATGTGGAGTAGTGCTGGTATCTTCAAACATCAACCTAGAAAGGTGGTCAGCTATCACATTCTTGACACCCTTCCTCTCCTTAATTGTGAGATTAAATTCCTACAAAATCAAAATCCACCGGATTAGTTTTGCCTTAGCATCCTTCTTGGAGAGAAGGTACTTAAGAGCGGCAAGATCTGTAAATACAATGATAGGTGATCTAATCAAATAAGCATGAAATTTATCTAATGCAAATACTACAGCTAGCAACTCTTTCTCAGTGGTAGAGTAATTCATTTGAGTGTTGTTTAGAGTTTTATTAGCATAGTAAATAACATAAGGTGTTCCCTCCTTCTGCTGTCCAAGTATCGCTCCCATTGTATAGTCACTTGCGTGACACATGATTTCAAAAGGAAGACTCCAATCAGGTGGTTGCACAACATATGTGGATGTTAATCTGTCAATTAGCATTTTAAACGCATCTTGACAAGCATCTGTCCACTCAAATGGGGCATCCTTAACAAGAAGGCTACACAAAGGTCGTGAGATCATAGAAAATTTTTGTATAAACCTTCTATAAAAACCAGTATGACCAAGGAAGAATCTTACCTCTTTAGCAGTTTTTGGAGTTGGCAGCTTTGAGATTAACTCAATCTTGGATTGGTCAACCTCTATACCCTTAAAAGAAACAACATGAACTAATATAATACTTGAGGATACCATGAAATAACACTTTTTCCAATTGAGCACAAGGTTTTCTCTTCACAGCAAACAAGGACTCTTTTTAGATTTATCAAACAAGTGTCAAGGAGTCACTAGAAACAGTTAAATCATCCATAAAAACTTCCATATAATTTTCAACCATGTCACTAAATATGCTCATCATTCAGGGTTGAAAAGTAGCAGGTCATGCATTACACAATCCAAATGGAATTCGACGAAAAGCATACGTACCAAAAGGGCAAGTGAAGGTGGTTTTATCTTGGTTTTCTAATGAAATTTCAATTTGATAGTACCCAGAATAACCATTCAAAAAACAGTAAAAAAGGTGACCAACAACTCGCTCAAGGATTTGATCAATAAAAGGGAGGGATAAATGGTCTTTTTAGGTTGCAGCATTCAATTTTCTGTAATCAATACAAATCCGCCACCTAGTGACAAGCTTTGTAAGTATTAGCTCTCCCATTTCATTCTTCACCACAGTAACGCCTCACTTATTGGGGACAACTTGCGTAGGACTAGCCCATTTACTGTCAGCAATAAGATATATAATCCCTACATCTAATAATTTTAACACTTCATTCTTTACCGCCTCTTTCATGGTAGGATTAATTATGCATTGTGGGTCTCTACGAGGGTTAGCTCCTTCATCTAAATTAATTTTATGAAAACAGACTAATGGCAATTCAGATGAGATAATAATAGGAAAAATATCACCTGGACCAAGGAGAGCGTATTTTAAACCTTTAGGCAAAGGTATCAATTCGACTTTTGGTGCCTCCGAACTTGAAAGAATATGTTTCACTTTTCTTGGGCAACTCCTCAATTTTTGGTTGCCAAGCTTGTGTGCCATTATCCTGAGCATCATGAAAAAATCACAAACATCAACAACATCAGATGAATCACTAATAATATCTAACTCAAAGTTAATAAAGAAGTATTCATGGGGTCAGAATCATGAGCTGTGTGAACTCCCTTGTCTATGAGTACGTTAATCATGTACGTTTGGTGACACTCATCATCTTCTATCGGTTGTTTTCTAACATGAAAAATATTCATCTCGAGAGTCATATTCCCAAAAGAGAGTTTCATTAGACCGTTCATGCAATTAATAAGAGCGTTAGCAGTAGCAAGGAAATGTCTACTTAAAATCAAGGGAATTTTAGAATTAGAATTAACAACAGAACTGGTGTCGAGAATTAAGAAATCAGCAGGATAATAAAATTTATCAATTTGAATCAAAACATCCTCCACCACACCCCATGGCGCTTTGACTGAACGGTCAGCTAGTTGCAATACCACATGAGTGGGTTTGATTTCTCTCAACCCTAACTGCAAATAAATTGAATAAGATATCAAATTTACATTGGCTCCTAAATCTAGTGAGGCTTGCCCAAATTCATGATTCCCAATATTGCATGCAATGGTTGGACAACCAGGATCCTTGTACTTAGGAGGAATTCATTATTCAATTAGAGCACTAACTTGCTCTGTCAAAAATGCTGTCTTCTTAACATGGTTAACTGTACACAAATCTTTGAGAACTTTTGTATAAATAGAAACTTGTTTTATAACATGCAAAAGAGAAAGATTGATCTTTACCTGCCTAAGGTTTTCTAAGATTTCATTGCTAGAATCGAAAGTTCGCATACCAGATTTTAAAGCTTGAGTAAATGATACCTTAATTGGGCTCTTGATTACCTCAACTTCCTTGGGCAACTCGACACTATCATTGCTTTGTTGCTCTTCAACATCATCTGGCTTATCAGTTGTTAGAATGTGTAAGGACTTACCAATTCGTGTCATAATGACATTAATCTCCTTCAAATTTTCTTGAGCCATATGTTGACCTTGGGGGCATGGGTTGTGCTTGAGAAGGGAACTTGCCACGCTCATTCACACTCAACAAAGTCATCAACTTGGATACATGACTCTTAATCTTCTTATTTTCTTCAACAACCTGCGTAATCAAAGACTAAAACTTTTGATTATTTTTATCCTGTGCCTCAATAAAAGCATGCAAACTATCTTCTAAGGGGTTCGTAGAAGAGAGATGCATGATATGGGGCAGAGTAATTCCTAGATGGTTGTGATTGTGCAAGGTTGTGAGTGTCAGACTTCGAACTGAAGTTTGGGCGATTTCTCCAACCAAGATTGTATGTATCTAAGTAGGGTGAAAATGGCTTTTTATACATGCCAAGAGAATTGCAATGTTCCTCATAAACTCATCTCATCTCAGCAAGTGTTGGGCAATCTTGTGCAAGATAATCTACTCCCTGACAAACAAAGCAAAGTTTAGGGGCATCAGCTTGGGGAATAATACGAGCTGCCATAGTTTCCTTCATCTTCAATGCCTCTAACTCTCTAGTTAGGCCCTCCATCCTTACCTTCAAGTTATCTTCTTCTTTGAGATGATAGATGCCTCCACTAGAATGAGTTTGATTGGAGCGTGCTCGATTGGTATTGTCAAAAGCATTTGGTCATGTCCAAGTGTGAGCTTTTTCTACAAGTTCATTCAAATACTCTATTGCCTCATCTGGATCATTTTGCAAAAACTGACCATTACACATTATTTCAACAAATTGGCACTATCTAGGAGTAAGACCTTCATAAAAATAGCTAACTAGATGCCAGCTTTCATAAGCATGATGGCGACACAAGCTAAGTAACTCTTTAAATGTTCCCATGCATGATACAAAGTCTCACTATCATTTTGTGTAAAAGTTGAGATTTGCCTTTTCAAAGCATTTGTCTTATGATGAGGAAAGTATTTATTGAAAAAAATTTGGATCATCTTAGCCCATGACCCGATTGACCGTGGTCTCAATGAATCCAACTCTTCACTTTTTCCTTTAGTGAAAAAGGAAAGAACTTAAGTTGAACAACACTATAGTTCCAGGTTGACCATGAAATGTAGCAACAACATCTTCAAACTCCCATACCATGAAAAGTAGGGAGAAGTTGTATCATTCCTGGTTTGAAATCCATTGGAGGAATGTTAAGTAGAAATATAATGCATGATGGTGTTGTTGTGCGTGTAGGTTGAAGGTACTCATGTAGAGTCCTAGGTTGATCTTCGTGCATACTCATGTTAGACGAAGAAAATGATGAAATAGAATGTGTATCAAAATTAGATGGCGTGTTAAACAAATTATCGAAGAGAGTATCAGTGTCTACTTCCGGTCTCCTTGCAAATCTACCTAACTCGTCTCTATATCTATGCATGCAAACACTGAAAGAGAAAGGAAAAAAAAAACTAAATCTAAAAATTAAAAGAAAGCAAAAGAAAGGAACAAGTTTACCGCCTTTGGTGTGTCAAATTTAGCAAACTTATTCTTTGAATGCACTTCTTGAATGGTCTCCCTGGCAACGGCGCCAAAATTTGGTTATGCCCAAAGAATAATGCAACTGTCGCAATCTAGATTGGGGTATCGGTGTCGATACCAGTGGGGAGATGGTAGAAACACTGAAAGAGACTAAAAATTTAAGAGAACAAAAATCAAAGTAGCAATGTAAGATGAATCCTTTTTGAAAAGAAATAAATTGAAGAGACGAAACATAATAATGAAAAGGTTTGACCATAATTAATAACAGCGAAGCATCGAGAATCCCTTACTTGAACTTGATAATTCTATTCATAGCAGATTCATTAGATACTCAATTAGAGATCATAGCACCAGACTCTCTAATCGAAAAATAGATCTTTATAACCAATTTGTTCAAATGTAATTCTTGAAAACCACACTTCTTTTAAAAACACGAATTGCAATCCTATTGAACTTAGATTCAAAGACAACAATATACTCAATAGCAATACTGCAGCAGAGAATCACACCAATAAGACTGACAACCTGGAACTTAAACACCTCAACAATCCCATAGAGAAAGCATGATTGAATCTATGAAATGCATTGGCTATAAAATTATCCAAATACAAGAAAGACTAATAAGAGATGATAAACAAGAATTTTATTAGCAAGAAAGTTTATTACATGAATCCAATAGAATTGAAATCATCATCATTCAAGCAAGTTCATCCCTAGATTCACCAACGAATTAGCTCCCCATTTGAAATAAGGATTCTTTTTCTGGAAAATGAATTTCTCCAAACCCTAGCACCCTCTCTCCCTAAACAAGAAGGGGTTCTTCTTTTTTGCCCCCTAGCTCTCTATTTTCTTCACTTTTTGACAAGCCATCACAACAAGGAAAGAAAATCTAGTGCAAACTCGGTTAGGTAATACTCTAGATTTCCACGTGCCGATTGCGGGCCCTTTTTCGCTTAGTAAACGGCCGAATTAGAAAATTGCTATTTATGTAACAAATGTAGCATTTTCCAACACATCTTGAATCGCCTTAATTGCAAATCAGACGGGGAAGATATGACCATAATATTGATGGATACTCAGAGAAGCTGCAGATTTTGAATATTTTTCATTAATTGCTCTTTCCTTCCTTGTTTATGATGCGAATCTCTTTGACTTTGGACATATGAAATTCTCCATTGATTATTCTTTTCTTCCTTATTAGCCAGACTTCAACTTGATCATTTTTAGATTCATTCATGCAATAAAATCATTAGACACTGAATGAAAACTTGGGCATTGTGGAATTAAAGTTTAAATTGGAAAAACATAATCAAAAAGCCCAAATAACACATATAATCTAGCAATTAAACTTGTATGTTGCCCAGATGACTAACACAAGAGTGGGTGAATTGAGTTGTATTTAAAAATTTGGGTGAATTGAGTTGTATTTAAAAATTAACAATTATAAACCAAATGCACAATGTAAAATATGAGCAAAATACGAAGCAACAATAAATATAAGAAGTAAGGGTAAGAGAGAAGCAAACTCAGTATTTTAACGAGGTTCAGCCCCACTGCCTACGTTCTCACCTCAAGCTACCCCTTGAGAATTTTCAAATTCACTATCTAGTCTCCTTCAGGTGGAGATAGAAACCTATTACACCTTTGAGTAGTACCAGTACAAAGAATCCGTGTAGAACACCCTCTATATTTGCAATCACCTTACATGTGGTGATTCAATGTCTATTCTCTGTGTAGAACACCTTCTACACTTGCAATCACCTTACACGTGGTGATTCAAATTCTATTCCATTTGTTTTACACCTTCTACACACACTAGGATTATACAGACCCTTTTACTGATACAAGAGCTGATAGTGGGTAGGTTATCAGAAAAGACTACTTAATAATTGAAATAAGAACAATACAGTGCAAAACTATATCTCTCTCAAAATGAACAAGGATTAAGACTCAATGCTTAGATAAGAGATTGAAAGCTTTGAATGAATGTTGTAAAACTTGAAATAATATGTTCTGAATTTGAAGATCATTTTCAAATTTAAAAAGATTCATTTGTCAAAGACAACGTCATTTACTTTTCAAAATTTTCAAATCAAAATTTTACTTTCTTGAAATTGTCAAAGACAACATCATTCACTTTTCAAAATATTCAAATCAAAATTTTACTTTTCGTAATTGTCAAATACAACATCATTAACTTTTCAAAATATTCAAATCAAAGTTTCTCCTTCTTGAAATTGTCAAAGACAAAATGAGTTTGAGATTCCTTTATACTTGAATTCATTTGTTATCATCAAAATCAATATGTAGATATGTAATTATATGAAGCTTGAAACCTTGGGTTCAACAATCTCCCCCTTTTTGATGATGACAAATACTTAGTAAAACTCTGAAATCTGTAGTAATATTTAAGCTCCCTCTGATATTGTGCGTTAGTTTTTCAAGCAATATATAAACAAAATTCCAAGCATATATAAACAAGCTTAATAAATAAAGCATTGGAAAGAACATGTAATATTCTAGTCTAAAACTTCTCCCCCTTTTGGCATCATTAAAAAGGAACCGCAGTAAGCAATGCCAATGGATTGATGAAAACGGTGCATTTGTAGAAACTGTAGAGAGCTGAATAATTGGAGCCACCCGATCCTGACAAGTGCCGCAAAATCCAGAGCTGCCTAGGTCCCGACATGTGCTGCAAAACACGGAGCCGCCTGGGTCCCTGACGCGAGCTGCAAGGCCTTGAGCCCCGCCCGGGTCTCGCCTGGATTAATTCTAACACCTTTTGTAGAAATTTGAATGCTTTGAGTTTCTATAAAAGACCATTTACACCTTTCGACTACCCACGTAACAAATTCTCACATTGCCAATTGACCTAGTTTCTTGTTTATCCATAACGACGTATGGCTGAGCAACATTCTTCCAATAATATTTCAGATTTGAATCAGGAACCCATTATGCCTCAACCACTAATTTTCTCTACTGAGACCGTCAACACCATGATAGGAGCAGAGATGCATTTTTCTAGTAGGACTGATGCTGAGGTTGTTGCAGAATCAAGAATGCTCAGTGCTCAATATGTTGTCGCTATGACGACCATGTCTCGAAGGTAACTGGCAAAGGTGAGTGAGGTTAATCGGCTTAATAATTAAATATCTGAGTTGCATCAAAGGCTTGCTAATAAAAGTAGAAAGAATAAAATATTAAAACAAGAAAAAAAGGAGTTGAAGAAAGTTGTGGACTGGTATGCTCATGACTTGCAACCACGAATAGAGGAGCTGGAACGAGAGATAGAACAAATACAAAGTCAACATCAACAACTAATAGCAGAGGTTCAACGTTTAACAGAAAAATAGGGACATTCTGCAGTTAATCTCGCTGGCTTAGCTAAATAAAATATGCATCCAACATATCTTGTAATCTTGATTAATGAAGTTTTGAAGAATTGATAGCTTGTCTTATTCTCATTTCTATCTCTATAAAATCAGTCTTGAGTTTCGTCTAATTCACATCAAATCTTCTTTGCTTTCTGTAATCTTTCTGCATTCTCACTCTCTAAGCTTTTTCTCTTTTTTTTTTTTTTTTATGGCTCAATAATCTTCTTCCAACAATCCCCTTGTTCACACTACATGGGGTATTCTTCACCTCGGCCACCAGTTATTTCTGTATCTACCATAGGTGTCATGATGCAGCAAGAGAATGATCTGACTAACAAGACAGATGATGACGCCATTTATGAACTTGTGAGTCTCGGTACTCGATACTCATCGTCTATTGTCGCGTTTCCCTGGCAGTTGCAGTCCAGGACTCGTGAAGTTGAAAAGCTTAACGAGAATATTTATGAATTTCA
This sequence comes from Juglans mandshurica, assembly GCA_022457165.1. Classification (NCBI taxonomy): domain Eukaryota; kingdom Viridiplantae; phylum Streptophyta; class Magnoliopsida; order Fagales; family Juglandaceae; genus Juglans; species Juglans mandshurica. The sequence goes on along the minus strand of CM039619.1, from coordinate 30,337,143 downwards.
ACAATTTGTTCATGAGTCTAACAAAAAATATGAGACTTAAAGTAGGAGAATAAGAATTTAAAATCATTACCTGTCACTTCATTTCGACTGTCTAATGCTTTAGATAAGGATAACATGTTGATATGTGAAGAACAAGAGCGCTTGAAAAATGAGGTTATAAGTCTTAAGTTTTTGTAAGTCGTATGAGATAATAAAATAAAATGTTTGACAGATATTCATGTTATGCATCATTCCTATTTCTCTTCTAATCATGTATAATCTATCCTCTGGCAGAGGTTTTGTGAAAATATCTACCAATTGATCGTGTGTGCTTGTAAATTCTAGTACAATATCGCCCTTCTGCACATGATCTTAAAGAAAATGATATCTAATCTGCATCTGAGTAGCTGATTAGATCGAAAGAAGTGTGCTTAGGATACCATAACTCTAGGTCAATTGTACTAGCAAGATATCTAAGAATACACTTAACTTCAATTAAACGAGATTCTTTTGGAGATGATTAAAAATGTGCACATAATATTTGGTCTACTGGCTATCAAATATAATAGACTACCAATCATACCTTGATATACCTTCGAGTCAACAGGCTTACCGCTTTCATCTTTATCAAGTTTGGTGGATGGGCTCATTGGCGTTCTAATTTCCTTCGCACTAGATTTGCAATCTGAGTAAGAAGTTAAGTTCTCCCATCATGCTTATTTCAAATTCTTCCTACATACTACTCTTAGCAAAAATTTGACACATATTTTCATTAGTAGTATCAAATATTATATCATCCATATAAATTTGAATAAAAAAAGAATATCTTCATTTTTCGTGTTTAATGAAAAGGGTTGCGTCAGTTTTTCCTCTAGAAAAATCTTTTTCAATCAAGAAACCACAAAATCTCTCATACCAAGCTCTAGGAGATTGAAGGAAAACTCTCATTCTAACTTTCCAGAATGTGTAATTGTCTCCGGAAAATAATAGAGGCCGACTGCTAGATTGACATTCACTAAATGTAGCTGTAATGTTTGCAATAAGATCTTAACTCAAAAGATAGTTAATCTAATAAAAAGAGCCATCGACTCTGATAACATTTGTTGCCCAGATGACTAACACAAGAGGGGGTGAATTGGAGTTGTATTTAAAAATGAACAACTATAAACCAAAAATGCACAATATAAAATATGAGCAAAATAAGAAGCAACAATCAATATAAGGAGTAAGGGTAAGAGAGAAGCAAACTCAGTATTTTAACGAGGCTCGGTCCCACTGCCTACGACCTCGCCTCAAGCTACCCCTTGAGAATTCTCAAATTCACTATCCAATCTCATTCAGATGGAGATAGAAACCTATTACACCTTTGAGCAGTACCGCTACAAAGAATCCGTGTAGAACACCCTTTACACTTGCAATCACCTTACACCTGGTGATTCAACGTCTATTCCCTGTGTAGAACACCTTCTACACTTGCAATCACCTTACATATGGTAATTCAACATCTATTCACTGCACCCTTTTACTAATATAAGAGCTGATAATGGGTAGGTTATCAGAAAACAATCTTCAATGAGTGGAATAAGAACAATACAGTCAAAACTATATCTCTCTTAAAATGAACAAGTGTTAAGGCTCAAAACTTAGATAAGAGAGATTGAAACATTTCAATGAATGTTGTAAAACTTGCAATAATATGTTTAGAATTTGAAGATCTCAAACGAGTTATTTATAGGCATATGAGACATCATTTTCAAATTTAAAAGGACTCACATGTCAAAGACAACAATTCACTTTTCAAAATTTTCAAATCAAAGTTTTACTTTCTTGAAATTTTCAAAGACAACATCATTCACTTTTCAAAATATTTAAATCAAAGTTTTACTTTTCACAATTGTCAAAGACAACATCATTCACTTTTCAAAATATTCAAATCAAAAGTTTCTCCTTCTTGAAATTGTCAAAGACAACATGAGCTTGAGATCTTCATTTGTTATCATCAAAATCCATTTGTAGATATGTAATTATATGAAACTTGAAATCTTGGGTTCAATATCGTTAAAGAAGTACACTTTCGTGCACTCACCAAGAATCAGGAGAGCTCATGAGTTGTCCTCAGGCAAACTCAAGCAAGGACCTTAGCTGTCGAGGCTAGGATCGTCCAGAGGCAAACTCAAGAGAGGATAGAGCAGGACCACGATTATCCCTAGGAAAACTCGAGGGAGGATCAGATGCACAACAATTCGCCCTGAGTGAAACTTGAGGGAGGACTGGGAAGGGTTGCGGATTATCCTGAGGTAAACTCGTGGGGAGACTAGGCAACAAGTAGCGAGCATGCCGTGGCAAACTTGATGGGGGATCCAACAAGTTTGCGGTCATCTTGAGGCAAATTCAAGGAGAGGACTAGGGCTGCTTTGGTCGTTATCGTCCTGAGGCAATTTTGAGGGAGGACTATGATGGGCTGCCACGAGGGAAACTCGAGAAAGGACAAGATGAGAGGCCACCCGAGGCAGACTCAAGGGAGAGTTTGGCGAGGCCACAGGTCGTTCTGTTGCAAACTCAAGGGGGTACTAGAGTTGTTGGGGCCATCATTTTCTTGAGGCAAACTCGATGATAGATCAAGCATATTGGTTCATCCTGAGGAAACTTAGTGGAGGATCGGGCTTGTCAGAGGCAAATTGGACAAGGCAAACTTAATGGAGGATGAGTGTTACTTAGGTAGCGATCTTTCCAAGCCAAGCTCCAGGGAGGATCATTCAAGGCCTTCCTTTAAGTTTGCCTTGAAGCAACTTGCGTCCTAGCTCGATCCACCCTCGAAATGATGGGGGCCTCAGCTGATCCTTCCTCAAGTGTGCATCAAGAAGATCAAGGCTTTAGCAACCCTCTACTCCTTTGAGTTTGCCACAATACCTCTTGTCTGTCCTCCTTTAAGTCTGCAACGGACAACTCACTTGATTCTCCCTCTAGTTTTCCTAAGAACAACCCTCATCCTGTCCTCCCTTAAGTTCGGGATGACCTGCGACCAAGCTATGTCTTCCCTCGAGTTTACCTAGGGATGGCTTCGAACACAACAACCCTGGATCTTCCTAAAGTTTGCCTCAGGATGATTCACGACCTAGCATAATTCTCCTTTGAGTTTGCCTCAAGAGAGGACTAGGGTTACTTAGGTCGTTATAGTCCTGAGGTAAACTTGAGCAAGGATCGACTTGGGCCTCAAGTCACCACAAGGGAAACTTTAGAGAGGACATGATGAGGCCGCCGAGGCAGTCTCAAGGGAGGGTTTGGTGAGGCAGCTGGTTGTCCTGTGGGCAAACGTGAAGGGGGGACTAGAGTTGTTGAGGCCATGATTTTCTCCAGGCAAACTCGATGATAGATTGAGCAAATCGGTTCATCCTAAGAAGCTCAGCAGAGGATCGGGCAACCGAGGCAAACTGGACAAGGCAAACTTGATGGAGGATGAGTGTTACTTAGGTTGCGATCTTTCCAAGCCTTGTCCAGGGAGGATCATTTGAGGCCTTCCCTCAGGTTTGCCTTGGAGCGACTTGCGTCCCAACTCGATCCTCCCTCAAGATGATCTAGGCCTTACCTGATTCTTCTTCAATTTTGCATCAAGAAGATCACGTCTTTAGCAACCTTACTCCTTCGACTCCTTCGAGGTTGCCACAAGACGACTTGTAGCCCATCTCGGTCCTCCTTCGAGTTTGCAACGAGACAACTCACCTGATTCTCCCTCTAGTTTTTTCCTTAGAACGACCCTCATCCTGTCCTTCCTTAAGTTCGGGACCACTTGTGGCCAAGCTACGTCCTCCCTCAAGTTTATCTAGGGATGATTACAGACTCAGTAACCTTGGTCCTTCATCAAGTCTTCTTTAGACTCACGACCTAGCATAATTCTCCCCCTAGTTTGCCTCAGAAAGACCTGTTGTATTGCCTGATCTTCCCTCCAGTTTTCCTAATGACAATCGCAGCCTAAGCAGCCCTAGTTCCCCTTGGAGTATGAGGGACTTACGGCCCAGCGACCCACGACCTTAACATCCCTAGACCCCTCCCAAGTGTTTCCCCTCTGGGTTTCTTGTAGTCAAGTTGGGGTCCTCTTTCGATTTTGCCTCAGGATGACCCGCGGCCTTGCTCTTCCCTCCCATGTGTATACTGCACGATGATCGTAGCCTTGGTAGCCCTAGTCCTTAATCGAGTTTACTCGGGGCGACCTGCAGCCTTGGCTGATATCCTCCCTCCTTTTCCTTGGGACGACCCTCGACTTTGCCCTCAAGTTTGCCTCGAGCCAATCTCGACCTTAGGTTCCTTTAGCCCTCATCGAGTTTGCCTTAGGGCAACTTGCACCAGCTCTGTCCTCTCCTTCGTGTTTGCCTTGGGAAAAGTTTTCAGCCTGACAAGATCCTTCCTTGATTTTTCCTCTGAATGATTGCTACCTCAGTAACCTTGGTCCCTCATCAAGATTGCCTCAAGGTGATTTGCAACGATTCCCGGAGCTCCCTAGAGTATGCCTCGGGAAAACTTGTGGCATTGCACAATCCTTCCTTGAGTTTGACTCAAGAAGATCGTGGCCTTAGCAACCCTAGTTCTCCGTCAAGTTTGCCGTGGTACGATAACAAGCTAAGAAACCTTGGTCCTCCCATAGGACAACTCGCGACCTAGCCCAGTCTTCCCATGACTTTGCCTCTAGATGATACCTTATCTAATCCTTCCTTGAGTTTGCCTCTGGACGATCAAGTCCTCGACAACCCTAGTCCCCCTTGAGTTTGCATATGGAAGATCATGACCTTTGTAGTCTTAGTCCCCCTCTTGAGTTTCTCTCATCGTGGCTTGCGGACTAGTCTTGTCCACCCTTAAGTTTGCCTCGAGATGGCCTTTAGCCTCGCCTAATCCTACCTATAGTTTGCCCCAAAATTATGGGTTTAGCAACCTTAGATCTGCATGGACTTTCCTTGCAATGACTTGAGAAGCCCGGTCCTCCCTCAAGTTTGCCTTGGGGTGACATGTGAGTCTGATCGTCTCTTAAGTTAGCCTCAAACCACCTACGGCCACCTCTAATCCTTCCTTGGCATTCCTTCGAGACGATCATTGCTTCAATAGTCCTATTCCTCCCTCAATATTTCCTCGAAATGACTTGCGACCCAGCCTAATCCTCCCATGAGATGACTGCGACCGCAACCTTACATGATCCTTCCTCAAGATTCCCTCATGATGATCATAGAGCTTCAGTAGCCCTAGTCCTCCCTCAAGTTTCTTTCACTTGCGACCAAGCCTGGTCCTTTGATCGCGGCCTCAACTTAGCCTTACATGAGTTTGCCATGTGATGACTCGTGACCTCACACGATCCTCTGTCGATTTTACCTCGGGACAATCGCATCTTCAACAACACTAGTCATCCCTCGACTGCCCCAACTAGGGATTCTGAGGCTACGAAACACCAGAAGGACACTTGTCAATCACCCCGAGGCAAAGTTAAATGGGAGACTTCGGTCGTCAAGGCTGCAATCATCCCAAGTAAAACTCAAGAGAGGGATTGGTAAAAGTTGAGTGGGGAGTACGGTTACTAAGGTTGTGGGTCTTCTTGAGGCAAACTCGAGGGAGGACTACGGTTGATGAGGTTGAGATTGTTCAGAAGCAAACTCGACAGAGGATATTGAAAGGTGGCCAGGTTGTCTTGCAAGCAAACTCGAGGGAGGACTAGGGCTTCTACTTCTTAGGTTGTTATCGTCGCACGACAAACTTTAGGGAAGATCAAACTAGGCCATTGGTAAACCTGAGCCAAACTTGGGGGATGACTTGGTTGGGCCTTAATTCGCCTTAAAGAAAAATCGAGAGAGGATCAGATGAGGCCGCACGTCGTCTAGGCAAACGCGAGGGAGGATTACGGTTGTTGAAGCTACAATTGTCCTAAGGCAAGCTCAAGGACCAGGTCTAAGGCAAACGTGGACTGGATGAGCGGGCACAAACCATTAGGAGAGAGGAATATGGATTGGCTACTGAGTGTTGAGAGGCTAAACAGTGAAAGAGACCAACAGTTGAAATAGACATTTTTTTTTTCCAAATGTGCCAAAACTATAGGCATAGAGAGTTTGAAAAAAATTGTAAAATAGCCATAAACTGGAGTAAGTATTTCAGCTAGGACTCCATAAACCGGCCAAATCTCTTGAAAAGTGTCAAAACAACCCGGACTTTGGTCTTGAATAAAACTGGATTATTCCGATATGACCTCCCTCGAGTTTACCTCAGGACAATCGACCTTAGTAGACTGTCCTCCCTCGAGTTTGCCACGGGATGACTTGCGTCCTCGCTTGTTCCTCCCTTAAGTTTGACTCAGGACAATCTGCGACCATGCTTGTTCCTCCCCGAGTTTTCCTACAGACAATTGCATCCCAGCGACCCACGACCTCAACAACCCTAGTCCTCTTGCGTCCCAGCAAGCCATAACCTCAATAGCCATAGTCCCTCTTGTCTTTGCCTCTGGGTGTCTTACAGCCCAATCGGGTCCTCCCATGTATATGTACCTCACGACGATCACAAAGCCTCAGCAGCTCTAGTCCCTTATCAAGTTTAACTCGGGGTGACTTGTGGCCTTGGCCGGTCCTCCCTCGCTTTTTCCTTAGGAAGAAGACCCGGGCCTTCCCCAATCCGCACTCGAGTTTGCCTCGAGACAATCTAAGTATATATGTTTATTATGTAGATACTCAAATCTAATCTCATCTTTTATTTAAGGCTTTACAAATCACCAAGGCATGAGTTATTTGCTAAATACCTTTTTGTAGATACTCAAAAATCACCAAGCCATGAGTTATTGCTGAATACCTTTTTGTAGATACTCAAAAATCACCAAGCCATGTTTATTATGCAGATACTCAAATCTAATCTAATATCCTGCAGAAAATTATTGTTAAATATCAAAATATCAAAATTATTGCTAATATTCTCCTAAATGAAGTGCAATTGTAATTGTTATCTGTCAAAAAATTGGACACCTAAGAGTCACTTTTGAACCATTCATCATCTGCAAAACTTTGACATTATTGCACTAAAATCTTATGGAAAAATAATGCTGAATACCTGTTCAATGACAGTAGCCGAATGTCTTTAATATTGTTCATGGCTTCTTAAACACGTATGAGCAAGGTATGTGGTAAGCATCATCATCCATATACAACAAGATTTGTATGACCTGGATAAAGAAACAAACTTTAAAATAGACAGCAGCAATTATATATCTTAGTTATTTATTTATTTTTATTTGAAGAATAGAATTTCTATTGGTGAAGCAGTTGTAGAGGGATTCCAAAGTATAATCTCCTTGAGATTCCATAGTATATGGTCAGCATTTGGTATTTAATTTATCAAGAAAAGCTAATAAAAAGCTACACAGAAAATAAATCAAACAACAAATGGGTAACTAAGAGATACATTTTACTTCCTGATGTTTTCTAATGTGTTACCATGTGAGAAAAATTTCTACTTTCTTTACACAGAATGTGTATATATTCAGAGCCAAGTTCTGCTAGGGAACACTTACTGACTCTGCGAGAATTGAGACTCCAAAGATCAAAGACACCGAATCTTTGTTTTCTTTTAAATAGGACCCAATTCGCAACCCGTAGGATCAAAAACTAGAATTGAGAAACCAAAAAGGATGACAGCAATATTCATCACATCAAAAACTGCAAAATTGAGAATCAAATGGTTAAAGCGCATTAAGAAACCTACGAAATCTCAAAGAATCCATGGTGGGAATCCAAGAATGATAAAAAACAAGATTAGACAAGAGGAGAAAACGAAAACCTCAAAACGAACGATCTGATAATACGCTTCCTCTCTTCGTTCTTTACGCCTTCTCCAACTTTTTGTACGCTTACATTGCAAGCACACCCGCATTCTCTCTCTCTCTCTCTCTCTCTCTCTCTCTCTCGCTCACAAATGGGCTTACGGGTTGTGAGACAAATTACAATGTATGTAATCAATATATAGACCTTGGGGAGACTAGGTTGGTGACAGCAACGGCTACTTTTCCCTTGTTTGTTTTATTTTAAAATTTAAATCCGATGATGCGGTGCTAGTTCCCTCAATCAAATGGGCTTAAGGCTCTGGTTCTGATCGTTGGATTAATATCATACCATATTGGTGCCAGTTCCGTTCGTTATATGTTTTATTTAAGACAACATCCTACCCTGCATTCGCTTTTCCAAATCACGGGTTGGTGCGATGTCAGATATTTATGTCTATCCTCACAGGCTTTTTCACTACGGGTTGGGCCGTTTTATGTCTACTCAGAGACTGATAAACTTGCGGGTATGACATTACGGCAGGCATTTGGAAGTGTCCACATCGATCCTTCCCTTGCTATCCGTTGGCTCTGCTACCTACGTTTGTTGATGCCTTGTGTCACTGATTCCATTCCTTCCAACACCAATGTTTCTGAATCCTTTCTTTCTTCTTTATTCTACTCTCTCTCTCTTGTGCCCAGTTATGGCAAACTAGTGGGCTATTTAAAGCTGCTGACAAGTTTTTTCTTCCTTTATTATTATTATTATTATTTTTTTGTGGTTAAGGTTAAGGAATATTCTGCAAGCATGGTATTTGGATTTGATTTCCAAGAGACAATATGAACAGGAAAGAAAAAATGAGTTATGTGGGGAAGTCCTTTTGTAAAGGTTTTTGGGTTAAAGTGATTACAGTTTTCCACAAAATCAAGTTGATCTAGACTACAATTTTGTTGCTTTAAGAATCGTAAATAATCATTCTCTTGATTGAAAGAGAAATGAACTTGATGCTTTTATGTTTTATACTTTGTGAAGCATTAGATCCTTTTTTCCTGGGCATTTAATCTCATGCTTTTCAGTTATAGTTATTACTTTTTCTTCATCCTTTTATGTTTAGATATTGTTGGGTGCCGAGTGTTCTTTTGAAAAGGTTTTAGATTTACATAAAATACATCTTATAATGTTTTTTGCCTTCTATGTGAAGTTTTTGGGCATCATTAAATACTTTGTAAATTCTAATAGGATCTATTTCTTATAATCACTTCCACTTGAGGTCCTATAAGTTCCAATAAAAACTTGATAGGCATCTTACATCCCAAATTTTTGTTCTTATTGTCTTTTAATTTCTGTCAGAGTAGCTTTCCCAAGGTGCCGGATTCATTTCTCTAGATGACATTGAAAGGAGTATTAAATTGTGTATTAAAAAAATACATAGACAAGAATACTTATACAATTGAAATTACCCAAGTACCCTAATTATGCATGTTACTGCTGAACAAAAGCTATTAGCACGGATTAGTAATCAATATAAAATATTAAGAGTATTAACAGAATAATTTGGTTATGAAGGGAAACCTTTTGAATAACTCCTCAAAGGTAAAACCTTACGGGGCAACCAAATCCAGGAAAACCAATTTTATTGATTGAGAGTATTACAAGTAAAATGTTTACAAAACTTTTGTAACTAGATATGTTTACCCAAGACACGCGACTCGCTTGTCTTCTACCCCAGTAGGTAGCTAGGTAGCTAGAACCTCTAACGCTCTCCAATATTTGTCTTTCCTACAGGAACCTCCAGTGGTTGAACTCGAACACGGCAACTCCCCCTTGGAGTATGCTCTCACTCAATCTCACAGACTTAGCTTTTTGGAAAATCATTTTCTCAAGAAGTTTCTCTTACACGATCTCTTGAAGTTCTACCCAGATCTTCAAGCTCTCAATGCTTGTGAATTATGCTGTGTCTTTATTGTGGCCTCTGCCTCCTTAAAGGATCTTTAGCAATTCTGGCTAACTTTGTGATGAGACCTCCAAAGGGTAGATTTTCGTTGTCTGTCATGTTAGCTCTGACCTTGGAGATAACATCAATAATATGAGAGGGAAGATCTATAGATACACCTTTAACTATAGCATACATAAACTGGGCTTTTCCATTGTCTGCTTGGTATGCCTAGTGATGGGCCAAAGATTTGTCAATACAACTTTGGGAAGGAACCTATATTCGAGGAGCATTGACTTCATCGAGATTATATGAGTGTTCAGGGGCCATGCTGGTGAGTTGGACTCAGCAAAAAAATCTTTCATTTGAGCTTTTAATGGGGTCCTCATACCCTTGTAAGGTTTTCCACACTTTGGAGTTCATAGAACTCTCTAATAATCTTGGGAGTTATGATCATGTCAACACCCCCCTAACAGTGGATATAATGAAATTATTGTCCACACTCAGTAAAGAGTTGGCGTAAAATTCCCTTACAATTTCAATATAGGGGGCAGGGGCTCCTTCAGTAATTTTCTCCCATCCTTTGTCAGCAAATATGTGAGTAATGAATTCAAAAGTAAGGTTATTCACATCACTTAGAGTTACTTGTTGTTCTCCATGAACATTCCTCTCGGAGAACACAGTCTTGTAGGTTGTCTCTGCTTCCTCACTAACAAACTTTGGTGGTTTTGATCCTTTGGTAGGTGGCTTTGATGTACTCCCCACTCCTTTAGAAGGGACATATTCTTTATCTACTGCCTTGTATGTTTTAGGAGAGTTCTTTGGAGTTCTCACATGAGAGTTAGATTCTCCCACATTGGAGGAATTTACTGGAGGTGTTTTGCTATCAAACTTTGCTTTCTTTGTAATCGACTTGTATTTCATTTGCAAAAAAAAAAAAAAATCATTTCTAAGCATGATAAATACACAAAGTAAGAAAGTAACCAGATTCACTTTTCTCCCAAAATATCGACGCAACAAGGCCAAGAACGTGAAGATAGTTTCTTAAAAAATTAATCCAATCACACACGTGTTTCTAGGAAATTATCTAGGAAGCACATACATGTTCTACGATTTTTACCAGACGAGGAAAATATCTAGACCTAAGCACAGGACCAATGCAGCACAGGGTGGAAGACGATGACATTGAGAAAATAACCAAACAGACTCACATGCAGCCTTTGTTCATTACCTTCTACAACAAGAAACCACCACGAATGCTTTTCAAAGCATTATTTAACCCCTTCAAAAAGATTTTCAAGTCCTAAGCCAACTAGGTTTCCGAAATTTCAAAGATTTCAGAGATCTTTAAGGAATCGGAGACTGGGAAAACCCTAAAAAGAGTTCTGAAGCAATGAAAACTTATGAAATACATTCCAAAGAGAAGACTTACCTTGATTTTGTGCAGAAGATAAACACAAATTTCTTGAGATGCACGGACTGAATATGAACCGTTTATCTCTAAGAGTGTATCGGAGAAGACAAACAGAGTGAATGGAAGAGAGAATCGAGGCTTAATGGTGATTAAGGGTGATTGACGTACAGTTAATGCTGCAGAGCAGCTTTTTCACTTCCCGCCCAAAGCCTGGAACGTGTCATGCACGCGGGCCCCCCCTTTTTCCAACACGTAGAGCATGCCCTAGAGGTAACAACACCCTACTCCAATTCCAGTTACTCATGCCCATTTTCTTTGTTCTCAAATTTTTGAAAAAGAAAATAATTTTAAAGAACTAGAAAAGCAAAAATATCATGTATTTTTCATTCACAAAGCTTGGGCCTTTTTGAGTAATTTCCTTGTCCAAGCTTTGTTACACACAACGCTTTTCCAATTATTTAGGAGAAGTATTCCTTTTTGGTCAGTTTTCACAATTGAGCATTTTTCTTAATTGATGACCTGCCAAGAATTCGTGTGTGTGTGAGTGAGGAAAAAAGCTTTCCAAAATATTTTTATTATTTTTCTTTCTTTTTTGTACTCCCCATTTCTTTTATAATTTTTTCAGGTTTGCTCCAATAAGGGTGAACTTTCCTTGAAAGTCAAATTTTATGCTAGGGCCTAGATATCCGAAAAAGCAACTCCCTCCAAGCACAAAGCCATATTCACTCTATATGTCCATTTTGTATTGCTCATCTTTTTCCACAATGATTGAGACAATGATTTTTTCTACAAGGACTTTTAGAGCTTAGATCCATGCATGAGTGTTTGTCTTTTCCACAATGACTTTTGAACATCTGACTTTTTTCTATAAGGATCAACCTTAACACCCGAGTTTTTTGTATGAGTATACAGATGTTGTCACCAAATTGTTAGGAGGTCAGATTTAAGCTCCTCACAGTGCAGAGAATAGAATCCTTGTGTGGTCTTCCTTAAGAGTTGTGCATCAATAGTAAAAGCACATACTAGACAAGATCTACCTCGATCCCACCAAAATGAATTGGTGGAGTCACAAAGGTCAAGGACCCGGTATACTCATAAAGCTTGTACCTTGCAGAATGATAACAACATGAAGTTTTTGAATAAACAAGCAAAACAAACACATTTTTTTAATTATTATAAAAACAAAAAAAAAATTAGGGCATGTCACACACCAATGGCCTTCCTTAGAAATTCAAATCTTAGACCATCTAAAGGTTTAGTGAACAAATCGACCAGTTGGTGTTCGGTATCAACGTGTTCCAGAGACACTACCTTTGTTTCAACCAAGTTTCATATGAAGTGATGTCTTATATCTATGTGCTTGGTTCTTGAGTGTTGCACAGGGTTCTTCAAGATACAAATTGCACTGGAATTTTCACAATAGATAGTCATAGTATCTTGAGAGAACCCATAGTCCTCAAGCATCATTTTCATTCAAAGAAGCTAAGTGCAACAACTGCCAGCCGTAATGTATTCTGCTTCAGTAATGGATGTGGAGATGAAGTTTTGCTTCTTGCTCATCCATGCTACCAGATTGCTATCGACATAAAAACAACCACTTGTGGTGCTTTTTCTATCGTCAGCATTACCAGCCCAGTCAGCATCAGAATAGCCAACCAGACTTAGATCTGAAGCTTTTGAATACCATATGCCATAGTCAACAATAGCACTCAGGTATTTCAAGATTCTTTTTACTGCTGTGAGGTGTGATTCTTTAGAATTAGCCAGAAATCATGCACAAATAGCTACACTAAAAGCAATGCCAGGTCTGCTAACAGTAATGTAAAGAAGACTTCCTATCATTCTTCTATACAGAGTAGGATCAATGCTCTTACCTGTAGAATCCGAACATATTTTAACCGAGGTGCTCATCAGAGTGCGAGGATGTGTCTTCCCTTCCATGCCAAATCTCTTAATAAGATCTGTAGCATATTTAGATTGCGAAATAAAAATCCCTCCTTCAGTTTGTTTAATTTGAATACCAAGGAAGAAATTTAATGCCCCAATCATACTCATTTCAAACTCATTTTTCATTTCTTTGCAAAAGTCATGTGAGAGTTTGTCAAGAGTGGAGCCGAACACAATGTCATCTACATAAATTTGAGTAATAAGTAGATGCTTACCATATTTTCTTAAAAAAAGTGTTCGGTCAGCTTGACCTCTTACGAAGTCATTTTCAAGCAAGTATTTCATTAGTCTCTCATACCATGTTCGAGGTGTTTGCTTCAATCCATAAAGAGCTTTCTTCAACCTGAAAACATATTCAGGAAACAAGTGATTAGAAAACCCCTTTGGTTGTTCTACATATACTTCTTCATTGAGTATGTCATTTATAAAAGCACTTTTAACATCCATTTGATAAATCTTAAAATTTAAATGGCTTGCAATTGCTAGGAATATGCGAACAAATTCCAAATGAGCTATTGGTGCAACGGTCTCGTCAAAGTCAATTCCTTCAACTTGGGTCTATCCTTGTGCTACCAGTCTGGTCTTGTTTCGAACAATGGTTCCATGTTCGTCTGACTTGTTTTTGAAGATCCACTTTGTTCCAATGATGTTGTGATCCTCAGGTCTTGGAACTAGCTCCCATACTTGATTTCGAGTGAACTGGTGCAATTTCTCATGCATGGCGTTGACCGAGCTTTCATCTTGTAAGGCTTCTTCCACCTTTTCAGGTTCAACCTGAGACAAATAGCAAACGTATGAGACTTGATTTAAAATACATTTTCTTAATGTCATACATTTATCCAATTCTCCAAGGATGTTCTCCTTTGAATGATTGTGGTTGATCCTTGTAGAGGACTCTTTTTCATGGTCATCTCCTTAGAGTTGTCATCAACAACTTCGTTTATTGACTTCATCATTGTCTTAGTCCGTAGATTGTAAACTTTTTAAGCTTTGCTATTTGATGAATATCCAAGAAATATTCCTTTATCACTCTTGCTATCGAATTTGTGGTCATTCTCTCTGTCTCTCATAATGTAGCAAGTACTCCCGAACACCATAAAGTACTTTACCGTGTGTTTCTTTCCATTACATAACTCATAGGGAGTGAGTTTGGTGCCTGGACGAAAGACTACACTATTCAAGATTTGTCCTACAGTGTTGACAGCTTCTCCCCAAAAGTATAACGCCAACTTTTTGCTACTCAACATGGTGCGAGCCATCTCTTGTATTGCCCTATTTTTCCTCTCCACATTTTCATTTTGTTATGGAGTGATTGGGGGCTGAGAACTCTTGATGTATCCCCTGTTCATCACAAAAAGAAGAGAAATTAGTATTTTCAAATTCTCTACCATGATCACTATTAATACGAGAGATAAGGGAATTCTTTTCTGTTTGTAGTCATTTAAATAGTTTCTTCGCAAGGTTGAAGGTTTCTGTTTTGTCACTCAACAGAATGATCCATGTGTATCTTGAGTAGTCATCCAAGATGACCGCTAAATACTTCTTTTCGTCGAGACTTTCAGTCTGAGTAGGACCCATCAAATCCATGTGTAACAACTTAAGTGTTTTTGAGGTCAGAATATCAACTATCTTCTTGTGCTGTACCTTGGTCTGCTTTCCTTCCTGACAGGCTTTGCACACCATCTTCTTGTTTTTCACAATTTTGGGTAGTCCACGTACGACTTCCTTCTTAGAGATTTTTTGCATGTCCTTATAGTTGATATGGCCTAGATGGTAGTGCCACAACTTAGTTTCATCAAGCTCTACTTTGTGACAACGCATCGTGTTCATAGGTGAGACTCCATACCTATTGTCAACAGTTCTGGTAGCCTTCAAGATCCAATTTCCAGCACTATTGTAGACTTTGCATTCATCATTTGAGAACTGCACAGAAAGATGATCATCACAAAACTAACTAATATTTAATAGATTGGCCTTTAGGCCATTAACAAAAAGAACATTATGAAGAGTAGGTAAACCAAGAACATCAACACTTCCCTTTCCTTCCACTGTTGCTGTACTTTCATCAATAAAATTTACGGATCCTCCACTGGTGGACTCAATCTTCTTAAACAACCCTTTGTCTCCTAACATATGTCTAGAACAAACATTGTCCAGATACCACACGCTAGTGTCCATAGCTTTGAGTACTGTGTGTGCTACTAGACATACGGCTTTTTCTTTCACTACCGACTTGGTTTTGATATTCGTATTATTCAAGTTTATGGAAAACACAATTCGGATAGTTCACCAAGTTTCTTACCTAGGGTGTTTATTTGATTGCTCAATTTTTCCACCTTAATTTCTAGGTTTAGATCCTTGCTCGAAAACTTATTTCTATTCATTTTTCTCTCTCTTTTGTAGGTCTAAAGCAATTTGTCCTATTGTGTCCAATTATTCCACAAAAATGACAAGTAGGGACAAACATATCTTTGGACTTACTTGGAGAAGTCATTGTTGACTTGCCTTTGTTCACAGGTTTCTTTGAGACATTTTCTACATTACTTCCTTTTACAAAGGTGATACCTTTGGATGTAGAGGCAGCGGATGCTTTACGATGTGGATCTTTGGAAGTATTGTATCCCAACCCTATGCGATCGGAACTATCTCTTTGAACTTTTAGTAGTTCATTGAGTTTTTGAGTGGGAGTCTTTTCTTTGACTTCCTGACAAGCTGCCAACTTTTTTTTCCGGCACCTCTTTCTGTGTGCGCAGCCTTGTCACTTCTAGTTCCGTCACTTTCAGTGCCTCCACCAAATTGTTCTTCTCATTCTCTATGGTGGTTAGGTTTTTGTACAATTTTTTATTTACCTTTTGGATTTTCACAAACTCTTCACATAAGTCTTCATATGCTTCCTGCACACTTGATACATGATCAACAACTTCTGTGGCAACATCAGAATCAGTATCACAAACAACCGTGCTATCGTCAGCATATTGTTGCTCGTGTGAGCACAATCAGTAACAGATGCAGAGAAAGCAATAAAGGCAGTTTTATTATCCTTGGATGTATCTGAACTTTTAGAATCAAAATCATCACGTAGAGTAGTATTCAAAACTTTTGCATTTCTTTTAAAATTTTGACATTCCATTCTTATGTGACCAAAACTAGAGCATTCATGACATTGGACTTTATCTTTAGACTCAGTTTTGTCTCTATTCCATTTTTCAGATTCATTCTTTTTAGTGAAATTCTTACCTTTTTTTATCTTACCAGAATTCTTTTTATCAAACATGAATTTTTTTAATTTTCTGGCCACAAGAGCTAAGTCATCATTACACAGACCTTTCTTTTGTTGTGGAAGAGTAGATTCATAAGTTTGCAAAGAACCTACCAGTTCTTCTACCCTAATTGTGTCTAAATCCTTGCTTTTTTCTACGACTGTCACCTTTGGTCGAAACCTTTCAGACATGGATCTCATGATTTTTCTCACAGCTGGTGTCCCCTCCACCTTCTCACTGAGATTTTACTTAGAATTAACAATGTCATTTAGTTTAGCATAAAACTCATTAGAAGTCTCATCATCCAGTATTTTTATCTCCTCAAATTTTGAGGTCAACATTTGTAATTTGGAATTTTTCACCGTTTTGGTCCCTTCACGCGTGGTTTCAAAAATATCCCAAGCATCCTTAGATTTCTCACACATGGAAATTCTCTTGAATTCATCAGGAGAAATTGCCATGAAAATGGCATTTAGACCTTTGTTGTTCCAATTACAGCTGCTTGATAGTTCTTTAGTCCACTCTTCTATAGGTGTTGTCGGCCTTGTCCATCTTGACTCCACGGTTAGCCAGATTTCGCATCAAGCAACTTTAGAAACGCTCTCATCCTTACCTTCCAGTAGGCATAGTTATCACCATCGAAATGTGGTGGTGATGATAGTGTCGCCATGATTTTCCAGGGGAACGGATGACACTCAGATTGAGTGAACCACGCTCTGATGCCAAATGAAATTACTCAAGTACCCCCAATTATGCACGTTAATGCTGAATAAAAGCTATTAGTACGGATTAGTGACAAATATAAAATACTAAGAGTATTAACACAATAATTTGGTTATGAAGGGAAACCCTTTGAAGAACTCCTCAAAGGCAAAACCCTACGGGGCAAGCAAATCCAGGAAAACTAATTTTATTGATTGAGAGTATTACAAGTAAAACGTTTACAAAACCTTTGTAACTAGACACGTTTACCCAAGACACGCAACCTGCTTGTCTTCTACCGCAGTAGGTAGCCAGAAGCTCTGACGCTCTCCAATCTTTGTCTTTCCCACTGGCACGTCTAGTGGTTGAACTCGAATACTACAATTCCCCCTTGGAGTATGCTCTCACCCAATCCCACGGACTGAGCTTTTTGGAAAATCCTTCTCTCAAGAATGTTCTCTTACATGATCTCTTGAAGTTCTACGCATATCTTCAGCTCTCAATGCTTGTGAATATGTGCTATTCAAGTGTTAATGAAAACCCTCAGCCGACTCCTCTATAAATAGGCAATGTTGTGATTGATTTGGAGAATAACTCTGCTGACAGGTTTCTCCAGAATCTCAGTCAGATACGTTGCTAACGATTTGCGAACATCTCAGACTAGATCATTTCTTCTGGATTGCATCGAGTTCAAATCAGTTTCTTCAATAAAGCTTGCATCTTTATCTCTTCAACTAACTCTTAGACTAGAAACATATATAGGACTCTTGTAGACTATTATCTTATAATATAAACAAGATTTGATAAGAGTTAGAATTCAAACACTTATCCTTATCGAATAACTTCTATTCAAATACTCATCCTTATTGGATGCAATCCTAGAATCCTATTTAAAATTACATTCATCCATAATTCGAATTTAAATACAGATTCACCTAATCCTAGCCAAACATAAATTACATTTACATTCAATTTAGGAACCAGAACAATAAATGTACGATTTAAATCATTAGGTGATTGTCTAGAATTCAAAATATGTAAAGCATCAGTAATAACTCCTTCACCCACTTGATGCCAATATTGTTGAAAGAAAAAAAGGAAACACACCATGTGGGATTTATGATGGTGCATTTGAGTCAACACAATCCAGACTTCATTTGGGTGAAAATCAACATCTAAGGACAAGGTCATGGCATCCGTAACACGTGGCTGTATAATGGATAATAAATTAGCTCCATGGCCAAAATTAACAGAAGAGAAAACCTCTATATTTTGCCTCAAAATCTCAGCACACATCTCTCCATTGTCACACAACAACCATCAACACTAAGAATACTAGTAATTAGGTTTCATTTACATCTTTGTGAAGAATTTGAATGAAAATAATTAGTATTCCGATCCTTATCACTTAGCCATTGAACCAGCTTAGATTGTTGTTTCCACAAAATCTCCTATTTTTCCAGCAGTTCATGTATCTCCTCCATGATCAGTACCTTTATCTGTACATTAACTATCTTAAGAGATAAGGTTGGTAATTCATACAAATCTCGTAGCTTGCCTTGTTTTCATGGTTATAAACTTAGAGATTTTCAAAACTATTCTTATTCCACTTTATGAGATTTCCACTAAAATAAAAAATAGATGAAATCACAGATGGTACATTACCACACCCTTATCAAAATCCAAACTCCTCTTAATAACATCCTTACAATCATGAGATCTAACCCACATGGATTCAAAATGAAAACGCTTACGACCCATATTAGCATTTGAATTCCATCCTTACAAAGCCAAACAAATTGGAAATTGATCAGAATAGAAAAATGGAAGGTGTTTCACAGCAGCATGAGGAAAATATTCTAACCATTCTGTAGTAGCCAAAACTTGATCTAAACGTTCATCTATTCTATCCCCACCATCTCACTGGTTACACCAAGTAAAAGGAAAACCCAAAAATTCCAAGTCTTGGAACTGATATCGATCAATAAAACCACGGAATGCCAAAGCTTAGTTAATAGGTCTAACAGGCCCTCCTATTTTCTCATCTTGAACAATAATTTCATTAAAACCACCAAAACATAGACATGCCACACAATTGGAACAACGTAATACACAACATATTCCATACTTGTGCCCTTCGAGATGCTTCAAGGTGTCCATACACACCAGTAAGTTGTCATTTTATATGAAAGAATGGATTAACAATCCAAGCATCAATATGCTAATTTGAGTAACTATGCAACACGAAATTTACTTCATATTTCTAAATAATTTCTAAACAACCACTCCGACCTTCACAATCAACACCAATAAAACCAAAAAAATTCAACATAAATTTTAGAAATGCCAATTTGCAGGTACCTAATTTCGTTTCTTGGAGAAAGAGGACATTGAGATCTTCTCTCTGAAATTGAACAGCCTGTAGGTTTCCAAACCCATGGGTGTACCATGTAACGTCATATATTTAACTATTTTTAAGTAGAGCGATTGCATACAACGTAGCCAGCTATTCAATGAACATAGGGTTTCTTGTTAAATATGTTTCACCTAGATAATTACAAATTTTAAAAGAGAAATAATCTAATGTGAATATTATATTCTAATTTAATTTCTTGAAATAAAAAGGAAAGTAAAATGAAGTTACCATAAAATCTTAAATGAGGATATATATATATATATATATATATATATATATATGTAAGAAAAATCTATTAGAAAATTGTTAACAATTTGCATGGCGACCCTTAAGACTAGCCATTCAAGAGCATTGACCTGTGCCAGTTATGAATTGCAGACAAAACAAGAACAAAAGTACAAAAAAATAAGAAGGATATACAAATTAGATACAAGATTATATATAATATATACTTTTATATATATTAGTTTTTTTGGGTTAGAGTTAGGACTGTAAAATGAACAGGCTACTCAACAAGAAGCTCAAACTCGACTCGATTAAACTCGAGTTCGACTCAAATAAAATATTAAATGGACCGTTCACAAACACAAGATTAGACTTGATTATTAAACAATACAAACTCGTATATATCTTGATCGATTTGATTAATGTTCGTGAACAAACTCATATGAAGCTCGACTCGACTCGACTCATATATATTTATACATATATAATACAATATATATATATATATATATAATATACATAAGTTAGATATATATATATATATATAATTAATAATATACATAATTATGTATATAGATTTATAGTCCACTACAAATACTATATATAAAAATTTATAATATTAATATATCATATACAAGTTAGAACTAGAAGTTATGATGAATACAGGAGTCTAATAAATATATAACATTATAAATTTACAAATTACACCATAGGGTCCATATATTATATATATTCGTATTAGTATATGTATGTTAGAAAGATAGTATATTAATATCTACTATATATATAAGTACGAATGAAGTATGAACAATATTTTTGTCTAACAATTTTTCTTCTCATTTTACCTTGCTTCTATTCCTAAATTTCCGTACTATCTAACTGTATTTGTATGTTTTTGCCCCTGGACTCCTTTTGCTTTTAAACCAACGAAAATCTCTCCTCCCTCTCATTTCTCTCAGCTCTCTCTCTCACTCGGCAACCTTCTTTCGATTTTTCTCTCCATTTGCCATAACCCTCTCTTTTTCATTTATCCACTGGCGACGTCATCCTCCCCAAATCACGAAATTGTGATATATCTTTTAAAGTTGAGTAAAACAAAGATATATCACATGATCATTATTTTATTGTGAATATATATTTTCTCTCAACTTTAACTATGTGCATGCATCGATCTTTGTCTTCTCCCAATGCGAACAACCCACCTCATTTACTTTGGACACTTTGGACGATGTATGGATGCTTTGATCTCGATCTGTTTACAAATAAAATAATCAAATTTACAGTTTTAATCGATTTTTTTTCTATCTTTTAAGATATATTATCAAAATTTATTTCTTTATTTATTTTATATATTAATTTTTACAATATATTATATATCAATTTATCTATTTTTTCTTCATAACATTTAAATATTATATTTTTTAATAAAAAATAATAACAAAAGAGAGAAATTAATTTAAAAGGTTTATAATGATGAATAATTTCCTCTCCATAATTAATGTAACAAAATACAAAATTTGATTCCTATAAAAAAAAAATTACATTTGAAAGAATCTATACTTGGTTATTGAAATTACATAGGAGTGCTAAACTACACCCTATCTATTACTTTATGAAAAATGCTAAACTCATCGAATGTGGGTCTCGAATTTGTGTTCTGATTCTTTTTTTTTTTTATTTTTATACTTAGTGATTAAAAAAGTGTTTTTTTAGTAATGTTGTGAATTTTTTTATTTTCAAAAAAATATTTAAGAATATAAAAAAATGAATGAAAAAAATGAAAAAAATAAAAAACTTTTTCGGGTCATAATTAAGAGATTAACTTATGTCTAATGGAGGTCATGGAGGTCATAATTAAGCCCTAATTAACCCTTAATCAATCTAATGTCTAATGGAACTAAGAGATTAACTAAACCAAGCTAAAAACTAAGCTAGATTGGAAAATGATTGATGCAATAAGATCTAGAAATTGAAAAGTCCCAAAATTAATATTCTAGAGTTCATCCTTGTATTCAACAAAATTTTCAAAATCAATCCATTACCATTGTAATACCTATCTAATGGAAGTTTAAAAGAGTAAGAAAAACAACTAACATCAAGTTAAACAAGCAGGAAATAAAATCCCCAAACCGAATGGTTCTAAGCTAAAGATCTAAAAAATACACCATAAACTTCAAACTAAAATTAAATAAAAAGTTAGGGAATGGAAAGAGTAAGGTTGATGGTTGGAGATGGAGGTGGACGGCAGTGGAGGAAGGTTAGGCAGCGGCCCCCCTTGAGGAGCTCTTCAAGCTGCGTGCTAGTTCCCTAGTTGTTGCGTATCTTTTTTTCTTTCCATCGCTTTCCGTATCCAAAAAAATCCCGTAGTGTCGCCTTTTTAGCCCCGTGTTAAAACCGAAAAAAACTCATTTTCTCGTGTTGCGTCCGTCGAAAATGAAAAGCAACCTTTATTTTTGCGTCTTCCTGTCTTTGGGTCGCTGGGCCCTTTCTTTCTTTCGTTTTCGTCGCGGCCTCCAGTCTGTGTGGTGTGTTCTATTTCTTTCGCCTCCTTTGTATTTTTTCTTCCGCGTGCGTGAGTCTTTTTTATTCTTCTGCCCAGCCTGCTTTTTTTCATTTTCTCCTGCGGCTGGTTTTGGTTTCTTCATCCAGCGACTTCCCAATTTGCATTTTTGCCTATCTCAAAAACTAGAAAATAAAAAAAACTAAAAGAAAGAATAAAATATTAAATATGTGTTGTGCATGTGAAGAAATATTATCCAATTAAATCACAAGTTATAAAATTAAATATAAACCATGCTATCAACCAATCTAAATCATAACTTGAATTTATGCCTCTTAACTATTTTTCCATCTAAAACCAATAAAAATGTCATGAATTAATTGAAATATATTGGTTTTAGATGTATAAAATATGCAATAATTCAATTCAATCAATAGTCTAACATACAAATTTACAAATCATACCATCTCATTATCATATTAGTATAAATAGTATTATAGTATATAATATAACTATAATATTATATTATGAGTAATAAATTATAATGTTTGATAAAATATAAAGTTAGACAATGTTATTTATGTATACAATATAAATATATAAATATATAGTTTTATAGTATATAATACATATAATTTTATAGCATATAACATGTGTTACATATTAATTTAGTTTTATAGCATATTACATGCGTTACATATAATGTGTTACATTTGAGAGTTTGCCCAAGAGACATTTAGAGTTATTGAGACCCTTGGATCTTTGTATCCAAATCTAAGACATTGATTCATAATGAAACCCTAGCCTCAGCCCTACATGCATATCATTTCTCCTTCAGTCGTTTTACACTTCCTCCCTTCTTTTCTCAAAACCATCAGAAACCCTAGCTTCCTACGCTTACCTATTACGTCGTTATGCGATTTCCATGGAATCAATCCCTAAGCCTTGATTCTTGATTCTTGATTCTTGATTCTTGATTCTTGAAGGGTTGCAACCATCAAGATTCAAGAACCCGAGGGGCTGCTGTTGTGAATCTTATGATATTGGTTGCGACTGCGAGAAACCCTAGTAGATGCAGCCAGTGGCTGAATTTTCGAGGAGCTGTAACTGAAATCTTAGTCTCAAAGATGGTAGTCGGGACTCGACAGATGGGTCATTAAATGCTGGCATTTATGACTCCCAACCGGCAGAATCCCTAATTCCATGGTTCGTCGTTCTCTAATTGTTCATCTGGAAAGTCATCCTGAATATGTGGAGTAGTGCTGGTATCTTCGAACATCAACCTAGAAAGGTGGTCTGCTATCACATTCTTGACACCCTTCCTCTCCTTAATTGTGAGATTGAATTCCTGCAAAATCAAAATCCACCGAATTAGTCGCGCCTTAGCATCCTTCTTGGAGAGAAAGTACTTAAGAGCAGCAAGATCTGTAAATACAGTGATAGGTGATCCAATCAAATAAGCACGAAATTTATCTAATGCAAATACTACAGCTAGCAACTCTTTCTCAGTGGTAGAGTAATTCATTTGAGTGGTGTTTAGAGTTTTATTAGCATAGTAAATAACATAAGGTGTTCCCTCCTTCCGCTGTCCAAGTATCGCTCCCACTGTATTGTCACTTGCGTCACATATGATTTCAAAAGGAAGACTCCAATCAGGTGGTTGCACAACAGGTGTGGATGTTAATATGTCAATTAGCATTTTAAACGCATTTTGACAAGCGTCTGTCCACTCAAATGGGGCATCCTTAACAAGAAGGCTACACAAAGGTCGTGAGATCATAGAAATGTTTTGTATAAACCTTCTATAAAAACCAGTATGACCAAGGAAGGATCTTACCTCTTTAGCAGTTTTCGGAGTTGGCAGCTTTGAGATTAACTCAATCTTGGATTGGTCCACCTCTATACCCTTAAAAGAAACAACATGAACTAATATAATACTTGAGGATACCATGAAATGACACTTTTTCCAATTGAGCACAAGGTGTTTCTCTTCACAGCGAACAAGGACTCTCTTTAGATTTATCAAACAAGTGTCAAAGGAGTCACTAGAAACAATTAAATCATCCATAAAAACATCCATACAATTTTCAACCATGTCACTAAATATGCTCATCATGCAGGTTTGAAAAGTAGCAGGTCATGTATTACACAATCCAAATGGCATTCGACGAAAAGCATACGTATCAAAAGGGCAAGTGAAGGTGCTTTTATCCTGGTTTTCTAAAGAAATTTCAATTTGATAGTAACCAGAATAACCATTCAAAAAACAGTAAAAAGGGTGACCAACAACTCGCTCAAGGATGTGATCAATAAAAGGGAGGGAGAAATGGTCTTTTTAGGTTGCAGCATTCAATTTTCTGTAATCAATACACATCTGCCACCTAGTCACAAGCTTTGTAAGTATTAGCTCTCCCATTTCATTCTTCACCACAATAACGCCTCACTTATTGGGGACAACTTGCGTAGGACTAGCCCATTTACTGTCAGCAACAAGATATATAATGCCTACATCTAATAATTTTAACACTTCATTCTTTACCACCTCTTTCATGGTGGAATTAATTATGCATTGTGGGTCTCTACGAGGGTTAGCTCCTTCATCTAAATTAATTTTATAAAAACAGACTAATGGGCTAACACCTTTGATATCAGTAATGCTCCAACCTATAGCTAACTTATGGTCATTAAGTTCAAAGCAATTGCTCACCTTGAGAGTCAGACAATTCAGATGAGATAATAATAGGAAAAATATCACCTGCACCAAGGAGAGCGTATTTTAAACCTTTAGGCAAATGTATCAATTCGACTTTTGGTGCCTCCGAACTTGAAAGAATATGTTTCACTTTTCTTGGGCAACTCCTTAATTTTTGGTTGCCAAGCTTGTGTGCCATGATCCTGAGCGTCATGAAAAAATCACAAACATCAACAACATCAGATGAATCACTAATAATATCTAACTCAGAGTTAATAAAGAAGTATTCGTGGGGTCAGAATCATGAGCTGTGTGAACTCCCTTGTCTATGAGTAAGTTAATGATGTACGCTTGGTGACACTCATCATCTTCTATTGGTTGTTTTCTAATATGAAAAATATTCACCTCGAGAGTCATATTCCCAAAAGAGAGTTTCATTAGACCGTTCATGCAATTAATAAGAGCGTTAGCAATAGCAAGGAAATGTCTACTTAAAATCAAGGGAATTTTAGAACTAGAATTAACAACAGAACTGGTGTTAGGAATTAAGAAATCAGCAGGATAATAAAATTTATCAATTTGAATTAAAACATCCTCCACCACACCCGATGGCGATTTGAATGAACGGTCAGCTAGTTGCAATACCACAGGAGTGGGTTTGATTTCTCTCAACCCTAACTGCAAATAAATTGAATAAGATATCAAATTTACATTGGCTCCTACATCTAGTGAGGCTTGCCCAAACTCATGATTCCCAATATTGCATGCAATGGTTGAACAACTAGGATTCTTGTACTTAGGAGGAATTCACTATTCAATTAGGGCACTAACTTGCTCTGTCAAAAATGCTGTCTTCTTAACATGGCTAACTTGTTTTATAACATGCAAAAGAGGAAGATTGATCTTTACCTGCCTAAGGTTTTCTAAGATTTCATTGCTAGAATCCAAAGTTCGCATACCAGATTTTAAAGCTTGAGAAAATGATACCTTAACTGGGCTCTTGATTACCTCAGCTTCCTTGGGCAACTCGGGACTATCATTGCTTTGTTGCTCTTCAACATCCTTTGGCTTATCAGTTGTTGGAATGTGTAAGGACTTATTATTTCATGTCATAATGACATTGATCTCCTTCAAATTTTCTTGAGCCATATGTTGACCTTGGGGGCTTGGGTTGTGCTTAAGAAGGGAACTTGCCACGCTCATTCACACTCAACGAAGTTATCAACTTGGATACATGACTCTTAATATTCTTATTTTCTTCAACAACCTGCGTAATCAAAAACTAAAACCTTTGATTATTTTAATCATGTGCCTCAATAAAAACATGCAAACTATCTTCTAAGGGGTTCGTAGAAGAGAGATGCATGATATGGGGCAGAGTAATTCCTAGATGGTTGTGATTGTGCAAGGTTGTGAGTGTCAGACTTCGAACTGAAGTTTGGGTGATTTCTCCAACCAAGATTGTATGTATCTAAGTAGGGTGAAAATGGCTTTTTATACATGCCAAGAGAATTGCAATGTTCCTCATACACTCATCTCATCTCATCAAGTGTTGGGCAATCTTGTGCAAGATGATCTACTCCCTGACAAACAAAGCAAAGTTTAGGGGCATCAGCTTGGGGAATAATACGAGCTGCCATAGTTTCCTTCATCTTCAATGCCTCTAACTCTCTAGTTAGGCCCTCCATCCTAGCCTTCAAGTTATCTTCTTCTTTGAGATGATAGATGCCTCCACTAGATTGAGTTCGATTGGAGCGTGCTCGATTGGTACTGTCAAAAGCATTTGGTCATGTCCAAGTGTGAGCTTTTTCTACAAGTTCATTGAAATACTCTATTGCCTCATCCAGATCATTTTGCAAAAACTGACCATTACACATCATTTCAACAAATTGGCACTATCTAGGAGTAAGACCTTCATAAAAATAGCTAACTAGACGCCAACTTTCGTAACCATGATGGGGACACAAGCTAAGTAACTCTTTAAATGTTCCCATGCATGATACAAAGTCTCACTATCATTTTGTGTAAAAGTTGAGATTTGCCTTTTCAAAGCATTAGTCTTATGATGAGGAAAGTATTTATTGAAAAAAATTTGGGTCATCTTAGCCCATGACCCGATTGACCATGGTCTCAATGAATCCAACTCTTCACTTTATCCTTTAGTAAAAAAGGAAAGAACTTAAGTTGAACAACACTACAGTTCCAGGTTGACCATGAAATGTAGCAACAACATCTTCAAACTCCCAAACCATGAAAAGTAGGGAGAAGTTGTATCATACCTGGTTTGAAATCCATTGGAGGAATCTTAAGTGGAAATATAATGCATGATGGTGTTGTTGTGCGTGTAGGGTGAAGGTACTCATGTAGAGTCCTAGGTTGATCTTCATGCACACTCATGTTAGACGAAGAAAATGATGAAATAGAATGTGTATCAAAATTAGATGGCGTGTCAAACAAATTATCAAAGAGAGTAAACTTATTCTTTGAATGCACTTCTTGAATGGTCTCCCTGGCAACGGCGCCAAAATTTGGTTATGCCCAAAGAATAATGCAACTGTTGCAATCTAGATTGGGGTGTCGATTCCAGTGGGGAGATGGTAGAAACACTGAAAGAGACTAAAAATTTAAGAGAACAAAAATCAATGCAGCAATGTAAGATGAATCCTTTTTGAAAAGAAATAAATTGAAAAGCCGAAACATAATAATGAAAAGGTTTGACCAGAATTAATAACAGCGAAGCATCGGGAATCCCTTACTTGAACTTGATAATTCTATTCATAGCAGATTCATTAGATACTCAATTAGAGATCATAGCACCAGCCTCTCTAATCGGAAAATATATCTTTATAACTAATTTGTTCAAATGTAATTCTTGAAAACCACTCTTCTTTTAAAAACACGAATTGCTATCCTATTGAACTTAGATTCAAAGACAACAATATACTCAATAGCAATACTGCAGCAGAAAATCACACCAATAAGACTGACAACCTGGAACTTAAACACCTCAACAATCCCATAGAGAAAGCATGACTTAATCTATGAAAAACATTGGCTATAAAATTATCCAAATACAAGAAAGACTAATAAGAGATGATAAACAAGAATTTTATTAGCAAGAAAGTTTATTACATGAATCCAATAGAATTGAAATCATCATCATTCAAGCAAGTTCATCCCTAGATTCACCAACGAATTAGCTCCCCATTTGAAATAAGGATTCTTTTTCTGGAAAATGAATTTCTCCAAACCCTAGCACCCTCTCTCCCTAAACAAGAAGGGGTTCTTCTTTTCTGCCCCTTAGCTCTCTATTTTCTTCACTTTTTGACAAGCCATCCCAATAAGGAAAGAAAATCTAGTGCAAACTCGGTTAGGTAATACTCTAGATTTCCACGTGCCGATTGCAGGCCCTTTTTCGCTTAGTAAAGGCCGAATTAGAAAATTGCTATTTCTGAAACAAATGTAACCTTTTCCAACACATCTTGAATCGCCTTAATTGCAAATCAGACAGGGAAGATATGACCATAATATTGATGGATACTCAGAGATGCAGCAGATTCTGAATATTTTTCATTAATTGCTCTTTCCTTCGTTGTTTATGATGCGAATCTCTTTGACTTTGGACGTATGAAATTCTCCATTGATTATTCTTTTCTTCCTTTTTAGCCAGACTTCAACTTGATCATTTTTAGATTCATTCATGCAATAAAATCATTAGACACTGAATGAAAACTTGGGCACTTTGGAATTAAAGTTTAAATTGGAAAAACATAAGAAAAAAGCCCAAATAACACATATAATCTAGCAATTAAACTTATATGTTGCCCAGATGACTAACATAAGAGGAGGTGAATTGGGTTGTATTTAAAAATTAACAATTATAAACCAAATGCACAATGTAAAATATGAGCAAAATACGAAGCAACAATAAATATAAGGAGTAAGGGTAAGAGAGAAGCAAACTCAGTCTTTTAACGAGGTTCAGCCCCACTGCCTACATTCTCACCTCAAACTACCCCTTGATAATTTTCAAATTCACTAGCTAGTTTCCTTCAGGTGGAGATAGAAACCTATTACACCTTTGAGCAGTACCGCTATAAAGAATCCGTGTAGAATATCCTCTATATTTGCAATCACCTTACACGTGATGATTCAATGTCTATTCTCTGTGTAGAACACCTTCTACACTTGCAATCACCTTATACGTGGTGATTCAACGTCTATTCCATTCGTAGAAGACGTTCTACACACACAAGGATTATACATACCTTTTTACTGATACAAGAACTGATAGTGTATAGGTTATCAGAAGATACTCCTTAATAAGTGAAATAAGAACAATACAGTGCAAAACTATATCTCTCTCAAAATGAACAAGGGTTAAGACTCAATGCTTAGATAAGAGAGATTGTAAGCTTTGAATGAATATTGTAAAACTTGAAATAATATGTTTTGAATTTGAAGATCTCAAATGAGTTATTTATAGGCATATGAGACTTCATTTTCAAATTTAAAAAGATTCATATGTCAAAGACAACATCATTCACTTTTCAAAATTTTCAAATCAAAATTTTACTTTATTGAAATTGTCAAATACAACATCATTCACTTTTCAAAATATTCCAATCAAAGTTTTACTTTTCGTAATTGTCAAACACAACATCATTCACTTTTCAAAATATTCAAATCAAAGTTTCTCATTCTTGAAATTGTCAAAGACAACATGAGTTTGAGATTCCTTTATGCTTGACTTTATTTGTTATCATCAAAATCAATATGTAGATATGTAATTATATGAAGCTTGAAACCTTGGGTTCAACAATCTCCCCCTTTTTGATGATGACAAATATTTAGTAGAACTCTGAAACCTGTAGTAATATTTAAGCTCCCTTTGAGAATGTGCATTAGTTTTTCAAGCAATATATAAACATAATTCCAAGCATATATAAACAAGTTTAATAAATAGAGCATTGGAAAGAACATGTTAATGTTCTAGTCTAAAACTTCTCCCCCTTTTGCATCATTAAAAAGGAATAGCAGTAAGCAATGCCAATGGATTGATGAAAATGGTGCATTTGTAGAAACTGTGGAGAACTGAATAATTGGAGCCACCCGATCCCGACAGGTGCCGCAAAATTCGGAGCCGCCTAGGTCCCGACATGTGTTGCAAAACACGGAGCCGCCTGGGTCCCTGACGCGAGCTGCAAGGCCTTGAGCCTCGCCCGGGTCTCGCCTGGATTAATTCTAACACCTTTTGCAGAAATTTGAATGCTTTGAGTTTCTATAAAAAGACCATTTACACCTTTCGACTACCCACATAACAAATTCTCACATTGCCTATTGACCTAGTTTCTTGTTTATCCATAACGATGTATGGCCGAGCAACATTCTTCCAATAATATTTCAGATTTGAATCAGGAACCCATTACGCCTCAACCACTAATTTTCTCTACTGAGGCCGTCAATACCATGATAGGAGCAGAGATACATTTTTCTAGCAGAACTGATGCTGAGGTTGTTGCAGAATCAAGAATGCTCAATGCTCAATATGTTGTCCCTATTACGACCATGTCTCGGAGGTAACTGGCAAAGGTGAGTGAGGTTAATCGGCATAATAATTAAATATCTGAGTTGCATCAAAGGCTTGCTAATAAAAGTAGAAAGAATAAAATATTAAAACAAGAAAACAAGGAGTTGAAGAAAGTTGTGGACTAGTATGCTCATGCCCTGCAACCACGAATAGAGGAGTTGGAACGAGAGAGAGAACAAATACAAAGTCAACATCAGCAACTAATAGGAGAGGTTCAATGTTTAAGAGAAAATTAGGGACAATCTGCAGTTAATCTCATTGGCTTAGCTAAAAAAACTATGCATCCAACATATCTTGTAATCTTGACTAATGAAGTTTTGAAGAACTGATAGCTTGTCTTATTCTCATTTCTATCTCTATAAAATCAATCTTGAATTTCATCTAATTCGCACCAAATCTTCTTTGCTTTCTGTAATCTTTCTGCATTCTCACTCTCTAAGCTTTTTCTCCCTTTTTTTTTTATGGCTCAACAATCTTCTTCCAACAATCCCCTTGTTCACACTACATGGGGTATTCTTCACCTCGGCCACCAGTTATTTCTGCATCTACCAAAGGTGTCATGATGTAGCAAGAGAATGATCTGACTAACAAGTCAGATGATGACGCCATTTATAAACTTGTGAGTCTCGGTACTCGATACTCATCGTCCATTGTCGCGTTTTCCCGGTAGTTGCAGTCTAGAACTCTCGTGAAGTTGAAAAGTTTAATGAGAAGATTTATGAATTTCAACAATTTGTTCACGAGTTTAACAAAAAATATAAGACTTAAAGTAGGAGAATAAGGATTTAAAATCATTACTTGTCACTTCATTTCGACTGTCTAATCCTTTAGATAAGGATAATATGTTGATATGTGAAGAACAAGAACGCTTGAAAATGAGGTTATAAGTCTTAAGTTTTTGTAAGTCGTTTGAGATAATAAAATAAAATGTTTGACAGATATTCATGTTATGCATCATCCTATTTCTCTTCTAATCATGCATTATCTATCCTCTGGCAGAGGTTTTGTAAAAATATCTACCAGCTGATCGTGTGTGCTTGTAAATTCTAGTACAATATCGCCCTTCTGCACATGATCTTAAAGAAAATGATATCTAATCGCACTTAACTTCAATTAAATGAGATTCTTTTGGAGATGATTAAAAACGTGCACATAATATCTGGTCTACTGGCTATCAAATATAATAGACTACCAATGATGCCTTGATATACCTTCGAGTCAATTGGCTTACCGCTTTCGTCTTTATCAAGTTTGGTGGATGGGCTCATTGGCGTTCTAATTTCCTTCGCACTTGATTTGCAATCTGAGTAAGAAGTTAAGTTCTCCCATCATGCTTATTTCAAATTCTTCCTACATACTACTCTTAGCAAAAATTTGGCACATATTTTCATTAGTAGCATCAAATATTATATCATCCACATAAAATTTGAATAAAAAAAGAATATCATCATTTTTCGTGTTTAATGAAAAGGGTTGCGTCGGTTTTTCCTCTTGAAAAATCTTTTTCAATCAAGAAACCACAAAATCTCTCATACCAAGCTCTAGGAGATTGAAGGAAAACTCTCATTCTAACTTTCCAGAATGTGTATGTCTCCGCAAAATAGTAGAGGCCGACTGTTAGATTGACATTCACTAAATGTAGCTGTAATGTTTGCAATAAGATCTTAACTCAAAAGATAGTTAATCTAATAAAAAGAGCCATCGCCTCTGATAACATTTGTTGCCCAGATGACTAACACAAGAGGGGGTGAATTGGGGTTGTATTTAAAAATTGACAACTATTAACCAAAAATGCACAATATAAAATATGAGCAAAATACGAAGCAACAGTCAATATAAGGAGTAAGGGTAAGAGACAACCAAACTCAGTATTTTAACGAGGCTCGGCCCCACTGCCTACGACCTCGCCTCAAGCTACCCCTTGAGAATTCCCAAATTCACTATCTAATCTCATTCAAATGGAGATAGAAACCTATTACACATTTGAGCAGTACCGCTACAAAGAATCCGTGTAGAACACCCTTTATACTTGCAATCAACTTACACGTGGTGAGTCAACGTCTATTCCCTGTGTAGAACACCTTCTACACTTGCAATCACGTTACATATTTGATTCAACATCTATTCACTGCACCCTTTTACGAATATAAGAGGTGATAATGGGTAGGTTATCATAAAACAATCTTCAATGAGTAGAATAAGAACAATACAGTGCAAAACTATATCTCTCTCAAAATGAACAAGTATTAAAGCTCAAAACTTAGATAAGAGAGATTGAAACATTTGAATGAATGTTGTAAAACTTACAATAATATGTTTTGAATTTGAAGATCTCAAACGAGTTATTTATAGGCATATATGAGACATCATTTTCAAATTTAAAAGGACTCACATGTCAAAGACACAATTCACTTTTCAAGATTTTCAAATCAAAGTTTTACTTTCTGGAAATTGTCAAAGAGAACATCATTCACTTTTCAAAATATTTAAATCAAAGTTTTACTTTTCGCAATTGTCAAAGACAACATCATTCACTTTTCAAAATATTCAAATCAAAAGTTTCTCCTTCTTGAAATTGTCAAAGACAACATGAGCTTGAGATCTTCATTTGTTATCATCAAAATCCATATGTAGATATGTAATTATATGAAACTTGAAACCTTGGGTTCAACATCGTAAAATAAATACATTTTTGTGCACTCATCAAGAATCAGGAGAGCTCGCAAGTTGTCTTGAGGCAAACTCAAGCAAGGACCTTAGCTGTCGAGGCCAGGATCGTCCAGAGGCAAACTCAAGAGAGGATAGAGCAGGACCACGATTATCCCTAGGAAAACTCGAGGGAGGACCGAGAAGGGTCGAGGATTATCCTGAGGTAAACTCGTGGGGAGACTAGGCAACAAGTAGCGAGCATGCCGTGGCAAACTTGATGGGGGATCCAACAAGTTTGCGGTCATCCCAAGAGAAACTCAACGGAGCAGGATGCACCACAAGTCATTCGAGGAAAACTCAAGGAGAGGACTAGGGCTGCTTTGGTCGTTATCATCCTGAGGCAATTTTGAGGGAGGACTATGATGGGCTGCCATGAGGGAAACTCGAGAAAGGACAAGATGAGGCCACCCGAAGCAGACTCAAGGGAGAGTTTGGCGAGACCACAGGTCGTTCTGTTGCAAACTCAAGGGGGACTAGAGTTGTTGAGGCCATCATTTTCTTGAGGCAAACTCGATGATAGATCGAGCATATTGGTTCATCCTGAGCAATCTTAGCGGAGGACCGGGCTTGTCCGAGGCAAATTGGACAAGGCAAACTTGATGGAGGATGAGTGTTACTTAGGTCGCGATCTTTCCAAGCCAAGCTCCAGGGAGGATCATTCAAGGCCTTCCTTTAAGTTTGCCTTGAAGCAACTTGAGTCCCAGCTCGATCCACCCTCGAAATGATGGGGGCCTCACCTGATCCTTCCTCAAGTTTGCGTCAAGAAAATCAAGGCTTTAGCAACCCTACTCCTTTGAGTTTGCCACAAGACCTCTTGCAGCCCATCTCGGTCCTCCTTCGAGTTTTCAATGGGACAACTCACCTGATTCTCCCTCTAGTTTTTTCCTTAGACCCTCATCCTGTCCTTCCTTAAGTTCGGGACCACCTGTGGCCAAGCTACGTCCTCCCTCGAGTTTATCTAGGGATGATTACAGACTCAGTAACCTTGGACCTTCATCAAGTCTTCTTTAGACTCACGACCTAGCATAATTCTCCCCCGAGTTTGCCTCAGAAAGACCTGTTGTATTGCCTGATGTTCCCTCGAGTTTTCCTAATGACAATCGCGGCCTAAGCAGCCCTAGTTCCCCTTGGAGTATGAGGGACTTACGACCCAACGACCCATGACCTTAACATCCCTAGACCCCCCAAGTGTTTCCCCTCTGGGTTTCTTGTAGTCCAGTTGGGGTCCTCTTTTGATTTTGCCTCAGGATGACCCGCGACCTTGCTCTTCCCTCCCATGTGTATACTGCACGATGATCGTAGCCCTAGCTGCCCTAGTCCTTAATCGATTTTACTCACGGCGACCTGCAGCCTTGGTTGATCCTCCTTCCTTTTCCTTGGGACGACCCTCGACTTTGCCCTCAAGTGTGCCTCGAGCCAATCTTGGCCTTAGGTTCCTTTAGCCCTCATCGAGTTTGCCTTAGGGCAACTTGCGCCAGCTCTGTCCTCTCCTTCGTGTTTGCCTTGGGAAAGTTTTCAGCCTGACAAGATCCTTCCTTGATTTTTCCTTTGGATGATTGCTACCTCAGTAACCCTGGTCCCTCATCAAGATTGCCTCAAGGTGATTTGCAACGATTCCCGGAGCTCCCTAGAGTATGCCTCGGGAAAAATCTTGTGGCATTGCACAATCCTTCCTTGAGTTTGACTCAAGAGGATCGCGGCCTCAGCAACCCTAGTTCTCCATCAAGTTTGCCTTGCTACGATAAAAAGCTAAGAAACCTTGGTCCTCCCATAGGACAACTCGCGACCTAGCCCATTCTTCCCATGACTTTGCCTCTAGATGATACCTTGCCTAATCCTTCCTTGAGTTTGCCTTTGGACGATCAAGTCCTCGACAACCCTAGTCCCCCTTGAGTTTGCATATGGAAGATCATGAGTTTGCCTCGAGATGGCCTTGAGCCTCGCCTAATCCTACCTATAGTTTGCCTTGGGGTAATTATGGGTTTAGCAACCTTAGATCTGCATGGACTTTCCTTGCAACGACTTGAGTCGCCCGGTCCTCCCTCAAGTTTTCCTTGGGATGACATGTGAGTCTGATCGTCTCTTAAGTTAGCCTCAAACCACCTACGTCCCACCTCTAATCCTTCCTTGGCATTCCTTCGAGACGATCATTGCTTCAATAGTCCTATTCCTCCCTCAATATTTCCTCGAACTGACTTGCGACCTAGCCTAATCCTCCCATGAGATGACCGCGGCCTCAGCCTCACATGATCCTTCCTCAAGATTCCCTCATGATGATCATAGAGCTTCAGTAGCCCTAGTCCTCCCTCAAGTTTTTTCACTTGCGACCAAGCCTGGTTCTTTGATTGCGGCCTCAACTTAGCCTTACATGAGTTCGCCATGTGATGACTCGTGACCTCACACGATCCTCTGTCGATTTTACCTCGGGACAATCGCATCTTCAACAGCACTAGTCGTCCCTCGACTATCCCAACTAGGGATTTTGAGGCTACGAAACACCAGAAGGACACTTGTCAATCACCCCGAGGCAAAGTTAAATGGGAGACTTCGGTTGTCGAGGCCGCAATCATCCCAAGTAAAACTCAAGAGAGGGATTGGGAAAACTTGAGCGGGGAGTACGGTTACTAAGCTTGTGGGTCCTCTTGAGGCAAACTCGAGGGAGGACTACGGTTGATGAGGTCGAGATCGTTCAGAGGCAAACTCGATAGAGGATATTGCAAGGTGGGCAGGTTGTCTTGCAAGCAAACTCGAGGGAGGACTAGGGCTTCTACTTCTTAGGTTGTTATCGTCACACGACAAACTTTAGGGAAGATCAAACTAGGCCATGGGTCAACCTGAGCCAAACTTGGGGGATGACTTGGTTGGGCCTTAATTCGCCTTAAAGAAAAATCGAGAGAGGATCAGATGAGGCCGCACGTCGTCTAGGCAAACGCGAGGGAGGATTACGGTTGTTGAAGCTACAATTGTCCTAAGGCAAGCTCAAGGACCAGGTGATCTAAGGCAAACGTGGACTGGATGAGCGGGCACAAACCATTAGGAGAGAGGAATATGGATTGGCTACTGAGTGTTGAGAGGCTAAACAGTGAAAGAGACCAACAGTTGAAATAGACATTTTTTTTTTCCAAATGTGCCAAAACTATAGGCATAGAGAGTTTGAAAAAAATTATAAAATAGCCATAAACTGGAGTAAGTATTTCGGCTAGGACTCCATAAACCGGCCAAATCTCTTGAAAAGTGTCAAAACAACCCGGACTTTGGTCTTGAATAAAACTGGATTATTCCGATATGAACTCCCTCGAGTTTACCTCAGGACAATCGACCTTAGTAGACTGTCCTCCCTTGAGTTTGCCACGGGATGACTTGCGTCCTCGCTTGTTTCTCCCTTAAGTTTGACTCGGGACAATCTGAGACCATGCTTGTTCCTCCCCGAGTTTTCCTACAGACAATTGCATCCCAGCGACCCACGACCTCAACAACCCTAGTCCTCTTGCGTCCCAGCAAGCCATAACCTCAATAGCCATAGTCCCTCTTGTCTTTGCCTCTGGGTGTCTTACAGCCCAATCGGGTCCTCCCATGTATATGTACCTCACGACGATCACAAAGCCTCAGCAGCTCTAGTCCCTTATCAAGTTTAACTTGGGGTGACTTGTGGCCTTGGCCGGTCCTCCCTCGCTTTTTCCTTAGGAAGACCCGGGCCTTCCCCAATCCGCACTCGAGTTTGCCTCGAGACAATCTAAGTATATATGTTTATTATGTAGATACTCAAATCTAATCTCATCTTTTATTTAAGGCTTTACAAATCACCAAGGCATGAGTTATTTGCTAAATACCTTTTTGTAGATACTCAAAAATCACCAAGCCATGAGTTATTGCTGAATACCTTTTTGTAGATACTCAAAAATCACCAAGCCATGTTTATTATGCAGATACTCAAATCTAATCTAATATCCTGCAGAAAATTATTGCTAAATATCAAAATATCAAAATTATTGCTAATATTCTCCTAAATGAAGTGCAATTGTAATTGTTATCTGTCAAAAAATTGGACACCTAAGAGTCACTTTTGAACCATCATCATCTGCAAAACTTTGACATTATTGCACTAAAATCTTATGGAAAAATAATGCTGAATACCTGTTCAATGACAGTAGCCGAATGTCTTTAATATTGTTCATGGCTTCTTAAACACGTATGAGCAAGGTATGTGGTAAGCATCATCATCCATATACAACAAGATTTGTATGACCTGGATAAAGAAACAAACTTTAAAATAGACAGCAGCAATTATATATCTTAGTTATTTATTTATTTTTATTTGAAGAATAGAATTTCTATTGGTGAAGCAGTTGTAGAGGGATTCCAAAGTATAATCTCCTTGAGATTCCATAGTATATGGTCAGCATTTGGTATTTAATTTATCAAGAAAAGCTAATAAAAAGCTACATAGAAAATAAATCAAACAACAAATGGGTAACTAAGAGATACATTTTACTTCCTGATGTTTTCTAATGTGTTACCATGTGAGAAAAATTTCTACTTTCTTTACACAGAATGTGTATATATTCAGAGCCAAGTTCTGCTAGGGAACACTTACTGACTTTGCGAGAATTGAGACTCCAAAGATCAAAGATACCGAATCTTTGTTTTCTTTTAAATAGGACCCAATTCGCAACCCGTAGAAACATAATAACTTTTGGTTCACGTCAAAAACTAGAATTGAGAAACCAAAAAGGATGACAGCAATATTTATCACATCAAAAACTGCAAAATTGAGAATCAAATGGTTAAAGCGCATTAAGAAACCTACGAAATCTCAAAGAATCCATGGTGGGAATCCAAGAATGATCAAAAACAAGATTAGACAAGAGGAGAAAACGAAAACCTCAAAACGAACGATCTGATAATACGCTTCCTCTCTTCGTTCTTTACGCCTTCTCCAACTTTTTGTACGCTTACATTGCAAGCACACCCGCATTCTCTCTCTCTCTCTCTCGCTCACAAATGGGCTTACGGGTTGTGAGACAAATTACAATGTATGTAATCAATATATAGACCTTGGGGAGACTAGGTTGGTGACAGCAACGGCTACTTTTCCCTTGTTTGTTTTATTTTAAAATTTAAATCCGATGATGCGGTGCTAGTTCCCTCAATCAAATGGGCTTAAGGCTCTGGTTCTGATCGTTGGATTAATATCATACCATATTGGTGCCAGTTCCGTTCGTTATATGTTTTAGTTAAGACAACATCCTACCCTGCATTCGCTTTTCCAAATCACGGGTTGGTGCAATGTCAGATATTTATGTCTATCCTCACAGGCTTTTTCACTACGGGTTGGGCCGTTTTATGTCTACTCAGAGACTGATAAACTTGCGGGTATGACATTACGGCAGGCATTTGGAAGTGTCCACATCGATCCTTCCCTTGCTGTCCGTTGGCTCTGCTACCTACGTTTGTTGAAGCCTTGTGTCACTGATTCCATTCCTTCCAACACCAATGTTTCTGAATCCTTTCTTTCTTCTTTATTCTACACTCTCTCTCTTGTGCCCAGTTATGGCAAACTAGTGGGCTATTTAAAGCTGCTGACAAGTTTTTTCTTCCTTTATTATTATTATTATTATTTTTTTGTGGTTAAGGTTAAGGAATATTCTGCAAGCATGGTATTTGGATTTGATTTCCAAGAGACAATATGAACAGGAAAGAAAAAATGAGTTATGTGGGGAAGTCCTTTTGTAAAGGTTTTTGGGTTAAAGTGATTACAGTTTTACCACAAAATCAAGTTGATCTAGACTACAATTTTGTTGCTTTAAGAATCGTAAATAATCATTCTCTTGATTGAAAGAGAAATGAACTTGATGCTTTTATGTTTTATACTTTGTGAAGCATTAGATCCTTTTTTCCTGGGCATTTAATCTCATGCTTTTCAGTTATAGTTATTACTTTTTCTTCATCCTTTTATGTTTAGATATTGTTGGGTGCCGAGTGTTCTTTTGAAAAGGTTTTAGATTTACATAAAATACATCTTATAATGTTTTTTGCCTTCTATGTGAAGTTTTTGGGCATCATTAAATACTTTGTAAATTCTAATAGGATCTATTTCTTATAATCACTTCCACTTGAGGTCCTATAAGTTCCAATAAAAACTTGATAGGCATCTTACATCACTCCCAAATTTTTGTTCTTATTGTCTTTTAATTTCTGTCAGAGTAGCTTTCCCAAGATGCCGATTCATTTCTCTAGATGACATTGAAAGGAGTATTAAATTGTGTATTAAAAAAATACATAGACAAGAATACTTATACAATTGAAATTACCCAAGTACCCTAATTATGCATATTATTGCTGAACAAAAGCTATTAGCACGGATTAGTAATCAATATAAAATATTAAGAGTATTAACACAATAGTTTGGTTACGAAGGGAAACCCTTTCAATAACTCCTCAAAGGTATAACCTTACGGGGCAACCAAACCTAAGAAAGTATTACAAGTAAAATGTTTACAAAACCTTTGTAACTAGACACATTTACCCAAGACACGCGACTCGCTTGTCTTCTACCGCAGTAAGTAGCAAGAACCTCTGACGCTCTCCACTCTGTCTTTCCTACTAGAACCTCCAATGGTTGAACTCGAACACGACAACACCCCTTTGGAGTATGCTCTCACTCAATCCCATGGATTGAGCTTTTTAGAATATCCTACTCTCAAGAATTTTCTCTTACACGATCTCTTGAAGTTCTACCCAGATCTTCAAGCTCTCAATGCTTCTGAATATGTGCTGTTCAAACAAATTAATCTGTCCAGAAAATGTGACCTTCTTAGAATGACAAGTTTTACGGAAGGTACTTTTCCAACTACTTATTTGGGGGTGCCTTTGGTAACGGGGTGTCTTACGGCTAGAGCCTTGGAACCTTTGGTGACTAAAATTCGGAACAAGGTTGCGGGGTGGAAATTAAAAATTTTGTCTCAAGGTGGTCGTCTCACTTTGCTTAGGCATGTGGTGTCTTGTATGCCGACACATCTTTTAGCGCTGCTTAATGTGCCTAAGGTTATTCTTACTCAGATAAATTATATTTTATCAACTTTCTTCTGGGGTGTGTATAATGGGAAGGCAAAAAAGAAGTGGGTTGCATGGTCGGCTATTTGTAAACCGATCAAGGAAGGAGGCTTAGGAATTCGGGACCTAGACGAAGTTCAGCAAGCCATGCATATGAAATTTGCTTGGCATCTCCTAACTTTAGATAATCTTTGGATCCGGCTCTTCCGAGCTAAATACGTGAAGGAAGGAAATCTTCTTTTGGCTGTTTCACGTGTAAATGGTTCACGTTTTTGGAAATCTATCTTGCAGGTTTTTCCAGAGGTTTATGGGCATTCTAGGGTGCGGGTTAAGGAAGGAAGTGTCTCTTTTTGGCATGATCGATGGCTTTCGAGTGGACCTCTTAATGTTGACGCCCATAATATTATAAATTCTAATCTCCAAGTCAAGGACCTCTGGGTTGGTAATGTATGAGATGAATCTACTCTGATAAATTTAATTGGAGAAAATAAAGCTCTTGAGGTAATTCGGTCAGTGGTGGCAGGTAAGGAGGGGTCGGACGTTTACATTTGGGAACCGAACCAAGATGGTCTTTTTTCCATGTCTTATGCATGGGACATTCTATGGGTTCGTAGGGAAACCTGTCCATGGACGGATTGGTTCTGGTATAAACTCCACCTTAGAAGTGTGGTTCAGGTGCCTCCCAGTGAATGTTCGTATTATAACTATGGGTATTAATCTTGCCTTTCGTTGTGATTGTTGTACAAATGGAAGTTCTAAAACTTTGGACCATGTTTTGTGCTCGGGAGATATAACTACGTTAGTTTGGAGGAAGGCCTCGACTGCATTGGGTGTTCGGTGCATGACAGCTTCACCATGGCGTGCACGTATTTCCTGTTGGTTCAGCTGTGCGAAGCGTGCATCCCAGCGGGGTGTACTTGAGGCTTGCTTCCATGTCTGGTTACTTGGAGACTGTGGGCAAGAAGGTGTAAGGCTAGAATGGAGGCGACTTATGAATCGGCAGAGGAAGTATGGCTTGTAGTTAAATTTTGGCTTAGCCAAATTTCTTTAAACATGTCTAAGTGTAAGAGGCTCTCTCCGGGAGATTATGAGATTCTATCAGATATTAATGTGCCTATTAAGCAGGTTCCTGTGAGCCGTCCTAGTGCGGTGGTGTGGAGAAAGCCAGAGGCAGGTTGGGTGAAGTTGAATGTTGACGGGAGCATTAGTGGAAACCCAGGATCTTGTGGAAGGGGTGGAGTGATTAGGGATTATTTGGGGAATGTCAAGGCTGCCTTCTCGGAAAACCTGGGTATGGGCACAAATAATGCGGCTGAATTAAGGGCCTTACTGAGAGGTATCATGGTTTGCAAAGAGTTTGGCCTAAATCATGTGGAGATAGAGTGTGATTCTGCGTTAATTGTTCATTGGTTGACTTCGGGTGCCTGTAATGTGTGGTACCTCTGGGACTATTGGGAGTTGTTGCTTGAATATCTGGTAGGCATAGTTTTTTCCGTTTCTCATATTTTCCATGAAGGTAACAAAGTTGCGGATTTCTTTGCCCGTCATGGGGAATCGGGGATCACGAGGACTTATGGATCATGTACGAACTTTCTAGCTTTTGCTGTGAGGGGCATGATTCGACTGGATAAGATTGGTTTTCCGTCTATAAGGTAGGAAGTTTCTTTTGTGTATGGCATGTAGTTAGATGGTTTCCTGTTGGGCTTTGTATAGGATGAGTTATTTTATTTTATTTTAATTTGTTTGATGCATGGGGTATTTTTTGTAAATCCCAAGTGTTCGTCTGTTACCACGGTATTCCTCTGCCATAAGTGAGGGAAACCCTCAGCTGACTCCTCTGTTAATAGGCAATGCTGTGATTGATTTTGTAACACCCCGCTCTTTCTTTATGATGTAAGCAAATTTGGCTGCGAGTCTCGTTATGCATGTCGAATCTCGATGGCGTGTTTTGAAAGATATTAAGTGATTTCTAAAGTAAGCCCAGTGTTTTAAAGCCCTCGAATATTTTAAATGCCCTGGAAATATTTATATGGAGTATTAGGGGTATTTCCAGTGTTATTGAACCAATTTTGATTTTAAATACGACAATTATAATATTTTTGAAGAGCTCCAAAAATATTATAATTGTAAGTAATCATTTTATTAAAATGATTTCAGTTATTTAAAATATTATGAGATTTGAATTATGTTGAAAACTCTAAATTAATTAAATGGTTTTATTCTCTTAAAGATATTAAATAAGACTTCATCATTTTATTAATGATGAAGGAATATTCTTTATAAACTAAAGTTTAGTTTAAATAATATTCTATCTTAATTCCTCTAAGTGCTTTTAGTTAAGTTAATCCCTCTCTCTCTCTCTTCCCTCTCCCTTCAGCTTACGCTGCACGCCCCCTCTCCCTCAGCAGAATCTTCTTCAGCCCATCCCGGCGCCGCCGTGTACCGCCGTGCGCCGCCTAGCCTCACCGCCACCACCAACGGCCTCCTCTCACGCCGGCGAGCTCCCACCACCGAACCCAGCCTCCATCTCGCAACCACCCTCTCCCACGCACGCCCGCATCTCCTCACTCACGGGTTCACCGTGCGCAGCTCCTAGCGCCGCCGTATGCGACCACCCAGGCCATCAAGCACCATCACGAGCACCCCCTAACCTCCCTTTCCTACTCCCCTTAACCCGATGCCTGTAGCGTCTCCCTAGACCGCATGCACGCAGCTCCTCCATGCATGGGTTTTCCATACCCACGGCTGAGCACCGCCTCCTACAGCCACCGCACCACAACCAGA
This sequence comes from Juglans mandshurica, assembly GCA_022457165.1. NCBI lineage: Eukaryota > Viridiplantae > Streptophyta > Magnoliopsida > Fagales > Juglandaceae > Juglans > Juglans mandshurica. Next base: position 30,294,164 of record CM039619.1, on the reverse strand, counting down.
GGCTTCTCCTCCCACCAGCGACCTCCACTAGCAACCACCCACGAACTCCCCACCATGTCGGCCACCCTTGCACAACCTAGATCTAGTAGCCAAAATCCTAGATCCATCCCTGAGATAGTCCCGTTGTAGGGTCACGGTAGTGATCGCTACCGCCCAAGCTAGTGGCTTCCGATGCCACTGGCCATGCCAGACAGCGAGCAACGCACGGGTTAACCCCGTCGATGGTATAACCCTCTTTCTCTCGTTAGTTATGTTATATGTTAATTGGTTGGTTAGGTTGTGGACTATGCTGTTAGTAATTGTGGAGTTCGTTGTGTAGTGTAGTGATATGATGTGCTGTGTACGTGAAGTGTTGGACATAGTTGGAAAGTGTGTTGTGTAGTGTTGTGGACTATGTTGTGGACTATGTTGTGGACTATGTTGTGAAGTGTGGATTGGAAAGAGTACACGTGGAGTGTACTCTGTGTGGCATAGCGTGTGTGAAGGGAGTGCACGTGGAGTGATGCACCATATGGCATGTACGCCATAGTGGTGATGTGGCATATTGTGTGTGAAGGGAGTACAGATGGAGTGTACTCCATGAGGTGAAGCGATGCACCATGTGGCGTGTCGTGAAGATAAGGATGGTTGCGTAGTTGATGGGCGTAGAGCGTGATGAGTAGTGTCAGAAATTGTGAAACAGTGTCCCAAAGTAGTTGCAATGTGGCCTGTAGCCTGAGGTAACATGTGTCACCGTGTAGTTGACTTATGGCTGAGAGTATTGCGAAGTGACAAAACAAGTGTAAGAGTGCGCGGCGGAAGCATGACGGGGGGAATGTCATGAAATGACATGGTTAAGGAAGAAGTCATGCTTGTGATGGGTGGGGAGTTAGCGTAAGAGTGATGTAGTGGGATGTCAGGTGACATGACAAGGTCACAGTATAGTTTGGGAGTAGTCTTGAGCTATGATGTGACATAAGGTGTAGTTATGAATGGAGTCTTGTCGTGTTAAGTGTTGGGAAGAATTGTCAAGAGGGACAGGTAGCATGAAGAATCATGCTAGTCGAGTGAAGAGAAGGTTGGTATCGAGTATGGGGCTTGTTTACACAAGCAGGTGATCAACATGTTATATGTTGGTCTTAGGTGATAAAGGGGTAAGGTACGTGTGTAATCTGGTTAGACATATGTGCTGGATGGATTCACCATATGTAATGGGTAATTTGTCCTAAGCATGGTTACAAAGTGCTTAAGCCTCAGAGTTGACTTAGAGCCTCAGAGTTGGCTTAGAGCCGTGTGACATGTATGGATGGGAATGTGGATTTAGTGTGAGCTAAGATACATGAAGGTAGTGACGGGTGTATTGTCTAGAGGATCAGGAGCGTGACTTAGTCGGTCTGTGTCATGCAATCAAGTAAGACGAAGGTCTTAGCGTCTTAATCCGAAGGTGAATCATGGGTTCACCCTAGTGGATAAGCACTCGTAGTAGAAGGTCGAGTTTGGAAGAGGTAGTGACCGTAAGTAGATCCCGAAGGTTTTAGCATAGTAAAGGGACACGTAATAGCATGAAATAGAAGGAGAGTGTTTCAAGTGAAGTGTAGTTCTATTTTAAGTTTAGTTGCTTATGCATGAGATAAAGAATGACGCTAAGGTTACATGTATGCATGTAGGTTGTCGTTTGAAACGCACATGAACAGACTGCATGATATGAGTATAGCATGGAGTCCAGGTAAGTATTACGTTCATACTCTTCTAGAGTTTTCTAAAGGATATGAAAATGAAAATGAAATACTTTTCCTTTATGATGCTTTACCAAACAACACGAAATATGTTTTACGAAAACATGCTAAGTGTTCAAAGGTATACGTATGTAATGGTCCTTCTTGGCAGCCCCTTTTTATGCAACTAAAGTATTTTTTGTATGCATGTGAATGGATGTATACGCAGTATCTATTGTATGTGTTTTCTATGAAAAGAAATGTTAAGGCTTATGCCTTGTGCTTTAAGCGATGCTTTAAATGACACGAAAGAAAGTGTTTTAAAAGGTCCTTATGAACTAATGTTTTAAGGATACTATGAACTGATGCTTTAAATGATGTCATGAAAGATGATGTTTAAGCTCATGCTTTTAAATGATGTTTTTCCATGAACGAACTGATAAATGAAAAAGATTGAAAAGGAAAGGACTGAATTGAAAGAAAGGACTGAACGTTTAATGTATGAAAATATGTAATGGCCACATGATCAAAGGACTGGACAGATTGCAATGCCAGGTAAGTAGTACTGGTAGTGCACCCAGTGCTGCCCCCTGACTGAAAGAGATTCTCAACCAGTGGCCATGGGCGGAGTTTGGGTCCAAAGGAAGAACGCTAATTCCAACACACGGGGCGTAACAGTGTGTATCGACCAAAGAAAGTGATAAGAATGAATGTATGAATGCATCGAATTTTTTAAGAAATGAAGGCACTGACGAGAGATACGTTTTACGAAAAGAAAACCCCTTTTAAAGAAAAACCCCGCCTAGTGATTTTTTCAAAGGAATGCATGTATGCATGTACGTATAGTATGTAAGGAATGATGAATGCATGACTGAAAACCTATGTTATTATATTTTAACGGTATGAAGTTTTTGGCTTGTGTCTAGATATTGTTGCATGCCATGTGTTCTTTTGAAAAGGTTTTAGATTTACATAAAATACATCTTATAATGTTTTTTGCCGTCCATGTGAAGTTTTTGGGCATCATTAAATACTTTGTAAATGCTATAGGATCTATTTCTTATAATAACTTCCACTTGAGGTCCTTTAAGTTCCAATAAAAACTTGATAGGCATCTTACATCACTCCCAAATTTTTGTTCTTATTGTCTTTTCCAAGGTGCCGGATTCCTTTCCCTAGATGTCATTGAAAGGCGTATTAAATTGTGTATTAAAAAAATACATAGACAAGAATACTTATACAATTGAAATTACCCAAGTACCCTGATTATGCATGTTAATGTTGAACAAAAGCTATTAGCACGGATTAGTAATCAATATAAAATATTAAGAGTATAAACACAATAATTTGGTTATGAAGGGAAACCCTTTGAAGAACTCCTCAAAGGTAAAACCCTACGGGGCAACCAAACCCAGGAAAACTAATTTTATTGATTGAGAGTATTACAAGTAAAATGTTTACAAAATCTTTGTAACTAGATACGTTTACCCAAGACATGCGACTCGCTTGTCTTCTACCGCAGTAGGTAGACAGAACCTCTGACGCTCTCCAATCTTTGTCTTTCCTACAGGAACCTCCAATAGTTGAACTCGAACACGGTAACTCCCTTTTGGAGTATGCTCTCACTCAATCTCACAGACTGAGCTTTTTGGAAAATCATTCTCTCAAGAATTTTCTCTTACACAATCTCTTGAAGTTCTACCCAGATCTTCAAGCTCTCAATGCTTGTGAATATATGCTGTTCAAGTGTTTATTAAAACCCTCAGCCGACTCCTCTATAAATAGGCAATGTTGTGATTGATTTGGAGACGAACTCTGCTGACAGGTTTATCCAAAATCTTAGTCAGATACATTGCTAACGATTTGCGAACATCTCAGACTGGATCACTTCTTCTGGATTTCATCGAGTTCAAATCAGCATCAGTTTCTTCAATAAAACTTGCGTCTTTATCTCTTCAACTGACTCTTAGACTTAAAACATACATAGGACTCTTGTAGACTCTTATCTTATAATATAACAAGATTTTATAAGAGTTACAATTCAAACAGTTATCCTTATCGGATAACTTATATTCAAATACTCATCCTTATCGGATGCAATCCTAGAGTCCTATTTAAAATTACATTTATCCATAATTCAAATTTAAATACAGACTCACCTAATCCTAGCCAAACATAAATTACATTTACAATCTCCCCCTTTGGCTGATTGATGACAAAAACATATATTGAATGAATGTGATTTAAAACTTGCAAAAACAACTAATCAAACCACTAGCAAAGATCTCATATAGAAAGTTATATTTCATATAAAAAAATTCATCATAGGCAAAATGTTTGTAGTATCATAATGAGTCTTAACGTAACCACACACATATCAGTGTAATGTAGCAAGTGAAAGCAAAATAAGAAAAGCAAATCATTGTTCAATATGCAAACCAAACTGAAAAAAAACTTTTCAAGAAAAAGATTTTAAAAAGTGGTGGTGGCGGTGTCCGCCATTCTGTCAGCACTGCCCTGCTGCTCCCTCTGCTAATAGATTCATCCCATCTCCCCCTATGTGTTGTCAGCATTAGTCAGAATGTGATTTTTCTTCTCCTTCAGGTGGATTTACTGTCTTAAGAGTCTGATCCACATCCTGAACAACTTGCTACAACCTATCATTCACCTTCTTTGACTCGTCCTGCTGGTCTGCTAGCATTTGTTCCATTTTTTCTTCCCACTTTTCCATAAAAGAATCAAATTTTGACTGCAAAATATGAAGTTGTTCAAACACTTCAGTGGATTGTCCTGAGGCACGATGGGAAGACGTGGATGCCTCAGGGTGGCTTCTTTTCTTTCCACTAAGCACAACTTTTGACTTGGTGACCGTTTGAGGGGATATCTTCCCATACATCTTTATTGTGGCCTCTGCCTCCTTAAAGGATCTTTAGCAATTCTGGCTAACTTCGTGATGAGATCTCCAAATGGTAGATTTTCCTTGTCTGTCATGTCAGCTCTGACCTTGGAGATAACATCAATAATATGGGAGGGAAGATCTATAGATACACCTTTAACTAGAGCATACATAAACTGGGCTTTTCAATTGTCAGCTCGATATGCCTAGTGATGGGCCAAAGATTTGTCAATACAACTTTGGGAAGGAACCTATATTCGGGGAGCATTGACTTCATCGAGATTATATGAGTCTTCGGGGGCCATGCTGGTGCGTTGGACTCAACAAAAAAATCTTTCATTTGGGCTTTTAATGGGGTCCCCATACCCTTGTATGGAAAACCTGGGTTTTACACACTTTGGAGTTCATAGAACTCTCTAATAATCTCGAGAGTTATGATCATGTCAACACCCCCTAATAGTGGATGTAATTAAATTATTGTCCACACTCAGTAAAGAGTTGGCGTAAAATTCTCTTACAATTTCAATATAGGGGGCAGGGACTCCCTCAGTAATTTTCTCCCATCCTTTGTCAGCAAATATGTGAGTAATGAATTCAAAAGTAGGGTCATTCACATCACTTAGAGTTACCTGTCGTTCTCCACGAACATTCCTCTTGGAGAGCACAGTCTTGTAGGCTGTCTCTGCTTCCTCACTAACAAACTTTGGTGGTTTTGATCCTTTGGTAGGAGGCTTTGATGTACTCCCCACTCCCTTAGAAGGGAAAAATCCTTTATTTGCTGCCTTGGATGTTTTAGGAGAGTTCTTTGGAGTTCTCACATGAGAGTTAGATTCTCCCTCACTAGAGGAATTTACTGGAGGTGCTTTGCTATCAAACTTTGCTTTCTTTGTAATCGACTTGTATTTCATCTGCAAAAAAATAAGAAATCATTTCTAAGGATGGTAAATACACAAAGTAACAAAGTAACCAGATCTACTTTTCTCCCAAAATATCGACGCAACTGGGCCAATAACGTGAAGATAGTTTCTCAAAAAATTAATCCAATCACACACGTGTTTCTAGGAAATTATCTAGAAAGCACATACATGTTCTGCGATTTTTACCAGACGAGGTGAATATCTAGACCTAAGCACAGGACCAACGCAGCACAGGGTGGAAGACGATGACATTGAGAAAATAACCAAATAGACTCATATGCAGCCTTTGTTCGTTACCTTCTACAACAAGAAACCACCACGAATGCTTTTCAAAGCATTATTTAACCCCTTCAAAAAGATTTTCAAGTCCTAAGCCAACTAGGTTTCCGAAATTTCAAAGATTTCAGAGATCTTTAAGGCTGCGTTTGGGTAGCTAACATACCTCAGCACTTTTCTAGTATTCTCGTACTATTGGAATTACTCCACATGCCAAACAACTTAAAATACTCTCAATGAGACCCACAAATCCACTTCAACCTCTACTCATAACTATTCCCAAGCATTCTATAATATTTATTACTATTATATATAAATAAAAATAAAAATAAAATCACTATAATATTTATCACTATTAAATATAAATAAAAAATAATATCACTATAGTATTTATCACTATTAAATATAAATAAAAAATAATATCACTACAGTATTTATCACTATTAAATATAAATAAAAAATAAAATCATTATAATATTTATCACTATTATATATAAATATAAAATAAAATCACTATAATATTTATCACTATTATATATAAATAAAAAAATGAAACCAGTATAATATTTATCACTATTATATACAAATAAAAAATAAAATCACTATTATATATAAATAAAAAAATAAAATCAATATAATATATAAATAAAAAATAAAATCACTATAATATATAAATAAAAAATAAAATCACTATAATATATAAATAAAAAATAACATTACTATAATATTTATCACTATTATTTATAAATTATAAATAAAATCATTATAATATTTATCATTATTATATATAAAACTAAAATAAAATGACTACAATATTTATTAATATTAAAAAATTACTATAATAAAATCACTATAATATTTATGGGACCCACACATTTTTCAACTACCTACCCAAAAGTCAACAACTCAACATATTTCACACATCCAAACAACTCAAAATACTTTCAATGGGACCCACAAACTCACTCCAATCTCTACTCATAACTATTCACAAAATTCTCAAAACTTCTTAGGTATTCTCACTACCCAAACGTACCCTAAGGAATTGGAGACTGGGAAAACCCTAAAAAGAGTTCTAAAGCAATGAAAACTTTTGAAATACATTCCAAAGAGAAGACTTACTTTGATTTTGTGCAGAAGATAAACACAAATTTCTTGAGATGCACAGATTGAATATGAACTGTTTATCTCTAAGAGTGTATCGGAGAAGACAAACAGAGTGAATGGAAGAGAGAATTGAGGCTTAATGGTGATTAAGGGTGATTTACGTGCAGTTAATGCTGCAGAGCAGCTTTTTCACTTCCTGTCCAAAGCCTGGAACGTGTCATGCACACGGGCCCCCCTTTTTCCAACACGTAGAGCATGTCCTAGAGGTAACAACACCCCACTCCAATTCCAGTTACTCATGCCCCTTTTCTTTGTTTTCAAATTTTTGAAAAAGAAAATAATTTTAAAGAACTTGAAAAGCAAAAATATCATGTATTTTTCATTCACAAAGCTTGGGCATTTTTGAGTAATTTCCTTGTCCAAGCTTTGTTACACTCAACGCTTTTCCAATTATTTAGGAGAAGTATTTCTTATTGGTCAGTTTTCACAATTGAGCATTTTTCTTAATTGATGACCTGCCAATAATTCATGTGTGTGTGAGTGAGGAAAAAAACTTTCCAAAATATTTTTAATATTTTTCTTTCTTTTTTGTACTCCCCATTTCTTTTATAATTTTTTCAGGTTTGCTCCAATAAGGGTGAACTTTCCTTGAAAGTCAAACTTTATGCTAGGGCCTAGATATCCGAAAAAGCAACTCCCTCTAAGCACAAAGCCATATTCACTCTATATGTCCATTTTGTATTGCTTATCTTTTTCTACAATGATTGAGACAATGATTTTGTCTACAAGGACTTTTAGAGCTTAGATCCATGCATGAGTGTTTGTCTTTTCCACAATAACTTTTGAACACCAGACTTTTTTCTGTAAGGATCAACCTTAACACCCATCTTTTTTGTATGAGTATACAGATGTTGTCACCAAATTGTTAGGAGGTCAGATGTAAGCTCCTCACAGTGCAGAGAAAAGAATCCTTGTGTTGTCTTCCTTAAGAGTTGTGCATCAATAGTAAAAACACATACCAGACAAGATCTACCTTGATCCCAGCAAAATGAATTGGTGGAGTCACAAAGGTCAAGGACCCGGTATACTCATAAAGCTTGTATCTTGCAGAATGACAGCAACATGAAGTTTTTGAATAAACAAGCAAAGCAAACATATTTTTTTAATTATTATAAATAAAAATAAAAATTAGGGCATGTCACACACACCAATGGCCTTTCTTAGAAATTCAAACCTTAGACCATCTAAAGGTTTAGTGTACAAATCGGCTAGTTGGTGTTCGATATCAACGTGTTCCAGAGACACTACCTTTGTTTCAACCAAGTTTCATATGAAGTGATGTCTTATATCTATGTGCTTGGTCCTTGAGTGTTGCACAGGGTTCTTCGAGATACTAATTGCACTTGAATTTTCACAATAGATAGTCATAGTATCTTGAGAGAACCCATAGTCCTCAACCATTATTTTCGTTCAAAGAAGCTGAGTGCAACAACTGCCAGCTGTAATGTATTCTGCTTCAGTAGTGGATGTGGAGATGGAGTTTTGCTTCTTGCTAATCCATGCTACCATATTGCTATCGACATAAAAACAACCACTTGTGGTGCTTTTTCTATCGTCAGCATTACCAGCCCAGTCAGCATCAGAATAGCCAACCAGACTCAGATTTGAACGTTTTGAATACCATATGCCATAGTCAACAGTAGCACTCAGGTATTTCAAGAATGTTCTTTTACATGATCTCTTGAAGTTCTACCCATATCTTCAAGCTCTCAATGCTTGTGAATATGTGCTATTCAAGTGTTAATGAAAACCCTCAGCCAACTCCTCTATAAATAGGAAATGTTGTGATTGATTTGGAGAATAACTCCGCTGATAGGTTTATCCCGAATCTCAGTCAGATACGTTGCTAACGATTTGCGAACATCTCAGACTGGATCATTTCTTCTGGATTGCATCGATTTCAAATCAGTTTCTTCAATAAAGCTTGCGTCTTTATCTCTTCAACTAACTCTTAGACTAGAAACATACATAGGACTCTTGTAGACTATTATCTTATAATATAAACAAGATTTGATAAGAGTTACAATTAAAACACAAGTCCTTATCAGATAACTTCTATTCAAATACTCATCCTTATAGGATGCAATCCTACAATCCTATTTAAAATTACATTAATCCATAATTCGAATTTAAATATAGATTCACCTAATCCTAGCCAAACATAAATTACATTTACATTCAATTTAGGAACCAAAACAATAAATGTACGATTTAAATTATTAGGTGATTGTCTAGAATTCAAAAGATGTAAAACATCAGTAATAACTCCTTCACCCACTTGATGCCAATATTGTTGAAAGAAAAAAAGGAAACCCCCATGTGGTCCTGGGGATTTATGATGGTGCATTTGAGTCAACACAGTCCAGACTTCATTTGGGTGAAAATCAGCATCTAAGGACAAGGTCATGGCATCCGTAACACGTGGCTGTATAATGGATAATAAATTAGCCCCTCGGCCAAAATTAACAGAAGAGAAAACCTCTGTATTTTGCCTCAAAATCTCAGCACACATCTCACCATTGTCACACAACAACCATCAACACTAAGAATATTAGTAATTAGGTTTCATTTACATCTTTGTGAAGAATTTGATTGAAAATAATTAGTATTCCGATCCTTATCACACAACCACAAAACCATCTTAGATTGCTATTTCCACAAAATCTCCTCTTTTTCCAGTAGTTCATGTATCTCCTCCATGAGTACCTTTATCTGTACATTAACTATCTTAGGAGATAAGGTTGGTAATTCATACAAATCTCGTAGCTTGCCTTGTTTTTCACGGATATGAACTTAGAGATTTTCAAAACGATTCGTATTCCACTTTATGAGATTTCTACTACAATAAAAAATAGATGAAATCACATATGGTACATTACCCCACTCCCCTATCAAAATCCAAACTCCTCTTAATAACATCCTAACAATCATGAGATCTAACCCACATGGATAACAAATGAAAACGCTTATGACCCAAATCAACATTTGAATTCCATCCATACAAAGCCAAACAAATTGGAAATTGATTAGAATAGAAAAATGGAAGGTGTTTCACAACAGCTTGAGGAAAATATTCTAACCATTCTATAGTAGCCAAAACTTGATCTAAGCGTTCATATATTCTAGCCCCACCATCTCACTGGTAAGACCAAGTAAAAGGAAAACCCAAAAATCCCAAGTCTTCGAACTGACATCGATCAATAAAACCACAGAATGCCAAAGTTTAGTTAATAGGTCTAACATGCCCTCCCATTTTCTCATCTTGAACAAGAATTTCATTAAAACCACCAAAACATAGCCATTTTTTTAAACAACTTTTTTATTAAAGAGCCCTAACTTATGACGGAGGAAAACCGTGTAAACAAACCAAAATCCAAGCGATTGCCAAATAAACAATAAAACATCCCAAAAGAACCAAAATAGCACCAAAGCAGCAACACCAAAACTCAGAATAGAACCTAGAAAAAAACCAAAACACTATGAACCTATACATATTTACATTGTTTTACGAAAGCTTTGCAAGCCCAACTTATCCATACGTAGTACTCCACGCAAAGGTGCTGGTAAGCTCACGTATGCATGCCACCTACAAACCAACCCAGCTTCACCCCAACGTGCAAGCAAATCTGCAATTCTATTTCCTTCCCGAAATAGATGCACCACTTCATAGCACATCCCAGCCAAAGTCTAAAGAAGCTCCTCCCAGAAACCCCATAAGTACCAGACGCTACATTGTTTACCAAGCAACCACCACTTTCGAATCACATTCGATCCTTCCCCAAAATGATTCGAAAAGACACCCTTAACATCCCCACGATGGTGCCAAACTACACCACCACCCCCACTGTTACCCAGATTCCCCTACAGCTACCATCAACATTAAGTTTCCACCATCCAATTTGAGGCTTGGACCAAGCTACTGGAATAACTCTTTCAACTGGACCCTCTGAAAAATTAATGTCCAATTCCCGAAGAACCTTGGCATAAAGGATGTCAATACCTTTTTAATAGGCATCCCATTCACCAACTTGCCTAACCAAAGACGAACTGAGCGCCATACACTCTCTGCATACTCATAAGCACCTTCCATCCTTGCCTTGCATCTCCTCTGCCACATTAACTTGAATCAGCTCCCATGCACTAGCCGAAGAGAAAGATCCATCTTTGGCAGCTTTCCAAATTAAAACATCATTACCTTGTTGCCCAGCTCGAACACTCCTTAAAACATCTTCAGCAATCTCCTCACCCACTAGCTGAACTAACAACTGCATGTTCCAGTCATTCCCAATCCACACTTCTTTAATAAGTAGGCCTGGACGTACAACTGGATGAACCAACTCACACAAAGGATTCACCGAGAACCATCTAAGGAGATTTGCCTTCTCTCACTTTGTATTTCATATGTTCACAAACTGCAGGAATAATCGAAACTATCGATCTCCATAATCTAGACCCATTAGATGATCTCGATACCAAAGAAACATGACACTGTCTAGCATATTTAGCCAAGAAAAACCTTGTCCATAAAGAATCCATAGACATTAAACGCGATGTTAATTTCATATGCATTGCATGTTGAACTTCCGAGAAATCCTTAATTCCCAAACCACCATCAGCCATAGGCTTGCAGATTCTTGACCAGGACCTCCATTTAGTCTTCAATCTCCCATTTTCCTCCCCCCAAAATAATGTGGCAAGAATGGAGTTAATCTTACCTATTACAACCTTTAGCATGTCCATGACCGCAAGAATATGAGAGGCCATACTCGATAATACATGCCTAAGGAGAACAATTCTACCACCTTGAGATAATAATTTCGCCTTCCATCCCGCTACATTGGACCTAATCGTGGCCACCAAAAATTGTAAATGTGATGCCTTAAGCCTCCCATTCACAAGGGGAGCTCCCAAATAACACACCGGAAACAGACCTTCAACAAAACCCGACGCCCTTGTCAAACCCCTTCTTCGTGCTGCACTTATGCGACTAGAATGGAATAGAGCAGATTTTTTCTTTTTTAACCATCTGTCCAGACCATCGCCCATAAGTGAGCAAAGTATCAACCAGTCTTTGCAAAGACCTTTTTCCACCATTAATAAGTACCAAAACATCATCCGCATGAAGCAAATGTGAAATCAATGGTGCTCCCCGTGGATGATAGAACCTTTCGATGCGTCCCTCAAATTGTTTCCTCAATAGACAACAAGACAAGACCTCTTCCATCAAAATAAAAAAATAAGGAGAAAGAGGAATCTCCTTGACGGAGCCCCCTGCTTGCCTTGAAAAAGCCCTTATAAGTCCTATTCATCATAACAGAGTACCAATGTGACTTCACACACTCCTTTACCAATTTACAAAACTGCCGAGAAAAGCCAAAACCCTCAAGCACCTTTAAAAGAAAATCGCAGTGTACCCTGTCATATGCCTTCGCCATATCAATCTTTACCATGACATTACCACCCTGAACCCTTTTGTTGATGGAATGCACCATTTCCTGGGCCAAAGAGATGTTCTAAAAAATGCTACGCCCAAGAATAAATGCTCTTTGCTGTGGGGAGATCAAACGAGGAAGCAAACCAGATACTCTGCTCACGATAATCTTGGAGAAAACTTTATAGGCCACAGAACATAGACTAATTGGCCTAAACTTGTCAAAGCTCTTTGGGTCAGGAACCTTTGGAATAAGCACAATATAAGAAGAGGCATAGAACCTCGGTAATTCAGTCCCACTAAAAAACTCCCGAGCCACCTCCACAACATCATCTTTGATAAAATCCCAATAGGTGATATAGAAAGAGAAACCAAAGCCATCTAGCCCTAGGCTGCTTTGTCGCGGGATAGAAAATACCACCTCCTTGACTCCTTCCTCTGAAGGCTCTTTGCACAGCTCAAAATTGTCTTCATTAGTAATCAACTTATCCAATAAAGAAGAGATATAAGCCTGCTCCACCTCTGGAACCGAAGAAAGAACTTGCTGAAAATAGTTAGCTGCCCCTTGATGCACCTCTTCTGGGCTCTGTAGTACAGTACCATCCTCAAGTTGCATGTGAGAGATAATTGAAGCCTTGAGGTGTTGATTCACAACCGCATGAAAAAATTGAGAATTCTGATCACCCTCCTGAGTCCACTTTCCCTTTGCTAATTGAGACAGCCTTACCTCTTCTCTTTTCACCCACACATCCAATTCGGCTCTAGTAAGAAGGAATTCAGTTTCAATCTCATTAGAAAATTCAGATTGTAGTTGTATCTCGAGCACTTCAAGCCTAGCTTCTAGACTTTTAATATTCAGATCCACACGACCAAAGACCATCCAATTCCAATTTCAAAATTCGATCTTAGTCCTTTTGAGCTTTGCTGCCAATTTAACTGGGCCAAAACCATGAGCTGGCAACTCCCAAATACCTATCACAAAACTGAAAAAAGCATCATTTGAACACCACATGTTTTGAAATTTAAAAGGCATCGAACGATACCTCAATGCCAACTCAGAAAATTGTATCACCATAGGACTATGATCAGAGGATTTTTGTTGTAGGTACACTAAGCTTGCCGAAACAAACCTAGATGAAAAAGGCACATTAACAAGGGCCCTATCCAGCCATGCCCACCTTCTAGATGTGCCCTCTTGGCCATTGCACCAAGACATGCTATTACCAAGGCACCTAAACTCCACTAGCCCACAAGTATCAATACACGCATTAAAATCATCTATAGGCTGAGAAGCCCTCAGACAACCACCAATTCTTTTGCTATCCTCCCATATGATATTAAAGTCCCCTACAATAAGCCATGGATTAGCATCAATCTGAATTGACATAAGAAATTCCCATAGCTCCTGTCCTTCTATCCTTGTGCATTTAGCATAAACAAAAGAGACAAAAATTCTTGTATTATCCAAAGATATCCAACTAGATATCATATGATTAGAAGCAACCAAAACCTCAAAGACACATGGCTCCTTCCACAACAGCCATATTTTACTCCCCATCTCCTCATTACTGCAATAACTAGTAAAGCCAAGAAAACTTGCTAACTGAGGCAATTTACTAGCTCGAGCAAAAGGTTCAAATAGAGCAACCACAGAAATCAAATGCTTATTTATCAAACTCCGCAACCTTCTTCTAGATCTATGCAAACCCCTTATGTTCCATGAAAGAAAATCACTTGTCATAAATTCAATTTGGCAGTATGAGTAGACACTTGCTATGAGTGACGCACACTCAGAACTATTTTCCCCTTCTGTTTCACAGACGAGGTCAGATTTACATCTGACTCATATCCTTTATGCTTTGCTAAATCAGATATCCTCTCCTCCTACTCAACATCTGAACCATGCAACACATGTTAGGATTATCCTCCAAAAGGGGCACTGGAACATTACTATTGTTTGAAACCTGTTCTACCAATGCCAACTTCGAGTTACCACCATCACATGTCCCCCTCAACCTAGATCCTTCCCCAACTAAAACCCCCAACTCCTCAGATATCGGTCCCAACTCCGCACCTTTACTTGCATGAACCAACTCTGCTGAATCAATAAGCACTGCCTCTATTTGGATCAAAGATAACTCTAAATTGTTCACCGCACATTCACCCTCTTTTAGCCCATTAGCACGATCAGTCTCTTTACCACCAACTTCTGTCAGCCTTACCGCAACCAAAGGATCACCTATCTGCACAGCCTCATGAAACACTGACCCCTTCCCTATTAAATCCCTCCTTCCTGCACATCCAGTTCGCCTTGCCTGTACATCCAATTCCCCTTCTCCATTAGTTGAAACATTTTTTACATTCAACACCTGCCTTTCAACGTGATTAACATTTGCATGAGTGTCCTTTAATTCTTTTTGTTTCTCATTCCAAATTTTCTTCACACCTCCCCTAACCTCATCCTTCTTAATTCAATTCTTATGTAGCACATTCGCACCACTCATGCAAACCACCGAGGTATGGCCCTGTCTATAGCATTTCTAGCAATAAAACCCCAATTTTTCATATCGAACCTCATGCCAAATTTTCCTATTAGCAGAAACTACAATGGGAAATCCCTGCACAACTTCATCCATAAGATCAATTTCCACACATACGCGGGCCCCCTGAAGCCCTTGTCCTCTGCAGCGTTGCATTATCAGTCCCCAAGTATCGACCAAAGCGAGTAGCCAGAATCTGTAGGAAGTCTGACCGATGCATGTGCATTGGTAATCCAGGGAGATAAATCCATTGAGGAGCAAGAGTGGATTCCTTCTTAAGATCAAATTCCTTTGTCCACCGGAAAAGTCTGAAAACACACCTAGCAATAATCCTCCCTTCACGCGCCCATCCATGGATGAAATCCCCTTCACTCTTCAATTGCACAAGGACATGATAATCATCCATAACACTTACCATATGAATCTCCAGCATACCCCCATGATCTAATAATCGCAAGTCACACATCATCAATTGTTGTTTTGGAATGCACAAATTTGAGGACATGTGCAAATAAAAAATCCTCTACCACCTTCGACATGTCAGGATCCGTGAAGAGAAACCCAGGTTCGCCATCAATGTCAACAGGGTATTGCATAGGTAGCTTGAAAGAAGAAAGAGATGCAGCCTTAGATACAATCTGAACATACGAGAGTTGGCCCCCATTCCCAGCCACCCTCGCCGACGAGGAGGGGTCAGAGGGCGCCGCCATGGGCAACCCTAGATGCGATAGCCAAGAATGCCTTTAGAATAGACAGACCAAAACATAGCCATGCCACACAATTGGAACAACGTAAGTACCCAACATATTCCATACCAGTGCCCTTCGAGATGCTTCAAGGTGTCCATACACACCAGTAAGATGTCATTTTATATGAGAGAATGGATTAACAATCCAAGCATCAATATGGTAATTTGAGTAACTATGCAAGACCAAATTTGCTTCATATTTCCAAATAATTTCTAAACAACCACTCCAACATTCACAATCAACACCAATAAAACCATTAAAATTGAACATAAATTTCAGAAATTACAATTTGCAAGTACCTAATTTCATTTCTTGGAGAAAGAGGACGTCGAGATCTTCTCTCCGAAATTGAACAGCCTGTAGGTTCCCAAGCCCATGGGTGTACCATGTAACGTCATATATTTAACGGTTTTTCAGTAGCGCCATTGCATACAACGTAGTCAGCTATTCAATGAACATAGGGTTTCTTGTTAAATATGTTTCATCCAGATAATTACAAACTTTAAAAGAGAAATAATCTAATGTGAATATTATATTCTAATTTAATTTCTTGAAATAAAATAGGAAAGTAAAATGAAGTTAGCATAAAATTTTAAATGAGGATATATATATATAAGAAAAATCTATTAAAAAATTGTTAACAATTTGCATGGCACCCCTTAAGACTAGCCATTTAAGAGCAATGACCAGTGCCATTTATGAATTGCGGACAAAAACAAGAACAAAAGTACAAAAAAAAAATATGAAGGATATACAAATTAGATACAAGACTATATATAATATATATTTGTTATATATATTAGTTTTTTTGGGTTAGAGTTAGGACTGTAAAATGAACAGGCTACTCGACAGATAGCTCAAACTCAACTCGATTAAACTCGAGTTTGACTTAAATCGAATATTAAATAGACCATTCACAAATACAAGATTAGGCTCGATTATTAAACGATACAAACTCGTATAAATCTTGACCGACTTGATTAATGTTCGTGAACAAACTCATATGAAGCTTGACTCGACTCATATATATTTATACATATATAATGCAATATATATATAATACATAACTTAGATATATATATATATATAATTAATAATATACATAATTATGTATATAGACTTATAGTCCACCACATATACTATATATATAAATTTATAATATTAATATATCATATAGAAGTTAGAACTAGAAGTTATGATAAATACATGAGTCCAATAAATATATAACATTATAAATTTACAAATTACACCATATGGTCCATATATTAAATATATACTCATATTAGTATATGTATGTTAGTAATAGTATATGTATGTTAATATATTAGTGGTGTTAGAAGGATGATACATTCATATACTAATACTAATGTATGTTGGTATACTAAAATACTAATATTAATATGAAAGAAAGATGGTGGTGTGTTAGTATAACATATTACTATATGTTACTACGTATGATGATGGATAATATTAATATATCGTAGTAGTATTGATATATATATATAATATATATATCTATGGTGGTGTATTAGTGGTGCATTAATAAATATATAGTATTATTAATTTATTAGTAGTATAGTTGACTCACTAAGAAAAATGAGCAGCACAAAGGTTGTCCCAAGTGCAGGAGGGTGTCGTGTAATAATTAGGAATAAAATACTTAGATCGTCCCCTCGAGTAAAGTTGCTTAAAATCAAACTCATGTAAAATGGTGAAAATATTCATAAAGAGAGAATAAAAGTAGTGATATGTGCAATGAATGGAAGAGTGCAACGAAAATGAAAATGGCACTAGTCATGGATTAGATTCATATTTTTGAATTTTTGGGTGTTGCAAGGAAAGTAAAGGACCGAGATGCAAAGCAATAAACTAATAACTAAACTAAACTAAACTTGTTGAAATTAATTAACCAAGAAGCAAATTACTAGACTAATTTAATTAACAGCACATTAAGCATTAAATCTGGACCAATTATAAAGTAAGCTAACTAATCAAACATTAACCAACTAATGAAGCAAAATAGAAAATTAAATCTAAGTACCTTCCTATTAACCAACAAAAATTGCCAAACTAATTGCAAGACTCGAAATTAACAACTAAATCTAACAAATTAAAATTAAACAATCAAGAAACCAAGTAAACTAAGCAATCTTAATAAACGGAAAATTAATTAGTAAAATTAAAATTAATTATGCCCTAATTAATCCTTAATCAATCTAATGTCTAATGGAACTAAGAGATCTACTAAACCAAGTTAAACACTAAGCTAGATTAGAAAATGATAGATGCAATAAGAACTGGAAATTGAAAAGCCCTAAAATGAAGATTCTAGTGTTCATCATTTTATTCAAATTACAAAATTCTCAAAATCAATCCATAACCATTGTAATATCTATCTAATGGAAGTTTAAAGGAGCAAGAAAAACGACTAACATCAAGTTAAACAAGCACGAAATAAAATGCCCAAACCGAATGGTTCTTAGCTAAAGATCTAAAAAATACACCATAAATTTCAAACTAAAATTAAATAAAAGGTTAGGGAATAGAAAGAGCAAGCTAGATGGCTGGAGATGGAGGTGGATGGCAGTGGAGAAAGACTAGGCAGCGGCAGTTTGGACCCCCTTGAGGAGCTCTTAAAGCTGCGTGCTAGTTCCCTCGTCGCTGAGTATCTTTTTTTCTTTCCATCACTTCGCGTATCCAAAAAAATCTTGTAGTGTCGCCTTTTTAGCCCCCTATGTTCAAACCGAAAAAACTCCTTTTCTAGTGTTGCGTCCGTCCAAAATGAAAAGCAACTTTATTTGTGCGCCTTCATGTCTTTGCGTTGCTGGGCCCTTTCTTTCTTTCATTTTCGTCGCATCCTCCAGTCCGTGTGGCGTGTTCTATTTCTTTCGCCTCCTTTATATTTTTTCTTCTGAGTGCGTGAATCATTTTATTGTTCCGCCCAGCATGCTTTTTTTCACTTTCTCCTGCGGTTGGTTTTGGTTTCTTCACCCATCGTCTTCCCAACTTGCGTTTTTGCCTATCTCAAAAAGTGGAAAATAAAAAAATTAAAAGGAAGAATAAAATATTAAAGATGTGTCATGCATGTGAAGAAATATTGTCCAATTAAATCACAAGTTATAAAATTAAGCATAAACCATGCTATCAACCAATCTAAATCACAACTTGGATTTATGCCTCTTAACTATTTTTCCATCTAAAACCAACAATAATGTATTCAATTAATTAAATTATATTGGTTCTAGATGTTTAAAATATGTAATAATTCAGCTCAATCAATAGTCTAACATAAATATATAACCTTACAAATTTACAAATCATACCATCTCATTATCATTTTAGTATAATATTATTATAGTTTATAATATAACTATAATATTATATTATGAATAATAAATTAAAATGTTTGATAAAACATAAAGTTAGACAATGTTATATATGTATACAATATAAATATATAGTTTTCTAGTATATAATACATATAATTTTATAGCATATAACATGTGTTACATATTAATCTAGTTTTCTAGCTATAACAAGTGTTACATATAATGTGCTAAATTTGAGAGTCTGCCCATGTGACATTTGGAGTTATTGAGGCCCTTGGATCTTTGTATCCAAATCTAAGATGTTGATTCATAATGAAACCCTAGACTCAGCCCTACTCGCATATCATTTCTCCTTCAGTCTTTTCACACTTCCTCACTTCTTCTCCCAAAACCATCGCGAAACCCTCGATTCTTGAAGGCTTGCAACCATGAAGATTCAAGAACCCGATGGGCTTCTATTGTGAATCTTGTGATATTGGCTGCGACTGTGAGAAACCCTAGTAGATGCAGCCAGCGACTGGATTTTCGACGAGTCGTGACTGCAAACTTAGTCTCAAAGATGGCAGTCGGGACTCGACAGATGGGTCATTAAATGCTGGCATTTATGACTCCCAACTGACTGACTGATTCCATGGTTCGTGGTTCTCTAATTGTTCATTTGGAAAGTCATCCTGAATAAGTGGAGTAGTGCTGGTATCTTCAAACATCAACCTAGAAAGGTGGTCAACCACCACATTCTCAACACCCTTCTTGTCCTTAATTGTGAGATTGAATTCCTGCAAAATCAAACTCCACCTGATTAGTCGCGTCTTAGCATTCTTCTTGGCGATAAGGTACTTAAGAGCAGCAAGATCTGTAAATACAGTGACAGGTGATCCAATCAAATAAGCACGGAATTTATCTAATGCAAATACTACAACTAGCAACTCTTTCTCAGTGATAGAGTAATTCATTTGAGTAGTGTTCACAATTCTATTAGCATAGTAAATAACATAAGGTTTTCCCTCCTTCTACTGTTCAAGTACTGCTCTCACTGCATAGTCGCTTGCGTCACACATGATTTCAAAAGGAAGACTCCAATCAGGTGGTTGCACAACAGGTGTGGATGTTAATCTGTCAATTAGCATTTTAAACGCATCTTGACAAGCATCTGTCCACTCAAATGGGGCATCCTTAACAAGAAGGCTACACAAAGGTCATGAGATCATAGAAAAATTTTGTATAAACCTTGTATAAAAATCAGCATGACCAAGGAAGGATCTTACCTGTTTAATAGTTTTTGGAGTTGGCAAGTTTGAGATTAATTCTCTTGGATTGGTCAACCTCTATACCCTTAAAAGAAACAACATGACCTAATACAATACCTGAGGATACCATGAAATGACACTTTTTGCAATTGAGCACAAGGTGTTTCTCTTCACAGTGAACAATGACTCTTTAGATTTATCAAACAAGTGTCAAAGGAGTCACCAAATACAGTTAAATCATGCATAAAAATTTTCATAGAATTCTCAACCATGTCACTAAATATGCTCATCATGCAGCGTTGAAAAGTAGCAGGTCATGCATTACACAATCCAAATGGCATTCGACGGAAAGCATACGTACCAAAAGGGCAAGTGAAGGTGGTTTTATCCTGATCTTCTAATGCAATTTCAATTTGATTGTAACCAGTAACCATTCAAAAAAAGTAAAAAGGGTGACCAGCAACTCAGTCAAGGATTTGATCAATAAAAGGGAGGGGGAAATTGTCTTTTTAGGTGGCAGTATTCAATTTTTTGTAATCACTACACATCCGCCACCCAGTCACAAGCTTTGTAGGTACTAGCTCTCCCATTTCATTCTTCACCATAGTAATGCCTGACTTCTTGGGGACAACCTGCGTATGACTAACCCATTTACTGTCAGCAACGAGATATATAATCCCTGCATCTAATACTTTTAACACTTCATTCTTTATCACCTCTTTGATGGTGAGATTAAGTCTGCGTTGTGGGTCTCTACGAGGGCTAGCTCCTTCCTCTAAATTAATTTTATGAGAATAAACTAAGAGGCTAACACCTTTGATATCAACGATGCTCCAACCTATAGTTGACTTATGCTCATTAAGTGCGAAGCAATTGCTCACCTTGAGAATCAAATAGTTCAAATGAGATAATAACAGGAAAAATATCACCTGGACCAAGGAGAGTTTATTTTAAACCTTTAGGCAAAAGGTCTCAATTCGACTTTTGGTGCCTCTGAACTTGAAAGAATCTGTTTTTCACTTTTCTTAGGCAACTCCTCAATCTTTGGTTCCCAAGCCTGTGTGCCATGATCCTGAGCTTCATGAAAAATAGCACAAACATCAACAACATAAATGAATCACTAATAGTATCTAACTCAGAGTTAATAAGGAAGTATTCAAGGGGGTCATAATCATGAGCTATGTGAACTCCCTTGTCAATGAGTGCGCCAATCATGTACGATTGGTGACACTCACCATCTTCTATTGGTTGTTTTCCAACATAAAAAATATTCACCTCGATAGTTATATTCCCAAAAGAGAGTTTCATTAGACCGTTTCTGCAATTAATAAGAGCGTTAGCAGTAGCAATGAAAGGTCTACCTAAAATCAAGGGAATTTTAGAACTAGAATTAACAACAGAACTGGTGTCAAGAATTAAGATATCAGCAAGATCATAAAATTTATCAATTTGAATCAAAACATCATCTACCATACCCTGTGACACTTTGACTGAACAGTTAGGTAGTTGCAACACCACATGAGTGATCATGAAGGACCGAATGGTTATAATGACCATTTGGAGAGAAGGCATCACCACCGTGATAGAGATAGAGGCCACCAGGGTCGAAGACATGAGGAAGAAAGAAGAGGAAACCAGACTTATGACCGGGGACCAAGGAGGCCGAAGGTGGATTTTCCCAAGTTCAATGGGGGAGATCCATACGAGTGGTTGGATAAAGTATACCATTATTTCCATGTTTATGAGGTGCCTAAAGAGGAGAGGGTACCCACGACTTGTTTCTATTTAGAGGGAAGAATAAGTAAATGGTGGAGGTGGCTTCGGGATCAATATGACAAAGAAAGGAAAAGCTTAGGGTGGACGACATTTGAGAGGGAAATTCTTGATGCAATTTGGCCCTTCACCCATCATCAATCACTATGGGCAACTTGCCAAATTGAAACAATAAGGGAAGGTGCACAACTACATTGATGAGTTTCGGCAACTCCAAACCTTGGTGAGGGGTTGGTTGGAAGTAGCACTTATTGGCACATTTGTGGATGGGTTGAAACCTTAGTTAGCTGAGGAAATTAAATTAAAGCAACCTACTAGGCTTGAAGAAGTTATGAGGATGGCGGAGATCCTAGAGCTGAGCACTCCTATAGAGAAGCGCCAATCCAAGGACAAGGGGAGCAAGTTCTCCAAAACCTTGCAAACCAAACCCCTTGGAAAGGCAAGGAGGAAATGGGGAGTGCATCAAAACCAAAACCTTATGAAGTGAAGAAATTATCAAGAGAAGAAGTACAAGAAAGGATCAAGAAGGGTCTTTGTTTCAAGTGTCGTGACAATTGGAGCAAAGGACATAGATGTAAATCCGGGCAAGCATATGTGTTGCTTGAGGAAGGAGCAAGTGAAGATGAGGAAGATGTCCATGTGGAGTCATCTAGTGAAGAAACCGAGCGTGAGGAGGCCGAATCTAGTAATTCACTAGAGGAGGTCGAACTATCTTTGAATGCTATGTCCAGGATCCAAAAGCCCATGTCTATGAGAATTATGGCATGGATAGGGAAGTTTGAGGTCACTTTGTTAGTAGATAGTGGCTCTACCCACAACTTCATCAACTCCAATATTGTCACCAAAATGGGGTTGAAGCCGAGTGCTATTGAGCCTTTTGAGGTTAAAGTAGCAAATGGGAACAAGCTAAGATGTGAAGGGCTTGTTGAAGAAGTAAGAATGAATGTCCAAGATGTGAGAATTGTGGCCAATCTTCATGTGTTGTTACTTGTTGGGTTAGATGTGGTCTTGGGCAATGCATGGCTTAAGGGACTTGGAAGAGTGATACACGACTATCACAATATGACCATGGAGTTCAAGCTCGGGTGCAAGAAGAGAGTGTGGACCACTTTGGCTTCAAAAGAAGTGAAATCATGTGAAGCCATCATGTTTTAAAAGTTGTGCAAGGGTGGGGCTCATTGTCTCGCCATTATGGTTGCCGATGAAGACTTTATGTGCAAGACTGAGAAGATTGAAGCTGGAGGCAGCAAAGATGAATTTGAGGGGCTGCCCATGGAAGTAAGAGAGGTCTTGGAGGACCATAGAGGGGTCCTAGAGGTGCCTACTTCATTGCCACCTTCTAGGCTCTTTGATCACCGAATTGTGCTAGTGGATGAGAAGAAACCGGTGAATGTCCCCCCTACCACTATGCCCATTTTCAAAAAGGAGAAATAGAGAGGCAAGTTGATGATATGCTGAAAAATGGATTGATAAGGGCTAGCACTAGTCCATTTTCTTTCTCGGTGTTGCTTGTGAGGAAAAAAGATGGATCATGGAGATTTTGCACGAATTATAGGGCCTTAAATGAGGTCACTGTGAAGGATAGGTTTTCTATCCCCACGGTGGATGAAATACTTGATGAGCTACATGGTGCAAGAGTCTTCTCTAAGCTTGATTTGAGAGATGAAGATGTGCACAAGACGGCATTAGGACTCACTATGGGCATTTTGAGTACCCTGTGATGCCATTTGGGTTATGTAATGCCCCATCCACCTTCCAAGCCGCTATGAATACTATCTTCAAGTCAATCTTGAAGGATTTGGAGTATCTTGGCCATTTCATCTCGGGTGAGGGGGTGAAAGTGGACCAAAGGAAGATTGAGGCCATGGTTGATTGGCCCTTGCCTAAAGATGTTTTGGCCTTAAGGGGTTTCTTGGGACTAACATGCTATTATAGGCGGTTTGTAAAGAACTACGGGCTTATTGCTAAGCCACTTACCTCTTTGTTGAAAAATGATAATTTTGAGTGGACCTAAGAGGCAAGAGAGGCCTTTGAAGAGTTGAAGAGGACTATGACCATTACTCCCATGTTAGCTTTGCCTAACTTTGAGAAGCCATTTGAAGTTTATACCGATGCAAGTGGTGAGGGAATAGGGGCTGTTTTGGTTCAAGAAAAGAGACATTTGGCCTTTATTTCTAAAGCACTTGGGCCAATGAAGAAGGCTTGGAGTACTTATGCTAGAGAGATGCTAGCGTTTGTTCATGCCGTCAAGATGTGGCGGCCTTACCAATTGGGTCCCAAGTTCACCATTGTGATGGATCAAAAAGCCGGGTAAAGAGAACAAGGTAGCCGATGCATTGAGTAGAAGAGAAGGGAGTTCACTCTTGTGGGTTGTGCAAGAAGAAGATAAGTCCTCTATGTTGACCTTGAGTGGGGCCGAATGGAGAATTTGGGACAAGATCCGAGAGGCCACCAAGCTTGAGGCTAGAGCCATTGAAATTGTGGAACTCCTAGAAGCACAAGGAGATGGAGTGGTCGGTTTTAAAGTGAAGGATGGCCTTATCTATTACAAAGAGTATGTGTATGTGCCAAACTTGAGAAGGGAGATCCTTGACCATTTTCACAATAGTAAGGAAGGGGGACACTCGGGTTGGTTGAGGACTTACATAAGGGTAAAGCACTTCTTTTATTGGGAAGGGCTTAAGAAGGCCGTGAAGACCTTTGTGGCCGAATGTGATGTATGCCATAAGACCAAGTATCATACAAGGCCTCCCTCCGGGCTCTTACAACCATTGCCAATTCCAAACTTAATTTGGGAGGACTTGACAATGGACTTTGTGGAGGGCTTACCTATTAGTAGTGGTTATGAGATTATTTTGGTGGTGGTGGATCGCCTTAGTAAGTATGCTCATTTCATTCCCCTCAAGCATCCTTACACGGCCAAAAGTGTGGCCAAGGCATTTGTGGACAACGTGGTGAAGCTCCATGGTTTTCCAAAGAGCATTGTGACCGATAGGGATAAGGTATTCATGAGCACCTTTTGGAAGGAACTATTTGAGTTGCAAGGGAGTAAGTTGAAGACAAGCTCATCTTACCATCCTCAAACCGATGGGCAAACCGAAGTAGTGAATAGAACACTTGAAGAATACTTAAGGTGTTTTTGCCATGAGAAACAAAGGAGATGGGGTGATTATTTGACATGGGCCGAATTTGGTATAACACTTCCTTCCATGCTTCCATCCAAAGAAGTCCCTTTGAAGTTATGTATGGGAGACCACCACCCATCTTGGTCAATTATGAGAGTGGCACGGCCAAAAGTGATGAAGTGGAGAGTGAATTGCTTACTCGGGATGAGATCTTGGCAAAAGTTAAGAGAGAGCTCAAGAGAGGATGAAAAAGTATTATGATAAAGGAAAGCAAGTTGTGGCCTTCGATGTGGGGGACTATGTCTATTTGAAATTCCAACCGTATGGGCAAATGTCCTTAAGGAAGAAGCTTAATTTGAAGCTTTCCAAAATGTACTATGGACCTTTCAAGGTGCTAGGGAAATTGGGAGAGGTGGCTTAGAGCATTCACATTGGGTTCCCCATAAAATTTCCTATAATTTAGCTAAAAAGTACATTCCCTAAAATTTTTTCCTATATTTTACTCATCTTTCAAAAACCTTCTACATCTCATTCCCTATCTATTCCCTATTCTATTAAAATAATATTTCTCTATTCTTTCTTTATTAGTTTTTTCTCTCACTTTCATTTACAAATTTAACTACTCAATATTTTTTCTTATGTTTTGAACTATTACTTTAGTGAATATTTTAAATAAAAATTTAAATTATTTTTAATATTTTTAAAATTATTAATATTTTTATGTTTTTGTAGTTTTTTAAATTATTTTTAAAACTATTATTTAAAACTATAACAAATACGAGTATGAGAGAAAGTGTAGATTGGAAAAAGAATTAATTTAATTGAAATGAATAAAATATTGATAAAAGTGATTTAGGGAATGAATAGTGGTTCCCCAATTCATTCCCTAAATTTTTTCCCTAAAATTGGGATCCGGATGGAGGGAGGTTTTGAGAGCATTCCCTAAATTTTTCCTCAAATGATAGGGAAAAATGGGATATGAGGAACCCAATGGGAATGCTCTTATTGGTTGGAACTTCCTCCAACCTCCAAGCAACATCCGGTTTTCCATGTGACAGTGTTGAAGAAGAGAGTTGGTGACCCAAAGCTTATTATGGAGGAATTACTAAGATTTGATGAAGAGGGGAGGATGCTTTGGCAACCAAAAGAGGTTCTTGACTATAGAGTGGTCACAAGGGGGAGAAAGAGAAGATAAGTGTGGCAAGTTTTAATTCAATGGGGAGGAGTGCCAAGAGAAGAGGCTACGTGGGAAGACTATGATGACATAGAGGTGAGATTTCCTCGATTGATCATTGAGGGCAAGGATGTGCTTGAAGGGAGGGGGAATGTACGAACCCCTAGGAAAGTGAGCTAGGGCCACGCCTCAACACTACCCTTGACGTGCCAAGACAAGCCCACAGCTAGCCTACATGTATGCCATGGCCCATGCCTTGACACACATGAGGGCCCTGCGCGCTGCCCAGCATGTGTAGGTTAGTGACCGCGAGCAGCCCGGTGCGCCAGCGCACGCCCGTATGCGCGCCCTAGTAGCAGCAGCCCAGCGAGGTTAGTGGCATGCCTCAGTGGGCATGCCATCCAGCGCATGGCACCAGTCCATGCCTTGCAGCATCAACGCCCAGGCCACCTGCCTGGGCCATGCAACCCAACGCATGGCACCCTGCCACGCCCAGCAACAGGCCATGCACAACACCATGCCATGCCCATTAGGAGGCCCATGCATGGCACTCTGCCATGCCGACTAGGAGACCATACATGACACCATGCCGTGCCCCATCAGCCATGAGACAGGCCAGCCCAGCCGTGGGCCATGAACCACACGAGCCCAACCATGGGCCAATGCATGCCACGGGCCACCATGGCCCTTACAAGACTATCTTATTGCTTCCTTTTATTTTTATTTTAATATTTTTCAAGGGACGTTTTGGGGGTTTCCACTTTGTAATCTCTATAAATAGGACCCTTAGTCATTTAGCTTACATATTTTGACAATTTCCATTATGGACGGTTTATTGTTCTTGAAATCATTTTTTATGCTTAGCACTTGGGCTCTTTGGGGTGCAAATCGTGAATCCCTTAAGAGAGAATCACACCTTGTAATTCGTGAATAGGTGTGATTCAAGTTATCCAATGTTATGAGTATTATTCAATCATTCTCTTGCCTTCCATTATTCTTCCATTGATCATCTTACTATACTTGCATTGTTTTTATATTTTCTTTTGCTTTCTCACCACACAAACACCATCCATTCATCCTTTCCCAAATCCAAGCCAAAAACCTTAATTCCACTTACCATATTTATCCTTCCTCCATCCTCCATAAACCCTAGCTGAAACCACCAAGTTCCAATAAGGTAATTCCTATATTTTAGGAATCCTTGACTTCATCCAAATCCAATCCCTTGATTTAAGGAATTGCCATCCCATCTTCAATCCCTTAAACCACTCCATCCCTACAATATCTCAAGTCAACCAAGACCTTCCATAATAACTAAAACCAAATCTCTATCTTTCCTTAAAAGATTCCAACCATTTAGGAATCTTCCCATATTCATCTCCATTCCATCCAACCTCATCCAAGCACCCAATCACGCCAACCCTAATCCAAAACCCTAAACTCACGCAAACCCTAATTCCATTACCCTTTGCGAGTTGCCCTAGCCACCAAACCCTAACCTCACTTCACTCATCCAAGCCTAGCCTATACCGATTCGGCGCCACCCTTAAGAACAAGCACAAGCCGAACCACATTACATTGCATCCATCAAACACTTAGATCACCCAATTGCATCATCATCATCACTTCCATCACTTAAACACTAAACCTTCATCAATCTAGGGACCCTCCATTGCCACGAAAGTTGAAGGCCAAGCAAGTTGGCAAGGCCCACTCAGTCATCACCATCACCAAGGCGAGCTCGTGGACCTTAGTAGTTCCCTAACATAGCCCATGTCAAAGTCATACCTTTCTTGTAATGAGTTTCTTAGCTACAAAGCTTAGAACTACAACATACCTTTTATATACATATTCATACATATATATTTTATATATATGCGCTCAATAGAGCTTGAGAGGCTACAGTGTCGAGAAATAATTCGAGCATATTTATAGTAAGATCGAACATATTTTCATGGCAAAAACCAGCTTCTCATCTCATTCAGAATATCAAACGCAATCTTGGGTTGGAGTGTTTGGTCATGGAAGAACTATGCATGACAACCTAGGAGGAGGAAAAGGTAATCTTCTCCTTGTTGCTTGATCGACATATATTTGAAGGGAAATATATATTAGTATAAACTGCTTCAGGGAAGATTGTGCTTCTCATTAAGTTGGGTTGATTTTGAAGTTGTTGACATTCTTCTGTGGAAGAACAAGAAATTATCCGCAGCAATCCTAATTGGGTTGACATCGATATGGGTCGGGACATACTGATTGGGTCAGGACAACTCACCTGATTCTCCCTCTAGTTTTCCTCTAAACAACCCTCATTCTGTCATCCCTTAAATTCGGGACGACCTGCATCCAAGCTACGTCCTCCCTCGAGTTTACCAATGGATGATTACGAACACAGCAACCTTGGATCTTTCTCATGTTTGCCTCAGGATGATTCATGACCTAGCATAATTCTCCTTTGAGTTTGCCTCAAGAGAGGACTAGGGCTGCTTAGGTTGTTATCGTCCTGAGGCAAACTTGAGCAATGACCAACTTAGGCCTCAAATCGCCACAAGGGAAACTTAAGAGAGGACAGGATGCGGCCGCCCAAGGCAGTCTCAAGGGAGAGTTTGGTGGGGCAGCTAGTCGTCCTGTGGCAAATGCAAAGGGGTACTAGAGTTGTTGAGCACATGATTTTCTCGAGGCAAACTCGATCATAGATCGAACAAGTTGATTCGTCCTGAGCAAACTCAGCGGAGGACCAGGCTTATCCAAGGCAAACTTGATGGACGATGAGTGTTACTTAGGTCGCGATCTTTCCAAGCCAAGCTCCAGGGAGGGTCATTTGAGACCTTCCCTCAAGTTTGCCTTGGAGCGACTTGCGTCCCAGCTCGATCCTCCCACAAGATGATGGGGCCCTCACCTGATCCTTCCTCAAGTTTGCATCAAGAAGATCACGACTTTAGCAACCCTACTCCTTCGAGTTTGCCACAAGATGACTTGCAGCCCATCTCGGTCCTCCTTCGAGTTTGCAACGGGACAACTCATCTGATTCTCCCTCTAGTTTTCCTCAAACCGACCCCCATTTTGGCCTTCCTTAAGTTTGAGACCACCTGTGGCGAAGCTACGTCCTTCCTCGAGTTTACCTAGGGATGATTACAAGCTCAACAACCTTGGACTTTCCTCAAGTTTTCCTTAGACTCACGACCAAGCATAATTCTCCCTCGAGTTTCCTTCAGAAAGACCTGTTGTATTGCCTGATCTTCCCTCGCGTTTTCCTAAAGCCAATCCCAGCCTGAGCAGCCTTAGCTTTAGTTCCCCTTGGAGTATGAGGGACTTATAGCCTAGTGACCCATGACCTTAACACCCTTAGTCCCCCATGTGTTTCCCTCTGGGTGTCTTGCAGTCTAGTCGGGGTCCTCTTTCGATTTTGCCTCAGGATGACCCAGGGTCTTGCTCTTCCCTCCCATGTGTATACCGCATCACAATCGTAGCCGTAGTAGCCCTAGTCCCTGATCGAGTTTACTTGGGATGACCTGCAGCCTTGGCTGATCCTCCCTCCTTTTCCTTGGGACAACCCTCGACCTTGCCTGATCTACCCTCAAGTTTGGCTCCAGCCAATCTCGGCCTTAGCTGCCTTTAGCCCTCATCGAGTTTGCCTTAGGGCAACTTGCGCCAGCTCTGTCCTCTCCTTCGTGTTTGCCTTAGGAAAACATTTAGCCTGGCAAGATCATTCCTTGATTTTTCCTCTAGATGATTGCTACCTCAGTAACCCTAGTCCCTCGTCAAGATTGCCTCAAGGTGATTTTTAACGCTGCCCGGAGCTCCTTAGAGTAGTGCTCAAGAATACCTGTGGCATTGCACAATCCTTCTTTGAGTTCGACTCGGGAAGATTGCGGCCTAAGGAACCCTAGTTCTCCATCAAGTTTGCCTTGGCACGATAACAACCTAAGCAAACTTGGTCCTCCCATAGGACAACTCGCAACCTAGCCCAGTCTTCCCCTGAGTCCTCTGGATGACACATTACCTTGCCCAATCCTTCCTTGAGTTTGGCTTTGGAGGATTGAGTCCACAACAACCGTAGTCCCCATTTGAGTTTGCATATGGAAGACCATGACCTTTGTAGTCTTAGTCCCCTCTCGAGTTTGCCTCATCGTGGCTTGCGGTCTAGTCTTGTCCTTCCTTGAGTTTGCCTCGAGATGGCCTTTTGTGATGCCCCCAAACCCCGCTTGGGATGGAACGGAGACTTAGAGCGTCAGGACATGCAACACAAGGTTACATACCCTCATTCATGACAGTTAATATGCAATGCATCCTAGTATGCAACTAGAAGAACTATGCAATAATCGCAGCGGAAATAAAAGGTTAAGGTGAAAAATATGCCAGAATAACTAAAACATCCAAACTTCATTAGATAATCATCATGTTCGAAATACTAAAGTAGCATAGACTTATATACAAAATCATATCATTCTCTTAATGCGATCTAAAGCATAAAGGACTTGGGCTATGAACATCAAAATTAAGTCTAGCTTCCTCTCCAAATCTGACTCCTCCTCTATCATGCGAATCCAGTGCTCCATCAATCTCGTCCTGGTCGACTCCTGACACAATTTCTATCATTCCAAGTGGAATGATAGTGGTCCCATAAAAGGGTGAGATTTACTCGAAATCTCAGTAAGTTAAACAACTAACTAACACAAAGATAAATCAATCATGAAAAATTATAAATCTGCGACGCATGAGATGCAGAAAATCAGTATACATGTCTTTCCAGATTCCTCAACATCTTTTAAAAGAATGAAGACACGGGTTTTTACTCAGTAAGTAATTTCATCATCATTTTTTAAAAGACATCACTTCTTCATAAAAATTTCATCATAGATTTTCTTCATCATAGACTTACATCATTATCTTAATTAATAACATAACGTGTGGTAATGTCACAGTTCCCCATATGCACTGTGAGTACCTGCCGGTGACCATAGTATAACTTACGTTGAAACTACATTGTCTATAGACTCGTTCTCAATGCATTGGTAAATAACATAACATCATAAAAATCATAACGTGTACACCCACTAGCGTTAGGTGTCATAACAAGTTGACTTCGCTCCGGTGTTCTTTAAAGAGAACCCATTCGAAGCCTGTTGACTGTTATTCGTCAACTCAGGGATTACCACTCCATTATTAAACACTCCAGAGTGGACAGAGGAGTTCCACTAGGATAATTCCCCATCCTAGCCTTTGGGGTCTTGATAAAATGATTTTCATGCAATATTTTAGAAAATATTTTTCATGACATGTGCAAATGTAGTAAATTTCATGCAAAAAACATTACTTTTATAAATGTAATATGCAAAAATGTTGAAAATGTCATATTTTATATAAGTATGCACTCAATGTGTCATATAACAAGATAAAATATGCCCAAAATGATAATTGAGTGTTGACTCACCAATCGTGCTATAGCTCGGGGCTCGATGGGGGTCTCCCATCGTTATCCTCAGACACTTCGTCCTAGGTGTGCTAGTAGTATTCATCCTCCTTTGGATCATAAAAGGCGTTAACCCTCTCTTGGTGTGTCTCCACTGCCTAAACTCCTTGTCCTCAAGCCAGGGGTCTCCCTCCTCTCGAAAGCGAGTGCGACTCGGAGAAGAGTCAGATGTATCTGATGTGTCAAGGGGAGTAGGGTTAGGAATGAGTGACTCCTGCTCGTCCTGTCGCTGCTTTGCTGCCTTGCTTGACTCTGGCTGGTCTAAAGCTACTGAGAGAGCCAATCTCATACGTCGTCTAAGCGATCTAGCCCTAGTCTCTCCCATCCAATGAATGGACGCGTCCTCTCCTATCATAGTCGAGGATGAGTCCTATGATGCTCTAACCTCTCCTGCTAAGCCCAAAATGTGTCAGCCATGCGGTCTAAGCATCTCCGTCTCTGCTCCGCTCTTAGCCTCCAAAGTAGGCTGTGAGTCATATACATCTAACGGGTGGTCCTGTCGTCATCGGCCATGTCTAAACTGGAAATGACGTGAAAGAATGTGGATCATATAGGTGAAATGCCAGAGGATGTCATGGATGAATGCGAATGCCATGATAAGATGCTAAACAAGTCACATGCCAAAAAAATAATGGTATTTGCTTCTCATGTCAAACTTCTTTTTCCCATGTGGCCTCTTCAACATCATGATTTTGCCACAAAACCTTAACCAAGGGGATTTTACGATTCCGTAGTTCCTCATCCTTCTAATCAGTAATCTGAATTGGAACTTCCTCATAGGTTAGGTTGGGCTGAAGTGAAATATCCCTCGTGTCAACAACGGTTGAAATTTGCTTTTCGAAACTCTTCTTGAGAGAAGATAGATGGAAAACATTATGGATTCCTTGCAATTCAGTGGGAAGATCTAGCCTGTAAGTGACTACTCCTACTTTCTCTAGAATCTCATGTGGTCCCACGTATCTTGGACTTAAGTTCCCTTTCTTTTCAAACCGAAAGACTCCTTTCATGGGCGATACTTTAAGATAGACCCAATCGCCAACTTCAAACTCGAGGGTCCTTCTTCGACGATCAGCATAGCTCTTTTGCCTATCCTGGGTAGCCTTCATCTTTTCCCTTATTTGGCGAATCTGATCCTTCATCTCTTGAAGAGTCTCCGTACCATAGATCCTTCCTTCTCCTACTTCGTCCCAGTATAAGGGAGATCTACACTTCCTTCCATATAACGCTTCGTAGGGTGCCATTTGGATGGTGGCTTGGAAGTTGTTATTGTAGGCAAACTCTATTAATGGCAAGAGCTTCTCTCATTCATCTTTCTCTTGCAAAACACAAGCTCTTAGCATGTCCTCTAGGGTCTGAATCGTCCGTTCAGTCTGCCCATCAGTCTGAGGGTGATAGGCACTACTAAACTTCAACTTTGTGCCTAGAGCATCTTGAAGACTTTGCCAAAAACGAGAAGTGAAATGTGTATCCCTACCAGATACAATCATCCTTGGGACTCCATGTAACCGTACTATTTCAGCAACAAACAGTCGAGTCAACTTCTCCATGGGGTCAGTATTCTTAACTGCCAAAAAGTGGGCACTTTTCGTCAAACGATCAACCACAACCCAAATAGAGTTGTTTCCCTTTGAGGTCCTTGGCAATCCAATTAGAAAATCTATGGATATGTCCTCCCATTTCCATTCTAGAATTGGGAGTGGTTGTAAATCTCTAGCGGGCCTCTGATGCTCTGCCTTGATCGTTCTACAAATCGAGCATCTATTAATATAATCCGCTACGTCCCTTTTTAATGCTTCCCACCAAAAGTGTTGCTTCAAATCTTGATACATTTTGGTGCTCCCTGGGTGGGCTGTGTATGGAGTCTGATGTGCTTCCCTTAGTATCTTATCCTTGATTTCTTGATCAGCTAGGATAATTTTCCGGTCTTTGTAGTATAGCAACCCATCATTTTTTAGTGTGAAACCTTCGGGGTCCTTCCTTCTACCCATTTGGGATCCTCCAACTGACGCTTCTTCACTTCTTTCCATTCCGTTGTACAACTTCTTGTACTGTAGTTAGGGATACTTCGGCAAGAAGATCCTTGATCAACAACCTTCTCATACTATGCGGAAGGGACTGTACTTCCGGGGCAAGACCTGTGGAATTATCCCTTTGAGTTTTTGGACTTAGCGCATCCGCCACTACATTAGCCTTGCCAGGGTGATACTTAATCTCACACTAGTAGTCGGTGTGAGATTTCACACTTTGCTCCATTTAAATAATGCCTCCATATCTTTAAGGCGAAAACTACGGCGGCTGCCTCCGCTATTGCAGCCACATTAACCAACTCTTAGAAGTTGTCAATGCGGAATCTAGCCACATAACTGAGAATTCTAGGATTCAGCCCTACTTGAAACTTCTGGGCTTGCATTTTCTCAGTTGCAATGAAGTGTGGAGCAAACCTTCCCAGCTCCATAAACTTCACAGCATACTGCTCAACAGTGAGATTGCCTTGTACCAACATGGCAAACTCCTGGGCCTTCTGGGTCTTCATTGACTCTGGGAAGAAAAGATTGTCAAATTCCTCCTTAAACCTCTCCCAAGTCAAAATGGTGATATTTCCCAAGTCACTATTCATATGTTGCCTCTTTGTGTCCCACCAAATTCCAGCTTCACCCTGCAGTAGTGCCCCACGTATTGAACCTTCTGTTCCTCAGTACAACCACTGATCTCGAAGGTCCTGTCGAGATCTAATAGCCACTTGTTAGCTTTCATGGGTCCCTCAGTTCCCATGAAATTGGGGTATCTATATATTAGGAACTTTTCGTTGGAACACCCTCGGTTCTCAATCCGTGGGCGTTGCTGGGTCTGCCTCAAGATTACTTCCTGTTGTTGCTTCATGGTCTCTGTCATTTGACGAATCGCGTCCGCCAAATCACGTCCTCCATCGAAACATTGATCCTCATCTCTATGGATGTTAGATCCATCAGCGTTCCTCTCTTGTCTGCCACATGTCATCTCGTCTTAATCCTTCCAACTCCTGTGATAAATGCGTATCAGATCGAGCTCTAGCTGCAGGATTCAAGCCTATGCAAGACTAATGATTCAAACCTATATTCTGGCATAAGGTTCCTAAGGACATGTGGGTTTACCCAGAGACGACCTGCTCTGATACCACCACTGTGACGCCCCCAATCTCCGCTTGGGATGGAAATGAGACTTAGAGCATCAGGACATGCAACACAAGTTTACATACCCCCGTTCATGACAATTAATATGCAATGCATCCTAGTATGCAAAAATCGCAGCGGAAATAAAAGGTTAAGAAGAAAAATATGCCAGAATAACTAAAACTTCCCAACTTCATTAGATAATCAGCATGTTCGAAATACTAAAGTAGCATAGACTTATATATACAAAGTCATATCATTCTCTTAATGCGATCTAAAGCATAAAAGACTTCGGCCATGAACATCAAAATTAAGTCCAGCTACCTCTCCAAATCTGACTCCTCCTCAATCATGCGAATCTGGTGCTCCATCAATCTCGTCCTAATCAATTCCTGACACAACTTCTATCATTCCGAGTAGTGGTCCGATAAAAGGATGAGATTTACTCGAAATCTCAGTAAGTTAAACAACTAACTGACACAAAGATAAATCAATCATGAAAAATGATAAATATGTGATGCATGAGATGCAAAAAATCAGTATACATGTCTCTCATCTAGATTCCTCAACATCTTTCAAAAAAATGAAGACAAGAGTTTTTACTCAGTAAGTAATTTCATCATCATTTTTTAAAAGACATAACTTCTTCATAAAAATTTTATCATAGATTTTGTTCATCATAGACTTACATGATTAGTTTAATTAATAACATAAGGTGTGGTAATGTCACAGTTCACATATGCAATGTAAGTACCTGCCGGTGACC
The DNA here is from genome assembly GCA_022457165.1 of Juglans mandshurica. Lineage (NCBI taxonomy): Eukaryota > Viridiplantae > Streptophyta > Magnoliopsida > Fagales > Juglandaceae > Juglans > Juglans mandshurica. Next base: position 30,258,458 of record CM039619.1, on the reverse strand, counting down.
ATAGTATAACTTACGTTGAAACTACGTTATCTATAAACTCGTTCTCAATGCATTGGTAAATAGCATAACATCATAAAAATCATAACGTATACACCCACCAGCGTTAGATGTCATAACATGTTGACTTCGCTCCGGTGTTCTTTAAAGAGAACCCATTCGAAGCCTGTTGACTGTTCTTCATCAACCTAGGGGTTACCACTCCATTATTAAACACTCTAGAGTGGACAGAGGAGTTTCACTAGTATAATTCCTCATCCTAGCCTTTGGGGTCGTGATAAAATGATTTTCATGCAATATTTTAGAAAATATTTTTTATGACATGTGCAAATATAGTAAATTTCATGCAAAAACAAAATGACTTTTATAAATGTAATATGTAAAAATGGTGAAAATGTCATATGTTATATAAGTATGCACTCAATGTGTCATATAACAAGATAAAATATGCCCAAAATGATAATTAAAGAATAAATGAAGCATTTATCAATAATTCATAAGAAATTAGAACAAGATAGATTTAAAACCTATCATGACATGCTTCTAATCACAAATTTAACCTTCCATACTCAGGTTAGGATAATGATAGATCATATCAAATCATGCTTAAGACATGCTATAGCTAAATTTCCAATTAAAAACATTCAATCATTCAAACCTTCCTTTAATTAACCCGATTTTGCATTAAGCATCATAACCTTCTCAAAACTCTACCAAATTTCGTACCAACACTTGGAAACAAAGCTTGACATGCTAGCTAAGATCAAAAAGAAGAAAAATTACAAATTTAGTGGCCTTCCAAGCACTCTAGACTGCCTTACACAAGAACACTCAAGAACTCACCAAAACTCACTCGGTTTGCACTCTTTTGATCTCTAAGAGGGGGAAATGCTCTCAAGGCTCAAGATTGTGACGCCCCCAAATTCCGCTTGGGATTGGACGGACATTTGAAGCGCCGAGACATGCAACACAAGCTTACCTGCCCCCGTTCATGACATATAAGATGCAATAGTCCTAACATGCATCTAGCATTATGCAATATTCGCAGCGGATAATTTTTTTCTTTAGCAATACTATGCACCAAACTGAAATATCCCAAATACTTAAAACATACTTCATACATAATGACATACTTAAAAACTAATATCACAACACTAGTCCAAAAGAGTACTTGAGATTGAACTCCACAAATACTAGTAATTTGAGGTAACTACTGTACTAACACCTACGTCGCATCGTCGCTTAGTCGACCGTTTCCAGTTGGTCGATTCTCGATTCTCCTTTAGATCCTGTAATAAGATCTACCATTTGGGGGGAATGGTATTTGGGACTACCACAATGAGATTTGATTACAAATCTCAGCAAGTTAACATGAAACTTCTACACAGGTTGATGATGCATGCATGGCCGTAAAAGCATGAATGCATAATCAAATCAATAGAAAACATAACATATCCTGGCATAACATGGCATGAAATAATAAGCATAACGTAACTTGACATAACATGGCATGAGATAATAAGCATAAGGTAACTTGACATAACATGGCATGAGCTGACATAACTTGAACGGGAACTTAAACTTAACTTGACGTGACATGACATATACGTGAACTTAAAACATAACATGGACTTAAACATGGCATGAGCGTGACCTTAAAACATAACATGGACTTGAAACATAGCATGAACGTGAACATGCATAATATGAACATGAACATGAACATAACATAAACCTGAGCATGACATAACATAAATGTGAACTTGGAACATAATGTGAACGTGAACATAACATAACATGAACTTGAAACATATTCTTATCTCATGGGATTACCATCATTGCGTGAACGTAAACTTGAACATAACATAACATGAAACATGACTTGAACTTGAAATCTTATTCAATAGACTTAATCATTAAAGTGACCATTTGGGTGCTACACAGGTCCCCTTGAGCCGTGTGTCTCTGCCGATTACCGCATCACATCACAGGTTTCTATACCAGCTGTGAGTGCGTTAATACGTACTCCATAGTTGTTGTGGCCCCACGTATTCTACGTGTCAAGATTGTTGTGTCTCACGTAGTGTATGCTCCACAGTTGTTGTGGCCCCATACTTCATGCTCCACAGTTGTTGTGGCCCCATGACTTATTTGTTTGTGCCACACTTGCTGTGGACCCACGTAACATAAAGAGTGGCACCATCGGCGTTAGTGCCTAGCGCGCTCCAGTAACTAGCTAATTAGGCCCCATTCGCAACCTGTTGACTGTACTTCATCAACCCAGGGAATTTCACACCTATTTAGACACTCTAGTGTGAACAAAGGAGTTCCACTAGGATATTACCCCATCCTAGCGCTTAGGGTTGTGATTGACATGAATAACTTAACTGGCATACATGTCATTTCGTAACATGACGTGACATGAACGTGACATAAAAGACAGAAGTCCTGACGTAGCATAACATAACATGAACGTAAGAAGATAGATATGACATACTTTGAAACATAAATATAACAGACAACATTTCATAACATGGCATACATGTAACAGACAATATTTCGTAACATGACATACCATGAAACATACAACATTTCTTAACATGGTGTAACATGTGACAGTGAATATTACGTAACATGAAATACATGTAACAAATGACATACTTAACTTAACATGACATACTTGCAATGTATATCAACGTATAGCAATACGTGACAAAATATTTTGTGTAACAGATAAATATGTAATGACTTGGCATGCCACATATGATAACATGCATACATACAATTTAGTTTCCTTACTTATCATTCATACACATTAAACTGATAGTAAGTTAAAAGCTAACTTACCTCGATCTTTGCGTTTCGAGACAAAACTAAAGTGCGATCACGAGAAACTGAAAGTAGTGATTTCTAAAAATTAGAACTTAATCACTAACAATTAGGAATATGGAGAAATATCAACTTAGCGTAAAATTACCATTTTACCCTCAAAATGTGGAAAAATGACCATTTTACCCCTAACTTAAGGATTTTGCATCCTAACTCCAAAAATCACCAAAATCAACATACCTTATGTAAATTTTGTTCTAAGCTCAAATATCAATTCAGAAAAATTTAAAACTAAACCTAACCATTAAAACTCCATGGGGCCGAAACTTACAAAGGCTATTTTCTTTGATTTTTGTTGTAATTCCTTCAAATTTCAAAACTCATGATTAAGCCAAAACTTTTCTTCTACTATACTCATAACATATTCCTAAGAATAATCATGATTTTAATCATCAACAAAAGTCATCAAGATCACTAAAACCATGCTTGAAATTTTTGGTTTCTCTTCTAAGTTCAAAACAGATTTTTGTTTCTAACTTGTTTTGATCAACCTCTTGATCCATGACTTATAATGATGTGATCTTCAAACCAAAACATCACATGGTTTAAAAAGGTGTCCTAAAATAGACCAAGCATCAAACTCAAAATCATATGGCTAAACATCAACCAAAACATAAATTTAGCCAAGAACATCATCACTTTGGCCTAATAGAATATTTCCTTGCATAAAATTTCCTATCTTCGAAACTAACATGAAATATCTTCCAAATAACATTCTAAAATGTATATAAGAGGCTTAAGATCTTCCACTAAAAATATCAAAGCCATTGGAATAAGATTAGACCATAAAAGATTTAAACTTTCTCAAAACAGAAATTGTTTTTCCTTTTCCAGTTTCTAAGTTTCTAGACCTAAGAAAATATTTCACCGAAACTTTAATCATGCAACAAATCCTCCACCAATAATCATATACACATGTTAACAATACTCCTTAAAAATTTCGGGCCAAGATATATTCATTAGCTTGGTCAAAAACTCCAAAATATAACACACCTTCTAGTTTATCGCCCAGAATGACCTTTTTGGGGTATAAACAACATTTTACCGACCAATGATCTCCAAATGGAACGAGTAAGGTATCCACGTAAACTAAACGCCAATAGAAAAAGCTTTCATGAAGGAAACTTTGCGAGAAAACACTTACAAAAGCTTCGAAACAGGCGTTCAAAAGAGGTAAGAAAAACTGTCCGAGAGTGTCTTTTGTGTTCTATGGAGGAAAAGTGTAAAGGAGAGTTGCTTTTCGTGGGAAGTGGACTGGAGAGCCTCTAACACAAGTTATGGGAAGTGATAGGACTGAATGAAAGGTTGAGTGTTGGCCTTTTCTTCTCATAAAATCAGTCCAAGATCTTTTCTGAAGTTGGAGTGTAAGAGTGAAAGAGTGAGGTGGCCTTTTAGCTTTGTATTTCAAGAACCTTCTAGGTTCTTCTTTGTAAAGATCTGGCCAGCCAAGTGGGGGTACAAAACTTAGCCATGAAGCAATCCTATGGTGACCAATTTCGTGGGCCTTAATGGGCCTAAACTGAATGGGCCTAAATTTTGGGGTTTAAAGAGGGTTTGGGTTGCTATCAAACCCAAATCCAATATCACTTGGCCCAATCAATTTTTCAAGGTTAACCAGGTTGGATAATGATGTTCTAACTCAAATTTGAAGGATTAATAGCATGTGGAAGTGATTTAATCAAGTGATTAAACACAATGCTAGAAATCGTCTTAGAAAAGGTTTAGAGGCCAACATTAGGGTTTTGGGGAAACTGTTTAGGGTTCCGATTTCAACCATGTTTTTGGGCTTTCAATTGGACTCCCACCATTTAGGGTTTTACTAGGATTGAAGCCCTCTTTGATCTGGCACAATTTGGTTGAGCAGATGAAACAAAGTTTTTCTTAAGTGGCATGATTTCACAGCTTGATTCCTTCAAATCCATCAAACGCTCCTCATGGTGCCAAGTGTCTAATATTATTCACTAAGTGTGGCTAAGATCTTGCCAAGTGTCTAAATAAAATTTCTCTAATCTAATTTGGACATTCCACACTGTGATTTTGAAACACTGCAATTGGTGCGCTTATCGAGGTTACTATTCACTTCAAAAAAGTGAATCATAAACTTAACACTAAAAATTCCTAAATATTCATATTAACCTACAGTGAAAATATTTTACAGAAATTCAACCTCGAAGTGCCCCTAAAAATAATTTCACAATTTCCAACAGACGTTTCGTCCGGAATAATGAAAATAGACTATTGCGCCATACAATTCTAAATAATCCACTGAGTCTAATGGCGTAGACCATAATGCATTCTGACACTTCTAAGTGATAACACTGACTAGGTTGACAGACTAAAACCTATACGATTGATCGATTCGTAAAAACTTATGGGATTTTTACGAGATTCCTAAAGTCAATAAAAATTCCACCAATGAATTTCTAGCGGGCTGTTACAAAGATGATGCTTAGAGCTGTGGTGTGGGCGAAATGAGAAGGGGAGGAAAGTATTTATAGGTGGCCAAAGGGTGAGGGACGTTGGCTTAGGTGCTTGGTGATTGGGTTAAGTGGGAGGTGCTCAAATCTGGAAACTTTTTAGATTTGCTTGCATGAGCTTAGGTCACTTGTGCAGAATAAAATAGTGCCCTATACCACCATCATTTCCTCTCCAAAGTAGCTGCAAGGGTCCTGTAGATGACTCCAGGTCATGGGGCATCATTTGGATGGCAGAAGATCCCTCAAACCACCCTTGAAAACAGGTGGATGAAGGTGGTTTTGCTGTGGTAGAAAGTCAAATCGGTTTTGGATCTTTTTGGGCAGGAAAAATGAGTCAAAATTCTTCATGATGGTCATGGGACTTCTTGGTGATTGGGTGGAGAAGGAGGTGGTGTGGGGTGGTGGTGCAAACTATGGAAGGAGATTGGTTCAAAATCAATCCAAATGGTTCCTACACAAACTAGACCAAGGTGCACCCGGTTTGGTTCATTGAGTTGGTTGATTCAACCAATTTCTTCCAAGGCTCAAACTAAGTTTGGGAGGGTCTCATAAGATGTTTAAGAACCATATTACCCTTGAGGATAAACCACAAAAATGTTGGGCCCAAGGGCAAAACAGTCCAAGCATTACAAAGGGCAATGCACAAAACCAATTGAAGCATGGTTTGGGCTTGCTATGTCATTTTTCTTAATGACATGTGAAATGGTTTAGCTAGGATATTAACATGGTCCAATCATGGTTTAAGGGAGTATTAATTCAAGAAAACTTGAATTAAAAAGTGTAAGAAGAGATTAAGCATGATTAAAATTCAAAGCATAGCTTAAAGTGCACTAACCTCAAGTATGATGGTTAATGGCCTTAGCCAATTTTCAAAACTTAATTTGGGTACTTTGAGTGTGATTTGGGCTTAAGGAAACTAATGGTATGGTGTATTGGGCTTTTGGTCTTTGAATGATAAAATGAGTCCAAACATGGCTTTGGGCCATATGAGCTTGAAAAGGGTCAAGGGTCCAATCTACACCAAAAGCCTTATGCCTTCCTATACTTGGGCCAAGACTAGTCTTGATTTTCTAAGGGCTTGGTTTAAGGTTTTCTTGGGCTAGGCCCATGAAGGTACTTGGGTCCTAAAAAGCCTCACCAAAATTACTAATGGGCTTGCCTCTCTAATCCTTAGCTCATTAACACTAAGTACCAACATTAATGCTAATCTCACTATCAACCTTAATGAAAGTGATTAACCCAAAAATAAAAGTCTAATCTAGAGTAGTTAAGGGCTTTTTTTTTATGTAAGATACTTAAGGGTTAATCAAGAGTTAATTAAGCGGGGTGTTACACCTTTAGCCTCGCTACCTATAGTTTGCCACTAGATGATTGTGGTTTCATCACAACCAGTCCACCCTCTAGTTTGCTTTGGGAAGACCCGAAACTTGCTAGCTCTTCCTTCGAGTCTACCTCGGGACGACTAACAGCCATGGTAGTACTAGTACCCCGTCAAGCTTCCCTCGGGGACTTGCCTTGCCGCCTAGCCTGGTATAGGGAAAATTGTGGCCTTAGTAGCTTAGGCCCTCTCTTGATTTCTTCTTGGAAATGATCACGCTTAGCAGCGTAGGTCCTCCCAGGAGTTTGCATAAGGACGACCCATGGCATCACTAGATCCTTCCTAGAGTTTGCCTTGGGGTAATTATAGGTTTAGCAACCTTAGATCTGCATGGACTTTCCATGCAACGACTTGAGTTTGCCCGATCCTCCCTCAAGTTTGCCTTGGGATGACATGTGAGTCTGATCGTCTCTTAAGTTAGCCTCAGACCACCCCGTGGCCACCTTTAATCATTCCTTGGCATTCCTTCGAGACAATCGCTGGTTCAATAGTCCTAGTCTTCCCTCGAGTTTTCCACGAAATGACTTGCGACCCAGCCTAATCCTCCCACGAGATGACCACGACCTTACCCTTAAGTGATCCTTCCTCAAGATTCCCTCAGGATGATCATAGCTTCAGTAGCCCTAGTCCTCCCTCAAGTTTTCCTTGAACAAGCTTGCAACCAAGCCTGGTCCTTTGATCGCAGCCTCAACTTACCCTTACATGAGTTCGCCATGTAATGACTCGTGACCTCGCACGATCCTCTGTCGAGTTTACCTCGGGACAATATCAAGTTGAACAGCACTAGTCATCCCACGAGTTTGCCTTGGGGACACTTGCGGACAAGTCGGTCCTCCCCCATGTCTGGGCGAACTCGATGGAAGACCGAGCTGGAGCTCGAGCCAAGTCTGATGGGGAACTAGGGATTCTAAGGCTACGAAACACCAGAAGGACACTTGTCAATCACCCCATGGCAAAGTTAAATTGGAGACTTCGGTTGTTGAGGCCTCATCAAGGAAAACTTAAGAGAGGATTGGGAAAACTCGAGCGGGGTCTACGATTACTAAGGTTGTGGGTTCGCTTGAGGCAAACTCGAGAGAGGACTACGGTTGATGAGGTCGAGATTGTTCCGAGGCAAACTCGACGGAGGATTTGGCAAGGTGGCCAGGTTGTCTTGCAAGCAAACTTGAGGGAGGACCAAGGCTTCTCCTTCTTAGGTCGTTATCGTCACACGATAAACTTTAGGGAAGATCAGGCTAGGCCATGGGTCAACCTGAGCCAAACATGAGAGAGGATCGGATGAGGCCGCGCGTCGTTTAGGCAAACGCGAGGGAGGACTATGGTTGTTGAAGCCGCAATTGTCCCAAGCCAAGCTCAAGGAAACACCAGGTGATCTGAGGCAAACAGGTTGGTGGACAGGATGAATGGGCACAAACCATCAGGAGAGAGGAATATGGATTGGCAACTGAGTGTTGAGAGGCTAAATGTACGAAAACTGCTGAAAGGCGAGAGTTTCAAAAAATTATTAAATGGCCATAAATTGGATTTAGTATTTCGGCCAGGACTCCAGAAACCGTCCAAATCCCTTGAAAAGTGTCAAAACAACCCAGACTTTGGTCTTGAATAAAATTGGATTTGACCGGTATGACCTCCCTCGAGTCTACCTCTGGACAATCGACCTTAATAGACTGTCCTCCCTCGAGTTTGCCTTGAGATGATTTGCGACCTCGCCCAATCCTCCTGAGTTTGCCTTAGGATGACCCACAGGCTCATCTGATCCTTCCTCGAGTAGTCCTCAGGACGATCACTGCTTCCTGCTTCAACAGGCCTAGTTCTCCCTAAAAAAATACAAGACACTATATTTCCAGGCTATTGGGGCTGTGATTATCCCGAAGCAAACTCAAGCGAGAACTTGGCTTTTGAGGCCACGATAGTTCGGAGGGAGAACTAGTTTGGTCTGCATGGGGACAACATGTGGGAGGACTAGGACTACGGAAGGAACGACCATCTCGAGTCAAATTCATGAAAGAAGCGGTTGGGGACGAGGCTCATCCCTAGGCAAACTCTCAATAAAGGACCTTCTCTGAGGACACGATCGTCCCGAGACAAACTAGAGGAAGGACCAGGCTAACTCAAGGAAATAGCCCGGAAGAAAACTCGATGGAAGACTAGGGTTGCCAAAGCCGCGATCATATTGAGGCAAATTGAAGGAAGGATTTAAGTAATGCTAAGGTTTGTCTTGAGGAAAACTCGAGAGAGGATTAGGCGAGCTCGCGAGTCATCCACAAGCAAATTCTCAAGAGGAACTTAGCTGCCGAGGCTAGGATCGTCCTGAGGCAAACTCAAGAGAGGATAGAGCAGGACAACGATCAGGAAAACTCGAGGGAGGATCGGATGCACAATAATTCACCCAGAGTGAAACTTGAGGGCGGACCAGGAATGGTTGCGGGTTATCCTAAGGCAAAATCGAAGGGAGACTAGACAGTAAGCCGCGAGAGTGCCGTGGCAAACTAGTTAAGGGATCCAAGAGAAACTTAACAGGGCACAAAGATGCACAACAATTCATTCAATGTGAACTCGAGGGGAGGACTGGGACTGCTTAGGTCGTTATCATCCTGAGGCTAACTTGAGGAAGGACCGAGCTGGGCCCCAAGTCGCAACAAGGGAAACTCGAGAGATGAAGAGATGAGGCCACCAGAGGTAGACTCAAGGGAGAGTCTATCGAGTGCATGGGTCATCCTAAAAAAAGCTTGACGATAGATCGAGCAAAGTCAGGTTGTCCAAAGCAAACTCAACAGAGGACCGAGCTTGTCCAAGGCAAACCTAATGGAGGATTGTTGTTGCTTAAGTCACAATCTTTCCATGCCAAGCTCGGGGGAGGATCGATCATGCGAGGCCTTCCCTCAAGTTTGCCTTGATCGACTTGCAACCTAGCTTGGTCCTCTCTCAAGATGATGGGGCCTCATCTGATCCTTCCTCGAGTTTGCCTCAAGATGATGGCGGCTTTAGCAACCTTACTCCCTCAAGTTTGTCACAGGACGACTCGCAACCCATCCTAGTCCTCCCTTGAGTTTGCCACTTGACAACCCGCGGCCTCGCTTGATTCTCCCTTGAGTTTCCCTTGGGATGACTTTCGGCTAAGCTAGGTCCTCCTTTGAGTTCACCTAGGGATGATTACGGACTCAGCAACCTTAATTCACCTTTGAGTTTGCCTCAGGATGATTCATGACTTAGCATAATTCTCCCTCGAGTTTGCCTCAGGAGTGACTTGTAGACTACTCGGTCCTCCTTGGAGTTTCCCTTAGGGTGGCTTGTAGCACATCTTTGTCCTCCCTCGAGTTTCCCATAGGACGGCCTGCGTCCTCGCTTGTTGCTCCCTTAAGTTTGACTCGGGCCAATCTGCGACCATGTTGGCTCCTCCCTCAAGTTTTCCTGAAGACAATTGAGTCCCAGCGACCCACGACCTCAACAACCCTAGTCCCTTGCAGCCCAGCAACCCATAACCTCAATAGCCCTTGTCCCTCTTGTCTTTGCCTCTAGGTGTCTTATAGCCCAATCAAGTCCTCCCATGTATATGTACCTCCCGACGATCATATAGCCTCAGCAGCTCTAGTCCCTTATCGAGTTTAACTCGAGGTGACTTGTGGCCTTGGCTGGTCCTCCCTTGCTTTTTCCTTAGGAAGACCCGCGCCTTCCCCAATCTGCACTCAAGTTTGCCTCGAGACAATCTCAGTATAAATGTTTATTATGTAGATACTCAAATCTAATCTCATCTTTTATTTAAGGCTTTAAAAATCACCAAGCCATGAATTATTGCTAAATACCTTTTTGTAGATACTCAAAAATCACCAAGCCATGTTTATTATGCAGATACTCAAATCTAATATAATATCTTGCAGTAAAATTATTGCAAAATTGAGAATCAAAAGGTTAAAGCGCATTAAGAAACTACGAAATCTCAAAGAATCCATGGTGGAAATCCAAGAATTCAATACCTAGATAAAAAACAAGATTAGATAAGAGGAGAAAATGAAAACCTCAGAACGTTTGCCTTAGGAACATTTTTAGCCTGGCAAGATCCTTCCTTGATTTTTCCTCCAGATGATTGCTACCTCAATAACCCTAGTCCCTCGTCAAGATTGCCTCAAGGGGATTTGCAACGCTACCCGGAGCTCCCTAGAGTTTGCCTCGGGAAAACCTGTGGCATTGCATAATCCTTCCTTGAGTTTGACCCAGGAAGATCACGGCCTTATCAACCCTACTTCTCCATCAAGTTTGCCTTGGTACGATAACAACCTAAGCACCCTTGGCCCTCCCACAAGACAACTTGCGACCTAGTCTTCCCATGAGTTTGCCTCTGGATGACGCCTTGCCCAATCCTTCCTTGAGTTTGCCTCTTGACGATCGAGTCCTCAACAACCCCAGTCCTCCCTTGAGTTTGCATATGGAAGATCATGACCTTTGTAGTCTTAGTCCCCTGTCGAGTTTGCCTTGTCGTGGCTTGCGGTCTAGTCTTGTCCACCCACGAGTTTGCCTCGAGATGGCCTTTAGCCTTGCCAAATCCTACCTATAGTTTGCCTCTAGATGATTGTGGTTTCAGCACAGCTAGTCCACCCTCTAGTTCGCTTTGGGAAGACCCGCAACTTGCTAGCTCCTCCTTCAAGTTTGCCTCGGGACGACTAACGGCCATGGTAGTACTAGTACCCCCTCAAGCTTCCCTCGAGGGACTTGCCTTGCCGCCTAGCCTTGCGTAGGGAAGATTGCGACCTGAGTAGCTTAGGCCCTCTCTTGATTTCTTCTTGGGATGATCATGCTCAGCAGCATTGGTCCTCACAGGAGTTTTCGTAAGGATGACCCATGGCATCACTAGATTCTTCCTAGAGTTTGCCTTGGGGTAATTATGGGTTTAGCAACTTTACAATTGCATGGACTTTCCATGCAACGGCTTAAGCTAGCCCACTCCTCCCGAGAGTTTGCGACCTCTCCCCTGCGCTGCAAGGCCCCCATGCGCACTCCCATGCATGTGCTCTAGCAGTAGCAGCCCAGCGAGGTTAGTGGCATGCCTTAGTAGGCATGCCATCCAACATACGGCTCCAGCCCGTGCCCTGTAGGCAAGGCCAGTGGCATGGCTACCAGGCATGCCATACATCGGATGGCACCAGCCCATGCCTTGCAACATCAATGCCCAGGCCACCATCCTGGGCCATGCAGCCCAACGCATGGCACCCTGCCAAGCCCAACAATAGGCCATGCAAGACACCATGTCGTGCCCACTAGCTGGCCCGGGCATGGTAGAGCATGCCCACCAGCAGACCATACATGACACCATGTCGTGCCGTATCAGCCATGAGCCAGACTAGCCCAGCCGTGGACCATGAACTACACGAGCCCAACCATGGGCCAATGCATGCTAGGGGCCACCATGACCCTTACAAGACTATCTTATTGCTTTCTTTTATTTTTATTTTAATATTTTCCAAGGGACCTTTTGGGAGTTTCCACTTTGTAATCTTTATAAATGGATCGTTAGTCATTTAGCTTACATCTTTTGACAACTCCCATTGTGGACGGCTTATTGTTCTTAACACTTGGGCTCTTTGAGATGCAATTTGTGAATCCCATAAGAGAGAATCACACATTGCAATTCGTGAATAGGTGTGATTCAAGTTATCCAATCTTATGAGTATTATTCAATCATTCTCTTGTCTTCAATTATTCTTCCATTGATCATCTTACTATACTTGCATTGTTCTTTTATTTTCTTGTGCTTTCTCACCACACAAACACCATTCATTCATCCTTTCCCGCGTCCAAGCCAAAAACCCTAATTCCACTTGCCATATTTAGCCTTCCTTCATCCTGTATAAACCCTAGCCGAAACCACCAAGTTTCAATAAGGTAATTCCTATATTTTAGGAATCCTTGACTTCATCCAAATCCAATCCCTTGATTTAAGGAATTGACATCCTATCTTCAATCCCTTAAATCACTTCATCCCTACAATATCTCAAGTTGACCTTCCATAATAGCCCAAACAGAATCTTTATCCTTCCTTAAAAGATTCCTACCATTTAGGAAGCTTCCCATATTCATCTCCAATTCGTCCAACCTCATCCAAGCACCCAATCACGCCAACCCTAATCCAAAACCCAAAACTCGCGCAAACCCTAATTCCATTACCCTTTGCGTGTTGCCCTAGCCACCAAACCCTAACCTCACTTCACTCATCCAACCCTCAAGAACAAGCACAAGCCGAACCATATTGCATTGCATCCTTCAAACACTTAGATCACCCAATTGCATCATCATCACTTCCATTATTTAAACACTAAACCTTCATCAACCTAGGCATCCTTCATTGCCATGAAAGTTGAAGGCCAAGCAAGTTGGCAAGGCCTACTCGGTCATCACCATCACCAAGGCGAGCTCGTTGACCTTAGTGTTTAGGGACTAGACCGAGGTCCCTAACATTAATTGGTAACATTCAGACATTTCTCTCTCTTCCTTTTCTTTTCTCTCCGTACACTTTAGACTTTTTCTCGTTGTAAATGGTGGTTGTGGGCTATTGACAGGGGTTATCTGGTATCGAAGCATGGCTATGAGTTCTTTTAGTTGTTTAGTTTTTGAGTCAAAGTTTTTTGAGGTGAGAAGAGATGGGGACAAGGTGTGCATTACTGAGAAAGGATGGAAAGGTGTGAGCTGTCTAGTCTGGGAGCAAAGGTTACTACTCTGCTCGACAGGAAGGTGACAGAGACCACATTGCCTAGTGATGCTCAAACTCTCGTGGCTCCTACATGGCTTTGGCTGTGTATGGTGGGGGAGGTCGCCGAAGTTACAAATTCATACTTGAAGACAAGGCTGGAATGGGGCGGAGGAAGATGGTGGCAGTGCTTAACGATATGGGCAGAGTAGGTGTTCAGAGGAGAAACTTACCGCAAGCGATGGCGGTAGCTCTGTCTTCGAGGTCGTACAAGGAGGCTCTGGAGGTCCCCTCGAGCCGCGCAGCACACTGTGATGGCAGACATGCAAAAGGGCTCACCTCCCTTTTCGGTAGCTACTCAGAGTGGAGGAGGAGATGGCAGAGGGTCGGTTGGGCTGAAAGCGATAAAAATCCTAAAGGAGTTACGTGAAATGCAGACTTTGTTGGGGGAGTTAAAAAATAGTGTGGTTTCGGTAATAAGGTGCGGTAAGGGTTATGTGATGGAAAGCGTGGGCTCGGGCTGTCAGTTAGGCTCACGGGACTTGATTGATGGGTCGTATAGGAAGGGCCAGGCCTATGTGGGCAACGGGTTCCAGCCCAAGGCGAGAAAACAGTTTGGAGGCCCATTCTGGAGGAAGAAATTGCAGGCTGTTGGTGCCCCGTCGATGCATGGGCCTAAGCCACCATCGTCGGCGAAGCTTCAATCCACCCCGCTGAAGGTCGTAGAGGCTCCGATGGAGGTCCCGTCACCAGAGGTTGCAATATCTGTGTATGGAGGAGGGATTTCTGACATTTCTAATGCTCACGAAGGCCCGATAGCTGCACAGACCACCACGACGAAGGTCACCAACGTACAGACAATTTCACCGAGGCCAGTGGAGACATTTGCGAGCAGTAGAAAGGGTGCGAGCAGTTCCTTTGAGGAAGGGGAAGTTTCTGGACAAATATATGAGGTTGTCTCGGTTACTGTTGTCGAGTCAGTGCCTTCTAACCAGACACATAAAGTTTCGATTTCTGTTGAGGAAGCTATGGGTGGGTCAAATGAGGTGTTCTTCATGCCGGGAGTGGAGGAAGTGGATTCTATCACGGCAGGAGTGGATTCTATCATGGGAAAGGAAATAAGCCCAGTAGGGGAAAGTACCAGTTTGCTGAGTCTTTTTGTGGATGCTGAAGGCAGTGAGGAGGAGGAGATGGGTAGCCCGTCACCCTTACAGATGCTTCCACCTCATATTGCACCTCGAGCATCAGATTGGGTATTAAAAAAAGTAGAGGAGCTTCATGGTTGGGTGGGAATTTCCTGTGATGGCTATGAAGACCAATTCATGGCTCTCCTAGTAGCCATGGAAGCTGGTCTATCCACAGTAATGAAGTCATCTGTTAGAAAGAAGAGAGAGTTGAAATGATTGCAATGCTCCATTAACTACGATAATAAGGAGGGAACTTCAGGGAGAGATAGAGCAAAAGTGAGGGACACTTCTTTTGTTAATGAAGCCTAAAATATTGTCTTGGAATGTGAGAGGGATCACTGATGTGAATAAACGCTTACGTATTAGATCCCTTCTCCGAAGTTGGAATGTTAACATTGTTTGCCTACAAGAAACTAAACTGACAGTTATTTCTCTCTATATCATTAGGAGTTTGTGGTGTTGTTTTCAAGTGGGATGACATTATTTACCATCCAATGGAGCATCTGGAGCACTGTTTTTAATCTCGTACCGTACCGGCTACTGGGCCGGTACAGACATCATATATATTTCGTACCGGCCGAAATTTCAGCCTTTATTTTTATTTTATTTTTTTCATTTTTTCAGACTACAAGCTTATTTTTTGACCCCCAATTCAGACTAGACTTATGTATTTATAAATACAAGCTTATGTATTTATATATAATTTATTCATATATATACTATTATTTTGGAATATAATTTATATATATTTATTTATATAATTTATTCATATATCGACTATCCCGAAACGGTACACGAAACGGTACCAGTACCAAAATATTTCGTTCCAATATCTTGACCGGTACTGCGTCCGGTACGGTATTCAAAACATTGATCCGAAGGCATACTAGTAATGTGGGATAAAAGAGTGTTGGAAAAAATGGAAGATTTCCTAGGGGATTATGTGGTGGCATGCTCGTTTAAGCAGGTGTTTATGGGCCTAATCTTGACCCGTCACGAAGCTTATTATGGGATGAGTTGGCCGGTATTAGCAGCATATGGGACTTACCTTGGTGTATTCGGTGATTTCAATGTCACTCGTTTCCCGAGTGAGAGATCGGGTGTTTCAGGTTTCAACTCACCCATGGTAGATTTTTCTAACTTCATTTCTGAACAGAATCTACAGGATATTCTCCTCTTGCAGGTGGTTCCTTCACCTAGTCTAGCAACCGAGATATTCCATCTTGGTTAAGGATAGACAGATTTCTAATCTCACCGGAATGGGAGGCACATTATCCGGATCTCATTCAGAAGAGACTACCCAGGTTATGTTCAGATCACTTTCCCATTCTCATTCATGTGTTGTTACTTGTTGGGTTAGATGTGGTCTTGGGCAACGCATGACTCAAGGGACTTGGAAGAGTGATACACGACTATCACAATATGACCATGGAATTCAAGCTCGAGTCCAAGAAGAGAGTGTGGACCACTTTGGCTTCAAAAGAAGTGAAATCATGTGAAGCCATCATGTTTGAAAAATTGTGTAAGGGTGGGCTCATTGTTTCGCCATTATGGTTGCCGATGAAGACTTTATGTGCAAGATTGAGAAGATTGAAAATGGAGGCAACAAAGATGAATTTGAGGGGCTGCCTGTGGAAGTAAGAGAGGTCTTGGAGGACCATAAAGGGGTCCTAGAGGTGCCTACTTCATTGCCACCTTCTAGGCTCTCTGATCACCAAATTGTGCTAGTGGATGAGAAGAAACATATGAATGTTTCCCCCTACTGCTATGCCCATTTTCTAAAGAGGGAAATAGAGAGGCAAGTTGATGATATGCTGAAAAACGGCTTGATAAGGGCTAGCACTAGTCCATTTTCTTCCCTGGTGTTACTTGTGAGGAAGAAAGATGGATCATGGAGATTTTGCACGAATTATAGGGCCTTAAATGAGGCATGGTGAAGGATAGGTTTCCTATCCCCACGGTGGATGAAATACTTGATGAGCTACATGGTGCAAGAGTCTTCTCTAAGCTTGACTTGAGAGATGAAGATGTGCACAAGACGGCATTAGGACTCACTCCGGGCATTTTGAGTACCTTGTGATGCCATTTGGGTTATGTAATGCCCTATCCACCTTCCAAGCCGCTATGAATACTATCTTCAAGTCACTCTTGAAGGATTTGGAGTATCTTGGCCATTTCATCTTGAGTGAGGGGGTGAAAGTGGACCAAAGGAAGATTAAGCAGTTTCTTGGGACTAACCGGCTATTATAGGCGGTTTGTGAAGAACTACGGGCTTATTGCTAAGCCACTTACCTCTTTGTTGAAAATGATAATTTTGAGTGGACCCAAGAGGCAAGAGAGGCCTTTGAAGAGTTGACGAGGGCTATGACCATTACACCCATGTTAGCTTTGCCTAACTTTGAAAAGCCACTTGAAGTTTATACCGATGCAAGTGGTGAGGGAATAGGGGCTGGTTTGGTTCAAGAAAATAGGCCTTTGGCCTTTATTTCTAAAGCACTTGGGCAAATGAAGAAGGCTTGGAATACTTATGCTAGAGAGATGCTAGCGGTTGTTCATGCCGTGAAGATGTGGTAGCCTTACCTATTGGGTCGTAAGTTCACCATTGTGACGGATCCACAAGCATTGAGGCACCTCCTTCAACAAAAGATTGTGTCACCCGAACAACAAAAGTTCCGTGTGAAGTTGCTTAGTTTTGAGTTTGACATTGTGTACCAACCGGGTAAACAGAACAAGGTAACCGATGCATTGAGTAGAAGAGAAGGGAGTTCACTCTTGTGGGTTGTGCAAGAAGAAGATGAGTCCTCTATGTTGGCCTTGAGTGGGGCCGAATGGAGAATTTTGGACAAGATCCGAGAGGCCACCAAGCTTGAGGCTAGAGCCATTGAAATTGTGGATCTCCTAGAAGCACAAGGAGATGGAGTGGTCGGTTTCAAAGTGAAGGATGGCCTTTTCTATGACAAAGAGTATGTGTATGTGTGCCAAACTTGAGAAGGGAGATCCTTGACCATTTTCACAATAGCAAGGAAGGGGGACACTCGGGTTAGTTGAGGACTTACATAAGGGTAAAACACTTCTTTTATTGGGAAGGGCTTAAGAAGGCCGTGAAGACCTTTGTGGCCAAATGTGATGTATGCCAAAAGACCAAGTATGATAAAAGGTCTCCCTCCGGGCTCTTACAACCATTGCCAATTCCAAAATGAATTTGGGAGGACTTGACAATGGACTTTGTGGAGGGCTTACCTTTTAGTGGTGGTTAAGAGATTATTTTGGAGGTGGTGGATCGCCTTAGTAAGTATGCTCATTTCATTCCCCTCAAGAGTGCAGCCAAGGCATTTGTGGACAACGTGGTGAAGTTCCAAGGTTTTCCAAAGAGCATTGTGACCGATAGGGATAGGGTGTTCATGAGCACCTTTTGAAAGGAACTATTTGAGTTGCAAGGGAGTAAGTTGAAAGCAAGCTCATCTTACCATCCTCAAACCGATGGGCAAACCGAATTAGTGAATAGAACACTTGAAGAATACTTAAGGTGTTTTTGCCATGAGGAACAAAGGAGATGGGGTGATTATTTGACATAGGCTGAATATTGGTACAACACTTTCTTCCATGCTTCCATTCAAAGAAGTCGCTTTGAAGTTGTGTATGGGAAACCACCACCCATCTTGGTCAATTATGAGAGAGGCACGGTCAAAAGTGATGAAGTGGAGAGTGAATTGCTCACTCGGGATGAGATCTTGGCAAAAGTTAAAAGAGAGGATGAAAAAGTATTATGATAAAGGAAGAAGCTTAATTTGAAGCTTTCCAAAAGAGGTACTTGACTATAGAGTGGTCACAAGGGGGAGAAAGAGAAGACAAGTGTGGCAAGTTTTAATTCAATGAGGAGGAGTGCCAAGAGAAGAGGCTACGTGAGAAGACTATGATGACATAGGGGTGAGATTTCCTCAATTGATCCTTGAGGGCAAGGATGTGCTTGAAGGGAGGGGGAATGTCAGGACCCCTATGAAAGTGGCCTCGGGCCACCCCTCAACACTGCCCTTGACATGCCCAGAAAGGCCCACAGCCAGCCTACAAGTGTGTCATGGCCCATGCCTTGACACGCATGAAGGGCCCAACGCACTGCCCAACATGCGCATGCCTAGCGAGGTTAGTCACCACGCACAGCCCAGAGCGCTAGCGCACGCCCATGTGTATGCCCCTACGCCGTACGCCCAGTGAGGTTAGTGGCATGCCTTAGCAGGCTTGCCATCCTGTGCATGACACCAGCCCATGCCTTACAGCATCAACGCTCAGGCCACTTGCATGGGCCATGCAAACCAACGCATGGCACCCTGCCATGCCCAGCAACAAGCGATGCATGGCACCACACCGTGCCCACCCGCAGGCCCATGCATGGCACTCTGCCATTCCTACTAGCAGGTCATACACGGCACCATGCCGTGCCCCATCAGCAATGAGCCAGACCAGCCAAGCAGTGGGCCATGAAGCACACGAGCGGAACCATGGGCCAATGCATGCCACGGGCCACCATGGCCCTTACAAGACTATCTTATTGCTTTCTCTTATTTTTATTTTAATATTTTCCAAGGGACCTTTTGGGAATTTCCACTTTGTAATCTCTATAAATAGGACCCTTAGTCTTTTAGCTTACATCTTTTGACAATTCCCATTGTGGTGGCTTATTGTTCTTGAAAGGCAAGTAGATGATATGTTTGTGGAGGGCTTACCTATTAGTGGTGGTTATGAGATTATTTTGGAGGAAGTGGATCGCCTTAGTAAGTATGCTCATTTCATTCCCCTCTTGCATCCTTACACGACCAAGAGTGTGGCCAAGGCATTTGTGGACAACATGGTGAAGCTCCATGGTTCTCCAAAGAGCATTGTGACCAATAGGGATAGGCTGTTTATGAGCACCTTTTGGAAGGAACTATTTGAGTTGCAAGGGAGTAAGTTGAAGTCAAGCTCATCTTACCATCCTCAAACCGATGGGCAAACCGAAGTAGTGAATAGAACACTTGAAAAATACTTAAGGTGTTTTTGCCATGAGGAACAAAGGAGATGGGGTGATTATTTGACATGGGCTGAATATTGGTACAACACTTCCTTCCATGCTTCCATCCAAAGAAGTCCCTTTGAAGTTGTGTATGGGAGACCACCACCCATCTTGGTCAATTATGAGAGTGGCACGGCCAAAAGTGATGAAGTGGAGAGTGAATTGCTTACTTGGGATGAGATCTTGGCAAAAGTTAAGAGAGAGCTCAAGAGAGGATGAAAAAATATTATGATCAAGGAAGGCGAGTAGTAGGCTTCGACGTGGGCGACTATGTCGATTAGAAACTCCAACCGTATGGACAAATGACCTTAAGGAAGAAGCTTAATTTGAAACTTTCTAAAAGGTACTATGGACCTTTCAAGGTGCTAGAGAAGTTGGGAGAGGTGGCTTATAGGTTGGAACTTCCACCAACCTCCGAGCTACATCCGGTTTTGCATGTGACAGTGTTGAAGAAGAGATTTGGTGACCCAAAGCTTATAGTGGAGGAATTACCAAGGTTTGATGAAGAGGGGAGGAAGCTTTTGCAACCAAAGGATGTTGTTGACTATAGAGTGGTCACAAGGGGGAGAAAGAGAAGACAGGACTGGCAAGTTTTAATTCAATGGGGAGGAGTGCCAAGAGAAGAGGCTACTTGGAAAGACTATGATTACATAGGGGAGAGATTTCCTCAATTGATACTTGAGGGCAAGGATGTGCTTGAAGGGAGGGGGAATGTCAAGACCCCTAGGAAAATGGGCACGGGCCACGCCTCGACACTACCCTTGACATGCCAAGACAGGCCCATAGCCAGCCTACATGCATACCATGGCCCATGCCTTGACACTCTTGAGGGGCCCTGCGAGGCTACTGGACGTGCACAGCCTAGTTCGTTGCCCAGCATGCGCATGCGCATAACGCACAGCACAACACAACATGCCCATGCACCACACTTCATGCTGGCGCTCATGCGCGCGCACTTACGCCGCACGCCCATGCACGCGCCCCAGCTGCAGCAGCCCAACAAGGTTAGTGGCATGCCTCAGCAGGCATGCCAACAACCACCGCACTGCTCCAGCCCGTGCCCTGCAGGCAAGGCCAGTGGCATGCCATCCAGCGGGTGCCATGCCTTGAAGCATCAATGCCCAGGCCACCTACCTAGGCCATGCAGCCTAACGCATGGCACCCTGCCATGCCCTCCAGCAGGCCCATGCATGGCACTCTGCCATGCCCACCAGCAGTCCATACACGGCACCATGTTGTGCCCCATTAGCCATGAGCCAGACCAGCCCAGCCGTGGGCCATGAACCACACAAGCCCAACCATGTGCCAATGCATGCCGCGGGCCACCATGGCCCTTACAAGACTATCTCATTGCTTTCTTTTATTCTTATTTTAATATTTTCCAAGTGACCTTTTGAGGGTTTCCACTTTGTAATCTCTATAAATAGGACTCTTAGTCATTTAGCTTACATCTTTTGACAATTCCCATTGTGGACAGCTTGTTGTTCTTGAGATCATTTTCGGTGCTTAGCACTTGGGCTCTTTAGGGTGAATCCCTTAAGAAAGAATCGCACCTTGCAATTCGTGAATAGGTGTGATTCAAGTTATCCAATCTTATGAGTATTATTCAATCATTCTCTTGTCTTCCATTATTCTTCCATTGATCATCTTACTATACTTGCATTGTTCTTGCATTGTTCTTATATTTTCTTGTGCTTCCACACCACACAAACACCATCCATTCATCCTTTCCCACGTCAAAGCCAAAAGCCCTAATTCCACTTACCATATTTAGCCTTCCTCCATCCTCCATAAACCCTAGTTGAAACCACCAAGTTCCAATAAGGTAATTCCTATAGTTTAGGAATCCTTGACTTCGTCCAAATCCAATCCCTTGATTTAAGGAATTGAAATCCCATCTTCAATCCCTTAAATCACTCCATCCCTACATTATCTCAAGTCAACCAAGACCTTCCATAATTGCCAAAACCGAATCTCTATCCTTCCTTAATGGTAGGAATCTTCCCATATTCATCTCCAATCCGTCCAATCTCATCCAAGAACCCAATCATGCCAACCCTAATCCAAAACTCTAAACTCACGCAAACCCTAATTCCAATACCCTTTGCGTGTTGCCCTAGCCACCAAACCCTAACCTCACATCACTTATCCAACCCTAGCCCATACCAATTCGGCGCCACCCTTAAGAACAAACACAAGCCGAACCAGATTGCATTGTATTATATTATATATAATATATATATATAATATATATAATATGGGATACAACCCAATCACGCTCAATAGAGCTTGAGAGGCTACAGTGTCGAGAAATAATTTGAGCATATTCATAGTAAGATCGAACATATTGTCATGGCAACAACCAGTTTTTCGTCTCATTCATAATATCAAATGCAATCTTGGGTTGTAGTGTTTGGTCTTGGAAGAACTATGCATGACAACCTTGGAGGAGGAAAAGGTAATCTTCTCCGTGTTGCTTGATCGATATATATTTGAAGGCAAATATATATTAGTATAAATTGCTTCATGGAAGATTGTGCTTCTCATCAAGTTGGGTTGATTTTGCAGTTGCTGACATACTTCTGTGGAAGAACAAGAAATTATCCGCTGCAATCCTAATTGGGTTGACATCGATATTGTTTCTTTTTGAAGTTGTGGAGTACCAGTTCATTATTTTTCTCTGTCACATACTGATTGGGTAGGGACAACTCACCTGATTCTCCCTCTAGTATTCCTCAGAACAACCCTCATCCGGTCATCCCTTAAGTTCGGGACAACCTGCATCCAAGCTACGTCCTCTCTCGAGTTTACCTAGGGATGATAACGGGCAAAGCAACACTGGATCTTCCTCAAGTTTGCCTCAGGATGATTCATGACCAATCATAATTCTCCTTTGAGTTAGCCTCAAGAGAGGACTAGGGCTGCTTAGGTCGTTATCGTCCCGAGGCAAACTTGAGCAAGGACCGACTTGGGCCTCAAGTCGCCACAAGGGAAACTTGAGAGAGGACAGGATAAGGCCGCCCGAGGCAGTCTCAATGGAGAGTTTGGTAAGGCAGCTGGTCGTCCTGTGGCAAACGCGAAGGGGGACTAGAATTGTTGAGGCCATGATTTTCTCGGGGCAAACTCGATCATAGATCAAAGAAGTCGGTTCGTCCTGAGCAAACTCAATAGAGGACCGGCTTGTCCAAGGCAAACTTGATGGAGGATGAGTGTTACTTAGGTCGCGATCTTTCCAAGCCAAACTCCAGGGAGGATCATTCGAGACCTTCCCTCAAGTTTGCCTTGGAGTATGACTTGCATCTCAACTCGATCGTCCCTCAACATGATGGGGGCCTCACCTGATCCTTCCTCAAGTTTGCATCAAGAAGATCACGGCTTTAGCAACCCTACTCCTTCGAGTTTGCCATAAGATGACTTGCTGCCCATCTTGGTCCTCCTTCGAGTTTGCAACGGGACAACTCACCTGATTATCCCTCTAGTTTTCCTCAGACCAACCCTCATCTTGTCCTTCCTTAAGTTTGGGACCACATGTGGCCAAGCTACGTCCTCCCTCAAGTTTACCTAGGGATGATTACAAACTCAACAACCTTGGACTTTCCTCAAGTTTTCCTTAGACTCATGACCTAGCATAATTCTCCCTCGAGTTTCCCTCAGAAAGACTTGTTGTATTACCTGATCTTCCCTCGAGTTTTCCTAAAGCCAATTGCAGCCTAAGCAGCCCTAGTTCCCCTAGGAGTATGAGGGACTTACAGCCTAGCGACCCATGACCTTAACATCCCTAGTCCCCCATGTGTTTCCCTCTGGGTGTCTTGCAGTCTAGTCGGGGGTCCTCTTTCGATTTTGCCTCAGGATGACCCGAGGTCTTGCTCTTCCATCCCATATATCACAGGACGATCGTAGCCGTAGTAGCCCTAGTCGCAAATTGAGTTTACTTGGGGTGACCTGCAGCCTTGGCTGATCCTCCCTCCTTTTCCTTGGGACGACCCTCGACCTTGCCTGATCTGCCCTCAAGTTTGCCTCGAGCCAATCTCGGCCTCAACTGCCTTTAGCCCTTATCGAGTTTGCCTTAGGGCAACTTGCGCCAGCTCTGTCCTCTCCTTCATGTTTGCCTTAGGAAAACATTCAGCCTGACAAGATCTTTCCTTGATTTTTCCTCCGAATGATTGCTACCTCAGTAACCCTTGTCCCTTGTCAAGATTGCCTCAAGGTGATTTGCAACGCTACCCAGAGCTCCCTAAAGTTGTCCTCAGGAAAACCTGTGGCATTGCACAATCCTTCTTTGAGTTTGACTCAGGAAGATTGTGGCCTCAACAACCCTAGTTCTCCATCAAGTTTGCCTTGGTACGATAACAACCCAAGCAACCTTGGTCCTCCCATAGGACAACTCGCGACCTAGCCCAATCTTCCCATGAGTTTGCCTCTGGATGACACATTGCCTTGCCCAATCCTTCCTTGAGTTTGCCTTTGGACGATCGAGTCCTTAACAACCCTAGTCCCCGAGTTTGCATATGGAAGATCATGACCTTTGTAGTCTTAGTCCCCTCTTGAGTTTGCCTCGTCCTGGCTGGCGGTCTAGTCTTGTCCACCGTCGAGTTTGCCTCGAGATGGCCTTTAGCCTCGCTACCTATAGTTTGCCTCTAGATCATTGTGGTTTCAACACAACTAGTCCACCCTTTAGTTTCCTTTGGGAAGACCCCCAACGTGCTAGCTCTTCCTTCGAGTTTGTATCGGGACGACTAACGGCCATGGTAGTACTAGTACCCCTTCAAGCTTCCCTCGGGGGACATGCCTTGTCGCCTAGCCTTGTATAGGGAAGATTGCGGCCTCAGTAGCTCAAGCCCTCTCTTGATTTCTTCTTGGGATAATCACGCTTAGCAACGTAGGTCCTCCCTAGAGTTTTCTTAAGCACCCTTAGATCTGCATGGACTTTCCATGCAACGACTTGAGCTAGCCCGATCCTCCCTCAAGTTTGCCTTGGGATGACATGTGAGTCTGATTGTCTCTTAAGTTAGTCTCAGACCACCCCATGGCCACCTCTAATCCTTCCTTGGCAGTCCCTCGAGACGATCGCTGGTTCAATAGTCCTAGTCCTCCCTCGATTTTTCCTCGAAATGACTTGCGACCCAGCCTAATCCTCCCACGAGATGACCGCGGCCTTAGCCTTAAGTGATCCTTCCTCTTGATTCCCCTCAGGATGATTGTAGCTTCAGTAGCCCTAGTCCTCCCTCAAGTTTTCCTTGAAGAAGCTTGCGACCAAGCCTGGTCCTTTGATCGCGGCCTCAACTTAGCCTTACAAGAGTTCGCCATGTGATGACTCGTGACCTTGCATGATCCTCTGTCGAGTTTACCTCGGGACAATCGCAACTTCAACAACACTAGTTGTCCCTCGAGTTTGCCTTGTGGACACTTGCGGACAAGTCGGTCCTCCCCCAAGTCTGGGCGAACTCAATGGAAGACCGAGCTGGAGCTCGAGGCAAGTTTGATGGGGAACTAGGGATTCTGAGGTTGCAAAACACCGGAAGGACATTTGTCAATCACCCCGAGGCAAAGTTAAATGGCAGACTTCGGTTGTTGAGGCCTCATCAAGGAAAACTCAAGAGAGGATTGGGAAAACTCGAGCAGGGACTACAGTTACTAAGGTTGTGGGTCCTCTTGAGGAAAACTCGAGAGAGGACTACGATTGATGAGGTCGAGATTGTTCTGAGGCAAACTCGACGGAGGATCTGGCAAGGTGGCCAGGTTGTCCATCAAGCAAACTCGAGGGAGGACCACGGCTTCTATTTCTTAGGTCGTTATCGTCACATGACAAACTTTAGGGGCTAGGCCATAGGTCAACCTGAGCCAAACTTGAGAGTGGATCGGATGAGGCCGTGCGTCGTCTAGCCAAACGCTTGGGAGGACTACGATTGTTGAAGCTGCAATAGTCCCAAGGCAAGCTTAAGGAAAGACTAGGTGATCTGAGGCAAACAGGTTGGTGGACTGGATGAACAGGCACAAACCATCAGGAGAGAGGAATATGGATTGGCAAATGAGTGTTGAGAGGCTAAACAGTGAAAGAAATCAACACTTGAAACAAACTTTTTTTTTCTTCCAAATGTGCCAAAACTACTGAATGGCATAGAGAGTTTCAAAAAATTATTAAATAGCCACAAACTGGAATTAGTATTTCAAAACAGCCACAAACTCTAGAAACCGGCCAAATCTCTTGAAACGTGTCAAAACAGCCCAGACTTTGGTCTTGAATAAAATTGGATTATTCCGGTATGACCTCCCTCGAGTCTACCTCTGGACAATCGACCTTAGTAGACCGTCCTCCCTTGAGTTTGCCTTGAGATGACTTGCGACCTCGCCCAATCCAACTGAGTTTGACTTAGGATGACCCCCACAGGCTCATCTGATCCTTCCTCGAGTAGTCCTCAGGACGATCACTGCTTCCTGCATCAACAAGCCAAGTCCTCCCTCAAAAAAGACAAGACCCTATATTTCTTGGCTACTGGGGCCGTGATTATCCCAAAGCAAACTCAAAGTGAGAACTTCGCTTTTGAGGTCACGATAGTTCCGAGGGAGAACTAGTTTGGACTGCATGGGGATAACATGAGGGAGGACTAGGACTACTGAAGCAACGACCATCTCGAGGCAAATTCGTGAAAGAAACGGTTGGGAACGATGCTCGTCCCTAGGTAAACTCTGAGGCCACGATCGTCCCGAGACAAACTGGAGGAAGGATTGAGCTAACCCACAAGTTGCCCCGAAGAAAACTTGGAGGACTAGGGTTACTGAAGTCGCGATCATCCTGAGGCAAACTGAAGGAAGGATTTAAGTAATGCTAAGGTTTCTCTTGAGGAAAACTCGAGAGAGGATTAGGCGAGCTCACGAGTCATCCACAGGTAAATTCGAGCTCACGAGTCATCCACAGGTAAATTCTCAGGAGGAACTTAGCTGTCGAGGCCAGGATCGTCCTGAGGCAAACTCAAGAGAGGATAGAGCAGGACAACGAGAAGGAAAACTCGAGGGAGGATCGGATGCACAATAATTCACCCAGAGTGAAACTTGAGGGCAGACCGGGTACGGTTGCAGGGTATCCTAAGGCAAACTCAAAGGGAGGCAAGAGAGCAAGTCGCGAGCGTCCCGTGGCAAACTTGTTAGGGGATCCAGCAAGTTCGTGGTCATCCCAAGAGAAACTAAATGGTGCACAGAGATGCACAACAATTCATTCGAGGGGAGGACTAGGGCTGCTTAGGTCATTATCATCCCGAGGCTAACTTGAGGAAGGACAGAGTTGGGCCCCAAGTCGCAACAAGGGAAACTCGAGAGAGGAACAGATGAGGCTGGCCGAGGTAGACTCAAGGGAGATTCTATCGAGTGCGTGGGTCATCCTGTGCCGAAGTCAACGATAGATCTGGCAAGTCGGGTTGTCCAGAACAAACTCAACAGAGGACTGGGCTTGTCCAAGGCAAACCTAATGGAGGATTCGGGTTACTTAAGTCGCAATCTTTCCAAGCCAAGCTCGGGGGAGGATCAATCATGCGAGGCCTTCCCTCAAGTTTCACCTTGAGCGACTTGCAACCTAGCTTGGTCCTCTCTCAAGATGATGGGGCCTCATCTGATCCTTCCTCGATTTTGCCTCAAGATGATGGCTGCTTTAGCAACCTTACTCCCTCAAGTTTGTTACAGGACGACAAATTGCAACCCATCCTAGTCCTTCCTTGAGTTTGCCACGTGACAACCCACGACCTCGCTTGATTCTCCCTTGAGTTTCCCTTAGGATGACTTTCGGCCAAGCTAGGTCCTCCTTAGTTCACCTAGGGATGATTACAGACTCGACATCCTTAATTCTCCTTCGAGTTTGCCTCAGGATGATTCATGACATAGCATAATTCTCCCTCGAGTTTGCCTCAGGAAGATTTATAGTTTTTCCTGATCCTCCCTCGAATTTGCCTTGAGAGTGACTTGCAGACTGCTCGGTCCTCCTTGGAGTTTCCCTTAGGGTGGCTTGTAGCACAGTGGCTTGTAGCACATCCTTGTCCTCCCTCGAGTTTCCCACGAGACGACATGCGTCATCGCTTGTTCCTCCCTTAAGTTTGACTCGGGATGATCTGCGACCATGCTCGTTCCTCCCTCGAGTTTTCCTAAAGACAATTGCGGCCCACAACCTCAACAACCCAAGACCCCCCTTGTCTTTGCCTTTGAGTGTCTTACAGCCCAATCGGGTCCTCTCATGGGTTTATTATTTAAGGGTTTACAAATCACCAAGCCATGAATTATTGCTAAATACCTTTTTGTAGATACTCAAATCACCAAGCCACGTTTATTATGTAGAAGAAGATACTCAAATCTAATCTAATAATATCCTGCAGTAAAATTATTGCTAAATATCAAAATTATTGCTAATATTCTGCTAAATGAAGTGCAATTGTAATTGTTATCTGTCAAAAAATTGGACACCTAAGAGTCACTTTTGAACCACCATCATCTGCAAAACTTTGACATTATTGCCCTAAAATCTTATGGAAAAATAATGCTGAATACCTGTTCAATGACAGTAGCCGAATGTCTTTAATATTGTTCATGGCTTCTTAAACACGTATGAGCAAGGTATGTGGTAAGCATCATCATCCATATACAAGATTTGTATGACCTGGATAAAGAAACAAACTTTAAAATAGACAGCAGCAATTATATATCTTAGTTATTTATTTATTTATATTTGAAGAATAGAATTTCTATTGGTGAAGCAGTTGTAGAGGGATTCCAAAGTATAGTCTCCCTGAGATTCCATAGTATATGGTCAGCATTTGGTATTTAATTTATCAAGAAAAGCTAATAAAAAGCTACACAGAAAATAAATCAAACAACAAATGGGTAACTAAGATACATTTTACTTCCTGATGTTTTCTAATGTGTTATCGTGTGAGAAAAATTTCTACTTTCTTTACACAGAATGTGTGTATATATTCAGAGCCAAGTTCTTATGGCTGTCCTTGTTGAACTTTAAGGATTTGAGACACCAAAGATCAAAGACACCGAATCTATGTTTTCTTTAAAATAGGACCCAATTCGCAACCCGTAGAAACATAATAATTTTTGGTTCACGCCAAAAACTAGAATTGAGAAACCAAAAAGGATGACAGCAATATGTTTCACATCAAAAACTGCAAAATTGAGCATCAAATGGTTAAAGCGCATTATGAAACCTACGAAATCTCAAAGAATCCATGGTCGGAATCCAAGAATCTGATAATACGCTTCCTCTCTTCGTTCTTTACACCTTCCGGTCAGTCCCATTTCCCTGCTTTCTCCAACTTTTTGTACGCTTACATTGCAAGCACACCCGCACTCTCTCTCTCTCTCTCTCTCGCTCACAAACGGGCTTACGGGTTGTGAGATAAATTACAATGTATGTAATCAATATATAGACCTTGGGGAGACTAGGTTGGTGACTGCAACGGCTACTTTTCCCTTTTTTGTTTTATTTTAAAATTTAAATCCGATGATGCGGACCATGCGGTGCGAGTTCCCTCAATCAAATGGGCTTAAGGCTCTGGTTCTGATCGTTGGATTAATATCATACCATATTGGTGCCAGTTCCGTTCGTTATATGTTTTATTTAAGACAACATCCTACCCTGCATTCGCTTTTCCAAATCACGGGTTGGTGCAATGTCAGATATTTATGTCTATCCTCACAGGCTTTTTCACTACGGGTTGGGCCGTTTTATGTCTACTCAGAGACTGATAAACTTGCGGGTATGACATTACGGCAGGCATTTGGAAGTGTCCACATCGATCCTTCCGTTGCTGTCCGTTGGCTCTGCTACCTACGTTTGTTGAAGCCTTGTGTCACTGATTCCATTCCTCCCAACACCAATGTTTCTGAATCCTTTCTTTCTTCTTTACTCTACTCTCTCTCTCTTGTGCCCAGTTATGGCAAACTAGTGGGCTATTTAAAGCTGCTGACAAGTTTTTTCTTCCTTTATTATTATTATTTTTTTTTTTGGGGTTAAGGTTAAGGAATATTCTGCAAGTATTTGGACTTGATTTCCAAGAGACAATATGAACAGGAAAGAAAAAAAGAGTTTTACAGTATTTGGGTTAAAGTGATTACAGTTTTACCACAAAATCAAGTAGATCTAGACTAGAATTTTGTTGTTTTAAGAATCGTAAATAATCATTCTCTTGATTGAAAGAGAAATGAACTTTGATGCTTTTATGTTTTATACTTTGTGAAGCATTAGATCCTTTTTTCCTGGGCATTTAATCTCATGCTTTTCAGTTATCAGTTATAGTTATTACTTTTTCTTCATACTTTTATGTTTAGATATTGTTGGGTGACGAGTGTTCTTTTGAAAAGGTTTTAGATTTACATAAAATACATCTTATAATGTTTTTTGCCATCCATGTGAAGTTTTTGGGCATCATTAAATACTCGGTAAATGCTATAGGATCTATTTCTTATGTTCACTTCCACTTGAGGACCTTTAAGTTCCAATAAAAACTTGATAGGCATCTTACATCACTCCCAAATTTTTGTTCTTATTGTCTTTTAATTTCTGTCAGAGTAGCTTTCCCAAGGTGCCGGATTCCTTTCTCTAGAAGTCATTGAAAGGAGTATTAAATTGTGTATTAAAAAAATACGTAGACAAGAATATTTATACAATTGAAATTACCCAAGTACATTATGCACATTAATGCTGAACAAAAGCTATTAGCACAGATTAGTAACCAATATAAAATATTAAGAGTATTAATACAAGAGTTTGGTTACGAAGGGAAACCCTTTTAATAACTCCTCAAAGGTATAACCCTACGGGGTAACCAAACCTAGAAAAGTCAATTTTATTGATTGAGAGTATTACAAGTAAAATGTTTACAAAACCTTTGTAACTAGACATATTTACCCAAGACATGCGACTCGCTTGTCTTCTACCGCAGTAAGTAGCAAGAACCTCTGACGCTCTCCAATCTTTGTCTTTCCTACTATAACCTCCAATGGTTGAACTCAAACACGGCAACACCCATTTGGAGTATGCTCTCACTCAATCCCACGGACTGAGCTTTTTAGAAAATCTTTCTCTCAAGAATTTTCTCTTACACGATCTCTTGAAGTTCTACCCAGATCTTCAAACTCTCAATGCTTCTGAATATGTGCTGTTCAAACAGATTAATCTGTCCAGAAAATGTGACCTTCTTAGAATGACAGGTTTTACGGAAGGTACTTTTCCAACTACTTATTTGGGGGTGCCTTTGGTAACGGGGCGTCTTATGGCTAGAGCCTTGGAACCTTTGGTGACTAAAATTCAGAACAAGGTTGCCGGGTGGAAATTAAAAATTCTGTCTCAAGGTGGTCGTCTCACTTTGCTTAGGCATGTGGTGTCTTGTATGCCGACACATCTTTTAGCGGTGCTTAATGTGCTTAAGGTTATTCTTACTCAGATAAATTATATTTTATCAACTTTCTTCTGGGGTGTGTATAAAGGGAAGGCAAAAAAGAAGTGGGTTGCATGGTCGGCTATTTGTAAACCGATCAAGGAAGGAGGCTTTGGAATTTGGGACCTAGACGAAGTTCAGCAAGCCATGCATATGAAATTTGCTTGGCATCTCCTAACTTTAGATAATCTTTGGATCCGGTTCTTCCGAGCTAAATACGTGAAGGAAGGAAATCTTCTTTTGGCGGTTTCACGAGTAAATGGTTCACGTTTTTGGAAATCTATCATGCAGGTTTTTCCAGAGGTTTATGAGCATTCTAGGGTGCGGGTTAAGGAAGGGTCTCTTTTTGGCATGATCGATGGCTTTCGAGTGGACCTCTTAATGTTGACGCCCATAATATTATAAATTCTAATCTCCAAGTCAAGGACCTCTGGGTTGGTAATGTATGAGATGAATCTACTCTGATAAATTTAATTGGAGAAAATAAAGCTCTTGAGGTAATTCGGTCAGTGGTGGTAGGTAAGGAGGGGTCGGACGTTTACATTTGGGAACCGAAACAAGATGGTCTTTTTTCCATGTCTTATGCATGGGACATTATACGGGTTCGTAGGGAAACCTGTCCATGGACGGATTAGTTCTGGTATAAACTCCACCTTAGAAGTGTGGTTCAGGTGCCTCCTAGTGAATGTTCGTATTATAACTATGGGTATTAATCTTGCCTTTCATTGTGATTGTTGTACGAATGGAAGTTCTAAAACTTTGGACCATGTTTTGTGCTCGGGAGATATAACTACGTTAGTTTGGAGGAAGGCCTCGACTGCATTGGGTGTTCGGTGCATGACAGCTTCACCATGGCGTGCACGTATTTCCTATTGGTTCAGCTGTGCGAAGCGTGCATCCCAGCGGGGTGTACTTGTAGGCTTGCTTGCATGTTTGGTTACTTGGAGACTGTGGGCAAGAAGGTGTAAGGCTAGAATGGAGGCGACTTATGAATCGGTAGAGGAAGTATGGCTTGTAGTTAAATTTTGGCTTAGCCAAATTTCTTTAAACATGTCTAAGTGTAAGAGGCTCTCTCCGGGAGATTTTGAGATTCTATCAGATATTAATGTGCCTATTAAGCAGGTTCCTGTGAGCCGTCCTAGTGCGGTGGTGTGGAGAAAGCCAGTGGCAGGTTGGGTGAAGTTGAATGTTGATGGGAGCATTAGTGGAAACCCAGGATCTTGTGGAAGGGGTGGAGTGATTAGGGATTATTTGGGGAATGTCAAGGCTGCCTTCTCGGAAAACCTGGGTATGGGCACAAATAATGCGGCTGAATTAAGGGCCTTACTGAGAGGTATAATGGTTTGCAAAGAGTTTGGCCTAAATCATGTGGAGATAGAGTGTGATTCTGCGTTAATTGTTCATTGGTTGACTTCGGGTGCCTATAATGTGTGGTACCTCTGGGACTATTGGGAGTTGTGGCTTGAATATCTGGTAGGCATGGTTTTTTCCGTTTCTCATATTTTCCATGAAGGTAACAAAGTTGCGGATTTCTTTGCCCGTCGAGGGGAATCGGGGATCACGAGGACTTATGGATCATGTACGAACTTTCTAGCTTTTGCTGTGAGGGGCATGATTCGACTGGATAAGATTGGTTTTCCGTCTATAAGGTAGGAAGTTTCTTTTGTGTGTGGCATGTAGTTAGATGGTTTCCTGTTGGGCTTTGTATAGGATGAGTTTTTTATTTTATTTTAATTTGTTTGATGCATGGGGTATTTTTTGTAAATCCCAAGTGTTCGTCTATTACCACGGTATTCCTCTGCCATAAGTGAGGGTTTATTAATAAACTTGGGACAGGGCTGCTATGTGGGTGGCTACCGACTCTTCTAAAAAAAAGTGTTTATTAAAACCCTCAGCTGACTCCTCTGTAAATAGGCAATGCTGTGATTGATTTTGTAGCACCCCGCTCTTTCTTTATGACGTAAGCAAATTTGGCTGCGAGTCTCGTTATGCATGTCGAATCTCGATAGCGTGTTTTGAAAGATATTAAGTGATTTCTAAAGTAAGCCCAGTGTTTTAAAGCCCTCGAATATTTTAAATGCCCTGGAAATATTTATATGGAGTATTGGGGTATTTCCAGTGTTATTGAACCAATTTTGATTTTAAATATGACAATTATAATATTTTTGAAGAGCTCCAAAAATATTATAATTGTAAGTAATCATTTTATTAAAATGATTTCAGTTATTTAAAATATTATGAGATTTGAATTATGTTGAAAACTCTAAATTAATTAAATGGTTTTATTCTCTTAAAGATATTAAATAAGACTTCATCATTTTATTAATGATGAAGGAATATTCTTTATAAACTAAAATTTAGTTTAAATAATATTCTATCTTAATTCATCTAAGTGCTTTTAGTTAAGTTAATCCCTCTCTCTCTCTCTTCCCTCTCCCTTCAGCTTACGCTGCACGCCCCCTCTCTCTCAGCAGAATCATCTTCAGCCCATCCCGGCGCCGCCGTGCGCCGCCTAGCCTCACCGCCACCACCAACGGCCTCCTCTCACGCCGGCGAGCTCCCACCACCGAACCCAGCCTCCATCTCGGAACCACCCTCTCCCACGCACGCCCGCATCTCCTCACTCACGGGTTCATCGTGCGCAGCTCCTAGCGCCGCCGTATGCGACCACCCAGGCCATCAAGCACCATCACGAGCACCCCCTAACCTCCCTTTCCTGCTCCCCTTAACCCGATGCCTGTAGCGTCTCCCTAGACCGCATGCACGCAGCTCCTCCATGCATGGGTTTTCCATACCCACGGCTGAGCACCGCCTCCTACAGCCACCGCACCACAACCAGAGGCTTCTCCTCCCACCAGCGACCTCCCCTAGCAACCACCCACGAACTCCCCACCATGTCGGCCACCCTTGCACAGCCTAGATCTAGTAGCCAAAATCCTAGATCCATCCCTGAGATAGTCCTGTTGTAGGGTCACGGTAGTGATCGCTACCGCCCAAGCTAGTGGCTTCCGATGCCACTGGCCATGCCAGACAGCGAGCAACACACGGGTTAACCTCGTCGATGGTTAGGTTGTGGACTATGCTGTTAGTAATTGTGGAGTTCGTTGTGTAGTGTGGTGATATGATGCGCTGTGTACGTGAAGTGTTGGACATAGTTGGGAAGTGTGTTGTGTAGTGTTGTGGACTATGTTGTGAAGTGTGGATTGGAAAGAGTACACGTGGAGTGTACTCTGTGTGGCATAGCGTGTGTGAAGGGAGTGCACGTGGAGTGATGCACCATATGGCATGTACGCCATAGTGGTGATGTGGCGTATTGTGTGTGAAGGGAGTACACATGGAGTGTACTCCATGAGGTGAAGCGATGCACCATGTGGCGTGTCGCGAAGATAAGGATGGTTGCGTAGTTGATGGGCGTAGAGCGTGATGAGTAGTGTCAGAAATTGTGAAACAGTGTCCCAAAGTAGTTGCAATGTGGCCTGTAGCCTGAGGTAACATGTGTCACCATGTAGTTGACTTATGGCTGAGAGTATTGCGAAGTGACAAAACAAGTGTAAGAGTGCGCGGCGGAAGCATGACGGGGGGAATGTCATGAAATGACATGGTTAAGGAAGAAGTCATGCTTGTGATGGGTGGGGAGTTAGCGTAAGAGTGATGTTGTGGGATGTCAGGTGACATGACAAGGTCACAGTATAGTTTGGGAGTAGTCTTGAGCTATGATGTGACATAAGGTGTAGTTATGAATGGAGTCTTGTCGTGTTAAGTGTTGAGAAGAATTGTCAAGAGGGATAGGTAGCATGAAGAATCATGCTAGTCGAGTTAAGAGAAGGTTGGTATCGAGTATGGGGCTTGTTTACACAAGCAGGTGATCAACATGTTATATGTTGGTCTTAGGTGATAAAGGAGTAAGGTACGTGTGTAATCTGGTTAGACACATGTGCTGGATAGATTCATCATATGTAATGGGTAATTTGTCCTAAGCATGGTTACAAAGTGCTTAAGCCTCAGAGTTGGCTTAGAGCCGTGTGGCATGTATGGATGGGAATGTGGATTTAGTGTGAGCTAAGATACATGAAAGTAGTGACGGGTGTATTGTCTAGAGGATCAGGAGCGTGACTTAGTCGGTCTGTGTCATGCAATCAAGTAAGACGAAGGTCTTAGCATCTTAATCCTAAGGTGAATCATGGGTTCACCCTAGTGGATAAGCACTCGTAGTAGAAGGTCGAGTTTGGAAGAGGTAGTGACCGTAAGTAGATCCCGAAGGTTTTAGCATAGTAAAGGGACACGTAATAGCATGAAATAGAAGGAGAGTGTTTCAAGTGAAGTGTAGTTCTATTTTAAGTTTAGTTGCTTATGCATGAGATAAAGAATGACGCTAAGGTTACATGTATGCATGTAGGTTGTCGTCTGAAACGCACATGAACAGACTGCATGATATGAGTATAGCATGGAGTCCAGGTAAGTATTACGTTCATACTCTTCTAGAGTTTTCTAAAGGATATGAAAATGAAAATGAAATACTTTTCCTTTATGATGCTTTACCAAACAACATGAAATATGTTTTACGAAAACATGCTAAGTGTTCAAAGGTATACGTATGTAATGGCCCTTCTTGGCAGCCCCTTTTTATGCAACCAAAGTATTTTTTGTATGCATGTGAATGGATGACTATACGCAGTATCTATTATATGTGTTTTCTATGAAAAGAAATGTTGAGGTTTATGCCTTGTGCTTTAAGCGATGCTTTAAATGATGCAAAAGAAAGTGTTTTAAAAGGTCCCTATGAACTAATGTTTTAAGGATACTATGAACTGATGCTTTAAATGATGTCATGAAAGATGATGTTTAAGCTCATGCTTTTAAATGATGTTTTTCCATGAACGAACTGATAAATGAAAAGATTGAAAAGGAATGGACTGAATTGAAAGAAAGGACTGAACGTTTAATGTATGAAAATATGTAATGGCCACATGATCAAAGGACTGGACAGATTGCAATGCCGGGTAAGTAGTACTGGTAGTGCACCCAGTGCTGCCCCCTGACTGAAAGAAATTCTCAACCAGTGGCCATGGGCGGAGTTTGGGTCCAAAGGAAGACCGCTAATCCCAACACACGGGGCGTAATAGTATGTATCGACCAAAGAAAGTGATAAGAAAGAATGTATAAATGCATCGAATTCTTTAAGAAATGAAGGCACTGACGAGAGATACGTTTTACGAAAAGAAAACCCCTTTTAAAGAAAAACCCCGCCTAGTGAAGTTTTCAAAGGAATGCATGTATGCATGTACGTATAGTATGTAAGGAATGATGAATGCATGACTGAAAACCTATGTTATTATATTTTAACGGTATGAAGTTTTTGGCTTGTGTCTAGATATTGTTGCATGCCGTGTGTTCTTTTGAAAAGGTTTTAGATTTACATAAAATACATCTTATAATGTTTTTTGCCGTCCATGTGAAGTTTTTGGGCATCATTAAATACTTTGTAAATGCTATAGGATCTATTTCTTATAATAACTTTCACTTGAGGTCCTTTAAGTTCCAATAAAAACTTGATAGGCATCTTACATCACTCCCAAATTTTTGTTCTTATTGTCTTTCCCAAGGTGCCGGATTCCTTTCCCTAGATGTCATTGAAAGGCGTATTAAATTGTGTATTAAAAAAATACATAGACAAGAATACTTATACAATTGAAATTACCCAAGTACCCTGATTATGCATGTTAATGCTGAACAAAAGCTATTAGCATGGATTAGTAATCAATATAAAATATTAAGAGTATAAACACAATAATTTGGTTATGAAGGAAAACCCTTTGAAGAACTACTCAAAGGTAAAACCCTACGGGGCAACCAAACCCAGGAAAACTAATTTTATTGATTGAGAGTATTACAAGTAAAATGTTTACAAAATCTTTGTAACTAGATACGTTTACCCAAGACACTCGACTCGCTTGTTTTCTACCGCAGTAGGTAGCCAGAACCTTTGACGCTCTCCAATCTTTGTCTTTCTTACAGGAACCTCCAATGGTTGAACTCGAACACGGCAACTCCCTTTCGGAGTATGCTCTCACTCAATCTCACAGACTGAGCTTTTTGGAAAATCATTCTCTCAAGATTTTTCTCTTACACGATCTCTTGAAGTTCTACCCAGATCTTCAAGCTCTCAATGCTTGTGAATGTATGCTGTTTAAGTGTTTATTAAAACCCTTAGCCGACTCCTCTATAAATAGGCAATGTTGTGATTGATTTGGAGACGAACTCTGCTGATAGGTTTATCCAAAATCTTAGTCAGATACATTGCTAACGATTTGCGAGCATCTCAGACTAGATCACTTCTTCTGGATTTCATCGAGTTCAAATCAGCATCAGTTTCTTCAATAAAACTTGTGTCTTTATCTCTTCAACTGACTCTTAGACTTAAAACATACATAGGACTCTTGTAGACTCTTATCTTATAATATAACAAGATCTTATAAGAGTTACAATTCAAACAGTTATCCTTATCGGATAACTTATATTCAAATACTCATCCTTATCGGATGCAATCCTAGAGCCCTATTTAAAATTACATTTATCCATAATTCAAATTTAAATACAGACTCACCTAATCCTAGCCAAACATAAATTACATTTACAATCTCCCCCTTTGGCTGATTGATGACAAAAACATATATTGAATGAATGTGATTTAAAACCTGCAAAAACAACTAATCAAAACACTAGCAAAGATCTCATATAGAAAGTTATATTTCATATAAAAAAATTCATCATAGGCAAAATGTTTGTAGTATCATAATGAGTCTTAACGTAACCACACACATGTCAGTTTAATGTAGCAAGTGAAAGCAAAATAAGAAAAGCAAATCATTGTTCAATATGCAAACCAAACTGAAAAAAAAACTTTTCAAGAAAAATTAACAGAAGAGAGAACCTCTTCATTTGGGTGAAAAGAACCTCTTTATGATGGTGCATTTGAGTCAACACAGTCCAGACTTCATTTGGGTGAAAATCAGCATCTAAGGACAAGGTCATGGCATCCGTAACACGTGGCTGTATAATGGATAATAAATTAGCCCCTCGTCCAAAATTAACAGAAGAGAAAACCTCTGTATTTTGCCTCAAAATCTCAGCACACATCTCACCATTGTCACACAACAACCATCAACACTAAGAATATTAGTAATTAGGTTTCATTTACATCTTTGTGAAGAATTTGATTGAAAATAATTAGTATTCCGATCCTTATCACACAACCACTAAACCAGCTTAGATTGCTATTTCCACAAAATCTCCTCTTTTTCCAGTAGTTCATGTATCTCCTCCATGAGTACCTTTATCTGTACATTAACTATCTTAGGAGATAAGGTTGGTAATTCATACAAATCTCGTAGCTTGCCTTGTTTTTCACAGATATGAACTTAGAGATTTTCAAAACGATTCGTATTCCACTTTATGAGATTTCTACTACAATAAAATATAGATGAAATCACATATGGTTCATTACCCCACTCCCCTATCAAAATCCAAACTCCTCTTAATAACATCCTAACAATCATGAGATGAACCCACATGGATAACAAATGAAAACGCTCATGACCCAAATCAACATTTGAATTCCATCCATACAAGGCCAAACAAATTGGAAATTGATTAGAATAGAAAATGGAAGGTGTTTCACAACAGCTTGAGGAAAATATTCTAACCATTCTATAGTAGCCAAAACTTGATCTAAGCGTTCATATATTCTAGCCCCACCATCTCACTGGTAAGACCAAGTAAAAGGAAACCCAAAAATCCCAAGTCTTCGAACTGACATCGATCAATAAAACCACAGAATGCCAAAGTTTAGTTAATAGGTCTAACATGCCCTCCCATTTTCTCATCTTGAACAAGAATTTCATTAAAACCACCAAAACATAGCCATTTTTTTAAACAACTTTTTTATTAAAGAGCCCTAACTTATGGCGGAGGAAAACCGTGTAAACAAACCAAAATCCAAGCGATTGCCAAATAAACAATAAAACCATCCCAAAAGAACCAAAATAGCACCAAAGCAGCAACACCAAAACTCAGAATAGAACCTAGAAAAAAACCAAAACACTATGAACCTATACATATTTACATTGTTTTACGAAAGCTTTGCAAGCCCAACTTATCCATACGTAGTACTCCACACAAAGGTGCTGGTAAGCTCACGTCTGCATGCCACCTACAAACCAACCCAGCTTCACCCCAATGTGCAAGCAAATCTGCAGCTCTATTTCCTTCCCGAAATAGATGCACCACTTCATAGCACATCCCAGCCAAAGTCTAAACAAGCTCCTCCCAGAAACCCCATAAGTACCAGACACTACATTGTTTACCAATCAACCACCACTTTCGAATCACATTCGATCCTTCCCCAAAATGATCCGAAAAGACACCCTTAACATCCCCACGATGGTGCCAAACTACACCACCACCCCCACTGTTACCCAAATTCCCCCTACAGCTACCATCGACATTAAGTTTCCACCATCTAATTCGAGGCTTGGACCAAGCTACTGGAATAACTCTTTCAACCGGACCCTCTGAAAAATTAATGTCCAATTCCCGAAGAACCTTGGCATAAAAGGATGTCAATACCTTTTTAACAGGCATCCCATTCACCAACTTGCCTAACCAAAGACGAACTGAGCGCCATACACTCTCTGCATACTCATAAGCACCTTCCATCCTTGCCTTGCATCTCCTCTACCACATTAACTTGAATCAGCTCCCATGCACTAGCCGAAGAGAAAGATCCATCTTTGGCAGCTTTCCAAATTAAAACATCATTACCTTGTTGCCCAGCTCGAACACTCCTTAAAACATCTTCAGCAATCTCCTCACCCACTAGCTGAACTAACAACTGCATGTTCCAGTCATTCCCAATCCACACTTCTTTAATAAGTAGGCCTGGACGTACAACTGGATGAACCAACTCGCACAAAGGATTCACCGAGAACCATCTGTCAAACCAGAAGGAGATTTGCCTTCTCTCACTTTGTATTTCATATGTTCACAAACTGCAGGAATAATCGAAACTATCGATCTCCATAATCTAGACCCATTAGATGAACTCGATAGAAACATGACACTGTCTAGCATATTTAGCCAAGAAAAACTTTGACCATAAAGAATCCATAGACATTAAACGCGATGTTAATTTCATATGCATTGCATGTTGAACTTCCAAGAAACCCTTAATTCCCAAACCACCATCAGCCATAGGCTTGCAGATTCTTGACCAGGACCTCCATTTAGTCTTCAATCTCCCATTTTCTCCCCCCAAAATAATGTGGCAAGAATGCAGTTAATCTTACCTATTACAACCTTCGGCATGTCCATGACCGCAAGAATATGAGAGGCCATACTCGATAATACATGCCTAAGGAGAACAATTCTACCACCTTGAGATAATAATTTCGCCTTCCATCCCGCTACATTGGACCTAATCTTAGCCACCAAAAATTGTAAATGTGATGCCTTAAGCCTCCCATTCACAAGGGGAGCTCCCAAATAACACACCGGAAACAGACCTTCAACAAAACCCAACGACCTTGTCAAACCCCTTCTTCGTGCTGCACTTATGCGACTAGAATGGAATAGAGCAGATTTTTTCTTTTTTAACCATCTGTCCAGACCATCGCTCATAAGTGAGCAAAGTATCAACCAGTCTTCGCAAAGACCTTTTTCCACCATTAATAAGTACCAAAACATCATCCGCATGAAGCAAATGTGAAATCAATGGCGCTCCCCGTGCATGATAGAACCTTTCGATGCGTCCCTCAAATTGTTTCCTCAATAGACAACAAGACAAGACCTCTTCCATCAAAATAAAAAAATAAGGAGAAAGAGGAATCTCCTTGACGGAGCCCCCTGCTTGCCTTGAAAAAGCCCTTATAAGTCCTATTCATCATAACAGAGTACCAATGTGACTTCACACACTCCTTTACCAATTTACAAAACTGCCGAGAAAAGCCAAAACCCTCAAGCACTTTTAAAAGAAAATCGCAGTGTACCCTGTCATATGCCTTCGCCATATCAATCTTTACCATGACATTACCACCCTGAACCCTTTTGTTGATGGAATGCACCATTTCCTGGGCCAAAGAGATGTTCTAAAAAATGCTACGCCCAGGAATAAATGCTCTTTGCTGAGGGGAGATCAAACGAGGAAGCAAACCAGATACTCTGCTCACGATAATCTTGGAGAAAACTTTATAGGCTACAGAACATAGACTAATTGGCCTAAACTTGTCAAAGCTCTTTGGGTCAGGAACCTTTGGAATAAGCACAATATAAGAAGAGGCATAGAACCTCGGTAATTCAGTCCCACTAAAAAACTCCCGAGCCACCTCCACAACATCATCTTTGATAAAATCCCAATAGGTGATATAGAAAGAGAAACCAAAGCCATCTGGCCCTAGGCTGCTTCGCCGCGGGATAGAAAATACCACCTCCTTGACTTCTTCCTCTGAAGGCTCTTTGCACAGCTCAAAATTGTCTTCATTCGTAATCAACTTATCCAATAACGAAGAGATAGAAGCCTGCTCCACCTCTGGAACCGAAGAAAGAACTTGCTGAAAATAGTTAGCTACCCCTTGATGCACCTCTTCTGGGCTCTGTAGTACAGTACCATCCTCAAGTTGCATGTGAGAGATAATTGAAGCCTTGAGGTGTTGATTCACAACCGCATGAAAAAACTGAGAATTCTGATCACCCTCCTGAGTCCACTTTCCCTTTGCTAATTGAGACAGCCTTACCTCTTCTCTTTTCTCCCACACATCCAATTCGACTCTAGTAAGAAGGAATTCAGTTTCAATCTCATTAGAAAATTCAGATTGTAGTTGTATCTCGAGCACTTCAAGCCTAGCTTCTAGACTTTTAATATTCAGATCCACACGACCAAAGACCATCCAATTCCAGTTTCGAAGTTCGATCTTAGTCCTTTTGAGCTTTGCTGCCAATTTAACTGGGCCAGAACCATGAGTTGGCAGCTCCCAAATACCTATCACAAAACTGAAAAAAGCATCATCCGAACACCACATGTTTTGAAATTTAAAAGGCATCGGACGATACCTCAATGCCAACTCAGAAAATCGAATCACCATAGGACTATGATCAGAGGATTTTTGTTGCAGGTACACTAAGCTTGCCGAAACAAACCTAGATGAAAAAGGCACATTAACAAGGGCCCTATCCAGCCATGCCCACCTTCTAGATGTGCCCTCTTGGCCATTGCACCAAGACATGCTATTACCAAGGCACCTAAACTCCACTAGCCCACAAGTATCAATACACTCATTAAAATCATCTATAGCCTGAGAAGCCCTCAGACAACCACCAATTCTTTTGCTATCCTCCCATATGATATTAAAGTCCCCTACAATAAGCCATGGATTAGCATCAATCTGAATTGACATAAGAAATTCCCATAGCTCCTGTCATTCTATCCTTGTGCATTTAGCATAAACAAAAGAGACAAAAATTCTTGTATTATCCAAAGATATCCAACTAGATATCATATGATTAGAAGCAACCAAAACCTCAAAGACACATGGCTCCTTCCACAGCAGCCATATTTTACTCCCCATCTCCTCATTACTGCAAAAACTAGTAAAGCCAAGAAAACTTGCTAACTGAGGCAATTTACTAGCTCGAGCAAAAGGTTCAAATAGAGCAACCACAGAAATCAAATGCTTATTTATTAAACTCCGCAACCTTCTTCTAGATCTATGCAAACCCCTTATGTTCCATGAAAGAAAATCACTTGTCATAAATTCAATTTGGCAGTACGAGTAGACACTTGCTGTGAGTGATGCACACTCAGAACTATTTTCCCCTTCTGTTTCAGAGACGAGTTCAGATTTACATCTGACTCATATCCTTTATGCTTTGCTAAATCAGATATCCTGTCCTCCTACTCAACATCTAAACCATGCAACACATGTTAGGATTATCCTCCAAAAGGGGCCTGGAACATTACTATTGTTTGAAACCTGTTCTACCAATGCCAACTCCGAGTTACCACCATCACATGTCCCCCTCAACCTAGATCCTTCCCCAACTAAAACCCCCAACTCCTCAGATATCGGTCCCAACTCCGCACCTTTAATTGCATGAACCAACTCTACTGAATCAATAAGCACTGCCTCTATTTGGATCAAAGATAACTCTAAATTGTTCACCGCACATTCACCCTCTTCTAGCCCATTAGCACGATCAGTCTCTTTACCACCAACTTCTGTCAGCCTTACCCCAACCAAAGGATCACCTATCTGCACAGCCTCATGAAACACTGACCCCTTCCCTATTAAATCCCTCCTTCCTGCACATCCAGTTCGCCTTGCCTGTACATCCAATTCCCCTTCTCCATTAGTTGAAACATTCTTTACATTCAACACCTGCCTTTCAACGTGATTAACATTTGCATGAGTCTTCTTTAATTCTTTTTGTTTCTCATTCCAAATTTTCTTCACCTCCCCTAACCTCATCCTTCTTAATTCAATTCTTATGCAGCACATTCGCACCACTCTTGCAAACCATCGAGGTATGGCCCTGTCTATAGCGTTTCTAGCAATAAAACCCCAATTTTTCATATCGAACCTTCTGCCAAATTTTCCTATTAGCAGAAACTACAATGGGAAATC
Organism: Juglans mandshurica; assembly: GCA_022457165.1. Classification (NCBI taxonomy): domain Eukaryota; kingdom Viridiplantae; phylum Streptophyta; class Magnoliopsida; order Fagales; family Juglandaceae; genus Juglans; species Juglans mandshurica. The sequence goes on along the minus strand of CM039619.1, from coordinate 30,214,704 downwards.
CCTGCATAGCTTCATCCATAAGATCAATTTCCACACATACGCGGCCCCCTGAAGCCCTTGTCCTCTGCAGCGTTGCATTATCAGTCCCCAAGTATCGACCAAAGCGAGTAGCCAGAATCTGTAGGAAGTCCGACCGATGCATGTGCATTGGTAGTCCAGGGAGATAAATCCAATGAGGAGCAAGAGTGGATTCCTTCTTAAGATCAAATTCCTTTGTCCACCGGAAAAGTCTAAAAAAACACCTAGCAATAATCCTCCCTTCACGCGCCCATCCATGGATGAAATCCCCTTCACTCTTCAATTGCACAAGGACATGATAATCATCCATAACACTTACCATAGGAATCTCCAGCATACCCCCATGATCTAATAATCGCAAGTCGCACATCATCAATTGTTGGCCGGGAATGCACAAATTTAAGGACATGTGCAAATAAAAAATCCTCTGCCACCTTCAACATTTCAGGATCCGTGAAGAGAAACCCAGGTTCGCCATCAATGTCAACAGGGTACCGCATAGGTAGCTTGAAAGAAGAAAGAGATGCAGCCTTAGATACAATCTGAACATATGAGAGTTGGCCCCCATTCCCAGCCACCCTCGCCGACGAGGAGGGGTCAGAGGGCGCCGCCATGGGCAACCCTAGATGCAATAGCCAATAATGCCTTTAGAATAGACAGACCAAAACATAGCCATGCCACACAATTGGAACAACGTAAGTACCCAACATATTCCATACCGTGCCTTTCGAGATGCTTCAAGGTGTCCATACACACCAGTAAGATTTCATTTTATATGAGAGAATGGATTAACAATCCAAGCATCAATATGATAATTTGAGTAACTATGCAAGACCAAATCTGCTTCATATTTCCAAATAATTTCTAAACAACCACTCCAACATTCACAATCAACACCAATAAAACCATTAAAATTGAACATAAACTTCAGAAATTACAATTTGCAAGTACCTAATTTCATTTCTTGGAGAAAGAGGACGTCGAGATCTTCTCTCCGAAATTGAACAGCCTGTAGGTTCCCAAGCCCATGGGTGTACCATGTAACGTCATATATTTAACAGTTTTTCAGTAGCGCCATTGCATACAACGTAGTTAGCTATTCAATGAACATAGGGTTTCTTGTTAAATATGTTTCATCCAGATAATTACAAACTTTAAAAGAGAAATAATCTAATGTGAATATTATATTCTAATTTAATTTCTTGAAATAAAATAGGAAAGTAAAATGAAGTTACCATAAAATTTTAAATGAGGATATATATATAAGAAAAATCTATTAAAAAATTGTTAACAATTTGCATGGCACCCCTTAAGACTAGCAATTTAAGACCAATGACCAGTGCCAGTTATGAATTGCGGACAAAAACAAGAACAAAAGTACAAAAAAAAAAATATGAAGGATATACAAATTAGATACAAGACTATATATAATATATATTTTTATATATATTAGTTTTTTTGGGTTAGAGTTAGGGCTGTAAAATGAACAGGCTACTCGACAGATAGCTCAAACTCGACTCGATTAAACTCGAGTTTGACTTAAATCGAATATTAAATGGACCATTCACAAATACAAGATTAGGCTCGATTATTAAACGATACAAACTTGTATAAATCTTGACCAACTTGATTAATGTTCGTGAACAAACTCATATAAAGCTTGACTCGACTCATATATATATTTATACATATATAATGCAATATATATATATATATATATATATATTACATAACTTAGATATATATATAATTAATAATATACATAATTATGTATATAGACTTATAGTCCACCACATATACTATATATATAAATTTATAATATTAATATATCATATAGAAGTTAGAACTAGAAGTTATGATAAATACATGAGTCCAATAAATATATAACATTATAAATTTACAAATTACACCATATGGTCCATATATTAAATATATACTCATATTAGTATATGTATGTTAGAAATATGGTATATTAATATTAGTAATAGTATATGTATGTTAATATATTAGTGGTGTTAGAAGGATGATACATTCATATACTAATACTAATGTATGTTGGTATACTAAAATACTAATATTAATATGAAAGAAAGATGGTGGTGTGTTAGTATAACATATTACTATATGTTACTACGTATGATGCTGGATAATATTAATATATCGTAGTAGTATTGATATATATATATATATATATGGTGGTGTATTAGTGGTGCATTAATAAATATATAGTATTATTAATTTATTAGTAGTATAGTTGACTCACTAAGAAAAATGAGCAGCACAAAGGCTGTCCCAAGTGCAGGAGGGTGTCGCGTAATAATTAGAAATAAAATATTTAGATCGTTCCCTCGAGCAAAGTTGCTTAAAATCAAACTCATGTAAAATGGTGAAAATATTCATAAAGAGAGAATAAAAGTGGTGATATGTGCAATGAATGGAAGAGTGCAACGAAAATGAAAATGGCACTAGTCATGGATTAGATTCATATTTTTGAATTTTTGGGTGTTGCAAGGAAAGTAAAGGACCGAGATGCAAAGCAATAAACTAATAACTAAACTAAACTAAACTTGTTGAAATTAATTAACCAAGAAGCAAATTACTAGACTAATTTAATTAACAGCACATTAAGCATTAAATCTGGACCAAATTATAAAGTAAGCTAACTAATCAAACATTAACCAACTAATGAAGCAAAATAGAAAATTAAATCTAAGTACCTTCCTACTAACCAACAAAAATTGCCAAACTAATTGCAAGACTCGAAATTAACAACTAAATCTAACAAATTAAAATTAAACAATCAAGAAACTAAGTAAACTAAGCAATCTTAATAAACGGGAAATTAATTAGTAAAATTAAAATTAATTAAGCCCTAATTAACCCTTAATCAATCTAATGTCTAATGGAACTAAGAGATCTACTAAACCAAGTTAAACACTAAGCTAGATTAGAAAATGATAGATGCAATAAGAACTGGAAATTAAAAAGCCCTAAAATGAAGATTCTAGTGTTCATCATTGTATTCAGATTACAAAATTCTCAAAATCAATCATAACCATTGTAATACCTATCTAATGGAAGTTTAAAGGAGTAAGAAAAACAACTAACATCAAGTTAAACAAGCACGAAATAAAATACCCAAACCGAATGGTTCTTAGCTAAAGATCTCAAAAATACACCATAAACTTCAAACTAAAATTAAATAAAAAGTTAGGGAATAGAAAGGGCAAGCTAGATGGCTGGAGATGGAGGTGGAAGGCAGTGGAGAAAGACTAGGCAGCAGCAGTTTGGACCCCCTTGAGGAGCTCTTAAAGCTACGTGCTAGTTCCCTCGTCGCTGAGTATCTTTTTTTCTTTCCATCGCTTCGCGTATCCAAAAAAAATCCCGTAGTGTCGCCTTTTTAGCCCCCTATGTTCAAACTGAAAAAACTCCTTTTCAAGTGTTGCGTCCGTCCAAAATGAAAAGCAACTTTATTTTTGCGTCTTCATGTCTTTGTGTCGCTGGGCCCTTTCTTTCTTTCATTTTCGTCGCATCCTCCAGTCCGTGTGGCGTGTTCAATTTCTTTCGCCTCCTTTATATTTTTTCTTCTGAGTGCGTGAATCTTTTTATTGTTCCGCCTAGCATGCTTTTTTTCACTTTCTCTGCGGTTGGTTTTGGTTTCTTCACCCATCGTCTTCCCAACTTGCGTTTTTGCCTATCTCAAAAAGTGGAAAATAAAAAAATTAGGAAGAATAAAATATTAAAGATGTGTCGAGCATGTGAAGAAATATTGTCCAATTAAATCACAAGTTATAAAATTAAGCATAAACCATGCTATCAACCAATCTAAATCACAACTTGGATTTATGCCTCTTAACTATTTTTTCCATCTAAAACCAACAATAATGTATTCAATTAATTAAAATATATTGGTTCTAGATGTATAAAATATGCAATAATTCAGCTCATTCAATAGTCTAACATGAATATATAACCTTACAAATTTACAAATCATACCATCTCTTTATCATTTTAGTATAATATTATTATAGTATATAATATAACTATAATATTATATTATGAGTAATAAATTATAATGTTTGATAAAGCATAAAGTTAGACAATGTTATATATGTATACAATATAAATATATAGTTTTCTAGTATATAATACATATAATTTTATAGCATATAACATGTGTTACATATTAATCTAGTTTTCTAGCATATAACATGTGTTACATATAATGTGTTACATTTGAGAGTCTGCCCATGTGACATTTGGAGTTATTGAGGCCCTTGGATCTTTGTATCCAAATCTAAGATGTTGATTCATAATGAAACCCTAGACTCAGCCCTACTCGCATATCATTTCTCCTTTAGTCTCTTCACACTTCCTCACTTCTTCTCTCAAAACCATCGCGAAACCCTCGATTCTTGAAGGCTTGCAACCATTAAGATTCAATAACCCGAGGGGCTTCTATTGTGAATCTTGTGATATTGGCTGCGACTATGAGAAACCCTAGTAGATGCAGCCAGCGGTTGGATTTTCGACGAGTCGTGACTGCAAACTTAGTCTCAAAGATGGCAATCGGGACTCGACATATGGGTCATTAATTGCTGGCATTTATGACTCCCAACTGACTGACTGATTCCATGGTTCGTGGTTCTCTAATTGTTCATCTAGAAAGTCATCCTGAATAAGTGGAGTAGTGCTGGTATCTCCAAACATCAACCTAGAAAGGTGGTCAACCACCACATTCTTGACACCCTTCTTGTCCTTAATTGTGAGATTGAATTCCTGCAAAATCAAACTCCACCTGATTAGTCGTGTCTTAGCATTCTTCTTGGAGATAAGGTACTTAAGAGCGGCAAGATCTGTAAATACAGTGACAGGTGATCCAATCAAATAAGCACGGAATTTATCTAATGCAAATACTACAGCTAGCAACTCTTTCTCAGTGATAGAGTAATTCATTTGAGTAGTGTTCACAATTGTATTAGCATAGTAAAGAACATAAGGTTTTCCCTCCTTCTACTATCCAAGTACTTCTCTCACTGCATAGTCGCTTGCGTCACACATGATTTCAAAAGGAAGACTCCAATCAGGTGGTTGCACAACAGGTGTGGATGTTAATCTGTCAATTAGCATTTTAAACGCATCTTGACAAGCATCTGTCCACTCAAATGGGGCATCCTTAACAAGAAGGCTACACAAAGGTCATGAGATCATAGAAAAATTTTGTATAAACCTTGTATAAAAATCAGCATGACCAAGGAAGGATCTTACCTCTTTAATAGTTTTTGGAGTTGGCAAGTTTGAGATTAATTCAATCTTGGATTGGTCAACCTCTATAACCTTAAAAGAAACAACATGACCTAATACAATACCTGAGGATACCATGAAATGACACTTTTTGCAATTGAGCACAAGGTGTTTCTCTTCACAGTGAATAATGACTCTTTAGATTTATCAAACAAGTGTCAAAGGAGTCACCAAATACAGTTAAATCATCCATAAAAATTTTCATAGAATTCTCAACCATGTCACTAAACATGCTCATCATGCAGCGTTGAAAAGTAGCAGGTCATGCATTACACAATCAAAATGGCATTCGACGGAAAGCATACGTACCAAAAGGGCAAGTGAAGGTGGTTTTATCCTGATCTTCTAATGCAATTTCAATTTGATTGTAACTAGTAACCATTCAAAAAAAGTAAAAAGGGTGACCAACAACTCGGTCAAGGATTTGATCAATAAAAGGGAGGGGAAATTGTCTTTTCAGGTGGCAATATTCAATTTTTTGTAATCAATACACATCCGCCACCCAGTCACAAGCTTTGTAGGTACTAGCTCTCCCATTTCATTCTTCACCACAGTAATGCCTGACTTCTTGGGGACAACTTGCGTATGACTAACCCATTTACTGTCAGCAACGAGATATATAATCCCTACATCTAATACTTTTAACACTTCATTCTTTACCACCTCTTTGATGGTGAGATTAAGTCTGCGTTGTGGGTCTCTACTAGGGCTAGCTCCTTCCTCTAAATTAATTTTATGAGAACAAACTATGAGGCTAACACTTTTGATATCAACAATGCTCCAACCTATAGTTGACTTATGCTCATTAAGTGCAAAGCAATTGCTCACCTTGAGAATCAGATAGTTCAAATGAGATAATAACAAGAAAAATATCACCTGGACCAAGGAGAGTTTATTTTAAACCTTTAGGCAAACGGTCTCAATTCGACTTTTGGTGCCTCTAAACTTGAAAGAATCTGTTTTTCACTTTTCTTAGGCAACTCCTCAATCTTTGGTTCCCAAGCCTGTGTGCCATGATCCTGAGCTTCATGAAAAATAGTACAAACATCAACAACATAAGATGAATCACTAATAGTATCTAACTCAGAGTTAATAAGGAAGTATTCAAGGGGGTCAGAATCATGAGCTGTGTGAACTCCCTTGTCAATGAGTGCGCCAATCATGTACGATTGGTGACACTCATCATCTTCTATTGGTTGTTTTCCAACATAAAAAATATTCACCTCGAGTGTTATATTCCCAAAAGAGAGTTTCATTAGACCGTTCCTGCAATTAATAAGAGCGTTAGTAGTAGCAATGAAAGGTCTACCTAAAATCAAGGGAATTTTAGAACTAGAATTAACAACAGAACTGGTGTCAAGAATTAAGAAATCAGCAGGATGATAAAATTTATCAATTTGAATCAAAACATCATCCACCACACCCTGTGGCACTTTGACTGAACGGTTAGCTAGTTGCAACACCACATGAGTGATCATGAAGGACCGAATGGTTATAATGACCATTTAGAAGGCATCACCACCGTGATAGAGATAGAGGCCACCATGGTCGAAGACATGAAGAAGAAAGAAGAGGAAACCAGACTTATGACCGGGGACCAAGGAGGCCGAAGGTGGATTTCCCCAAGTTCAATGGGGGAGATCCATACGAGTGGTTGGATAAACTATACCATTATTTCCATGTTTATGAGGTGCCTAAAGAGGAGAGGGTACCCACGACTTGTTTCTATTTAGAGGGAAGAACAAGTAAATGGTGGAGATGGCTTCGGGATCAATATGACAAAGAAAGGAAAAGCTTAGGGTGACATTTGAGAGGGAAATTCTTGATGCAATTTGGCCCTTCACCCATCATCAATCACTATGGGCAACTTGCCAAATTGAAACAATAAGGGAAGGTGCACAACTACATTGATGAGTTTCAGCAACTCCAAACCTTGGTGAGGGGTTGGTTGGAAGTAGCAATTATTGGCACATTTGTGGATGGGTTGAAACCTTGGTTAGTTGAGGAAATTAAATTAAAGCAACCTACTAGGCTTGAAGAAGTCATGAGGATGGCGGAGATCCTAGAGCTGAGCACTCCTATAGAGAAGCGCCAATCCAAGGACAAGGGGAGCAAGTTCTCCAAAACCTTGCAAACCAAACCCCTTGGAAAGGCAAGGAGGAAATGGGGAGTGCATCAAAACCGAAACCTTATGAAGTGAAGAAATTATCAAGAGAAGAAGTACAAGAAAGGATCAAGAAGGGTCTTTGTTTCAAGTGTCGTGACAAGTGGAGCATAGGACATAGATGTAAATCCGGGCAAGCAAATGTGTTACTTGAGGAAGGAGCAAGTGAAGATGAGGAAGATGTCCATGTGGAGTCATCTAGTGAAGAAACCGAGCGTGAGGAGGCTGAATCTAGTAATTCACTAGAGGAGGTCGAACTATCTTTGAATGCTATGTCCGGTATCCAAAAGTCCACGTCTATGAGAATTATGGCATGGATAGGGAAGTTTGAGGTCACTTTGTTAGTAGATAGTGGCTCTACCCACAACTTCATCAACTCCAATATTGTCACCAAAATGGGGTTGAAGCCGAGTGCTATTGAGCCTTTTGAGGTTAAAGTAGCAAATGGGAACAAGCTAAGATGTGAAGGGCTTGTTAAAGAAGTAAGAATGAATGTCCAAGGTGTGAGAATTGTGGCCAATCTTCATGTGTTGTTACTTGTTGGGTTAGATGTGGTCTTGGGCAATGCATGGCTTAAGGGACTTGGAAGAGTGATACACGACTATCACAATATGACCATGGAGTTCAAGCTCGGGTGCAAGAAGAGAGTGTGGACCACTTTGGCTTCAAAAGAAGTGAAATCATGTGAAGCCATCATGTTTTAAAAATTGTGCAAGGGTGGGGCTCATTGTCTCACCATTATGGTTGCCGATGAAGACTTTATGTGCAAGACTGAGAAGATTGAAGCTGGAGGCAACAAAGATGAATTTGAGGGGCTGCCCGTGGAAGTAAGAGAGGTCTTGGAGGACCATAGAGGGGTCCTAGAGGTGCCTACTTCATTGCCACCTTCTAGGCTCTTTGATCACCGAATTGTGCTAGTGGATGAGAAGAAACTGGTGAATGTCCCCCCTACCACTATGCCCATTTTCAAAAGGGAGAAATAGAGAGGCAAGTTGATGATATGCTGAAAAATTTCTTGATAAGGGCTAGCACTAGTCCATTTTCTTTCTCGGTGTTGCTTGTGAGGAAAAAAGATGGATCATGGAGATTTTGCACAAATTATAGGGCCTTAAATGAGGCCACAGTGAAGGATAGGTTTTCTATCCCCACGGTGGATGAAATGCTTGATGAGCTCCATGGTGCAAGAGTCTTCTCTAAGCTTGATTTGAGAGATGAAGATATGCACAAGACGGCATTAGGACTCACTATGGGCATTTTGAGTACCCTGTGAGGCCATTTGGGTTATGTAATGCCCCATCCACCTTCCAAGCCACTATGAATACTATCTTCAATTCAATCTTGAAGGATTTGGAGTATCTTGGCCATTTCATCTCGAGTGAGGGGGTGAAAGTGGACCAAAGGAAGATTGAGGCCATGGTTGATTGGCCCTTGCCTAAAGATGTTTCGGCCTTAAGGGGTTTCTTGGGACTAACCTGCTATTATAGGCGGTTTGTAAAGAACTACGGGCTTATTGCTAAGCCACTTACCTCTTTGTTGAAAAATGATATTTTTGAGTGGACCTAAGAGGCAAGAGAGGCCTTTGAAGAGTTGAAGAGGACTATGACCATTACTCCCATGTTAGCTTTGCCTAACTTTGAGAAGCCATTTGAAGTTTATACCGATGCAAGTGGTGAGAGAATAGGGGCTGTTTTGGTTCAAGAAAAGAGACATTTGGCCTTTATTTCTAAAGCACTTGGGCCAATGAAGAAGGCTTGGAGTTCTTATGCTAGAGAGATGCTAGCGTTTGTTCATGCCGTGAAGATGTGGCGGCCTTAAGTTCACCATTGTGATGGATCAAAAAGCGTTGAGGCACCTTCTTCAACAAAAGATTGTGACACCCAAACAACAAAAGTTCCTTGTGAAGTTGCTTGGTTATGAGTCTGACATTGTGTACCAACCGGGTAAAGAGAACAAGGTAGCCGATGCATTGAGTAGAAGAGAAGGGAGTTCACTCTTGTGGGTTGTGCAAGAAGAAGATAAGTCCTCTATGTTGACCTTGAGTGGGGCCGAATGGAGAATTTGGGACAAGATCCGAGAGGCCACCAAGCTTGAGGCTAGAGCCATTGAAATTGTGGAACTCCTAGAAGCACAAGGAGATGGAGTGGTCAGTTTTAAAGTGAAGGATGGCCTTATCTATTACAAAGAGTATGTGTATGTGCCAAATGTGCCAAACTTGAGAAGGGAGATCCTTGACCATTTTCACAATAGTAAGGAAGGGGGACACTCGGGTTGGTTGAGGACTTACATAAGGGTAAAGCACTTCTTTTATTGGGAAGGGCTTAAGAAGGCCGTGAAGACCATTGTGGCTGAATGTGATTTATGCCAAAAGACCTAGTATCATACAAGGCTTCCCTCCGGGCTCTTACAACCATTGCCAATTCTAAACTTAATTTGGGAGGACTTGACAATGGACTTTGTGGAGGGCTTACCTATTAGTAGTGGTTATGAGATTATTTTGGTGGTGGTGGATCGCCTTAGTAAGTATGCTCATTTCATTCCCCTCAAGCATCCTTACACGGCCAAAAGTGTGGCCAAGGCATTTGTGGACAACATGGTGAAGCTCCATGGTTTTCCAAAGAGCATTGTGACTGATAGGGATAAGGTATTCATGAGCACCTTTTGGAAGGAACTATTTGAGTTGCAAGGGAGTAAGTTGAAGACAAGCTCATCTTACCATCCTTAAACCGATGGGCAAACCGAAGTAGTGAATAGAACACTTGAAGAATACTTAAGGTGTTTTTGCCATGAGAAACAAAGGAGATGGGGTGATTATTTGACATGGGCCGAATTTGGTACAACACTTCCTTCCATGCTTCCATCCAAAGAAGTCCCTTTGAAGTTATGTATGGGAGACCACCACCCATCTTGGTCAATTATGAGAGTGGCACGGACAAAAGTGATGAAGTGGAGAGTGAATTGCTTACTCGGGATGAGATCTTGGCAAAAGTTAAGAGAGAGCTCAAGAGAGGATGAAAAAGTATTATGATAAAGGAAAGCAAGTTGTGGCCTTCGATGTGGGGGACTATGTCTATTTGAAATTCCAACCGTATGGGCAAATGTCCTCAAGGAAGAAGCTTAATTTGAAGCTTTCCAAAAGGTACTATGGACCTTTCAAGGTGCTAGGAATGTTGGGAGAGGTGGCTTAGAGCATTCACATTGGGTTCCCCATAAAATTACCTATAATTTAGCTAAAAAGTATATTCCCTAAATTTTTTTCCTATATTTTACTCATCTTTCAAAAACCTTCTACATCCCATTCTCTCACTTTCATTTACAAATTTAACTACTCAATATTTTTTCTTATGCTTTGAACTATTACTTTAGTGAATATTTTAAATAAAAATTTAAATTATTTTTAATATTTTTAAAATTATTATTATTTTTATGTTTTTGTAGTTATTTAAATTATTTTTAAAACTATTATTTAAAACTATAACAAATATGAGTATGAGAGAAAGTGTAGATTGGAAAAAGAATTAATTTAATTGAAATAAATAAAATATTGATAAAAGTGATTTAGGGAATGAATAGTGGTTCCCCAATTCATTCCCTAAATTTTTTCCCTGAAATTGGGATCCGGATGGAGGGAGGTTTTGAGAGCATTCCCTAAATTTTTTCTCAAATGATAGGGAAAAATGGGATATGAGGAACCCAATGGGAATGCTCTTATTGGTTGGCACTTCCTCCAACCTCCAAGCAACATCCGGTTTTCCATGTGACAGTGTTGAAGAAGAGAGTTGGTGACCCAAAGCTTATTATGGAGGAATTACTAAGATTTGATGAAGAGGGGAGGATGCTTTTGCAACCAAAAGAGGTTCTTGACTATAGAGTGGTCACACGGGGGAGAAAGAGAAGATAAGTGTGGCAAGTTTTAATTCAATGGGGAGGAGTGCCAAGAGAAGAGGCTACATGGGAAGACTATGATGAAATAGAGGTGAGATTTCCTCAATTGATCATTGAGGGCAAGGATGTGCTTGAAGGGAGGGGGAATGTATGGACCCCTAGGAAAGTGAGCTCGGGCCACGCCTCAACACTACCCTTGACGTGCCAAGACAAGCCCACAGCTAGCCTACATGTATGCCACGGCCCATGCCTTGACACACATGAGGGGCCCTGCGCGCTGCCCAGCATGTGCAGGTTAGTGACCGCGCATAGCCCAGTGCGCCAGCGCACGCCCATACGCGCGCCCTAGTAGCAACAGCCCAGCGAGGTTAGTGGCATGCCTCAGTAGGCATGCCATCCAGGGCATGGCACCAGTCCATGCCTTGCAGCATCAACGCCCAGGCCACCTGGCTGGGCCATGCAACCCAACGCATGGCACCCTGCCATGCCCAGCAACAGGCCATGCACAACACCATGCCATGCCCACTAGGAGGCCCATGCATGGCACTCTGCCATGCCCACCAGGAGACCATACGCTACACCATGCCGTGCCCCATCAGCCATGAGACAGGCCAGCCCAGCCGTGGGCCATGAACCACACGAGCCCAACCATGGGCCAATGCATGCCACGGGCCACCATGGCCCTTACAAGACTATCTTATTGCTTCCTTTTATTTTTATTTTAATATTTTTCAAGGGACGTTTTGGGGGTTTCCACTTTGTAATCTCTATAAATAGGACCTTTAGTCATTTAGCTTACATATTTTGACAATTTCCATTGTGGACGGTTTATTGTTCTTGAAATCATTTTTTATGCTTAGCACTTGGGCTCTTTGGGGTGCAAATCGTGAATCCCTTAAGAGAGAATCACACCTTGCAATTTGTGAATAGGTGTGATTCAAGTTATCCAATCTTATGAGTATTATTCAATCATTCTCTTGTCTTCCATTATTCTTCTATTGATCATCTTACTATACTTGCATTGTTCTTATATTTTCTTGTGCTTTCTCACCACACAAACACCATCCATTCATCCTTTCCCAAATCCAAGCCAAAAACCTTAATTCCACTTACCATATTTATCCTTCCTCCATAAACCCTAGCCGAAACCACCAAGTTCCAATAAGGTAATTCCTATATTTTAGGAATCCTTGACTTCATCCAAATCCAATCCCTTGATTTAAGGAATTGCCATCCCATCTTCAATCCGTTAAACCACTCCATCCCTACAATATCTCAAGTCAACCAAGACCTTCCATAATAACTAAAACCGAATCTCTATCTTTCCTTAAAAGATTCCAACCTTTTAGGAATCTTCCCATATTCATCTCCATTCCATCCAACCTCATCCAAGCGCCCAATCACGCCAACCCTAATCCAAAACCCTAAACTCACGCAAACCCTAATTCCATTACCCTTTGCATGTTGCCCTAGCCACGAAACCCTAACCTCACTTCACCCATCCAACCCTAGCCTATACCAATTCAGCGCCACCCTTAAGAACAAGCACAAGCCGAACCACATTGCATTGCATCCATCAAACACTTAGGTCACCCAATTGCATCATCATCATCACTTCCATCACTTAAACACTAAACCTTCATCAATCTAGGGACCCTCAATTGCCATGAAAGTTGAAGGCCAAACAAGTTGGCAAGGCCCACTCAGTCATCACCATCACCAAGGCGAGCTCGTGGACCTTAGTAGTTCCCTAACATAGCCCATGTCAAAGTCATACCTTTCTTGTAATGAGTTTCTTAGCTACAAAGCTTAGAACTACAACATACCTTTTATATACATATTCATACATATATATTTTATATATATGCGCTCAATAGAGCTTGAGAGGCTACAGTGTCGAGAAATAATTCAAGCATATTTATAGTAAGATCGAACATATTTTCATGGCAAAAACCAGCTTCTCATCTCATTCAGAATATCAAACGCAATCTTGGGTTGGAGTGTTTGGTCATGGAAGAATTATGCATGACAACCTTGGAGGAGGAAAAGGTAATCTTCTCCTTGTTGCTTGATCGACATATATTTGAAGGGAAATATATATTAGTATAAACTGCTTCAGGGAAGATTGTGCTTCTCATTAAGTTGGGTTGATTTTGAAGTTGTTGACATTCTTCTGTGGAAGAACAAGAAATTATCTGCAGCAATCCTGATTGGGTTGACATCGATATGGGTCGGGACATACTGATTGGGTCAGGACAACTCACCTGATTCTCCCTCTAGTTTTCCTCAGAACAACCCTCATCCTGTCATCCCTTAAATTCGGGACGACCTGCATCCAAGCTACGTCCTCCCTCGAGTTTACCAATGGATGATTACAAACACGGCAACCTTGGATCTTTCTCATGTTTGCCTCAGGATGATTCATGACCTAGCATAATTCTCCTTTGAGTTTGCCTCGAGAGAGGACTAGGGTTGCTTAGGTTGTTATCGTCCTGAGGCAAACTTGAGCAAGGACCAACTTAGGCCTCAAATTGCCACAAGGGAAACTTAAGAGAGGATAGGATGCGGCCGCCCAAGGCAGTCTCAAGGGAGAGTTTGGTGGGGCAGCTGGTCGTCCTGTGGCAAATGCGAAGGGGTACTAGAGTTGTTGAGCACATGACTTTCTCGAGGCAAATTCGATCATAGATCGAACAAGTTGATTCGTCCTGAGCAAACACAGCGGAGGACCAGGCTTATCCAAGGCAAACTTGATGGGCGATGAGTGTTACTTAGGTCGCGATCTTTCCAAGCCAAGCTGCAGGGAAGGTCACCTCAAGTTTGCCTTGGAGCGAATTGCGTCCCAACTCGATCCTCCCACAAGATGATGGGGGCCTCACCTGATCCTTCCTCAAGTTTGCATCAAGAAGATCACGGCTTTAGCAACCCTACTCCTTCGAGTTTGCCACAAGTTGACTTGCAGCCCATCTCGGTCCTCCTTCGAGTTTGCAACGGGACAACTCATCTGATTCTCCCTCTAGTTTTCCTCAGACCGACCCCCATCTTGGCCTTCCTTAAGTTTGGGACCACCTGTGGCCAAGCTACGTCCTTCCTCGAGTTTACCTAGGGATGATTACAAGCTCAACAACCTTGGACTTTCCTCAAGTCTTCCTTAGGCTCACGACCAAGCATAATTCTCCCTCGAGTTTCCTTCAGAAAGACCTGTTGTATTGCCTGATCTTCCCTCGCGTTTTCCTAAAGCCAATCCCAGCTTGAGTAGCCTTAGCCCTAGTTCCGCTTGGAGTATGAGGGACTTATAGCCTAGCGACCCATGACCTTAACACCCTTAGTCCCCCAAGTGTTTCCCTCTGGGTGTCTTGCAGTCTAGTCGCCTCTTTCGATTTTGCCTCAGGATGACCCAGGGTCTTACTCTTCCCTCCCATGTGTATACCGCATCCCAATCGTAGCCCTAGTCCCTAATCGAGTTTACACGGGATGACCTGCAGCCTTGGCTGATCCTCCCTCCTTTTCCTTGGGACAACCCTCGACCTTGCCTGATCTACCCTCAAGTTTGGCTCCAGCCAATCTCGGCCTTAGCTGCCTTTATCCCTCATCGAGTTTGCCTTAGGGCAACTTGCGCCAGCTCTGTCCTCTCCTTCGTGTTTGCCTTAGGAAAACATTTAGCCTGGCAAGATCATTCCTTGATTTTTCCTCTAGATGATTGCTACCTCAGTAACCCAGGTCCCTCGTCAAGATTGCCTCAAGGTGATTTGCAACGCTGCCCGGAGCTCCTTAGAGTAGTGCTCAAGAAAACCTGTGGCATTGCACAATCCTTCTTTGAGTTCAACTCAGGAAGATCGCGGCCTAAGGAACCCTAGTTCTCCATCAAGTTTGCCTTGGCACGATAACAACCTAAGCAAACTTGGTCCTCCCATAGGACAACTCGCAACCTAGCCCAGTCTTCCCCTGAGTTTGCCTCTGGATGACACATTACCTTGCCCAATCCTTCCTTGAGTTTGCCTTTGGACGATTGAGTCCACAACAACCCTAGTCCCCATTTGAGTTTGCATATGGAAGACCATGACCTTTGTAGTCTTAGTCCCCTCTCGAGTTTGCCTCATCGTGGCTTGCGGTCTAGTCTTGTCCTTCCTTGAGTTTGCCTCGAGATGGCCTTTTGTGATGCCCCCAAACCCCGCTTGGGATGGAACGGAGACTTAGAGCGTCAGGACATGCAACACAAGGTTACATACCCCCATTCATGACAGTTAATATGCAATGCATCCTAGTATGCAACTAGAAGAACTATGCAATAATCGCAGCGGAAATAAAAGGTTAAGGTGAAAAATATGCCAGAATAACTAAAACATCCAAACTTCATTAGATAATCATCATGTTCAAAATACTAAAGTAGCATAGACTTATATACAAAATCATATCATTCTCTTAATGCGATCTAGAGCATAAAGGACTTGGGTTATGAACATCAAAATTAAGTCTAGCTTCCTCACCAAATCCGACTCATCCTCAATCATGCGAATCCAGGGCTTCATCAATCTCGTCCTGGTCGACTCTTGACACAATTTCTATCATTCAAAGTGGAATGATAGTGGTCCCATAAAAAGGTGAGATTTACTCGAAATCTCAGTAAGTTAAACAAATAACTAACACAAAGATAAATCAATCATGAAAAATGATAAATATGCAATGCATGAGATGCAGAAAATCAGTATACATGTCTCTCCAGATTCCTCAACATCTTTTAAAAGAATGAAGACACGGGTTTTTACTCAGTATGTAATTTCATCATCATTTTTTAAAAGACATAACTTCTTCATAAAAATTTCATCATAGATTTTCTTCATCATAGACTTACATCATTATCTTAATTAATAACATAACGTGTGGTAATGTCACAGTTCCCCATATGCACTGTGAGTACCTGCCGGTGACCATAGTATAACTTACATTGAAACTACGTTGTCTATAGACTCGTTCTCAATGCATTGGTAAATAACATAACATCATAAAAATCATAACGTGTACACCCACTAGCGTTAGGTGTCATAACAAGTTGATTTCACTCCGGTGTTCTTTAAAGAGAACCCATTCGAAGCCTGTTGACTGTTATTCGACAACCCAGAGATTACCACTCCATTATTAAACATTCCAGAGTGGACAGAGGAGTTCCACTAGGATAATTCCCCATCCTAGCCTTTGGGGTCGTTATAAAATGATTTTCATACAATATTTTAGAAAATATTTTTCATGACATGTGCAAATGTAGTAAATTTCATGCAAAAAACATTACTTTTATAAATGTAATATGCAAAAATGTTGAAAATGTCATATTTTATATAAGTATGCACTCAATGTGTCATATAACAAGATAAAATATGCCCAAAATGATAATTGAGTGTTGACTCACCAATCGTGCTATAGCTCGGGGCTCGATAGGGGTCTCCCATCGTTATCCTCAGACACTTCGTCCTAGGTGTGCTAGTAGTATTCATCCTCCTTGGGATCATAAAAGGCATTAACCCTCTCTTGGTGTGTCTTCACTGCCTAAACTCCTCGTCCTCAAGCCAGGGGTCTCCCTCCTCTCGAAAGCAAGTGCGACTCAGAGAAGAGTCAGATGTATCTAATGTGTCAAGGGGAGTAGGGTCAGGAATGAGTGACTCATGCTCGTGCTGTCGCTACTTTGCTGCCTTGCTTGACTCTGGCTGGTCTAAACCTACTGAGAGAACCAATCTCATACGTCGTCTAAGCGATCTAGCCCTAGTCTCTCCCATCCAACGAATGGACGCGTCCTCTCCTATCATAGTCGAGGATGAGTCCTATGATGCTCTAACCTCTCCTGCTAAGCCCAAAATGTGTCAGCCATGCGGTCTAAGCATCTCCGTCTCTGCTCCGCTCTTAGCCTCCGAAGTAGGCTGCGAGTCATATACATCTAAAGGGTGTTCCTGTCGTCATCGGCCATGTCCAAACTGAAAATGACGTGAAAGAATGTGGATCATATAGGTGAAATGCCAGAGGATGTCATGCATGAATGCGAAATGCCATGATAAGATGCTAAACAAGTCACATGCCAAAAAAATAACGGTATTTGCTTCTCATGTCAAACTTCTTTTTCCCATGTGGCCTCTTCAACATCATGATTTTGCCACAAAACCTTAACTAAGGGGATTTTATGATTCCGTAGTTCCTTATCCTTCCAATCAGTAATCTGAATTGGAACTTCCTCAGTGGTTAGGTTGGGCTGAAGTGAAATATCCCTCGTGTCAACAACGGTTGAAATTTGCTTTTCGAAACTCTTCTTGAGAGAAGATAGATGGAAAACATTATGGATTCCTTGCAATTCAGTGGGAAGATCTAGCCTGTAAGCGACTACTCCTACTTTCTCTAGAATCTCATGTGGTCCCACGTATCTTGGACTTAACTTCCCTTTCTTTCCAAACCGAAAGACTCCTTTCATGGGCGATACTTTAAGATAGACCCAATCGCCAACTTCAAACTCGAGGGTCCTTCTTCGACGATCAACATAGCTCTTTTGCCTATCCTGGGTAGCCTTCATCTTTTCCCTTATTTGGCGGATCCGATCCTTCATCTCTTGAAGAGTCTCCGTACCATAGATCCTTCCTTCTCCTACTTCATCCCAGTATAAGGGAGATCTACACTTCCTTCCATATAACGCTTCGTAGGGTGCCATTTGGATGGTGGCTTGGAAGCTGTTATTGTAGGCAAACTCTATTAATGGCAAGAGCTTCTCTCATTCATCCTTCTCTTGAAAACACAAGCTCTTAGCATGTCCTCTAGGGTCTGAATCGTCCGTTCAGTCTGCCCATCAGTCTGAGGGTGATAGGCACTACTAAACTTCAACTTTGTGCCTAGAGCATCTTGAAGACTTTGCCAAAAACGAGAAGTGAAATGTGTATCCCTACCAGATACAATCATCCTTGGGACTCCATGTAACCGCACTATTTCAGCAACAAACAGCCGAGTCAACTTCTCCATGGGGTCAGTATTCTTAACTGCCAAAAAGTGAGCACTTTTCGTCAAACGATCAACCACGACCCAAATAGAGTTGTTTCCCTTTGAGGTCCTTGGTAATCCAATTAGAAAATCTATGGATATGTCCTCCCATTTCCATTCTAGGATTGGGAGTGGTTGTAAATCTCTAGTGGGCCTCTAATGCTCTGCCTTGATTGTTCTACAAATCGAGCATCTATTAACATAATCCGCAACGTCCCTTTTTAATCCTTCCCACCAAAAGTGTTGCTTCAAATCTTCAAACATTTTGGTGCTCCCTGGGTGGGCTGTGTATGGAGTCTGATGTGCTTCCCTTAGTATCTTATCCTTGATTTCTTGATCAGCTAGGATAACTTTTTGGTCTTTGCAGTATAGCAACCCATCATTGTTTAGGGTGAAACCTTCGGGGTCCTTCCTTCTACCCATTTGGGATCCTCCATCTGACGCTTCTTCACTTCTTTCCATTCCGTTGTACAACTTCTTGTACTGCAGTTAGGGATACTTCGGCAAGAAGATCCTTGATCAACAACCTTCTCATACTATGCAGAAGGGACTGTACTTTTGAGGCAAGACCTGTGGAATTTTCCCTTTGCGTTTTTCGAGTTAGCGCATCCGCCACTATATTAGCCTTGCTAGGGTGATACTTAATCTCACACTAGTAGTCGGTGTGAGATTTCACACTTTGCTCCATATAAATAATGCCTCCATATCTTTAAGGCGAAAACTACAGCGGCTAACTCCAGGTCATGGGTGGGGTAGTTCTGCTCATGGTTCTTCAGTTGTCGTGAAGCATAGGCGACAACTCGTTCCTCTTGCACAAGCACACACCCAAGTCGTGATTTGGATGCGTCACTAAATACTACATAGGGTTTATCAGGTTCAGGTAGGGCTAGTACCGGCGTAGTTGTGAGCCTTTCCTTGAGTTCCACAAAACTCTGCTCACACTTCTCTATCCAGACATACCTAGCATTCTTCTTAATTAGGGCACTACTACCGCTTGAGGTAGTGTCTGAGTCAGTAGGTTACACGTACGCCCAAATGACGCGGATACAAACGATTTTGTGGCGCCGAAGTCAAATAAAGAGCAAGCCGTATATTCGTATAACCCGATTTTTCCTAAGGTGTAATCAACTACTGAGTACTAAGCAACTATTTAAAAAGATAATTTCTAAAGAAGGGTATTGAAGGAAAATACCAGTGACAATAGTTGTTTCCTCGTCCTCGGGGATCTCCTCGTTGAAATCACCAGGGGTGATTGCATAAACACGGGCTTAAGTAGGTGGCCTCGGACTGGGCCGTTTGTTAGGAATGTTCTTTCCTCCTTGAACATTATGTGGGCATTCCCAGATCATATGCCCCGACTGTCTGCATCGGTAGCACACTCCTAGGCCCACACGGCATTCACCACTATGATTCTTTCCACATTTCTTGCAGGTGGTGGAGCTATTATAAAGCCTTTTCCCTTGTTAGCTATAACACCCCGCTCAATTAATTCTTGATTAACCCTTAAGTACTCTAGATTAGGTTTTTAATTATGGGTTAATCACATTGTTAAGGTTGATAGTGAGATTAGCATTAATGTTGGTACTTAGTGTTAATGAGCTAAGAATTATAGAGGCAAGCCCATTAGTAATTTTGGTGAGGCTTTTTAGGACCCAAATGCATTTATGGGCCTAGCCCAAGAAAACCTTGAACCAAGCCCTTAGAAAATCAAGGCTAGTCTTGGCCCAAGTATAAGAAGGCGTAAGGCTTTTGGTGTATATTGGACCCTTGGCCCTCTTGGCCCTTTTCAAGCTCATATGGCCCAAAGTCATATTTGGACTCATTTTACCATTCAAAGACTAAAGGCCCAATACACCATACCATTGGTTTCCTTAAGCCCAAATCCCACTTAAAGTACCCAAATTAACTTTTGACAATTGGCTAAGGCCATTAACCATCATACTTGAGGTTAGTGTACTTTAAGCTATGCTTTGAAACTTAATCATGATTAATCTTTTCTTAAACTTCTTAATTCAATTTTTTTTGAATTAATACTGCCTTAAACCATGATTAGACCATGTTAATACCCTAGCTAAATCATTCCACATGTCATTAGAAAAATGACATAACAAGCCCAAACCATGCTTCAATCGGTTTTGTGCATTGCCCTCTGTAATGCTTGGACTGTTTTGCCCTTGGGCCCAACTTTTTTGTAGTTTTTCCTCAAGAGTAATATGGTCCTTAAACACCTTATAAAATCCTCCAAAACTCAGTTTGAGCCTTGGACAAAATTGGTTGCATCAACCAACTCAAAGAACCCAACCAGGTGCACCTTGGTCTAGTTTGTGTAGGAACCATTTGGATTGAATTTGAACCAACCTCCTGCCATGGTTTGCACCACCACCCCATGCCACCTCCTTCTCCACCCAATAACCAAGAAGCCCCATGACCATCATGAAAGATTTTGACTCATTTTTCCTGCCCAAAAAGATCTAAAACCGAACTGATTTTCTGCAACCACAAAACCACCTTCATCCACCTATTTTCAAGGGTGGTTTGAGGGATCTTCTGCCATCCAAATGATGCCCCACAACCTGGAGTCATCTACAAGACCCTTGCAGCTACTTTGGAGAGGAAATGATGGTGGTGTAGGGCACTATTGCATTTTGCACAAGTGACCTAAGCTCATGCAAGCAAATCTATTTGTGCACCTCCCACTTCACCCAATCACCAAGCACCCAAGCCAACGTCCATCACCTCTTGGCCACCTATAAATACTTCCCTACCCTTCTCATTTCACCCACTCCACAGCTCCAAGCATCATCTTGAGCTTTAAGAGCATTTCCCCCTCTTAAAGATCAAAAGCGTCCAAACCGAGTGAGTTTTGGTGAGTTCTTGTGTGTTCTTGTGTAAGGCAGTCTAGAGTGCTTGGAAGGCCACGAAATTTGTAAGTTTGCTTCCTTTTGATCTTAGCTAGCATTTCAAACTTTTTTTCCAAGTGTTGGTACGAAATTTGGTTGAGTTTTGAGAAGGTTATGAAACTTAATGCAAAATTGGGTCAATTAAAGGAATGTTTGAATGATTGAATGTTTTTAATTGGAAATTTAGCTATGGCATGCCCTAAGCATGATTTGATATAATCTATCATTATCCTAACATAATTTTGGAAGGTTAAATTTGTGATTAGAAGCATGTCGTGATAGGTTTTAAATCTATCTTCTTTTGATCATCAAGCATGAATCGATTTTAAGCATATTGGTGATTAAGGATTTCTTAGCTTTAATTAAGTGTTCGGATGAACTTGATTACTCAAGGATTAGACTTCATAATGTCCCTAAAGATATTAGTGATCAATAGTGATTAAAGAAAATCTCATATGCATGCATTCATAGGGATCAATAGTTGAAAATACACATAGGTATCAACTAGAATGCATGCCACGGGTTGGCACTAATTGGACAAGTTCCACTTTGAATTTTGAAAATTTAAGGGCATAGATGGTTTCAGAATGCCAATAATATGAAGTCCAGGAAATTTGGCTAAATTTGGAGTTCGTTTACAATTAGTAAAAAATTAGGACCTAAATGACAATTTTTGAAAGTCAAGGGGTATTTTTGTAAATATCTAATTTTTTTGGAGCCTTTGATTTTGAACCTATCCATAAGAATATTAACCCTAACTTAGTATACACACTATTTAAGTAGTTACGACGCTAATTTCGAATTTTCTCGGAAGTTTGTAAGTTGGCCTCTAACTTACACCTTGACAAATTTCTTATGAATTATTGATAAATGCTTTATTTATTCTTCAATTATCATTTTGGGCATATTTTATCTTGTTATATGACACATTGAATGCATACTTATATAACATATGACATTTTCACCATTTTTACATATTACATTTATAAAAGTCATTTTTTTTTGCATGAAATTTACTACATTTGCACATGTCATGAAAACTATTTTCTAAAAAATTACATTTTATCACGACCCCAAGGGCTAGGATGGGAAATTATCCTAGTATAACTCTTCTGTCCACATTGGAGTGTTTAATAATGGAGTGGTAATCCATGGGTTGACAAAGAACAGTCAACAGGCTTCGAATGGGTTCTCTTTAAAGAACACCGGAGCGAAGTCAACATGTTATGACACCTAACACTGGTGGGTATACACGTTATGATGATATTATGTTATTTATCAATGCATTGAGAACGAGTCTATAGATAACGTAGTTTCAACATAAGTTATACAACGGTCACCGGTAGGTACTCACAGTGCATATGGGGAACTGTGACACTACCACACGTTATGTTATTAATTAAGATAATGATGTAAGTCTATGATGAAGAAAATCTATGATGAAATTTTTATGAAAAACTTATATCTTTTAAAAAATGATGACAAAATTATTTATTGAGTAAAAACCCGTGTCTTCATTTTTTTTGAAAGATGTTGAGGAATCTGAATGAGAGACATGTATACTGATTTTCTGCATCTCATGCATCGCATATTTATCATTTTTCATGATTGATTTATCTTTGTGTCAGTTAGTTGTTTAACTTACTGAGATTTCGAGTAAATCTCACCCTTTTATAGGACCACTATCATTCCACTCGGAATGATAGAACTTGTGTCAGGAATCGACCAGGACGAGATTGATGGAGCACTGGATTCGCATGATTGAGGAGGTGTCGGATTTGGAGAGGAAGCTAGACTTAATTTTGATGTTCATAGCCCAAGTCTTTTATGCTTTAGATTGCATTAAGAGAATTATATGACTTTGTGTATAAGTCTATGCTGCTTTAGTATTTCGAACATGATGATTATCTAATGAAGTTGAGATGTTTTAGTTATTCTGGCATATTTTTCACCTTAACCTTTTATTTCCGTTTTGATTATTGCATACTGCTAGTTGAATACTTGGTGGCATTGCATATTAAATGTCATGAACGGGGGTATGTAACCTTGTATTGCTTGTCTCGACGCTCTAAGTCTCCGTTCCATCCCAAGTGGAGATTGGGGGCGTCACATTAGCTCCTTGAATAATCCTCCTCTTAACATTATTCCCGCCAGCAGTGAAGGTCGAAGCCCTCTTTCTCTCGAGGTTGATCTGAGCTGTCACATTTCGCTGTTCTGCCTCCGTTATTGCAGCCACATTAACCAACTCTTAGAAGTTGTCGATGCAGAATCCAGCCACATAACTGAGAATTCTAGGATTCAGCCCTACTTGAAACTTCTGGGCTTGCACTTTCTCAATAGCAATGAAGTGTGGGGCAAACCTTCCCAGCTCCATAAACTTCACAGCATACTGCTCAACAGTGAGATTGCCTTGTACCAACATGGCAAACTCCTGGGCCTTATGGGTCTTCATTGACTCTGGGAAGAAAAGATTGTCAAATTCCTCCTTAAACCTCTCCCAAGTCAAAATGGTGATATTTCCCAAGTCACTAATCAGATGTTGCCTCTTTGTGTCCCACCAAATTCCAGCTTCACCCTACAGCAGTGCCCCATTGTACCTTCTATTCCTAAGTGCAACCACTGATCTCGAAGGTCCTGTCGAGATCTAATAGCCACTTGTTAGCTTTCATGGGTCCCTCAGTTCCCATGAAATTGGGGTATCTATATATTCTGAACTTTTTGTTGGAACACCCTCGGTTCTCAATCCGTGGGCGTTGTTGGGTCTGCCTCAAGATTACTTCCTGTTGTTGCTTCATGGTCTCTGCCATTTGACGAATCGCGTCTACCAAATCACGTCCTCCATCGAAACATTGATCCTAATCTCTGTGGATGTTAGATCCATCAGCGTTCCTCTCTTGTCTGCCACGTGTCATATCGTCTTAATCCTTCCAACTCCTGTGATAAATCCGTATCAGACCGAGCTCTGGCTGCAGGATTCAAACCTATGCAAGACTAATGATTCAAACCTATATTCTAGCATAAGGTTCCTAAGGACATGTGGGTTTACCCAGAGACGACCTGCTCTGATACCACCACTGTGACGCCCCCAATCTCCGCTTGGGATGGAAATGAGACTTAAAGCATCAGGACATGCAACACAAGTTTACATACCCCCGTTCATGACAAGTAATATGCAATGCATCCTAGTATACAACTAGAAGTATGCAATAATCACAGCGGAAATAAAAGGTTAAGGTGAAAAATATGCCAGAATAACTAAAACATCCCAACTTCATTAGATAATCAGTATGTTTGAAATACTAAAGTAGCATAGACTTATATATACAAAGTCATATCATTCTCTTAATGTGATCTAAAGCATAAAGGACTTCGGCCATGAACATCAAATTGAAGTCCAGCTACCTCTCCAAATCCGACTCCTCCTCAATCTCGTCCTAGTCAATTCCTGACACAACTTCTATCATTCCGAGTGGAATGATAGTGGTCCCATAAAAGGGTGAGATTTACTCGAAATCTCAGTAAGTTAAACAACTAACTGACACACAGATAAATCAATCATGAAAAATGATAAATATGCGATGCATTAGATGCAGAAAATCAGTATACATGTCTCTCATCTAGATTCCTCAACATCTTTAAAAAAAATGAAGACAAGAGTTTTTACTCAGTAAGTAATTTCATCATCATTTTTTAAAAGACATAACTTCTTCATAAAAATTTCATCATAGATTTTGTTCATCATAGACTTACATGATTATCTTAATTAATAACATAAGGTGTGGTAATGTCACAGTTCCCCATATGTAATGTAAGTACCTGCCGATGACCGTAGTATAACTTACGTTGAAACTACGTTGTCTATAAACTCATTCTCAATGCATTGGTAAATAGCATAACATCATAAAAATCATAACGTGTATACTCACCAGCGTTAGATGTCATAACATGTTTACTTCGCTCTGGTGTTCTTTAAAGAGAACCCATTCGAAGCCTGTTGACTGTTCTTCATCAACTTAGGGGTTACCACTCCATTATTCAACACTCTAGAGTGGACAGAGGAGTTTCATTAGTATAATTCCTCATCTTAGCCTTTGGGGTCGTGATAAAATGATTTTCATGCAATATTTTAGAAAATATTTTTCATGACATGTGCAAATATAGTAATGTAAAAACAAAATGACTTTTATAAATGTAATATGTAAAAATGGTGAAAATGTCATAAGTATACACTCAATGTGTCATAAATCAAGATAAAATATGCCCAAAATGATAATTAAAGAATAAATGAAGCATTTATCAATAATTCATAAGAAATTAGAACAAGATAGATTTAAAACCTATCATGACATGCTTCTAATCACAAATTTAACCTTCCATAATCAGGTTAGGATAATGATAGATCATATCAAATCATGCTTAGGACATGCTATAGCTAAATTTCCAATTTAAAACATTCAATCATTCAAACATTCCTTTAATTAACCCGGTTTTGCATTAAGCATCATAACCTTCTCAAAACTCTACCAAATTTCGTACCAACACTTGGAAACAAAGCTTGACATGCTAGCTAAGATCAAAAAGAAGAAAAATTACAAATTTAGTGGCCTTCCAAGCACTCTAGACTGCCTTACAAGAACACTCAAGAACTCACCAAAACTCACTCGGTTTGCACTCTTTTGATCTCTAAGAGGGGGAAATGCTCTCAAGGCTCAAGATTGTGACGCCCCCAAATTTCGCTTGGGATTGGACGGACATTGGAAGCGTCGAGACATGCAACACAAGGTTACCTGCCCCTGTTCATGACATATAAAATGCAATATTCCTAATATGCATCTAGCATTATGCAATATTCGCAGTGGATAATTTTTTTCTTTAGCAATACTATGCACCAAACTGAAATATCCCAAATACTTAAAACATACTTCATACATAATGACATACTTAAAAACTGATATCACAACACTAGTCCAAAATGATTGTGATCAAAAGAGTGCTTGAGATTGAACTCCACAAATACAAGTAGTAATTTGAGGTAACTACTGTACTAACACCTACGTCGCATCGTCGCTTAGTCGACCGTTTCCAGTTGGTCGATTCTCGATTCTCCTTCAGATCCTGTAATAAGATCTACCATTCGGGGGGAATGGTAGTTGGGACTACCACAATGAGATTTGATTACAAATCTCAGCAAGTTAACAGGAAACTTCCATACAGGTTAATGATGCATGCATGGCAGTAAAAGCATGAATGCATAATCAAATCAATAGAAAACATAACATATCCTGGCATAACATGGCATGAAATAATAAGCATAACGTAACTTGACATAACATGGCATGAGATAATAAGCATAACGTAACTTGACATAACATGGCATGAGCTGACATAACTTGAACGGGAACTTAAACTTAATTTGACATGACATGACATATACATGAACTTAAAACATAACATGGACTTGAAACATAGCATGAGCGTGACCTTAAAACATAACATGGACTTGAAACATAGCATGAATGTGAACATGCATAATTTGAACATGAACATGAACATAACATAAACCTGAGCATGACATAACATAAATGTGAACTTGGAGCATAATGTGAACGTGAACATAACATAACATGAACTTGAAACATATTCTTGTCTCATGGGATTACCATGATTGCGTGAATGTAAACTTGAACATAACATAACATGAAACATGACTTGAACTTGGAATCTTATTCAATAGACTTAATCATTAAAGTGACCATATGGATGCTATACAAGTCCCCTTGAGCCGTGTGTCCCTGCCGATTACCGCATCACATCACAGGTTTCTATACCAGCTGTGAGTGCGTTAATACGTACTCCACAGTTGTTGTGGCCCCACGTATTCTACGTGTCACAATTGTTGTGTCTCACGTAGTGTATGCTCCACAGTTGTTGTGGCCCCATACTTCATGCTCCACAGTTGTTGTGGCCCCATGACTTATTTGTTTGTGCCACACTTGCTGTGGACACACATAACATAAAGAGTGGCATCATCGGCGTCGCACTCCGGTGACCAGCTAATTAGGTCTCATTCGCAACCTGTTGACTGTACTTCGTCAACCCAGGGAATTTCACACCTATTTAGACACTCCAGCGTGAACAAAGGAGTTCCACTAGGATATTACCCCATCCTAGCGCTTAGGGTCGTGATTGACATGAATAACTTAACTGGCATACATGTCATTTCGTAACGTGA
This sequence comes from Juglans mandshurica, assembly GCA_022457165.1. Classification (NCBI taxonomy): domain Eukaryota; kingdom Viridiplantae; phylum Streptophyta; class Magnoliopsida; order Fagales; family Juglandaceae; genus Juglans; species Juglans mandshurica. Next base: position 30,187,199 of record CM039619.1, on the reverse strand, counting down.
CGTGACATGAACGTGACATAAAAGACAGAAGTCCTGACATAGCGTAACATAACATGAACGTAAGAAGACAAATATGACATACTTTGAAACATAAATGTAACAGACAATATTTCATAACATGGCTTACATGTAACAGACAATATTTCATAACATGACATACCATGAAACATACAACATTTCTTAACATGGTGTAACATGTGACAGTGAATATTACGTAACATGAAATACATGTAACAGATGGCATACTTAACTTAACATGACATACTTGCAATGTATATCAACGTATAGAAATACATGACAAAATATCTTGTTTAACAGATGAATAATTCATGACAGAATAAATTCTGTGTAACAGATAAATATGTAATAACTTGGCATGGCACATATGATAACATGCATACATACAATTTAGTTCCCTTACTTATCACTCATATACATTAAACTGATAGTAAGTTAAAAGCTAACTTACCTCGATCTTCGTGTTTCGAGACAAAACTCAAATGTGATCACGATAAACTGAAAGTAGTGATTTCTAAAAATTGAAACTTAATCACTAACAATTAGGAATATGGAGAAATATCAACTTAGAGTAAAATTACCATTTTACCCTCTACTTGTGAGAAAATGACTATTTTACCCCTAACTTAAGGATTTTGCATCCTAACTCCAAAAATCACCAAAATCTACATACCTTATGTAAATTTTGTTCTAAGCTCAAATATCAATTTAGAAAAATTTAAAACTAAACCAACCATTAAAACTCTATGGGGCCGAAACTTACAAAGGCTATTTTCTTTGATTTTTGTTGTAATTCCTTCAAATTTCAAAACTCATGATTAAACCAAAATTTTTCTTCTACTATACTCATAACATATTCCTAAGAATAATCAAGTTTTGAATCATGAACAAAAGTCATCAAAATCACTAAAACCATACTTGAACTTTTTGGTTTCTCTTCTAAGTTCAAAACAGATTTTTGTTTCTAACTTGTTTTGATCAACCTCTTGATCCATGACTTATAAAGATGTGATCCTCAAACCAAAACATCAAATGGTTTAAAAAGGTGTCCTAAAACAGATCCAAGCATCAAACTCAAAATCACATGGCTAAACATCAATCAAAACATAAATTTAGCCAAGAACATCATCACTTTGGCCTAATAGAATATCTCCTTGCATAAAATTTCCTATCTTCGAAACTAACATCAAATATCTTCAAAATAACATTCTAACATGTATATAAGAGGCTTAGGATCTTCCAATAAAAATATCAAAGCCATTGGAATAAGATTATACCATAAAAGATTTAAACTTTCTCAAAACAGAAACTGTTTTTCCTTTTCCAGTTTCTAAGTTTCTAGACCTAAGAAAATATTTCACCGAAACTTTAATCATGCAACAAATCCTCCACCAATAATCATATACACATGTTAACAGTACTCCATAAAAATTTCGGGCCAAGATATATTCATTAGCTTGGTCAAAAACCTAAAATATAACACACTCTCCAGTTTATCGCCCAGAATGATTTTTCTGGGGGTATAAATAACATTTTACCAATCAAATGATCTCCAAATGGAACTAGTAAGGTATCCATGTAAACTAGACTCCAAAATAAACAACTTTCATGAAGGAAACTTTGCGAGAAAACACTTACAAAAGCTTCGAAACAGGCGTTCAAAAGAGGTAAGAAAAACTGTCCGAGAGTGTCTTTTATGTGGAAAAGTGTAAAGGAGAGTTGCTTTTCGTGGGAAGTGGACTGAAGAGCCTCTAACACAAGTTATGGGAAGTGATAGGACTGAATGAAAGGTTGAGTGTTGGCCTTTTCTTCTCATAAAAATTAGTCCAAGATCTTTTCTCAAGTTGGAGTGTAAGAGTGAAAGAGAGAGGTGGCCTTTTAGTTTTGTATTTCAAGAACCTTCTAGGTCCTTCTTTGTAAAGATCTGGCCAGCCAAGTGGGGGTACAAAACTTAGCCATGAAGCAATCCTATGGTGACCAATTTTGTGGGCCTAAACTGAATGGGCCTAAATTTTGGGGTTTAAAGAGGGTTTGGGTTGCTATCAAGCCCAAATCTAATATCACTTGGCCTAATCAATTTTTCAAGGTTAACCTGGTTGGATAATGATGTTCTAACTCAAATTTGAAGGATTAATAGCATGTGGAAGTGATTTAATCAAGTGATTAAACACAATGCTAGAAATCGTCTTAGAAAAGGTTTAGAGGCCAACATTAGGGTTTTGGGGAAACCGTTTAGGGTTTCGATTTCAACCATGTTTTTGGGCTTTCAATTGGACTCCCACCATTTAGGGTTTTACTAGGATTGAAACCCTCTTTGATCTGGCACAATTTGGTTGAGCAGATGAAACAAAGTTTTGCATAAGTGGCATGATTTCACAGCTTGATTCCTTCAAATCCATCAAACGCTCCTCATGGTGCCAAGTGTCTAATATTATTCACAAAGTGTGGCTAAGATCTTGCCAAGTGTCCAAATAAAATTTTTCTAATCTAATTTGGACATTCCACACTGTGATTTTGAAACACTGCAATTGGTGCGCTTATCGAGGTTACTATTCCCTTCAAAAAAGTGAATCATAAACTTAACACTAAAAATTCCTAAATATTCATATTAACCTACAGTGAAAATATTTTACAGAAATTCAACCTCGAAGTGTCTCTAAAAATAATTTCACAATTTTCAACAGACGTTTCGTCCGGTATTATGAAAATAGGCTATTGCGCCATACAATTCTAAATAATCTACTGAGTCTAATGACGTAGACCATAATGCATTCTGACATTTCTAACCACCTCAAATAAATAAAACTCATATTTCTAGCACCATAGTGAGTGATAACACTCACTAGGTTGACAGACTAAAACCTATGCGATTGGTCGATTCGTAAAAACTTATGGGATTTTTACGAGATTCCTAAAGTCAATAGAAATTCTACCAATGAATTTCTAGCGGGCTGTTACAAAGATGATGCTTGGAGCTGTGGTGTGGGCAAAATGAGAAGGGGAGGAAAGTATATATAGGTGGCCAAATGGTGAGGGACGTTGGCTTGGGTGCTTGTGATTGGGTTAAGTGGGAGGTGCTCAAATCTGGAAAATTTTCAGATCGCTTGTATGAGCTTAGGTCACTTGTGCATAATAAAATAGTGCCCTATACTACCATCATTTCCTCTCCAAAGTAGCTGCAAGGATCCTGTAGATGACTCCAGGTCATGGGGCATCATTTGGATGGCAGAAGATCCCTCAAACCACCCTTGAAAACAGGTGGATGAAGGTGGTTTTGCGGTGGCAGAAAGTCAGTTCGGTTTTGGATCTTTTTGGGCAGGAAAAATGAGTCAAAATTCTTCTTGATGGTCATGGGACTTCTTGGTGATTGGGTGGAGAAGGAGGTGGTGTGGGGTGGTGGTACAAACTATGGAAGGAAATTGGTTCAAAATCAATCCAAATGGTTCCTACACAAACTAGACTAAGGTGCACCCGGTTTGGTTCATTGAGTTGGTTGATTCAACCAATTTCTTCCAAGGCTCAAACTAAGTTTGGGAGGGTCTCATAAGGTGTTTAAGAACCATATTACCCTTGAGGATAAACCACAAAAATGTTGGGCACAAGGGCAAAACAGTCCAAGCATTACAAAGGGCAATGCACAAAACCAATTGAAGCATGGTTTGGGCTTGTTATGTCATTTTTCTTAATGACATGTGAAATGGTTTAGCTAGGATATTAACATGGTCCAATCATGGTTTAAGGGAGTATTAATTCAAGAAAATTTGAATTAAAAAGTGTAAGAAGAGATTAAGCATGATTAAACTTCAAATCATAGCTTAAAGTGCACTAACCTCAAGTATGATGGTTAATGGTCTTAGCCAATTTTCAAAACTTAATTTGGGTACTTTGAGTGTGATTTGGGCTTAAGGAAACTAATGGTATGGTGTATTGGGCCTTTGGTCTTTGAATGGTAAAATGAGTCCAAACATGGCTTTGGGCCATATGAGCTTGAAAAGGGTCAAGGGTCCAATCTACACCAAAAGCCTTATGTCTTCCTATACTTGGGCCAAGACTAGTCTTGATTTTCTAAGGGCTTGGTTTAAGGTTTTCTTGGGCTAGGCCCATAAATGTACTTGGGTCCTAAAAAGCCTCACCAAAATTACTAATGGGCTTGCCTTTCTAATCCTTAGCTCATTAACACTAAGTACTAACATTAATGCTAATCTCACTATCAACCTTAATGAAAGTGATTAACTCAAAAATAAAAACCTAATCTAGAGTAGTTAAGGCTTTTTTTTATGTAAGATACTTAAGGGTTAATCAAGAGTTAATTAAACGGGGTGTTACACCTTTAGCCTCGCTACCTATAGTTTGCCACTAGATGATTGTGGTTTCAACACAACTAGTCCACCCTCTAGTTTGCTTTGGGAAGACCCGAAACTTGCTAGCTCTTCCTTCGAGTCTACCTCGGGACGACTAACGGCCATGGCAGTACTAGTACCCCCTCAAGCTTCCCTTGGGGGACTTGCCTTGCCACCTAGCCTGGTATAGGGAAGATTGTGGCCATAGTAGCTTAGGCCCTCTCTTGATTTCTTCTTGGGATGATCACGCTTAGCAGCGTAGGTCCTCCCAGGAGTTTGCATAAGGACGACCCATGGCATCACTAGATCCTTCCTAGAGTTTGCCTTGGGGTAATTATGAGTTTAGCAACCATAGATCTGCATGGACTTTCCATGCAATGACTTGAGTTTGCCCGATCCTCCCTCAAGTTTGCCTTGGGATGACATGTGAGTCTGATCGTCTCTCAAGTTAGCCTCAGACCACCTTGTGGCCACCTTTAATCATTCCTTGGCATTCCTTCGAGACAATCGCTGGTTCAATAGTCCTAGTCCTCCCTCGAGTTTTCCTCGAAATGACTTGCGACCCAGCCTAATCCTCCCACGAGATGACCACGGCCTTACCCTTAAGTGATCCTTCCTCAAGATTCCCTCAGGATGATCATAGCTTCAGTAGCCCTAGTCCTCCCTCATGTTTTCCTTGAACAAGCTTGCAACCAAGCCTGGTCCTTTGATCGCAACCTCAACTTACCCTTACATGAGTTCGCCATGTAAGGACTCGTGACCTCGCACGATCCTCTGTCGAGTTTACCTTGGGACAATATCAAGTTGAACAGCACTAGTCATCCCACGAGTTTGCCTTGTGGACAAGTCGGTCCTCCCCCAAGTCTGGGCAAACTCGATGGAAGACCGAGCTGGAGCTCGAGCCAAGTCTGATGGGGAACTGGGATTCTAAGGCTACGAAACACCAGAAGGACACTTGTCAATCACACCATGGCAAAGTTAAATGGGAGACTTCGGTTGTTGAGGCCTCATCAAGGAAAACTTAAGAGAGGATTGGGAAAACTCGAGCGGGGACTACGGTTACTAAGGTTGTGGGTTCGCTTGAGGCAAACTCGAGAGAGGACTACGGTTGATGAGGTCGAGATTGTTCCGAGGCAAACTCGACGGAGGATTTGGCAAGGTGGCCAGGTTGTCCTGCAAGCAAACTTGAGGGAGGACCAAGGCTTCTACTTCTTAGGTTGTTATCGTCACACGATAAACTTTAGGGAAGATCAGGCTAGGCCATAGGTCAACCTGAGCCAAACATGAGAGAGGATCGGATGAGGCCGCACGTCGTTTAGGCAAACGTGAGGGAGGACTATGGTTGTTGAAGCCGCAATTGTCCCAAGCCAAGCTCAAGGAAACACCAGGTGATCTGAGGCAAACAGGTTGGTGGATTGGATGAATGGGCACAAACCATCAGGAGAGAGGAATATGGATTGGCAACTGAGTGTTGAAAGGCTAAATGTGCCAAAACTACTGAAAGGAGAGAGTTTCAAAAAATTATTAAATGGCCATAAATTGGATTTAGTATTTCGGCCAGGACTCCAGAAACCGTCCAAATCCCTTGAAAAGTGTCAAAACAACCCAGACTTTGGTCTTGAATAAAATTGGATTATTCCGGTATGACCTCCCTCGAGTCTACCTCAGGACAATCGACCTTAATAGACTGTCCTCCCTCGAGTTTGCCTTGAGATGATTTGTGACCTCGCCCAATCCTCCTGAGTTTGCCTTAGGATGACCCATAGGCTCATCTGATCCTTCCTCGAGTAGTCCTCAGGACGATCACTGCTTCCTGCTTCAACAGGCCTAGTTCTCCCTAAAAAAAGACAAGACACTATATTTCCAGGCTACTGGGGCTATGATTATCCCGAAGCAAACTCAAGCGAGAACTTGGCTTTTGAGGCCACAATAGTTCGGAGGGAGAACTAGTTTGGTCTGCATGGGGACAACATGTGGGAGGACTAGGACTACGGAAGGAACGACCATCTCGAGTCAAATTCATGAAAGAAGCGGTTGGGGACGAGGCTCGTCCCTAGGCAAACTCTCAATAAAGGACCTTCTCTGAGTTCATGATCATCCCGAGACAAACTAGAGGAAGGACCAGGCTAACTCAAGGAAATAGCCCGGAAGAAAACTTGATGGAAGACTAGGGTTGCCAAAGCCGCGATCATCCTTAGGCAAATTGAAGGAAGGATTTAAGTAATGCTAAGGTATGTCTTGAGGAAAACTCGAGAGAGGATTAGGCGAGCTCGCGAGTCATCCACAAGGAAATTCTCAAGAGGAACTTAGCTGCAGAGGCCAGGATCGTCCTGAGGCAAACTCAAGAGAGGATAGAGTAGGACAACGATCAGGAAAACTCGAGGGAGGATCGGATGCACAACAATTCACCCAGAGTGAAACTTGAGGGCGGACCAGGAATGGTTGCGGGTTATCCTAAGGCAAACTCGAAGGGAGACTAGACAGCAAGCCGCGAGAGTGCCATGGCAAACTAGTTAAGGGATCCAAGAGAAACTTAACAGGGCACAAAGATGCACAACAATTCATTCAATGTGAACTCGAGGGGAGGACTGGGACTGCTTAGGTCATTATCATCCTGAGGCTAACTTGAGGAAGGACCGAGCTGGGCCCCAACTCGCAACAAGGGAAACTCGAGAGATGACGAGATGAGGCCACCAGAGGTAGACTCCAGGGAGAGTCTATCGAGTGCATGGGTCATCCTGAAAAAAGCTTGACGATGGATCGAGCAAAGTCAGGTTGTCCAAAGCAAACTCAACAGAGGACCGAGCTTGTCCAAGGCAAACCTAATGGAGGATTCTTGTTGCTTAAGTCGCAATCTTTCCATGCCAAGCTCGGGGGAGTATCGATCATGCGAGGCCTTCCCTCAAGTTTGCCTTGATCGACTTGCAACCTAGCTTGGTCCTCTCTCAAGATGATGGGGCCTCATCTGATCCTTCCTCGAGTTTGCCTCAAGATGATGGCGGCTTTAGCAACCTTACTCCCTCAAGTTTGTCACAGGACGACTCACAACTCATCCTAGTCCTCCCTTGAGTTTGCCACTTGACAACCCGCGGCCTTGCTTGATTCTCCCTTGAGTTTCCCTTGGGATGACTTTCGGCTAAGCTAGGTCCTCCTTTGAGTTCACCTAGGGATGATTACGGACTCAGCAACCTTAATTCTCCTTTGAGTTTGCCTCAGGAAGATTCATGACTTAGCATAATTCTCCCTCAAGTTTGCCTCAGGAGTGACTTGCAGACTACTCGGTCCTCCTTGGAGTTTCCCTTAGGGTGGCTTGTAGCACATCTTTGTCCTCCCTCGAGTTTCCCACAGGACGGCCTGCGTCCTCGCTTGTTGCTCCCTTAAGTTTGACTCGGGACAATCTGCGACCATGTTGGTTCCTCCCTCAAGTTTTCCTAAAGACAATTGAGTCCCAGCGACCCACGACCTCAACAACCCTAGTCCCTTGCATCCCAGCAACCCATAACCTCAATAGCCCTAGTCCCTCTTGTCTTTGCCTCTAGGTGTCTTGCAGCCCAATCGGGTCCTCCCATGTATATGTACCTCCTGACGATCATATAGCCTCAGCAGCTCTAGTCCCTTATCGAGTTTAACTCGAGGTGACTTGTGGCCTTGGCTGGTCCTCCCTCCCTTGCTTTTTCCTTAGGAAGACCCGCGCCTTCCCCAATCCGCACTCAAGTTTGCCTCGAGACAATCTCAGTATAAATGTTTATTATGTAGATACGCAAATCTAATCTCATCTTTTATTTAAGGCTTTAAAAATCACCAAGCCATGAATTATTGCTAAATACCTTTTTGTAGATACTCAAAAATCACCAAGCCTTGTTTATTATGCAGATACTCAAATCTAATCTAATATCTTGCAGTAAAATTATTGCAAAATTGAGAATCAAAAGGTTAAAGCGCATTAAGAAACTATGAAATCTCAAAGAATCCATGGTGGAAATCCAAGAATTCAATACCTAGATCAAAAACAAGATTAGATAAGAGGAGAAAATGAAAACCTCAGAACGTTTGCCTTAGGAACATTTTTAGCCTGGCAAGATCCTTCCTTGATTTTTCCTCCAGATGATTTCTACCTCAGTAACCCTACTCCCTCGTCAAGATTGCCTCAAGGGGATTTTTGCAACGCTACCCGGAGCTCCCTAGAGTTTGCCTCGGGAAAACCTGTGGCATTGCATAATCCTTCCTTGAGTTTGACCTAGGAAGATCATGGCCTTATCAACCCTACTTTTCCATCAAGTTTGCCTTGGTACGATAACAACCTAAGCACCCTTGGCCCTCCCACAGGACAACTTGCGACCTAGTCTTCCCATGAGTTTGCCTCTGGATGATGCCTTGCCCAATCCTTCCTTGAGTTTGCCTCTTGACGATCGAGTCCTCAACAACCCCAGTCCTCCCTTGAGTTTGCATATGGAAGATCATGACCTTTGTAGTCATAGTCCCCTGTCGAGTTTGCCTTATCGTGGCTTGCAGTCTAGTCTTGTCCACCCACGAGTTTGCCTCAAGATGGCCTTTAGCCTTGCCAAATCCTACCTATAGTTTGCCTCTAGATGATTGTGGTTTCAGCACAGCTAGTCCACCCTCTAGTTCGCTTTGGGAAGACCCGCAACTTGCTAGCTCCTCCTTCGAGTTTGCCTCGGGACGACTAACGGCCATGGTTGTACTAGTACCCCCTCAAGCTTCCTTCGGGGGACTTGCCTTGCCGCCTAGCCTTGCGTAGGGAAGATTGCGACCTCAGTAGCTTAGGCCCTCTCTTGATTTCTTCTTGGGATGATCATGCTCGGCAGCATTGGTCCTCACAGGAGTTTTCGTAAGGATGACCCATGGCATCACTAGATTCTTCCTAGAGTTTGCCTTGGGGTAATTATGGGTTTAGCAACTTTACATTTGCATGGACTTTCCATGCAATGACTTGAGCTAGCCCGCTCCTCTCGAGAGTTTGCGACCTCGCCCCTGCGCTGCAAGGCCCCTATGCGCACTCCCATGCACGTGCTCTAGCAGCAGCAACCCAGCGAGGTTAGTGGCATGCCTCAGTAGGCATGCCATCCAGCACACGGCTCCAGCCCGTGCCCTGCAGGCAAGGCCAGTGGCATGCCTGGTAGGCATGCCATACATCGGATGGCACCAGCCCATGCCTTGCAACATCAATGCCCAGGCCACCTGTCTGGGCCATGCAGCCCAATGCATGGCACCCTGCCAAGCCCAACAATAGGCCATGCAAGACACCATGTCGTGCCCACTAGCTAGCCCGGGCATGGCAAAGCATGCCCACCAGCAGACCATACATGACACCATGTCGTGCCCCATTAGCCATGAGCCAGACTAGCCCAGCCGTGGACCATGAACCACACAAGCCCAACCATGGGCCAATGCATGCTAGGGGCCACCATGACCCTTACAAGACTATCTTATTGCTTTCTTTTATTTTTATTTTAATATTTTCCAAGGGACCTTTTGGGAGTTTCCACTTTGTAATCTTTATAAATGGATCGTTAGTCATTTAGCTTACATCTTTTGACAACTCCCATTGTGGACGGCTTATTGTTCTTAAGATCATTTTCGGTGCTTAACACTTGGGCTCTTTGGGATGCAATTTGTGAATCCCATAAGAGAGAATCACACTTGCAATTCGTGAATAGGTGTGATTCAAGTTATCCAATCTTATGAGTATTATTCAATCATTCTCTTGTCTTCAATTATTCTTCCATTGATCATCTTACTATACTTGCATTGTTCTTTTATTTTCTTGTGCTTTCTCACCACACAAACACCATTCATTCATCCTTTCCCGCTTCCAAGCCAAAAACCCTAATTCCACTTACCATATTTAGCCTTCCTTCATCCTGTATAAACCCTAGCCGAAACCACCAAGTTCCAATAAGGTAATTCCTATATTTTAGGAATCCTTGACTTCATCCAAATCCAATCCCTTGATTTAAGGAATTGACATCCTATCTTCAATCCCTTAAATCACTCCATCCCTACAATATCTCAAGTTGACCTTCCATAATAGCCCAAACAGAATCTTTATCCTTCCTTAAAAGATTCCTACCATTTAGGAATCTTCCCATATTCATCTCCAATTCGTCCAACCTCATCCAAGCGCCCAATCACGCCAACCCTAATCCAAAACCCAAAACTCGCACAAACCCTAATTCCATTACCCTTTGCGTGTTGCCCTAGCCACCAAACCCTAACCTCACTTCACTCATCCAACCCTAGCCCAAACCAATTCGGTGCCACCCTCAAGAACAAGCACAAGCCGAACCATATTGCATTGCATCCATCAAACACTTAGATCACCCAATTGCATCATCATCACTTCCATCATTTAAACACTAAACCTTCATCAACCTAGGCATCCTTCATTTCCATGAAAGTTGAAGGCCAAGCAAGTTGGCAAGGCCTACTCGGTCATCACCATCACCAAGGTGAGCTTGTTGACCTTAGTGTTTAGGGACTAGACCGAGGTCCCTAACATTAATTGGTAACATTCAGACATTTCTCTCTCTTCCTTTTCTTTTCTCTCCGTACACTTTAGACTTTTTCTCGTTGTCAATGGTGGTTGTGGGCTGTTGACAAGGGGTTATCTAGTATCGAAGCATGGCTATGAGTTCTTTTACTTGTTTAGTTTTTGAGTCAAAGTTTTTTGAGGTGAGAAGAGATGGGGACAAGGTGTGCATTACTGAGAAAGGATGGAAAGGTGTGAGCTGTCTGAAGTCTGGGAGCAAAGGTTACTACTCTGCTCGACAGGAAGGTGACAGGGACCACATTGCCTAGTGATGCTCAAACTCTCGTGGCTCCTACATGGCTTTGGCTGTGTATGGTGGGGGAGGTCGCCGGAGTTACAAATTCATACCTGAAGACAAGGCTGGAATGGGGCGGAGGAAGATGGTGGCAGTGCTTAACGATATGGGCAGAGTAGGTGTTCAGAAGAGAAACTTACCGCAAGCGATGGCGGTAGCTCTGTCCTCGAGGTCGTACAAGGAGGCTCTGGAGGTCCCCTCGAGCCGCGCAACACACTGTGATGGCAGACATGCAAAAGGGCTCACCTCCCTTTTCGGTAGCTACTCAGAGTGGAGGAGGAGATGGCAGAAGGTCGGTTGGGCTGAAAGCGATAAAAATCCTAAAGGAGTTACATGAAATGCAGACTTTGTTGGGGGAGTTAAAAAATAGTGTGGTTTCGTTAATAAGGTGTGGTAAGGGTTATGTGATGGAGGGCGTGGGCTCGGGCTGTCAGTTAGGCTCACGGGACTTGATTGATGGGTCGTATGGGAAGGGCCAGGCCTATTTGGGCAACGGGTTCCAGCCCAAGGCGAGAAAACAGTTTGGAGGCCCGTTCTGGAGGAAGAAATCGCAGGCTGTTGGTGCCCCGTCAATGCACGGGCCTGAGCCACCATCGTCGGCGAAGCTTCAATCCACCCCGCTGAAGGTCGCAGAGGCTCCGATGGAGGTCCTGTCACCAGAGGTTGCAATATCTGTGTCTGGAGGAGGGATTTCTGTATTTTTCTAATGCTCACGAAGGCCCGATAGCTGCACAGACCACCACGACGAAGGTCACCAACGTACAGACAATTTCACTGAGGGCAGTGGAGACATTTGCGAGCAGTAGAAAGGGTGCGAGCAGTTCCTTTGAGGAATCCTTTGAGGAAGGGGAAGTTTCTAGACAAATATATGAGGTTGTCTCAGTTACTGTTGTCGAGTCAGTGCCTTCTAACCAGACACATAAAGTTTCGATTTCTGTTGAGGAAGCTTTGGGTGGGTCAAATGAGGTGTTCTTCATGCCGGGAGTGGAGGAAGTGGATTCTATCATGGGAAAGGAAATAAGCCCAGTAGGGGAAGGTACCAGTTTGCTGAGTCTTTTTGTGGATGCTGAAGGCAGTGAGGAGGAGGAAATGGGTAGCCCGTCACCCTTACAGATGCTCCCACCTCATATTGCACCTCGAGCATCAGATTGGGTATTAAAAAAAGTAGAGGAGCTTCATGGTTGGGTGGGAATTTCCTGTGATGGCTATGAAGACCAATTCATGGCTCTCCTAGTAGCCATGGAAGCTGGTCTATCCACAGTAATGAAGTTAGTTGTTAGAAAGAAGAGAGAGTTGAAACGATTGCAATGCTCCATTAACTACGATAATAAGGAGGGAACTTCAGGGAGAGATAGAGCAAAAGTGAGGGACACTTCTTTTGTTAATGAAGCCTAAAATATTGTCTTGGAATGTGAAAGGGATCAATGATGTGAATAAACGCTTACGTATTAGATCCCTTCTCCGAAGTTGGAATGTTAACATTGTTTGCTTACAAGAAACTAAACTGACAGTTATTTCTCTCTATATCATTAGGAGTTTGTGGGGTTGTTTTCAAGTGGGATGACATTATTTACCATCCAATAGAGCATCTGGAGCACTGTTTTTAATCTCGTACCGTACCGGCTACTGGGCCAGTACAAACATCATATATATTTCGTACCGGCCGAAATTTCAGCCTTTATTTTTATTTTTATTTTTATTATTTTTTCAAACTACAAGCTTATTTTTTGACCCCCAATTCAGACTAGGCTTATGTATTTATAAATACAAGCTTATGTATCTATATATAATTTATTCATATATAGACTATTATTTTGGAATATAATTTATATATATTTATTTATATAATTCATTCATATATCGACTATTCCGAAACGGTACACGAAACGGTACCAGTACCGAAATATTTCGTTCCAATATCTAGACCGGTACTGCTTCTGGTACAGTATTCAAAACATTGATCCGAAGGCATACTAGTAATGTGGGATAAAAGAGTGGTGGAAAAAATGGAAGATTTCCTAGGGGATTATGTGGTGGCATGCTCGTTTAAGAATGTCGTGGATGGATATCAGTGGGCTTTTGCAGGTGTTTATGGGCCTAATCTTGACCCGTCACGAACCTTATTATGGGATGAGTTGGCCGGTATTAGCAGCATATGGGACTTACCTTGGTGTATTCAAGGTGATTTCAATGTCACTCGTTTCCTGAGTGAGAGATCGGGTGTTTCGGGTTTCAACTCACCCATGGTAGATTTTTCTAACTTCATTTCTGAACATAATCTACAGGATATTCTCCTCTTGCAGGTGGTTCCTTCACCTAGTCTAGCAACCGAGATCTTCCATCTTGGTTAAGGATAGACAGATTTCTAATCTCACCGGAATGGGAGGCACACTAACCGGAATGGGAGGCACAATATCCGGATCTCATTCAGAAGAGACTACCCAGGTTATGTTCAGATCACTTTCCCATTCTTTTGAATTGCGATGGCATTAAAAGAGGCCCAAGGTATTTCAAATTTGAGAACATGTGGTTGAAGTCAAAGGGTTTATTGGACAAAATAAGATAATGGTGGTCTTCTTACCATTTCCATGGTCATTCTAGCTTATACGCTAGCTTGCAAATTAAAGTCTTTGAAAAATGACTTGAATGAGTGGAATATACAAGAGTTCGGTAATGTGGAAAGCCAGAAAACTATTCTAATGGAGGAGCTTAAGGGCTTGGAGGATGTGGTAGAAGAGAGGGTTCTTTCTTAAACCGAGTGGGCCTGCAAATCCCAAGTGATTGCTAACATTGAACGGATGTCTCTTTTGGAAGAAATATCATGTGACAGAAATCATGAGCGTTATGGTTGAAGGAAGGGGATAGATGCACCAAGTTTTTTTACCAAGTGGCCAACTCACATAGGTGGAACAATGCTATAGATACTCTATTAATAGATGGGGCGATCTCATCCAACCATACCGAGATCTCAGACCACATTATCAATTACTATGATAAGTTGTTTTCGGAACAATTTGAGTGGAGGCTGAGACTTGACAGGCTGGTTTTTTATGTTCTTGACTCGCAGGTTGTGGATCGACTTGAAAGGCCTTTTGAGGAGGTAGAAGTCAGGTCGGTGGTCAAGGGTATGGCGGGCAATAAAGCACCAGGTCCCGATGGCTTTTCCATGGCCTTTTTTCAGACTTGTTGGGATGTGCTTAAAGATGATATCATGGAGGTTTTCCATGAATTTCATGGAAGCTGGCTGTTCGAGAAAAGTCCTAATGCAACTTCCTTAGCACTCATTCCCAAAAAGCCCAATGCCGTAGAAGTGAAAGGTTTTCATCCCATTAGTTTGATGGGTGGGCTATACAAAATTTTATCCAAAGTATTGGCGAATAAATTGAGCAAGGTGATGGAAAGCTTGATTTTGAAGCCTCAAAATGCATTTGTTCAAGGTAGACAAATCCTTGACTCGGTACTTATAGCCAACGAATGTCTAGAAGTCTAAGTGTGATAAGAGAACATCAAGATGTGAGATTTGATCCACCAAGATATGAAGAACAACGTGAGCCCGAGTATGAGTTTGATCGTGAAGGACCGAATGGTTATGATGACCATTTGGAGAGAAGGCATCACCACCGTGATAGAGATAGAGGCCACCATGGTCGAAGATATAAGGAAGAAAAAAGAGGAAACCCGACTTATTACCAGGGACCAAGGAGGCTGAAGGTCGATTTCCCCAAGTTCAATGGGGGAGATCTATCTGAGTGGTTGGATAAAGTATACCACTATTTCCATGTTTATGAGGTGCCTAGAGAGGAGAGGGTACCCACGACTTGTTTCTATTTAGAGTAAAAAGCAAGTAAATGGTGGAGATGGTTTCGAGATCAGTATGACAAAGAAAGGAAACACTTAGGGTGGACGGCATTTGATAGGGAATTATTGATGCAATTTGGCCCTTCACCCATCATCAATCACCATGGGCAACTTGCCAAATTGAAACAATAAGGAAAGGTGCACAACTACATTGATGAGTTTCGGAAACTCCAAACCTTGGTGAGGGGTTGGTCGGAAGAAGCACTTATTGGCACATATGTGGATGGGTTGAAACCTTGGTTAGCCAAGAAAATTAAATTGAAGCAACCTACAAGGCTTCAAGAAGTCATGAGGATGGCAGAGATCCTAGAGGAGAGCACTCCTATAGAGAAGTGCCAATCCAAGGACATGGGGAGCAAGTTCTCCAAAATCTTCCAAGCCAAAGCCCCTTGGAAAGGCAAGGAGGAAATGGGGAGTGCATCAAAACCGAAACCTTATGATGTGAAGAAATTATCAAGAGAAGAAGTACAAGAATGGATCAAGAAGGGTCTTTGTTTCAAGTGTCGTGACAAGTGGAGCAAAGGACATAGATGTAAATCCGGGCAAGCATATGTGTTGCTTGAGGAAGGAGCAAGTGAATATGAGGAAGATGTCCATGTGGAGTCATCTAGTGAAGAAACCGAGCATGAGGAGGCCGAATCTAGTAACTCACTAGAGGAGGCCGAACTATCTTTGAATGCTATGTCCGAGATCCAAAAGCCAACGTCCATGAGAGTTATGGCATGGATAGGGAAGTTCGAGGTCACTTTGTTAGTAGATAGTGGCTCTACCCACAACTTCATCAACTCCAATATTGTCACCAAATGGGGTTGAAGCCGAGTGCTATTGAGCCTTTTGAGGTTAAAGTAGCAAATGGGAACAAGCTAAGATGTGAAGGGCTTGTTAAAGAAGTAAGAATGAATGTCCAAAGTGTGAGAATTGTGGCCGATCTTCATGTGTTGTTACTTGTTGGGTTAGATGTGGTCTTGGGCAATGCATGGCTCAAGGGACTTGGAAGAGTGATACACGACTATCACAATATGACCATGGAATTCAAGCTCGGGTCCAAGAAGAGAGTGTGGACCGCTTTGGCTTCAAAAGAAGTGAAATCATGTGAAGCCATCATGTTTGAAAAATTGTGTAAGGGTGGGCTCATTGTTTCGCCATTATGGTTGTCGATGAAGACTTTATGTGCAAGATTGAGAAGATTGAAAATGGAGGCAACAAAGATGAATTTGAGGGGCTGCCTGTGGAAGTGAGAGTGGTCTTGGAGGACCATAAAGGGGTCCTAGAGGTGCCTACTTCATTGCCACCTTCTAGGCTCTTTGATCACCAAATTGTGCTAGTGGATGAGAAGAAACATATGAATGTTTCCCCCTACTGCTATGCCCATTTTCTAAAGCGGGAAATAGAGAGGCAAGTTGATGATATGCAGAAAAACGGCTTGATAAGGGTTAGCACTAGTCCATTTTCTTCTCTGGTGTTGCTTGTGAGGAAGAAAGATGGATCATGGAGATTTTGCACCAATTATAGGGCCTTAAATGAGGCCATGGTGAAGGATAGGTTTCCTATCCCCACGGTGGATGAAATACTTGATGAGCTACATGGTGCAAGAGTCTTCTCTAAGCTTGACTTGAGAGATGAAGATGTGCACAAGATGTGCACAAGACGGCATTAGGACTCACTCCGGGCATTTTGAGTACCTTGTGATGCCATTTGGGTTATGTAATGCCCTATCCACCTTCCAAGCCGCTATGAATACTATCTTCAAGTCACTCTTGAAGGATTTGGAGTATCTTGGCCATTTCATCTTGAGTGAGGGGCTGAAAGTGGACCAAAGGAAGATTAAGCAGTTTCTTGGGACTAACCGTCTATTATGGGCGATTTGTGAAGAATTACGGGCTTATTGCTAAGCCACTTACCTCTTTGTTGAAAATGATAATTTTGACTGGACCCAAGAGGCAAGAGAGGCCTTTGAAGAGTTGACGAGGGCTATGACCATTTCACCCATGTTAGCTTTGCCTAACTTTGAAAAGCCACTTGAAGTTTATACCGATGCAAGTGGTGAGGGAATAGGGGCGGGTTTGGTTCAAGAAAAGAGACCTTTGGCCTTTATTTCTAAAGCACTTGGGCAAATGAAGAAGGCTTAGAGTACTTATGCTAGAGAGATGCTAGCGGTTGTTCATGCCGTGAAGATGAGGCAGCCTTACCTATTGGGTCACAAGTTCACCATTGTGACGGATCCACAAGCATTGAGGCACCTCCTTCAACAAAAGATTGTGTCACCCGAACAACAAAAGTTCCTTGTGAAGTTGCTTAGTTTTGAGTTAGACATTGTGTACCAACCGGGTAAACAGAACAAGGTAACCGATGCATTGAGTAGAAGAGAAGGGAGTTCACTCTTGTGGGTTGTGCAAGAAGAAGATGAGTCCTCTATGTTGGCCTTGAGTGGGGCCGAATGGAGAATTTTGGACAAGATCCGAGAGGCCACCAAGCTTGAGGCTAGAGCCATTGAAATTGTGGATCTCCTAGAAGCACAAGGAGATGGAGTGGTCGGTTTCAAAGTGAAGGATGGCCTTATCTATTACAAAGAGTATGTGTATGTGCCAAATGTGCCAAACTTGAGAAGGGAGATCCTTGACCATTCTCACAATAGCAAGGAAGGGGGACACTCGGGTTAGTTGAGGACTTACATAAGGGTAAAACACTTCTTTTATTGGGAGCTTAAGAAGGCCGTGAAAACCTTTGTGGCCGAATGTGATGTATGCCAAAAGATCAAGTATGATAACAGGTCTCCCTCCGGGCTCTTACAACCATTGCCAATTCCAAACTGAATTTGGGAGGACCTGACAATGGACTTTGTGGAGGGCTTACCTATTAGTGGTGGTTAAGAGATTATTTTGGAGGTGGTGGATCACCTTAGTAAGTATGCTCATTTCATTCCCCTCAAGAGTGCAGCCAAGGCATTTGTGAACAACGTGGTGAAGTTCCATGGCTTTCCAAAGAGCATTGTGACCGATAGGGATAGGGTGTTCATGAGCACCTTTTGAAAGGAACTATTTGAGTTGCAAGGGAGTAAGTTGAAAGCAAGCTCATCTTACCATCCTCAAACCGAATTAGTGAATAGAACACTTGGAGAATACTTAAGGTGTTTTTGCCATGAGGAACAAAGGAGATGGGGTGATTATTTGACATAGGCTAAATATTGGTACAACACTTTCTTCCAAGCTTCCATCCAAAGAAGTCGCTTTGAAGTTGTGTATGGGAAACCACCACCCATCTTGGTCAATTATGAGAGAGGCACGGTCAAAAGTGATGAAGTGGAGAGTGAATTGCTCACTCGGGATGAGATCTTGGCAAAAGTTAAAAGCGAGGATGAAAAATTATTATGATAAAGGAAGAAGCTTAATTTGAAGCTTTCCAAAAGAGGTTCTTGACTATAGAGTGGTTACAAGGGGGAGAAAGAGAAGACAAGTGTGGCAAGTTTTAATTCAATGAGGAGGAGTGCCAAGAGAAGAGGCTACGTGAGAAGACTATGATGACATAGGGGTGAGATTTCCTCAATTGATCCTTGAGGGCAAGGATGTGCTTGAAGCGAGGGGGAATGTCAGGACCCCTATGAAAGTGGCCTCGGGCCACACCTCAACACTGCCCTTGACAAGCCAAGAAAGGCCCACAGCCAGCCTACAAGAGTGTCATGGCCCATGCCTTGACACGCATGGAGGGCCCAACGCACTGCCCAGCATGCACATGCCTAGCGAGGTTAGTCACCGCTCACAGCCCAGAGCGCCAGCGCATGCCCATGTGCATGTCCCTATGCCGTACGCCCAGCGAGGTTAGTGGCATGCCTTAGCAGGCATGCCATCCTGTGCATGACACCAGCCCATGCCTTACAGCATCAATGCTCAGGCCACCTGCATGGGCCATGCAACCCAACGCATGGCACCCTGCCATGCCCAGCAACAAGCGATACATAGCACCACGCCGTGCCCACCCGCAGGCCCATGCATGGCACTCTGCCATTCCCACTAGCAGATCATAAACGGCACCATGTCGTGCCCCATCAGCAATGAGCCAGACCAGCCAAGTAGTGGGCCATCAAGCACACGAGCCCAACCATGGGCCAATGCATGCCACGGGCCACCATGGCCCTTACAAGACTATCTTATTGCTTTCTCTTATTTTTATTTTAATATTTTCCAAGGGACCTTTTGGGGGTTTCCACTTTGTAATCTCTATAAATAGGACCCTTAGTCTTTTAGCTTACATCTTTTGACAATTCCCATTGTGGATGGCTTATCGTTCTTGAAAGGCAAGTTGATGATATGTTTGTGGAGGGCTTACCTATTAGTGGTGTTTATGAGATTATTTTGGAGGAGGTGGATCGCCTTAGTAAGTATGCTCATTTCATTCCCCTCTTGCATCCTTACACGGCCAAGAGTGTGGCCAAGGCATTTGTGGACAACATGGTGAAGCTCCATGGTTCTCCAAAGAGCATTGTGATCGATAGGGATAGGGTGTTTATGAGCACCTTTTGGAAGGAACTATTTGAGTTGCAAGGGAGTAAGTTGAAGCCAAGCTCATCTTACCATCCTCAAACCGATGGGCAAACCGAAGTAGTGAATAGAACACTTGAAGAATACTTAAGGTGTTTTTTCCATGAGGAACAAAGGAGATGGGGTGATTATTTGACATGGGCCGAATATTGGTACAACACTTCCTTCCATGCTTCCATCCAAAGAAGTCCCTTTGAAGTTGTGTATGGGAGACCACCACCCATCTTGGTCAATTATGAGAGTGGCACGGCCAAAAGTGATGAAGTGGAGAGTGAATTGCTTACTTGGGATGAGATCTTGGCAAAAGTTAAGAGAGAGCTCAAGAGAGGATGAAAAAGTATTATGATCAAGGAAGGCGAGTAGTAGGCTTCGATGTGGGCGACTATGTCGGTTAGAAACTCCAACCGTATGGACAAATGACCTTAAGTAAGAAGCTTAATTTGAAACTTTCCAAAAGGTACTATGGACCTTTCAAGGTGCTAGAGAAGTTGGGAGAGGTGGCTTATAGGTTGGAACATCTACCAACCTCCGAGCTACATCCGGTTTTCCATGTGACAGTGTTGAAGAAGAGATTTGGTGCCCCAAAGCTTATTGTGGAGGAATTACCAAGGTTTGATGAAGAGGGGAGGAAGCTTTTGCAACCAAAGGATGTTGTTGACTATAGAGTGGTCACAAGGGGGAGAAAGAGAAGACAGGACTGGCAAGTTTTAATTCAATGGGGAGGAGTGCCAAGAGAAGAGGCTACATGGGAAGACTATGATTACATAGGGGAGAGATTTCCTCAATTGATCCTTGAGGGCAAGGATGTGCTTGAAGGGAGGGGGAATGTCAAGACCCCTAGGAAAATGGGCACGGGCCACGCCTCGACACTACCCTTGACATACCAAGACAGGCCCACAGCCAGCCTACATGCATACCATGGCCCATGCCTTGACACTCATGAGGGGCCCTGCGAGGCTACTGGACGTGCACAGCCTAGTTCGTTGCCCATCATGTGCATGCGCATACCGCACAGCATGCGCATGCGCATGCCCATGCGCCACACTTCATGGTGGCGCTCATGCGCATGCACTTGCGCCGCACGCGCATGCATGCGCCCCAGCAGCAGCAGCCCAACAAGGTTAGTGGCATGCCTCAGCAGGCATGCCAACAACCACCGCACTGCTCCAGCCTGTGCCCTGCAGGCAAGGCCAGTGGCATGCCTACCAGGCATGCCATCCAGCGGGTGCCATGCCTTGAAGCATCAACGCCCAGGACACCTGCCTAGGCCATGCAGCCCAACGCATGGCACCCTGCCATGCCCACCAGCAGGCCCATGCATGGCACTCTGCCATGCCCACCAGCAGTCCATACACGGCACCATGTCGTGCCCCATTTGCCATGAGCTAGACCAGCCCAGCCGTGGGCCATGAACCACACAAGCCCAACCATGTGCCAATGCATGCCACGGGCCACCATGGCCCTTACAAGACTATCTTATTGCTTTCTTTTATTTTTATTTTAATATTTTCCACGTGACCTTTTGAGGGTTTCCACTTTGTAATCTCTATAAATAGGACTCTTAGTCATTTAGGTTACATCTTTTGACAATTCCCATTGTGGACAGCTTGTTGTTCTTGAGATCATTTTCGGTGCTTAGCACTTGGGCTCTTTGGGGTGAATCCCTTAAGAAAGAATCGCACCTTGCAATTAGTGAATAGGTGTGATTCAAGTTATCGAATCTTATGAGTATTATTCAATCATTCTCTTGTCTTCCATTATTCTTCCATTGATCATCTTACTATACTTGCATTGTTCTTGCATTGTTCTTATATTTTCTTGTGCTTTCACACCACACAAACACCATCCATTCATCCTTTCCCACGTCAAAGCCAAAAGCCCTAATTCCACTTACCATATTTAGCCTTCGTCAATCCTCCATAAACCCTAGTTGAAACCACCAAGTTCCAATAAGGTAATTCCTATAGTTTAGGAATCCTTGACTTCATCCAAATCCAATCCCTTGATTTAAGGAATTGACATCCCATCTTCAATCCCTTAAATCACTCCATCCCTACATTATCTCAAGTCAACCAAGACCTTCCATAATAGCCAAAACCGAATCTCTATCCTTCCTTAATGGTAGGAATCTTCCCATATTCATCTCCAATCCGTCCAATCTCATCCAAGAACCCAATCACGCCAACCCTAATCCAAAACTCTAAACTCACGCAAACCCTAATTCCAATACCCTTTGCGTGTTGCCCTTGCCACCAAACCCTAACCTCACATCACTCATCCAACCCTAGCCCATACCAATTCGGCGCCACCCTCAAGAACAAACACAAGCCGAACCAGATTGCATTATATAATATAATATATAATATGGGAAACAACCCAATCACGCTCAATAGAGCTTGAGAGGCTACATTGTCGAGAAATAATTCGAGCATATTCATAGTAAGATCGAACATATTGTCATGGCAACAACCAGTTTTTCGTCTCATTCATAATATCAAATGCAATCTTGGGTTGTAGTGTTTGGTCTTGGAAGAACTATGCATGACAACCTTGGAGGAGGAAAAGGTAATCTTCTCCGTGTTTCTTGATCGATATATATTTGAAGGCAAATATATATTAGTATAAATTGCTTCATGGAAGATTGTGCTTCTCATCAAGTTGGGTTGATTTTGTAGTTGCTGACATACTTCTGTGGAAGAACAAGAAATTATTCGTTGCAATCCTAATTGGGTTGACATCGATATTGTTTCTTTTTGAAGTTGTGGAGTACCAGTTCATTATTTTTCTCTGTCACATACTGATTGGGTAGGGACAACTCACCTGATTCTCCCTCTAGTATTCCTCAGAACAACCCTCATCCGGTCATCCCTTAAGTTCGGGATGACCTGCATCCAAGCTACGTCCTCTCTCGAGTTTACCTAGGGATGATAACGGGCAAAGCAACACTGGATCTTCCTCAAGTTTGCCTCAGGATGATTCATGACCAATCATAATTCTCCTTTGAGTTTGCCTCAGGAGAGGACTAGGGCTGCTTAGGTCGTTATCGTCCCGAGGAAAACTTGAGCAAGGACCGACTTGGGCCTCAAGTCGCCACAAGGGAAACTTGAGAGAGGACAGGATAAGGCCACCGGAGGCAGTCTCAATGGAGAGTTTGGTAAGGCAGCTGGTCGTCCTGTGGCAAACACAAAGGGGGACTAGAGTTGTTGAGGCCATGATTTTCTCGGGGCAAACTCGATCATAGATCGAAGAAGTCGGTTCGTCCTCAGCAAACTCAGCAGAGGACCGGCTTGTCCGAGGCAAACTTGATGGAGGATGAGTGTTACTTAGGTCGCGATCTTTCCAAGCCAAGCTCCAGGGAGGATCATTCGAGACCTTCCCTCAAGTTTGCCTTGGAGTGACTTGCATCTCAGCTCGATCCTCCCTCAACATGATGGGGGCCTCACCTGATCCTTCCTCAAGTTTGCATCAAGAAGATCATGGCTTTAGCAACCCTACTCCTTAGAGTTTGCCACAAGATGACTTGCTGCCCATCTTGGTCCTCCTTCGAGTTTGCAACGGGACAACTCACCTGATTATCCCTCTAGTTTTCCTCAGACCAGCCCTCATCTTGTCCTTCCTTAAGTTTGGGACCACATGTGGCCAAGCTACATCCTCCCTCAAGTTTTCCTTAGACTCATGACCTAGCATAATTCTCCCTCGAGTTTCCCTCAGAAAGACATGTTGTATTACCTGATCTTCCCTCGAGTTTTCCTAAAGCCAATTGTAGCCTGAGCAGCCCTAGTTCCCCTAGGAGTATGAGGGACTTACAACCTAGCGACCCATGACCTTAACATCCCTAGTCCCCCAAGTGTTTCCCTCTAGGTGTCTTGTAGTCTAGTCGGGGGTCCTCTTTCGATTTTGCCTCAGGATGACCCGAGGACTTGCTCTTCCATCCCATGTGTATATCACAGGACGATCGTAGCCGTAGTAGCCCTAGTCACAAACTGAGTTTACTTGGGGTGACTTGCAGCCTTGGTTGATCCTCCCTCCTTTTCCTTGGGACGACCCTCGACCTTGCCTGATCTGCCCTCAAGTTTGCCTCGAGCCAATCTTGGCCTCAACTGCCTTTAGCCCTTATCGAGTTTGCCTTAGGGCAACTTGCGCCAGCTCTGTCCTCTCCTTCATGTTTGCCTTAGGAAGACATTCAGCATGGCAAGATCCTTCCTTGATTTTTCCTCCGAATGATTGCTACCTCAGTAACCCTTGTCCCTTGTCAAGATTGCCTCAAGGTGATTTGCAACGCTACCCAGAGCTCCCTAAAGTTGTCCTCAGGAAAACCTGTGGCATTGCACAATCCTTCTTTGGGTTTGACTCAGGAAGATTGCGGCCTCAACAACCCTAGTTCTCCATCAAGTTTGCCTTGGTACGATAACAACCTAAGCAACCTTGGTCCTCCCATAGGACAACTCGCGACCTAGCCCAATCTTCCCATGAGTTTGCCTCTGGATGACACATTGTCTTGCCCAATCCTTCCTTGAGTTTGCCTTTGGACGATCGAGTCCTTAACAACCCTAGTCCCCCTTTGAGTTTGCATATGGAAGATCATGACCTTTGTAGTCTTAGTCCCCTCTCGAGTTTGCCTCGTCGTGGCTTGCGGTCTAGTCTTGTCCACCGTCGAGTTTGCCTCGAGATGCCTTTAGCCTCGCTACCTATAGTTTGCCTCTAGATCATTGTGGTTTCAGCACAACTAGTCCACCCTTTAGTTTCCATTGGGAAGACCCGCAACTTGCTAGCTCTTCCTTCGAGTTTGCATCAGGACGACTAACGGCCATGGTAGTACTAGTACCCCCTCAAGCTTCCCTCGGGGGACATGCCTTGCCGCCTAGCTCAAGCCCTCTCTTGATTTCTTCTTGGGATAATCACGCTTAGCAGTGTAGGTCCTCTAGACCCATGGCATCCCTAGAGTTTGCCTTAGGGTAATTTTAGGTTTAGCAACCTTAGATCTGCATGGACTTTCCATGCAACGACTTGAGCTAGCCCGATCCTCCCTTAAGTTTGCCTTGGGATGACATGTGAGTCTGATTGTCGCTTAAGTTAGTCTCAGACCACCCCATGGCCACCTCTAATCCTTCCTTGGCATTCCCTCGAGACGATCGCTGGTTCAATAGTCCTAGTCCTCCCTCGATTTTTCCTCGAAATGACTTGCGACCCAGCCTAATCCTCCCACGAGATGACCGCGGCCTTAGCCTTAAGTGATCCTTCCTTATGATTCCCCTCAGGATGATTGTAGCTTCAGTAGCCCTAGTCCTCCCTCAAGTTTTCCTTGAAGAAGCTTGCGACCTGGTCCTTTGATCGTGGCCTCAACTTAGCCTTACAAGAGTTCGCCATGTGATGACTCGTGACCTTGCATGATCCTCTGTTGAGTTTACCTTGGGACATTCGCAACTTCAACAGCACTAGTTGTCCCTTGAGTTTGCCTTATGGACACATGCGGACAAGTCGGTCCTCCCCCAAGTCTGGGCGAACTCATTGCAAGACCGAGCTGGAGCTCGAGGCAAGTCTGATGGGGAACTAGGGATTATGAGGTTGCAAAACACCAGAAGGACATTTGTCAATCTCCCCGAGGCAAAGTTAAATGGCAGACTTCGGTTGTTGAGGCCTCATCAAGGAAAACTCAAGAGAGGATTGGGAAAACTCGAGCAGGGACTACAGTTACTAAGGTTGTGGGTCCTCTTGAGGCAAACTCGAGAGAGGACTACGGTTGATGAGGTCGAGATTGTTTTGAGCCAAACTCGACGGAGGATCTGGCAAGGTGGCCAGGTTGTCCATCAAGCAAACTCGAGGGAGGACCAGGGCTTCTATTTCTTAGGTCGTTATCGTCACACGACAAACTTTAGGGGCTAGGCCACAGGTCAACCTGAGCCAAACTTGAGAGTGGATCGGATGAGGCCGCGCGTCGTCTAGCCAAACGCTAGGGAGGGCTACGATTGTTGAAGCCGCAATAGTCCCAAGGCAAGCTCAAGGAAAGACTAGGTGATCTGAGGCAAACAGATTGGTGGACTGGATGAACAGGCACAAACCATCAGGAGAGAGGAATATGGATTGGCAAATGAGTGTTGAGAGGCTAAACAGTGAAAAAGATCAACACTTGAAACGAACATTTTTTTTCTTCCAAATGTGCCAAAACTACTGAATGGCATAGAGAGTTTCAAAAAATTATTAAATAGCCACAAAATGGAATTAGTATTTCAGCCAGGACTCCAGAAACTGGCCAAATCTCTTGAAACGTGTCAAAACAGCCCAAACTTTGGTCTTGAATAAAATTGGATTATTCCGGTATGACCTCCCTCGAGTCTACCTCTGGACAATCGACCTTAGTAGACCGTCCTCCCTCGAGTTTGCCTTGAGATGACTTGCGACCTCGCCCAATCCAACTAAGTTTGACTTAGGATGACCCCCACAGGCTCATCTGATCCTTCCTCGAGTAGTCCTCAGGACGATCACTGCTTCCTGCATCAACAAGCCAAGTCCTCCCTCAAAAAAGACAAGACCCTATATTTCTTGGCTACTGGGGCCGTGATTATCCCAAAGTAAACTCAAGCGAGAACTTCGCTTTTAAGGTCACGATAGTTCCGAGGGAGAACTAGTTTGGACTACATGGGGATAACATGAGGGAGGACTAGGACTACTGAAGCAATGACTATCTCGAGGCAAATTCGTGAAAGAAACGGTTGGGAACGATGCTCGTCCCTAGGCAAACTCTGAGGCCACGATCGTCCCGAGACAAACTGGAGGAAGGACCTAGCTAACCCACAAGTTGCCCCGAAGAAAACTCGGAGGACTAGGGTTACTGAAGTCGTGATCATCCTGAGGCAAACTGAAGGAAGAATTTATGTAATGCTAAGGTTTCTCTTGAGGAAAACTCGAGAGAGGATTAGGCGAGCTCACGAGTCATCCACAGGTAAATTCTCAGGAGGAACTTAGCTGCCGAGGCCAGGATCGTCCTGAGGCAAACTCAAGAGAGGATAGAGCAGGACAACGAGAAGAAAACTCGAGGGAGGATCGAATGCACAACAATTCACCCAGAGTGAAACTTGAGGGTAGACCGGGTACGGTTGCAGGGTATACTAAGGCAAACTCAAAGGGAGGCAAGAGAGCAAGCCACGAGCGTGCCGTGGCAAACTTGTTAGGGGATCCAACAAGTTCGTGGTCATCCCAAGAGAAACTAAACGGTGCACAGAGATGCACAACAATTCATTCGAGGTGAACTCGAGGGGAGGACTAGGGCTTCTTAGGTCGTTATCATCCCGAGGCTAACTTGAGGAAGGACAGAGTTGGGCCCCAAGTCGCAACATGGGAAACTCGAGAGAGGAAGAGATGAGGCTGGCCGAGGTAGACTCAAGGGAGATTCTATCGAGTGCGTGGGTCATCCTGTGCCGAAGTCAACGATAGATCGGGCAAGTTGGGTTGTCCAGAGCAAACTCAACAGAGGATCGGGCTTGTCCAAGGCAAACCTAATGGATTCAGGTTACTTAAGTCGCAATCTTTCGAAGCCAAGCTCGGGGGAGGATCGATCATGCGAGGCCTTCCCTCAAGTTTCACCTTGAGCGACTTGCAACCTAGCTTGGTCCTCTCTCAAGATGATGGGGCCTCATCTGATCCTTCCCCGATTTTGCCTCAAGATGATGGCTGCTTTAGCAACCTTACTCCCTCAAGTTTGTTACAGGACGACAACTTGCAACCCATCCTAGTCCTTCCTTGAGTTTGCCACGTGACAACCCACGACCTCGCTTAATTCTCCCTTGAGTTTCCCTTAGGATGACTTTCGGCCAAGCTAGGTCCTCCTTAGTTCACCTAGGGATGATTACAACCTCGACAGCCTTAATTCTCCTTCGAGTTTACCTCAGGATGATTCATGACATAGCACAATTCTCCCTCGAGTTTGCCTCAGGAAGATTTATAGTTTTTCCTAATCCTGCCTCGAATTTGCCTCGAGAGTGACTTGCAGACTGCTCGGTCCTCCTTGGAGTTTCCCTTTGGGTGGCTTGTAGCACATCCTTGTCCTCCCTCGAGTTTCCCATGAGACGACATGCGTCATCGCTTGTTCCTCCCTTAAGTTTGACTCGGGATGATCTGCGACCATGCTCGTTCCTCCCTCGAGTTTTCCTAAAGACAATTGCGGCCCACAACCTCAACAACCCTAGTCCCCCCTTGTCTTTGCCTCTGAGTGTGTTACAGCCGAATCGGGTCCTCTCATGGGTTTATTATTTAAGGCTTTACAAATCACCAAGCCACGTTTATTATGTAGAAGATACTCAAATCTAATCTAATAATATCCTGCAGTAAAATTATTGCTAAATATCAAAATTATTGCTAATATTCTCCTAAATGAAGTGCAATTGTAATTGTTATCTGTCAAAAAATTGGACACCTAAGAGTCACTTTTGAACCATTATCATCTGCAAAACTTTGACATTATTGCACTAAAATCTTATGGAAAAATAATGCTGAATACCTGTTCAATGACAGTAGCCGAATGTCTTTAATATTGTTCATGGCTTCTTAAACAAGTATGAGCAAGGTATGTGGTAAGCATCATCATCCATATACAAGATTCGTATGACCTGGATAAAGAAACAAACTTTAAAATAGACAGCAGCAATTATATATCTTAGTTATTTATTTATTTTTATTTGAAGAATAGAATTTCTATTGGTGAAGCAGTTGTAGAGGGATTCCAAAGTATAATCTCCTTGAGATTCCATAGTATATGGCCAGCATTTGGTATTTAATTTATCAAGAAAAGCTAATAAAAAGCTACACAGAAAATAAATCAAACAACAAATGGGTAACTAAGAGATACATTTTACTTCCTGATGTTTTCTAATGTGTTATCATGTGAGAAAAATTTCTACTTTCTTTACACAGAATGTGTGTGTATATATTCAGAGCCAAGTTCTTATGGCTGTCCTTGTTGAACTTTAAGGATTTGAGACACCAAAGATCAAAGACACCGAATCTGTGTTTTCTTTAAAATAGGACCCAATTCGCAACCCGTAGAAACATAATAATTTTTGGTTCACGCCAAAAACTAGAATTGAGAAACCAAAAAGGATGACAGCAATATGTTTCACATCAAAAACTGCAAAATTGAGCATCAAATGGTTAAAGCGCATTAAGAAACCTACGAAATCTCAAAGAATCCATGGTCGGAATCCAAGAATCTGATAATACGCTTCCTCTCTTCGTTCTTTACACCTTCCGGTCAGTCCCATTTCCCTGCTTTCTCCAACTTTTTGTACGCTTACATTGCAAGCACACCCGCACTCTCTCTCTCTCTCTCTCTCTCTCTCTCTCTCTCTCTCTCTCTCTCTCTCTCTCTCTCTCTCTCTCTTGCTCACAAACGGGCTTACGGGTTGTGAGATAAATTACAATGTATGTAATCAATATATAGACCTTGGGGAGACTAGGTTGGTGACTGCAACGGCTACTTTTCCCTTTTTTGTTTTATTTTAAAATTTAAATCCGATGATGCGGTGCCAGTTCCCTCAATCAAATGGGCTTTTAAGGCTCTGGTTCTGATCGTTGGATTAATATCAAATCATATTGGTGCCAGTTCCATTCGTTATATGTTTTATTTAAGACAACATCCTACCCTGCATTCTCTTCATGTTGCCGACAACTTACAACATCTCGCTACGTGATCATACAAGTTTATTCGGCAAAAAGTGATCATTTGATGCGCACAAAGGGCTGTAGAAGGTTTCTGCTGATTGCTGTTGGAGGTCTTGAAGCTTGGGATAAGCCTTTGGATTCTGGAGAAAAAGATGACTGGGTATCGAATTGATGAACAGAATTCCAGAGGACGCATGAATTGGTTGCTCTGGCATTGTTTGTAATGGGGCGTTTTATGTTTACTCGGAGACTGATAAACTTGCGGATATGACGTATAAATGTTAGTGGATTGGTGTCCAAATGACTCCATTCCCATCCCATGTTCAAGAGTACCACCCAAGGCTTTATCCTGCAGTGGGCGGCTGTTCATGCTTTCCATCTCCTGGTGTGAAGGAGAGGGTCAAATAGGCCTGGGAAACAAGGCTATTAATTCCAAAATATAGCATATTTGTTCGTGGTCCATGCTCAAACTCAAAATCCGAAACTTAAAACTGCTGGAATGGAGCATCATACTCCTTATGTTACTGTCATAACATCGAAAGGAACTCCCATGTTTCTTCATTAAAAGTAAAACAATTTCCAAAAATATCGAAAGTAATTCCATTCTCCCATC
Organism: Juglans mandshurica; assembly: GCA_022457165.1. Classification (NCBI taxonomy): domain Eukaryota; kingdom Viridiplantae; phylum Streptophyta; class Magnoliopsida; order Fagales; family Juglandaceae; genus Juglans; species Juglans mandshurica. Next base: position 30,157,336 of record CM039619.1, on the reverse strand, counting down.
ATGATTGGGTTCCTCATCAGTCAACCTCATCCAAACTAGTTTGCTCCTCATCCTGACCAAACACTTATTCCCTTGTCACAACATCTACCATTATGGGGTGAGAATGGTCTACCACTGTGAGATTTATTTAAATCTCAGTAAGTTATGTCACAAACATACACAGAGATATTATAAGCACGACTAATAATAAATATGAAATGTATGCATGAACATAAATCTCCATTCGGGACCATTAATATCCTATCTAAGGTTGTTGATAGTTCTTCATTAACCCAAGGGATTCCACTCTCACTGGAGTGTCTCTCTGGAAAGCTAGCCTCCTTGATGAGTGTAACAAAGGAAACAGACCTCATCAATCCTATCTGGAACCGTTATTTTCCCATCCGAGGTTGTTGATAGATCTTCATCAACCTTTGAAATTCCACTCTATCTTTACTCACTTTAGAGTGGACAAGAGAGTCCCACAAGGACAATCCCCCTTCTTGTGTACGTGAGTGCTTGTGTGGCGACTGTGAATGCCCGTATGGCAAATATCTATGTGATGATCATCTGTATTATAATACCTAAGCCCAAGGCCCTAGCCCAGACCCAGGCCTAGGCCCATCAGGGCCTAGCAATAGAGGGCCTAGCCCAGACCCCCCCCCCAAGGAATCCACCTCCTCCCCGTCATATTTTTTTTTCTTCCCCCATTTTTACCTCCCCGATCCCATCTTCCCCCATACTTTCAATGTTTCTCACCCCCACTCTTCCTCCCTCTCCCTCTCCTATGACTTTCCTTGTGATCTGGTGCTGCTTATTTAGGGGTCTACCCAAATCTGTGTCGCTGTCAAGCCTCCACACAGGAGCAGTTGGTGAATGACGGTAAGGCTCCTTCTCACTCCCTCTCACATTCTCTATTTCCTCTCCTTAGTCCCTCCATGCGCCTCATTAATTTTTATATATTTTTCCTTCCACTGAATAGTTGTGCGAGACCACCTTTGTTCGAGGGTTTTGGTTTCAGTCAAATCCTCTCGCCGAACTTATAGTTGTACGGTAAGTGTTTTTTTTCCATGTGCCTTGTCTGACATGCTCCTTCTCCCTCCTCTTGATTTCTCTGTTTCCAAACTTCGTAAAATGTTTTATATAATAACACTGCCACGTCGTAGCGATTCCTGCGAGTGTTATTGATGGAGTCTCCGTCGCCGTCCTACCCTATCGTAATTATCACACTAGTAAGATTTCATCTCAATCTGTACATATTTTCCTTTCTGTCATTTTTTTTATTTACCCACTACAAGTTATCTAGGTAACCCTCAGTTTCCCTCTCTCCCAACATATTGCCTCCATTAGATTTTAGTCATGACTAACTTAGGCCACTTAGTCGACTTACGCCTATAAACACTTAGGTAATTCTCTTCCTTCTGCTTGCTCGGTTTGAGTTATTCCATTGCGTAACATTTTCAAAGACAAAACCCAATAGTAGTGTTGTTTGCTAATTCATAGGTTTGTACTTACATTTTTGGACAGCGTTGTTCCACTCGCTTATTTCATCTGAACATTTTTGGATAGCATTGCTAATTCAAAGAGAGTATTTTTTGTCATGACTGGTATAGATATAAGCAAAAATTTTACATTCTGTTTCTAAACTGTGCAAAAAGAGCGAATATGAACTTTAAAAATTTGTGCATGTTATGCGGAGATGCTCCGAATCTGTTTTGATTATGTGAAGATGATATAATTCAGTTCAGTATTCTATTATGATATGGTTTGGCATCTGAAAACCTTTGGCATGACATTTTGATTCTATTCCTGATTCTATTTCTAGTTCAGATCCAATGATTCTGATTCTGTTATTGTGTTAGTACCAATATTTCCTTTTCAGAGTGCATCCACTTTGGAAAAAAAAATAGTTTTTATGCATAGTCTTTCATGTGTGCACACTCGGGCTCTAAGAATGAATAACCCAAAGGAATTCAGCATTCATATTCCAACTGAAAATTTGAAGGTAGTGTAGAAAAAGTAAGATCTTGGCATTGAATTTTGTGTGGGTCTATGGTTACAGAATTCAAGAAACCATATGTGGTCTATATGTCTTGTTGGTTCTCCAGTTCATTTCAGAAAACTGCTGCATTAAGGCCTCCATCTGTCGCCTCATAGCACTCAGCTCACCCCCAATGGCGCTAAACTGTGACTCTGTATGCCGAATGTGAGCTTCTGTGGTTTGTTTGAAGGAAGATAGTCCTTCCTGGAGGTCTTTCAAACGGGTCCCTTCAGCCATTGCAGGATCTTGAGCTCTATGATACCACTTGTAATAGACTAGAATTAATGGAAGATGATAGTAAAGATGAATACGGATAACTGTATATTGCTTTAGTGGAAATGGAATGGAACGTAGTGACAAACTTTCTTCGAGGGAAAGCACCTCCAACAAGTCTAACAGACTAATATTCTCAGATACCCTTTCCCACTACCCCGTACAGGATCATATACTAATATTATCAAATTACTAAAAAGTCCTTTCCTTAAATGGGCTCATGGCCCTTACAATAACATACTAACTCAATAAACAAAACATAGATGTTGGGCTTCCATACAGCCCACGACCCAGATGCCCTCCACTTGATAGCCCGGTCCATAACTGCCCCGACCCATGCTTCGGACATCCTTCCTCGAGATCACGACAACTCTTGACTTAGGGTTCACTTGTAACATACTTCCTTAAGTCCTGAAGTCATCTACAAGCCGCCGTATCACAACTCCCTTCCGCTTCAGAAAACCTTGCCCACAAGGTGGGGAAAGTCTTCGCACAATCGGTGGTGTAGCTCCCAGGAAGCCTCTTCTACCTTCTGTCCTTGCCATCGGACTAGGACTTCAACCCAAGGTTTGTTTTTAATTTTCTTCAGTCTCCTTTGCAATATTTCTTCTGGTTCAGGTTTAATGACCCCACGACTATCTACAGGAGGCAGCATTGTAAGCAGTAAGACTCCATGGCTGAGTTTCGGCTTAAGCTGTGAAACGTGAAAAACGTTGTGGATCTGTGCTGTAGATGGAAGCTGCAGGCGATAAGCTACTTCACCGACCTTCTGCTCTATCTGATAAGGTCCATAGTACCGAGGTGAAAGCTTGAGGCTTTGGCGACGACTAATCGATGACTGTCGATAGGGTTGTAGCTTGAGGAAAACCCATTCTCCGACCTGGTAACTTCTTTCCTTTCTCTTGCTGTTGGCATATTTTCTCATCCTTTCCTGTGCCTTGATGATGTTTTGTCTCAACAAACCCCAAAGTTGCTCACGGGTTCTTAGGGTAATTTCTACTTCATTCAACCTTGTTGTGCCTGGTACATAACTGAGTAATTTGGGGGGGCTGTACCCATACAATGCTTCGAATGGTGTTAATTTTGTCGATGCATGCATGCTTGAATTATAACACCACTCTGCCAATTCGATCCATTGAGCCCAATGCTTTGGCCTGTCACTCACATAACATCTCAAATAATTTTCCACCCACTTATTGACTGCTTCTGTTTGTCCATCTGTTTGGGGATGGTAAGCAGTACTAAAAGCCAATTAGACCCCTTGTAGTACAAATAATTCCTTCCAGAACTTACTGGTGAAAGTTGGGTCTCGGTCAGATACTATAGAAGCTGGCATACCATGCAGTTTAAATATGTGCTTCATAAAAAGTTGTGCCACTACCTTAGCCGTGTAGGGATGACAAAGGGGTACAAAATGACTATACTTGGTAAATCTGTCAACAACAACCCATAGAGCATTAAATTTTCCTGAACTGGGCAGCCCTTCTACAAAATCCATTGTGATATCCGTCCAAGGTTTTGAGGGGATAGGCAGGGGCTGTAAAAGACCACTGGGTAGAGAGTTATCAACTTTCATAACTTGACATATGTCACACTCCCTTAAAAAAAGCTTTAACATGAGCCTTTTGACCAGGCCAATAGAAATCTCTTTTGAGCCTATGTAATGTCTTGTCAAAACCCATATGCCCACCCATAGGACTATAGTGGACCAACTCCAATATTTTCTGCATGAGGGTTTGATTAGCTGGTATGTATATCCTGCCTTTGTAGAGAAGCAATCCATTTCTTTCTGTATAAAGGCTATTCAGCTCTCCATTTTGATGTTTTTTCCATAACTCTTGAACTGTTGGGTCCTCATCATACAAGGCCTTAATGTCATCAACCCAATCCCAACTCGGTAGGGATATTACAGCTAAGGTTGCTGTAATTTCTTGTCTCTGTCTCGATAATGCATCAGCTACCACGTTCTCCCTTCCCCTCTTAAACTCCACCACAAAATCGTATCCCAACAATTTAGAAATCCACTTCTGTTGCATAGTTGTTCCTATCCTTTGTTCTAGCAGAAATTTAAGGCTTTGGTGGTCAGTTTTGATAACAAAGGCCTGTCCCAATAAATATGGACGCCACTTTTGCACTGCTGATACAAGTGCAAACAATTCCTTTTCATAAGTAGACATCCCTACAGCCCTACCTTTCAAGGCCTTGCTAAAAAAAGCTATTGGCCTCCCAGCTTGCATTAAAACTGCACCAATGGCCTCACCCGAGGCATCGCATTCAATAATGAATGGTGATTGAAAATCAGGCAGTGCTAAGACAGGGGGCTGTGTCACGGCTTCTTTCAAACTGTCAAATGCAGCTTGGGCTTTCTCTGTCCACTTAAACCCTTCTTTTTTTAATAATTCTGTCAATGCCCCTGCCACAGCTCCGTACCCCTTGATGAACCTTCGATAGTAGCCCGTGAGGCCCAAAAAACCTCTCAAGTCCTTTACTGATTGGGGAATGGGCCAGTCTAACATTGCTCGCAGTTTCTCAGGATCAGCCCGAACTCCTTTTTCCGAAATGAGGTGGCCCAAGTATGACACCTCTTCGCACGCAAAGCTACACTTGCTCAATTTAGCAAATAGTTGGTGCTGCCTCAAGGTTGTGAATGTGACTTTTAAATGGTTCACATGAGAAACTGCATCTTGACTATAAACCAAAATATCATCAAAAAAAACTAAAATGAATTTTCTGAGATATGGTTTAAAAACCTGATTCATCAAGCTCTGAAATGTCGAGGGTGCGTTAGTTAAGCCAAATGGCATAACTAGAAACTCATAGTGCCCTTCATGAGTCCGGAATGCAGTCTTTGGAATGTCCTCGGGTTTCACCCTTATTTGGTGATAGCCCGATCTCTCAAGTCCAACTTCGAAAATACTTTAGCTCCATGTAGTTCATCCAGCAACTCTTCCACTACAGGTATAGGATATCTATCCTTGATGGTTGCACTGTTTAGGGCCCTATAATCGACACATAAGCGCCACGTTCCATCTGCCTTTCTCACCAACAAAACAAGTGATGAATAAGGGCTTTGACTGGGCCTAATAACCCCAGAATCCAGCAACTCTCGAACAATTTTCTCGATTTCATCTTTTTGGAAGTAAGGGTAGCGATATGGTCTAACTGAAATGGGGTTGGTTCCAGGTTGTAAAGTAATGGCATGGTCATGAGAACGGTTTGGAGGTAAGCCTTTTGGGTTGGCAAATATGTCAGAATAGTGGTTGAGAAGTTTCTGGACAGGTTCTGGAATCTGGTTGGGTTGGTGTTTGGCTGTATTTTCGATGAATTGTAAGAGTATCCCTTTATTCTCCAAATTGCTGCATTCATGAATGGACCCTTCTTCAATCCAAGTGTTGCTATTAAGGCCCTGCAGTTGCACAGTATCTTGTTTGGAAATAAAGTGCATCGTTAGATCTTTAAAATTCCACAAGATTGGTCCTAATGCTTGTAACCACTGGACACCAAGGACCATATCACACCCTGCCAAAACTAACACATACATGTCCACCAAAAAACTGGTCCCTTGGATGCACACATCCACGCCTGTCACTTTACCTTCACTATCGACCAACTCCCCATTTGCCACTTTCACTCTAATTTTTTCTTCTGGTATTAAGGGTATGTGAACCCTTGAGAGCACTGCTGGATCTACAAAATTATGAGTGCTTCCTGAATCAATGAGTATAATAACCCATTGGCTACCAATTTTTCCTTTGACACGCATGGTCTTTGGATTCCTAGAACCCGTAATGGCATGTAGCGAAATTTCAGGAGTACCTTCCACCAAGAAAAGAGGTTCCTGAACACCCTGACCAGCGGCATTGTCCCTCCCTTCTTGAGCATGTTCTATCTCATCCTCCACTTCCTCAATTAAATATAGCTTAGGACTTGTACATCGATGTCCTGGGTGCCACTTGGAGTCACAATGGTAGCATAATCCTTTTTCTCTCCGTGTTTTCATCTGGCTTTGGCTAATTTTCTGGACAGGTACAATAGCTTTGGGGTAGTTGTTATTGGAGGATATAGTTGAATTGTTTGATTGTGTTTGGTGTTTGGTTGCTGCTGGTTCTGTGTGTGGATAGAAAGAAGGCTTAGGTTGGGTCTTTTTTTGGAATGAGGATTTCTCCTCCTGTATTTTGGCTAACCCGAAGGCTTGAATCAAGTTGTGGGGATTAAACATTCGGACTGTCAACCTAATGTCATCTCTAAGACCACAGAGGAAACAACTCAATTTGTATGGTTCAGATAAACCTCTCAAACGATTAGAGAGTGTTTCAAAGGCTGATTTATACTCCTCAACAGAGCCAACTTGCCTTAGTCTCGTAAGTTGCTCCATAGGATCATCATAACTACTAGGGCCAAATCTGATTAATAATGCTTTCACAAACTCCTCCCACCCACACAACAAGCCAGATTCATCCATATCCCGAAACCAAACCAGTGCTCTTCCAGCCACATGGAATGAAACCAGTCTCAAACGGTGTTGTGGCAATGTGTTATGAAAGGTAAAAAACTGGTTTACCTTGTAAAGCCATCCGTGGGGATCCTCTCCATCAAATACTGGAAAATCTAGTCGTACAGATCTTGGTTGTAGCTCCACACCCTGAGGTATGAAAAGTTGTTGATCCTCTTCCTGATTTGTGTGTTTTGAGTCGGTATCCTTTTTTTTGTGCAGGATTGACGTCATTTCAGAAAACTGCTGCATTAAGGCCTCCATCTGTCGCCTCATAGCACTCAGCTCACCCCCAATGGTGCTAAACTGTGACTCTGTATGCCGAATGTGAGCTTCTGTGGTTTGTTTGAAGGAAGATAGTCCTTCCTGGAGGTCTTTCAAACGGGTCCCTTCAGCCATTGCAGGATCTTGAGCTCTATGATACCACTTGTAATAGACTAGAATTAATGGAAGATGATAGTAAAGATGAATACGGATAACTGTATATTGCTTTAGTGGAAATGGAATGGAACGTAGTGACACGCTTTCTTCGAGGGAAAGCACCTCCAACAAGTCTAACAGACTAATATTCTCAGATACCCTTTCCCACTACCCCGTACAGGATCATATACTAATATTATCAAATTACTAAAAAGTCATTTCCTTAAATGGGCTCATGGCCCTTACAATAACATACTAACTCAATAAACAAAACATAGATGTTGGGCTTCCATACAGCCCACGACCCAGATGCCCTCCACTTGATAGCCCGGTCCATAACTGCCCCGACCCATGCTTCGGACATCCTTCCTCAAGATCACGACAACTCTTGACTTAGGGTTCACTTGTAACATACTTCCTTAAGTCCTGAAGTCATCTACAAGCCGCCGTATCACACAACTCAACTCAACTCGCTTCAACATCCAAACTCACCCTAAAACATTTTGAATGCTCTATGACTTGACTGAGAAATTCATTGATTGCCATGTCTCATACTCCACTGAGTGTTTGTGTGGACAAGAAACAATGAATGAACAGTATGTAGAAGTTAATTTAAGCATAGACTAGAGAGTTGGAACAGTGGGCCGACGCCCATCTTTTAGTTTTTATGTCTCTCAGATACAAAGGATGAAGAAAAAGTAATAACTATAACCGAAAAGCTTGAGATTAAATGCCCAGGAAAAAAGGATCTAATGCTTCACAAAGTATAAAACATAATAACATCAAGAGAATGATTATTTACGATTCTTAAAGCAACAAAATTGTAGTCTAGATCTACTTGATTTTGTGGTAAAACTGTAATCACTTTAACCCAAAAACCTTTGGTAAAGGACGTCCCCATAAATAGACCACCAGTTTGCCATAATTGGGCATGACAAGTGAGAGTAGAGTAAAGAAGAAAGAAAGGATTGAGAAACATTGGTGTTGGGGGCCGGGCAATGGAGTCAGTGACAAGCTGGGCTTCAACAAACGTAGGTAGCAGAGCCAATGGACAGCAAGGGAAGGATCCATGCGGACACTTCCAAATGCCGTTGCACTACCCAAGATACACCAAAGCCGATTATTATGTGATTTGAGAGATGTTTTGAGGCCTAATATCAAGGTAGCTGCAGGCCATTTGTTGAAGAAAAATGAAAACTGTCCTCTCTCAATTTCTGTTTCAGATCATATTTTGAAAATCAAAAATTTGATCTGAAAACAAATTTACATGAGACAGATATTTCCCAGCCGTAATGTCTGCTCAAAATGATTTCATTAGTGAGAAGGGGTGGCTTTCATTTTCTGCATGAGTTGCAGTTTGCGATGGACTTCATAGGTCGACGTGCATGAAGAAGCATCAAATTCATGACTCACATACATACAATCAACGAATCTAAGATCTGACCAAATATCATTATTCTGTGCCCATCAAATGCAGCATTCCAGTCCTAATAGCCTTGTTTCCCAGGCCTATTTGACCCTCTCCTTCACACCAGGAGATAGAAAGCATGACCAGCCGCCCACCACAAGATAAAAGCCTTGGGTGGTACTATTGAACATGGGATGGGAATGGAGTCATTTGGACGCCAATCGACTAACATTTATACGTCATATCCGCAAGTTTATCAGTCTCTGAGTAAACATAAAACACCCCATTACAAACATGTTGTGAAATACTATGTAAAGTATACACACCAACGATGACAAATAAAGTAAAAGCAACACAATCAAGAACACGACACAATATTTACGTGGTTCGGCAAATTGCCTACGTCCACAGGAGCTGCAGAAATCTTATTAACCAGAGGAGATTACAATCACTCAATCTCAACTCACACTCTCTAGGGCTTTTTACTCTCTCACACAATATGCACTCACAAGACAATTGTTCTCTCTCAAAATATGCTTCTGACCGTACAACACAAGTTTAATATGACATATATATAGTGAGTGGCGCTGGAAACCATAATCTGGCAAAATCTGCGTACTTCGCTCGAGCGGACTGTCGAGCGCAACTCGAGCGAACAGCCAATTGAACATTGGCTCGAGCGGAGTGTCAAGCGAACACTAGGGTTTGTGTCTCGCTCGAGCGGAGTGTCGAGCGAGACTCGAGCGAACCTCTCTGACTTGCCTTCGCTCGAGCGGTCTGTCGAGCGATGTCGAGCGAACCTCTCTGACTTACCTTCGCTCGAGCGGTCTGTCGAGCGAAGTCGAGCGAACTTGGCTCGAGCCAACAGTCGAGCCAACAGTCAAGCCAACTTCAGCAAACACCTTTTCAGCTCCAAAACCAGTCTCCACATATACCCCAACAATCTCCCACTTGGAGACTGGGTCTCCACATGCCAGCCACTGTTTCCAGCCAAGCCCCATCATCTCTGCAGCTCACAGATCCCGTCTTCAAGTTAGAAGGCGCACTGAAGTCAAGTCTGACTTCAGTCTTCCACATACATCGCCCTTAGGGCGATTCACAACTCCCACTGCACTAGGAGTATCCGGTCTCGAACCGATCTTGGCAACCGTAGCCAACTTTCCCAGACTTTCATGAGGAACGACAAAGCTGACTCCCTTTGGCTTCCTCACATGTTTCGCGCGATCAAGTCTGCCTTTCTGCACTCTTGTATTTCCCTGCACATCACTGGATCTTGATGTCAAATACAAAGAATTAGATCTCTTACCATGCGCTAAGACCAGCGCACCCTTAGTGATCTTCCAAGCCCCTCCAGAGAACGCTACTGCAAAACCGTTGTCATCAAGCTGTCCCACAGAGATCAGGTTTTTCTTCAGATTTGGAACATGTCTAACTTGCTGTAAAGTCCACACGCTCCTGTTTGGAAGTGTGATGTGCACATCACCCACTCCCACTACATCCAATGCCTCTCCATCAGCCGTATACATCTTACCAAAATCACCAGCAACATAATTCTGCATGATTTCTCGATGTGAAGTGCTATGGAACGAAGACCCCGAATCCAACACCCAATCATCAATCGGACTGTGCACTGCAAGAAGTAAAGCATCATGAATTTCTTCTGCCACTACATTCACAGCATCATCATCAGAACTTTCTTGATTCCTGCAGTTTCTCTTGATGTGGCCCGACTTGCCACAACTCCAGCATGTGATCTGCTGCCCAGATCTCATCTTGCTATTTCCCCTGCTCTTGGAGATTGATCTTCCATGTCCTCTGCCCCTATTGTCAACAATCAGGGCAGATCCTGAACCCGAAGACTCACCCATATCTCTCCTACGTACCTCTTCAGCAAGCACCATGTCACGTATGTCATCGTAGTTCAGTTTTGCCTTGCCGGCTGAACTACTCACAGCCATCCTCATGGCCTCCCAACTGTTTGGCAACGATGCCAACAGAATCAACGCTCTGATCTCATCATCAAACTCAATCTCTACAGATGACAGTTGATTTGTTATCGTATTGAATTCATTCAAGTGTTGGGCTACAGACATACCTTCAGACATCTTCAGATTGAACAATTTCTTCATCAAGTGCACCTTATTGTTCGCAGACGGCTTTTCATACATACCTGACAAAGTCGCCATGAGATCCACCGTGGTTCTCTCCTTACTGACATTGTGTGCCACTGTTCTGGACAAAGTCAGCCGAACAAGACCTAGAACCTGTCGATCTAACAGGGTCCACTCAGCATCAGCCATGCTCTCCGGCTTCTTTCCCAACAGTGGAAGGTGGAGCCTCTTCCCATAGAGATAATCCTCAATCTGCATCTTCCAGTACCCAAAATCAGTGCCGTCAAACTTCTCGATCCCGGGTGCATTCACTTTATCTCCAGTCATCATTCTCTTTCAGATCCGACCTTGGCTCTTGATACCAGTTGTTGTGAAATACTATGTAAAGTATACACACCAACGATGACAAATAAAGTAAAAGCAACACAATCAAGAACACGACACAATATTTACGTGGTTCGGCAAATTGCCTACGTCCACAGGAGCTGCAGAAATCTTATTAACCAGAGGAGATTACAATCACTCAATCTCAACTCACACTCTCTAGGGCTTTTTACTCTCTCACACAATATGCACTCACAAGACAATTGTTCTCTCTCAAAATATGCTTCTGACCGTACAACACAAGTTTAATATGACATATATATAGTGAGTGGCGCTGGAAACCCTAATCTGGCAAAATCTGCGTACTTCGCTCGAGCGGACTGTCGAGCGCGACTCGAGCGAACAGCCAATTGAACATTGGCTCGAGCGGAGTGTCAAGCGAACACTAGGGTTTGTGTCTCGCTCGAGCGGAGTGTCGAGCGAGACTCGAGCGAACCTCTCTGACTTGCCTTCGCTCGAGCGGTCTGTCGAACGATGTCGAGCGAACCTCTCTGACTTACCTTCGCTCGAGCGGTCTGTCGAGCGAAGTCGAGCGAACTTGGCTCGAGCCAACAGTCAAGCCAACTTCAGCAAACACCTTTTCAGCTCCAAAACCAGTCTCCACATATACCCCAACAAAACAATGCCAGAGCAACCAATTCAAGCATCCTCTGGAATTATGTCCATCAATTTGATACCCAGTCATCTTTCTCTCCAGAATCCAAAGGCTTATCCCAAGCTCCAAGACCTCCAACTGCAATCAGCATAAACCTTCTACAACCCTTTGTGCGCAGCAAATGATCACTTTTTGCCGAATAAACTTGTATGATCACGTAGCGAGGTGTTAAGTTGTCAGCAACATGAAGAGAATGCAGGGGAGTATGTCTTAAATAAACATATAACGAATGGAACTGGCACCAATATGATTTGATATTAATCCCACGATCAGAACCAGAGCCTTAAGCCCATTTGATTGAGGGAACTGGCACCGTATCGTCGGATTTAAATTTTAAAATAAAACAAAAAAAAGGGGAAAGTAGCCGTTGCAGTCACCGACCTACTCTTCCCAAGGTCTATATATTGATTACATACATTGTAATTTGTCTCACAACCCGTAAGCCCGTTTGTGAGTGAGAGAGAGAGAGAGAGAGAGAGAGAGAGAGTGTGTGGGTTTGCTTGCAATGTAAGCGTACGAAAAGTTGGAGAAGGCAGGGCAATGGGACTCACAGGAAGGTGTAAAGAACGAGAGAGGAAGCGTATTATCAGATCGTTCGTTTTGAGGTTTTCGTTTTCTCCTCTTGTCTAATCTTGTTTTTGATCATTCTTGGATTCCCACCATGGATTCTTTGAGATTTCTTAAGTTTCTTAATGCGCTTTAACCTTTTGATTCCCAATATTTTTACTTGGTCTGCCATGACTCTCAAATCCTTAAAGTTCAATAAGGACAGCCAAAATCATCGATGTCAATTCTCGTTGAAGTGTTCCCTAGCCGAACTTGGCTCTGACACATTAGAAAACATCAGGAAGTAAAATGTTTTTTAGTTACCCATTTGTTGTTTGATTTAATTTCTGTGTAGCTTTTTATTAGCTTTTCTTGGCAAATTAAATACCAAATGCTGCAACACAACTGTAGAGAGGAATCTCAGGGATATTATACTATGGAATCCCTCTACAACTGCTTCACCGATAGAAATTATATTCTTCAAAACAATAAATAAATAAATAACAAAGATAATTGCTGCTGTCTATTTTAAAGTTTCTTTCTTTATTCAAGTCATACAAATCTTGTATATGATGATGATGCTGACCATATACCTCTCTCATACGTGTGTTTAAGAAGCCATCAACAATATTAAAGACATTCGGCTACCGTCATTGAACAGGTATTCAGCATTATTTTTCCGTAAGATTTTAGTGCAATAATGTAAAAGTTTTGTAGATGATGATGATGATGGTTCAAAAGTGACTCTTAGGTGTCCAATTTTTTGAAAGATAACAATTACAATTGCACTTCATTTAGGAATATTAGCATATTTTGATATTTACCAATAATTTTATTGCAGGATATTAGATTAGACTTGAGTATCTGCATGGTAAACATATATATCTAGTACTACTATACCTTTTTGTAAATCTGGTACCGGGATATTCGTCCCATCGGCTCATTCTATGTTGATTTTTTTAACTATGCAAATTTCTGGATGAAGCGCTTTACTACTATCTTGATTAAGTCTGTGTGTACAATTCATTTTTATCTTTACAGGAAATTGTTCATGTAACGACGAGTTATTTTCCATTTTTCGTTCATGTTTGTCATTTTGAGTTCTTGTAGATTTTAAATTTATAATTTAGATTCCGATCCTCAGATAATTTTCATGAAAATAATCACAAGGACACCTAACGTTATTTTGACATTTCATACGAGCATCTCTCTCTTCCTCTCTCTCTCTCTCTTGCTTCCTTGTCTCACTCTCTTCTACTCCCTCCCCTCCCTCCCAACCTTTTTCCCTTTCTATTTCTCTTTTCTCTCGTGCTCTCCTTCCTTTCCTCCCTCCATCTCTCTGTATCTCTCTACCCCTCCTAGGGCTCTATTTTTTGCTCGCTCTCTCTCCTTCCCTCTTTACCTCCCTCCATCTCTCTCTCTCTCTTTCTTCCCTCACTCTCTCGAGCGAGACTCAAGAGAGAGCTTAGGGCGAGACCATTGGTCATCCTGAGGCAAACTCAAGGGAGGACTGGAGTGGGCCTTGAACCCTGCTCAAGGGCGGACAAGGGTTATTGAGGCCATGATCTTTTCTAGGGACACTAGAAGGAGGATCGAGCAGGACTGCTTGTCGTCTTGAAGAAACTCGTGGGAGGACTGGGTTGGGCACTGTCGCAAGCTCAACTAGGGACTAGGGCTGCCAAGTGATAGTCTTGAGGGACACTTGGGATTGGGTGACATTACAGGTCATCCCCAGGCAAACTTCAGGAAGGACCAAACTATGTCGCAAGTCACCCTGAGGTAAAGTTTTAAAGGGGACTAGGGCTGTTGAGGCCACGATCTTGCCGAGGCAAACTCTAGAGAGCTCCGAGAAGCACTACAAATCACCTCGAGGCAAACCCGATGAGGGACTAGGGCTACTGAGGTTGGAGGAAAACTCGCCGAAAGATCTCACGAGGTTACAAAATTTCCCTGAGGCAACCTTTAGGTCTACCTTTCCCTATGGTATCATGCAGGGAGGTAAGGCGTTCGGGTAGTCTGTTTCTAAACCTGCTCCCTCCCATTGACGCTTACGAGGAAGGTAAAACTTCTCTTCGGATAGAAGAGGGCTAACCCACACTCTACTGTAGCTCGGGACTAGGGCTACTGAGGTTGGAGGAAAACTCGACAAAAGATCTCACGAGATTACAAAATTTTCCTGAGGCAACCTTTAGGTCTATCTTTCCATATGGTATCCTGCAGGGAGGTAAGTCGTTCGGGCAGTCTATTTCCAAACCTGCTCCCTCCCATTGACGCTTACGAGGAAGGTAAAACTTCTCTTCGGGTAGAAGAGGGCTAACCCACACTCTACTGCGGCTCGAGTTTGCAATAGATTATCACACAGCCTCGCCTGAGTCTCCCTCAAGTTTTCCTCGGAATTGCTGTCCTCCTGTCCTCCCTTAAGTTTACCTAGGGATGATTATGGACTTAGCATGCTTGATCCTCCCTCAAGTTTTCCTTGAGACGATCACTATTTCAACAGCATTAGTCCTCCCTCGAGTTTGCCTCGGGGGGTGCCTTGCATACTAGCTTGGTCCTCCTCCTTGGAGTTTTGCTTGTGGTGGTTTGCAACACATCCCAATCCTCCCTCGGGTTTCCCACGAGATGACTTGCATTCTCGCCTAATCCTCCCTTGCATTTAACTCAACAGAAGGACCCTGGGCCTCACTCAATCATTCCATGAGTTTGCTTTAGGATGATTGGCTTCAACAACCCTGTGCCACTCTTGAGTTTGACTCGGGACGATTTGTGATCATGCCCGTTCCTCCCTTGAGTTTTCCTGACTTTGCATGACCCATGACATTAAGTTCCCCTTGGAGTAAGAGGGACTTCTAGCCCAGCGAACCACTACGTAAACATGCCTAGTTTTCCCTTGAGTTTGCTTCCTAGAGACTTGAGGATGAGTCTAGTCCTTCCCTGAGTTTGCCAAACTTGGGGTGAACTAGATGGAAGACCGAGCCAGACCTCGAGGCAAGCGTGAGAGGGAAGTAGGGATTTCGAGGTCGTGAACATCCAGAAGGACACTCTTCAATCACCATGAGGCAAAGTTAAATGGGGGACTTCATTTGTTGAGGCCTCAGTCATCCCAGGGAAAACTCAAGAGAGGATTGCTTAGCACAAAGGTCCTCCAAGGCAAACTCTTGGGAGGATCGTGCTGGGCACAAGTCGTCCTAAGGCAAACTCGAGGGAGGACTAGGGTTGATAAGGTCAAGATTGTCCCAAGGCAAACTCGATGGAGAATCTGGCAAGGTGGGCAAGTTGTCCCAAGCAATCTGAACGAAGGACCGGGCTGCACTGCAAAGTTGAGGGAGGATTAGGGCTTCTTAGGTCATTATCGTCCAAAGGCAAACTTTAAGGAGAATCAAGCCATGCCACGGGTCAACCCGAGCCAAACTTGAGGGTAGCTAGGCGTTATTCTCCTCAAGGCAAACTCAAGATAGCAACTAATGAGGCTGCTCTTCGTCGAGACAAAGGCAAAGGAGGATTAAGGCTATTTAAGCCGCAATTTTCCCAAGGCAAGCTCGAAGAAGGAGGATTAGGCGATGCCATGGGTCGCTGAGGTAAACTGTCCGGTGGACTGGCTGAACAGGCACAAACCATCAGGAGAGGAATTTAGATCGCCTACTAAATGTTGAAAGGTGAAAAGATGAAAGAGATGGAAGCCTTGAAACAAACTTTCTGTTTCAGATGTGCCAAAATTACCAAAAGGCATAGAGAGTTTCAAAAAATTATAAAATATAAAAAGTCGAGATATATTTTATGGGTCCGGAATAAGTATTTCGGCCAGGGCTCCAAACACCGTCCGAATATCCTGAAAAGTGTCAAAACAACCCGACCTTTGGTCCAGAATAAAATTGGGAATGTTCTTATACGAGCTCCCTCGAGTTTAGCTCAAGACGATCATGACCTTAGTGGACCAATTTTGCCTTAGGACGACTTGCAACCTCACCCAATCCTCCTAAGTTTGCCTCGGGATGACCTCACCTGATCCTTCCTTGGCCTAGTCCTCACTTAAGAAAGAAAAGACCCAATGTTTCCAGATTGTTGAGGTCATGATCATCCCAAAGCAAACTCAAGCGACGACTTTGTTGTTGAGACCACGATAGTTCAAAGGAAGAACTAGGTTGGGTTGCAACGATCATCCCGAGGCAAATTTGATAAAGGAACGTGGCTGTGGATCATCCCTAGGTAAACTCGACAGAGGACCTAGTCTATGAGGTCGCGATCATCCTGAGTCACACTCGAGGGAAGATCGAGCTGACCAACAAGTTGTCGCGAGGAAAACTAGATGGAGGACTAGGGTTGCTGAAGACACAATCATCCTGATGGAAACTTGAGGATGGATTTGGTGATGGCACGGGTCTTCTTAAGGTAACCTTGAGGGAGGAATTGGTCTGTTGAAGTCGTCGCAATCCTTGAGGTAAACTCTAAACTCGAGGAATGATCAGGTTATGTTAGGGCTGTTGAAACTGCGGTCATCGCGAGGCAAACTCAAAGAAGGACCTGAGCTGTTGAGGCCATAATCATCCAGAGGCAAACTCAAGAGACGATAGAGCAGGACCACGGTCATCCTGAAGAAAACTCCTAGGAGGATCGGGTGCACAACAATTCTCCCTCAAGTTCACTTGAGGGAGGACTGGGAACGATCGCGGGTCATCCCGAGGCAAAGTCAAGGGGAGGTAGCAAGCCCGAGTGTGACATGGCAAACTTGACAAAGGATCCAACAAGTTTGCAGTCATCCCAAGAGAAACTTAACAGAGCATAGGGATTCGTCACAATTCATTCGAGGCAAACTTGAGGAGAGGACTAGGGTTGCTTAGGTCATAATCATCTTGAGGCAAACTTGAGGGAGGACTGAATAGGCTTTTTAATGGCAAGGAGCTTTTTAATGGCAACTTTTGTAATTATAAAGAAGTCTATGAAAGATTTGACCGAAGGCTGAAAACTAAAAACCCAGTATTGTATTGCAAAGAAATCGAGAAGCACAAATTCATTTGCGGAGAAATAGCAGTGTGACAAATTTAAGAGAAGCACAAATAGCAGTGTGTCTTCTGATGTTTCCAGTAAGGGTTCCGATGAGATGGCTTCTTGGTTTGCTCAAGGAATGGTACGGTGGCTTTTCTTTTGATGTTTATCGTTGGTTGAGGATGGAGGAAGTGGGTTTCTCGATTTTTGCTATGTAAGGCCCTGTTGGGTGGCTTGAAATTATGGGGTGTCTTGGTTTAGAGAGAGAGAGAGAGAGAGAACTACAATGGCTTTTGAAAGAGTTGCTTTGTTGTGGTTTGAGGTGATTTTGATTGTGTGAAACTTCCTGGTCTGCAGGAGTGAATTGCAGGTGAGAGAGGCGTATAAATAGCTGAGGGTTTTGGCATGTAAGTTGGCAATCTGATTGCCAGACTAAGAAATTAGCTAAAGGCCAAAACGTTTTGGACAAAGAACTTGGCTGAAGGGTGAAACATTTTAGACCAAGAAATAGGCTTAAGGCAGTTTTAAAAGGGCAGAAGACTAACAAATAAAATCACTTAAATAAAATCACTTAACGCAACTAAAATAATAATAATAAATTTTAAAACCCTTCAATAAAATATTAGATGTTACAATAAGAGAGTCCCACTAGGATAATCCCCCATCCTATGTGGTTGTGAGCCTATGTGGCGACTGTGAATATCTGTGTGGCAAATATCTATGTGATAAGTGTAACAGACTGCTAAAAATTCATTGGTGGGATTTCTATAGGCTTTAGGAACCTCGTGAAAACATCATAAGTTTTCACGATTCGACCAATCGCGTAAGTTTTAATCTATCAGCATAGCCAGAGTTATCACTCACTATGGTACCAAAAGTGCGATTTTATTTATTTGATGTAGTTAGAATGTCAGATTGAGATATGGTCTGCTACATTAGAAGTGTCAGACAAAACGCTTGTTCGAAAATGTGTTTTGCTTATTTCGAGGCACTTCGGGATTGAATTTAAATAAACGAATTGCACAGTTAGGTTTGTATGAATATTTAAGATTTTACAATGCAAATTTTATGTTTCACTTTCCCGGAGTAAATAATAACCTTTATAGTAGCATCTAGTGATGTGTTTTCAAATTCATAGTATGAAATATCCAAATTAGGTTAGAGAAGTTTTATTTAGATACTTGGCAAGATCTTAACCACACTTGGTGAATAGTATTGGACACTTGGCACAAAGAGGAACAATGAGATGAATTATGAAGGAATCAAGGTGTAAGATCGTGCCACCTAAGCAAAACCCTGTTTTCCATCTGATCAAACAAATTGTGCGGAACCAAAAAGGGTTTCAACCCTAGTGAAACCCTAAATGGTTGGTATCCAATTGAAACCCCAAAAGCTTGGTTGAAACCGAAATCCTAAACGGTTTCTCCAAACCCTAAAGTGGGCCTCCAAACCCTATTTGATCCAACTTCTAATATTGTGTTTAATCACTTGATTAAATCACTTCTATATGCCATTAATTCCTCAAATTCATGTTATCACATCATTATCCAACCCTTTAAACCTTGAAATTTTGATTTGATCAAGAAAAATTAGATTTGGACTTGTTAGCATCCCAAACCCTAACCAAACCCCCTTTAAACCTCAAATTGAAGCCCACTTGGTTGAGGCCCACCAAGGCCCACAAATTTGGCCACCTTGGCAAAACTTCTTGAAGAAGTTTCATCTCCCCCCTTGGCTGCACCCAATAGTGCCTTGATGTGATAAGGAAAACCCACCTCATCACCCTCCATATCTCATGGCACCAGCAGGCAGTCTTTTCCCCTCACTATTTTTTCACTTTATGTGACATAAGCACCTTCAATCAAATGCTCTTCATTTAAAAATCATCTGCAATATTTAAAAACAAAAATTCGATACTTTTATCACAAACGTGAGACTCATGACCAATCGAGAGAAAATGAGCAGTTGGTCACATCTTGATACCATTTGTAATCAGATTTTTAAAGGCATCTCAAATTGTTTAAATAACCACTAATACAATTAATAATGTTGGAGGAAGTTCCAACAAAGTATTTAACAATAGTATAAATCAAAGTATCATCAAGGATACCCCTTCCGACTTATTAAAAAAATAAAAAAAAAATTATATTCAAAACAAATTAATAGCGATTGAAAATATAAAAAATTAAAATTAAAATCCGAGATTTCCTCTATCATTTTATGTTTGTGTTTTTTTTTTTTTTTAATAAGTCACGTGGTACATCAAGGGAACAAAGTGAGTGATATAAATTAGGAGGCATAGTAACATTACTCTATATATGAGACTATGACCATCAATTTATTAATTTTTTATTTTTATAGTGGAGGATAATTATGTCATTTCATTATAAATCGGGTCGTTCATGTTAACTTGTCTTCATTTTACCCCTTTTAATAATGTCTAAATATGACATACAGTCAACTCGATTGAGAATGGTTGCATGGGTTGAGAATTTGAGAGTTTTTAATTTTTTTTTTTTTTTTTTGAAACAGAAAATATAATTCCATTACTTCAAATCAAACAGTACATGGCTTCTCAAGCAAAGTGACTGACAAAACTTCCGAAGGGCCTTCCTCTATCCATACTGATTCACTATCTAGATACATGCCTAGCTTCGCTGCAATATGAGCAGCTTTATTTCCAGGTCTCTTAGTAAACATCAAGCTAGCTCCAATATGCATGTCCCTTCATAAAGAATTGTATATGTTCAATCAACAGCCCTTGCCAGGAATGGTTGTTGTTATATCCATTGACACTAAATTAAGTCATTAGCTAGATAATGTCATTAATCCATCTGTAGAGATAAATTCACTGAATTATTTATAAGATGCATTAATGGAAATTAGAGCAAATTATGCAACCCGAACGATGAATTTAAACAAAATACTAAGCCACAGAAGTATATGTTGTCCATCCTGATTACGGAAATAATAATGGTAGAACTCACCTTGGCCACTTAATTTACACTACTTACCCTTATCATCAAAATTACCATTTTAAACTCACCTAAAAAACTTCATATCAAAATTAGTTTCTATATATATTGTAGACATATGATATGGGCCCATGCCATCCAGGCGACCACATCCTACGTATTAGGATACTACTAACCCGGCTAGCACATCACTATAAGAAAATTACTTATTTGTTGTGATCAATTAATTATTTCTTGTCAAAATGAGTCTATTTTCATCGCAAATAGTCATTCTCGTTACAAATCACTCATCATAAATATTCATTTTTCTTGTGTACAACACTAACCAATATCTAAACACCTCCACTTATAAAAAGCATGCATCTTGCTGTTTGGGCACAATCAACGTACGTACGTAGCCACCTGCGATCGCGATCGATCAAGTAATTAAGAATTAATTGGGAATATTCACAATCTGGTTATCATGATAGATTTTGTAGATCCTCAAAAAACTAAGATCATTCATGACTTCTCAATTGTTGGGAATAACTGTATATCGAAGACTAACTCGAAATATAGTAGCGGAAATAAGCAAAAGAAAATACTGACAATCACATAGAAACAACACCAAGATTTAAGTGGTTCAGCTCAAAGTGAGCGTAGTCCACTGGTGGGGTCGGTATCAGAGCTTTCACTATCAACAAAGATGGAGTACAGAAGAATAATACAAAACTTCTTTCTCAAAGAAGTTATCTCTCAAGCTCTCAAACTTCTCTCTAGAAAATCACTAAAACAAACAAAAGTGATTTCTGAAGTGTAAAACAAAAAGGGGGCCGCCGTTTGATATTTATAGAAACAATGAAAATTCACTTCTGTAAACATTGGCTCAAGCGAACTCTCGAGCGGGTGTCGAGCGAGCGTAGGGTTTTGACATTTCGCTCAAGCGACCAGAAGAGCGGCATCAAGCGAACTCTCGGACTTGCATTTCGCTCGAGCTGAATGTCGAGCGATCTCGAGTGAACTCGTTGAATTAACCTTCGCTTGAGCGAACATACAACAGAGCACTATTTCAACTGAATTCAAGCCACCTCTTTAACAAATCTCCACCTTGGCTTGAACTCTGCCAATTCTAACACACAAAAAAACCTCTGACCACAAAACCAACCCCCACCACCAAATCCCTTAAGGGAATCACAAAATGCGAACACCAATCAAGTCCAAACAGAGTTTGAACTTGTATACTGCAACTGGCTTTGTCATCATATCTGCTAGATTCTCAGTAGTAGCGATTTTCAGAATCTCTATAGCAACCTCTGTAACAATCTCTCTGAGAAAATGATACCTGACATCAATGTGCTTCGTTCTCTCATGATACATTTGATTTTTGGTCAAATGTATTGCACTCTGACTGTCACAGAATACTGAAATCCCATCTTGCTGCAATCTGAAGTCATTGATCAAGCCTTTCAACCAAATGGCCTCCTTAACAGCCTCTGCTGTGACGCCCCCGACCCCCATGTAAGGAAACATGAGCATATCTCGAGACGCCGGGATGATGACAACACGGTCACGCATCCCAACGAAATGTGTCCAAGTGTGTGCAACATGCAAAAGTGCACAACAAAAGTCGCAGCAGATAATATAATAAGTCAACTAAGTACCAGAAATTTAAATACAAGTATCCAAAATAATTTACCTTTAAAAAGTTATACAGTCATCCCAAATATATTACAAAAGATAAATACATAAAAGAGTAGGATAATAAATCTCGATACACGAGAGCAATCCCAGATCGCTCTTCCAATGGAGCCAAAGCCTAAGGCTCGTCATCCTCATCTGCATCAAAATCTGCTATACCATAAAACGGTATTGCAGGTAAGTAAAAATCCAAACAACTCTCGAGATAAAAACGCATTAAAGCAACCAACTAACATATCTCAAAACCTCATTTTTTTCGAAAACGAGTACTTTTCCAACACATGCTAAAAATTCCATTTTTAGCCAAAACATATAATCCAACATTTTCCCAGAAAATGATTTACACAAAACTCAACAATTTATCGAACACTGTAGGCGGGAATCACGGGCGGGACTATACCACCATCTCTGCTTACCACCATCCCTATAGTTCCTTTCCACACAATGAATACATTTCAGAGCACTGTAGGTGGGAATCACAAGCGGGACTCTACCACCATTCCTGCTTACCACCATCCCTACCGCATGCACCGTAGGCGAGAATCACAGGCGGGACACAACCACCATCCTTGCTTACCACCATCCATACCGCGTGCACCGTAGGTGGGAATCGCAGGCGGGTCTCTACCACCATCCCTGCTTACCACCATCCCTACAGTCTCTTTCCCTTTTTCTCAAACCAGTCAATCCAAACATTTCAAACATACTCAAAATCATTTCTCACATGAAAACCCAGTTTTCAAATAAACACGTGAGCAGCATGCAATCATGCGAAAACCCAGTTTTCAGTTACAAACATGAACATGCGTGCAAATGAAATGAACACAACACGACAATAATAACCAACAACCAACAATGTCAACACAATCCAATCACACAAACAATCTTCCTCCACTAATCCATCCGACCCCCGTACTCCTCGGACTCGGTCCGGAAAAACCAATCAATAATTCAATACAATGTAATGAGTTAGTGCAAAAATACATTTAAATCACAAGAGTTATTTGGAAAACACTTACAGCACTATATAATAATTTTCGGAGGATCACGGAGGTGCAAGAAGCGGCAACGCAGCAACAAAACAGTGCCAAATGCACAGTGGCCGTGGGTCTCAAAGACCCACTTCTGAACGGGTGAAAACGAAGACCCGAGATTGATACGGTAGGGCTTAGGGATGTCGGTGAAGCTAGTGATGGTGGTGGTTGGCCGTGGGTGGCGGCGTAAGGGGTGGTTGAAGACCAAAAATACCCAAATCGGAAATGGGGTTGGAAGTGCTTCACCGGTGACGGATTGGAGCTGGGGTTGGGTCCATTGGGTTACTAGGAGGTCGAGGATGAAGTGGTGAGAAGATGGTGGCCAATGGTGGTGCGACGGCGGCGCAACGGCGGAAAGAGTGTCGCGGCTTGGAGAGGCTTGTGGCGGCTAACGGCGGTGCGAATGGAGCTGAGGTTGGTGGGGTGGGGTCGCCGGCGGCTAGGGAGGCTAACGGGCTGAGCGGTGACGGTCCCCGCCGGCTCACGGCTGCGCTGGGTGGTGATGGAATAAACAAACGGAGAGAGGGAGGGGGAGCTGGGTCGCACGGGAAGAGAGGCCGAATGGAGAAATAAGGAAAAAGAAAAGAAAGAGAAAAGAAAAGAAAGGAAAGAAAAATGGAGGAAAAGAAATGAGGTTCAATCCTCATATCTTGGGTCACAAAAATGATCCAACGGAAACGATTTTAAAACCATAAGTAAAATAAAATAATTCAAACGTAATGATTAAAATGAAAATAAATAATTAAATCCAACAATAAGTTAATTAAATATGAAAAGAATTTAAATGCATAACAGTAAATAATATTAAGAAAGCACTTCAAAATAATTTTCACAAAATTAAAAATCATAAAATAAACCAACTAAAAATTCAATAATTTTAAAATAAGGGAATAAATTTATGAATAATTAAAAATAATCTTCCATTAAAAATACACCAAAATACGGGGTGTTACATCTACTGCTGCCATGTACTCTGCCTCTGTAGTTGATAAAGCAACAGTAGATTGCAGTGTTGCTTTCCAACTGATAGCAGACCCACACAAAGTGAAAACACAACCTGTCAATAATCTTCTTTTATCTAAGTCTCCAGCATAATCAAAATCAACAAAACCAGTAACTTTGGAACTGAGATCAACATCTCTATCAAATATTAAGCCAAAGTTCAAAGTTCCTTTCAAATACCTGAGTATCCATTTCACAGCCTGCCAATGAGTCTTACCTGGATTAACCATATACCTGCTAACTACGCTCACTGCTTGTGAAATGTTTGGACGAGTGCAAACCATTGTATACATTATACTGCCAACTGCACTGGAATAAGGAACACTAGCCATGAACCATTCCTCCTCGTCTGTCTGAGGAGATAGGGAAGCTAAAAGTTTAAAGTGTGTAGCAAGTGGTGTACTTACTGGTTTGGAATCAAACATTCCAAATCTCTGAAGAACTTTCTCAATGTACTTTCCCTGGGACAAGTACAGCTTTCCTATCTCTGTGGATCTCCATCCCCAGAATCTTCTTTGCAGCACCTAAGTCTTTCATTTCGAACTCATTTCTGAGTTGGGTCTTTAACAAATCAATGTCAGATATGCCTCTAGCAGCAATAAGCATATCATCAACATATAGTAGCAAATAAATGAAAGACTTATCAGATAACTCCTTAAGATAAACACAACTATCATAGTTACTTCTCAAAAAACCATGATCAATCATATAATGATTTCTTCAATCTGCACACATGATCTTCTTTGCTTTTAACAATGAACCCCTCTGGCTGATACATATAAATGGTCTCGTCAAGCTCACCATGTAGGAATGTTGTTTTAACATCAAGTTGTTGTTGCTCTAGGTCATACAATGCTACTATAGCAAGTAGCACTCTAATCGAACTGTGTTTAACAACTGGAGAGAAAACTTAATTGAAATCGATGCCTTCTCTCTGACTGAAGCCCTTAGCAACTAAGCGTGTCTTGTATCTTGCATCTGTGTCACCTTGGATTCCCTCTTTTCTTTTGATGACCCATTTGCAGCCAACAGTCTTCATCTTCTTTGGCAACATAACCAAATCTCATGTTTGGTTTTTGTGAAGAGACTCAATCTCTTCAATCATAGTTGCGCACCATTGTGCAGATTCTTCACTCTTGACAGCTTCTGAATAACTGGAAGGCTCCTGACCAACAATATCTTCTGTCGTAGTAAGAGCATACATTACCATATATGCATGAGCATATCTCTGAGGTGGTCTAATCTGCCTCCTCTGTCTACCAGTAGCTATATTGTAATCTTGCTCACCTTGTGCGCCGCTATTTGAATCAGAGTCATGCTCATCTACTATAGCATGATCTTGGGCACCCCTTGTGGCGCTCCCACCTGAAACTCCACCTGCTTGCCAATATCCTGTTCTTTACCTATAGACACAGTAATCTCCTTTCTCGGATTAAGCATAGATTTTTCATCAAATACAACATCCCTACTGATTACAAACCTAGGTGATTTAGGATCAGTACACCACAACCTAAATCCCTTCACCACACTGGCATACCCAATGAATATGTCTTTCTTTGCCCTTGGCTCAAATTTTCCATCATTAACATGGAAATATGCAGGACAACAAAAAAATTTCAAATTTGAATAATCAGCAGGAGTATCAGACCATACCTCATTTGGAGTCTTCAAACCAATAGCTGTGGCTGGAGAACGATTGACCAAGAAGCAGGCTGTGTTGATTGCTTCAGCCCAGAAATCCTTAGACAAGCCAGCATTAGAAAGCATATTGCGGGCTCTCTCTAAGAGAGTCCTGTTCATCCGTTCAGCTACCCCATTTTGCTGTGGAGTATGTCTAATTGTACGATGGCTGGCAATACCTTCATTTTTGCAGAATTCATCAAACTCACCTTCGCAAAATTCCATACCATTGTCAATTCGAAGTCTCTTAATTTTCTTGTCTGTCTGATTTTCAATCAAAGCCTTCCAATGTTTAAAGTTAACAAATACATCGATTTTCTGCTTCAGAAAATAAACCTAAACTTTCCGTGAGAAATCATCAATGAATGTAAGCAAATACTGAGCTCCACCTTTTGATGGAACAGAAGATGGACCCCAAAGATCAGAATGAATATAGTCCACAGAACTTTTGGTTCTGTGAATCCCTGTAGAAAACTGAACCCTGCACTGTTTTCCAAACACACAAGTTCACATAAATCAAGTTTCCCTATCTTCTGATCACATAACAAACCTTGCTTACTTAGAATAGACATCTCATTTTCACTCATATGACCCAAACGCATGTGCCACAAACGGGTGACATCTAAGTCTGGATCATCTAAAACAGACACTGCAGCTGCACCTGTCACTGTAATGCCCTGAAGGAAATAAAGACCATTCGTCTTATCTCCTTTCATCACAACCATGGAGCCCTTACAGACTCTGATAGCTCCACCTTCACCAGTATACTTAAAATCCAAAGAATCAAGAGTGCCCAAAGAAATAAGATTCTTCTTCAACTCTGGAATGTGTCGGACGTTAGACAATGTCCTGACAATCCCATCAAACATCTTTATCCTAACTAAACCAATTCCAACAATTTTACAAGCCATATCATTCCCTAACAGAACGGAACCACCGTTGACTAGTTCATAATTAGTGAACCAGTCCCTCTTGGGACACATATGAAAAGTATAAGCTGAGTCCATGACCCACTTGTCACTGAAGCGACTATTGGAGTTGCTAATTGCTAAAACTATATCTAAGTCGTTAGACTTTTCATCAGCAACGCTAACGGCATTAGAGGAACTAGTGCCTTCCTCTTTGTTCTTCAGCTTTGGACACTCATTTTTATAATGACCAAACTTATGACAGTAATGACATTTAACATTTTTCTTGTTAAACTTCGACTGTGAACTGTCCTTGGATTTACCCCTGTACTTCTCTTAACCTCTGTCACTGGATCTACCCCTGCTTGAGGAACCCTTAACAAACAAGCCACTGGCTTGTTCATTAGTGCCCTTCACACTCAATTTATTCCTCAATTCCTTAGAATTCAAAGCAGATTTCACATCTACCAAGGAAATTGTATTTCTACCATACAACATGGAATTCACAAAATTCTCAAAAGACATGGGTAATGAACACAAAACAATTAATGCTTGATCCTCTTCTTCAAGCTTAATGTCAATATTCTTCAGATACATAATAATTTTATTAAATTCATCTAAGTGTTCAGAAATAAGAGTACCTTCCTTCATTTTGAGAGTGTATAACCGTTGTTTCAAATACAAACGGTTGGTGAGAGATTTCTTCATATACAGATTCTCAAGTGCAGACCAAAGACCAGTTGCAGTCTCCTCGTCAGCAACCTCCCTTAAAACTCAATCAGATAATGACAAAAGAATAGTACTATGTACCTTTTCTTCTTCTTCTTTTGAAGGAGCCAGAGAATCATCAGACACCTTCTCTTCTAATACTTTTGACAAGCCCTGTTGTCGCAGTAAAGCCTTCAGCTTGATGCGTCATAAACTGAAACTGTTCTGACCGTCAAATTTCTCTACTTCAAACTTAGCCATAACCATCCCACCAGATCACACTGAGCCAAGCTCTGATACCAATTTGTTGGGAATAACTGTATATCAAAGACTAACTCGAAGTATAGTAGCGGAAATAAGCAAAAGAAAGTACTGACAATCACACAGAAACAACACCAAGATTTAAGTGGTTCAGCTCAAAGTGAGCCTACATCCACTGGTGGGGTCAGTATCAGAGCTTTCACTATCAACAAAGATGGAGTACAGAAGAATAATACAAAACTTCTTTCTCAAAGAAGTTATCTCTCAAGCTCTCAAACTTCTCTCTAGAAAATCACTAAAACAAATAAAAGTGATTTCTGAAGTGTAAAACAAAAAGGGGGGCGCCATTTGATATTTATAGAAACAGTGAAAATTCACTTCTATGAACACTCTCGAGTGAGTGTCGAGTGAGCGTAGGGTTTTGACATTTCGCTCAAGCGACCAGAAGAGCGGCATCAAGCGAACTCTCAGACTTGAACTTCGCTCGAGCTGAGTGTCGAGCGATGTCGAGCGAACTCTCGGACTTGCATTTCGCTCGAGTTGAATGTCGAGCGATCTCGAGCAAACTCTCGGACTTGCATTTCACACGAGCTGAATGTCGAGCGATCTCTCGGACTTGCATTTCGCTCGAGCTGAATTAAGCTCCGCTCGAGCGAACATACAACAGAGCACTATTTCAACTGAATTCAAGCCACCTCTTTAATATCAATCTTATCCTAGTCGTGCTAATGTCAATCCATATGTACAGAGATTATAAATTTATTGAATTATTCTTAATATACAATGAATAGAGCAAATTCTGCAATCCTAAGTACAAATTTAAATAAGTACTACAATATGATACGGCACAAAATTATATTTGACCCTGCATCCTGATTAAGAAGAAAACAATTACGGTTGAGCGTCTAAATTAGATCATGATCAAGTTATGCCACTATTTATGTATGAAGTATGTTATATATATGTAGTATGTTATATATATGTAGTACTAGTACTTGAGGTAGAGTCAGCATCCCATTCTTCGTACATTTCAATTTTGACGTATTCATTCTCATCATACAACTTTTGTTGAAAGTTAGATGCTTTCCCCACAGTTTTAATTGCCTCCAACTCCATTGCGACTTCTTTCATCGTAGGCCGTTTCTCACCGGTCAAGTTCAAACACCTTTTTACAAGGTTTGCAATTGCAACAATTTCTTCTTTTCCAACTTCCTTCAAAATTTGATTGTCGAGAATATCAAAAAGATGGTTCCCTTCCACTGAGCAAATAAAATATGTGGCTAAACTTTTGATTTTTGGTGTCCTTGTTGAAGATATGGCTTCTTTGCTTGTCAAGAGCTCAGCAAGGACAACACCAAAACTATAAACATCACTCTTTTCTGTAAAGTGACTTGTTTGGAAATATTCTGGATCCAAGTATCCAATAGTACCTTGAACTTTTGTAGTCAAGTGAGTTTGATCTTCAGTAATGGATCGTGAAGTTCCAAAGTCTGCTACTTTCGCTCTGTACTTATCATCTAAGAGTATGTTTGTGGACTTAATGTCCCGATGATAAATAGGAGATGAAGTTTCTGAGTGTAGGTAAGAGAGAGCTCCAGCAACTTCCTTGGCAACTCGTAAGCGCATTTCCCATGTTAGTGAAAGCTCTTCATTTTGGTCACTGAGATATTGCGAAAGAGTTCCATTAGGAATGAATTCATAAACTAGTAGAGGAACTTCTGTCTCCAAACAACAACCAAGCAGCTTAACTATATTCCTATGGTTAATCTGTGAAAGAATGACAACTTCGTTAATGAATTCTTCTAGTTGTCCTTCATCAATTATCTTGGACTTTTTTATTGCAACAATTCTTCCGTCCGTCAACATGCCTTTGTAAACAGTTCCTTGTCCTCCTTGGCCAAGTATTCTATTTGCATTAAAATGGTTGGTGGCCTTCTCCAAATCTTTTGAACTAAACAACTTGTTGTTTTCAACATTCCCTTCACTTGAATACAATTGTTTTTGTAATAGAAGTCCACCATTTCGTTTGAAGAACTTCTCCCTCTGTTTAATCATCTTCTTTTTCTTTACCACTTTGTATGACCACCATCCGCCTATAAGCATAACTAATACTCCAAGGCTCGAGCTAATTCCTGCTCAATTAAATGAAATTGGAAAGAAATCACAACTCAAGTAACTCAAAAGCCATTAATTACTTTTACTCCTTGCAATAGTAAATTAATTAGATAAAGTAGCAGATCGCAACTTTTTGAGTGTTTGAAAGCAAAGTATTTTGAGAAATGATAGTTGCAATCGTGAGTGCGCAAACGACATGCAATCACTTTGAAAAAAGTAAATAAAGACGGAACCCACTTGAAAAGAAATTAATTTTTTTATCGTGGATTCCACTCTTTTTTAAAACAATTGCATGACGCTTGCGTGTTCCACAACTGTATATAGTATTACTCAAGTATTTTAGCAGCAGCACTCTAATAGCTTCCAGATACATTAGAAATCATGCTGCATGCAATTAATTAACCCAAAAAAAAAAAGCACTATAAATAATTAAGAAGACATACCGATAATAATGGAAAACCTGGTATCCTTAGCTGCGATACAGATGTAAGAGCCGTTAGTATTTACACATGAACGAGTATCACCACAATTGTTGAGCGTTTGGTCCGCGCACTCGTCAATATCTGGCATTACAATACATAATAATTAAACACATAATAACATATACGAGGAAGAATTAAGCAAACTCTGGAATAGATGTTTTCGCGATCTTCCAAATATTCATGCGTGTTAATGGCTCTTTGAACGTTTCAACTTCCATGCTACTCGATCGGTTGTCTACTTGCCCAATTAGTACTGAAAATATATTGCGAGACTCGGGCTGGTTTGGTTACACAAAATTAAATTATCTCATTTTACCTTATCTCATATAATCATTACAACTTTTTCAAACTCCCACACAAAATATATATAATAAACAATTTAATTTTTTCAAATCTCAAAATAAAAATTATATTATAACAATATTTTATTCAACTTTTAACAAAACATCTCATCTCATCTGAACTGAATAATCAAAGAGACCTTAATTTGTAGTACTTTACAACTTAGACTATATATCAACGTATGGCTAGCTAGTATGATCATTATATATATAATTTCAAATATAAAGGAAATTATTTGTGCAAGCTCAAGGCGTGAAAATCCTTTGAAAAAAATGAAACCCATTTGAAAAATCTATTTTTTTATGGTGGGTTCTACATTTTTCAAATATCCTAAACCTAGTATTACTCGAATTAATTACGTACCTTGACATGATCCTTCATGATCAGGAAGATAGGGATTTCCTTTAAAGCCGGACATGCAAAAACATTTAAAGGTAGGGTTACCCTGAAAAGTGGGATTATCTCGATCTGTTTCACAAAGTCGAGAGGTGGATCCATCATATGCCTTGGAAATCCCCCAATCCAAGACCACTGGAACTGACATAGTTGGGGTTGGAGTTGTGAAATGACTCAGGAACCACAAATAGTCTACCAAGAATCCATATTTGCATCCTTCAATGGTACTATTGTTTGAAGTAATTGGTTGCTCTATCTTCGTAGTAAAAGCACCAAAATTTGAAGGGATTGTGGTTTGGCAGCAGTCAGTACGGTTGCCGCAGCTGGAGCTTCTACTATTTAATATTAATCCACTTTGGCTACCACAAAGGGACTTGCACCCACCATATGAAACTGAGCCATCTGGGGACAATATTGAGGTAGTGAAGTCGCAACTCATGGGCATGGTAATGAATTTGTTGGTGCGGTCCGAGAAAACGAAAGGGCTTCCTACTAACTCCGAATGATTGCCTGTGTTCGTGAAATTGTCACAGTTCGAAAATATCGGATAGTTGACGCGAACTGTGGCTTCGTCAAGTTGAATGTCCAGCACTTCCAGGTTGAGCCTTTTCAAGAATGGTTTGGGAGGGCCTGAGCCCGAGGAGGAGTCGGAGGAGGAGGAGTCGGTATTATTATTAATACAGACAACTTCAAACCAATGGTCAACGTAGCAGCCAGCTCCTATTCCAAAAGGGTATGGAATAATAACATTATTCCCACAGTCTGCTTGACATGATGAGTTCATAATATTGCTTGTTACATTAACGTCGACATTCGTTGCTCCTGTGAATATTGCAGTAATCATCAAACACAGCAACAAAATGATCATCATGATCATCTGGAACATGATCGCCCTTTTCATGATTTCCAGTCCATCGTTCGACCGATCGGATCATCCGATCTCTCACCCTCTCTCTCTCTTTCTCTCTCTACATATATATATATATATATATGATGAGGTAGGATGATATTGATGATGAATGGGAGCATGCAAGGAATGTTAATTAATAAGCAGCAAATTAGCCCAAGACCGAGTTTTAATATATAGTGGGATTAATCTATCTGTCAATTGCAATACATGATGCAGATATTTTCTATATATGGAAGGAGCCTAGCAATTCAGATCGAGAAGAAGTTTCAATGTATGGAATTTTTGTTCTTTTGATAAAGTCTAGCGCAGCCTTTATTGATCGTCTCGACGTTCCATTACAATGTGGCTGAAAATCTGCAAATATCGTAAGTACGTAGTCAAGAGATTTAAGTACGACTTGGCTAGTTGCTAGCTCGATTGGAAATTGGAAAAAAACTAACGACTTGTAATCTCCAGACTTTTACGCGGGTCATGAATGATGTTCTAGTACTCATGACTACGTACGTACGTAAAAGTCTTCAATAAACAAGCTAGCTGCAGTTGATGATCAACTAGTCTTCGTCGAGTCGTTTTCATTCCTTAAATATCAACATATGACTTTGATTATATAAGTGTTTGGAAGCTCATTCATTAGCATCTGAGCTTCCAATATTATTCTTTGACTCATATTGAGCACGAACGTTTCAACCTGCATCAATCTTTTTCAATTTGTCCATCCATTTCCTAATTTTGCCATTTTTTTCTCAAATATATATATATATATATATCAGTACTGCTATATACCACTGGGTGGTAACCCCGCCGCGGCCTCGCGGCTGACGTGACAGTTGCCACGTCAGTCAATTAAAAAAAAATCAAAATCCAGAAACAATACCAAACGTGGGAAGAGGAATTCATTTCATTTTCACTACATTTGAAGAAACCAGAGCCCCAAACCATTCTCTAGCTGCGCGCGATCTTCGATCCCTCCCACGGTCTTCTCTGCTCGATTTGAAGGCTAATTTTCATCTCAATTTTTGGGTAAGAGTTCTTCTTCTTCATCTGTTTGTTGTTGGGTTTTTATTTTCCTGGGTTGAGGTCTCTGCCGTTCTCTTTGGGTTGCTGAAGTCCTTTTTGTTTGTATGTGAAAAATCTGTGCTTAAGAATCTGTTGGTGTATGAACCACATTAAAGGATGTTTGTCTTCATCGTTACTTGTATCTCGTAGCGCTTCAAACCTGAAAGCTACCCTAATTTAATTTAATAAATGAATGAATCCCAGTAATGGTTACCTCACTTGATCCACACTTGATCAGTACAGCCTATTTTGATTTAATAATGCCAGAAGAAAAAGGGTCTCATTCGAAATTAAGTTGGGATGTTATTTGGAGATTGTCATTTTTAGGAATAGGGTCTCATTCGTACACGGCAGCAAGCGAATGATGCATTAAAAGCAATGAATGGAGAGATAACAATTAAGGAGTACAAACAATAAGTAAATCTCAAACTAACTCTGTATTATTTTCAGAATTTTGCTTATGTTTTTGTGGGTGAATGAGGCATGTGTCCACTGTCCATGGTGTTCTATTTAATGGCAGAAGCATTTTGTATTTTTTGCATAAAAGATATGTTTTTCCTAATTTTATGCAAGTTTGTTTATCTCCCCTTCAAAAATCTTTCACCATTTAGTCAAAGTAATTTATTTTTGAGATGTAACCCAAGTACATAGGAGGCATATCTCTTTTGTATACTTCATTAATCAACAATCAATAAAGTTCACATTTGCTTATTGGGAAAAAAAATTATTAATCAACAAGAAATTGCTATGAATTTCTCTTAGTAATTTCCTTATGAAAAAAAAAATCATGATGATATAGTAGTAATTCCCCACCGCCCCCCCCCCCCCCCCCCCCAACCCATCCCCCACCGTAGCTTCTTGGAAATGAAAACCAATTAGACTTGAAGTTGAGGATCCATCCCACAAGATGCTTTCAAATATAAAAGAATATAATAATTTCTATCTAGAGTCCTGTTTCATTCTTTCATAATTGTAATTGTAATGATGAAATCTAGACTGCGAGACACCATTGAGGAATTGCGGCGTTCATTGCAACCAAAAGAGAGTGTTCTGAAGGCTTTGCAACAGTCGCTATTGGAGAAAGAACAGGTATGCATATCATGGAAATGGCTGAAAAGTTTTTGCTTTCCCAGATGTATAATCCTCTGCATGTTCATGTGTGTTTATGCATGTGGATATATCTGCTATGTAATGTTTCTGTTTAAGGACTTTGTTGGATATGTACCTTGGCTACTATTCTTTTTTGGACCAAATAATAGAACCTCGGGTATTTCTTCAATTTATGTGCTAGTGCTTTATACTACCTCGGGTATATCTTCAATTTAGGTGCTAATGCTTTAAAAAAAAGATCCATTGGAATGATTGGAACTCTACAAAGCATAATGCAATGATTGATTTGTATCGTACCAATCAAGAACCCCCATCGATGACTCAAATTGGTTTCAATGTTGATAGTACGGCAAAGGACACTACGGTTGGTGGTTCTAGGGAAGTACGTAGTCCGCGTGTTGTGCGAGGTAAAGGCAGACCTCCATCTCTAAGGAGAGCATCCAGGATGGAGATAGACATGTGAAAAGCTAAAGCAAAGACCAAGAAAGCACCAGCAAAGGGGAAGCGTAAAGAGGTGATGATATTTTCATAGCTGCTTTTTATTTATATTTTGTTGACGAAGAAAATGAGTTAATATAATTTTGTTTCTTAAATAATTATTAGCGGGATGGAGGAGATACCCAAGTTGCGGATAGAGGAGATACACCAACCGTAGAAGTATGCAGGAATTTATTTGGCCCTTCTGAGATGGTATATTAATAAACTTATATATAAACTTATTACAAATTTTCATTATTTCGCTATATATTTATGTTTGATTTCTAGCAGGCTGTTCCAGAAAGAGAAAGCGTGGCAGAGTCAAGAAAGCGTAAGTAGTTCATAGCTTTTTTTTCAAGTTTATAGATGTTACCTGAAAAATATATTTTGTTGTTTATTCTTTACAGATTCAATTTGGATTAGATGGATCACAACCGTTGCAATGATGGGTTCCTCGTGCAACATTTTGTGTATTGAAATTTTGTAGGGGTTCTTTTTTTTATTGAATGTAAATGAGGGAGGGACTTTGTTGTAACCATGGATTGTATATATTTTGTGTGTATTTGATGGACTTTGTTGTTATGGTTGGGTTGGAGGAACTTTGTTGTGTATTAGATATATTTTGTGTATCTCCAAGGACTTTGTTGTTATGGTTGGGTTGGAGGAAATTTGTTGTGTATTTTGGATATTTTGTGTATATTTGAGGGACTTTTGTTGTAAATGTTGGGTTGGAGGAAATTTGTTGTGTATTTTGGATATTTTGTGTATATTTGAGGGACTTTTGTTGTTATGGTTGGGTTGGAGGAAATTTGTTGTGTATTTTGGATATTTTGTGTATATTTGAGGGATTTTTGTTGTTATGGTTGGGTTGGAGGAAATTTGTTGTGTATTTTGGATATTTTGTGTATATTTGAGGGACTTTTGTTGTAAATGTTGGGTTGGAGGAAATTTGTTGTGTATTTTGGATATTTTGTGTATATTTGAGGGACTTTGTTGTTATGGTTGGGTTGGAGGAAATTTGTTGTGTATTTTGGATATTTTGTGTATATTTGAGGGACTTTTGTTGTAAATGTTGGGTTGGAGGAAATTTGTTGTGTATTTTGGATATTTTGTGTATATTTGAGGGACTTTGTTGTTATGGTTGGGTTGGAAGAAATTTGTTGTGTATTTTGGATATTTTGTACTAAAGAATTCATGATGAGTAAAGCATTGCATGCCAATCTATATAAGCTTGAGTGGTTACCATTTTCTTTTCTTTTTTTATACTCTTGTAATGGACACAATGGTGTTGAACATTAAGGAGTATGTAGTACTACTGTTAAGGCTAATTGTTATTATTATTTGAGGGACTTTGTTATTATTATCCTTAGAGGCCGTATGTTTTATCTTTGGTGTGGTTTCTAATTGTATTGTAATGTACAAGAGTGTTTGATGGCATGACTATCAATCTGCTTGTAAACTGGCATATTCTCCATTTGCTTAATTAGATAAATGTGCAGACGAAATTGCACAACTAACAGTATGCTAAGACCTCAAAAGAAAACGTAACAGGGTTATTATTCACGCAGGGTTTATATGCAACATGTTCACATTCAGGTATGTTATTATTCACGCAGGGTTTATTTGTTCTGTTCACATTCCCCTGCTAAGAATCTGTTCACAGTCCCCTGCTTGTGTTCTGTTAACAATCCCTTGGAAAGTCAGATATACATAACAATATCAAATACAAAACAAAAATAGAGAAAACAACTCCAAATGCATTTCTGAAGCAATCTGTGTCAATAAGCATTCTCAACCAAAAAAGCTAAAAAATAGAGAAGTGGATTATTTCTGAAGCAATCTGTCCAAATGCATTACTGAAGCATTCTGAACCAATCAGCATTAAAAAATGAAAAACCAAAAACATTACTTCAGCATTCTGAACCAATAAGCATTCTGAACCAAACAATGGAGAAAACAACTCCAAACAGTGTTGCTTTATCCATTCCCATATAACTGAACTTCATATATTTACATAAAGTACAAAATCCAATACTTAGATACTAACACTAGGTAGCAATTAAATTACTTATAAACTACCAAATAAAATGCAACGACAAATAAAAAAGCCCAAAACACCCGATGTAGTGTGCGTCCCCGCCTCATTACAGTTTCTTGTTCCAGAAGCACCTTCTCTCTTGTGGATACCACTATCTCTCTATTCAATACCACCAGCTCTCTCTTCTCGATTTCATCCACTCTTTTATGGAGCTCAGTCTTCATCTTTTCCACATCGTCCAGCATCTTCTCGACCTCCTTCTCCCTCCTTAACAGATCATTGTTTCTTTCTTGAAGATGGAACTCAATCTCTTGATTACTATCTGCCCACTTGAAAAATTTACAATATGGTAATCCCTGGAAAATGCAAATTCACAAATGTTACATGTTGAACATATTCATCAATATAATTTACAAATGTTGTAACTACAACTAATGTAGTTATTACCTCTGTATTGTACTTTGGACACCCTAAGAAGGGTCGTCCTGGATTTCTTGGAGTACTTGAATATCTCAATGTGGCATCGACCTTACTGAAGCAATGTGCTTGTCCCAAAGTACGTTTTGCAAACGATGAAGAAGACATTGATGATGATGACGACGACGACATTCTAACATGATGTTTTATAAATTGTAAAATGAAGTTTCAACCAAAGAGAAGCTGGAAATGGAAACCTCTCACAGAATTGATAACACCATTTTTCCTTCACTCTACTACTCATTTTATTCAAACCTCTCACAGAAAGCAGCATGTAATGGAAATGGACATATGAAAAATGGGAATTATTAGAGTGAGCTGCCACTTGACAGCAATGTGGACATGCATGGCTTAACAGAGAAGCTGCACTGCAACAGGACACTCACAGTGGCAATACAACCTATTCACAGCAGCACTACATGACAGATGAATTGATAACACCATTTTTCCTTCACTCTACTACTCATTTTGTTCAAACCTTTCACAGAATGCAGCATGTAATGGAAATAGACA
Organism: Juglans mandshurica; assembly: GCA_022457165.1. Classification (NCBI taxonomy): domain Eukaryota; kingdom Viridiplantae; phylum Streptophyta; class Magnoliopsida; order Fagales; family Juglandaceae; genus Juglans; species Juglans mandshurica. The sequence goes on along the minus strand of CM039619.1, from coordinate 30,119,883 downwards.
TATGAAAAATGGGAATTATTAGAGTGAGCTGCCACTTGACAGCAATGTGGAAATGCATGGCTTAAAAGAGAAGCTGCACTGCAGTAGGACACTCACAGTGGCAGTACAACCTATTCACAGCAGCACTACATGATAGATGAATTGATAACACAATCACAGATGATGAAACTATAAACCAACACAAGCATAACACCATCAACCTCTAATTATATAATTAAATTACAAACAACACCACCACTTGAGAACAAGCACTTCTAGAATATCCTTACCCACGAAATTCATAAACTCAGAACAACAATACGAAACAAAAACCTCAAACAAATTAGGAAACCATGAATCAGTTTCTCTTCATAAAAGAGAAACTCACAATACTAACCAAATACGATAAAATCCCAGATATAGAAACTGTCAATCTACAATAGAATGCTGCAGATATCAAAACTTGGAAAATGCAACCTTACCTGGGAGCCAAACTGTGTTGCTAGTGGAAGTGAGGGTATGGGTTACGTTTCGGGTTAGCGTTAGGGTTTCGGGTAGGGGTAGGGTATTCGGGTTAGGGTTTCAGGTTGGGGTTAGGGTTAGGGTTTCGGGTTAGGGTTGGGGTTAGGGTTAGGGTTAGGGTTTCGGCTTGGGCTTGGGCTTGGGCTTGGGGTTAGGGTTTCGGGTTGGGGGTAGGGTTTTCGGTTGGGGGTAGGGTTTTGGGTTAGGTTTAGGGTTTCGATTTGGGGGTAGGGTTTCGGGTTAGGGTTAGGGTTTCTTTTGTTCGTCAGAAGGGGATTGAGAGGTGGGTGGAGAAGATGAAGGGTCGGACCGGGCTTCGTGGAGAAGACGAAGAGATTTCGTCTTCGGGCATCGTGGGATTTCGTCGGTTAGTTTCTTGGGTTGATGGAGACACAGCGATGTGTCTGAAAACTCAGTGAGACGATTTCAAGGGATGTGAATGGAACCACAGCGATGAATCTACGATTTCAAGGGACGATTTCAAGTGAGACGATTTCTTGGCTTCGTGGCGAAGACGAAGAGATTTCTCTTCGTGCTTCCTGGGATTTCATGGGTTGATGGAAATCTAGCTTTCGTGGGTCGTGGCTTCGTCGCGAAGACAAAATCTACGTTTATTCTCAGACGAAGACGAAATCTAGGGGAGAAATTAGGGCTTGGAGCAGATGAAAGGCAATCGTGGAAGAGAGTGTTTCGAGGAAGTGTGGGTTTGAAATGAGGGAGACTGAACGAGGGAGACGAGGACCCCGTTGAAGACCCAAAAAAACTTAAAGCAAAAACGACGCCGTTTATTTTGCCACGTTGGACGCGAGGCCGTGGCGAGGACGCAAGGCCGGTTGTCCCCAGCATTTCTCTCTCTCTCTATATATATATATATATATATATATGGCCTATCAAATAAGTTCTCGTAGGAGACTCGCATCATTGGTACAAAGGTAACTTCATATATATACAAGATGCAAATCTTTGGACGTTTTAAATTTTAACTTTCTTCCGAGGGTTTTGGCATAAAAGGAAATTATTTTTAATATCAACAAGCAAAATAATAATGTTCTTCTAGATAATCATAGGGATATATATATATATATATTTATATTATTAAAATAGTTTTTCTACTCATCATGCCTACATGTAGGTGTTGTACACATATATATACATGTTAAGAGAGAAAAAAAAAAAAGCATGCGGTGTAGGGATGATAAGTAGAATTTTTCTTAGTAAAAAACCTTTAAATTTCTATCCATCCCCTATTTTTTCTTTCCAACCGCACAACTCCTCGTCCTTCTTCTACTTCTACTCCTTCATCTCCTTTCCGGCCTACTCCTTCTACTCACTACTGCTTCTACTGATCACTACATTTGCCCAAGTTTTTGTTGATATTGGCATCTGATTTCCTCTTCCTCGAGTTCAATTCGAAGTGTTGTAGGGTTCGATTCTTTTTGTTCCTTTAAAAAAAAAAGAAAAAAAATGGTTAAAACAGGGCCTTTCAGATCCTTACCCGATTAATAAGTTTCTGAAAATACAACTACACTAATCAGAATCGTGAATCAAGTAATACAAGAGAACTTCTAATATATGCGGAATAGAACCCAAAACATTTAATTTATAATTCATTCCAAAATGGTTCTTTGACAACTAGAGTTGGTAAATCAGTTAAGACCCATGACCTAATTAGGAGCATCCACGTGAGCTAAGATCATTGGTGGAATAGTTATCTTGATAACTATCCATTAGTAAATAATTTCTCACCGGTTATTTAACTATGAGAATAAATTCAAACCGGTTATGGTGAATAGAAGGGATTTACACCCTTTAATAGCATAGTGACACCTCTGCATTTCAAGTGGAGAAAAATAAAACCGCCCTCATGTGAGCATATCCCATACAATTCACCCCCCAAGTCGTTCTTTCTCTTTCTCCCTCACGTTTTTGTTCTAGTATGTGAGGAAATCACCACTAAAACCTCTTTTTTAGAGAAAATATGTCGCCGCAAATAATATCACTAGAAAAAACCTCGGCAAAACATGTTTTTGGTCTTTTACGGCAACATGTCCACCCCGCTAAAAGTGTTGTTATATTTGCGGTGAGAAATCACCACCGCAAAAGGTCATTGTGAGTTTGATGCCGCCCTTCCCAAGCTGTGTCGTCACCACTGGCCGAGGAGGTGAGTCTCTCAATCCCCCGTCTATCACTTTCTCTATCTTCTTATGTGTGTGTGTGTATCTCTCTCTCTCTCTTCTCTCTCTCAGTCTGTTTCTCTCGATTTCACCCTAATTATCTCTCTCTGATCGTAACCCTTAATCTCTCTCTCGGTTCCATCCCTATATGTAGGGTATCTCGACCCGAGCTTAGACGAGGGGCAGATGCTCAATGTGTTCAGCCTAGTTGCTCAGGTCGTGTATTAGGGTTTTTAGGGATCAGAATCAGAGGTTTGTTTTGAGTGGTTTTGTGTTCTTGAATGGTTCTCGAATGGTTTTATGTTCTTGAATGATTCAGAGGTCCTGTCCATTAGGGTTTTATGTCAATGAATGGCTATGTGTTCTTCAATTTCCTCCTCTCCTATTTTAGGTATATTTATTGCAAGCATGTCATCTGAGCATAGTGTTATGGCCTTGTTCACTGTCTGTTTTGATTTCACAGATTTGGAGTTCCTGTATGTCTGGGTAAAGTCTATTTCTTTGGGATATTCTCCATGATTACATCATTTTATAAGTGTGGTCTTAGGAAATGTTTTTCCCGTTAGGTTACTATAGATGTCTATAGCTCCACCCATATGAAAATTTGGTGTTTTTCCTTCTGGGTCATCTAAATTGTTATGCATTTTTGCTGAGTTACTGCAAGTTTCTCAAACCATTAATGTATTACAAAGTGTTGGGTCTATAAGGCTCAGAAATATGGGCTCCAGAATGGTGAATAATCTAATAAAGGCGGGATACAAAGTGGTCGTTCATGATATGTAATGTATTTGGTTTTTTTAGTTCTTCATGAATCGCTAGGAAAACAATTAGTCAGATTTCAATTGATTATTTCATTTGTTTAACATTTTGAAACGAGAATGATTCTCTCAGTGCAAATTCAATTGATTTTGTATATGTGGAGGCCAATGAACTTGTAGTTCATAGCAGTTAAGCCCTTTCAAGTGTGATATTAGTTAACTTGAGATATTTAATTGTTTTCAAAAATTGTAATGTCTTAAAGAAGTTCTCTAACATGGGAGTTTCCTCAAAAGAAACGCCATTTGAAGTTGCATAAGCAAGTGATTTCTTAATTAATTATAATGTTGCCTTCTTCGTCATGTGAATTTCAATTACTTGTAAATCCATTTGCTCTCTCTCTCTAGAAAATCTATTCCATTGCTTGTTGTTATGAATATTAGAATGACCATTTTTTTCAAGCTTGATGAGAGAATGGGCCATGTCCATGACTAATGTGCTTAATTTCCATACAAGTTTTGTCATACTCTTACTCTTAATTTTATACTCGTTTGTGTTTAATTTTCTTATTTCTAAGAGTTTTTATTTATTTTGTTGATTTTTATTTTGAAATAAATAAATTGAAGGAGTCATGAAAATTGAAGAAGACATCAAGAGAATAGGAAACGTTCATTTCTCGAATTTTCTAAAATATTCTTTTGTATTTAGAGCATAATTTTTGCTAGAGAACTCCAATAAGTGAAATCCCGGTGTCGACGGAAAGCTAGGAGAAAACCCTACAACTTTCGTGTTGAAGACTTTCCCAAAAAAAAAAACAAACATATTAAGAGAGAAAAGAGAGCTTCAAGTTGGAGGTCGAAAAACTGCCTCCACCATTGGAGAGGAATTCAAAGCATGGAAAAAGAAGCAGAAGATGGATGCCGAATTAAAATTTGTCAACAATTGAGATTCTCGATTTACATACAGTTTCCTTCTTAACTCTTTCATCTTCTCTTTGTAAAATTTTCATTATGAATTCCAGAGTTATTATGGTTTGTTTTGATTCTATTATGAGCTAATTTCTATTACTAAGACTAAGATGCAGCCTCTCCATGAAAATTTTGAATCTTATTTCTACTTAATCATAATGTTATCATTCATTTTAAGTATACATCATTGACTTTAATGCTTTCAATTATCTAGCCAATAGTTGAGTGAATTGTTGTGCATGTTAATTTGAGAGATGATGCATGTGGTGTAACTTCGTATGATGTATGCCATGAATTGAACGAAAGACAGGAATGTGCCAACGTGATTTATGCGGCTTTTTTGTAAAATATTATTAATCTTAATGTGCTCACGGGTTATCGTTTGTTGGGTAATTCTAATTCTACTCGAGAGAGGGTCCTAGATAAGTTTGAATATTTCGCTGTCAAACACTAAGATGATAATTGATTGATTGTATGGTTAGGATTTGGGATTGGATTGGTTAGGTGAGTCGGATGCCTTAGTATTTTCTTTTTGAATGAAATCTTCTTCTTTTTTAGTGTTTGGTAAAGTCTTCATTTGTTGATTTAACTTCACTTGTTTTTATTCATTTTTTAAATTCAAAATCCAACAGTTTTCTTAATTTTCAAAAAAGTTAGAATTAGAACAATTTCAATAGTTAATAGGTAAATAGTCATTGTGGGTTCGACATCCTTCTTTATCACTATATTACTTGTTACGATCTCGTGCACTTGCAAAATTCCACAACAATGACCCAGTGGGTGTTGTGTGAACTAGAAATATGGTGGGGAAAAGCAATTTTCCTATCATTTGTTATCATGATGGGTAAAAGTTGGTGCGATTGCTTATATTCTCACCTGTTTATCTAACTTCTAGGTACATTTTTCTAAAATCCTAGTATCTAATGTTTCTCGTTTCTCATATCTGATTTTGCATCAAGAACTGAAATCTAGTACAACATGACAAAGAGCATAAATAAACATGTTGCAGCAAATAAAGTGTCAACCTATATTTAAATCAGAGACAAATGTTATTCTCTCTTGGGCTCTCTTGGCGTAGAGGTGACCCCTTATTGTCTTAGTACAGGCTTCATTTTCATAGATTCATTTGTATGAGATCTTTTCTAGTGTAAATTGATCATCGACATTAGATAACGACATAACCCGTTATCTAAATGGGTTAGGTTAGAGTTTGAAAATTTGACACGTTTAACTTAATGGGTCGGATTCGGGTTAACCTATGTAGTCAAATATTTATGACCTGACACGACACCAACATGACCTAAAAACACTAATTGCCACGCCTTGCCCCAGGAAATTACTTACAGTCTTGTATGCTTTTAAGCATCATCACATCCAATTAATTAATTAATTATATATTCTTGATTGGCCTTTTGTTTTACTAGTTGTTCACAATTTTCATGTATATTATCACATATCTGTTAGGGATGATAATGTGAGAATAGTAAAGAAAAATAGAGAAAAACAATAACACAACACAAGATTTGCGTGGGTCAACAATTTGCTTATGTCTATAGAGCTGCAGGAGATTTCTATTTAGTGGAATGTAGAAGTACACAGTGAAATATACTTGTTTCTCACTCCTCACACACACTCTCTCTCTATCGCTCAAGCTCACATTTTCTCTTACAAAGCGTCATTATGTGTTCTATTCTCTCTTGAAATCCCATTTCATCATTTTAGTATTTATATGTGGCCAAGCAACACAGTAAAAAAAACCTAATACAGTTTACTTTTTCGTATGTTCACTCAAGCATGACTCGAATGAACTTTTTGTTTGGCGTTCACTCGAGCAGACTGTCAAGCGAGACTCGAGTGAACTCTCTGGTTAAGTTTCGCTCGAGCCAACTGTCTAGCGAATGTTGAGTGAAATCTCTGTCTGATATTTGCTTGAGCCAAGTGTCAAGTGACATTCGAGTAAACTCTCTACCTAAGTTTTGCTTGAGCAGTGTCTCGAGCACATGGGCGGAAATTTGGCCGCAAATGGTAATGTTTTACTATTCCCATTTTTCGCTTCTGGCGATCTGCAAAGTCGTCGTAAAAACCAACCTTTTGTAGCGAAATTACATCGTGGCAAATGATATCGCTACAAATGAAATTTTTTATTCTTGACTCTTTTATGACAATAAGATTTGGTCGCAAAAAGGCATTTTTTAGCTGTAGCAGCATTTTTGTAGCGGTGAGTGAGGAAGTTGCCCCAAATAAGACTTTTTACGGCGACATTATTAGCTTTTATGGTAATATAAACTATCGCTTCTTCCCCTTCTTTTTTTCTTCCCCAGCCTGATACTCTCTCTCTCTCTCTCATTTCCTCCTGCCTCTTTCCGTTGTTGTACCCATGTCGTGCTATCGCCACTGATCAGGGAAGTCGGTGAGTCTCTCAATCCTCCATCCTCCATTATAGTAACCTATTTCCATCTCTCTTTTCTCTCTTCTCATCCGTTAGGGCACTCTCGGTTTGATTTTGCACTAATAACTATGCTTTAGATATGTTATAGCTCAAGGGACCTATAGCACTATGTACAAGGGTACTTATGATAGCCAAGATGTTGCAGGTAATCTACGTCAATTTTCTTTTATCCCGATTTAGGATTTTGCTTTTACTTGGTTTTCGAGGAGACGTGGATAAGAATAGGGTGTTTGAGACTTTAGTTTGTTTAAGATTTTTGTGAAGTTCCAAGGCTTTTTTCATACTTCTTGACCAATGAGAAAGATTGTCTTTTTTTGGGGCCTGAGCAGTGTTGTGATAGCCTATTGCCATATTATGTGTTTTCTAGCTTTTGATGCACAAGTAGCAGAAAATTTGGAGAATTTGCAGGACAATCTTCCACTACACGTAACCCTTGATATATAAGAGGCATGTTCTCAGTTACTGTTACTCTATTATTGCCAAATCTTTCAGACTTTTTAACCGTACAAGTAGCACATGACGTGGTTCTTTATGTTAGGAATAATGTGGTAGATGCATTCAAACAGGCCTTAAAGCATAGAAAGAAATAAGTCAGTATTATGAACAATTTATGTAACTATCTGGCATATGCATATTGCCTTATTACAGCTTTTAAAACAAATAAATTGTATTGGTCCTTCAAACTTTTTCATTAACTGCAAATAAACATGTGGGTATTCACAATACCAATTTTCTGGAAGGTCAACGCCACCTTTATATATGCATTACATGTCTCTTTTTATATCATAACCAATGATGCTTGGACATCCCACTCTCAAGTTTGTGGGTCCAGTGCATAGGATTCGTGGTTGCACTGAAATCTACGATATGGGTGTTACACATTATAGAGCAATGGTATTTGACCCATATAAATTCATTGCAGTCAACCATGCATCTCTCTAATTTGCATACTCACCCATTCAACTAGTTACCTATTAAATTTGTAAACTGTCATATTGTTTCTATATATTTTTATCTATATGCTTTTGTTTCCTCTACTTAAGCTAAGTTGTTCCGATTTCTGTATTATTGCTCTCTAGACCCTTAACTCTTATATCATGTATTGATCTGTTGAGTATAAGAGCAATAGGGTTTCAAATATTATAAACCACTTGCAAGTGGTGCATGAAAGCATCTCTCTTATATCATGTACTTATAGTATGCTCCATTCTTGTTCTCTATAAGTGATGAATGAGTCCCTTGCTCTATTTCTTGTTGACAGCAGCCTATGTGCTACCATAACTGTTGTCATGTTCTTCATCAATATGTCTAGAGCTTGTTGCACCACATGCTCTGACTCCACATCTAGAGCATGAGTGGCTTCATCTAATAACAAGATTTTTAGGTTCTTAAGAATGGCTCGAGCAATTGCACTCCACATTCATCAACTTTAGTAGAGTAGCCTTCAGTAAGAGAACTGACAAAGGTGTAAGCACTAGCAAGCTTTGTTCCATTTTGACTATGATGTCAAATTTTTAAAACTGCCCCTGCATGGGCGGGGGGTGGTGATTTCCTCCTGGAACCCGCCCCAGCAAACGAGGGGTGGGGTACCCCGTCCGGCTAATGGGGGTGCAGGGCAGACATCCAATCTATCCTCTCCCACCCCCCAGCATAATTGGGCCATTTGGCCCAGAGCACATTTCTGGGTCCAAAATGGTCCAGAAACACATCCAGTATGCTAAAACTGGCCCATAACCTGTTTCTAGACCATTTTGTGCCAAAAAATTAACTAAAAAATATATAATTAAAAATAACAAAAAATAATTTACAATAATTGAAAATATATACTACTAAGTTTCAACTATTAAGTATTAAATAATAATCATAACTAAGCTATTACAACAATACAAATTAAGAGAAAACTATTACGAAATTTTAAATTCATCGAAAAATATTACAAATTGTATTATTGTAGCAACATTACAATTAACTAATAAAGTTAATTAACAAAAGAATAAAATTTCATCAAAATTTGGGGCAGCCATGGTGGTAGAAAAGTCAATGAGCTATGCAAACTGTTGTAAGACTGTGAGATCATAAAATCTGAAACATTAATAACTTAAAAGGAAAACAAATTAGAATTATAAATAAGAAACAAAAATAAAAACATATATTATAATTGTAAAAATTACAAACATTAAAAATACTAACGAATATGAGATTGGGTCATTGAGATCAAGATGACAATAGATCATTGGGTCCTTGTGATTAGAATTCTTCATATGACATTGAGATTATAAAAGCTAGAAAAAAAAAATACAAGCAAAATAATTAGATACCAAAAATTATATAAATACAAAAATAATTAAAGGACAAATTGTACATACCAATGGCAAATGGTAATGGTGGGTCTAATACACAAAGTCATATTGCAGTGGAGGTAGTCGTAGACGTTGTCTCATGTATCCCTACAACAATTAAATTTGAAATTAATACCGATTAAATGAATATAAATAAATTAAAATAATAAAATGAAATCCACGATTACCAGATCCAAGATGATCACGACCCTCGTCCTCGTCAGCCTCCCTAAAATCAAGAACATCCAGAACATGAATTGGGGTCCCCTTGTTCCAATTCTGTGTGCAAGTCAATGCCTACACAGTGGTAGCAGACAATGAACTCTGGAATAGATCTAATATACGCCCTCCGGTGCTAAAGGCCGACTTTGAGTCTATAGTGCTAATAGGGATGGTCAAAATACTACGGGCTATCTCTTCAAGTAAAGCATATTTCATGGCATTGGTCTTTCACCAAGCTAATATATCAAAGTCTCGTGCAAATGGTTGAAGATTTGCTACCAAGTATCTGTCTACCTCTGACTAAGCCTCTGTAGAATGACGGACTATGGGGTTGTGCTCTAACCTCTCACCCCAGTCTAACCTAAGACTTTTCCCAACCCTAACTTCTGGAGAAGGCGGGGGTAGGTGTAGGTGTTGGAATATTACCACCCCTGAACACGATAAACTCATCAAACAATCTAGCAAGGGTTTCTCTAACCCTTGTCGCAATAAGCTCCACCCATACATTCCCATACGCAATTCTCAATCCATATACCATGTCATCAATCTTAAACTGGGGATCAAGAGCAGCAACCACATATAACAAAATATTAGCCTTACTGAAATCTTCCAAATACTTGTCATACTTCACCCTCATCATCAATGTCATCTCCCCCATCCTAATATGGTCATTTGCGCATATGTCATCAAATTCTTCTTTTACCCTACATAATTGCTGACAAAAATGAGATCAACAGGCTTCCACAATCCTCTGTACTCATCAAAATATCTAACATATTGAATATCTTTAACACCCAATAATGCAAAGGCCGACTTATAATCTTGGGCCACCTCCAACATCAAGAAAGTTGAGTTCCATCTTATAGGAACATCAGTACAAAGGCCCTTCTTGGATGTTATGTCCACAGACCTCACAGCAATCTTGAATTTCTCCAATTTAGTGGGAGAATATCTCACAAATCTCATAGTATTTCTAACCCGCGCAAACGAGTCATCTGTATCTTTCAAACCATCAATAATTAGATTCAGAATATGTGCAACACATCTCACATGCAAAAACTTACCACCAAAGATTTTCTTATTTTCCTCTCTAAGATAGATCTTAAGATGTCCCAATGCGACATCGTTAGACGAGACATTATTAACTATAACTGTTAAAACTCGTGACAACCCTCACTCCTTTATTGCAATTTCCAAGACCTTCTCAACCGTCTCTCCCTTGTGATCGAAAATTTGGCAAAACTTAAAAAAACTTGTGTAATTTCCAATCAAAATCAACAAAATGTACAGTCAAAGACATATAATTAAAATTTTAGACGGATGTCCATGTATCAATGATGAGGCAAACTATTTGACCTGCCAATTGGCCCCTCAACAACTCTTTTTCTAACATATAATTTTTTTTATATCATTTGCCACAATGTGGCGAGAAGGAAGATTAAACCTAGGTTTCAAGTACTTAGAATATGCTTGGAACCATTTCCCCTCCATAAACTGAAAAGGTAGCTTGTCCATGATGACCACACAAACTAGCTGTCTCCTAAACTACTCGGGGTCATACTTAGTATACCCCTTCAACGTTGCACCCCCACTACTCTCATCCGTCATTTTTTTAAGTCCAATCATTGTCTATATTGACTCTTCTCTTATAAAGATTTTAATATTGGGCACTTTTTGCATTGTTCTTCTAAGTGTACCTTTAATGGGGATGTACCATGTCTCCTATAGTGATATCCGTAACTTTACCACAATGGTTACACTTAGCTTAGGCGTTATTGGGGTCACCACCCTCTAGTTTGGTAAATTCAGTCCAAACTATTGAAACAGGTTTCTTGCTTTGTGGGGTAAGGGGCAGGGCAAGGGTCCTTAAGGGTAGGGATAGCATCCGTAGATCCGGTAAGGTTAGGTGTTGGGGTATGGTTAGGAGAGCTGGCACTTGAAATTTGACAGATTAGCCATTCCCCCAAAACTGACAAAAATCTGAAATGAAACAAACATCACAATAACAATTAAAATCATGCAACAATTACCCAAAACAGATCGAGGTTTTGATATTGAAACCCCTAATTTAATTTAGGGGTTTTAATTTGAAACCCTAAATTAATTTAGGGGTTTCATAATTCAGGGTTTCGGATTGAAACCTTAGTTTAAGGTTTCAATCCGAAACAATTTCAATTTCACAATTTAAAAATTACAAACATCAAAACACATGCACAATTCAATCCTCCACAGCACACAATTCACAATTTCATCCTCCATAACTCAACAAAAAAAAAAAACATAATCAGCATGCATGTGAATTGGGAACCTACCTTTGGTGACAAACTAGGCATGCGACGGACGAAACCCCTAGTCATCATTTATATGGGTTGTTTTAAAAACAAAAACACCCATTCATCATTTATATATATATATATATATATATATATATATATGCGGGGGCGGGGCGGGGTTGGGTCTAGCCCCTACTGGCGGCAACAGATGCGGACGAGGCCACTTGCCCCCTGCATTTGGCGAACGGGGGTCTGCCTAGCCCATGCAGGGGCGGGGCAGATGAGGGCGGAGCAGCGGGGTGCATGGCCCTACTACCCACCCTAGTTTCAAGTGTTCAATATAAATCCTTGTTAGCCAAATTCTTTAAGACCATCATTGTTAGAATATGTCTTTGATTTAGTTACTTCCATTTCTAGAAGTCCTTGCACATGATATATACATGTTTTTAGTTCATTTAATTAACTAATATGATGTGCTCACATTGATGAAATGGATGTTGTTACTAGATGCACCATAAATGCAATGATATAGCACGTGTTTGACCAATGTTGGATTCTTCTATTAGGTTCTTGCAGTATATATTCATTTTTTGAATTCATTATAGATCTCTAGTGAGATGCTTATATATGAAAGTGAAGGATTTTTACTTCGGTTGTTGGGCTATGCCTCATTTTCTTATGAATAAAATTCTTGAGTACTTATAAAAAAACATATTACAGTGGAGGATTTAATATTGTGTTTAATTCGCCAAATTTTAATTTCTATAACAAGATGCGCCCTATGTTTCTTTTTTGACTTTTTAGTGAATCCATTCCAATTTTATGTATCATGTTTAGTGCAAAATTTCTTTTAAAATTTTGTAAGGAACCTTTTCTACAAATACTTTTTTGCAATACAAGGTTATTCTCAACAAGAAATTATCGCCCGTTATGAGTATTTCCCGCGAGTATAACTCGCGGTAAATGCTTATCTTCGGCGCTTAGTGGTGCGAAAAATGTATATTTCCAACGCAAAAAAGAGTCGAAAAAAGTACTCCCGGAGACAATCATGGTTTACCATTTTTTGGCTAAGTTTTGAGACATTTTCAAGCAAAATAAATTGGCGCAAAAACTCTATTATTTGCAACACTTTTTGTTTTTCGCCTCAAATTCTCAATTAAGACATTATAAATGCCATGACTTGGGGGCGTAGGAAGATCGCGGGAAAAAGTTAATTTTGGCAATTTTTAGTACTTTTGTGGCGAATCTTGGTACTGCAAAAAGTGATATTTCTTGTAGTACGTTGTTATTTCTTATTTTATTTTCAACAGATACATTGTTGTTGATAACTACTCTACTTTAAATGAAATTATTTTATAATCTATATTATTGCCAACCATTAGATGTATGTTAAAATTGTATAAGTTCTCCACAAATTATATAGTTATTGTTCATTGGCATGGCTTTCATGATTCAAAGCGATCAAATGAGCATGCACGCAATTCACCAAAAAAATCATTTAAGACTGGGGTTCCAAATTCATACTTATAGAGATGGAGAGAGGGAGGGAGAGAGAGAGAGAGAGAGAGAGAGAGAGAGAGAGAGAGAATGAGTCTCAAGCCTTGGAGAAGGCATGAGTTGCGGACGAAGATGGCGACTGAGACAGCGATGGCGAGAGAGAGAGAGAGAGAGAGAGAGAGGTTGAAAGTAGAGTGAGATATGGTGAGAGAGAGACCTAGAGAGCTAAGAGAGTGAGATTTTATCTAAGAGTGAGATGCCCCGCCACCCGCATCTAACGCACGGGGCCCTCGCCCCACCCAAGCGGGGGTCGAACGGTGGGGAGCGGGTGAACCGGCAACGGGGGCCCACCTCCCACCCCGAATGCTTGGTGCTTTCCAACCTTTGTCGGTGCTTGTTCTGAAATCAAATTTCAAAATCAAGTTCACAAGATGCAGTTCATCTATTCTATGAAAGATCTTATCTGATCCATCATCACCTGAAGAAATTGCCCACCCTTCATGCCTTGGCAGACTTGCCCACGCACATAACAAACACCCACGACACATGTCACCATCCCAGTGTGCCACGTCAACCAGTGCCACCTATGCCCTTGACCATTGACTCTCATATTTTCCGTCTATTTTTGCATTGGACTTCTCTTAATGGCTCAAAGTTCTTCTAATTTGGACAATATTGATCATCCAATTGATCCTACTCCAAATGGGTCCAACATATGGAGGTTTTCTACGAGGATGCCAATTATGGGTTATGAATATGGAAAAATCTCTCCACCTAAGCCTAAACATGATGAGATTGAAGATGAATTTGCTTCACGTCTTGAGGATTGGGATAGCATGCACTGTAAGATGCTTTCTTGGTTTATCAACAGTTTAGTTTCTTCTATTCATAGTCTACTTCTAAAGCTCAGGAATGTAAAAGTTGCTTGGGATTTTCTAGCACGTGATACAACTGCACTTATGATACTTCCTTGGAGTTTCAACTTGAGACCAAACTTTATCAAATGCGTCAAGAATCAGGTCAGCCTATTTCTAAGTTTTATTCTCAAGTAAATAATATTTGGGAACAATTATCTACTTTAGACCCTCAATTGAAATGCCCTCAAGAAATAAAAATATTTGTGGCATATCGTGATCTCCAAGAATTTATGCATTTCATGATGGCACTTCATGAGTATTTTGAGCCAACTCGAACTTCCATTTTTCATCGCACACCACTCCCAATTCTAGAGACTGCTGCTTCTAAGCTCATTTTTTAAGAAAATAGTCGTTCCACCATGAAAATGCAATGTCCAGATATCGTTGTGGTATGTGCTTCGCAGGTGCTCCCAAGCTTTCATCTAGTTGCTCAGCTGAACAGGTTCCCTCCAAGTCAGTTTTCTACAAGTACTACAAAAAGACTAATTACTCAATCAATGAATGTCGCAAGTTAATATACCAAAAACAATGAGCTTCCACTAAACAGGATGCCGAGGTTGATCCATCTGCTCCATCTGCATTAGAGTCTACACCTGAGACTCCATCTCACCCTTCTGCTCTTGTTGTAGCTAATATTAAGGCACTACTTCACAAGATTTTTTTCTCGATTCTCTACTGTGTTGTCTGTCATCTCAAGTAATTCTTTGTGGTTCATCACCTTTTTATGGTGTAACCATATAACATCTGGCCCTACCTTGTTTTCCCACAAAACTATCATTTCTCCTAATCCTATCATTTATGCTACTAATGGTTCTCACATGTCTATCACTCACATTGGATCTATCTCATCATATTCCTTATTTGTTGATAATGCATACTTTGTTCCAAAACTATCCCTAAATCTTCTTTCTGTAGGTCAGCTTTGTGAATTTGGCCTGAGACTAATTTTTGACGATGATGGTATTGTTGTACAGGATCATCATATGGTTCAACCTCTTGGGACATGCCGTAAAGTTGGACATCTTTTCAAGCTTGTATCTCTGCAAATCCTAGCTTGCACACAGACTTCTCTAGTTACTTATGCTACTTCCTCTAACTTATGGCACTCTTAGTTGGGTCATGCCTCCTTACCACGTGTTCAACTTTTAGCTTCTCAAGATTATTTAAGATATGTTGAAGTTTTTGATTGTCTCTTGTCGTTTTGGAAAACAAACATATTTTTCATTTAATAATAGTGATTCAATTTATCTTGCACCTTTTGATCTAATTCATTTTGATATTTAGGGTCCTATCCCTATTCCTATTAAGGAGGGTCTCCTTATTTCTTTATCTTTGTATATGATTGTTCTTGTTATACTTGGATATATCTCTTGCAGCATTAATCTAAACTTCAGATATTTATCAAACATTTCATAAAATGATCCAAACTCGGTTTTCTTTTTCATCAAAATATTTTGTTCAAACAATGCGATGGAGTATAATGAAAAATATTTTCTTGATTATTTTTCTAAACATGGGACCATCTCAGACTTGTCCCTATACTTCTCAGCAGAATGGACATGCCGTAAGGAACCAGAAACACGTCTTAGACATTGTAGGTACTCGTCTTTTCTCTGCCTATGTTCATGAACGATTGTGGTGTAAAGTTGCTCTCACCACTGTGTATACACTATCAATCGAGTTCCCTCACAAACTATTCACAACAAAACACCTTTTAAGCTTCTCTATGGTAAAATCCTTGATTATTCTTTACTCCATATTTTTGGGTGTGCTTGTTTTGTCACTTTGCCTCCACATAAACGCACCAAACTTGAACCATATTCTCAGTTATGTTGTTTTCTTGGTTATGGCATTTCACAAAAGGGTTATCGTTGTTATGATCCCATCACTAGATGGCTTCGTGTTTCTTGCCATATGACATTCTTGGAACATAGAATGTTTTCCAGTATTTCTTTTTCTTCTTCTTCACCTTCACAGTATTCTCTTGCTTTCACTAATATTTCCATCAATTAAGTCCCTGACTTCCTTGCAAAGCAATCTAACTCCTCAGATAGTTTCTCTACGGCCCATCTGGATACACCTGATGAGATTGATGATCCTCCAACTGCATCACATGTCCCAAAGTCCTCCTATGTATTCGAACCTCGTTACTCTAGTCAGGTAAGAACACCTCTTACATATCTCCAAGATTATCACTGTATTTATACTCTTGCTGCTCGTCATGAACCTTACACTTTTTGTGAAGCTAGTTCTGATCCTCTTTGGCAAAAAGCTATGTCAGATGAATTAGACGCACTAACGAAACTCGTACATAGGACATAGTGGATTTGCCTCCTGGAAAATCTGCAGTTGGATGCAAGTGTGAATACAAAATTAAGACTCGTGCAGATAGATCAATTGAGCAATACAAGGCTCACCTTCATGCAGATGATCTCAAGCAAGCTCCTCGTACGTGGTTTGCCAAATTCAGTTTTGTGGTCGCTCAGCAAGGTTTTATTTCCAGTTCACATGACTACAGTGTTCCTGTGGACCACTGATGCAGGTATTATTATTATTATTATTCTACATGTTGACAACATAATTATCATCGAGGATGACATTTCTAGGATACAAAGTGTAACACCCGGACCCAAAATTGGTATAGTTGGACTATGAATTTTATTTATTTATTTATTTGAGCTTGATATTTTAGGTTTTTAATATTACAGACTTGAGTGGTGATTTTCTTTTTATTTGGAGATCTTGGCCGTTTATTTTTATTTTTTTTTCCCGCATGTTTTATTTTGTTTTCTTCTCTTTCCGTCTATATTTTTTTTTACACCTAAGTTTTTCGTCGCCCACGGCATGCATGCACACACACGTCTATTTTTTCAGCACTCTCCACACGCACGTCTCCCTCATCCCTCTAGGGTTTTCTCATCACATATATATATACACACTGATACACTTATCCCTCGTGCATGTTGAAGCCAAGTCGCCGCTGCCCTCCCACGCGAATCTATAGCCCAGCAATTCCTCCTCTTTGCAAACAGCGCACCCCTTTCTTTCTTGTTTCTCCTTTGCATTTCCTCTTGTTTTTCAATCATGCATACACGCATACATTTATACCTCCTGCTTGTAGAAACTCTCATAATAGGACTGCCGCAGAAACTGTAAGTCAATCACCGTGTGATAGCCCCACCGCCCAGCCCGTGGGCAAACTGTGAACCCCACGTAGCCACGCCGCTGCCTCTGCGTTAGGACCCCCTTAGCGCCGTCCCTGCACCTCACCACCGTGCCCAGCCACACGGAGCTGTAGCCCAACGCCCCGTAGCCCCTACTGCAAGCTTCGGTTTCCTCTGTTTTTGTATCCAAAAACAGAGCAACGTTCAGCCACCATAAACCATTGCAATTCCCTCCACCGAGAACCCCACCACGTTGTGTCCCCACCTCATGAAAACCACCACGGTTAGCTCTACTGCAACCCACCCCTGTCACGGGAACCCAGCCGTTTATTCCCCTGTTTTTAGCCTCCCGAAACAGAGGTCCACCCACTGGACCACTGCACTGCACCGCACCGCTCCAATCACTCCAAGTTGTCGCCACCCGCGCGGATAAGGGTGCTGAACACCCTCAGGCCACCCCAGCCGTAGCACCCCTCACGGTGAGTACCTCCCTCGGTTACTCCCTCCTTTATCTCCGCCCTCTCTCACTCACCTCTCCCTCTCTTTGTCTCATGCTCAGCGTTGCTCGACGAAAGCTCCGCCGCACTCCTGCTCTTCTGCCGTGCCACCGCAATCCCTCCAGCCAACCCCGTCGCACCTCACCCTCGACGCGTGCCTCAGTTCCCCTTGGGTAACTTCCTGCCGCCGTATGTGTTAATACCGTGTGTTTTGTTTGTTTGGTTTCTGCTTATAAGTTATATGTACGTCTTTTATATATAGATTATATATATGGAAAGTTTTAACCTAGGTTGGGTACTTACTAGTTTTGACCTAATATATATATATATATATATATATATATATATATATATATATATGGAAGGTAGGTTTAACCTAATATTTTCGGGTGAGAAGTTTTATTTTTGGGATTTATGTTTGAATGAATTTTGCTTTAAGTTTCAATAAATATTATATTTGTATTTTAATAATATTTTTTAATTAAAGGAAGTAAACTTTTTTTTTAAGAGAGGAGTTTTTCATGACTTATTTTATGGAAATTTTTGTAACCAATGTATTCTTTTTATTTATAAATTGTTGTTGGTATTTTAAATATTTTGAATATTAATTTTTATTGAGTTTTATATTTATTTTAATACTTGCTTGATTAAATTCTTATTCGGTACGAATTCGTTTAAATGGATATTGATAGTTTTTGAAAAATGAGGGTATTTTGGAAATTATGAAAATTTTAGGTTTTGAGGAATTAAATAGGTTATTTTAGAAGTTTAGGATTAAATATTGAAATTAGTGGTTAATTGAAAATTTACGAGAATTACGTGATTATTTTATAGGTGATGATTAATTATTGTTCGACATTTTGAGGAAAATTCTGAAAAAGCTAAGAAGTTCAGGTAAGCTGGGTTCCTATGCTAGACTTTGCATAAAATAAAATGAACTGAGGTCCTTTTTGGAAAATGTGCATGTTTTGTTATGAAAAGAAATCTGAAAACAACCTCAGATATTTGTTCTGCATTACTCATGAGAATCTGTTTAAGAAGAAAGTATTTTCTGTCATGACTGGTGTAGATATGAGCTTATTTTTGACATTCTGTTATTGAACTGAGACAAATGAGTGAATATGAAAATTTGATAAATTTCGCATGTGACGTGAAGATGTTCTGAATCTGTTTTGGAAAATGTGAAATGATCTGAATATCAGTACTCTGTTTTGATATTATGTGGCATCTGAAAAACCTTTGGCATGACTTTCTGATTCTGTTCTGACTCTGATTCTAACTCTGATATGGTGATTCTGATTCTGTTTTACTCTGATATGTGGCCCTGTCACGGGATATAATAATGACCTCTGGCCCTGTCACGGGATACAATAGTGACCTCTAGCCCTGTCACAGGATATAATAGTGACATTTGGTCCTGTCACGGGAGATAATAGTGACCTTTGGCCCACCACGGGATATAATAGTGATTTTATGTTCTGAGTGCAATCGCTTTGATAACATGGTGATTTATGTTCTGCTTGGCTTTCCGCAGGATGCACAACCCTACCACGGGGGTTAAACATGGTCTATGTTCTGATATGATGCTCTAATATGATATGATAAGACAAAAATGTTCAGTCATGTTGTGCCAAAGGAGTCTTTGAATATGAAAAGTTGGTTTCTGAATATGAAATGTTTGAAAAGTCGCTCTGATTTTCTGATGATATGTATTTTTGAGATTTGCATATTGATACTGAAATGTTTTGTTTCTGCATTCTGAATTCTGTGAAAATGCTCATGTTTATACACTAGTATATGTCCTCTGCTTACTGAGTTGTTGATAACTCACCCCTTATCTCCAATTATTTTTCAGATGATTTTTTAATAGTCCAGTTAAGGATCAGGATTATGGAGCATCGGTGATATGATTATTTAAGCATAGTGGATTACTCATAGAAGATTTCTGAGAAGTTGCGGATTTTATTAAGAGATTTTGTAGTATTCTGATGACGTTATTTTTTGGAGTCTATAAATATATTGATGAATTGTGAGTTTTAAGTTATAGGGAGTAACTCTTCAATCCCTTCAGGACCGGGGCAGGGATCGAAGAGTTACACAAAGTCTTCAAACATTTATGGGTTAGAGTTTCGAGATGAAAGACTTGGGCAGACTCAACTACTTTCTTGGTCTCGAGGTTACTTCTGACATAGACGGTTATTACCTCCCTCAATCTAAATATGCTTCTGATATGCTTTCCCAGGCTAGTTTGAGTAACAACAAAACTATCAACACTCCTCTTGAGACCATGTCAAGCTTCTTGCCACCGATGGTGAGCCTCTTTATGATGCTACTCTCTATAGGTAGCTGGTCAATAGTTTTATTTATCTCACAGTCATACAACTAGATATATCCTATGCGGTACATTTGGTTAGCCAGTTTATGAATGCTCCTCGATCTACCCACTATGCTACAGTTCTTCATATCTTGCGTTACATCAAGGGAACTCTGTTTCATAGACTTCATTTTTCCTCAAACTCATCTCTTAAGATTTGGGATTTTGATGCTAATTGGGTTGGAGATTCTACTGATCGTCGATCACCACTGATCATTGCTTCTAACTAGGAACTTCTCTCATTTATTGGCATAGTAAGAAGCAGTATGTTGTTGCTCTCTCTAGTACAGAATATGAGTATCGTGCTCTTGCTGACACTACATCTGAGCTTCTATGATTATGTTGGCTTTTGGTAGGTATGGTTGCCCATCAAATGACTTGTTCTCCTATTGATTGTGACAATCGTAGTGCATCATCTTGAGCAAGACACATTGCTTTTTCGTTCCATCTCTTCTGAAGACCAGCTTGCTAACATTTTCACGAAATATCATCCACACGATCGACTTCGTGATCTTGTTTCCAAACTCAAGTTGATTCCACCATCTAGAGTTTGAGGGGAGATGTTGATGTATATGTATACTACTTTAATTAGAAGACTAACTTGATTAGGTGATCATCGTGTATTTATTTATTTACTTCCTTATTTCATTTTGGCATCTTTTCCGGTAAATAGGCACTCTTAATGGACATATTATTCATTAAGAAAATATAGAACTCTTTTTTATTAAATTCTATTTTACTTATTTTAGTCATTTATTGCAAATATAGTAATTAGAAACTTTGCAGAAAATCGCAAATTAATGAAGAGATCTTAGCAAGTCAAAACTATGCGAAGTTCCAACGAGGGTGGGGTTGTAGCAACACATTTAGCTACAAAACAAAACAATATTTTGAGGTGTAAATATTAAAGACTTGGTTGGATAGTAAGATGAGATGATATAAGATGACTTTGAATGAAAGTTAAAAGTTAAATAAAATACTGTTAGAATATTATTTTTTTATATTATTATTATTTTGGGATTTAAAAAAATTGAATTGTTTATTATATTTTGATTGAAAATATGAAAGAATTGTAATGATAAGATGAGATGAGTTGAAATTATTTTTCACTTCAAACGACCCAAATCCTTCTTGAAGAAGATTGATCTCAAAATATTGTGATAACCATGCATCACATTAATGAATTGACAAACTATCTCCATAAATATATAGCATATTCTTACAAATTAACATGAAGGGGTATTTTTTACAATCTTAAGTTGGTTATATAGTAATCATGTGTGTAGGTATTTTTTAATAAATAATCTTTATTGGTAACTTTTTTTTATCATTACCGTAATTTGTACCATTGCTTTACGATTGAATGTTAACTGTTTCGTTTGAATGTTAATTTTATTGTAATTTTTATTATATTATTGTTTAATTCATTAACAATATGTATAAGATATTATAAGTTATTCATTTTTATTTCTTTGACATTTCATTTTTATTTAATAAATAATAAGATAAAAGTTTGAGTTTCTTTTATCTTTCTCGTATATATTATATAACTACTAGAGGAGAAAAGGATAAATTGCAATGTCCTTATTGTAATTTGCACTGCATGGAGTTGGCCCTTATGGGAGCGGATCATCGATATAGCCAACTGAACCAAGGCAGTGGATAATGAATTTCACCTGGCGATCTTGTTCGAAGGGTTACTTTCAATTTCAACAATGTCTCCCAAACCAAGGCTGGCCCCTTTTTATTTTTTATTTTTAAAATCTTTATATGTTTTTTTTTCTCAAAAATGATTTTTTTTTTTCATTTTTGTTTACTTTTTACTCTTTCAACTTTTCCAACTTGAAGATGTTTTAATTTTATCAACGTATTTATAAATTTATTTTTGTAAGACACTATAAATTGTATATATAATAATTTAATAAGAGAGCTTATTAGCCCCCAAAGTAATGCTAGAAGTATTAGGGTGTGTAAGCCCTAAGCAATCCATTTGAAAAATAGTGTGGCTCATTATTAAAAATAAAAATGCTACGATGAAACCTTACACTGCACACATGCACCTAACCAACATGTGATTTGCTATTTTTGTACTTCTATTTAAATATATACATATTTAAGCATTAAGATAGAAAGATAAAAAATGACAAATCACATATTGGTTAGGTGAAAGGGTGTGGTGTATGGCTTTCATATAGAATTTCTCTATTAAAAAAATAATTTTTTTTATGTGGATTCTAGATATATCAATTTTTTTTTAAAAGAAGTGTACAAAACTTTTATAATTGTATGGATGATTTTCCTAGTCCCTAAATATAGTAAGAGTTTTGTTATACAGAAGCCGGTGTATTAGCACATCACTTAAAGTTGGATCTATTATAATTTTAAAAAAATAAAAAAACACTAATTATTTTTTTGTATTGTTAATATATATGAAAAGTTTCCACATGAATATTGTGTTGAGTGTGTTAAAAAAAAGTTATTTAAATAGATTTTCTCATATAATACAAATTTTGCAACACAAAAATCGATGTGTGGTAGGGGTGCTACCCGCCCCTTACGAGGCGGGGCCACCCCCTCCCCGTCCCCCGCCCCCGCATGGGTGAGGGTGGGACGTAATCCGCCTTCGTCCATGCGGGGGCGAGGTACCCCGTCCGTTGCACGGGGTGCGGGGGTGGACCTCCATCCGTCCGCCCCCTCTCCTCCCCTCCTCGGCTCCCCCAAACTCAACGGCGTCTATTACAACAAACCCAATTGAGTCATCTGCCGGCGTATGCTACTTCCATGGCAAACGAGATCGAGAGAGTTCGAGAGAGTTTGGGAGTCTGGGTCTAAGACGAGAGAGTTCAAGATCGAGAGAGTGAGAGAGTTTGAGATCGAGAGAGTGAGAGAAAGAGAAGGAATCGGGAGGGGGGGCTTAGACATGCGTGAGCGGGGCTGAGCCCCCTCCGTCCCCCGCCTCTGCAACTCCACTTTCATACAAGCGGGGGCGGTGCAGCGGGTGGCGGCCACCTGCTGCCCACCCCTAATATGTGGCATGCCACCACATTTCATACACAAAAAAATTATATAAAATAAATTTGCAAACTGATGTGATTATATAGAATCCGTTAGATCTATTTTATAATTAAAATAAATTCATAAACTAATTTGGATTTACTTACTAAATCATTTTCCATATCGAAGACACAAAATACCCTTCACCAGTAAAATTTAAAAAATACCCATATATTCAGGGTGAGCAGTAGAAAAATACGCAGATCTCGCGAATCTTGAATGGAACAAGTCCATGGGTGACTAACGGCGTCGTATCTTCCTCGGGAACATACCAACGTTTTTCTTAAAACAAAACAACTTCGAGTTTTGATATCACTATGAAGCAGCTAACATGGTTGGGTGTGGTCTCTCTTTCTTCTTCGCTCAAAATACCGGGTTTCAATCACAAGGAAAATCGGTTTTTGTCGCCGAATCGACTCTGCCCCACTCGGTGATTCAAAAAGGTGCTTTCAAAATTTTGCATTTCCAAGTGGGTATGCTGTTGATTTCTCATCCGTTTTCTCTCACATCTCTTTTTCTGTCACATCTAATATTATATTATTATCGTCACTCTTTAAAGTTTCTTGGAATTCTGCGTTTGGATTTTGCATTT
Source organism: Juglans mandshurica (assembly GCA_022457165.1). Lineage (NCBI taxonomy): Eukaryota > Viridiplantae > Streptophyta > Magnoliopsida > Fagales > Juglandaceae > Juglans > Juglans mandshurica. Next base: position 30,096,106 of record CM039619.1, on the reverse strand, counting down.
GCATAATCGCCTAATATTTAAGAAACATGCGGAGGCATAAGAAAGGAAACTCAAAAAACAGAAAAATTGCTATTTTATATTATGTACCCCAATTTATTGCAACCAAACGAAGGCTCCATTCATTGTTTTCTAGATTTGATTTATGAAAGATGGCAAGTTTGATATGTTCTTTCTTTTCGTTTTCTTTGATTTTCAGATATTTCTCCAGTTTTGTAGAGGCTAATGCTACTGTTCTGAATGGATTTCTTATGGTGATAAAGTATTCTGGGAAAATGGCGTGCGGGGAGATACACTCGTGGACATTTAGTGGGCTAGTGGGTGCATTTCTTGATCTCGGCATAGCCTATCTCTTACTGTGTGCATCAACTCTTGCTTATTTTGCCTCGAAGTTTCTGGGTTTGTTCGGATTGTGCCTGCCTCGTCCTTGCAAGGGACTATTTTGGAACCCCTGTGGTGGTCTCTGCTTGCAAAGAGCATTAGTGGATTGCCCGCCGGTGAAAATTTCTTCGGTTCAGTCGTCAGTGAAGAGCAAGTTTCCTTTTGATCAGACATGGGCTGACGACCCAAATTTCCAATTTAATACAGAGTTGGTGGATAAAAGAAATCATGACAACAGGCATGTTGAGATGGACGGTGAAGCATCATGTAGCTCGTTATTGCAGAGGGCCCAAGATAGCGTAGGGAGAGAATTGGAGGAAAGTAATGAAGCTGGTTTTGAGTTTGGAACGGTGAACTTGGAAGCCATTAAAGGAGGAAGGTTTGATTTTAAACGAAAGGCTGCTGCAGGTCAGAGGAAGAGGCTTGGTCTTCGGAGGCGTCACAGAGGGAGGACCGTTGATAATGGGAACCCTTGGGCAGGTTCACCGTATGATCATTCTTCTTTGGATACAAAAGAGAGTTCTCAGACTCTTTCCAGTGCTTGCAAAATAGGAACACACATTACCGAAGAAGGCAGCTCAGTTCCTATGAATTCTGGAGGTGGTAGTCTTTCTTGAGATTGTTACTTTCGCTATGAATCTCACTTTTCTGTCTATATTTTTTTCTATTGCTCTTAAATTGTTTTATTTCTTAATTGAACCTCTATCATTCTCATTTTTTTATATTGTAGTTTTAATCTTCTGTTTAAGTCAAAAGTGAGCATGATAATCACCATTGCTTTCATACAGAAATATGAGATTCTAGATCTATGATTTTGCAATGTGTGTTTGACCATATGAACTGCCTTTAAGATCTCTTCCTGTAACTTTTAGAACCTTCAATCTAACTAGTGCTTAATTGAATATATATATATATATATATAATATATATCTTTATCAGTAAACAAAAATTTTATTGATGAAATTGATAGGCATAGCCCAACTACACAGGACATATACAAGAGTAGCACCTATGCATAAGTGATAGTGATACAAGGAAAAAATATATACTTTAGTTTACTCAATTGAAGAAAAGAAGTAGGTCTCCATTATACAACTGAGCCTAGTTAATGAACTATACGTACCACATGAATACTTTAGGCATGATTTTTTATCAGTGCAAATTCACGTACTTTTTATTCTACACAATGCATGCTGATGCTGCTTCTGATGTGGATGGTTATTTGATTTTAGATGGCTGGGAAGCGCAAATGCCTGTGGACATTTGCTTGCAGGGAGGAGTTTCAGAGGGTCCTGATATGAATGAATCTGTTTATGAAGTTAAATCTGTGGAGGGGGCATCACCTGGTGAAGAGTTCAGGTGCAACACACAAACGGAGCAACGCTTTGACAATAATGATAAAAATACAATCAGAATCTTGGAACAATCACTTGAAGAAGAGAATGTTGCTCGTGCTGCCCTGTATCTTGAACTTGAGAAAGAGAGATGTGCTGCTGCAACTGCTGCAGATGAGGCCATGGCTATGATATTGCGTCTACAAGAGGAGAAGGCATTGATTGGAATGGAAGCTAAACAATTCCAGAGGATGATAGAAGAAAAGTATGCTTATGATGCTGAGGAAATGAACATTCTTAAGGAGATCTTACTGAGGAGAGAAAGGGAAAAACATTTCTTAGAGAAGGAAGTTGAAGCCTACAGGCAATTGATGTTTGGAAATGATCAATTGGATGCTGATATGGAGGCCACAGAGACACATGGGATTTCTTCTTTGTCGCTTTCAGGTGAAGATCCAATGCTAATGCTGCAGCAGATTGCTAAAGAAAATTTGAAAACCACAAGTAGTTCTGGGGAGTATGAGGTCTCTCTCGATTTGCAGAATCATACCATTGCTTTTGGGAAAGAACTGCCATATCCGGCATTGGATGAAGATGCTGACTTCTCAAAACAAGGAGACACCCTCAGGCAACCAAGTATTGACAACCGTCCAAGTTTTTTAAGTTGTGAGGCATTTCATGAAAAGGGAACGGCATCCATGGATGAGGATCCACTTACTCAACAAAGAGAATTGCATAAATCAGAGGCACACTCACAACTAACTCAATCAAGTACTCCTCAGGGATTTGATTTGCATGTGAGAAGCGTTAAACCAGTTAGGGAAGGACAGGAACAAAGTGATAATGTGAGTCTTGCCCAAAGTGTGGCAACAAAGACAATCGAATCTTGTGATGAAGATAAGACCGTTAGTGCATATAATGGCAATTGTGTGGAAATGGATGGAACAGATACAAATCAGGAGGTCAAAGTTTCGCAAAGCTCAGTTTGTGAGACAGAGCCTCGTGTTTATGATGTCCATGTGATTGATGATGAGTCTAGTATGTTTAATGAAGCTAGTGAAAAGAAGAGTCGTCATTTCTCAAGAAATGCTTCCTTAAACCTGCCTATGAAACATGGTAGTCCAATCCTGAGCAGCTCAGAGACTGACATAGAAATCAACAGAATCAGGTCAGATACAACTAGTGGACTGCCTCCAAAGGTTCCCTCCCGCAGCAAATCATTGGTTTCTCGCATGCGGAGAAACTCAATGTCTTCGTTTGATTTTCAGAGATATTCAATGTCTTCTTTTGATAATGAAAGGTTAAAAATTGATAACGAAGTAGAGTGGCTTCAAGGAAGACTAAGGATCGTACAAAAAGGAAGAGGGAAGCTCAACTTCTCTTCAGGGCACAAGGAAAGGGAAAAAATCCAGTTGCAACTTCTGGAGGATATAACGAGTCAACTTCGAGAGATTCGACAGTTAACAGAACCTGGAAAAGCAGTGCGTCAGGCCTCTTTGCCCCCTCCATCCTCTAAGGTATGGTATAACAGAAAAAGTATATATATATATATATATAATTGTTTTTTCCTCTTATTTCTTATTAAAAAAAAAGGGTATGGTATAACAAAGTGCTAATACTTGAAGTAGCAATAATTGTGTATTGCCGGGATGTCAGATTCTTCTAGTGGATTTATTTGCAAATAGATTTTTGAATTGCTAATATGCAGGGACTAGATGCAACACTTAGCTGTAGCCCATCCACGAGATTGCATCATCATGTCTCGTTAGAGATTCAGCTTAGCCAGCTGGTGTTACTCTGCTGAGGGTTTTAGGTAGCTGACAGGTGTACTAGGATTATTGACTCTAGCATTAATATGTAACTCTTTTACTAAGATTTCTTCTAATGTGAAATTTTTTAGGGGAAAATACATGTATCCTCCTCAAACTACCACATCATTTGCATCACTCAAACTATCAATTTTGGCAATCACCCCTAGAAACTACTAAAAAATTGCAATGTACCCCATTTTCCCTTTAAATAATCAACATTAACCCCAAAAATTTCCAAAAAGACGATAAAACCTTTTATATTAAAAGTTGAAAAAAGATATTTAAAAAAGTTGCTTGTTGCCATGGGTCTATGTGGGTGGCCGAGTCACGGTGTTGCCATGGCTTTTTTTCCTTTTTTAAGGGTGATTGCAAAGTGGGTAGTAGCTTGAAGGTATGCAAATTTACTATGGTTTCGATGTTATACATAAATGGGTTTACAGCCACAATAACAAAATGGAATATCTTTCTGTGGAATTTGATCTTCTAGAGGATCTTGCTCAGCATTGTCTAAACTTCATAGTCAAATATTTCCTTGAATATTCTCTTAAATAACTTCTTGATATGAGGTTTTAGAATAGTTTAGCTCCTTTTTTCATCAGTTCTCTCCTTTTTTTATTCCCTTGAAAACTTTTGAGATCTGCATGAAGCTCTAATGCTTGCTGATACCCAAAGCTCATCTGCATTCAGGTTATGTCAAAGAAAAGGTGCTGGCGCAGTACATCTTTAGGAGTACGTTGAAGGGCTTGTATAAGGTTTGTCACACCTACATGAAGATTCTGGTTTTGCTGCTTTGTGGAAACTCTAAAGGGACCTTCAGTTAACTGACACTGCCTTCCCCCCGCCCCGGGCCCCATTTACATATGCTTTTCAGGTCTGTAGTAGTGGCATCTTGCCCCCTCTATTAGCTTCCACTTTTAAAACAAATAAATAGTCACACGAATATCAAGCAACTATTTTGTTGACTTCTGTTGAGGTTGTTGTTTTGGTGACTTCTCTTTGTGAGGGAGTATTCGTAACATACTCCCCTTGTACCATAATAATGCCTATGCTCTTTTAGATTATCAAAAAAATAAATTTGTCTTATAACATTATGTGAGCACTAGTGTTTCTGATCAGTTTTCCTATGAGCAGAAGTGTTTTTGAAGCTTTAGAAGGTTTGACTCTAGAAATTAGAGTCCAATGTGATGAGATGGTATGAAATAACTTAAAACTCCAGAATTATCATTTCTATAACTACCACCAAAGCAAGTGTGTTTGTGTGTGCTGTGTTATTTGAAACACACATTTCACTTGACATGTAAAATCTGCATCTATCTAAACAGTGACGTTGGTTTTCCTTTATGGAAAGCCTCACGATCGAGCCGTCAAGAATATAAGTTGTTTGCTTCGATTCTTGTGCTCATATGTTTTGAAAATTTCAATTCTTGGATTGTATAGAAGATGTGCTAAGTTGAGTTCCATTTCATAGCTTCTGGATGCTGTAATTTTGAATATAGGTGGGCATGAGGAAACCATTTAGAGCGGTGCTACTCTGCCGCCTGAGTAGCACCGCTCAAAGTGACCGCTAGGTTAAATTTGTCTTTTCATTTTTTTTCAATTTTTTTATTCATATTTTTTTATCATTTTAAAATATTTATAAAAATAAAAAAATATATATCAATACACTAATAGTCACTTTCTTAACTATTAAGTAAAAAAATTAAAATTAAAATTAAAATACATGAGGTGTCAAAATGAGAGGACAAATTGAGTGGACAAAGTAGTATTTTTCAACCATTTAACACCTTCACAGCTAACAGCTAGCGTATGTAATGCACCGCAGCCCATTTATAGGCGGTGCGAATGCTGCCGCTTGTCAAGTTAGCGTGACTCCATTTAACCTAAGTTTTAAAGCGAATGATACATATGCATACAGATTATGGTTTAAAGATTACAGTATGTGTCGCTTAAATGTGGCATTAGAATCAAATCTATCCCAATGATCTTTAAGGGGTTCTCAAGATTTTCTTAGTTATAAACAAGAATTAAAATAATTTTTACAAATTCAAAAACTTCTTCACATAAATCGTCTTAAATATATTATTTCAATGGGTCTTTTTTACATTTCCAAACTCCAATTTAAAAAAAAAAAAAAAAATCTCTTAAGAATTTTCCCGATTCAAACATATTTTTTAATGAATCCCACCCACTATTTTCACAAAATCTCATAAAATCCATATTTATAAGATTTCTTGGAAATTCCGAAATTATCAAGAAAAATCTAGGTACTAATTACTACTAACATTCCTAGGTTTTTTAAGTGCTTTGTTGTGATCCATCGCATACTCTTATTATTATTTTTTTTTTAATTTTAAATCATTTTAATTTGCTTAATTAAAAGCATTATGCTTTGTAAAATGAGAACAAAAATTCTACATACATATGATTCACCACATGCTAACTTTGAGGTTTGTATAGTGAGTTGAGATGAAAGGTAAAAGTTGAATAAAATATTGTTAGAATATTATTTTTTAATATTTTTATTATTTTGAGATTTGAAATAGTTGAATTGTTTATTATATTTTATGCGAAAATTTGAAAAAATTATAATAATTAGATGAGTTGAGATCAACTCTGAATCTAAAAAGGACAATGTGATAAGTTAAAACCAAGATGCCAAAGTGCGATTCGAATATATTTCAAATTCTTGAAAAGAATTTTGAATAAGTGCCGATGTTTTGTTAGTAATATTCATATTCATATTAACTGACCGTAGTGTAGGCATAGATGCAATATTTTTCATATAGCAATATGTTGGTAATTTGAATCTACACAAGGGACTGTGCGAGACTTGCACATCTCAAACTTATATATAGGATTATTCTTTACTATTAGAGTAATGATTTGTACAAGTCTTAGATATATAAGTATCGCACAGACCCTTTTGTAAAAAAGTCGGTTCCACCATGAAAAAATCACTCTGATCTTCTAATGGAATTCACCTTTTTACAAATGGCATCCACAAAACTTGTACACCTCAATTATATCTAGCAGTACTCTAATCTTTTTTTGAATTAAAGAAAATATTGTAAAAATTACATTTTGTAACTCTCGAGTCTTAATTCCCATAATTTTTTAAATATTCATCATGAACTTTACAAATTTCAGCGTGAGAAAATGAGTTCTAGTTTCTATTGGGGAATGAAAAAGCATGCATCGTGCTAAAACAAAAAGCATGCTGAAGAATGAAAATATGTTGAAAAATAAGAGTAATGAAATTCATGTAACTCATTTTACAACCAAATAATGTGATGGGTTTCATTAAAGAGAAAATATATTTGCAATCGTGATTTATGCAACCGTCACGTAATCTCTTTGAAAAAAGCGAATAAAACATGGGATCCACATGAAAAAAATTAATTTTTTAATAAAGGACCCAACTATTTTTCAAATTAAGCGATTACATGGCGTTTACACACTTCACGATTGTATGTAGAATTACCCATTGGAAGCGAAGTGGTTTGTTCTGCAATGGCTAAAATATGGAAGCTTAGTAAATCATTCTATTTCTAATAATTTGATTGTGATCATGGAAGAAATAGATGGAAATTATTAGAATTTTGAAACTGAGAAAGCTTCGAGTGGAGGAAGTTACGGTGAGGAGAGTGGGAGAGAAGTTAGTTTATGAAGAAGTGGGCTAAGGCCCAAACAGATAGAGAGGTATTTCAAGGGCTTGGGATGCAGCTGAGAGGTAAGCCCACTAACCACTCTACAGTTATATCTAATGAAAGGAATGAGATGCAGTCAGCAGGAGGTGCTGAAGACTATATTGTGAAAAGAAGTCTAGCTAAGGCCTAAGGGATCATGGAAGAGACGTTCTTGTTTACAGGTTATTGCTTCTAAATTGTCTATTAGTAAAATGAGTAAAAGTAGTGAAAAGATTGATGCAAACAGTAGTGAGGAAAGACCTGGGAACATAAGTAGAGGAAATGAGGTGGATCATAACACTAAAAATTTTGAATTATTGGTAGAGGATGTGTGGCAGTCCCGCCAAGCATTATGAATACCTTATGTTAGAATTGTTGAGGGATTGGAAACCCTCGTACAGTTCATGACCTTTACCATATGGTGAAGGATAAGAAGCCCGAAATATTTTTTCTTAGTGACACAAAATTACTTGCAACTAAGATTGATGTGGTGAAGAAGAAGTTAGACTTTGAGGGATGTTTTGTCGTTGATCCAATAGGAAGAAGTGGAGGTTTGGTGTTAATGTAGAATGGCAGTAGAAATCATTAACATCTCTCAATACCATATTCATGCCAAAATCCCTTATAAAGAAAAAAAATACTAGCTAGTTTCTAACAGGCATATATGGTCACCCTAATAGTAATAAAAGGAAATCGACTTGGAAATTGTAATCAAGGTTAAGGCCACAGTCAAATTAGGCCTGGTGTGTGATAGGTGATTTCAATAAAATCACATTCCAATCTAAGAAAAGTGGAGGAAGACAGAGGCTTGAAGGTCAGATGGAAGAATTTAGGAATGCTCTTGAGGTAAACAATCTGGTTGATTTGGATTGGAAGGGTGAGAAATATACTTGGAGCAATAGGCATGAAGATAAAAATGTTTGGAAAGAGGGAGGTCGAAGTCCTAATTGCCAGATGTTCTGATCATAAGCCATTATTCTTATCATTGCATGATGAAAGTGTGGTAAAGAGGAAAATGAAGGGTGTTTTCAGGTATGAAGCAAAATGTGCATAAAAAACAGAAGTTGTGCTATGATAGATGAAACTTGGGATATAAGTGGGATTGGACAGAATCCTTTCAAAGTCATACAAAGCAAATTGCAGGCATGTAGAGGGGCTTTATCTAGGTGGAACTTACAACTAATTAGATCAAATGAAAGGAATATTAGTGTGGTTACAACATAGCTCAAGCAAGAACAGTTACATGAGGGACCCCACAATGTTGCTACCATTAAAGCATTACAAGACAAAGTTGGCATTCTCTTTGAGTAGGAAAATATTAAGTGGAGACAAAGAGTTAAGAGGAATTGGTATAAGCTTGGTGATCAAAACACAAAATATTTCCATGCTTGTGCTAGTCAAAGGAGAAAAAAGAACTGAATTAAGCAAGTTAAATATCAAGAAGGAAGTATAAAGACTGAGTAAGAAGCAATTGAAGCAGCTTTTAATCAATACTTTCAGAACATATTTTGCACATCAAACCCAACTTAAGAGACTATAGGAAAATGTCTTGCTCCTATGCAATAGAAAGTGACCTATGAAATTAATAGAGACCTGCAAAAGAAATTCACAATTAAAGAGGTAGAGGTAGCACTGAACCAGATGGCGACACTGAAGTCCCCAGGCCCTTATGGGTTTGGGGCATGTTTTTATCAAACTTACTAGCACACAATGGGAGAGGAGGTATGCCAAGCCTTTAAGTTTTTTAAATGGAGGGGAATTTAGATCCATGAATTAATTTTACATGTATTGCATTAGTTCCAAAAGTAAATAACCCATCTGTTGTTAGTAATTTTAGACCAATTAGCTTGTGTAATATATTATATAAGCTTGTATCGAAAGTACTAGCTAACTGGTTGAAGAAGGTTCTACCCCCCATTATATCCAACTACCAAAGTGCATTTGTCCCTAGGAGACTCATCATTGATAATGTGATTATTGCTTATGAAGCTTTGCACATCATGACAACAAGAATGAAAGGCAAAGTGGGAAGCATGACTCTCAAACTGGATATGTTAAAAGCATATGACATAATTGAGTAGAGATTTCTAGAAGAAACTATGAGAAAGCTTGGATTTGGAGATAGATGGATTAAGTTAGTCATAAAGTGTGTTACCTCAATAACTTACTCTTGTTTGATAAATGGGCAGCCTGATAAGACCATAAAGCCAACGAGAGGTATAAGGCAAGAGGATCCAATATCTCCATACTTATTTATTATTTGTGCTGAAGGCTTGAGCAATTTAATTGAAGCAACAAGTAGTAAGAGTGAGACAAAGGGGGTGGCAGTTACAAAGGGTGGAACTAGAATAAATTATATGTTGTTTGCATATGATTGTGCTATATTTGCAAGGGCAACTACCAGCAAATGGTTAAAGATACATGAGATCCTGAACAAATATGAGAGGGTCTCAGGGCAGTTATTAAACAAGCAAAAAACAACCATGTTTTTTAGTTCAAATGATGCAGTGAATGTTAGGAAACAGGTTTTGCAAGAGGCAGGAATTCTAGTTTGTGGGAGTGACGAAAAATACTTAGATTTACCTATTATGGTACGTAACTCAAAGTATAACACTTTTAGCTTATTAAAGGAGAAAGTGTGAAAGAGAGTTAGTAGTTGGAAGAATGCCTTTCTATGCCTTCCTATCTCAAGCAGGTAAATAAGTGATCTGGGGTGGGCTTCGACTCCAATGCCCACCTCTGACTGGGGTCAGAGGTCAAAATGTGCTTCAACTCTGATTCTAATTGGAGCGGAGCTCGGAGCTCGGAGCTCAGATCAGAGTTGAAGTGGGTTTGCCCAGTTGCCCTATTTAGATTGGGCTTGGGCCCACGACCCAATCTAAAATTCAGACTGACCCACCCCTATTTAAAAATATTAGAAAAATCAAATAATGTAAAAAAAATAATTAAAAAAAATCTAAAACATTATAAAAAAAATAAGTTAAAAAGCTAAAATTTAAATACAATGACTAAATCATGTACAATACAAAAATAGGTGATTTAATGTATGCAAACGATAATTTTAAATTTAAAACTACAAATTGCAATAATTTTAAATTTACAGCACCAAAATATTAATAATGTCATAGATTTCATTCAAAAAGCCACAATCCCTCGCATCAGTCTTGACAGTCCATGCATTTGAGTCGATGACTCGATAGTGATTTTCAATTTTCCTGCATGAAGTTTTATTGATCAGATGCACTATTTGTTCTTCAGTTATTTAACTATAGACTTCTAAACCATTAGGCAAGTGATATATGACATAAAATAGGACACATTATGAACTCACATCCACCTCTAACTCTGACGAGTTTTGTATGCTGGTAATCATGGTATTGAGCTTTTCACCAATAAAGGGGTCATCCCACAGTGCTTTCGTCTCACTCATCCACAATCAGTCTGGCGTTCACAACTAAGTCTACAAAATCATATAAATTATAAATTAAATAATAAAAACATTAAAAATTGAACGTCTGCTCGAGTTACACTCGAGCGAACAATCTGTGTGACGTTTGCTTGAGTCACACTCGAGCGAAGGCTCTTGAGCAGACAATCTGTGTGATGTTCACTCGAGCCACACTCGAGCGAAGGCTTGAGCTAACAATCTGTGTGATATTTGCTTGAGCCACACTCAAGCGAACATTGAGCGGATGTTATATAAAAGGCACCATTCAATATTTTCCAAAAAAAAACCACAAATCTCATGATTTAGGGTTCGATAATTTTCGAACCCTAAATCATTCAATTAGCAAACAATTAAAACCCTTATAAGAAAATATAAGATGTAAGGCTTACAAGAAAGAACAACGGATGGAGTTCCCTCTACAGTGGCTCGTGGCAGTGCAGGGGATGGGGAGAGAAGAGAGACGGGGAGAAGGAGAACCACTAAGTGAGAACTTATGTGCAACTGTGCGAGAGTGAGGGGGGAACAAGAAGTGAGAACGAAACGAAGGGGTCCTGCGTTTTGGACGCCCTTTTGAATAAAATGACGTCATTCCGCTTTAAACGGGATGACGTCGTTTTAGTTAGGACAATGTTTAAAAAAAAAACGTCGGAATCGGAGTCGGAGTTCAGAGCCCATAACTCCGATTAAAGGAGCCACGACTCTGATTTTCGAAAACTCTGACTCTGTTGAAGTTGGAGTGCCATCGAAGCTCAGATGGAGTCGGAGTGGTCGGAGCTTTTGTCCACCCCTAGAAGTGATGATTAAGGTTGTGTTGCAAGCATTTTCCACTTATTCTATGAGTGTTTTCAAGCTTCCTCAAAGATTGTATGCTGAAATGTCCTCTATGTTGCTAAGATTTTGGCGGGGTCAAAAAATAGTGAAAAAAGATTATTTAGAGGAGCTGGACAAATATGAGTGAATCAAAAAATAGAAGAGGGTTATGATTCAGAGATCTGGAAAATATTAATGTGACATTGTTGGCAAAACAGCGTTAGAGGTTGATGATGAATCCAAACTCGATGGTTGCCACTATTATAAAGGAAAAGTATTTTAAGCAGAAGGATCTTTTAGAAGCAAAGCTGGGTTTCAGACCTTCTTTCATCTAGAGAAGTCTATTCTCATCTCTAGAATTAGTTCAAGCAAGTCTGATGTGGAGAGTGGGTAATGGTATAACGGTCAAATCTGGAAGGATAAATGGTTGCTTATTCCATCATCTAACAGAGTTCAATCTCCAGTTAATACTCTTGGCATAGATTCCAGATTTAGTGTGGTAAGTGGAAGGAAAATATGGTGGATGAAGTTTTTAGTATAGAAGAAGTGGCATTACTTAAAAGTATTTATTTAAGCAGTTTAAATAACAAGGACAGGTTGATATGGGGACCAACTAACACGTGATCTTTTTCAGTGAAGAGTGCTCATCAGCTACAACATTCTAAAATGAGATCAAGGTTGAGAGAATTTTCTGGTGCAGCAGATTAAAGGAGGGATTGGGAATTGATATGGAGACTAAATGTGCATAATATTGTTAAGCAGTTTCTATGGAAGGCAGCACATGATATATTTCCTACTAGAGAAAATATTTTCAAGAAGAAGATGATAGACTTAGCTTTATTAGAAACTACAACGCATGCACTTTGGAATTGCCCTGCATCTATGATGTTTGGTCTGAGACAAACAATCCCATTCAAAAATGGTCTAGTATGGAGAAACATTTTTTGGAGCTTTGGAAGAGATTGAATGAAAGATTAAAGAGTGAGGGGATTGAATTGGTGGCTTATACTATGAGGAGGAGCTATTTACAAGGAATAACCTTTTGTTTGAAAGTAGATTTGAACATCCAAGGCAGTTGATCCAGCTAGCAAAACAAAGTTTGAGAGACAACAAACCAGCTGGAAGAAACCACCTGAGTCGAAATATAAAGTTAACTGGGACGTTACAGTTGATAACAAAAGCAACAATGGGGAATTAGAGTAGTGATTAGAAATAATGATGGTGAGTTGATGGCTTCTCTATGTCTAAACATAAACCACTCTATAAAACCTATTGTATCTTAAGCTTGTGCACTTAGAAGGGCAGTTACATTGTGTCAAAAGCTAGGAATATCTTATGTTGTGTTTGAAGCAAATAATGAAGCTCATTTGTTAGCTAAACTTGTTATTTATTTATCTAGTGAAAGGGTGGTGTGGATTGAGGAGGGACCTATGCAAATAATCCCTTCAATTTTGAAGGAACAATATTGTATTGATTAATTGTTTATTCAATAAAGGCACCATGATTAAATTTCAAAACAAAAAAAAAAAAAAAAAAAAAAAACGAAATAAAGAGGGTAAAACAGGCAATATGAAAACTGATGATGTGAGTGAATTAAGATTATAAATTATATTTAAGTAAAATTAAAATGTATTTAAGTAACTTTAATATTCAGTTATGAAAATTTGGTTTTGTGATCTTCGAGCAAACCTTTCAATAGCTTTTCACCACGATTCTTTGCAATAAAATAAATATTGTCAATGTCAAAAATACTACGAATTGTAGATTCTTAATTTTGGCAAGTTTGAAAAAAAAAATTGGAGTGAGAATATCTAGCATCATCTTTTTTTATCCAATTAATTATTTTTCTTGTCTCCTTACTGCCTTGTAAACGTTTCTCTATTTGATCTCGTTTGTTTTCAGAAAACATTTCATCTCATCTATTTATTACAACTTTTTCAATTTTCAATACAAAATAAAATAAATAATTCAACTTTTTCAAATCCCAAAATAAAAATAATATTAAAAAATATATTCTAACAATATTTTATTCAACTTTTTAACTTTAATCTCAACTCATTTCATCTCATCTGTAAAAACAAACGAGCCATAAATCCAACCTTCCTTAAATATGATACTATTTCTCATTTCCAGCATTTTATCGTGACACTGCCTATCAATCATTAGATCGCTCTATTTTTAGAAAAATATAAAATTTACAAATGGATGAAAAATGTCACGAGACATGAAAGTAATACATAGTATACACGAAAAGGATATTATGTCCATAAGCCTATCACCACAAATAGAAGAACCTATTTATATGACAAAAAATAGCCACAAACCCCATACAAAATTCATGGGGAAGACAGACCATAGAGAATTGAAAGGCTTTGATGAATAGAAGAAAGAAGAAGAAAAAGCTTATATTAAGGTATATACTTAAAATAAGGATTATAGAGGAAAGAGAGAAACGTTATGGTGTTGGCGTGGGGACTAATTCTGTGGTGTATTTAATTTGCAATCTGTAATAAATTTACACACAGAAAGCAGCTGCTGTTACGGCGTCCGTATCTCATCCCCACCCCCTTTATTTTTGGTTGGCTCTTATCATCCCTTTTGGCAGATTGTGTGCCGTTTCAAACCTCGTTTTTTGCTCCATTATTAATTATTAAAAATTATATTTATAATTATATAACGGTTAAGTAATTATTTTAAAAAAATAAATAAAATAGGAAACTCATGTAAAAAAAATTAATTTTTTAATAGTAAACTTTATTTTATTTTCAAAATAATTACACGACGTTTACATATTTTATGATTTTATTTAGAATTATTCATTAATTATTATTATAATTGAGGTACTCCCCCTCTTAATTAAGGAAGCAGTAGATTCCTGAAATACCCTTGGTTTCTTGTCTTCTAGCCCCAACATATCTGGGACAAAGTTGTCTATTGGCAAGTGTGTCTCTGCATATTAGGGCTACTTTTTCTAGAATGGCAAATAAGACAAATACCAACAGAGAGAAATACATATAAAAATAAGTCCTACCCTTTTCTTTATTCTTATAATAATAGAGGCTTTTAGGCTTAAGATTCAATCCTTAATGTCATCTCATTTGGCATACGAAATCATTGCACTGTTGGTAAGTTTTCTTTTTCTACTCTTCTTTTATATATGTATTTTGGCTTATTCTAAGTACTGTTTTCTCTCATTTTCATCATCTGGGTTTGCTTTGTTATATTCTTATACCTATTATTTATTCTATTTTCTTAAGAATCTCTGATAGACTATAAATAAATAGAAAATAAATAAAGAACAGTGCTGTTTTCCATAGTATCTATGGTGGGTCATATTCATTTTTTGATATTATTTGTATGTGGCCACATGAAAGAGGAAGGACAGTGCTGATTTTAAAATTCATGGTGGGGGGCTTTGCAGCAAAGAACGGTTTTTTATTAGTAATGAGAGAGATATTTGTTAGTAATGAGAACAAAGATCCGAACACAAACATAAAAGGTAAAGATGAATTGATCGGTCTTATGTTTTCTTGGTCGAAATCCTTTTATGTTATGAATTACTTTGATTTATTAGCCATAGCAGCGAGGGGGTGTGCGGTTGGAAGTTGCACAGAGATGATTGTTGAAAGAGTTTCATCGTCTTGGCACAGCCTATGAATTCGTAAATTAAACAGATAAGAAGAGGGTTGTCTGAAAAGCTGTGGATGAAATATGATGAAATGAAAATTATTTTCAAGATTCATGAGAGATGAGACTCACGTAACTGTGTAAAGTGGATGTTGGAAGATAGAGACGATAGATTTGGCATATGGTGATTACAATGGTGGGACGCGAATAATGGTGGTGAGGCTCGTTTTCTGTAGATCCAGCATCAACGTTTCAACCATAAAGACAATTATAAAAAAGTTGGAAAAAATGGCATATTTGGCTGGGAGGAGAGGCGAAACGAGGAGAAGGGAACTCGGTACCGAGAGGTGCTGTAAAGGACAGCTGTGTGTTTTCTCGAGATGCTCTGGGTTGAGAGTTTTTCCTTGTCAAGGGCTTTGGTCCTTTTTTTTTTTTTTGGCTTAGTAAGCTGCATTAATTTAAAAAAAACATATAAAAGTGCCAAGTCTTTAGTTACTTTAAAGAGGAGGATGCTTCCCACCATAGAAATCGAACGTTTGGCCCTCTGGGTATCTTGACGAGGGGGGTATGCAGTCTATTGCCATACACTTGGAGTTTTTCTTGATTGATGGGCACTACCCCAAAAACCGCAATTGTATCTTCTATAAGGCCCTAAATCTTTTCAGCCTGTGACGGTGTCAGATAATGAGGAAAAGGAGAAGATAGAAAAAAGTGCGTTGGACTTTGATCTGAGATATCCATTATTTAATTTTATGTCTACAACTGTTAAGTACCTATTAGATATCATAATATCTTTGGAATGTCAGGCAAGGTCATAGGCTATATAGGCCTGTGAAGTCTGGATCAAGGGGAGAAAGACAGAGAAATTGCTTTTTGTTTATGGGTCTTTATTACCATAGCCTAAAAGGGTGTTTTCTTTTTAGACTCTAGTCGAAAAGGCCTGAACTTTGATGAGTTCTTTTTGTTACGTCCTTAGTACTCTGAAGGAATTCATGTCAATGACAGCTACGCTGTACTATTTGGCTTTTATTGGGTTTTGAATCTCATCCTTGGTACTAGGAGTAATTTCATCAGCTGAGTCGTTGTGATTGTGATCCAAGTTGTCTGCCTTGCAGCTGCATTTTGCATGGTATTTGAATGGTTCTTTTTCTTTCTTTCTTTAAAGTCTCCAACTTCAACTATCTTTACAAGATTGTCATCTATTCACACTTCGGCTATTCCCATCTTTCCAGCTTCTGCATGAAGATAGAGTTTTTGGCAGTATCTTTGATCGTTTTTCTTAGATTGAATCTTTTACTCTTCGTATGCCGTTGGTTTTACCTGCAATTGCTGGCCTTTTCTTGATTTTCAAGTATTCCTTTTTTTTTTTTTCTTTCGTTTCCTGCTCTTGCCTGTATTAATGTTTGCTCTGCAGTGAAGAAAGTAAATAGTGAAGTGGTTGGCGGTTGAACAGGGAAGGGCGGAGGAAGGTTGAGCTTGTGGGAAGGAGTAGACAATGGCATCGGCTTCTTGTGCCAGGAGTCCATTGCCCATGAAAGAAGCATCCTCTAACTATTCTCCTTACCCTCAACCTCTTGCAAAATATGACGATGTTGCAGCCAGTCCTAAGCTCTTTGTGGATACTTTGGAGAAACTTCATGCTTTCATGGGGACTAAGTTCATGTAATCTTTCTCTCCTTACCTCCCTCAAACTTATGCCATGACTCATTGATCATCATGTAACTAGTTTTTGTAGAAGAAGAAATACAATATGGAGTTAAGGTTGTTATTGTTTTTTTAGAAGTGTAGTTAAGGTTATTATGTAGGTTTTTTTTTATGGAGTTAAAGTTGTTACTTGAGCATGGAAGTATGCCGGTAGTCTGCTGTCATCATTTCTAGCTCCAGGATTTGTCGTAGTTTGTAGTTATTTACGTTGTTGCTCCATCTTTGTTTTTTTTTTCTCTCCTGTTAGGTTAAATTTCCTTAGGTGGAGGCATCGTTAACTACAGATCTCCTGTTAAGTTTTTAATGTGTAGTTTCTATTAGCAAGAAGTTCGTATCATGAACTTACTCTTGATTAGGTCAAGACAACGGGTAGAATCTTTTAACATGCCAGTGATAGGACAACGTGGTGCTGCAAAATAAAATAAAAAAATCTGAAATTCTAGTAATTTAGTGATATTAATGTCCATACATTGGATATTGACTACTTTCATATCTTGGACATCATGACATAGAAAGTTGTTCTTTTTGGATACCTTTATGGGACATGGTTGGAGTAGTGGCTGAAGATAAAGATTTTCCTAGAATTGGCATATCACAAGCTGGCTGCAAACTGATTAAATTTACCTTACTATTATTATTATTATTATTATTAAATTTAATTGTTTAGTCTTTCACGCTACAGAGTTTTTTTTTTAATGTTAACAGGGCTCGTTTAGATACAAAATTATCTCAATTCATCTCATTTTATCATTACAACTTTTCCAAATTTCTACACAAAATATAATAAACAATTCAGCCTTTTCAAATCCCAAAACATTAATAATATTAAAAAATAATATGCTAACAATATTTTATTCAACTCGTCTAAAACCAGCTCATCTCATCTCACTATTCAAACGAGCCTAATTATTTTGAGACTTATAATATCAACTAATATGTGCACCCCGGGATTAGTCGAGACTTTGGCCTCGTTTGTTTTCACAACAATCTAGGAGTTATTTGTGCTATTATCACTTCTAGGCTGGACAGACTTGTATCTTTGACTTAAATGGCGTATCAACAATCTAGGAGTTGTTTGTGCTATTATCACTTGCTCCATATGACTCATGCCAAGCATGTGTTTTCTCTTTCTTCTTCTTGGCCTAGCTTATATTTTGTAAAGTTTTCTGGTTATCCATTGATATTATTTTGTTTTCTTTGTGCATTTTAATTGTAGGATTCCCATCATTGGAGGTAAAGAGCTAGATTTGCATCGACTTTTCGTGGAGGTAACTTCTCGTGGGGGTATTGAAAGGGTAAGATAAACAGTCAACAATAATTTAGTTGAGTGAGTTTGTAAATAGTTTCATGTGAGTCGTTCTCTGAGTGAACCGGTTGTTTGAAGGTTTGTATTCATCTTGTTTGTGATGCATATTTTGGATTTGGTAATGCACTTGATTTTTGTTTAAAAATTTGGTTATGTTATTGAAAGGTTCTTATGTGGATAACATTTTAAATAAATTGCGTTCACAAGTGATTTAGAAGTAGTGGTGGTCTTTTTGGTCTGTAAATAATTATAGAGATGGCCAATTGGTGAAATTCTTTTTATGTTTATTCTGTATTTAAAAGAGCAAGCCATCGCAATTTCTGTTTCATGTTTTCTAGTGTTACTTATTGCCTATCACAGGTTTTACTTGGTTGAAGGATTTTTTGCATGTATATAGAGGGTTATTGTATTAACCTATGTTAGCTTTCCTCACCTATGATATATTATAGTCAACAATTCTTCTACCGCATGTGATATTGGTATTGTATCTCCAACCTTAGTGTCTGTATATTTGACTCTCCGCAGTCTGTATCACCTGATTTTCTGTATGGTATCTTCTTTATTACTTCTTTTAATGTGCTACCATTCTAAGTATTTTTAAGCAAAGAAAGATTTAAATTTGATTCCTCGTTGACTTTAAGCTACATTTAATTTGCTGGGTGAAGTTTTCTCGCATGTTCTTCTCTTCTATGAAAATGATGTGCAAAAGAGTGTAATGTTAATGTGAGATTGGGTATAATAACACACATGGATACTGCTTTACTGTCATGGAAAGACTTCAGTGTCCTGCAAGGTGCATTTTTTCATTTTTCTTTGTAATCATGAACTTATACTACCATAATTCCTTTTATCTCTAGTAACACAGCAATCTAACCTGAGAAGCCTGCCACAATATATAAACAATAGATACATCAGATTATTAGGTGTTCAGTATTATCAGATTCTACCATAATACCTTTTAGTAGTCGTTCAGTATTTTTTTATGTGTTCTCCCCAATCAATCTTTTCCTAATGTACACTGTGGATTAGTTTTTTTTTTATAAGTAAAAGAATTAAATGTAAATGTTCACTGTGGATTAGTTAGCATGTAGTTGCTTCTTATCTGGAAAAATGGAATTCGCAGATTATTAGGGAGAGAAGATGGAAAGAAGTGACTGCTGTTTTCAACTTTCCTTCAACGGCTACAAATGCGTCTTTTGTGCTGCGAAAGTACTATGTTTCATTACTTCACCACTATGAGCAAATATATTTCTTTAAGGCTCAGGGATGGGTCCCTATGTCTAATGGTGCGTCCATACAACAATCAGTCTTCATGGAAATACTTATTATTGGATTCAGTTTCATAATACACCAATTCTTTGGCCAGATTGTTTGATGAGCCCACCCAGAACTCCAGTTCCAGCATCAAGAACAGCAACACCAGAAATCCAAGCAGAAAAAAGAATAAATACTGCAGAATTGGCAGGAGGTCTCTATACTTTTCTTCTCATTTTCAATTCCTAAAATTTGGGAGGAAAAAGAGGATAAATAGCTCTATGGATCTGTACTATCAGCAATGAATCTTTGCCTCCAAAACCTGGTGTCTTCTTTTATTTTATGCATGAGATCATTAGAATGCATACATAACTTGTAAAAGAGTGAAGAGGTGCTTATAAAAAATTCTCATGTTATAGAATAAGTGATTGGTTACAAGCTATTAGCTGCTAAATCTACCGTGGTTTGGGGATAAAAATGTGTTTTTCGTTTGGATTACATCTGCTTTTATTGATGCCCTCGTTGAATATTTTGCATCTAATCAATTTAAGAACTATTTATTGATATTTTATACTGCATAGTTAAAACATTTGATTATGTGTCTTGGATGCTTTGTAAGTAGATAGACAATGGAGATGGTTTTTTTTTCCTGCTTTCCGTTTGGCCTGCTATAAGAATGCTTCTTTTTGCTGGGGTTTTTCCTCAATTAAGAACTTTTTGTTGAAATTTTCTACTGCATAGTTAAAACATTTGATTATGTGTCTTGGATGCTTTGTAAGTAGCTAGACATCGGAGGTGGTTTTGCTTTATTATTTTTTTTTTTTTACCTACTTTCCCTTTGGCCTGCTGTAAGAATGCTTCTTTTTGCTAGGGTTCTTCCCCAATTAAGAACTATTTGGTGATATTTTATACTGCATAGTTAAAACATTTGATTATGTGTCTCAGATGCTTTGTAAGTAGCTAGACATTGGAGATGGTTTTACCTTTTTTTTCCTGCTTTCCCTTTGGCCTGCTATAAGAATGTTTCTTTTTGCTAGGGTTTTTCCTCAAGCTGTCACTGTTTCATGTATTATATGCCAATGAAATGGAATATTGGATGATTTTTCACAACACATAGGCTAATGATGCATGGACCCTGTGATTTATTTTTCGGTATGTGGTGTGCGTGTCTCATTGGATTTCGCTTCAGTTTTTTTCTATTTATAACTAAACTTTTCATCTGTTTCTCCAAAGCGTTTCCTAATTCCAATAATGCTTAATTTGAGAATTTGAGGAAACAGTTGGTAATTAAAAGCCATTTACTCTCGTTTGTGTTTTGCAGCAACAGCAGCTTCAACTGTGGTAGGGGTCATCGATGGGAAATTTGAAAGTGGGTACCTTGTTACTGTCACAATAGGTTCAAAGAAGCTCAAAGGTGTCCTTTATCATGCACCACAGAACACCGTGCAGAAATTGCCACAGAACTATGGTGTCTTTGCTAGCAAAAATGACAGTGCTTATGCTGTACCGGGAACCCATCGACGCCGCCGCAGGAAGAAATCTGAAATAAAAAGGAGGGACCCGGCTCATCCAAAACCTAACAGAAGCGGCTATAATTTCTTCTTTGCAGAGCAGCACGCAAGACTGAAACCACTGCATCCAGGGAAGGACAGAGAGATTAGTAGAATGATTGGTGAACTGTGGAACAAGTTAAAAGAGTCTGAAAAGGCTGTAAGGACTAAGTTCTATCTTCCTATTTTATTACTTTCAATTGCACATTCCATTTTTTTTTTAAATGAACATTCAATTTATGTTTCCATTCAAGTTTTGTAAATGCATTTCAGTACACATTGAAATTTTTGAATTTCAGGTTTATCAGGAGAAAGCTTTTAAAGATAAAGAAAGATATAGATCAGAAATGGAGGAATACAAGGAGAGATTAAGGACTGGTCAAGTCATCAGTGATGCAGTGCCACTGCAACAGCGGCTTCCTGGACAAGATGTGGTAAATACAATGGATGAAGATGCGGAGATTGAAGATAATGAGGAAGGGGAGTCTCCTCATACACCTGACAATGCGAGCACAGATAATTGATTCTGAAGATGATGATAAAGCCAGATATATCTCTAGTAATGTGCATAAGGAGACCTTGCCTGAGGAGAGGATTTTGAACTACAGAAGATGTTGAAGATGATAACTTTGAGAAGGTTGGTGAAGAAATCGTTGGATTCTGAGGCTTAAAAAGAAACAGAGTACCGAGTGAAGAACATTGAAGTAGTTCCACGCAAGTTATGAATGACTTTTGGTATCAAAGTGGGAAAAAACTTAGGCTATACATTTTATCAGAGACTCCTGCCTACCTAACAAAGATTGAAGTCTTTTTTCTACCCAAAATAGGTTTGTGTTTCTTTATCCAGTCGGCTTTTCCTTAACCGTAGATGAATTCAGAAACACCTAACTTTCATCCCTTTTTACAGTGTTAGTTCCTCTTATCTGTAAATTGTTTCAACTCAGTTACTTTCGGATAGAGAGAGTTTGAGGCTTTGGCTGACTACACGGTACACAGGCAGTTTTGTAGCAAATGAGAATTTATTTTGATGCAGTTCTTGAGTTTAAGTATTTGGTTTGTCTTCTAGTTCTGATACTTGATGCCTTCTAGGAGGCATATACATCATTAGTATATTACTGCACTGTCTGTTCGAGGTTGGGGTATGTAAACGGCAGATGCATGTTACAGACCATTTGTTCGTTTTCTGTTTATGTTATTGAACGGCCTGTCGGGCTGCCCTTTAGAAGTTCTGAACCGTTGATAGGATTAAAAATGACTTTTCCTTTCTAATGACGTGTGTGTGAGTGTACATAACTTGTTTAAGGAGTAAGTTGTAATTTACTACCTCAACTTCTAAGTTCAAAGAAACATAGATGACTTGACATGATGTTATGGCTGAGAATCTTAGAAGGACTTAAACTGAATAAGACAAGATCTTGAAAGTGTGTTGATTGTTGGAGGAGAAAAATTATAATGAAGTATTTTGTTTTCCAACACTGAACTTATGGTCACCAGCCTTTGATTTATCTCTATTAACTTTTTTGAGAAATGATAGTTGCAGTCGTGAGTGTATAAGTACTATACAATCACATAAAAAAAAGTACTATAAAATCACTTTAAAAAAAACGAATAAATACGAGATTTACATTAATTTTTTTTTAGTTGATTACATGATGTTTGTGATGTAAAATTTATCTTTTTTATATTGCCAAAAGAAAAAACAATTGCCCACACTTCTCAATGGTCTAAAAGCAGCCGGAATTCTCCTTTCATTTGCCCAAATAGACAGCGTGCCCTCTAAAATTGGCCCACACTTTTAAGAGAGAGAGAGAGAGAGTACAACTACAACCTCAGTGGAAAGGGCCCATCAAGCATCGTCCTCCCACATTTCTAGTCCATTTATAATATCAAACAGAGCCCGAAGTTGAAGACATTCCTTCCACAGAAGTCACCAGAACAAAATGGTACTAAAATAAAATAAAAACCAACAAATTAACTACTGGAAACAATATTACAGAAGAAAAAGGAAAAGAGCTGCATAAAGAACATCTTTTCAAGAAAATATCATGAACCTAAATATGACCAATGGCCATCAATGGGAAAAATATAAAACCCATCAGGCTTCCTAATGAAAGATATATGGTGTTATGTGCGATTCAAAGCAAAAACATAATACCCACAAGAAGAATATTGGAGTTCAATCCA
Organism: Juglans mandshurica; assembly: GCA_022457165.1. NCBI lineage: Eukaryota > Viridiplantae > Streptophyta > Magnoliopsida > Fagales > Juglandaceae > Juglans > Juglans mandshurica. The sequence continues at coordinate 30,073,014 of CM039619.1, read as the reverse complement.
CAATCTTGGTACCATTTGCAGCTTGTATATTTAAAATGTACTGCTGATGGTCATGAATCTGAGGCCAAAAGAGCATCCCAGATCATATCCATGTCCAAGGACGGCATTCTACTTAATTGAAGGGCTTCCACATCTGATAATGCCTCCTGAGTTTTCTTATTCTCAATCATCTCTGATCCAGCCTTGCTCTCCCACTCAAACTGTCGCTCTTTTCTTGATGAGTTTTGGCTCAAAGCTTGGAGTTTTGTATCCTCAGATGGGTTGTTCTTTGGTGGTGTTTGTGGTGACTCAATGGGCTTCTTTTGAGCAGAAATGCCTTGTGATATTACCCTTAGCTTTGCTTCGAGCAGCGCTGCTGTGGCTCCATTCAATGAATTAGTCTTGAGTTGATGCTTTTGATCTGGGAAATTCAATTGTGCATATTCCCCACGTAGAATGTAAGCCGCTGTGTCGTATGCAATGGCAGCACTTTCAGCAGTGTCAAAAGTCCCCAACCAAACCCTTGTCCTATTTCTTGGTAACCTTATCTCAGCAACCCATTTTCCCCAGTGCCTTTGCCTCACCCCTCTGTATAGCTTCCCTTGCGATGATGACACGGATGAAAAGTTAGTCTTCTGTAGCTCATGATTCTGCATTCTTCGTCCGGTGTACTTCATGGGTTGGGTCTTGGTGGTGAGCCAGGAGCCATAATTAAGACCTTTGGAGGAGTAGTTTAGCCATTCGTTGCTCCGACGGGATGGAATATGGGCAACTTGGGTCATAGGAAATGATGGGTAGGAAGATGATGAAATGGATTGACATTTTATGTTTTTGCTAGGCGAATTATCAGCTATTCTTGAAGATGAATCTAACAGCCTAGGTTCCTGCAGAAATAAAGTTAAATTCGGGTATTTGGTTTTGGCTGACAATGAAGATGGAGAAGAGGGTTGAGAAACTTGAGCCTGTGTTAGCTTTGGAAACGCATCCAAAAAATTTACAGGAATGAAGCTTTCTTTCGCACCTGATGCTGAAGCTCCAGGCGGGTGGACAGGATTCAATCCAGAAACAAATGGACTTTGATGGTGTTCATCATGGATGACATACTGTTTAGTACTGAATCCAGGGATGTTGTGGCTCCAAATGGCATCAGAAGCCGCCTCCTCTGTGGAAGAAGTAGAATCGGAGCTCGAAAACAGCCTATCAGGTGATGCTGGTGATGATTTCATGCCACCACTACCGCCATGGTGGTGACAAGCAGTACTAGTACTCTTAGTTAGAGCGCCCCAAACGATTGGATCACCAAAAAAATGTGATCCCATGGTCATTCCTTCATGAACATAAGATGAAAGTTGATCTTTCTGCATTAATATTTCCATCTTAGGAAACTGATCGTCCATGCACATCAATCGCTCTGAGTACTATTGAAAGAAACGTATAGAGAACAGGAGAGAGATGATGCAAAATGAAGGCACTATGCTTCATATATTTATCCTGACGCACACCTCATAGAGAGGAATCTGCTAGTTCTCATTAGAGAGTAAAAGAACTACTTTATGTTGATAAAGTGAAACTATCCTCTGAGTCAGATCTGCTTGTACAAAAGAATAAGCTCACCACCTCCCATTTTACCACAGACGTTCGTGCCCACCATTCTCGATGTTTCTTAGCCATCGGCCAATCAGAACCTGACAACTCATCAGGCCTCCGCTGCTTACCCTGTCATCTAGGGTTTTTGGGATGAATGAATATTCATCTGACAGTGACCACAAGAACCAAGAAATTGAACTGGAATATCATGAAATTTAATTATAAAGTAGGGCGCCGCAGCTTGCTTATTAATCATGATCATGTGATTTTCCTAAACATCCACATGTTTTAGTATCCCTTTTCATCCCTTTTGTACTTAATATATCTATATATATATATATATATATATATATATATATTGGAACCTTTAAGACAATAAATTACTTTAGGCACCGTTTGTATCGTACTTTAGGCACCGTTTGTATCGAGAGTTGAAATGAGATGAGTTAAAATGAAAGTTGAAAATTAAATAAAATATTGTTAGAATATTATTTTTTTAATATTATTATTATTTTGAGATTTGAAAAAATTGAATTATTTATTATATTTTATATAAAAATTTGATAAAGTTGTAATGATGAGATGAGTTCGAAGATCATAAACGATGTTAGGAACAAAAATTTGCAATATTGACCAACTGATCAGGTGGGAAGAAGCCTCATGATTGGTTCTTAATTAATTAATTAGCCAAAAACCACATATTAATATAATTAACCAAGCTTGCATGATTTGTTTATATTATCATCAACGTTATCATTAGCATTGAACAGGCCTTAATTCAAATACTAAAATATTACCATGTTCTTTGGTGTACTATAAGGAAATCATGGCTGTCTTTTTCTAAACTGCAGCATTAATATTTAAACAAAAAGGCCAAGTCTATACAGATGAAGACAGGTCATGTATATATAATTTATTTGGCGTTTCTGGTGCAATACCATGTGTCTTTTGGCAAGGGTCAGAAGACACTAATTCGATCGTGTCTCATCATGAATTCAAGCTAGAAAAGGTAGTACTTCATGTGGGACATCTTATTTACTGGCCATCATGATCATCTCATCCTTCTCTGATTCAGCCTCAAATGATTAGAATTCCCGGCTAAGTGCGTGGTCATGATGTTCGTTAGTCTGCAGCCATTTCAGAGAGTTATAATCTACCTTTAATGTGATCAGTTATATATATACAATTAATATCTGCATTTTTTATACTAATTAAGTGCAAATTTAAAACTGTAGGTAAGAGATAGATCGATCAGAGATTCCCGGGAGCTCTTTATTTCGCTTTATGACCAGGCTCCTCTAGTAGTGCGCTAGCTCGATGATCAATTGGTTTTTATTTATTTTTACAAGACATATTGCAGTACATGATCATGGTGGTCCTGGCTAAGACACCTGGGTTATACGTGTTAATAAGTTGATGATCAATGCAGAGAAGAGAAACGAGCTAGGCATGCAGGCCAGCCAATTGTTCATCGATCAATGCCTAGCTAGCTAGCTGCTTGATCATCTCCTTTGCCTTTTCCTCTTTCCCTTCTCAAACAAAGTTCTTTATTCCTTCCCGTGTTTTTGGGCCTCGAAACAATAGAAAAGAACAGATTTAAGAGGCATATCCCCACGCATCACTGCTACTTTAGTGATGAAAAAGATGGATTAGACATGTGGAAACTGGCTTCACCAATCACTGAATAACAAATCATCATGATTCATGGATTCTGATCTCTAATTCTGACTCTCCAGACATTATGCCTTGTTTTAGTTCTCTTCCATCGTATTCCATATATGCTTCCTCAACCTTGAAGATAAGTATATATATATATATATATATATATATATATATATATATATATATATATATATTGCAGCATAGCATAAATAAGATGAAAATATAATTGCCTAGCTCACTCGTAAGAAAAAAAAAAGTAGGGTTGAGATAAGGGTTTTCCCTGTTGACCCTTCTACACCAACCTAATTAATTAATTTTATAATATTGGTGAATATTAACTCTGAGTATGTGGTCTGAAGTATGAGGGTGGGGGGGAGATCATGAGAGAGACATTTCATGTCTTTGTCAACGGTTTGGATCAAAGATGCATGATGTTGGCATCGTAACCTTCACAACTACTACTATCGAAGCCGTTTGGTTGAAGTATCTTAGCTAGGCTTTAGCAGTACCTGTATTTTAAAAAAAAAAAACACCATTCAGGACGATAAAAATACAAAGAGACAGGTTCCAGTCTGGTGCAACTACTCCACATGTTTTTGACTAAATACCTTCCCTTTTACTTTTATGATTCGAAGGCATCCTTTGCTAGCTAGGGAAGTTCATCCCCCCATGCCATTGCCTTTTATCTTTCTTGATCTCTATTGATCCAGTCATTACAGCCCACAGGTATATATATCATGATGTTCTCATGACTAGCATATAGACAATTAAGGACATAAAGTAAGATGAGAAAAACTCAGCAAAGAATGGAAAAGATGAAAACAACCGCCGCAAAGTGGAATCCTCCTTGTCCAAATGATTCTCTCTTTTGTTCTTAATTTCCTCTTCTTTTTAGCTCGATGCCAGATCTAGTCTCACTTGTCTAGCTAGCTAGCTAAAATGAGAATCTTTTATTTATTTATTTCTTAATTGTGATATTCTATAATATATACCTAGCTTATATATATATAGAAAAATTCTAGACATAAGTATCACACTCCTCACACCACTTAAAAACATGTGATTTTACTCATTTACCATCATATTTCATGAATATATGAAATATGATGGTAAATAAGTAAAATCACATGTTTTTAAAGTAGTGTACAGAGTTTGAGACTTCTGTGTAGCATGACTCATATATATATATATATGTATATATGTATATATATGTATATATGTATATGTCCATCAGCCCTCATCATCATTATCATCAACATCGACATCGTTAGGGCATGTAAGCATGCATTACATGAACATATAGTACATTAAATTAAGGAGAAATGATACTTGCAGTCGTGAGTGTGCAAGCGCTGTGCAGTCGTTTTGAAAAAAGTAAATAAATATGGAACCCACATGAAAAGAAATTATTTTTTTAATAGTAGACCTCACTCTTTTTCAAAGCGACTGCATGGCGTTTGCGCATTCCACGACTGTATGTAACATTACTCTAAATTAAGGTCAAATTGTATTCTTATTGGTGCCTATATATATATATTCACGAATGTGTGCATGCATAGGCCATCAGTACTACTTCTCCTACACACACATATATAAAGAAAAACTCAGTAGGTAACCGGCCAGAGGAACCACGGGAAAACCGCGTTCCAAGTGGCAAAATGTAAACGGCGCCGTTTCTTTTCCCCTTCATCTTCCACTTTTCCCCATTTCAGAATTTCCTTCGTCTTCTAGAATTCCCTTCGTCTTTTCCCCCGTTATCTATAGACTTTTTTGTTTCTTGGTCAGTTTCTTTTTCTCTGGCACAAAACGATGGACTTCAAAAGGAGGAGAAACAGCCGCCAATGTTTTTTTTATTTTCAAAGGTTTTCAGGGGAGCAAAACATCAAACTTGAAGACCAGGTCGAACCCAATAAGGATATTGAATAGGCAGGAAAAAAAACGTGTTGGAAACCACCGCAATAAACAATCCAAGTAACAAACAGAGACTACATGGAAACAGCAGAAAGACAATATGACCCCGCCTGGTGCGGATGCGACCATCAATTCTCCAGGAAGAACTCCACGTTACCAAAAACAATAATGACCGACAGACCAACCACACTGAAGGTGCTATCAAATTCAAAATAATGTTGCAGAGGATAGGGAGACCAAGCAAGCTCTTTGGAAACTAACATCATAGTTCTGATATTTCTACGCAAGTTGGTGGGGTTGCTACTTGATCAGTTTGATGATTCTTGCACTTACATCCCATTACTTTCAATAATTTTCTATACCGGGTGTTATAAGCCAAACTCTAAAAAATCAACTCCCACTTCTCCTTCCCAGTCTCTATCATCGCCTATAATGTGCAAGCTTATCTTCTACTAGTCTTGAGTCAGTAAACCTTATCCACAACTTACAAAATAGTCGAAACTTTAAAGATGCACGAGATCTACCAGTTGTTCATGCCAAAACGAGCATAGATGGACGAGACACCCACAGGAAGACAACGACGCAGACCCAACAATGCCCAGTTATGATTTTTTCGTCTGAAATGAGAAATATGAAATGAGAAATCTAAATTCTTCTCTCCATTTCATTTTTTTAGTGTTATGTTTTTTGTTTTAAAATATATTGGCTGACGTGTCAGCCGATTCCCAACGATTTCACTCAACGGTTGCATGTAGTAGAATTGATATATATATATATATATATATATATATATATATACACATTACAAGCTGCTAGGGCTCCATATAATTTTCTTTAATACATATATGATAGAGTTAAATGGAAGCTAGCAGAAGATATTACTAAATTTGAGAAGATACTTAATTTTAAGGCATGGGCGTAAATATTTGAAAACTTTTGATTTCGTTTCTTATTAATTAATTCCATACACATTCATATAAGAGGCCTAAGATCTCGTTTATTTACAGAGATGAGTTGAGTTAAAATTAAAGTTAAAAAGTTGAATAAGATATTGTTAAAATATATTTTTTAATATTATTTTTATTTTGAGATTTGAAAAAGTTGAATTGTTTATTTTATTTTATGTAATAATTTAAAAAAATATATAATGATGAGATGAAAAAATTTCAAAATTTCAATTTTTAATCTAGAAAACAAACCAGTCTCGGTGGTAAGAGGAAAATAAATAAATAAAATGTCAAAATTTGTCTGGTTTTATTAAAATACATATGTGTACTACGGGGTTGGTGTTTTATGCGGTGAAGTTCATTCCCCTTAGACGTAACTTTAATGTAGTTTAGTTCGAGCATCTCTCCCAAATTCTATTCTTTGATTAATACCTCAGGTACTAATGTGTTTAGGTGGCTAGCTAGGGTATGTAGGGGATCATAAATTACCTAATAGCTAGCTACCAAGTTAGCCTATATATATATATATACACACACATGAGACAAAATAAAAAGAAGCGGTAGGCGGAAGGGATCGAAAGAAAGAAAGAAAGAATATGGTGGCGTATGAGTTGTGCATCCATGTATTCTTAAAACTATTTAGTATTAATTATAAGGCGTGGATAGCACGTCAATTACTAAACCCTACTCTCTCACTCTCTCTGTACGTAAGAGTACTGTACATGCTAATTAATTGTTAAAGACTTGTAAATTAAATTATTAATGTGTACACGAAGATACTTATATTAATTAATATATTCAATTACAATTACTCAAATATACGCATTACATCATATATATATATATATATATATATATATATATATTCTTTTGAGCAGAAATCCTGTTCTAATGTCTGATCGATGATCATCTTCATGTCCGAATCTTTAGAATTAATGGTACTGATGGATGAAATCGATGATCACTAAGGGATAATTACACTCTAATCTGAGTCAAATTAAATTGCAGATCGATGTAGCATTATTATTTTTCTTTGTTTAGAGTACTCTAGATCAGTCTAGAGTAGTATATATAGAGGCAATGAAGGAACTAATAGAATTCAAAATTTTAAAAAAAAAAATCGTCTGACCTACAGAATTAAATATGGATAGCAATCATAGTACACAACTGCAACCCATTAATATATACTTGGCCCATGTTAAGTTTATATTTTAAACGTTTCTATGCTTTGTTTATTTTTATTTTTACGATGAAATTAATTGAAATTAAAATTAAAAGTTAAATAAAATATTATTATAATATAATTTTTTAAAATTATTTTTATTTTAAAATTTAAAAAAATTAAATTATTTATTTTATTTTATGTAAAAATTTAAAAAAATTATAATGATGAGATGAGATGAAAAAAAAAAAAGTCCAGATTACCCAAGCAACCTACAGACTACCCACGTCCACATGATAAAAGAATTCATGAAAACTTCCAGTGAAGTAGAGACATGTTCATGATTTTTGCTTTATCAATGTAACATATTATTTGATATATTTAATACTACTCTTCATCTTAAATTTTCTTATCTTTAATCCTATAAAATAATATGAAAGCATGACATATTTTAAATGAATTCATAAGTCAACTACTTCAAAAAAAAAAAAAAAAAAAAGCCATTTAAAATGCGACACTTTTATTAATGTGAAATAAAACTCAAAATAAACACTGAATAACATTTTTCTATTTGATAGTACTGTTACAGAGCCTGGAGCGTCCCTTATCATGTTGCACACACGTTATCCATACTCATGTAAAATGCCAACATAACCTCAAATAAATTTGGATGTGTTATATTTCCTAGTATTTAACCAATTATCGTAGGGGTCTGCTAATCTCAGTTTCGTATGTTAATTTTTGCAGACACTTGCAAAAGATTTTTTTTTTTTTCCTTTTTTTTTTTTTTTTTTTTTTTTTGTGCAGAATATATAGCAGCTAGTACATGTATACGGAGATATAGATCCCTCGCTATTAATGTCTAGCTCTTTCGCATTGTAAACATTAACCCACTATATATAACATCTAAGAAGACTTTCAGGCATCCCCAAAGGGGGAACATGAATTGTAATCCATCCTCTATGGAGTGTGGATCTACAACAAAACAGACACAATGCACCTAACATAAACATATGCTTTAAAAGAGAGGTTCTTGCTATTTGCAATCAGGCGTGTCAATACATCACTTGCCTCAAAACCTATTACACTCATAAAATAAATAAATAAATCAACACCAATGCTTTTTCATTCTATCTGATGTAGCACCTATGATTGACATGCAATAGTCCTCAAATCATTGGACTCGTTTATTTTCACATATGAGATAAGATGAGATGAGTTGATATAAAAGTTGAAAGTTAAATAAAATACTGCTAGAATATATTTTTTTAATATTTTTTTTTTTTTTTAGATTTGAAAAAACTGAATTATTTATTTTATTTTATGTGGTAATTTGAAAAAAGTTATAATAATTAGATGAGATGAGATGAGATGAGATGAGATGAAAAATTTTATAAAAGTGAACGAGGCGAGGAACCTCTTACTTCGACATCCCATGACATCACAACTCCTCAATTGACTCGTGTACTACTGGTACCAACTGCAGATACACCATTGAGCATCTTCCCAGGAATAAAGCTCATGACTGCCCAAACAAAAACTACGGCAGCTCATACCAATAGCAATGCTTCATCAGTTGCATGTACAAAATTCGCAAGCTTTGTGAAGCATTATTTGGTTCTAATACATATCAGGATGCATCACAGATTCACAATCACTGGTCTGAATTAGAACCCCCCACCCCAAACAAAAAAAAAAAAAACCAAAAACCACCCAGCACTTCTAGACAATGATTCATTGGTAATATCTCGAGTGGCAGTGATGGAGCTTCAATTTAACAATACATGATAGCAATTTGTCTTAAAATTAACCATTAGGGGTTGGCTCAAGTGGTAAAGGCCTTAGTCTTGGTGGTATGCACCCTCCAGTTCTAAGGTTTGAATTGTCTTAGGTGAAAACAATTTCTAGAGGCCAATTGGACTAGGGGAACTTCCCCTTAAATTACCCAAGGTGCACTTATGAGAACCTCCTTGCCAAGGGCCTATGCACCTCCGGGATTAGTTGGAATTTTGTTCTCGGACACCCGGTACCAATCACAAAACAAAATGTCTTAAGAAAATCACATCTATATCAAGTAATCTATCAAAATTGTCAATTACTTCTTAGTTGCAATATATTACTTTTATAACACCCCCAGTCCTACATTGAAAAAAGAAATAACTTAAATGGAGTGGAGAAGTTATAAAGTAGTCATGACTCATAACATGAATCCTACATTGGCTACTTGCTAGGTGAACAGCTCTAGTTGGCTTTATAAGTAATTTTAGGAAAATGACCCTGCATTATACCAATAGTGCAAATTGCACCTTTTTTTTTTTCAAACATTTTTTAAACCCTTTTAAACATAGCTTCTCTTGATAGCTTCTCTCGGTGGGAGAAGCATTTTCCTTGGGAAAATTTCAAATGAAAATCTCAAATTGACGGGTTTGGAGTTATGACACAAATATGGCTAGCACTTTCCCTGGATTATTACATTTGACATCAGAGCCAAATTCTCAACTAGAAATGTAGTATTGGAGCCATGTCACCTACAATTAATGGCCTGACAAGTCAATATATTTTTAAGTAGAAGTCAAGAATTTAAAGAGTGGTGAACAGATCCCATATTGCCTGATATAGAGAGGTTATTGCCCTTTATAATAATTCTAATGGGCTATAACATTGACTAGTCCTTTGGAATATATACGCAGATGTGGCTTGAGCTTTCCCTGTCTATAGAATAGACCTAAATAAGCTTTGTGAAGTTTTTGATAAGTATAAGCCTTGTGAAGTTGAAAGATCTAATCCATAATCTTTTTTTTTTTATAAGAGATCTAATCCATAATCTAAGGCATCATGTTCTATAGGCGAGCTTACCAGGCTGTACGTTGTCCATAAAATTGCTGCAAAAGAAAGAGTGGTGTGCCTACAAAAACGTTGTCATTTGCTGAACTTCCCATGTGACTGCCTTCCTCATGTATGTTACACACAAATCAGAATTTTAAAAGTACTGCTTTCTCTTCGTAGGAGTAATGTGGTTGATAAAATTACAGGTATATGTTTTATACATCATTACGTATTGCATCAGTTTTAATCCATTTTCCCCTGTAACATTCCTGCACAACTCTTAACTCTTCGATGCAAGGTAACTTCAGTATTCAACCCCCCCCCCCCCCCCCCCCCCCCCCCTTCTATCACGTGAAACATATTGCTGAGTAAAGACACTCTGTTTAACCTAAAGGCTGAGTAACGACACTCTATTTAACCTAAAGGGTGGTGAAAGCCATTTGTCTATTTATTTTTATTAGTGAAGCGAGAGGTGCAAAAAAGGACTTTCCGGGAGGTCACCCATCATAGTACTACTCTTACCCAAGCACATTTAACTGTAGAGTTCTGATGGGATCCGGTGCATTGGTGTTGGTATGACCGCACCCAAAGCTACGTGTATATATATAGGGGAATTACAACTTAATCGACAGACTTCATAGATTTATGCTCTTCAATTCTTATAATCTGTTTCTCCTAAGTAATAAAAAAGATTAAACTTCACATAGTAAATAAAGAGAGCCCCTGAGTACATTCAGTGCAAGGAGACTAGGTTTAAGAAAATGTTTTTGCAGTAAAATGTTCATTCGACCAAACCCCTCACACCTTCAATCTGATTGCATGCTAAAACCTTCTTTTCACCATCCATTAATGATGGTAATGCTCCACAACTCAGCATACGATGAACTCCATATGAGTCAAATTCACAAATCTAGAACTGCATGCACCAACAGTTCCCATGTTGAACAATAATTGAAAACTTACATGCTAAGGCCTAAGATGAACCAGAGGTCTGGAAGGCTTATATACAACAATCAACTAAAACTGTGTGAAAAGTTTAAAAAAAAAATGCTTGCAGAAAAGGGTAAAGAGAGAAGAGCCTCGATAATTAGGTAAACTCAACCCCAAGGGGTTGGCCCAAGTGGTGAAGGCCTTGGTCTTGGAGTATCACTCCCTTCAAGGTCTAATGTTCAACACCTCATGGGTGCAAACAATCTTTTGGGGCCACACCTCCAGCAGCAATTTAACGAGTTCCGTATAGGGAAACTTCCGAGGGTGCAGTGCACGGGACCGGGGTTTACTCTGCAGGGGTGGGTCCAAAGGGCCCTGCCTTGGAGAGGTTCCCGGACGTCAAAAAAAAAAAAAAAAAAAATAGGTCAACTCTATCTAATCAAAAGCAAAAAATTAGGTCAACCCTCGAATTAACATACCATGCTTTCACGATTCGAAGGCAAATAATACATTCAACAATTTAGAAACTAAACACAACCTAAAGAGAAGAAAATTAAAGGTACAGATAACTAAAGAAATCAACATAAAACTTCAAAATATTTCTAATCCTCTCATTACTGGTTAAAATACAAGCCAACAATAAAATTCTTGAACATATCCACAATAATTATGTTTCTCAAACATCAATAACTCATAGCATGAAACCACAGAAGATCGACCCACATAAACCTAGACAGAACCAACAGCAGATTACACCCCCACAGAAATACTATTTTTTTCTATTTCTTGGTATTGCTTTTACCTCCACCGGAGGCGTCCCCTCCCGAACCCGCCTGTGCCGCTTTCTTCGCGGTTTTCTCTTGCAGCGCCTTTGCGTCCCTGCCCAAACAAACCGAAATCAAAACCAAACTTATAAAAATTTTCAGAAGAGTGAAAAAATAAGAAGAAAAACAACAAAGAAGTAAAGCGAAGAGAGAGAGAGAGAGAGAGGAAAAGGACCTCTCACGACGCTGTTCAGGGGTCAAACCATCGTCTTTGCCCTTGGCACCCTTGCCGGTGCGAGCCAGAGCCCTCTCGCGATCGCGATCTCTCTGATTGCCGCGTGAAGATCGGAATTAAGGGAAACCAAAACGAACTGAACTGAACGAACGAACATAAAGACCAAAGAAATTGTTACGTCGTAAAGCAAGTATTCTAACCGATTAGATGCAAAAAATTAAGGAATTCAAAAGCATAAGAAAACCCTAAAATCCGGAAAAAGGATATGAGTCATGGTCAGATCTGATCTGATCGAGACGAAGCAGAATTGAGAAATCGGAAGGTAAAGGCCAATGGGAGTGGCAGGAGATTGGATTATTCTCTTTTATTATTGTGCACCGCTTATTCTTCTCCCACTCTCTCTCTCTCCCCCCGATTTTCTCTCTCCCGATTTTTTGGTTTGCTTGTAATTCTAATTTTGAAATAAACTCATATTAATAAATTCTATGGATAAAAATGCAACGTCAGCACCAATCATTATTTGCCACGTATCATCTCAACAATAAATATGAAAAAAAATCATAAAAGTTTTAAAAATTAAACAAATCGACCCAAGATGGGTTGACCTAAACCACCCTTGGGGCACCGCTTAAGATGACCAAGGCCATGCCCAGGTCTACCAAGTACGGTTGAGTAAAAATTCAAACATTAAATTTGAAAATTCGATCCTAAATTCGGCTTTGTTTTGGTTCTATTCTGATTTTGACAATACAAAATTAAAGTTGGATTATTTTTTATTTCTTCTGTTAGAGTCGAAGTCGAAGTCGGAGTCGGAGGTGTCGCTGAACCGACTTTGACTCCGATTCGACTCTAACTTTATGTTCTGACTCTGACTCTGACTCTAATTTTGATATTGTACACATGTTATAAAAATATGTATTTATCTATATATTTATCATATATACTAGTATAGTTATATAGTTATATAGTTATATAACTATAACTTCTATAGTTAAATTCAATAATATACACTAGTATGAGCTACTTACTATAAGAATAATGTTACTATGCCTCCTCAAATTTTCTGCTCATATATTTAATTCTTTTTTAAAAAATTTTTCTTAATGGTTAAAGAAATGACTATTAGTATATTTGTAATTTTTTATTTTTTAAAAAAATTAAACATGTTTAAAAAATATTTAAAAAAAAAGAGAAGTAGAATTTGCACTGAGCGACACAATGAGCGGACACCTGCAGGCGACATAATAGCACCGCTCTTACTATAAAATAATATACTTATAGTATAATATAAATAGGTTAATTATAGTTTAGTATATGTAAACATCATAGTATTACTACTATACATAATCAAGTATACAAATAAGTTAGACATTATTATTTAAATAAGTCTAGTATAATAAGTTAATAACACATATACTAATTTACTAGAATATAATAACATGTAATTAGACATTATAGTATAAGTCTTGTACAGAAATAAATTAGACACTAGTATAGAAATAACTAATAAGTCTAGTATAATAAGTTAATAACATATAATAATAATTTACTAAAATATAATAACATGTAATTGAGACTAAAAATAAACCTAGTGTAGAAATAAGTTATAAATAAGTTAGACACTAGTATAATATAATAATATATAATACTATAGTATAATAACAAGTGATTAGACACTAAAAATAATATGTAATATTATAGGATGATAACATTAATTAGACGCTATAGTATAAGTCTACAATAAAAATAAGTTTATGTATTAATATAGAAGTAAATTAGCAGTAAATGATTTAGTTTTAATTTTAATTTTTTTAGAAAATTTAAAATTTTAAAACCCACAAAAAATTCATTTTTAAAATGCTCTAAATATGAAGCTAAAATAAAGCTCAAATCCGACTCCAGTTCAACAAGTCAGAGTTGTATTGGAACTTACACAAATCGAAGTGTGAGTCGGAGTTCGAACTTGAACTCGAGTCGGACTCCGACTAAGTCGATATTCACCCCTACTACCGAGCTTCACTTGGGTGTCAATGTGTCATAGGCCCCACTTGGATAGTCTCAAGCAGTATCTAAATGCAATCAAAATGGTTAATGATATACTTACAATTTCTTTATAATTACTTTACAACTCATTTGGAGTAAATTAATATAATTGTAACACTTCATTAGAGAATAATTTTAATTTTACATAATTACCATGCATTTTAAATAAAGTGATAAAATATTTATAGACTAATGATAAGTTTATTATTTTCTGACCACAATTCTGTATGGTTCATCCAGACACTAAAGCCTAGGTGGGCCTTAAGTTGTTTAGGTTTTTTATATTTAATTTTTATTTTTTATATGATATGTGGCACTCAATGTAGGTCTTTGGCATGGTGTTTTAATAGATTATTAACAAAATTGACTGATTTGATGATCAAAATGCAAACTACAATGACCATTTCAATATTAACCTTTTAAATTATGGTTATTTTTAAATTTTATAGGCAAGATATAATCACATGAAAAATACGAAAATACAAGCTTTCATTTTCAATTTTATCATCTCTAATTATTTCAGTTAACGTAGTTTATTTTAAAATGATTTTCATTAAGAATTTTTACCTAAAAAAGCGTTTAAAATGTATCAAATCAACAATAACTATTATGACTAATGAAAAATGAAAAATAAAAAGTAGCATGATTAAAAAAACAAAACATGTTACAAATGCAAACGAAGACAATTTACAAACTCAAAAGAAGATTTATGGGTCCATAGGTAGTTGGATTGCTACTTCCATTTGCTAATGCATTAAAATCAAGTGGCACGTTATTTCATGCATTAATCACATCACGTGTGAGACTCAAGCTCATTGTCGTTCTTTCTACTAACCACACTCCTCCCATCGATAGGTTCTCCGACCATTTTTGTTTCATTTTTCCACAACAAATTGCCACTTTCAAAAGTATCTTAAAAATCGATCCATCTGATATACTTTTTTTTTAAAAAAAAAGAAAAATGCTTTATTGCTCAAACAAAAATTACAAAGTTTCTTACAAAACAATAGAGTGGATACAATCAAGAACAACTTCAACATCTATTAATGCCTCTTGGTGATTAAGAGCATCTTTGGCAAGAAAATGAACTGCTGCATTGGCTTCTCTTCTCGTGTGATTAATGGTCCATTGAGCAAAAGAATTAAGCAACAATTTGGTGTCCTCCATAAGCAAACCAGCTAGACTTCATTCATGCAAATCCTTCTTTAGATAATTTACCACTTGAAGAGAATCTCCTTCAACAATAAATCTTTTGAATCTCTGATCCCCATCTCCATATAGAATTTTGCTGCCAACTGCACTGCAATAGATTCAGCATTAAAAGAATCTGCATAAAGGGCTCTGGAATCATGACAAGATCCTATGACTTGGCCCATGAAGTCCTTGATAATCACTCATATACCAACCCTGTCTCTGAGCTTATCAATGATTGCATCCCAATCCACTTTAAAACATTTTATAGGGGGTTTCGACCAAACAAAATTCTAAGTAGTAGAACTCCTCGTTAAGGATTTCCTCTTTTAAAAGGTCCTCATTTGCTTCATGGATCAAGTAGTTAGGAGGATGGAATTATTTACCATGAATAAAAGAATTCCTCCTCATCCATATCAGCCTGGTGATCACAGTAGCTGCATCTAGTTCCTCCTTTTCCAGCTTTTGGACTAACTCACTCCATATCTCTGCAAATCCATAGCTTTGGAAAGACATCTTTTGGATTCTTATACACCCTATACTCCAGACATCCTGTGAAGCCACACAGTTCCATAGAGCATGCCCATTGTTTCTTAATAAGTTTTGCCAAATGGGCATCTATCATCTTCCATAACCATTCTTTTACACAAATTCGAAAAAGTGGGAATGACATCTCTACATGCTTTCTAGATGAACATTTTGCGAAGTTGGGAACATTCAATTTCCATTTGGATTTCCAAAAACCAATGTTGCTTCTCCTTGTAGAAGTACCTGCACTAAGTCTAGTAGCAAGCTCTATATGAAGATGGCAAGTGGTCTTCACTGTAAACTGGCCATTCTTGGAATAGAACCATACTAGCTTGTCGATAGGAATTTTGAGAATCTGATCAACTTCTTGAGGCGTGAAGCTAGGTCTGAATTAACAGCTTTTCATCCCACCATCTTAAGTCAGAATCTATTAGATCTACCACCTTGGCATCCTCTCCAAGTTCTGAGATTGAAGATTGAATGTTATGATTGAAAGGAATTGGTAGCCACTTGTCTTTCCAAATCCTCACATTGTTTCCATTTCTAATTCTACAATATAAACCATCTTCCAACAAGCTTCTACCTGTCATGATACTTCTCCACACATATGAAGGTCCATGGCCTAACCTTTCATTCAAGAAATCACACTGAGGAAAGTACTTCTCTTTAAAAATTCTTGCAGGTAGTGAATCTATGTGATTTAGGATTCTCCAAAATTGTTTTGAGAGCATTGCTAAATTGAAACTTTTAAAGTCCCTAAAGCCTAAACCACCAAATTCTTTAGAAAGACTCATCTGGTCCCAACTCACCCATTGAATCTTAAATTGGTCATCATTATAATCCCACCAAAACTTCATCATTCTATTCAACTTATGCACTATGGAATGAGGGAGTAGGGATATTCCCATAGTATAAGTGGGAATAGCTTGGAGAATAGCTTTAAGAGAATCTCTTTATCTGCAACTGACAACATTTTAGTCTTCCAATTGGTAACTAGATTCCAAATTATGTCTAGAAGAGAATGAAAAGTAGCAACTTTAGCTCTACCAATGACTACAAGAAGACCCAAATACTTCCCAAAAGAACCAAAGGACTTCTCACCAGCAATCTGGAAGATGTTGCTTTGAATCTCTGGTGGGTATTTCTACTAAAAAATATGGAGGTTTTATCTTTGTTGAGCATTTGCCTAGAGGCTTTTTCATAAATCTCCAATAAATAAAGGACATGACTCCATTCAAGAGAATTAGCCCTACATAATAGTAGGCTATCATCAGCAAACCGTAAGTGATTGACAAATAAATAGTTATTCCCAATAGGCACACCTGAGATGCTCCCCATAACTTCTGCATGATAAGAAGTGAAGTCAAAGTTTCTGAACACAGAATAAACAGATATGGGAAAAGTGGATCCCATTGTGTCAGACCTCTAGTTAGAGTAAATGTAGCACGTGGTTCTCCATTGATCAATATGGAATAAGATATTGATTTAATGCAACTCATCATAAGAGAAATTCATCTTCTGTCAAAGCCCAGCCTATGCATGACTTCTTCAAGAAAATTCCATTCCACACCATCATAGGTTTTACTCATGTCGAGCTTAAGAGCTGTGAAACCTGACTTGCCATGCATTCTAGAATTCATTGAGTGAGGAGTTTCATATGCTGCTAAAAGATTATCAGTAGGGTTGAACAAAAATCCAAAAATCTGACTTCAACTTCGACTCCACTCCGACTCCGACTCCATCGGAGTTAGAGTTTTTTTTTCCCCTGGGAAGTCAGAGTCGAAGTTGGAGGTGTTAGTGGACTGACTTCACTCCAATCCAACTCTGACTTCAGCTCCAACTCCGACTCTAATTTTGCCCTCTGACTTCGCCTCCAATATTTTATATATTTTGTAAAAATATGTGTTTTTCTATATATTAATCATATAAATTTTATATAACTATATCTTATATAGTTAGTTAAATTCAATACTATACTAGCATGTGCTAATTATTATAAAATAATATAAGTATACTATAATATATATACACTAAATTGATTAATAATAGTTTAGTATATGTAAATATCATACTATTACAATATTACTACCATGTAATGCTAAATTACTAATGTATAAATATAATAACATGTAATACTAATGTATAATAACATGTAATACTAATTGATAAACACTAATATATAAATTTATAATAACATGTAATACAAATGTAATACAAATGTAAATAACATGTAATAGTAATGTATAATAACTAAAGTATAATAAGATAATAGTCATGTATAATAACCAATGATCCAATATATAATAACATATAATATTAATATATAATAACTAGTTTATAATAACATGTATACTAATTTATAATCACTTGTATAATAACATTAAACATAGAATACTAAGTATAGTATATAATAAGTTAGAAACTAATATAATAATATGCAATACTTTAGTAGAATAACATAACATGTGATTAAATACTATAGTATAAGTCTATAATACTAATAGCCTATTAAATACTATGAGAATAACTTATAAGTTAGAAATCAGTATAAAATATTATATTGAGTTTGAAAAAGTAGTGGTTCTACCCAACACAATTAATTATATTGAGTTTGAAAAAATATTTTACTATAATTATATTTATGATATTAATAGTTACTACTTACTAACTTAGACTTTACTCTTTAGTATGCATAATTATTAATTATTGGGGTGGAGACTGGAAAGTCACTAGAGACTGGTTTTGAAGCTGGAAAATTGAGAAATAGTGAGTTTGCTCAACCTAGCGCTTGAGCGAAGCTCTAACCGTAAGTTCGCTTGAGGTGCGCTCGACAGTGGGTTCGAGCAAAGCTCAACTAGTGAGTTCACTAGAGTATCGCGCGACAGTGGGCTCGAGCAAGACACAAGCCCGAGTGTTCGCTCGAGCCATGCTCGACACCCCGTCGAGCCCATGTTGATTGTGAAACTTATTCCCCAGCAAAATGGCGTCGTTTTGTTCGAAATCATCTGATCTATCCCTCCTGCCCCACGCAACCTCACCCTCACCCTTAGAATTTTCCTTCAAAAAACCCTAGACTCCACTCCAGCCGTCTCTCCCCCCTTGACCTCTTCCCCCGCAGGCCACCGTGTAGAGTCTAGATGTTGTCGCCCACGGCGCCACTCTCTCACTCTCACTCTCACTCTCAACCTCAATCACTCATTCACTCTCACGCCCACCACCAGGTAGTAGATTTGTAGTCATCTGTATATTACCTATAGATTTGTAGTCATCTTATATATTCATTTGTATATTTGTAGATGCGTGTTTGCAATATGTTTCTGCTATGATGTTTTGATGTGTGTGGGTCTGATTTGGAAATTGGGGCCACGTGTGTGTCTGATTTGAGATTATGAGTTGTTTCAATCTTGTTTTTTGTTGACCATTGATCAATTAGTTAACCTAGTGTGCATGTTGAATGATTATTATACACTAGTTATACATTAATATACATGTTATTATACACTTGAGACATTATAACCCAGGTCCTAGTGTGCATGTTGAATGACTATTATAGTCGTCTTCATCCTAACATGTATACTAAACGATTCAATTCGTAAGTGCTATTTACTTGCTCCTACTATTCCCCATTTTGTTGTTGTACCAATCTTGATTTTCTTGATTTTTGCTCAGCCACGTACATGCTAATAAACACCATGTATGTAGGTATTACCTATGCTCATGATATTCCCCATTTTTTTTCAAGCTTGATTTGTTGTATTTTGTTTTAGTTGTTTAAATCATGAATGTTGAAGGCGTTGCAAGCACTCCTACGTCCACCTCTACATCATATCCAAAAGGACCATTGTAGCCTGTTGAGACTCTCTTTATCAAAGAGTCTAGTGAATGATTAGACTCTTTGATTGGCACTCCTAATGCCTTTCGTTCTACCCTGTGCCCTCCACCAGGTTGTAGAAACCTTAAGAATATGTCTGAGGTGTGGGATCACTTCGCAAGAGTCATTGATTGTGATCCTGATGAACCTACAACCACTTGTAACCATTGTGGGAGATTGTGGAAATGCCAACCCAAGAGGCATGGCACTTCAGTCTTGAAAGCACACATCTCCCTTTGCCCTCAAAACTGTAAGAGTAGATTGGACAAGAGTTAACAATTCTTAGTCCCGGAAGCAAGAGTTGAATGAAGGGAAGAGGAAAATACACTAGGGATGACCAAGTATAAAGAGAAAAAAAAATTAGAGTTGCCCTTGCTAGGATGGTGATTGTTGATGAGTTGCATTTTTTAGATGTTGAGGGCCAAGGGTTTCTGGACTACATTAAGTCCCTTGATCTTAGGTTTCTTAGTCTTTCTCGTTTTACGGTAATGAAGGATTGTATGAGGCTATTCTTGAGAGAGAATGATAGTTTGAAACAAATATTTTTAACTACTAAGCAAAGAGTGTACTTGACCACCGACACCGACACTTGGACGTCTATCCAAAACATCAATTACATGTGTGTCACGACTCATTTTATTGATAGTAGTTGGAAGTTACATAAGTGGATAATTTCATTCAATCATATTAGTGATCACAAAGAGACAACAATTAGGAGGGCATTCGAGGAGTGTATGCTTGATTGAGGGATTGGCAAAATTCTTACAATAACGACGGACAATGCTTCCTCTAATGAATTCGCTATTGATTGGTTAAGAACAATTGAAGTTGGAAGATTGGAGTGTGTTGCGGATCACGACTTTATTCACATGAGGTGTACTACGCACATTTTAAACCTTATTGTCCAAGAAGGTTTAAAAGAAGTTGATGAGTCAATCACAAAGATCCGCAATTTGATTAGGTATGTGAAATCTTTTCTCCCCAAAGACTTGCCACTCTCAAGTCTTGTATTGAGAGGTCAAAAGTTCCATGTAATAGTTTCTTATGTCTTGACGTACCTACTAGATAGAACTTGACTTTTCTTATGTTGGATGGGATAAGAAGTATAAAAAAGCCTTACAACTTTTGCTTGATGAGGATCCGTACTCACTTATTTGTCTAAAGATGGACATGGGAGAAGAGGATTAGGAGCTCCCGAGCTTGATGATTGGGAGGCTATAAAAATCTTTTCGAAGTTTTTGGGAGTACTTTATAATGTCGCATTGCGTATTTCTGGTACATTATATATCACTGTGAATCTATATTTTCAAGATCTCATTAATATTCATGCCAACTTGAATAGTTTTTGTGATAGTAAAAATCGACGCTTCAGTGTAATGGCCTTTAGAATGAAAATAAAATATGATAAATATTGGGGGATCTTAGAAAGATAAATAAGTTGTTGTTTATTGTTGTCATTCTTAATCCGTGGTACAAGTTGGTGGTTACTCAAGTATATTGGTTCAATCAAACATTGGGCAATGAGAAGAGTGGGGAATTTGTTGAAATCCTCAAGAGGGATATGGAACTTTTGTATGAACAATATGTTATGTTTGGTGGTGGGTACACATGTGAATCTAAGTCAAGTATTTCTGACACTCGTAATAAGAGTAGTATCTCAATATGGAGTAACTCTTCAACTGATCCTTTAGCTTTTTTGAGAAATTTTCATAAAGAGTGGAAATCAACAAGCTTGACGGAATGTAAGTCGAAGCTAGAACGGTATTTGTTCAAGGATGTTGAGATCCCTACAGAGAGTTTTGATATTTTAATTTAGTGGAGGGTCAACTCCACCAAATATCCAGTTCTTGCTATAATGGCGAAAGATATCTTGGCCATTCAAATTACCATCGTAGCATCTGAATCAGCATTTAGTATATGAGACTGTGTCCTGGATCCATTTTGGACTTCTTTGACTCCTAGAACTATGGAGGCTCTTATGTGTATGCAAAACTGGTTAAAAGTCCACTCCAATATGCTTTAATCAAAATTATTTGGATACAATTGATGATGCGGAGAGCTATAAGCTAGACTCAGGTAATATATTTCAAATTTAATTAGTATTGTTATATATCTTGATTTGTTATTTTTTATACTAATTTCTTATATTTTAACATCTTAATGTAGAATTGATCACCAGTATGACTAGTTTACTGCATGAAGATGATTGAGGTTTGAGGTGCATTTGTGAAATTTGTTGTTTGTTCAATTATTTATTTATTTTTATAAATTTATGTGGTATCTTAATTCCTCACTAATTTTGTTATTTTTTTTCAGGCACAGTGAATGGCACTCACTTTATTGGTTCTTTTCTTGGAATGGGAACAAGTTATTTATTTGTTTTTTGTTGTTTTTTCTTTTGTTGTTGGAATTAGAACTTCTTGCTAATGGAAGATGGATGGGTTGAATGGATGGAAGTCTGGTAGATGAAGGATGATAGATGATGGATGTTGTTGGCTTTGTTTGGTTTTGTTTGTTGCTGGAATGAGACATGTTTTAAATTGTGTTGTTGGTTGTAGTTGGGAAGTTAGGAACAACTAACAATATTTGATGGCTTGTAAGGTTTTAGTTTTGGATTGTAAGTTTGTAACTTTTTGTTGTAGTAAATTAGTTCTAGATTTGGTTATGTGTTTTTAGCATGTAGTAAGTGAATGATTTAGTTTTGTACTTTTGGTTATGTTTTTTTAATTTGTAGTGATTCTAGTGAATGATTTAGTTTTGTAATTTTGGTTATGTTTGTTTAACTTATAGTGATTTAGTGAATGATTTAGTTTTGTAATTTTGGTTTTATTTTTATTTTTTAACTTGTAGTGATTCTAGTGAATGATTTAGCTTTGTAATCTTGGTTATGTATTTTTAATTTGTATGAATGATTTAATTTTGTAATTTTGGTTACATATTTTTAATGGATATTTGCTGTCTATCCTCATAATTTTGGTAATGTATTTTTAATGTAATTTTGGCTATGATTTAGCTTTGCAATTTTGGTTATGTTTTAATAAAATTCAAATTTGAAATATATTTTTTTAAAAAAATTGAAATATGGAAGTCCAAATCTGATTAGTAAGAACCCAAAATTGTCAAATTGAAATTACAAATGGGCTAAGAAACAAAGCCTAATAAAAAACCTAACTCCGACTCCACTCCGACAAGTCGGAGTCGAAGGTAGGGCACTCTGACTCCGAAATAGTCGGTGCTCAGACAGTAACCTTCTTAGGTTACTTAATCTTTGGGATCAAAGTGATGAAGGTGTCATTTATATCTTGCAGAGACCCACCATGTTTCAGAACTTTCAGCATGAAATGACATACATCATCTCCAATGATTGACCATTTTTCTTGATAAAAATAAGCAGGGAAGCCATCAAGGCCAGGAGAGCTAAGAGGGGTCATTTGAAAGACTGCATCTTTGAATTACATTGCTGTAAACTCACAAAGGAGCTTAGAATTCATTTATGCTGTCACACAAGCTTTCAATCCAAAAACAAAACTAGAGAAATTAGATGGATTAGTAGAAGAGAATAGGTTAGAGAAATAACCTGTGAAGGTGTCTCCAATCATGATTGGATCATTTACTGAGTTGCCTTGACCATCCTCCACTTGCTTGATTGTATTTATGGTTTTTCTTTGATTTGCATACTTGTGATAGTACTTAGTGTTCTTGTCCCCTTGATGCAACCAAGTATGCTTTGCCCTCTGCTTCCATTTAAGTTCTTCCTCTGTAAGAAAAGTCTCCCCTTCATTTTGGAGATTTTGTATAGGCCTATAGTTCTCTTCTGTTCCTGAGACTTGTAAATCTACAAGAACCTTCATTTTTCTCTTGATAGAGCCTTGCTTATTCCTAAAAGAGGAGAACTTCCATTTCTTAAGAGCTTGTTTGTAGTGGAGCAACTTTGCTTTGATTTGTTAGCAGCAAGAGTCTCCATTGGATCCCATTCTCCATGCCTTAATAGTATCAAAGAATCCATCATGGAGCTGCCAAGCAACTTACCATCTGAACAGTGGGTTCCTTCTACTACTGTTACTGTTACTAAAATCAGAGCTGGAACATTTAGAAATCACTAAATGGATTGGATTGTGATATGATTTGATAGCTGGTAACACTGAACAGATGGAATTATTGAAAAGTTGGTGCCATTTAGGGTTTGCAACAGCCCTGTCAAGTCTTTCCTTAGTAAACCCCTTCATCTGTTTTGTTATTAGACAAAGTGAATCTTAGACCCCTAGTTTGGACATCACGCAAATCACAGAACTCTAGGGCATCTCTGAAGATCTCCATCTGTTTGTAGGATCTCAAGACAGCACCATATTTCTCACTTTAATAAATGATATCATTAAAATCTTCCACACACAGTCAAGGGAAATCTCTTTCTGGTTTTAAACCTTTAAGCAACTCCCAACTACCAGCCCTTTTAGAGGTATCTGGATGGCCATAAAACCCAATGAACAACCAAAATTTGCCATGATGCACCTTAGAGATCCTTGCACTGATATGCCATCTAGAATAGCTAACAATCTTAACTGTCAATGTCTCATTCCACGTGAGAGCCAAACCACCACTACTACCAATGCTTTGTACTGCAAGACAGTAATCAAACTTTGGTTTCAACCTTATGAGCTCCATTTTCTTTTATTGCACTTAGTTTCCATAAGGAAAACCACATTGGGAGACTTATACTTAGTCAAAAGACTTAAAACTCTAACTATCTAAGGGTTCTCAAGCCCTCGGCAGTTCCAACTTAGGAGATTCATCGATCTTAGCGGGGTGATGGAGATCCAAGAAGGGCCATTCATAATGCCACTAGGAGGGCTAGGCGTGTCGAGGCTAGGAGGGTGGCATTGGAGTGCAGGCATGGCTCGAGTGATGGGTCATTGGGCACCCAAGACAAAGTCAACTAAAGGATGATCAAGTTATTAGCCAAATTCCTTGATTTTAGGAGTTGATTGGCAAATCCCTTGAATTTAGGGGAGGAAGCAAACCATTTGATTTTAGGGGATTGGGCGGTTGCTAGAGAAGTAACTGAATATCTCCTTCAAATTAGGGAGATTATATTTATTAATTTGTTTGAGTTTGTTTACTTTATTTTAGGAGTTATTGGGATTGTTTCCTTAATTTTAGAAGTTTGACTTGTTTTGGGATTGTGATTTCAAATTTCAAAAGAAGTTGTTAGAGGGAATAAGTGGGGGAAGGCTAACCGAACCCTAGTACTATTTATTTCAGGTTTGCATTATAATTGAGACATTATATTATTTTCAATAAAAGTGAAGCTTATGCTTTGTCACCCTAATTTTCGAGAATTGAGTGCTAGCCCGAGTTAGTCTTAATTTTCATCATCATACCAATTGGATCTTGGTGTTGCCCTGAGGTAACCCTAGATTCAGTCACCCAACACGCCACAAACACTGGAGTGAGAGTGAGGCTTCCATCATTGGTGCTTTTATTGAGAGCGTCCAGCCCAAGGAGAGGAAGCCATGGCCGATTGACAACCAATTCATAGGGAGCAGATTGAGAACATTAAAGCCACTTTGGAGGCACAACACACCGCCACCAATGAACGGCTTGGAAGGTTAAAGGAGGTGCTCTACCAATTGGTGGATGAAAGGAAGAATGGAGAGAGGAGGCGCCATAGGAGAAGAGCCCATAGTCGAGAGGGTTCCGTTGGATCTAGAAGAAGCCAACGCCGATAGAGGGTGGAAAACTCGGATTCATCTTCTCAAGATTCCTGAAGCACTCATGAGGAATCAACTGAGGAAAGTGAAGGAGAAGGAAGGCACCGTGATGAGAGGAGAGGAGCACGTAGGGGGGAGTTCTCAAGCCAAATATGGACTTTCCAAAGTTCAATGGTGATGAACCGAGCATGTGGGTTAGTAGAGCCAAGCAATACTTTGAACAAAACCACATGGAGGGCCATGCAAAAGTGTCCTATGCCGCCTACTTCTTTGAGGGGGAGGCCAACCAATGGTGGCAATGGATGAGGAAGACGTATAGAGCTCAAAGGAAAGAGTTGAAATGTAGGAAGTTTGTAAAGGAGCTTTTGAGGAGGTTCGGGCCAACCAAATATATGGACTACCATGAGACTCTCTTAAAGATCAAATAAACTGGATCTTTAAGGGATTATCAAAAGGAGTTCGAGTACTTATCCACTAGAGCACATGGGTGGTTAGAAAAGGCCCTCATTGAGACCTTTTTGGGCGGCTTGAAAAGTGACTTGGCGGAGGAAGTAAAACTTAAAAAGCCGAAGACCTTGATGCAAGCCTTGGAGGTTGCACGGATTAAGGAAGATCAACTCCAAGATTTAAGAAAGAATAGCCACTTGGAGGTGAGGAAACCACCCCCAATGGTTTCCAAGTTTGATGCAAACCAAACTTTTAGCAACGACTTCTCACTGGGAGGTCCTAGTAGAGGTGCATTAAGTGGAACCAAACCATTACCCATGGGAGTGAAGAGGCTACCTTGGAAAGAAATGCAACAACGAAGAGAGAAGGAGCTTTGTTTCAATTGCAATTAGAGGTTCATAATGGGCCACAGATGCAAAGCCAAGCAGATTTTTCTCACAGAGATGGAGTCGGAGGAAGAGGAAGACATAGGAGAGGAAGAGCAAGGGTGAGAAGAGCAAGAACAAGATGAAGCCATGAGGGGAGATCCTCAAATTTCTATCCATGCATTGATGGGTGTTGTGGGGCCAAGAACGATGAAAACACAAGATCATATTGGCAAGATAGAGGTAACGGTTCTTGTTGATAATGGCTCATCCCTAAACTTCATTAACTCTAAAGTAGCCGAGAGCTTGGGTTGCCTATGACTTCTATCACTCCATTTGAGGTTAAGGTAGGTAGTGGGGAGAAGATGAGGTGTAGAGAAGTATTTTAAAAAGTATGTTTGAAAATACAAGGCCTTGAAATTGTAGTGGATTTATATTCTTTGCCTATTGTGGGGTTGAACGTTGTGTTGGGTGTGCAATGGCTAGAGGAGCTAAGGAAGATAGTCTCGGACTATAGAAAAATGACTATGGAGTTTATGATGGGGGCAGATGGGTGACCATCAGGATGAATGGAAGAGGGGGATGTAAGGTTGTGGGGCCTAATGAGATGGAGAAGATATTGAGACAATGGGGCAATGTTTTGCTATCACATTGGCCTCCCAACCGAGGGGCTTGAGTGAGGGACATGAAGTGGAAGATGGGGGCATGGAGAGGGAGTTAGGGGCCAAGGTTCCTAATGACTTGAGGGAGTATGTGAGGAAGGGTGGCCAAGTGGCAACCGAAACCTTGGTTCAATGGAAGGGGCTCCCAACCGAAGATTCTACATGGGAGAGTGTTCAGGTTCTCAAGGATCAATTCCTAGATTTGGACATTGAGGACAAGGTCAGTCTTGAAGGGGAAAGGATTGATGGAGATCCAAGAAGGGCCATTCATAATACCACTAGGAGGGTGGCATTGGAGTGCATACATGGCTCGAGTGATGGGTCCTTGGGCGCCCAAGACAAGGTCAACTAAAGGATGATCAAGTTGTTAGCCAAATTCTTTGATTTTAGGAGTTGTGGCAAATCCCTTGAATTTAGGGGAGGAGGTAAACCCCTTGATTTTAGGGGATTGGGCGGTTGCTAGAGAATTGACTGAATATCTCCTTCAAATTAGGGAGATTATATTTATTAATTTGTTTGAGTTTGTTTACTTTATTTTAGGAGTTAATGGGATTGTTTCCTTAATTTTAGAAGTTTGACTTGTTTTGGGATTGTGATTTCAAATTTCAAAAGAAGTTGTTAGAGGGAATAAGTGGGGGAAGGCTAGCCGAACCCTAGTACTATTTATTTTAGGTTTGCATTATAATTGAGACATTATGTTATTTTCAATAAAAGTGAAGCTTATGCTTTGTCACCCTAATTTTCAAGAATTGAGTGCTAGCCCGAGTTAGTCTTAATTTTCATCATCATACCAATTGGATCTTGGTGTTGCCTTGAGGTAACCCTAGATTCAATCACCCAACACGCCACAAACACTTGAGTGAGAGTGAGGCTTCCATCATGGGGCTAGGAACCAGCCTCCGCCACTAAACTTTCAAGATCAATTCTTAAGGAACTAGAAATCTTTCCTTTCTTTTAACTAGGGCCTTCAACCCAATCCATCACTGAGTCATCCTTTAGGGACACTTAATTCATCATTTTCCTTGGCAGGGGTTGATTATTGTCAGCACCATGGTCAGCATCTCCTTTAGCTCTAGCTGTCCTCTTCCATTTACTAGATTTAGTAAGCATACCCTTAGACACTTCTTCATGTGATTCAACAGATGGTGCTTCCTAAGGCCTTTCACACATATCAATAGTGTAGTTAATGGTCTCGACATTAACAACATTCAACACATGACAGTTGGAGGGAATATTGATTAAGGGATAAGATTCCCCTTGGGACTGAATAATACCATGAGGATTCTTGCCCAAAATTGCCTCATCAGCATCCTAAGATTGCTCCATATTTTTGGCATTGGTTTCCTTAGCAAAAGTTTGACTAGCCAAATGTTCCTTATAAGGAAAAAACTTGGAATCCTGATTTGTAGCTTTTCCCAAGGAAGGTTCGAATAAGTCAGCCTCTTTATCTATAATGGGAGAAACCTTGCCAACTTTAAGACTATCACCTGTCACATCATCATCTTCTCCATTCGATTCAACGGAGTTTGAATCCCTATACACCTTCTTCCCTTTTCTATCCTCCCTAACACGAACACTGGAGAACTTAGAGATTGATGCTCGAAGCCAAGCGGCAAGCACCATATTGATTTTGACTGGCCGAATGTAAGGACATATCAGAAGCAACCTTCAAACACCCTGAATCACCATGTTTAATAATACCACAACGAAAACAAAAGTTTGGTAACCTTTCATACTTAAAAGGTATCCAATATTGAATTATAGTACCTCTCATAAGAGGTCTAGTTATATCAATACCAACTTTGATTATGATAAAAGGACCCAACCAACCCCATCTTCATCCACATCAACTTCCTTTACTATGCTTATCTTGTTACCAACGTGAACACCAATTCCCCTAGTCGTCCCACAGAATGACAAATTATGGAGCTGAACCCATAACATTTCTTTACTATAAGATAAATCTTAGGGGGATAAAGAGCCATCAAACATATTCAAACAGAGTAGGTTCCGATTGAAAGACCATGGTCTGCCTCTCTGAACTCGCATAAGATAATTCTCATTCTAGAATTCAAATAAAAATAAAAATAAATTGGCACTAACCTCTCAAAAGTGCACCCATCCTTTTGGTTTCTAGATACTCAACATTGTTGATCTAAACACTTCTTTGTTCACTACCTTATCTGCTATCAATATACCAACCAGGCAAAGTTCTCCACTCCACGTTTCATAACCACTTCTTCACCATGGTTGACTGCCTTTATCTCGAGTTGTTCATCTTCCGTTAGTTTAAGATTGCCCCACTATGCTATGATCTCCTCCGAAATGTCTACATGCAAATGAGACCGTGATAACTAGTGACAAAACAAAAATCCTTCTCGACAGACGTCAAAAGACCCACCTTGCCATAGCAAAAAAAAAAACTCCTCAGCGAGCTCTAGGAGACCTCCCCAAATAAGAAAAGATTTGGTCCATCTGATATACTTCATCCATGCTATTATTTCCTCTAAATTAAAAGAGAAATGCTAAGTGTACTTAATAAAAATTTACAAAAAATTTAATTGTTCACGTGTCAGTTATTAATAGCTAAACATTATGAAAATTGAAATTCAAAATTTGAATTTGAAAAGAAAACTGAGAAAATGAGTATTGTAAGTAAAAGTACAGTAAATAAAGTTGTAAGTACATGAAGCATTACTCAAATTAAAAAGTTTTATATTCCAACGAGTCAGTGACTAAAGATGACAAGACAAGATTCTCCAGCATTTTCTTTGCTAAAATCTATAACAATGTAACAAAGGTTATTTTCTTGGTACCACATTGACCTAGAAAGTTCAAGACCAAACCATTGGTCCATTAATATTGATATTTTGCAAATAGCTATATTTCGTGAGAGAGAAATATGCACCATATTAAAAATATGTTGTGTTCATAAATTCTTATTAGAATGATTTATCAAGTAGTCTTTTTCATTTATAATGATAGGATACAAAAGGCAAGATTTCATGGGAAGTCAACATAGATGATTAGATACAAGCATTTATTGAGATATTTAGGACCGGCTTGGAAACATAATTTAAGATATTCTCAAAATGTAACGCCCCGTACTCGGAGAGTTACATCTTGTCACTTAAAATCATATTTCACAGTACAAATAAAATCTTAAAAGACTCCATAAACATAATTTCATTTATTTTAATCAACTACAAACACACACACATATTCCTCCACAAGGTTATCAATGAAATCATCCAATAGATAAATCAGTAACTTCTCAAAGTCTTAATAAACGTGTCAACATCCCAATAAACTAAATCAATAGAATAAATCAAATCTACTAAATAACAGTTTCTAGTTATCTCAGTACTTATCCCCTTGTAATAAAAGAGGTTTACTGCGGAAAACATTGATTTTACAATAAAAATGCCTCTCTTACATTTTAAAACTCGTGCCAAGACTTCCGTGTTCTTCCCCATGGGCCGTGTCCCTCCTGGCCGTTCAGTTCCTGTGGGGAGATGGGCATACATAAAAACTAAAATGAGTCGAAGACTGGTAAGTATTACTTCATACAGTTAAAATATAACAACATAGGTTTTCATTCATGCATTCATCATTCGTACGTACTATTACGTGCATGCATACGTGTCGTGCGTGCGTTCTTTTGAAAACGTCACTGGACGAGGTTTAGCTTTTAAACATGGGCTTTCTTTTCGTAAAACATTTCTCTCGTCAGTGTCTTCATTTCTTCAAGAGTCCGTGCTCTCGTGCTTTCATGCATTCATACATTCATGCGTACATACATTCTTTTCTTTTCACTTTCATAGGCCAGTACACACTGTTACGCCCCGTGTGTTAGGGTTAGCGGCCCTATGGCCAATGGATTCGCCTGTGGCCGCGGGTGGGAATCTCATTCCGTTAGGGTGCAGCACTGGGTGCACTACCAACACTACTGCCCAGCATTGCAATCTGCTCATTCATTAATTGGGTACCCCGTATCATTCATTCATATGACCGTTACGTATTTTCATACATTTCATACTTTCATTTCAGTCATTTCATTCATTCTTTTATTCATGCCAGCTCTAAAGAGCTGGAGCTTTCATTCTTTTCTTATCTTTCTTTTAACATGTCCTCTCATGAGAAAACGTTCCTTTTCGTGAGGAACATCTTTTATTGAGCATGTGCATAAACATCTTCTTTTCATGACATTCGTAAAAAAATCCGTTCGTGGCATCGTAAAACATTTAAAACGTCGGCCTTTATGGCATCCACAAGCATCACCTTTAAACGTCGTCTCTTGTGGTGTCCACGAGCATTACCTCATGGCGTCCATGAGAGCTTCGGTTCGTTAGATCCATGAAAGCGTCCGTTTTCATGTCTTTCGTGCATTTACATCAATTCGTTGATTTTTATAGAAAATACACATAATAGATACAACGTATAGTCATCCATTCACATGCGTACAATTAATACTTTGGGTGCGTAAAAAGGGGCTGCCACGGAGGGGCCGTACATACTTATACGTTTGAACACTTATCATTTTCTTTCTTAAAACGTCTTTCATCTTTTCGTAAGGCATCTTAAAGGAAAAGCGTTTCGTTTTCATTTTCCTATCTCTTAGAAAACTCTAGAAGAGTATGAACGTAATGCTTACCTGGACTCCATGCTACTTACATATCATGCAGTCCATTCATGTGCTTGTTAGATGGCAACCTACATGCATACACGTACCTTAACGTCATTCTCTATCTAGTACATAAGCAACTTAAACTTAGAAAGCATAAGCTACACTTCACTTGGAACAGTCCCCTTCTATCTCGTGTTCTTACGTGTTCCTTACTAAATTAAAACCTTCAGGGACCCATTACGGTCACCCCATCTTCTAACTCAGGCCTTGCCTCGAGTGCTCATTCATTAAAGTGAATCCATGATTCACCTTAGGATTAAGACACTAAGGCCTCTGTCTCATTCTTCTCATTAATCACATTCCGACACATGACTCAGACCAACTAAGTCACGCATCCCTTCCTTGGACTGCACACTCGTCACTTTCTTCATGTATCTTAGCCCATACTAATCCTCATTCTTATCCATACAAGCCACACGGCTCTAAGCCAACTCTGAGGCTTAAGCACCGTGTAACTGTACTCAGGATATATTACCCATTATATATGGTGAATCCGTCCAGCACATGTGTCTCACCATGTTACACATGTACTCTACCCCTTATCACCTAAGATAACATATATAACACGTTGATCACCAGCTTGGAGAGATAAGGGTCATACTCCAATACCAACCTTCTCTTAACCCGGCTAGCATGACTCATCATGCTACCCGTCCCTTTGACAGTTCATCCCAACGCTTAACACGACAAGACTCCATACATAACTACGTCTTATGTCACGTCATACAGCTCGAGACTATTCCCAAGCTACACCGTGACCTTGTCGCGTTACCCAACACTCTGGTACATAAATTCCTAACTCATTATGAGTACGATTCCTCATGTACTCCCGACACATCGTGACGTCTTGTCACGTTCCCCTTACGCCATTCATACCCTATCACTTCATTACATGGCAAGCACGACTGTCAGTAACCACGTCACGAGGTGATGTTGCCCAATCATGCTTCCACTGCGTACTCTTACACTTATTCCGCTACTTCATCCATATTCCCAGCCGTAAGTCCAACACAGTGACACTTGTCACCTTAGACTACAGGCTTCACCTTAATTACTCCGGGACACTGTTCCACAGTTTCTGACACTACTCATCACGTTCCACGTCCATCAATCACACAACCATCCTTATCACTACGACACGCCACACGGCATATCGCTGCACCTCATGGAGTACATCCCATGCATACTCTCTTCTCACATGCTACGCCACATCATCACTATGGCGTACCCGCCATATAGTACATCACTTCACCACACAGAGTACACTCATCATGTACTCGTCCCATTCCACATACACCACATCACCATTATGGCATACAGCCATATGGTACATCAATCCGTCATACGGAGTACATTCTACATGTACTCCCTTTATACACATCACGCCACATCATCATTATGGCATATACGCCACATGGTGCATTGTTCCACTACATGGAGTACACTTCTCGTGTACTCCCTTCATACACGTTACGCCACATCACCATTATGGCATACAACCATATGGTGCATCAATCCACCATACGAAGTACATTCCACATGTACTCCCTTCATGCACATCACGCCACATTACCATTATGGCATATCCGCCATTTGGTGCATCCCACCATCATACGGAGTACATTCCACATGTACTCCCTTCATACTCATCACGTCACACAAAGTACACTCAACGTGTACTCTTCTTGTTCTACATACACCACGCCACATCACCATTATGGCATACACGCCATATGGTGCATTACTCCGCCACATGAAGGACATTCCATATGTACTCCTTTCATATACACTACGGCACATCACCATCATGGCATACACGTCATATGGTGCATCACTCCGCCACATGGAGTACATTCCACGTATACTCCCTTCATATACCATACGGCACACAGAGTACACTCATCGTGTACTCGTCCCACTCCACATACACCACGCCGCATCACCATTATGGTATATCTGCCATATGGTGCATCACACCATCAAATAGAGTACATTCCACATGTACTCCATTCATACACATCACGCCACATCACCATTATGGCATACACGCCATATGGTGCATCAATCCACCACATGGAGTATACTCCACGTGTACTCCTTTTACATGCACTACACCACAGAGTACACTCTACGTGTACTCATCTCGTTCCACCATATGCCAGGAGGGTATATTTTACATATACTCTCCTTGTTTCACACTACGCCACACACATAGTACACAACGTGTACTCTTCCCATTCCGTTTACACCACGCCACCATTACAACACAGTCCACAGCACTACACAGCACACTTCCTAATTACGCCCAACACTTCACAGCACACTACACGGCACAATACACCTCCATACAACACAGATATGCCCAACACTTCGTTACACAGCACCACATCACAACTACTTCACAAATACAAACAACACAGTCCACAACCTAGTCAACTAATCAATATCTAATATAATTAAAAGGGATAGAGAGTTATACCATCGACGGGATAACCCATGCATTGCCTGTTAACCGTCACGGTCGATGACGTCGGAAGGGTCGTACGTGGCGGCTAACCCACGTACGAGAACCGTTTGGGCGCTTGGATAGCTAGGTGTGGTCTTGGAATGGCTCGTGATGGCCTTGTGATGGCGGTGAAAGGCGGTACACAGCGTATCTAGCCGTGTACAGTGGCGGTCAGTCACGCGTAGTGACTGTCCATCACGTGCAGTGGTTACCCACCACATAAAGTGGTGGTTTGGACCTAGGGCTCGGCTAAGGGAGGTGCGGTGGATCTCGTGGTGGCGTCGAGGTGGCGCCACGGTGGCAGTTCAAGGCCGTGAAGTGGATGAGAGGTCGTGGGAGAGTGTGCATGCGTGGGTGGCAGATCGGAGCCGTAGGTGGTTGTGTTGGCTTGGTGGCGGCCTGAGGAGGCTCAAAGTGGCGGTTACCAGTCGTCGGTGGCGGCGCATGGCAGTGGAGGGGTGCAAC
The DNA here is from genome assembly GCA_022457165.1 of Juglans mandshurica. NCBI lineage: Eukaryota > Viridiplantae > Streptophyta > Magnoliopsida > Fagales > Juglandaceae > Juglans > Juglans mandshurica. The sequence continues at coordinate 30,038,538 of CM039619.1, read as the reverse complement.
CCGTGCGTTGGAGAGAGGGAGAAGCCATGCATGAGTGAGAGGCTTGAGAGGGGTGGAGAGCTTGGCTGACCTGGAAGAGCTCGGGGAGGAGCCATGGTGTCGCTAGGTGGCTGTGGGTGCCACATACGGCGGCGCTAGAGGCCGCGCACGGTGAAGCCGTGAGTGGGTCTCCTTGTGCGTGCGTGTGTGCGACGGAGGGGGAAGGTGGCTGCATGGGAGGTGCTGGTTTTGCTGGAAGGTGGTGGCCAGTGGCAGAGGAAGCTGCCGTGAAGGTGGTGGCGCTGGAGGATGGCGCACGGTGGCGCTAAGGACAGCAAGCCCATTCGGGCTTTGCACTTCCAGCGAAGAGGAAGAGGGAGCGTGAGGGAGAGGGGTTGTGCTAGGGAGGCTCGTCAAAGTGGGAGCAAGCCGTTGGTGGTGGAGGTGACGTTCACCGGCGCACGGCGGCGTCGAGCTGTGCATTGGAGGCTTCGGCTTGAAGAGAGGCACGCTGCGTACTATGTACACCGAAGGAGAGAGGGAGGAGAGAGAGAGGGCTAGGGAAAGTGGGGGGGGAAAGAGAGAGGGTCTGAGTATTTAATCCAGTCCCTTCGTCTGGGGATCCACGTAACGATCTAACGGTGGATCTCAAATACTGATTTAAAATGCATTAACTAATAACTTAATTAAAAGCGCTTAGAGGAATTAAGGTAGAATATTATTTTAAACTAACTTTAGTTTATAAAATAATATTTATTCATCATTAATAAAATGATGAAGTCTTGTTTAATATATTTAAGAGAATAAAACCATTAAATTAATTAAAGCTTTCAACATAATAAAACCCTAAAATCTCATAATATCTTAAATAGTTGAAATCAGTTTAATAATGATATTAAAATGATTTCTGACAATTATAATATTTTTGGAGCTCTTCAAAAATATTATAATTTTCATATTTAAAATCAAGTTTAGTTCAACAACACTGGAACTATTCTTTATAAATATTTTCAGCACATTTAAAACACTAGGCGTGCCCTAGAAGTCGCACAATATTTACATAATTTCCGTCCTCAACACTTGCTTACGTAAGAAGGAATGAAATCTTACGTCAGAAAGAGAGAAGCGTACGTAAGAAGGAAGAACCATACGTAAGAAGAAGGAGCGGGGTGTTACATTCTTCATACCTTAAATAAATTTCGTCCTCGAAATTTGCTTAAGGTTCTAGGAATTTGCCTAGCGTTTTAAGAATTCGCGCAGTATTTTAAGGAATTTGTTCGTCTTTATTAGGGACTTGTTCATACATGTCCTCGCGTTGTCTTCACGCGTCTCCGTGCACGTTCAGTATCTCTGCCACATCTCGTATAATACATGCCCTCACGTCTTGTCATCCCTCCATCGTCATGCTTACAGTCAGTCCAAAGTGGTTAAGTTCATCCATCATGTAGCGTTCGTATCTTCCATTCTGACATTCCCGGCGGCGAGGAATGAAGTCGCCATCTCGTTTTACATTACGGTCCTAGCTTAGTTCATAGTTGTTCATGCGTTTCTTAACTATCATAGTCTTCCTAACATTTCTAGTCCGTTCCTCATTTAGCATGCAGCTATTGCTGCATGTCCTAACATTCCGTCATTCATTCCTTAACCTCTAACTATGTTCAGTCTCTGATACCTCTTACATTCTATGCACTTAGCATGACTACCTCTTTCTAGTTGACAGTCTGACATGCATGCGTTCATTAGGTCATACATTGAAAACATCATAGCATAAGAATAAAAATACTTTCTTGTACTTACTGCAGGACGAGACATGCCTTGGGAAGACGTCAGTCTAGGTTTTTCCTTTGCGTGCAATTCTCTTTTCATAAGTGTTCTTTCTTGAAAAATTTTTCTCTCATTGGAAAAAAAAACTTCTCTCTTCAGAGAAAGATTTTCTCTGTTTTATTTTTTGAAAAAAACACTATAGAGTCTAGCATAACCTGGGATTTGCTCTGATACCAACTTGTAACGCCCGTTCTTATGGTGGGACTTTTTATAAAATATTTTTTTTATAAAGGATGATGGGAATTACTGTTCCCTTAAAAACTTTTCACTTGCATACCCAGGGTGCAAGACTCTACGTTTATAAAATAAAATGTGCTTTGGTAATAAAAGAGGTTTACTGCAGAAAACATTGATTTTGCAATAAAAGGCCTCTCTTACATTTTAAAACTTGTGCCTAGACTTCCGTGCTCTTCCCCATGAGGTAAGTGTTACGTTCATACTCTTCTAGAGTTTTCCAAGATACAAGAAATGATTTTCCTTTAACATGCTTAAGATCCAAGATAAATGAACGTAAGCATCTTAAAGGAAAATCGTTTCTTGTATCTTGGAAAACTCTAGAAGAGTATGAACGTAACACTTACCTCATGGGGAAGAGCACGGAAGTCTAGGCACGAGTTTTAAAATGTAAGAGATGCCTTTTTATTGTAAAATCAATGTTTTCCGTAGTAAACATCTTTTATTACCAAAACACATTTTATTTTATAAATGTAGAGTCTTGCACCCTGGGTATGCAAGTGAAAAGTTTTTATGGGAACAATAATTCCCGTCGTCCTTTATTAAAAAAATATTTTATAAAAAGTCTCACCATAAGGACGGGCGTTACACCCCTACACTCAACAATCTTGTCCTTGCATCTTATTTTGGATCTTCAGCTAAAACATTCACATCATCTGAAAATATTATGGAGATAATGAGTGAGTTATCAACAACTTAGTAAGCAAAGAACATATACTAGTATGTAAACATTAGCATCTACAAGGTTCAGAATGCATGACAAAACATTTTAGTTTCAGAATGTAGAATCAACATGTAACGCCCCATTCCCGGAGGTCTGGAGAGTTAGCTCTTGTAACCTAAATCCAACTTCCATAACTTATTTAAAATACTCCAATATTTCCAAAAGTACAAATCCATTTATTCAAACCAAAATATATGTTCCTCTACCAGGACACCAAAAAATACCTCAATGAGATAATTTGAAAAACAAAACTCCATAAATATTTAGAAATATCTAGGACTCCAAATATCAAATAACATAATATCATAAATCTATTAAATAAGACTCTCTAATAAACTTGTACCCTCATGCACTTATTCTACTACGATCATCACACCTTACTAAAACTTCCTACTTTTGTCCTCCAGCAGAAACATCAAAATTATCTGAAAAATATTTGGAGATAAGGGTTGAGTTATCAACAACTCAGTAAGCAGATAATATATACCAATGTGTAAACATGAACATTTACAGAGATCAGAATGCAGAACAAAATATTTTCATTTTTAGAGTGTGGAAGCAAAACATGTAATCAAAACATCAGAGTGAAGATTCAGAAATAATTTCATTCAAAAATATCCTTTGGCATAGCATAAATGATCATCATCATCAGAACATCATATCAGTACAGAGGCCATGTATAACCCCCATGGTAGGGTTGTGCATCTGCAGATAGCCAAGCTGAACATAAATCACTCTGTCACCAAGGTGTGCACTCAAAACAGAGACCACTACTATAGCTCGTGGCAGGGCCGTATCCACTATTATAACTCGTGGTTGGGCAGTATCTACTATTATTACCCATGATTGGGCCATATGCCACTATTATCACCCGTGGCAGGGCCGTAACTGAATAGAGCGAAAACAGAATCAAATTCAGAATCAGAGAGTCATGCCAAAGGTTTTCAGAAATCACGTCTTATCCAAACAGAGTACTGAACAAAATCATATCATCTTCAAAATCATAACGGATCCAAAGCATATTTACATAATCATGCACAAATTTTCATATTCGCTCTTTTTGCATAGATCAGAAATAGAATGCCAAAAATAAATTCATGTCTACACCAGTCATGACACAAATGCTTTCTCTTTCATCAGAGTTCAATGAGTAATGACGAACAAATAACTGAGATTATTTTTACATTTTTCAAAACACATAATGCACATTTTCATAAATCAACCTCAGTTCATTTTTATTTTAATGCAAAGTCTAGAACAGGAACCCCACTTACCTGCACTTCTTAGCTTAACAGAATTTCTCTTAAGCAGCACTGAACAAAAATCAATCGTCACATATACAATAGTTGTGTACTCCCATAAATTTTCAATCAAACACGTATATCAATATTTAAACCTAAAATCAACCTAATGTAATTCCTCGAAACCTAAAACTCCCATAATTCCTAAAATACAATCATTTTCCAAACCCATAAATATCCACTTAGATTCTCCGATTAAAACCTTAAATATTATAAAAAAAAATATTTCTATAAAAATACAATGTTTGTATCTATATAAAGCAAAACTAGATTCAGTTTAAAGAATATAATTACAATTTTACTGAATATTACAATTCAGTAAAATTGTAATATTCTTGTTCTAAAACCTTCCCTAACCTTACATAAAGGGCAACGCACCTCTTTTTGTTTCTTTGTTGCAGGGAAGACTCAGGTCTTGCAATGGGGGCTCACCGTGGGGAGTTGCGACGAAGCTGGGTGGCTTGGGGTGGCGTGAGGTGGCCTACGGAACTCTCTGTGCAAGTGGCGTCGAAGTGAAGGGGCTGGTGTCGTGGGGTGGCTGGGTTAACTCACGGTGGGGGAAATAATTCCCATGCTTCGGTGTGGCAGATCAGAGCTGCACTTGCAGTGGTTTTCTGGTGGCTGGGCAGCGATGTCAGGGGTGGAGTTGCGGTGTGGGTGGCTGGCGACGCCGTTAGATGTCCGTCGTGCAGCGGGCTGAGAGCACACAATAGTGCTATGTTTTTAAGCATGCAAAACAAGGGCTGCGGCTGTTGGGGCGGTCTTCATGCATGGAGGCTAAGGGAAAAACAGGTTGATGATGATGACTGTGGTGTACGGTGGAGGAGCTAGAGCTCCAGTGAGGGTCAAGTGGAGGTGGCGCACGGCGAGGTGGAGCTGCGATCCGTGGAGATGCAGTTCATGCACGGGTTGCGTCAATTCTGTATGGGGAGGCAGCTTGAGTTCTGGATGGTGTAGCGGCACTCTAGTCTATGTTAGAGATCACTTCCGTCTTCCACGTACGAGTTCTATCTATATATGGGGACGGTTGCAATGAAAATAGAAAGGAAACGTGCGTGAACTGAAGTTAACGTGTGAATACGTGGGTGATTGGAAACACAAAAAAAAAGAAAAGAAAAAAAAATACAAAACCCTAAAGCTGAGGAGATGAGAAGCGTACGTGCATGGGAGTCCTTGAGTCGTGCGTGTGAGGAACTGCTCATAAACTGATAGATTTTATCCAAGGTTTAAACAAACGGCCAAAAGCTCAAAATAAAAATCACTACTGATCCATAAAAACCAAAATATATATATATATAACCTAAATATCAAGCTCAAATAATTGAATAAAAAAATATACATAGTCCAACCATACAATTTTTAGGTCTGGGTGTTACACAACATATGTTATCAAAATATTAGAGCGACAATTCAAAACATTCATATTAGAAAATCCTTTGACATAGCATAACTGAGTATCATTATCATATTATATCAAAACATAGGCCATATTTAACACATGTGGTAGGGTTATGCAATCTGCGGATAACCAAGCAGAACATGAATCACTCGTTGCCAAAATGGTGTGCACTCAAATAGAGGCCACTACTATAACCTATGATAGGGTCAGAGGCCACTACTATAACTTGTAACAGGGCTAGAGGTCACTACTATTACCCATGGCTGGGCCGGAGACCACTACTATCACTTGTGGCTGAGCCAAAGGCTACTACTATCACCCGAGGCAGGGCCATATATCATAGCAAAACAGGAATATTGGTACCATCACAATCACATAATCAAAATCATTAGATCAAAACCAGAATCAGATACGAAATCAGAAAGTCATGTCAAAGGTTTTCAGATGCCCAAGCCCAATCATATCAAAACAAAGTGCTAAACAGATTCATATCATGCAAAAATTTTCAGATTTCATATTCACTCATTTTTGCACAATTCATAAACAAAATGCCTAAAATAGCTCATGTCTATACAACTTATGATAGAAAATACTTTTCTCTTTTTATATGGATTTCATGAATAATGCAGATAAATGACCAAAGTTATTTTCAAGTTTTCTTTTCATAACAAAACATGCATATTTTTCATAAAATTAACCTTAGTCCATTCATTTTTATGCAAAGTCTAGCATAGGAACCCTGCTTACTTAACTCTTCAACTTTTCTTGATATCGTCACAATAGCGTCCATCAAAATTGGTTGCTACCTAGACATAATTAATACATACTATAAATTAATATAAAATAAACTGATGCATCTAAAATAAGCATCACAACTAAAAAACTCTACGACAATAATTTCTATAGTTCCAATTCTTCCAACCCTGTTAGTACTAAATCATAAAGTGACTTCCCGAACATCGCCTATATAAAACATAATAAAATGGTTCTAAGTAAATAAATATCACCTAGCCTAATAACATACATGCTAACTTAATAATCATTTAACATAGTCCAACTCCAATTAACATCAAGCCCACTATGTAAACAAAGCCCATGTGAGTCTAAGGTAAGCCCAACAAAAAACAAAAAAAAAAAAAACAACAACACAAGTTGCATATGTTTTTAGGCTTTACACGAAAAAAAGGCAAGCTAATTTCGGATGAGAATAACAGAGAGTTACAAGGGGAGCATTGTGCAACAGACTCACCGTGAGAGTAGTAACGAGCGTCGAAAAAGTGGCTGGGAGCGACGGCATAGTACTGGGGGAGAGAGAGAGACAATCGTTACTCACAACGAAGAGAGAGAACGTGGAGAGAGAGTGAGTTGCGAATTGCAACCGAGCTTAGCAAGAGGGATGGTGGTGGCTATGGGTGGAAGCACTGTGAGTGGTGACCCTTGGAGTTGGGTGTCGTGACTAGGGATGAAAAAAAAGGGTGAACGGGTAAACTGGACTGGACCAGACTGAACCGGTAGGTTTGTTCCGGTACTAGGATCAGTCTGGTCCGGTACTAGTTCCATTTTTCTTAATACCGGTTGAAATCGATCTGGTCCCAATTTTCCTTTTTCTAACACCAGACCGGACTGGTTCATATATATATTAATTTTTTATATTGTATAAAATATTTTTTATATGATTTTTTATATTATATATAATTTTTATATATAATATACATAATTATATATAAAATAATTTTGTATTATATGATAAATTACAAATTAATATAATATTAAATTTTAAAATCCTATATAAATAATTATATATTATCATTATAGTCTATTGTATTAGTAGTTATACTAATATTATATTACTATATATTTTAATATACTATAATATATCATTATATTATGAAAAAGTCTACCCAGCCTCCGGTTTATGGGTCGCACACCACACTCATGATGTGGCAAACCCGGTTCGAAAACCACGTCACGGTTCTGTGAAGCACGACCCCTCACTCTCCCTCACCCAAACGAGCGAAATCCCCCCACCCTCACTCTTTCACTCTACGAAGCCACCCCATCCTCACTCTCCCTTCTCTGCCCAGCCCCCCCACCTTCACTCTCCCGTCTCTGTGAAGTCCCACTCCCCACCCTCACTCTACCTTCTCTGCAAAGCCCCCCCCCCCCCCTTCACCTACGAAGCCCCCAGCAAAAGTGAGTCCTCTCTCTCTCTCTCTAACTCTTAGTTTGTGTAATATCTTTGATTGACCTCAGACTCCTATAGATTCCACTAAGACGATTAAGATCTTGAATAGCCGGTAGATGCATAGTTAATGTAAATGCACATAAATAGATTCTTCCTCTGCATTGAAACACTTACTGCATCAAAAGTCCCTTTCAGTGGAAATCATAAGATGCTTAAACTTGTGAGTTTGCTCTGAATCTTTTCTTTACAGTGATTACATTGGCTCGAGAACAGTTGGGTATTTAAATTTGTTATTGTCTTGTTTTAGGTTTGATCTTAAAATTAGCAACTATTTTATTAATGAAATTTGTGTTGGATGCCCGCTACCACATAGGTAAGTTTTAATGAGTTGTGTAATTATGAAGAATTTCTCATTTGAAGAAAACAAATAAATGTTAAAGCCTGTGCTCAACTTGCTTTTGTACTTGGTTTTTCTAACTTCCAAAATGAAAAAATAAAAAAATCTTCTATCTTTGGATTGGTAATTGATTTTTATGGTTTTCCCAATGGATACTCTATGAACAACTGGCATTAAGTTGATTACCTAGGCTTGGCTCTGGTGGTATCACGATGGAATTGGATTAAGGTATTTTGTAGCTTTGGAACTTTTTATAACATAAGAGAAGTAGAAAGAATCATGAAGAATGGTGTTATGCCTCTATTTCATTTGTGGATTTCCTTGAGCCATGTGTATAATTGAATCAGTGCACGAGTGGAAGGGAGAGGTAGGAGCTGCATTTCCCACCAATGATAATACCATTTGAATATACATAAAATTAGAAAACAACCTTACAATCCTTTGTTTTTCATTCCAATTTAGACTTTTTACACTCCATGAATTACGACTTTACTATATATTTTGCAGCTTATTTCTACCGTGCATATTGTTGGTTGACAGATTTAGATGTAGAATCAGAGATTACCATACTGCAACTATAGACGGAGAGAAAGTACTTGTAAAAAGGAAAACTGAATTGTTAAGAAAGGAGGAAGATTTTCAAAAGAGAGAGGAAGAGATTTGGAAGAGGGAGTTGGGACTCCACAACAATCAAGTCGAGCTTCGAAGGCAAGAAGCAGATATGCGGCGTTTTGTGTGTATTGAGATCATAGTGAAGCCCCAACTAATTGGGATACATCGACCAACCAGTTGATGACTTTGTTATTAGAGGGACTTAGTGTTTGTAAGGGAGACAAATTATTGGGAAATCTGTTGGGTTGTTTTTGGGTTGGTGTATTTTGGGTTGTTTTTCAAGAACTTTTCGGGTCATTAGAGGCTCTCTAATATGGGTTAGGTGTTTTCTTGTATACAATCAGTGTACTTGGTTACTCATTTTGATATATATAATATTTTTACTTATAAAAAATTATTGGGAAATATGTTGTTAGTGACTTTATATTGTTTTTGGAAGGAATCGTCGAATGCAGTACTTTAGTGACTTTATTATTTTTAAACACTTTCATGTTAATTAAATTGGATTCATTTCCACTAAAATCAGTAATTTTCTGCAGTCAACCCAACAAGTAGCCAAATACATAACTCAATTCGCTGATTATAATGACTATGGTGGTGTTATCTTGTTCAGAAAATATCTGCAATATTTATGCATTTGATCCCTATCCCCCATCAATTATTCTCTGTGGAAACAAACTTTGGAGCTGGTACGAAGATAAAAAGCATTAAAATGATCCCACTTGTCTATATTCCAGATATGCTTGCTTTGTTTTTTAATGTTTATATAATACATATAGTAATAACACACCACAACAGCAACCATTGTGCTGATTTTTTCATAAAATACATAAATATATTTTTCTGAACAAGAGTGGCAGAGTTCATGAGTTCAACAAGTTTCTTTAGTCAACCCAACAACATAGTTGCATCTTCAGCTTCCTACAACAATAGCCAAATGCATCTTCAACTTTCTATAATCATTCTCAAATACATAAATAAAGAAATGCAACTTCAGCTTCCTACAATCACTCCCAAATACATAAAAAAATACATCTTTAGCTTATACAAAATGTAATATAAAATCACCCAACAGAACATCGTTTTCAGATTCCCAAAATCCGTGTATGGACATTTCTGATTACACCAAGCTACCGAAAATACAATAATTTACCAATGCCTCCAGATATCATATTAAATATTTGTGAATTGTGTATGTACACTTCCAAAACTATTACACTTTCAAAAATAGCAAAAATACCATAACTATTACACTTCCAAAAGGACCAAAAATACCAACACCAACAATACCATATTTTCCTATGTACACTTCCAGAACTATTACGCTTCCAAAAATGCTTTGAAGGCCAGAACTATTACACTTCCAAAAATACCAACACCAACAATACCATATTTTCCTATGTACACTTCCAGAACTATTACACAAAATACCCAATGCCGCGATTATCAACCTAACAACAAAGCCGCACTCATATGCTGCTCATTCAGATTTCATCGAGTATGCTGCAATTACCCAATCCACTGCACTGGAAACATAAAAGAAATGGTTATTGAATACGATTATCAACCCAACAATAAAGCCACCCTCAAAAGTGTTACAATTCATGTTTCATAAAGGAAAATTTTGCATGCATGAAAGAAACACAACTTGAAAATACTGGGCAATAAAGGAAAATGTTGCCATGTTTCATAAAGGAAAATGTTGCAATTCATGTTTTATTGCTATACATCTTCTCAGCTCCAATATCAGTGCCAAAGATCACTACTTGAAAGAAACAAAAACTATCCATATGGAAAATTTCAACCAAAGACAAGAAGTCAGCAAAATTTGGGACTAACAAAGCCACCAAGCTCACCAAGAAAACCAGCAACCATCTCAGCTAAAGGCAGTAGCTACCACCCTAGAACCGCCTCTCCACTATCTCATAAATAGGGTTCATCATTATAGGTAAGGTAAAGAACAAATTCACACACAAACCAAGTTTATAACTTCCAATATAAATCAGCTTTCTTTTCTTATATTACAGAACAAGGCATATGAAATGTTGGAATGATTATAGGCAAATGTTAAGCTTGACACCAGTGTCTTTTGAACCCGCATCAAAGTTAGACTCAAGGAACTTTTCTCATGCTTCTATCTTGGACACTCAACCCCGTAAAATGAGGTAGGCAAGGATGAACACACAAGAGAAGTCAATTTCTTGACTTTTTCGAAAACACCTCATACATTTTAAATGCAATGACCAGTCTAGTTTGCCTCACAAAAAGATTTCCCATGATATGTTTAGTTTGAAACTATAACATTCACTATAAAGAAAAAAAAATCCCACCTCCTTTTTTTGGAACAATGAAAAGTTACCCCCAAATTCTAACAAGCACCTCTATAATAAGTAAAACTAATTTTGTAATTGTTCTTAAGATACTGAAATTGATTATCTTCTACCTTTTTGCTTCCTGGTCTATCCATCCCCACACATGCTATGAAAGCATATCCCATAATTTTACGTTTTATTTTGCTTTCTAGCTGTCAAGCTCCATTTATTTCAAATGTATTGTTTCTACTAAACCCATCTAAGCTCAGCAACAAAGAGAATAAGAGATTTTTATATCTGTAATTTAACCATTTCCATTTAAAACTTTTCGATGAGAACAAACCGAACAAAGTGCACAAAAAAATATTATAAAAAAATGAGAATAAGATTCAGAAACGGAAACGGAAGAAAAGAATTCGCACTATATCTTAGCATCATGGCCTGGGAAAAACTTGTTTATTCTAGAAGCTTTAACGTACCTTCAAGGAACATTTCAATTTCTCAAAGCAGGTTATATAAGCTATTCAAAAGCTAGTATGTGTGCTATAGGCAGTACGATTGTAATGCTTAGTTGAAATTGTGAAATCAGTGAAATGGTAATGATACCGTAAATGATGAGGAAACATGGATCTGCCACCCACTTCATAAGATAGGAAAAAAAAATCCCAATTATTATTTGAGTATACAACATCAACAACCCAAAAACCCCATAAAACACAGATCAAACAAACACAAAATCTCAGATCCATTCAACACAAAAACACACAATATGAGTAATGCTAGAAATGAAGAGATGAAATGAAAATACAAAAATAAAAACCATTTTCTTTCATTTCTTACCCTTATCGACGGAGCCAGACGACGACAGTGGGTGCTGGTAGCAAGAATGCCAGTGGAGGACTGAAACCGTGCGAAAATGGTGAAGCCAGAGACACTTCAAACTTTTGTTAGCCTTGACAGTAGACCCACACCGTGCGAGCGGAGAGTGAGGCTGGCAAAAGGAGAACAAGCTGCGGGAGTGGGGGAGAGAACGTGGGGGGAGAAGCGCTGGGGGAGGGTCTGAAATTGAAATTGAAATTGAATGTTACTGAACCATTATGAAACGCCCGTTTAAGTTTTTGAAAAAAAAAAAAAAAACCACATAGGCTGAAGTGCGGAGGTTGAGTGAACAGTGGGAGGTTATGTAGTATAACTCTTATATTATATATTAGAAAATATCAGTATAGTCTATAATACAATTATAATATATATTATAATATACGACAATATATTATCTCTATATTATTATATACTATAATATATACTATATAATATACCGAAAAAACTGGACTGAAACCGGTAAAAGCAGAAGTACCAGTTTATGGGTGTAACTGATCCAGTATCGATTTTTCAAATCTCAAAACTAGTATGTACCAGTTTGGTTCTAATATATGTCCAAAACCGGACCGAACCGGACCGGTTACATCTCTAATCGTGATTGGTGAGGCTTGGCATCAGACAAAGGACCTATGTGGTCTGGATGACATACTGCTTTATTTATAGGAGCATAAAACAAGGGTTGGTTCTATGACACAAAGGTTGTCGTGTGGTGTAATCTTGGTGATTGAAACGTGGAGTGAGGGCTTGCGGAGGTGATCACAGTGGCGGCTCTAGGCAGTGGAGGCTTACCATGGTGTGGAGGCTCAACCGTGGAGGATGAACTGTGGCAATTGGGGTCTTCTTGCAATGCAACTGCTTGCTGTTGTTCAACGCGACAGGGGCAGAGGGGAGGAGTCCGTGTCTAGGCAACAATGGTTGGAGGTAGCAATCCTAGGTTGAGGTGAGAGTTGGCTTCACCGTGGCTGAGCGTACTGGGCGGCAATGGTGGAGCTTTGGTAGTTGGTTGCTCGAATTTTTGGTGATGGTGATGGATGTGCGGCGATGGCTAGCTTGCTCCTAGGTGTTTTCTGGACGTGGAGATGTGGGGAGGGGATGAGCAAACTAAGAGTGGTGGTTGGCAATGCACGTGAAGGGTCTGACGTTCCTTGTAATTACTCTAGGCCGGCGGCTTGGGAATGAATTCTTCTATGACTATTAGCAAAGGAAGTCGATAGGTGATATGGGAGAAATGTAAAGCTGCAACCCTAGATTTGATGGGGAGTTTCTACATGCATGAGGGATATATATATATATATATATATATATATATATATATATATATATATAAGTGGCTATTTAACGGAGCCTAACGGAAATTCTTGTTTTCCGTTAGTGCTCTGTTAAATCATCGTTAAGTTATTACAGTTTTAAAAACAATGGGTAAAAACTTATTTTACATCTTTATTTGTTGGATATTAGAATGTTTTGTGTTTATTATTTTTTTCCTTTATATTTTACTAGTCGTCAGTCTACTACTTTTACGTTCTTTCATTGTCTACTTTTTCACTGACCACTTTTTCTCTTCTGTAACTTTTATACTTTTATGTATTTTACTTTCTACTTTTTTACTTTTGTAGCTTTTATATTTTATTTATATTTTATAGTGTGTCAGTATACTTATATGCTGTTTTTATATGCTGTTAATACTTTTTCTCTTTGCAGCTTTTTCTTCTCAGCTGATGCGTGCTTTTTCTATTCTCGCTTGTCTTTGCATACTTTTTCCGTTTGATTGCCTCTCTCGATTTCGATTTTAAAAGTAAAAAACCAGACCCACTCTCTCTAGAAACTCGCTCGGCTCCCTCTTCCTCTACAAACTCTCCAAAAGTCGAAAATCAGACCCTCTCTCTCTAGAAACTCGCTCTCTCAGCTGGGGGGTGGGGAGCTTCGGCTCCTTCTTCCTCTTCCTCTCCTCCCTCTCCTCGCCGGTCGTTCGTTTCCAGTGATTTCGTTTGATTTTTTTGTTTTTTTTTTCAGGTTTTCGGCAGAATAAAGGGGGTATCCGTTTCGAGCTTCTCCGACGACCATCGTCCGACACGCACACCACTGGGAGAAGCCTCACCCGCCGATCTTGCGGTCGACCGGATTGGGAACCAATCGGAGCGGCGCGTTGCGCCGACGCGCGGTTTAAACGAAACGTGTGGGTATGATTTTTGTTGATTTTATTTCTTTTCACTCTGTGGGATGTGAATTTGAAGGATGGTTTGATTTATTTTTTTTCCCGTTTTGTGTCAATTTTTTTATTTCATTCTTTTGCTTGTTGGATTTTTGTTTGTTGGTATGGACCATTTTTTGGAATCTGAAGGAAGTGAGTTTCTTGTTCATTCTTCTAGGCATGTTTTAGTTTTTAGTGTGGATCCTCTTTCTTCTCTTTGTGGGATGTGAATCTGAAGAGCATTTGAAAATTCTTTCCAGTCTTGTTGTTCTTCGACTCAAAACCTGTGTTGTTTTTTTTTTTTCGTTTTTCTGCTTGTTGTGTTTGTTGGGTGTAAATCTGCCTGACTTTCCTGGGATATTTTTGCAGATTTTGTCTCCTTCATATGTTACCTAGGTAGTTCAAAGGATGACTAAATGCATTCCGCCGTATGCAAGTGAAATTTGTGTCTTCATCATCTTGACCTTGCTTTATGATTGTAGTACATCCTATAGTACTTTTATTTTTATTGCAAACAATATGAAGTTTGTTGGCCCTGATATGAAGTTTGTATCTCTTCCATATACATTTACAAAATAGGATCCCATACATATCATTCAAATCTACAGAAGCTTGGGAAGCAGTTTCATAAGTAACACATGAAAGTATAGCTATGAGAATAGTCATGGTTATTTTCCAGACTGCAGCATCTAAGAACCCAATACAAAACCACTAAGGGATCTAATAAGTTAAGTAAATAATGTTTAAAGAATCTGTAATTGGCTTGAGATTTCAGTCTCGAGTTTCTGATTAATTTTCTGTCATATGGAAAATGAGTTCATTACCATGAAATCTGTATTTGAACCATAACTCCTACATTGAGTTTGTAGGCATTTGAATATTTAAGTCCAATTCTGGTCTCTCTGTTTTACTAATGTTGACTGAATGTGGTTCCATGCAGTCCCTAGGAACTTCAGATTGTTGGAGGAGCTTGAACGTCGTGAAAAAGGTATTGGCGATGACACTGTCAGCTATGGAATGGATGATGGGGATGACATCTACATGCGCTTTTGGACTGGAACCATTATCAGTCCTCACAATGTAAGTGCCTTTTGATTCCTCTCTCCCTTTACATATGTGTGTCAGTATCTATAAAGTTTTCCGGCAGATAAAAATTGCTTTTGTTTGCACATGCATAGATAAAACATTTTATGAACTGATCAAGTTATTTACACTTATGTCCTGTCAATATGTATTTTTTGATCCATATAGCTGTCACTCTCAAATTCTGATACATCACATGGTTCCCTAATATTGCAGTGAAGCAATTATTGATCCTGCAGCTATCTTTGCGATTCTTACACTTATTGATCCTGTAGCTAATCCTTTTGTTTTCTAATCTATCTAAACATGTAATTATTATATTTTATTACTATATTATTATCTAACGATATTTGTTAAAATTTGTTAGATAATTTATAAATCTAATTTTTTGTTTGTAAAAAATCTAAACTAGGCAAACGTCCCTTGGACGTTGCTCTATTACTAGTATATATATATATATATATATATATATATATATATATATATATATATATATATATATATGTAGCTAAAACCCTAGAGAAGGAAGGGGAGGGAGAAACATGCATGAGATGTTGAGTAGCTGGACTTGGGCTTTTAGAATAAATTCTTGGGCCATTTTTAAATTAAAAATGGCTCACTTGGTCTATAAATTATAAAATAAGCTTTAACTCAATTATTAAACCCAAAAACATTTGCTAAGCCCTAATGGGCCTTAAAATAGTTTTTTTTTTTAACTCTCAAGCCTAATTAAATCTCAAACTAATCTCGATAATTATTGCTCATGGGCTTATCCATAAGAGCCACTTAAACCTAATTTAGGCCCAATACTTTATTCATAATAAATTTTGGGCTAATGGCCTATTCAAAATTACCCATTAAATCTCAAGTGGCTATCCATACATATTAAACTAAAAAAGATTTTAGTATGCGGGCTTGGCTTGGGCTTGGATTTGGTGCTAGGTCTGGGTGTTAAAAACTATTTCACTATTATTTACTACTATTTTATTATTATTCATTAATTATTTCACTGTTATTCACAAACTACTTTCCCACTATTCACAGATTTTCTCAAATATTATTAGTATTTAAACGAGCCCTAATCACCAAGTATTTTTTGTGTATGTTTTGGGAGTAAAATTTTTATGAGATGATTTTTTTAGTGAAACTGGTTTTTTTTTTCTTTTAATAAAGTGAAAGCCAATGCCAAAATCGAAATTTTTTTCAGGAAGTTTATTTCCATAAAAATGTATTCTTTTGTGCTTATATTATGTTTGGATGAAACTGAAAAGGCTAGAAAATTGAAAACCTTTAAGTCCCCAAGTAAGTCTATAAGTCTTGTTGTTTGGCAGGAGTTAATGAAAAGAGAGAGAGATGCATAAATGTATAATTTCATCCTTGTGTCCATATATAAATGGTTTAAAGCATGATTAAAAAGAAAAGTTTAATAATATATGCACATTTTTTTTTAAAAAAAAATATTTTAAAACGATGTTATTTATATAAAATGATGTTATTTTTATAAAAATACTATTTATTTAAAATATAATTATATAAATAATTGCCAAAAAATTATATGTCTATTATTTTCCAAAAAAGAAATCCACATATATTTATGAAACAACTGGTTTTCTTTCCTTAAACAGCTCAACTTTGGATCTTAGACTTTGTATAGAGGGATCCTAACTCCTAACTGCCCCACTCAACTCCCCTTTAACCTTCCTTTTTCACTTTTATCATATATTTTTTCATTCTTTCTCATCGTCATTGAAATAAATAAATAAATAAAACAGAAAATTATACTATCAGATGCAAATAAAAATTAAAAATATTTAAGACATAAATAATAAAATTATTATTTAAAGACTTTTCCAATTAAATAAAAAAATTAAATTTTCAAAAATAAAAATTATAGATCCAAGAAGAGAAAATATAAATACAATTCTATTGTTTACAACAGCCGCATCACACCCAGTGTATTGGGTGAAAAATAAAAAAAATTACCATTAGTGTGGTGCGGCTTTCGGCTGCTCTCCAGCATGCATCGTCCAAAAATCACAAATCCATGAGAATGGTTCTAAATGCAAAATTTATCAGAGTTTACCTCTCAAATGATCAAATCTCAACGGTAAAACCGTAAAGCTCGTCTCCCATTCGTTATGATGTCGAGTGTTTTATTAATTAATCTTTATAATTTTGTAAATATTAAAACAAGATTATAAATAAAGTAAAATAAATCCAATAATAATTTATTTAAAAAAAGAAAAACTCACTCTCTTCGTTATTACTTACCTTCTGGGACTCTAGAGACAGGAGTAGGAGGTGCGCCATTCAAATGCGAACACCTCAGTCTCTGTGTCTCTCGAACTTCGTTAGATCCCAACCCTCAAACATCAATCTTCGTTTCTCTCCTATGCAAGGTTGTGTCTGAGTCCCGTGCGAGGCTCTCTAAGCAATCTTTGGTCTTCTTCCTCCAGATTCTTAGGTACAAAATATCTTTTTATAAAGTTTTATTTTTATTTTTTTAAAAAAATGCAAGACTACGTTTGTGCCCAAACTTACGCTTTACTTCACCTTATAGATTGCTCTGAAACTATTATTTTCACTTTTTAATCCACTGCGTCGTGTAGGTTCTGCTTCGAAATACCTGAATTCTTAAATTGCTTCTTTTACTTTTCTATATCCGTTTTAGCAGATACTGGGATTTGGGTTTTTGTTCATTTTCGTTGGCTCTCATTGATTATGCTTGAATTTTTGTTGTAGTAATAAAAAACCCTGTAATTTTTTGTTTCCTGTTCTATCGCTCTTAGTATATATTAGTAATATACGCGTCTATTTTCGTCGTTGTTTTGCTAGGCCCATTAATGTACATATGAGTGGTTCTTGGGTTTGGATTTTTGTTTGCTGGGGCTTTTTTTGATTGCTTGTTGTGGTTTCTTTGATTATTGATTTATTGATGTAGTGCTTATCGGTGGTCTTGAATTGGTTTTAGGGATAAATGGGGAAGAAAGTCAAGAAGAAGAGCCGAGGTCCTCTGAAGGAGAAGCGGGTTGCGGCCCGTTCCCCAAAAAAAGTTCCCCAACAATCTGACCCTAGTCCTGAGATTGCTGGTGATGAAGTTTCAGCAGTAACAGAGATAAAACCCTGTTTTCATCTTGAAAAGGGCGTTGATTTGAGTAAACTGTCAGCTAGAATTGGGTCTTCAGAACCTATTATGTGTGAAGATTGTAGGGTTGATGGTAAGGGGAATAAGGGAAAAGGTAAACATGGGAAGAAGAAAAGTGGGGCTGCAGTTGATTCTATATCGGACTCAAGACCCATATGGGTTTGTTTGGAATGTGGGCATTATGCCTGTGCAGGGGTTGGACTCCCAACAGGCCCTCAAAGTCACACTGTTCGGCATGTTAGGCAGACTCATCACCCTTTGGTAATTCATTTTGAGAAACCTCAACTCTGTTGGTGCTTTCCTTGCAAAACACTCATTCCAATTGTGAAGATGGAAGAGAATGGTGACCATAAAAATGTCTTATCAGATGTTGTGAAGTTGATAAAGGGGCGATCATCAGTAGGGTCCTCAGTGGATGTTGAGGACGTTTGGTTTGGGGGTGGCAGTGTTACAAGTGAAATTAAAGCAGGAAGCAGTGCACTGATTGATTTGGATTTAGGTGGCAATTATGTGATAAGAGGTCTGGTTAATCTTGGGAATACTTGCTTCTTCAATTCAGTCATGCAAAATCTTTTAGCCATGAAAATGTTGAGGGATTATTTTTTCCAGTTGGACACTTCTATTGGCCCCCTTACGATTGCTTTGAAGAAGCTCTTTATTGAAACCAAGCAGGAAGGAGGATTGAAAAATGTAATTAATCCAAGAAGCTTTTTTGGTTGTGTCTGTTCAAAGGCTCCCCAGTTTAGGGGATACCAGCAGCATGACAGCCATGAATTGCTCCGTTGCTTACTTGATGGTTTATCTACTGAAGAGTTGGGCTCAAAAAAACAACATAATTCCCCAAAGGGAGATGGCATTTCTTCAAATCTAAGTACTTTTGTGGATGCTGTATTTGGTGGCCAAATATCAAGTACTGTTTGTTGTGTTGAGTGTGGGTACTCTTCAACTGTGTATGAGCCCTTTTTAGATCTTTCCCTGCCAGTTCCAACTAAAAAACCTCCATCCAAAAAGGCACAACCAGTCACTCGAGCTAAGAAAACTAAGCTGCCACCCAAGAAAGGTGGAAAGACTAGGCCAAAAGTTAACAAAGATGCAGATTTATTACCAGCTCAAAGTGTGTCAAACCTAGCAGCCAGTAATGATATTTCCTGCCAAGAACAGGCGGTTGAGGCCATTGCAGAAAAGGAGATGGCCTTTTCATGTAATTCTATGCCATTAAGTTCCAGTGACCTAATAGTTGTGGCTGGTGAAAGTGGTTCGGCTTCACAGAATCTCTTAGCTGTTCAAGCTTCTGAAAATGAGCAAGTCTTTGAGAATGTTGTAGAGCAAACATCAGCTTTATTGGATGATTTTACGTGGTTGGATTACATTGATCCAGAGACTGTATCAGATGAATGTCATTTGACACAAAGCAATGGTGTTTCAATAACTCAAGATCCTGAAAACAAGGATATATATCTGAATGACGCACCATTACAGGTTAGCTCTGATTCTAGCAGTCAGACTTTTTCAGCCAACGTTGAGCCAAATCTAAAGCCAGATTCTTCAGTGAATTATTGGGAAGATGAGCTCCCATTACAGGTTCAAGATACCGATGTGCTGTTGCTGCCATATAAAGAAGAAAGTCCCACTACTGGGGAGATAATCAAAGGAGGGGATGAAGCATCCTCATCAGTTGCGGGCTATGGACCAGATGAAATGGACTTTGATGGCTTTGGTGACATGTTCAATGAGCCTGAGATTTCTATGGGGCCTGCCCCAAGGCCCTCTTTTGATAACGTTGTTGCAGAAACTGTTGTTGTGGGAAACAACAGCGATTCAGATCCAGATGAAGTTGATAATACAGATTCTCCGGTGACTGTTGAGAGTTGTTTGGCTCATTTTATAAAACCAGAGCTTCTCTCAAATGAAAATGCTTGGCATTGTGAGAATTGTTCGAAAACTCTGCGACATGAGAGGTTGAGAGCAAAGAGGCAGGTGAAAAATGCGTCGACGATTTTGCTGAATGGAAATCAGATTGGCAGCCAAAATGAGCAACTGCTCTGTCCTGCTGAAGTTGGAAACTTGGCAAATGGTTATATGAAAAATGAGGCTTCTCTTGAAGATGCTGGTGAAATCTTGATTTTACATAAAGCAAAAATGGATTGTGCACAAATTGAAAATGGTCAAAGAGGTGAGCCGAATCCAGTTGTTTCTCAATGGGAAGAAGGAACGGGTGTGATAAAAGGTGCACTTCCAGAGAAATTGCATTCTTCAGGTTGCTATAAAACTTGTCGTCAAGAAAGTTTCTGCGGTCAAGCAATTGAGTCATGTAATGTTCATGCACGAAATAGTGTGGAATATACCACTGGTAAAGTGCATCACCATGAGTCCCTTTCTTTGGCTCAAAGCTGTGAATCTGAGGGAAGTGAGGACGAGGATATGAATTCCAAAAGTGTGAAGGTGAAAAGGGATGCCACCAAAAGGGTTCTCATTTACAGGGCCCCGCCTATTCTCACCATTCATCTTAAAAGGTTTAGCCAAGATGCTCGTGGTCGCTTAAGTAAATTAAACGGCCATGTCAGTTTCAGAGAAACAATTGACCTTAGGCCGTATCTGGATCCCAGGTATTCTCCCGTCCTCTAATGCTCATTTTGAATTATCAAAGCACCATTATTACATTCCTTTTATTTTCTCATCATGTTTGCATTTTGTTTATATTTACTCAGACAGCCTCTGTCAAAGCTATATTTTCCTCTATTTATAAAGTCAGTAGCATCTTAATCAGGATAATTTATTGTTGCTGTTGCTGTTACCGTCCATTCTCTTTTGTGGTGCATATTAGATGTTTTTTTTAACTATATAATGAGTGGGATGGTATGAGCCAATGAAAACACAATACTGATTTTGTTAGCTTGATCCAGTTGGCTGGAGTTAATCATTTGAAAGTCATGGAAATTTGAATGTTTGGCATAGGTAGAAAAGTTATGGTGATATAATTTACTGTAGTGGCATTATGTAATATCGTCAAATGTAAAAGTGCTGTGCAAATACAACCTGGCTGGATAGTGTAGAAGTTTTCTGGTAGAAATGCTTACCCCATCCTTGTCTTGTTTTCCCGATTTATAGTATCCGTGCTTCTGTTTTATGATGATCAGAAGACTTAGTTTTTATATGAATAATATGATTCTTGAGAGTTTGGTTTAACATTATTTTCAATTGCTATTCTTTTTGAAAAGAAGAAAAGAAAGTTATAATGTAATTAATGTCAATCAAAATATTGGTGTCAAGATGAGGCTTTGTGTACACTTACCTTTTCTCAGCGTAGGAGCTTCATTGTGTTGAGTCAACTCTTTAAAATGAAAATCTGTTCTTGTCAAACGAAAGGGACCCACCAGTAATCAAAGGGAGAGACACTTCAAAATCTAATTTCTTCCATCTAACTGAAATGCTAAGAATGGCATTTTTTGGAGCTTGTAAATATTACTTTTTTTATTAGTAAACAAAATTTTATTGATCATAAGAATAGGGGCAAAAGCCCAGGTATACGGGACATATACAAGAGCATCGTCTGAGCGTGCTAGTTCAGCGATACAAGAAATTCATGGAAACCCATTCCATTGAAATCAATTACAACCGACCAATGAAGTAAAGTATTGAAAAACAATTTCCTAAGCTCTTTCATTGAACGCTCTTGATCTTCGAAGCTTCTGTCATTCATTTCCCTCCAAATGCACCACCATAAGCATGTTGGGACTGTCTTCCATATTGCTGCCTAAAGACCTCTCCAAGAAGCTAAGAGATTGATTGCCGTTCTCAGCATCACCCAACAATGTGTTGTTGGTATTGTTCCTCCTATGCGAATTTTCCACCCAGTGGAAAATTTTGGTGCATTTGTCCCCCTTCTTCAACCATAAGGCTCTCGATTTTTGTCTTCAAGATATTTCCTCTAATAATGTAATCCTTTCAAGTTCCACAGACACTTGGACTTTACGAGCTATCTTCTCTTCGGATAGTTCCCTAACCTCCTCCACACCCTCCAATCCTTTGAGTTCTTCATACAGAGTATATTTTTGGCCTTCTACATTGCCAAACACTTACTCATTCCAAGCCTTCAGGTCTTTCTTCAAAGCTTGCAATTACTTGCCATGACATATTATGGGTTTCCCTGAAGTTGGTATGAAGACCACCACTGCTGGACTTTCTTTATGAATCCTTCTGATTTCAGCCACATATTTTCAAACCTAAAGTACGTTGGGTCTCCAGGAATACCTCCACAATCAAGGAGGATGGGGAAATTGTCTGAGCAAAGCCTGTAGAGTCTCTTCTGAATAAGATTCGGGTAGCATGCTTCCCATTCAGGTGATACCAAGAATCTATCGAGCCTTGACCAAGAGTAGTGTTCTCGGTTATTCGACCAAGTGTAGGAGCCACCTGTAAGAGGAAGTTCTAGTAAATCTTATTCAAAGATGAAGTTTGAGAATTCTATCATTGCCAAGTTGAAACTAGACCAAGTTGCATGGTCTATATTAAGACCATAAACACCTGCAAAGGCGCATTGGAATCCATCCACAATATTCTTGAACGAACAAGCTACCATGTAGTCTCCCACACAATCTTCCATCTTCTCCACCACCATTTGATCCCACATCACTAAGATACCTCCCGAGGCTCCATTGGATGGCAAATGAAGCCACCCCACTTGACTACATCCCCACAAACTTCTGACTGTATTTAAAGTGATGAGTTCTAATTTCGTTTCTTGTAAACATACAACGTCTACTTTCTATTTCCCAGGCTGGTTTCTGATTTTGAAGCATTTTTCCATCTCATTCAGCCCCCTTACGTTCCACGAAATGATTTTTGGCTTCATAAAACTGCATCCGTTGCCCTTCCCTTCTATCTTGCACAGCCTGAACACCTCTCTTTAGCTTCGTAATTAAATGTCCAGTTGAGTCTTTTTAGTTCTCTACCTCTTTTCTTTGCTGAACTGAACTCATGTTCTGAGGTGATTTGACCAACCTCCATGGCTATAAGAAGAGCAATGAATTGGTCCTTGAAGCCATCACTGATGATCCCTACACAATGTTTGGATCTCCTTTACCTTGTGTAGTACCCATTCTGACCCTTGGATATTGTTGTTTCTACTTGGGTGCACATAATTTAGTGGGAGGACTTCCTCCCAGGTTGCTCCTTCATTGTCTATGAAGCTCATCTGGGGTACCTTTGCCAGGTCAAATCTTGACCCTTGGCTTTGTTCTCCCACATCCCCATCGAGATCGTACACCACCATAGCCCCTAACGTCTCTGGTAGAAGTTCTGCCCCTGCTACAAGCATTTCGCAATGCCCTTCCTCTACCCGAGCCCTATTCAAACTCAACCCTCCTTTTATGTGTTTCGATGCTGCCAGAGGTGTTTTGAATGTCTTTCTGTTGTCTTTTCCACCACTTTCGGCTGCCCAAGTGTCTTTTTCTAAGTCGGAAGCATGTTTTACAGCCATATCATAAGTCGCCAGCGTTTTTGCCGTCATAACCTCCATCGGGATGCCAGTCACCTGATCACCGTGTTCCGGCAATGGTTTCTGTGCACCCCTCCACAAGAGTCATTGGCATCGAGGAGTGTTTCGTGATTCTGGACAAAGACCCAGTTTCAAAATGGGCAAACCCATGTTTGACCTGCCAGCTCCAGATTGGTTTGCCTGTGAGTTGATGAGCCTTGTCTTTCCCTTTCTCGGCCCGCAAAAGAAGCAGCCCACTTGGTTTTCTTTTGACACCCAAGCCGAACTCTTAAGTCCAAGAGGCCAGATTCCTTTTAAAGAATCCAGTTTGATGTTGGCTCAGGTCCATTCCAAAGCCCATTTCATCTTCCACTCTCCTTATAAGTTGAGTCACTGTGTCTCTCGCTTCCAACAATTGCTTTTTCAGAGATTTGAGGTCCCTGGTCACTCAACCTGCACAGCCAGCAGTTGCCCATTTCATGTTTGCCTTTTTCTGAACCACAGATGATTCAAAGTATGTCCTCTTTTGCGTTTGCTGTGTGCCCTTACCAACGGATACAACACCACCATCCATATTTCCATTTCTGCCCCTGTTTCGACGTTACGCTCCTGTCGAAACTACCAACACCGCCTTGTACGATCTTCCAGCCACCATGATCCCCCCTGCTATCGGTGGTTTTCCTTTACCACCTTCGCTTATCTGTAGTGCTCTTCCATCTTTTCCTACTACTCTGTTTGGCACACCAGAAATGCTTTTTTTCGATGCATTGTCAGGGGATCTTTCGCATAGGCTCCCTAAGCTCCTAGGCCATCTTTCTCCACCCCTTCCTTCTACTTCTGCAGGGATGATAAGGATGCCTCTTCTCCCACCACTGCTGTACTCTATAATTGCCAAATATCTGCCATATTCATTAGAGCTGCGTAGTGCTATGAAGGATCTACTGCCATCACGAGAAGTTCTGATAAACTCTTTTTCTTCTGACTGGGAGCACTCCTCTAGTGTCTTCACTACCCGTTTTACACTAAATGTTCCCAATACTAGCTCCTTCACCACCTTTCTGCCTCTCTCTACAATGCGCACCCATCGACCACCTTCCACCAAGAGTTCAAAAAATTTTTATTCTAGGAGGATCAGTTTGGTTGTCCCATCGTTAAAAGATTACACCCCTTAGTAACACTAAGAAAATTACTAACACCAGCACGAATCAGTGAACAACAAAAATGGAATTGAGAAAGGGAAATGGAAAAGTGAAACTAGCTGTTGATGTTCTATGACCCTAAAATTTTCTAAACCTTAGCCCTGTGAAATTTGATAATTGAAAAGTTATCTCATTGCACAAAGTGTGTTGTATCTTTAGTAACATTCCCCATTAATTTTGGAATCAAATTATGGAATTTATTTTATTTTATTTATTTTTTGTGTTGAAGCTTGTTAAGTAGGCTGCAACTTTTTTTTTTAAAGGCTAAACTTAATATAAAAGAAGCCGTAGCCCAGGTGTGAGGGGGATATGATATGGATAAGGGTGGGTGGTGTGTGGAATCCCACATGGTTTGGGAAGGAGAAGTTCTTGCTCTTTATAAGGTTCCAATGGGGCTCTAATTGTATCATTGACTAGTCCTTTTAGAGTATAGGCCATGTGGTTTGGGCCTTCCATTGGGGCGTTACAAATGGAATCAGAGACTATCCCAACCAGAAATGTGGGACTTGAGCCGTGCCACCTACAATGGACAGGCCCGACGAGGACGTCGGGAGTTTAAATATCATGGTGGGAGTTTTAACAGAGATGCAACTATGTGAGAAATGTGAGGCGCATGATAAACTACTGATCATGATATTCGAAGTAGTCCTTTTACACTACACCAGCCATTTAGTTCTAAAAATAAATTTGGGATTAGTCGGGCCTAAGTTCTTGGACACCTGGTGCCAATAAAAAAAAAAAATTGCCAGGCATAAATTAGTCTCTAACAAAGTGATGGTTTTATGTGGTGAGAAAATAGAGGTGAGCAGACATTAGAATTGGATCCTTCAAGTGAGTTAGAAGCCACTTTTCCATAATTTTGATATGTGTGCTAGTTCTTTTTCTTATGTAAATGTAGAAGAGTCCAGCTCCTCTAGTGTTGTAACACCCAGCCCCACATTGTGAAAAGGAATGACTCACATAGAGTGGGCAAGTTATTAAGGTAATCATTCATGTATTAAATCCTCTGGGTTTATAAGTAATTTTAAAAAGTTTCAAATTGACTATTTGTTTTTAAAATTATAGCATAAATGTTAACGCTTTACCTAAGTCATTAAATAGGGTATCGGAGCACTTAGTAAGGCCAATCATGTGATAATGGAGCACTGTATGACATGGTCCTCACAACGTCGTCAGAAATTTAAGAAAAAACTTTGTAACATCCCAGTTACATATAGGGAAAAGGAATAACTCACATAGAGTGGGTAAGCTATAAAAGCAGTCATAGGTGTTAAGTCCCACATTGTCTAGGTGGTGAAACCGTATTTTATAAGTAATTCTAGGGAAACTTCATATTGACTAGTCATTTTGGGATTAGAATTAGCATTGTCTCTGGATTGATGCAAGTGTACAGATTGTATGCAAGAGGTCCTACTATTACACCCACTCTATAGTTTAACAGATGAAGTCCAACAAAAGATAGAAGGTTGCCCTAAGCTGTGCTGTCATTGAATACATGAATCCTGGCTTGGTAGTAGAAAGCTGCACTCCATTAGAAGTCCAGTTATTATGTCCACTAAAGAATCCCCATTGTGCATGAGTTGTGTAACAGACATTAAAAAGTTTGTAGTAACAGGGCAATGGCTCTTATAACCAATGCCATCTTCTCCCTTTTGAAAGGATTGAATGTGAGGTCACATGTCCAATCTTATATGGGTGCAGGAGTTGTGTATTTACCGTGAGTAAAACCTTAGTACAGATGATCAATTGACTCTCTTATGAGATTTCGCATGTCACATTAAAATTTTCAAACTCCCCCTCTCTTATCATCCTCTTTTCTGCATCATGCCATGTTAATATGCAACTAGCTTTTCACCTACTTTGAGTATATCGGGAGAAGTTGCCCTCCTTTTGTCTTTTTTGTACGTGTCTGTGTCTGTCTGTCTATGGCATAATAATGATTTACAAGTAGCTGGACCTGGATCTTTGTTGGGTAAGTTGTTTATCATTATCATGTGTAAGCTCTTGATTCACATAATGTGTAGTGAACATCTTTACTGTTCTTATGTGTATTTTCTGTACTTTTCCCATCTTTCTTTTTGGATTTCTATACACTTGTTTTTCATTCCTCATTTATGGTCAAGACTAAGCATTGGATTTTGGTTACAAAGTTCTTTTGTTTTTTGCACAAAGACCCATCAGGTGCAGCCTAGTGGTCAAAGAGTGAGCTTAGGATGAGCTGTAGACTCGGACGTCCTGGGTTCAATTTCACTTTAGCAGTTCCCCAAAATCATCATATACATGGTTTTGATGGGCGAGGGTTTTGTACTCTAGGTTTACTTCCCAAGGGTGGGTCTGGAGGACCCTACCTTGGTGAGGTTGTTCGTTATTAAAAAAAGGCACAAAATGTTACGAAGTTTTCTTCTGGGAGTCCTCTTTCTGATTTAGTTTTTGTTAAGTAGTGGAACAACAAACGTCAAAGAATCTGTACATATTCGTGTATAGGATGAATATGATAGGGATGGCAATTCGTGTTCTCGGGTCGGGTGTATTAGACTATATGGGTCACCGCAAACCCAATCTGTTTAATAAAATGGGTCAGATCCCAAAACCCTAATACGACCTATGTAAATAATAAGTGACACGACACGACCCTCTTAACCCATTTAATAACTAACTTTTATTGGGTTAATCTTGACACGACGCATTTAATCCGTTTCATATAAATGAGTTAAGTTGACCTGTATATTTAATTTTTAACCCAATTAATATAATTTTATGAGGGTTGCTAGAGACATAAAGGAATCCCACAAAGGGATCCACACACTAATGTGGCACATTACCAGTGTGCCACATCTCCTTTTTTTATTCTCTCTTCCTCCCCCTCTCCCCGTGCTTCCTTTTTTTTCTCTCTTTCTCCCCCCTCCCTGTGCCTCTCCCTTCCTCCCCCTTTCCCCTGTGCCTCTCCCTCCTCCCCCTTTCCCACTAGGCAGCGTTGTCTTCCCCCCCCCCCCCCCACCCCCCCTTGCGGGGTGGTTCCCGACCACCCCAGCCAATTGACGGCAGCCGCCGACTACGCAAGCCATGCACTGCGAGCTCTGTGTCCCCTCTTGTGGTCACTACTTGGACCGTCAGAAACTTCTACTGGCTCAGGGGTGGTTCCCAACCACCCCGGCCAACTGACGATGGCCATCGTCCACGCACACAGTGCATAGCGAGCTCAATGTCCCCAGCAGTGCCGCTTGGACCGCTAGTGTGTGGGATTCCTTTTTGTCTATAGTGTTTTTCTAATTCTATATATAATAAAAGAATAACTATATCAATCATTTACAATTACAACTTGACTTTGTTTTGGGACACCTAGTGGCATGGTGCCAATAGAAAAAACAATTACAACTGGATTCATGATAACATATTTTATTATCAATATCCAAACCAATAATATATAAGAGAATGAATATTTTCATAAAATAAAATTACATATTAACAAAAAAGTTTAATGGTTTGAGATATTAAGTAGTCAAAACTAATGTCAATGTTACATATTCTCGGCAACAAAAAAATACATATAAGACTAAACATTTATAAAATTTGAAAATAGAATTTATTCAACTTATACTGGTGGATTGTGGGTTTCCCTGGTTGACCTATAATTGACCCGTTTATTAATCGTATCTTATTAGGTTAACTTGTTTTGATCCAAACCCATTTATATCAAACCTGGACCAGCTTATTTTGTGTCGGGTTCACAGTTGGTGTCATATATTGTCATCCTTAACAAATCACGATGTCATGGGCTTTCTTCTTAGTTCTTTGTTTTTTATTCATGTGAAGGCATGATTCTAGAATATGTCAATTTTAGGTCAAATAAGCACTCTGCTGTATATTCAGTTGCTATGGTCACCCGATTGCCTCTCATTAATGAAACATCAGGCAACATATTTGAAAATTTCTAATCGTAGTTTGTTGAAACATGTTGGTGAATGAGCCTTGCCAGTTAGCTAGGTGTCCGCTTATCATATTTGCAATATAAAATGCTTTTCCTGCGCATGGGTAATGTACAGCATATGAAGCTGATTATCAGTCCACGAGAAGTGTTTTTTCTATGATTTTATTTGTTTCAACTTATGAGATAGAAATACAGTGACTTTGTGATAAAAGTTTCAAGATTAATTTTTTCTTGTATGATACAATCTAGGCTTAATTCTTTTCATGCTGCAGCGGCTTAATTGCTCCTCTATTGTTTTTAAGGATTTTAATAACATCCCAAACGCACTAGTCATCATGACCACAAGTTTTTTGGTGCGAGAATAAGTTTTTGACACGTTTATGTCTTGTGATGACTCTTTTGTATGAAGAACTCCAATATTTTCTTTCTTGAGCATGTACAGGTGTATAGACAAAGAGAAACACCATTACCGCCTAATTGGAGTAGTGGAGCATTCAGGGACCATGAGAGGAGGCCATTATGTTGCATTTGTGAGAGGGGGCCAGAAGAGCAGCAGAGGAAATGATCAGAAAGAAAATGATGGTTCTGTGTGGTATCATGCCAGTGATGCCTATGTGCGGCAGGCTTCCCTGGATGAAGTTCTTGGTTGCGAGGCCTACATACTATTCTATGAAAAGATTTGAGATAGATCTACTTTTGATACATATACGTTTCCCAGAGATACGGTTTGGGGATAGCTTGAGCACCCCCAATTAGGGGGGAGAGAGAGAGAGAGAGAGAGGGCAAAGTGAGTGTACAACAGCAATTACCCTTATCTCAATACCCAATTTTTTGACATGTCATGAGTTGTAAGATTTATACCCAAGTTTTGGATCCCACTACCCGGAATCCCCCCCTGCCCACGCCCATGCCCAAGCCCTTGCCCCATTTTTTAAGGGTAGGTACATCGCCTGGGATCTTAGCTGCATGAATTACCAATGGTTTTCAGTAAGATGCTCAACTGTACTTGTCCAGATTCTTCAATTATTGATGCTGGGAATTCCTTCAGCCAAAGCTCATAAGATGTGCATAGCCTTCCCCTCAATTGTCTGTGAGGTGATCATCTGCTCAGGATGGAAGTTCAAGAACATGATTATTCTAAAATGGCGTCTGCATCAGCCCTTGCATTGTAAAGATGATGGTGCAGCCGTTCATTGCGACTAATTAAACACCAGTGCATCAATCTACAGGTTCTGAAATTTGATGTATTTTTTAATTCATCTACAAAGCCTTGGTCAAGTTATCTTTGGTTATGATAATCTTTTGCTATAAGAGTGTTGAGGCCCTGGTTCCAGGAAGAAGTCACTTTCACCAAATGTTAGGGATTGCTATGTCCTATCTCATCTAATCGTGATTTAATCTCTTTGATATTCCTGAACTTTGTTTCTTCAAGAGTAAGTTTTAAACTTCTGCAACCATTGAAGATACCAAGTGATGTGTGCATGCATGTGTATAGTTTTTTTAAAACGATAAATGAACTGCTCATCTCCTCACTTGCTTTCGATATTTCTAATAAGATTGCTCCGCAAAGTAGGGGTTGTTAGGAGTTACAAAGCAATGTTCCACAAGAACAAAAAGGAATTGATTTCAATAGAATTTGGGAGAGATGTCCTCCCAACTAGTCAATACTCTAGTAAAGATTATTGAGATTCAAGGATGGTTTTCTTTAAGAACATTTGGCTACATTTGGATGTTGAGATGAGTTGAGTTGAGTTGTGAATGGTAATATTTTATGGGTCCCATTGAGATTGGTTTAATTTTTTTAGGTTGAGATGAATTTAACTTCTGAATAAATCTTCTCATTAGTCACTGTGTCAAACTCTACACTCCGCACCCTACGTGTGAACCAGGTTCACTAACAAGTGAACTGGTTCTGCCCTAAACGGCCTCATCTCCCCCATCTCAGTCCCATGACGGTGTGAGTCCAGAATGTGGTGATGATCCCGGGATAGTGTTGTGAAGCCGAGAAAACATGGTGAATAAGAAAAACAGAGAAATGATGAAAGGAAGAGGAAGGATCTCGGCTTGGATTTCTCGGAATGGCGCGAGATGGCGGAAGGTGGCTGATCGGTGTTCTTTGTGATGGTCCGAGCACTTTCCTGTGGCGATTGATGGTGGGTGGTGTCAGTTTTTCATCTCTTCTACTTCTAAAATCCATGTTGTTGTTGTTTCGACTTCTTGATTCTGTTGTTGCGTAGTGGTGGCGTGAATAGGAGAAACTAAGAGGTGTTTCACGGTGCTACTGAGGTGATTTCCTATGGTGGTGCACGGTGGAGGAGGGTTGAGACCGGTGCAAGAAAACTTGCTCTGTTTTGACTTCCTAAATCAGAGGCTCTCAGGTTGCATGTGGCGACGGTGGGCAGTGGCTCTCTCTCTCTCTCTCTGCGCACACACGTGCGCGTGTGTGTCGGCCCTTTTCCTCGGCTACCCCAGATGGTGGGGTGAGATCAGCAAAGGGAAGAACGCATGGGAGGGGAGACGCGGGAGGGAGGGGCAAAATTTTCAAATACAAAATGTAAGAGGTAAACGTGTTAAGAAGAAAAAGACATGTCAAAAAGTGTGTAGTGTGTCGTAAACAATAGGCAGATGTATAACAAATTTCTTAACTTCTTAGGTTGAAATGTATGAAGTAGGTTGAGATGTATTTAATTTTTTTTATACGAAATTGAAAAATAGTAGGTCTCATCAATGATTGGTGTAAGATGAATTGAGTTGAGTTCATCTTCCAAGCACAGCCTAAAAAGTCAACCATGTTATTATATATATACATATACATATATATTTAATTTTCTTCGTTTTCATTGTTTTATATAGGAGTTATTTTTACATTTCTTATAGTGTTTTTATTTCTTTATATCTAATATATGTTTTATGTTTTTATTTTAGCGTCTATTTTTATGACTTTGACTTCTACGTCAACCCAATAGAGCATTCCCATCGCCATAAGGCTTTTTAGCCAAAATTTAGAGAACGCGTTAAAAGTAGGGTGACAAATCGTATTTTTGTGTCGTGTCATGTTAAGTCATGAACATTCGACTATATAGGTTAATCTGAACCTAACCCGTTAAGCTGAACATGCCATACTTCCAAATTATAATTTAACCCATTTAGATAATGGGTCGTGTCGTATCATCCATTTTGATATGTTTAATAATTAATTAGAAATATGTTAACACAACATGACTCATTTAAATTCGTTTCTTTCATGTAAATGGGTTGAACTAAAACGTATAATTCATTTGACTTGATTAACATAATTTCACATAAAAGTTAAAATCTATATTTATTAATAACCACAATATCTTAAAAAAAAATATCAATATTTTTAAAATGTTAACATATAGTAAAATCAATATTATAAACCATACAACAACAAATATAAGCATAGGTCTAAAATTACAATTCCAATAATAAAAACAATAAAAATATAGGCATACTAAGAAATACCAATAGTAAAACTTAACAATAATAAAATTTTAATTTTGAAATAAATTCTAAACGGGTCAAAACGGGTTGATTTCATGTTAAGCAGGTTGACCCATTATTGATCCATTTATAAGTCGTATCTTAACGGATCAACCTATTTTTACCTGAACATGTTAACATAAAATCCAAGCCCGTTAATTTCGTGTCGTACTCGTGCTGGGTTTACAGGTCGTGTCACATCTTGCTACCCCTAGTTAAAATATTCCTCCATCTGGCTGTGTATTTTGAGAAATAAGTTTAGGAAAATAAAAATTCTACTCATCATCCCTACATCACAAGCATATTTTTTTTTTTCTTAGCAAGTGATGTAAAGATGATGAATAGAAGAACTCATAAATTTAACCTTGCTACAATAGCTCCTCAAATTTAGGGATCTAAACATCTAATTCTCTATAAAATTTCCTATAATTTAGCTAAAAAGTACATTCCCTAAAATTTTTTCCTAAATTTTATTCATCTTTCAAAATCTCTTACATCTCATTCCCTATCATTTCTCTATTATATTAAAATAATATTTCTCTATTTTTTCTTTATTACTTTTTTCTCACTTCCATTTACAAACTTAACTACTCAATATTTTTTCTTATATTTTGAACTATTACTCTAGTGAATATTTTAAACAAAAATTTAAATTATTTTTTTTGTGGAGATGATAATATTTTTAAAATTAATTTTTTTATATTTCGTAATTAATTAAATTATTTTTAAAATTATTATTTAAAACTATAACAAATATGAGTATGAAAGAAAATGTAGATGATTGGAAGAAGAATTTATTTTATGTATTAGAATAAAATATTGATAAAACATGGTTTAGGGGATGAATACTGATTCCATATATTTGGGGATTCACTCTTTATCTCCTAAACCTTTTCCCTAAAATGGGGATTGGGAAGTAGGGAGTATTTTGATCAAAACCCTAAAATAAACCTCAAATTATAGTGAAAGTGGTGCTTTGGGGCATGGGATGTGGATGCTCTTAGTATTTTCATCCGGTTCCTTATTTTGTTTCCTAAATTTTAACAAAAAATGACACTATAATTTTATCCTAAATTTTACTCATCTTCAAAAAATCTTCTACATCTCATTCCCTATCACTTCTCTATTCTATTAAAATAATATTATTATATTATTTCTTTATTACTTTTTTTCTCACTTTCATTTCCATTCTTAACCACTAAGTCTTTTGTCTTATTCTCTTCTTATCAAATATCACATTCTAATAATGTTATAAATATTTATACGATTTTTTTTCTCGAATACAGTATCATTTTTCAATCCAACATTGGTATTAAAAATAATAATTTTTTTAATATGTGCATTTTCCAACGTGATAGTATTTTTTTAATATGATTAATTCTGCATATACTTGGGTAATAATAACTTTTGCATTTGTCTAACGATAACATTTTTTTCATTATCATATAACGGTAATATATTTTTCAGTTTCTCTAACGATAATACATATCCGTATATTCATGATAAAATTTTTTATCCTTTCTCCAACAGTAACATTTTGAATTCTTGCCTCTAATGGTAATATAATTTGTCATTTCTCCAACGGTAAATTTTTTCATTTTTTCTCCAACTGTAACCTTTTTAATCCTATATGTAACAGTAACTTTTTCCTCTATAAATACGCTTGAGACCTGCATTCACATTCTCAGAAACCCAAGTTTCATCTTCAACTCCCTTCATCAAATGACTCGTTTCTTCTTTCGCAAATTATTCGCATACTTGTCATCTGAAGTTGAGTTGAGTTCTTAATGCTGAGGTTGATGGAGTCATAGAGGCATCGTGGCAATCGTCAACTTAGAGCATTAATATTGGTCTATGCATATGCAAAGTCATATTTGCATAATATGACCCTAAAATCCTCCACATTAACTTATGCATATCCAAATATTTAGCTACCTATGAACAGTGCTTATCCAAATTTGGATAACTACTATTCACTCTACAAATCATATTTTAACCATTATTTCTCTCTCCTCCCACTCTCTTTCTCACAATCCTTTTCTTTTCTCATTCCTTCAACAACACAACAAACCTTCACTTGCACATTCATTTTATTATTATAATATATTATATATATATATATTATTTTATTATATTTTTAATATAATATATAAAAAAATTATATTTTTTATTATTACATTTGTATTATTAATTTCAAATGTATGTAGTGGATGTTAACTGCAAAATATATATAAGAAAATTGATTTTAATAAAAAATTAATAATAATAAAATAATAATATTTTATTATTATTTTGTCTCAAATATGCATAAGTCAATGTGGAAATTTTGCTTGAATGACAAAGTGGATATACAAAAGAAGTGATTTTACATATGCATATGCATAGACCAATGCTAATGCTCTAAGTTTATTCAGCGTGATCATATTCAAAGGCACAAGCACCTTTTCTGCCACTATTTCGCAGAAAATTCAGTATTTCCCTCCAATTTATTTCAAATGATATTTTGGATGAGTCGTCCCCTATTTCTCCGTATCTAAATGAGGTAGAGGCTTATGAGCCCTACTTTGTCTATAGAAGAGATCATGCCGGAAGACTTGGTTTATCTTTTATGCAAAAAATAACTGCAGCACTTAGAACCTGCTGGCATATGGGGTTATTGGAGATTTTATAGATGAATACATACGTATTGGAGAAAGCACCGCAATGGAGAACCTCAAAAAGTTCTGCAAGACAATCAATTGTTTTTTCAAATGAATATTTGTGGTCTCCAAATGCCAATGATATTACTCGATTGTTTGCGGTTGGTGAACAACAGGGATTCCCAGGAATGCTGTGAAGCATTGATTGCATGCAATGGAAGTGAAACAATTGTCTCGTTACTTGGAAATGTATGTACTCCAGCAACATCCATGAACAAACTGTTATTTTAGAAGCAGTTGCTTCATATGATCTTTGGATATGGTATGCAGTTTTTTATATACCCAATTCACATAACGATATTAATGTGTTAGAGAGATCTTTTATTTTCACAGAACCTGCCCATGGACGTGCTCCTCCAGTTAATTACACAATCAAAAGCAACGACTACACTATGGGGTACTACCTTGTTGATGATATTTATCTCAAGTGATCAATGTTTGTGAAGACGATTTCATCACCCCAATGAAATAAGAAGAAAGACTTTGCCGTAGCACAAGAATCCGCAAGAAAAGATGTCGAGCGTGCATTCGGTGTACTTTAACAACGATTTGCAATCGTTCGTGGACCTTCCTGATTTTATGAAGTCAAAGAGTTAACAAATATAATAAAAACATATGTTATTCTACATAACATGATCATTGAGGACGAGTGTGATAATAGTCAGGGTCCGGACATGGAGTATGATCAAGTTGATGATGATATTCCAGAACTGTCGCGCAATCCAACAAACGAATTTATCAACTTCATTAAGTATCATCATGAAATTAGAGACAGCTCGGCACATCATCAGCTACAAGCAGATTTAATTGAACATCAATGGTAGATTTATTCCCAACAATAGAAGAGAAAGTTATGTTGGATTCTCTATCTTCTCATTAGTAGCGACCATATATTCCTATTTCCACAATTTATATTCTAAAAAACATGTTTTCTTCAAGAGCATGTTGATTGTTACTGTAATATTTTCATTATCTGTCATAGTTTAAATATTTGTAATGTCGAACTGTAATCAAGCAACATATATCCATGTTAGACTCAAATTCAATGACCACATTTTTCTATCTTCTCAATAAATACTTGCTAACGTACAAATTAAGAAATACCTTGTCTTACATGCCAAAGTGTGAAGTATTAACCCTCAACATTAGTCTCAACACTCAAGCAAGTTATACAAATGTCCGAATACTTAATAAAAAATAAGTTACAAAAAGAATCAAAATCAATTTTATGATGCATTGCGTCTCGCCAATATCTCCATTTGAAGTTGCTGGAAATATATCCATTGAACTCCAGGCAACATACTCATATCGAGCAACATTACTCGCTCCTCTCTTTCCCACCTGGCGATTTCCGGTATCTCCGCCTCCAATCTCAGTCTCTCGTCCTTTTGTCTACTTTTGTTTCCCTTACTTTCTCGATCAAATGCCATTTTCTCAGCCTTTAGTCGAAAAAATTATTTCTCTTGAGCACTTGACTCCTCCAGGAGAGTATACTTACGCTTGCTCAACTCCACAAGCTCATCTGATGGCATACCTTGGGCCTTACGTTTTCCTTTTTCAACTTTTCTTCCCATTAGCCTATCCAATTCAATGACATCATTATTCCCCAGAATCTCGGCCTCTGTACCATCAACTAAATCCATAGGTGAATCAGGTGCAACTGCTAAGGTACACGAATATGTCGAGGGCATCGTCGGCCTTCGCTTCATCCCGTCCTTTGTGCAATGCTGAATTCATTTCAGCTGATCCTTCAACAGCTGCCAACAATGCTCGAACTGAAAGTACGTTTTCTCAAGCGATTAGTACATGATCTTCATTTTGTCAAACTTCCAATTCAAGTATAAAATCAAATAATTAACTACTCATTAAAGATAAAGGAAACATAACGTATAAATATCATAATTAAGTGCTGGAAATAATATAAAAATGGATGCTTATGCATTGTCTTAATCAGTCATGTTACTTTGATTCAACTTTTCAAATTAAGCGAGTTTAGCACAAAATTTATTCGTCGCCTTTTGAATGGTAGACCACCGATATATTAAGGACCCAACACTTCACTCATTTGTACTTTCTTTATACTCATTGAAGTATTGACTAACTTTTTTTCAAAATTTGGCATGTTTTTTGTTCGTTCCCTGGATGACATCAACGCTACAATTCAACCATGCAGAGACAAGTAACTTGTTTTATTCAAAGGTGAAGTTTGCACCCCTGACTGATTTTCTTTGAGAGGGAGGCTGTACTTGATGTGGGGGTGGAGAGTCATCCAAAGTCACGGGGGATTGTTCATTTTGATCACCATAAATGTGGTCAATTTCAGGCTCTTGAGTCAGGAGGCTGGTGAAGAACATATTTCTATGGTCTTGTAAACCATCTCTAAACAATTTTCAACACAGAAGAATTTGTACACATGTTAGATAATTAAGAACAATATTTGCAAGTGATTTTGATAGCCGGCTCAGGAATTCTATGATAACATATGACTACACTTGGCACCCTCCCTCACATGGCTGCAACAACCAATTGCCACTATTTATTGGTCATCCGGATTACCATGCCATAGAGGCCGGTGCCAAAGTGCCAAAGTGCCAAATGTCCCAACGAGAATTTCTCATCATCACAACCGAGAATAAATAATTTGGAATTTTTAAAAATTAATTGTCAAGATAAATAGTTATAAACATGAAGAGAACAAATAACTTTTTTTTGAAAAAAAGTTGAAAAGAAATGAGTTAAAATAATAATAAATAAAGAATAAATTATTATTATTTTAATAGAATCAAAAAATAATAGATAGTGAGATATAAGAGGTTTTAGAAAAGTCATTTAGTAAAATAGAGAATAGGTATTTTTTTTATTAAAATTTGGTAAAGAAAAAAGATATAAGATCTTAGTGTTTTCAAAAGAAAAATTATACTTGGTCTCATGAATCTGTTCACTCAAAGTTATTGTTTGGATATTTTAATTTTATTTTTTATTTAATAGTTAAGAAAATGGCTATTAGTAAAATTGTGTATTTTTCTTAAATTCTTAAAAATGTTTAAAAAATCTTTAAAAAAAAAGTTGAAATGCACTAGGGTACATATTGGGTGACCCCCTAGCATAATCGTTTTAAAAAAAAGTAGTGCAACTCAGCCATTCCCTCAGTCCCCTCAAGTGTACCCCTAGTACATTACCACTTGTACATGTTGGTTTTTTTTTGTTTAAATGTTAAAAAAAAAATACAAAATGTACTAGTAGTAATTTATTTAAACATTTAAAAAACAAAATACACTGTCGGAAGCTTTGAAGATGCTAACTAGAATTTCATTTCAAAAATACTTTTTTAGGAGATTTGAACAAGTAATTATTAATTTTTTAATAAAAATTTATAAACGCCCTTGATTACACACGGACAAGACTCGATATGTGCATCTCAAAGGAGATCATTGATATTAGAAAAAAGAAATGATATTTACAGTTATAAAATGTGTAAGCCACGTACATTTTTTTAAAAAAAGTGAGTAAATATGAAATCCATACAAAAAAAAACTTTTTTATGGTGAATTCTACTCTTTTTCAAAAGAAGTATGCAACGCTTGTACAATCTATATTATTGTACCATTTTGATAAGGATATTATTATAATTTTGAAAAAAATTATAGACAAAATTAACTAGGCTTGCAATGCAGTCCCCATTTGGGGACTGTGCGTAGCATTGCTCTAGAACAATAATAGTAGAATCAACTTAGCTATATTTTGGTCAAAATTTAGCTAAGTTGCATAAAATTTCACTACAATAGACTCAATTAATCTACAGTATTTTTAGCTTAAGGTTTGTTCACTGGCCAGCCCAAGTTGCTGGCCAAATATTATTTTGACCATAAAAAATTTCTCTTCCCGCCTGCTATTCCTCCTGCGCAAGAAGAAAAATACTATTAGAAAAAATATATCCGTTGTGAAGATATGACCGTTGTAAAAAAACCGTTTGAAAATTATATCCTTTAAGAATAATATGAACGTTAGAAAATCAATGTGTATTTTTTTAATAACGAACAAATATTCAAATTACAATTAAAATTAAAATAAATGAAAATGTCAAAATTAATATTTTAATAGAATAATGATAGATTTGGAGAGTGTTATTTGGTGTTGTTGAAAAGTGACTAACTAAATTTATAAAAGTGAATTCTAGTCAAATTTTAGCCAAACTTTGGATAGGCCACTATTAATGCTCTTAGAGAAAAAAGTAATGTTACATACAATCGTAGAACGCAAGCGCCACGCAGAGATATCATCGATAAGGCCAAATGGCCTTTTTTATTTTTTTATACATTTTTTTGTGCAACTTTGGCCAAAATTTATTTTTATACTCTTAAATATCTTTTTTTAAAAGAATTACAATATCATTAAAAGATACTTCTTGAATGGTTAAATAAAAAAATAAATCAATTGATGCTTTTGTACATGGATAAAGTATTATCCATTTTACAAACTCATAAGAATTGAAAAAAGAAGCAACGAAACAATTACAATCAAATTATAATTATTTTATAATAAAATAATATTTTTTTTAAAATTCGTTAAAATAAAATAAACAAATCACATTACAACAAATTTGAGCTTTTGGGACGAAATTATTTAGGGACGAAACAAATTTCATCCCTAAAAGTTATCTTTTGGGACGAAATTTAAATTTCATCCCAAAAAATTGATGACTTTACAAAATCATTCGAAC
Source organism: Juglans mandshurica (assembly GCA_022457165.1). Taxonomy (NCBI): domain Eukaryota; kingdom Viridiplantae; phylum Streptophyta; class Magnoliopsida; order Fagales; family Juglandaceae; genus Juglans; species Juglans mandshurica. The sequence goes on along the minus strand of CM039619.1, from coordinate 29,998,747 downwards.
GATCAAATTATCGTTCAAAAATTTTTTTTTTGTGATGAATTAAATCGTCCCAAAAAGTTTTTCCCGTTTGACCGGTAAAAAACGCGTTTGAACATTAAAATCTTGGCGGGGAAGTAATTATTATGGTGGGGAAAATTCACTACCGTTCGAACGATAATTTGTTGTATTCGAACTGTTGTAATTAATTTTATGTAATTAATTTAAAATATTTTAATAATTTCTTTTATGTTAAATAAGATTTTTAGTTAAATAAATATTATCAACCATACACCACATGATATAAATAAATAATCACTCCAAAAAAGACAATATTTAATTTACAAATAAAATAAATTATCAAAACACCATATATAATGTCCATAACTATAACAAAAAAAATATAAATAAAAAATAGAAACTACTATGATGCGAGGTCTCTACACACATCCTCGACTGCAGCTAATTGTCTCTCTACTTGTGCCAGTTGAGTACTGAGTGTGACCTGAGTTGCATTATTGGCATTAATCTCTGTACGCAACTCATTAACCTCTGTACGTAACTCAGAGACGGTTGCTATAATATTTGTACGCAACTCAGACATGGTAGTATGCACTGCATCAATCACTGCTGATGTGTGTACGCCGATCTCAGCAAATAATATGTCGGCCATCTCCTCAAGAGTAGATGTGCGTGATGCCTCGGCCTGTGCAGATGTCTCACCAGCCGGTACTCCCGTATCTCCTGGCTGTGCATATCTCTGAATCTCAGCCCTATCAGGAATAGCTCCACGAAAACCAAATCTCGAGTGTCCCGTGCTCCGTGACAGGGTGGTGTTGTTGATCAGTCTCATCGGCTCCCGGGAATGCTCGGCAGGTTCGAGAACGACCCCGGCATGTACCAAAAATCAAGTGATGAGGATCCCAAACAGTAGTATATCTGTTGTAATGAATCGTGCCTCTGATCCTCTCAAATATATAACCCACGAGGTCGATCGGGATACTAAATCTCGCTCAATCCATGCCGATCTCGGTATTGTGCTGCCGAGGGTCAATATTGTTCGCAATGATCAAATTCATGATTTTGAAGAAAGAAGATAAATCTGTCTGCCTAATACTCTTCGTCCCATTTAATACCGGAGCATCTGGACCAACAATCAAGTCTCTGACCTCATGATCAGCAAGTGTATCGATCTTATATGTGTAAACTAGTCCATCGTCCTGAGACATCTTTGCATCACCTGAAATATCAGACTTTCTAGGCTGCAGGTTCGGATAGGCATCAAGAAGCCTAGGAATACTCAAATATGTAACGAGTCCATCCGCTAAAAATATAATAGGAGCTCCTTGGACACAGATCCTGTATGCCTCTTCATAGTCTGGGCTGGTATCACCAAACTCTTTATAGAACTCAGTAACGATCTCAATGTAGGAAATGAGCTCCATTCCTTCTTCTCGCTGATCTAAGATTGGTGCCCAATCATGATCATTGAATACTAATGGGAGGGAATGACCCTCCCATATAAGAGCCACAAAATCAGATAGTTTTACCTGTCGCTCAAGTAAAATAATCCGCTCTCGAATTGTTTAGATGGAAGGTTCCCCTGATCTACCACGTTTACAACCCCTATAAGATATTATTATGATCCTAAAATTATAAAAATAAAATATATATTCAACATTAGTGATAAAATCTAATTATGACGAAAAGATTTACAAAATTATATACTTTAATAAATTAGTTGATAGAACAATTCAATGAAACGATGAAAACAATTTAATAAGCTAATATAAACAAAATGGTTCGAATTTAATATAAAGCATTCGAACGAATATAATATATGGTCGAACGGACAATTAAAACCATTCAAATGTTTAAAAGCTGTTCGAACGTAAGGGTTAAATCATTCGAATGCGTTCGAACGGAAACCAGATCGAACTCGGCCATGGCTGAGTCAACTCAACGGCCATGAAAACACCCAAAAATCCATCGATTCCGTGGTTTCTTCGACAAAACTCATACTACTCTTCATTTCTAAACATCCTAAGGTAGATTTATGGTGTTCTACGGTGACTATTGATGAAAAATATAATTTTTCTAAAAAAATGAATAAAACCATAAAATCATAAAATAAACGGTAAAATAGCTTTTAAACTGTATACCTTCACTTGGGAGGGAGTGTGTTTGACGTAGGTGCTGATTACGGCAGCGATTGATAGGCGTTCAAACGTTTTCTCTCGTTTTCAAACGGTGGGGACGGCGGCGTGAGAGAAATATCTATCCGCGATAACTTATATATTCATAACCGTTCGAACGTTATATTGTACCATTCGAACGGTATTTATTTTAAGTTTTGGAAAAGATCATATTAAATGTATATTATATTTATAATCCTATAAATTAATATAATATATATACTATTATAGTAGATTATATATACTGTAATATATATGTAATATTATAATATATTATAATATATATTATGATAGTATAATACTTTAAATGAAAACATAATAACTTATATGTATTTTATTATAGTATAATAGTAATATATCATAATATTTTACTATCAAAATGTTATATATGAGGTTGTAATATATATATATATATATATATATATATATATATATATGATAGCATATAGTAATATATGCTATGAGTTTATACTTAACTAATATCTATCATATTATATATTACTTTAAATGAAAACATAATAACTTATATGTATTGTATTATAGTATAATAGTAATATATCATAATATTTTACTATCATAGTGTTATATATGAGGTTGTAATTCTATTTTGCCTCGGGCCCTTAGAGGTTTATTGCATTTGGACTTGTCTGGTATTCCTTCATTAAGATGTCGAGTTTTTTGATATTGGTAGTTTTTTGTGGTTCTTTTTATAAGCTTGTTTAGTTGTGACTTCTTTATAGGCTTATTTTTGGTTGTTCATTGTTTTATGTTTGTTGGTTGGTTTTGTCTTTGATTGTAATGACGGTATTCCTCCGCCATAAGTGAGGGCTTATTAATAAACTTGGGACGGGGCTGCTATGTGGGTGGCTACCGGCTCTTTCTTAAAAAAAAAAAAAAAAAAAGGTTGTAATATATATATATATATATAAATATGATAGCATATAGTACTATATGCTATGAGTTTATACTTAACTAATATATATCATATTATATATTCTATTATACTTTACTATATAATTTATATATGATACTATACTTTACTATATATATAGAGTATAGATTACCAATATTCATTCATCTTATAAATTTCTCTATACTTTACTATGTGATCTTAGTATATTTGAGGCTATATATATGTGAGTATATATTACTAATACATATGATCTTATATTTTCCACTATACTTTAGTATAGGATAATATATATGATACGATATATATGATATATAGTATAGATTACTATATATCATATAGTATATATTACTAATATATTTTCCTTTATACTAATTTAAAATAGTATAATATATATAATACTGTATATATGATATATAGTATATATTATTAATATATATTATAGTATATATTACTAATAACTATCTTCATCTTACATTAGGATAGTGTCCTTTAGTATACTATACTATATCTATGATATTTAATATAGATTACTAAATATATGATGGTATATATTACTATATATATATGATAGTATATATAATTAATACATATGATCTTACAGTACTTGTCATTTAATGATGAAAAAAATATATTTAAACATTAAGGTGATGTGTTTGAACAATACTTGTAAATCATTCGAACACATTTTTTGCGTTTGAACTTATGAAAAAAAATATTCAAACGGATTATTGCAATGGTGGGAAAACATCCCGCCAATTAATGACTCTGTATAACCATTCGAATATTATTTGTTACGTTCGAACGGATTATTGCAGTGGAGGGAAAATATCTCGCCAATTAAAAACTCATGGATTACCGTTCGAACGTAATTTTTAGCCGATCGAACGGTAATCCAGAAATTTGTTCGGGCGGGAAAATTGGCACACTGAAATTTTTGCATTCGACCGCACTTTATTTACGTTCGAACGGATGGTCATAACTTATAATCTTCCCACATGGCATTAGTCCACACTTTATTTTTCTCTCATCTCTTTCATTATTCTCCGTTTTCTCTCCAAAGTCTTATATTTTGTTTACACAATCCTTCATTCTATCATCTTATAAAAAGGATTGCTTAATATATTTAATTTGCTTAAATGTATGACTTTGTTTATCATTTTACTTCTAAATCTATCATTTTTTTATTGATTTTGTAGTTTATATATATATATATATATTGTGTAGGTGTTTGTTAGATTAAACACAAAATATGTTTAATAGAGGGTTGTTATTCGAAACATATATGTTGCATGTTTGTTAGAGAGTTGCTATTCGAAGTATATATGTTGTATGTTTGTTAGAGGGTTGCTATTCGAAGTATATATGTTGTATGTTTATAGTGTTTTCTAAATATGAGTTTGTGATGATGTTTTATGAGATAGTACTCGTCTGAACTGGCTGGTGTTTGAAATCTAGGTTGAGACCGCTCGAACGTGGTTATATAACGTTCGAACGAATAAACATGTTCGAATGGGATATAACCGTGTTCGAACGCTTGTAAAACTTTCTTAAACCTTAATTTAAATATGTAATATTATAGTAGATTATATATAGTATATATATGTAAGAATTAATAATACTTAAATTCATATTGATATTTAGAAGATAATAGTTATAAAAACTATCTTACAACTAATTACTTAATATGTGTTAAAATTATATTATAAAAACATAAGGTTTAATAACAGTTAAACTCATATTGATATTTAGAAGATAATAGTTATAAAAACTATCTTACAACAAATTACTTAATATGTGTTAAAATTATATTATAAAAACATAAGGTTTAATAATACTTAACTCATATTAATATTTAAAAGATAATAGTTGTAAAAACTATTTTACAACTAATTAATTAATATGTGTTAAAATTATATTATAAAAACATAAGGATTATTAATACTTAAACTCATATTAATATTTAAAAGATAATAGTTGTAAAAACTATCTTAAAACAAACTTAAAAGGGATAAAATTATATTATAAAAACATAAGAATTATTAATACTTAAATTCATATTAATATTTAAGTATTAATTAAACTATAAGGACTAACTTAACAAATAATAAAATATAATTAATATTAAACTATGAGGACCACTTAACAAATAATAAAAGATAATTTTAATTAATACTTAAATTAACTATAATGTATATTTAAGCTAATATGTAATACTCATGATATATTTACGATACTTAAAATACCCATGATATATATGGAGTTATCATCTTGTATTCTCGTATTTTTTATTATTATTGTTGTCTTTTAATATTGTATCTTCTACTTAGCATTAAAATAAACCTTAGACCCGTTCGAGAGTTATCAATCATGTTAAACTATGATTGATAACTCTTGAATTGTCCAGAGTGGACAGTTTGGGATTGTAAGATCATTCTCGCAAACTATCAAACTATATCTGTTGCATCCGACATTATGATTTTGGTAGAGTCATCTCTTATTATTCTCTGGATATGCAGTTTCGGTGAATGTGCATTGACAATGTATTACTCGTCGATGTGCACGACCAAACGAGCATATTTGGAGAACTATGGGGAGATGCTACTGAAATTTTGTTGGACACGACAAATAATAGTTGGTAGGTTAGCAATTATGATCTTACAATCCCGAATGGGATAGGGCCAACTACCCGGTGAAATGAAGAAATTACACTACATGTTAGATAATTGATTGTTTGTTGTTGCACATGACTGTTTGCAATAGGATATTAGACATGGATAAGAGTTGAATGCGAGTTAGATATCTGTTGGATAAGGATTACAATGTATATTTTAAAGGAGTTAAGAAATTTTTGAAGTTCGCATCCTGTACAATTGGCAGTGACGATCGTATTAGATGCCCATGCTGACTTTGCAAGAATTTACGTTCTCATGAGATAGAGTTGGTGAGAGAGCATCTGTTTGTCAAAGGTATTGACCAAGGTTATACAGATTGGGTCTTACATGGAGAATCGTATCCAACGTCATTTGAACTTCGAGATGAAGAAGAAGACATCGATGAAAATGTACATCCTGAGTCATCCCTTGGTGACGATCTCGAAGAGGATATGGAGCAAATGCTGAGCGATTGGTGTGAGAATGTTTATGGATGAAAGTGGAACAGAACCATCAAATTCAAATGATTCGTGCCATGACACTTTTACCTGGTTGTGGAATGATTCACAGCGTGAGTTATATCCAGGGTGTAGAAGGCACAGTAAGTTGTCATTTACAGTTAGATTGCTTCATATAAAATCCATGTGCTGAATATCTATTAAGATTGTCAATATGTTGCTCGAGCTGTTTAAAGAGACACTTCCATCGGACAATATTTTACCCTGCAACTTTTACAAAGCATAACAGTTGAAAAAATTACTTGGGTTTGATTACAATGTAATACATGCATGTAAGAATGATTGTGTGTTATTTTGGCGAGAGAATAAGTAGTTGAACAAGTGCCCCATTTGCCATGAATCAAGATGGACAACTGAGAAGCAGAATGTGCCGCGGAAGGTTGTACGTCACTTTCCATTGATACCTAGTTTACAACGGTTATTTATGTCACGTTCAACGGCTGTGGATATGACATGGCACTCATCATCTAGAATCAAGAATGATAATGTTTTGTCACATCCTGCAGACTCTCAAGTTTGGAAGGAATTTGACTTGGAACACCCATGGTTTGCTGAAGAATCTTGTAATGTTCGACTTGGGTTAGCAACATATGGATTTAATCCGTTTGGGAACATGAGTACTAGTCATAGTACTTGGTCAATTGTACTTATGTCGTACAATCTACAAACGTGGAAGTGTATGAAAGATCCATATTTCATGATGAGTTTGCTCATTCCAGGTCCGAGATCACCAGGAAATGATATAGACATACACTTGCAGCCACTGATAGCAGAATTGAAATATTTGTGGGAGAATGAGGTCTTAACATTTGATTCATCAACATGCAAGTTGTTCAAGATGCATGTTGCGGTGTTATGGACAATAAATAATTTTTCCGCTTATGAAAACTTGTCAGGTTGGAGCACTAAGGGGAAATTGGTATGTCCGACTTGTAACAAACATACCCAATCTGAATGGCTTACGTATGGGAGGAAATTATGCTTCATGGGTCATCATCAATTTTTACCTGGTGACCATAGATGGAGTGGAAATGGTAGGATGTTTGATGGCACTGTTGAATGAGGGCACCCTCCACCATTATTGTCTGGCGAAGATGTTATTGCACAGTTTGTGAATGTCGAAAGTAATGATTTTGGTAAAAAACAACGGAAGAGAAAACCAAGTGCGAATGAGTTGAATTGGACAAAAAAAATATATATTTTTTGAACTCCCCTACTAGTTGACGTTAAAATTGCGGCATAGTCTCGATGTTATGCATATTGAAAAAAATATACGCAAGTCCGTGTTAGGAACATTGATGTCAATTGAAGGTAAAACGAAGGATAATATAAACTCACGGAAAGATCTAAGCGATTGGGAATAAGACCTGAAATGCACTTGCAACAAAGGAATTCGTCTGTTTACATGCCAATTGGGTGGTATACATTGTAAATGAACGAAAGGGCTACATTTTTTGAGTGGTTGCAAAAGATTAAATTATCGGACGGGTATGCCTCGAATTTAACAAGGTGTGTGCGAACAAATGATTGAAAAATTACTGGACTAAAAAGTCATGATTTTCATGTATTTTTACAACGTATCTTGCCTGTTGGTATCCGTGGGTTCTTGACCAGATATGTGCGGGTTGCGTTAATTGAGCTGGGTGCATTTTTAAAAGATTTATGTGTCAGAACGTTGAATGTAGAAGCTTTGGAACGTATGGAACGAGAAATTGCAGTTATATTGTGTAAGTTGGAAAATATTTACCCACCGTCATTCTTCGACATCATGGTTCACTTAGCCGTTCATTTGTCATGTGCGACTCAACTTGCGGGACCAGTCCAGTATAGATGGATGTATCCCATTGAATGATTTCTTGGAAAGTTGAAACGCACAGTGGGTAATAAGGCTCGTCCAGAATGATCAATTGCAGAAACATATATTGATAATGAGTGGCATACATTATGTTCCAAATACTTCCGCGGCGTTGACACAAGGTTTGATCGGCCGGAAAGAAACTTTGATGTTGACCAAGCAAGACAACGGAGTAGATTTTCTGTATTTTCCCAACAAGTACATCCACTTGGTGCTCAACGTGGTTATGATTTGTGTGAAAGGGAGTTTGAGAAAATTCAGTGGTACGTGCTAAATAATTGCCCAGAGATAGAGAGCCACTTGAAGTAAGTTCAAATTAATTGTTAATTAATCATTGAATTTACTTATTAAACAATTATACAAATATACTTATTGTTGGTAATTTTTAATTTCAGTGATCATATTAACATGCTAAAAGAACTGAGAGTAAATGATATAGACCAGAGACATGAACAAGAGTTCCCGAAATGGTTCGAACAACGGGTAATGACATTAATACAAATGCAATTTTGTACTAACATATTTTAAATAGAGAAGATTGTTAACGGTTGAGTGTTTATACTTTATTTAATATGTAGGTTGTACAAATGCATTCGAGTAATCCGAACGATATATCAGACGAACTATATGCACTAGCACGTGGCACCTCAAAACACGTTGCTCTTTATTCTGCATGTATTTCTCGAGGAAGTAGATATCACACAATTGATCGAGAACTTTATAGGAAAACACAAAATAGTGGTGTCCTTGTCGAAATGATTCATGATGGAGACAATGTTGATTTCTATGGAGTTATCATAGATATAATTGGAATGAGATATGTGGGGGAGCTTGTGGTTTATATATTTAAGTGTGATTGGTAGGATTTAAGCAATCCTCGAAGGGGAAAATACCAGGATGACTATTTTCTAAGTATTAATACATAAAAAAAATAGTATGAAAATGATCCTTTTATTTTGGCTTCTCAAGCATCTCAAGTATTCTATTTAGACGATCCTTAGTTAGGAAATCAATGGCAAGTAGTACAAAAGTTTTCTCCTAGAAATATTTATGACATTATCCCTGAGGCGGAGGGACAAGATGAAAAAGAAGATGATCCCTCTACTCAAGAAGCATATCAAAAGAGTCAACATGCCTTTAACTTATTTGTGGATTTGAGCCAGTATGAGATGATCCCATTACATAGGGAAGATCTTGAGGCTGAAATAGTTGAGGCGACAGTTGATCAAAGTGTTGACTCATCTGAAGTATCTACAGATGATGAGAGCGAATCTATAGATGAAACTGATACAGACGACTGATCTTTTGTGTTCACATTATACAATATCTCGCAATTATGCCACTAAAGAGGAATGAAGTTTGCATCCCATCTCCACTTGTTCCTAACTCTTCGTCTGACTCACCATTAGAGACTAACTCTACGGAACAAGGTAAATAGCTAATACTCATTTTTTTCATTAAGATATATGATAATTGATATAAGGTAAATATCTAATATTATTTTATAGAGATAACAGTACAATCTCGTCATGGACGAGGCACTATTAGAGGCGTGACGTTGGAGAAATATCGTAAAATAGGTAAGATTAAGGTTAACATTCATGATGAACATACCGGAGGCGAGAGACAACAAGCAGCTTAGCTTGCTTCGCATGTGGGTGCTCTTATACAGACTTATGTACCTTTGGCTACGAATTCATGGCATAAAGTCCCGCAAGATGTGAAAAAGCTTATTAAGAAGCGTTGTTTGGTACGTAATATTTAAATAATAAATTTTTATTGATATTATTTAATATTCTAAATGATAATATCTTTGTGTATATATTTTTTCAAGAATGACTTCGAACTAAATTTTGGTCGAAAAGAGGAGCGTAGGACTGTCGAAGAGCTGATGTGTAATGCATTCTGCAAGTATAAGGCGAGATGTCATGAGCATTACAAGAAGTACGAGAACAAGGAAGATGCACGCCAATATCCTTTTCAGGATGTCCGACCTGAAGAATGGAGAAAACTTTGCGACATGTTTGAGAATCCATCATATAAGGTAAATTAAATGAATTCTTTATGTCATATTTATAATTTTTCACTTGCTAACTTTTACAACTTCTATACAGGAGCGAAGTTCTATAAATAAAACGAATAGATCAAAGTTAAAGATTCATCATCATGCAGGCTCAAGATCTTTCCATTGCCTCTCTCAGAAATTGGTAATGTATTTTTTTTTTAATTTTTTTTATTCTATGTAGTTTGTTTTTAATATAGACTTTATATCTTAATAATGTCTTTTGTAGAAAGAGTCAGACACCAATTTTGATCTGACAAAATTATATGTTGCATCACATACTAATAGTAATAGAGAATGAACTCATCTCGATGCTCGTGAAAATTATGAAAGTATTATAATTTCTTTTAATTAACCATATTTAAATTATTGTGTCAATATTAATTTTATATGTTGTATGTAGGATAAAATGGTTGCCCTCCATGCTGAAGTTACATCAGATCATAATTCATCAACAAGTGATGTTGAAATTTATACACATGTTCTAAGTCAACGTTCAGGCTACTTGAGGGGTTTGGGTTGCTGTGTAAAGCCTTTAGGCTCTTCATCAACGTCAACCACTATTGTCATTGCGTTAGAGAATGCAATTCTAGGATCGAAAAATTGATGGCAAAACAACAGGAGTTAGAGGCTCAATTGACGAAACAAACAGACATGGAGATGCACATAAAACAACAAAAAGATCAACAAAGAGAGCTGCAACTCCAAATGTAAGAACAACAAAGACAGATGCAGCTTCAAATGCATATGCTTATGCAACAATTCAGGCCTCCAAATAATTGAATTTCATTATAAGTGTTTTTACATATTGAACAATTATATATCACGTACTGTTAATTTTATTAGTATTATTAGTATTTTATTTATTTAGTTCTGACTTATTAGATTAGTATTATTTATTTTGAATAATTTGTAATATATTTTTGAAATATAAATATCTATTTGGTTTTAAGTATTGTCCAAGAAAATAATAACCATTCGAACTCTCATCAAATGTTCGAACATAGATAAATCGGACACAACCATTCGAACATTGAAATTTAGAGTTCGAACGATAAAAAAATTTTGCGCCGTTCGAACGCTTTAGTATAACTAATTCACTATTTACGTTCGATCATCAATTTTTTTGTTCGAGTGTTTCTTCATGTGTATTTGGTCGAACGGACTGGTATTGATCGACCGGTCATGAAATACCCGTTCGAACCGTTCCTTATTGTTCCCAAAAAAAAAAATCCTTTCGAACACGATCGAACGGTCCAGCTTAATTTCGTCCCAAAAGATAATTTTTTGGGACGGATTTGTGATTTTCGTCCCAAAATACCTTTTGGGAGGGTTTTATAGAGACGAACTTGGGACAATTTTTTTTCGTCCCAAAATATTTTTTGGGACGAAATGCCAGTCTTTTGGGATGAAACTTTTCGTTCCAAAAGACCTTATTTGTTGTAGTGTCAGAAAATTTTATGAATTAATATTCTATTAATAAATTGTGCGAAGTTGGAGCATTCACAATAGCTTATGTAAAATATATTTTTTCTGTAAAATATAAAAAAAAGTTGATCAAAAAACCCTTCCAATGGATTTTTTATTTTGCTCTTTATTTTACATTTTGCTATAGTAATCTTCTAGATGTAGAGAATAGTATTGTTCACAATTCTAAAATATTTTTAATTATTTTCTCTTTTATTTGGACCTTTTTTCCAATCAAATACTCAGGAAAAAGAACAAGGACTTCTCCATTGTAGGTGAACCAGACAATAAAAAAATTAAAAAGAAAAAAGAATTTGTAGATTGCTCAAACTTTTATAGATTGTTCTGTTGGGTAACTTTGAAAAATTATAGAAAATATTTCAGAATTAAAACCTCTTTTTCATCATACTTTCGGCCACCATATTTATATAACATTGTATATGAGAGATATTATAAATATCAAAAGATATGAACATATTGTAAATTTATCAGTAGTTAAAATAAATATTTAAAATGAATAAAAGATATTAAAAAAAATATTTAAATGATATAGAGAAAAAATAAATAAACTAATGTATGACCTATTGTAAAAATTAAAATGTAAAATAGAAAAAATGAATTTTGGTTATGTATTTTTTTTTTTTTTTTGTTATAATAGAAATTGCTTTCATTAATAAGAAATGATTACAACATAGAATCTGACACCAAACAACTTGTTCAATACAATCGGGAGAAGAACCCCATCAAGTTATCAGATCATCTATATTCCATGCAAGTTTAGCCAACCCATGGGCTGCACCATTGCCTAAACGGCTGTTGTGTTGAATAGAGCAACAGGGAAATCTTACATTAGTTGCTTAATCTGTTGCACCAGATTGCCGTGGAGGGATCTTGATATGAGTCACTTTGCACTTCATTCACCATTAGTAAGGAGTCACTTTCTATAACCAAATGAGAGATTCCAAGGAGAAAACAAAACTGGAGGCCTCTCATCTCTAATAGGGTCGTTAACATCATTTTCTTTTTTACTAGCCGAGAAGATGATTTCAGCTTTGAGTTTCTGAGAATAAGGCCCACACCAGTGCTTCTTTGATTTGCAAACACAATCCCATCTACATTTAGCTTCAGAATTCCAGGCTCAAGGGTCACCCAACAACAAGCTTTCCTAGGGCCTTGAGAAGCAAGAGCCTGCAAGTGAGTTTTGTGAGAGGACAAAGCCGTTTCAACAACTTTCCTAGAATGCTTGGTAGTAAATTATCATTTCTGAATTAAAAATTAAAAAAGAAAATATTAATAATATAAAAGTATATATTTTAAGAGTAATATTACTCATCATCTCAATTTTTATCTTATGATCTGGTATTATGTGATTAAAAATTATTTATTATATTTTACTTGTAAATTTATTATCTAATTTTATATTATGGGATGATGGAAGTTGAGATGACGGATATATTTTTTCATTTTTTAAAATTGACGGTGGTAATTTGTAAAACGGCATTCCTCCTGATGCTTGTTCGTCCCGCCATACTATAAATACAGGAAAAAGAACTCAGGACCAAAAAAAGCGAAAGGAAAATAAAGGGAAAAAGGAAGTCTCTCCTTCTCCCTCTCCTTCTCTCTCTCTCTTCTCTCTCTGATATTCCTCCCTTTTCTTCTGGACATCTCTTCCCTCCTTTACCAAGCCATTATTCTAACTCCAGCTCACTCGTCACCTTATAACTTTGTTTTCTTCCATGGCGGCACCACCACATAAGGCAGTGTCGTCTTTGCTGCTGATCATCGCCATCTTCGCTGGAATAATCGAAAACAGACACATATTCATGGCCGTGGAAGGAGCGTACTGGTGCGTTGTACGAAGCGACGCGAGCACCCAGGCCTTGCAAACGGCGTTGGACTATGCGTGCGGAACCGGCGCCGACTGCAGCCCTCTACTGTCGAATGGGCTCTGCTATCTCCCCAACACCATCCAGGCGCACGCCTCCTATGCCTTCAACAGTTACTTCCAGCGGAAGGCCATGGAACCCGGAAGCTGTGACTTCTCCGGCACCGCCACCATTGCCCAGACCGATCCCAGTACGTATTCTCTTCTTTTTAGGAGCGGTGTTGTTTTCCTTTTAAATATTAGGTTTGCCGGATGCTTAATGCTCTCTCTCTCTCTCTCTCTCTCTCTCTCGCTTTTGTGCTTTTGGGTGTAGGTTATGGATCTTGTGTGTATCCATCTTCCGCAAGGTATGTGCCATTTTTTTTTTTCTGAGCATTTTTTTTTCTTGTTGATTGGTTCTTTGCATGAGTGTATGAAGTAGCCAAGGGACAACGTTTTCTTTCTTCTCTTTTGCCTTTAGAGGTTTCATGGAGAGAAGTGGGGATTTCTTCGTCTTCACGTAAAATTGTTTCTGTTTTTGAGTTAATTTTTTAATAAGATTTTGTTAGAAGTTTAATATTATTTTATAAAATATTAATAAAAATTTGAGAAATTTATCATAAATTTATATATTTTTGTAATAATTAATTTGATCAGCACTGCCCCCAAAGAAAATAAATAATTTAACTTTATTCTCGACCTTAGTTTGATCATGGCGGAACCTGTTGTCCTTGTCGGCTGGCTCAGATAACAACGTACGTCCATCATATCTCTCACAGTTTCTCTGTCTCTGTCTTTTATAAGATCCATTTGATAGCCATTATAATTTTTTAAATATTAAAATAATAATAATATTTTATTTTATTTTATTTTAAATCATTTCCGCTCATCTCACCACTGTCCTAAATCAATATTGGCATTGATGGGCCATAGCTATTGGCCTCGTTCATAATTTATCTGTGATTATACTTCTCCTTAATTAATGTTAATTTACACCGTTGGATGGGCCTATACTCACCCACCACGTTGGATATGAACATGCGTGCAAAATGTTATGTCGTTGTCGTTCTATGGTTTAAAGTACTGACTTCGACGCGACACGACCGTAGGTGCATCAGCCTCAGATTCACGAGTTTTCATGCAAAACGATGTTCCAACGTCCATGTCTAGGCACAGGCAGCAACCCCAATTTTTTTTTTTTTTTGTTTGAATTGACTTTACTTAAAAATGATATATTAGATTTATTTTAAATAAAATCTAAAATGTGATTTATTTTTTAAAATCTCAAAACATTTTCCATAAAACTTCAAATTGTTGTGAAATAAAAAAAAAAAAAAAAAATTCCCCGATAAAACCACGTGTGAGCTTTTATAAAATAATTGAGATGAAATCATCTTATGGAGTAATTAATGAAAAGAGAAGACCCTAAGATTTTTGAGATACTTACAAAATAGTAAAAATTTCTCATTATTAATATAAAGATAATACTGTAAAAAATAATAAATATTTATATGAGTTTATATTCAAATTTTATACAAATTGTACTATTCGTTATTCTATCACTATTTTGTATTTATGAATAACTCATTAAGTTAACCGATCGGGTTAAATTTGAGTTTGATTAGGTTTCATTTGATTACATAGATAATATGAGATAAAAATCTGTAAATAGTAATGAAATAATTAGTGAATAATAGTAAAATATTTTGAGTTAAGATTTTTACGAGGCTTTAAGAAAAAAGAAAAAAAAAATTAAATAAAAAAATTATAAACTTTAAAGATGGTTAGAATATAATTTTTTAATATAATCTTTATTTTGAGATTTGAAAAATTGAATTATTTTTTATGTTTTGTTTGTAAGTTTGAAAAAATTATAATGATTACATAATTTTTAGATAAAAAAATTAAAAATTAAAAATTAAAAAATATATATATTTAAATAGTATTTAAATATTAAGATGAGATGAAATAAGATGATTAGTAAAGATTTGTGAAATAAAACCAGTCCTAAGTCAATCTCAAACGACACGTGCATTTACAACCGAAACGCGCACTTCAACAGAGACACAAAAGTATTTTAAATTTTTTTTTTTTAATTTTGGATAAAAATTTAGGAAAGTTGTCGCGAGTGCCTGATAGTTTGTAGTGGCTTTTAGGCTGGTAAATAGTCAAGGCGTCCTTTGAAATTGTCACTCTGCCTCCTCTTGATATATAAGAAATTGGGGTATTTTATATGGAAAAAATCTATTCATCGTCTCAATTTTCATCATCATCACATTATTTTTTGATGTAACATTAAATGATTGAAAATCATTTATTATATTTTACTTATAAACATATCATTTATTGTCAGATGATGAGAGAATGATGAAAATTATAATGATGAGTAGTATTATTCTTTTATATGAATAAATGTCTCCTAATTACTTATATAATTGATTTAATGTAAAAAAAAATAATAGTTTTTTTCGTATAAATTTAAGTATGCAGTTGGGTTAGTACTTTTATTTGCATTCTCACCGTTTTCATTTCACTGTGTTCTCAAGACATAAGAGCGTTGCAGATTATTACTGATCATTGTCGTTGATGTTGATCATGGTAAGAATAGGTAGAGAAAGAAAGGAATCATGATGAGAACTTGAAACGGATAATTTGGATAATTTTGTAACGTTGGGACAAGGCTTTTGACGATTTTATGTGGTCACTCCAAATGATCTACTTTTAACTATTACTGCTAGTATTTAATATCGTATGTAGTCCTAGAACTAGTAGCCAATGTTTAATCTTTTACATCTTTTGGTCATAAATATTTGCATAAGATGGGGTCTCTTCTCTTTTCTTGGATAACAACTTTCGCAGCATCTTAAGGAGGACTAATTGCTTGAATTATGTGACATTTCAGCGCGGCCGGAGGGACTACGCCAACAACGCAAAATCCGTATAACCCAAATGCGCCGACAACACCAACCATGTCGGGCAATGGTGGCACTCCCGGAGTGACTTCAGGACTGACCCCGCCATTCCCGGACAGTTCTAAAGCATTTTCACAGTCCATGATCCCCACGATCTTAGTGCCTCTCTCCTTTCTAGTTGTTCTCACACTCAACTTCCAACCAATTTAGGTCTGTTTAGCAAGAGTAGATTTGCCATAGGGTGGAGAAAGGCTTATTCAGTTTTGTTAGAAAGTTTGGCCTTCTTTGTTTGCCACCCCATTTAGCATTATAAAATACCATTTGATCTTTTGAACTGTTTTCTCTACTCATTGAAAGGTTCTAGCCAGAGGCTTCCTCCATCACGGTTCAACCTTGTAGGCCTCATTATTCAATTCGATAGTTTGATTTGGTAGTCTCATTTTGAATATTGGGATTGCAGTATGACTATGAGCAGTCAGTCTGGTAAGCATTTTCCTTCTACTGCTTAGTTCAAGTGCCTTTCCTTTGTATGTTTCAGCTACTAATCATTCACTCTCGTGGATGAATTCAGCATTATAATAATTTCTTAAAAAATCTGATGGGTCGTATCATTGACATCAAGCTTTGGTTTTGTGGATGGTGGTTCTTTTACCTGCAGCATAAATCAGGACAACTTGGTTTTTGGTTTGTGTTAGTGTTGGTCACTTCATTAACAAGGTATGTCTTCTCAACAACAATGGTGGCAATCAATCCAATTGTTTTCGGCTGAAATGACCATAGGTCTGGACCCTTTTCATTGACTCCTTTAATATGAAAAGATTTTCATCTTCTGATTCTTCAGAAGTTAATGATTTGCCAGTGTTTTCACAAAACCACTGTCAAAAGCCAGTTAAAAGACTCAAGGTAATTCGTTTTTAGAGTCATCTACTTGCAACTTAAGTGTGTCAACATGTCACTTATATAAGTGGGATCTATTATGAATTAAATAAAATAAAAAATTAATATTTTTTCATGTCCGCTATGGAAAGCTTCAACATCAATAGTGTATGTCCGAATGAGTAATGCTACTCATTATCTCAATTCTCATCATCCTATCATTATCTTATGATGTGACATTAAATGATTGGAGATTATTTATTATATTTCATTTGTGAATCTATCATTTAATGCCACATAATGGGATGATGAGAGTATGATGAGAAAATGAATGATGAATAGATTTTTTCATGTCGGATATGGAAAGCTTCAACATCAATAGTGTGTTGGTGTGACAAAAAGTAGACAAGCAAATTACTGGAAAATGGAAGAATAAAATAGAAGTTTTCAAAATGCTAAACGGTATCTAATTAATCAAAAACCGGGTAGGAAAGAACTCTTGGCAAATGCTGTTGAGCTTCACAGCAAATGATTGCTTGAGCACTATTTACAGTTCCATGCACGGGACGGGGTTTGTTCTGCAGGGGTGGGTCCGAAGGCCCTGCCTTGGAGAGGTTCCCCGACATTAAAAAAAAAAAAAAAATCTATTTACAATTCCACCATTCAAATTCCAAATAACTTATAAACCGTTTAGAGATGTAGAAGTAAAGAAACCAGAGCAGCTTTCTATGAATATTGGTTCGCATGTTTCACTGAATTACATTCTCTTTAAAGATTACAAAAAATATCTTATCATACTTCTACGTTGCCTTTCATCCATAGATTGTGTTGAGAATGCATAATGATGGCTAACCAATTGCACCTTCAATACATTTTTTCAAAAATAAAAAATAACGCTCCCCTCTGCTCCACAGTCCAAGGTTATCTCTATGTTTTCCTACTTCTTTATGATTTCATCACTTAGGAACCTTGAAGAGAAGAAGGGAAAAGGAACAAAATAAATGCATTCAGTTCAAAATATTTTCACTTTCAAAACACGTTTACTTAATAAAAGTACATAAGGGAAGCAAATTCCTCTGTTTTCTATTAAATAATGGGCTAAAAACTTATCATAAAAGCCTGTGAGGTCATGTGTTCTGTATCTCAGCAGAGTTCTAGTGGTTCTTTGGTTAGATCTTTTTTTTTCCTTTTTTGGTTAGAACTTATTGACATTCAAGGTATATGATTTCATTCTTTGGTTAGAACTTACTGACATTCAAGGTATATGATTTCATAGAATTATTACTGAGGTAAAGATAACGTTATTTCCAGTTAATGTTTTCCATATGCCTGTTCACCAAGTTCTCACGTACCTTGGGTTCAACCAGGCACCTATCAGGCTGCCTTACAATGTATATCTGGTCTCCAGCGTTGTTGTACATATCCTGATTACGGTGCCAAGTCCACAAAGCATGAGTCTCATTTTTCACCTGTAACACACATAAACAAATTATTGGGTGTGTCTTATTCAAGAAGAGTTGAACATAACTAATTCCCACCATAATATAGGCACGAGCATTTCACCATCAAAATCTTTATGCAGTTACAGATTCTAACTGAAGGCCTTCTTTCAAGACCATCGATTTCGGGCAACTCAGAAACAACCTTGTAATGGTTTTGCATTTGTCTCCCAAGTCACTAGATTATAACTAGTTCTAGAGGTGTAATACTTTTTGGTGTCGGCACTATCATAATTGGATCGCTTTGCAAAATGTGTTGTTGAAATAAATATGTATCTAGTAGCTTTCACTATGATGAAAACAGCTTTTACATGTGCGTAGTAAAATTCACGGGTGGATATTAATTTTTTACATAATCTTTCTTCACTTTGTTCACATCTCAGATCCATTGCTGGAGTAGAAGCAATGCTTTTAGATAATCATCCATGCCAAAATCTAAGAGGAGACTACGTGTGGATCTAAATGTGTGCTTGTGTGTGTGTGTGTGTGTGTGTGAGAGAGAGAGAGAGAGAGAGTACCTCTAGAATCCCATGGCCAAAGCTACTTTCTCTGTACGCACTATAATCAGGCTGCTGGTCCCAACAGAACTTACCAGCTGCAGGGCCTGATGTGAAATTGAACGCACAGAATCCACCCATATATTCATCTGGTGTCGTAGATGGTTCTGGGCAGTTGCCAGCTTCATCAGCATGTACAATTGCCATCTTCTCCCGATTACCCCCATCACCAACTGTAATATAAACGGTACCACATGGATCTAGATTGTAGTTATACACTCGATTTGTCCTCTCATAGGCATGAACCTGATGATGATGATGATATCCAAAGAAACAACATTTACGCATACACACATGACAAGCATACAAATAATTGAACAGATTCTCTATAAACAGCTTGACAATTTAATCAGCATGCATAGGAAACCTGAAACACACCATACATCATCATCATTCAGAAATCTGCATGCCTTCAGGCTTTGCCTTTACATTATTATTATGTTTACATTGAGTTCACCAGATCTAACAAAATTTTATCTTGAATACCTAAATATCAAAACTGCATCGATATTCGGACACTACTGATTTAAGCATTCATCTCAGATTTGGACCGGCATTTTTTACATATTTGAAGGAGAGAGAAGGTTATATGGGTAAACTTTTTAAGTATTTGTAAACAGAATAGCCTTTTACATTTTTATAATTTTATGCTGACAAGATATCTATAGTTGGCACCGTAATGGGGTATCTGAATAAAGATTTTGCTGGAAAGTATACTTACATGTCCATTGAAGACAACGTCAACACCATACTCATACAGCAAGTCTTCCATCTCTACCCTCATGCACTCTGCTTCTCTGTAATGCGCCTTGTAGGTGCTGTACCAAGGTGGGTGCCATGCAGCTACCAACCATGGAGTCACTTCTCTGTCAACAAAAGCTAGGTCCCTTTCTAACCACTCATATTGATCCGCTGGAATGGAAAAACTGGGTGAAGTCACCACGTAATTTATAGACATGGAATCTCTCTCTCTCTAACATAAGAATTGGCAGCAAAAACCTTGAATGTTACATAAAATTGTCCCCGTACACATACTGAAAGGAATAGCAACGGAAAGATCTTATATTTTGTTTTGAATCTACACGGCAATTTGTATCACAAAGGAATATGAAAAGTGAAAAAGATTGAAACATGAGTTCACCTGATTTATCATAGGATACATAGGCACCAAGCATGATAAAATGTATGCCACCTGCATTAAAAGAATAGTACAATGTGGATGACGATCCACTCTCTTCAGATGGGAATGCAAATCTTGAACTGTAAGAAACAAAAGTCTGATTTTCAGCCTGTTGTTCTATTTCATGGTTCCCTTCTACCACCATTATGGGAACTTTAGATGTGATAGGCTGCATGTACCTGACAAAAATTATCCCATAATAATTCCACGAGCTAAATGGTAATGAAGAAATCAACAAACGCATGCCATAAAATTCAAACAATAACAAAAAACTGCCATTTTAAAAACACTATTTTAAAAAAAATATATTTTTGGTGGTTCACTTTCTTCAAGAACCAATCAAACTTTACTAGGAAAAGAATACAGAGGACAGTTGTTGATGCAAGTTGCTATGTCACATGACTAGCAATCAGAGGTCATCATGCATTAATTAGCTATCTCAAACAAAAATACAGAGCATCCCTCCATAGCCCCAGCTCAAGCATTGGTGATTCTATAAGTCCTCAAGGTCTCTATTTTGTTGCTACAATGATTTCATATGTAACAACCAAGGAAGGCCTAGACCTCATTTGGACTAGTACTCTACAAGGACTAATCAAGTTTACAATTGGAGCTTCGGATTCATTGTAAATGTCAATAGCTTCTTCGTCCTAGACAATGTGAGATTCCTTCCATTCACCACCATCCTATAGATATGGGGTGTTACAATCTCTCCCTCTCATATGTTTGACATCCTCATCAAGCCATTCCATCATGGCACTGCTCAAATCTCACGCTTGTGGCTGGGAATGACCTAGATACCATTTGTAACAACCCAAGGGAAGCTCAAGCCATATGCAGGTCTGTACTGTATAAGGATTACTTAAGGTTACAATTAGAGTTTCCTTAGAATCATTGTAATTGACAATAACTCCTCCCTCCCAAATAATGTGAAATCTCATTCACTGAGTACTCATTCACATCCCTCCCATGACATGGGTGTTTACATCAAACGTGCATTTATGATTCTAGCAGTTTTATCAACTGCCAGATTAATACGACTGAACCTTTTGAAAACCAGCCTAGTTCCTACATAAAAATTTCTACAAGTGCTTGCTATTTGATAGCCTAAAAGGTAGAGAAAAGATTATTTGATAATTTTGAGCAAAGAAAATTTAGAATTTCACCTTCCCCAGTAATCCCAACGTGGCTGATAAGTTTCATGAATGGGAGTTTGCGAAAAGGAACAAGAGTAGCAATCAGTCCCAGTTCCATTTGTGAGATACATGTTAGCATAACTAACATCCCCTACCAGTAGAACAAGATCAGGGTGGTTACTCATCAGGTGGCCGACTGTGGATGTGGTATTGTATGTAAGACCAAGGTCCCCCACCACCGCTATCCTGCTGGGGTAACTCTTGGGTCCAGAAACTGGCATAGTCCTGAAATAGTATACTTCACTCATTGCTGGTATAGAAGGATCTCCGCACTGATACTGATATAGTGTGTTGGGTTTCAACCCTGCAGAAAGACATAAAAGAGTCATGACATTAATAAAGAAATTCACAATTTTGCAAGTCCAATCAAACACAAATTTACAAAGACGCATATAGTGTGTTGGGTTTCAACCCTGCAGAAAGACATAAAAGAGTCATGACACTAACAAAGAAATTCACAAATTTGCAAGTCCTAGCAAACACAAATTCACAAAGATGCATAGACACACAAACAAAAGGGCAGGCAACAAACAGGGGGCTGCTTAGAAGTAAATTGACTTTCAGTTTCAGGTAAGAAGTACATAAAATGGTTCTGTCAGAGACAGGAATACATGTCATGACAGGTTTGTAAATATTTAACATTTAACCTAGATACAAAAGAAGCATTGAGGTGAAAATGCTGTTTTAAGCCTACGAATTTTAACATTTGTTTGTTAAGCCAAAAGGACATGGTACATGAACCCAATCTTGCAACATACATTAAACAAGATCAATTTTACAACTTCAGTGAATATCCAATACCTAATATGGAGAGCTAGAAGAAAAAATCAATTCTAAACAGATTAAATATTTTGCATTATTTAACCAGTCAATCAATCATTCCTTGGTGGAATCCATTAGAAAATAAATTTGAGCACTGAAAGTGGTTCTATATACATACCCTTTATGTCAATTATAATTATATTGATTCCATATATAGCAACAATCGTTGAAACTCATTATTAGTTATGGTGATGCTATTAGGCTGAAAGTGACCAACAACTGAGGATGTTTATGAAGATTTTAACTTTACCAGAACTTTGTGGCTCTGGTGATTTTAATAACATGTCCCCAAGCAGATTTTATTGAAGTAACACCATGAAATAAGATTCAATTAAAAGAAATCAACGGTCCAGATAATTTCTTTGAGAGATGTTTCCATGTGCATGGATATTTGAAGTGGGCTTCCGCTAAAAAATTTTCAGAGCACTAATTCTTTTGGCGTAAGCCTACTAGGCTAAGTTTATAGAAGCCTAAGGAGTACTAGTAATCAAGTAGTGCCAAGTTCTACTCGAGAGCTCTTTGTAGCTAACAAAATAGTTTTACTAGGTCAAATGACTTGGTTGGACAGTTAATTGCACTCAATTCTATCCATTTCAATCATAATCAATAGCTTGTGATGTCACAATGGTTTGGGAGTACTTTGACACCATCTAGACATTCACCTTGATTGATTGGAAACTTAGAGCTAATGAAATGTTATAGAACTGTCCCATAAGAAAATCTTGCAAATGAATCATTAGACTTACCTTCAATCTAACCATTACCCTGTCTGCAACTGATGGTATGCAAAATGACAAAATCATGCAGTGTTCAATAATATACAAAACTATTCCAAGGAAGCATCCAATGTAAATAGAAGACAAACACCTCGTGAGCACATTGGTAGAGTTATAAGATAAATATAAAAATCTACAGAAGTGTGGACTAATTGCACCATTAGGTATACCTGTGAGGCGAACATGGTGTATAATTCCAGAAGTGTAGTTCTGAAGACCTTCGAAAGGATAAAGTTGATTGTAAATAAGAGAATAGCCCGTTGCTTCATGAGTTATTGGCAGTCCATACATTCCATACTGAACAACACTTGCTATAGTTTCAGGATCTAGCGGTGTTATGTTGTCCCCAATTTGGAATTCACCTGTGAAATGGAGTCCAAATGTGTTTTATGATAGCCTAGCAAAGTAAAGCAAAGAGAAGATTCTCTAATTTTGAAAGTTCTAAAAATATGAAAATGTGATGATGTATGTATGGTGGACCCAGTGGGATCCCCACGGGCCACACATCTTAAAGAACCAAAACAGGTCTGCTTTACAACATGGCCATTTCCATACATTCATAGTTTCAGTTGACACAAACATAAACTTTATGTCAATAGGAACAATTAGAAGACCTTAATTTACATATTCCTGAACATAACGAAGAACGCTGTACTTGCGAGAGATTGCATAAATATGTTCTACGTGATAGCTGAAACATTTTTGCGTTAAGTATCTATTGTTACTGATATTGAACCATAAACATAGGATTAGGGTGGAAGCAGGGTGAGGTTGATTTATTCTCCCAACAAGATACACCAGCCCACATTGACTCAACCTCTGCTTTCCAACTTCAGGTCGATGTTTTTGCTTTAAAATTGTAAAAGGGAGCTTTATTGCTTTGGCCTTTGGGAAACACAAATCCCATTTATCATATTCCACAAAGTCAGAGCCAAAATTAACTTCATGTGTCATTTTTTGGACCATTATCTAATGTTACTCAGCTCGGTTATAAAGAAGAAAGAATTCCACTAAGAAAGTACTAAACAGATTTAATATCAAAGATACCTGTGATCCAAGAGACCCATACAGAGTCATAGGTTGCAGAGAGTGATACTGAGATTTGCTCAGGCGCAAACCCTTCAACAATTCTTTGCACTCGGGGATCTGTATCTGGCAAGTCCACAGCATTCCCACGGAAGCTTTTGTCAAGAGGGACAGTGACAGGCACGAAGGGTCCATCAAGTGTTGTCGGGACACCAGCATTAACGAATATGAAGCTCAGTGAAAGCAGCAAAAGAAGTTCAATTGCGGCGGAGCATGAGACCAAACCCATATTGCAGGTTCTAACTGCATGCATAAACAACAACTCAGGAATGATGTTTAAGGCTGGTATTGGAAATCAATAAATGAACAAGAAAAAGAGGGTGGCAAAGTACACAGAGAGACAGAGAGAGCTCAGTTCTAGCCCAAAAGGAATAAGCAAGAGAAAAGAGAATGGGGAGGACAATTGATTTTCAAGGATTAACAATGTTAAGCCGAGCTAAATACAGAGAGAGAGAGAGAGAGAGAGAGAGAGTATTGCTTGCCGGGATTTATTTTGTGATCTGTCTGTAATCACCGGTTAGCCTGTAAGTGTCAACCGGTTTATTAGTGGAGCAGGAAATAAGACAAGGCCGTTCATTTTCATGCTTGTCTCCATTTTCTTAAAATGGTAATCTTTTATTATCTCTTTTATTATTATCTTTTCAGATATAATATTTAATTATTAAAAATTATTTATTATATTTTACTTATAAATTTTGCAATAAACTTTCTTTTACATTTTTACTAATAAAAATAGACAATTATGGACTCATGAGTTCACAGAATTTAATGATTAATATCGGTTTTATTTTTAATGAAAAAATGTTAACACTCCGAAAAAATGTCGTTTTATTAAAAAAATTATTATTTTTATTTAAATTTATGTAAAAGTAATTCTATGTATAAGTCTTAAATAGACAAATTTTGCACAGACTATTTATAAAAAAGTGAAATCTAGTAAAAAATAATATATTCTTTTTAATTTTTCATAGTGGGGTCTATTTTTTTATATATGAATTGCAAGACTTGTCTATTTGAAACTTTTACAAATTATTTATCTACATGTAATATATATATATATATATATATATATATATATATATATATATAGGGCTGGGTGGATAGGTGAAACTCAGGTAGGCCCAAGGCCCAACCCGGCACCCGCCCCTGGCATTTTCCATGGGTGGAAGCCAACCCGTCTGCCCACTATATGTCGGGGAATGCCCCCGCCCATCCCATGCGAGCCGGATGAGACAGCAACCCTACGGCCTTATTTGGATTAAAAAATCATCTCAAACTCATATAATTTAATCTAATTATTATAATTTTCTCAAATTCTTAAACAAAATATAATAAATAATTTAATTTTTAAAATTTTAAAATAAAAATAATATAAGCCTTTCTTTACAAAGGAAGAAGTTAAAACGGCTTTTGGCCTACTTTTCTGCTTGCCTCGTATATTCCCGAGACTCATTGGCCTTTTTTACCCTTTCAAAGAGCATGTCCTGAAGGCCAAGGGTCGGAGCGTTGCAAATTTGCAGGTCTTGCCTTCTTCTGTTGTGCTTTCTTCTTGTTTGTGAATTCTTGAGCGTGTCAATGAATAAGAGTGACCTTCACGCGCATTAAATAAATAGCATTCTCAATAAAAAAAATAATATTTATAATCATAAAGTGCACAAGTGCACATAATTTTTTAAAAAATTAATAAATATAAAATCTACATAAAAAAATTAATTTTTTAATAATAAATCTCATTTTTTTAAAAAAATATATACAGTACTTACGCACTATGTAACATTACTCTTCTCAATATTAGTTATTATTGTTCTTATACACTCAAACCTGAAACTGTGAGTTACAAATTTATGGATTGAAATATTTTCTTCCCTTTTTTTAATTATTCGAGATGTAATTATATAAACTTCTTTTTTTTTTAGGTAAAATTCTTATCTCATCTCATCTCATCATTACACTTTTTTTAAATCTCTATATAAAATATAATAAACAATTCAACTTTTTCAAATCCCAATACACATTTTTCAAATCTCAAAACAACAATAATATTAAAACATAATATTTTAAACTTCAAAATAAAACATAAAATTTTCATCTCACCTCCCAAACTTGCCCTTAGTAGTCTCCAAATTAGTCAAGATTTTTGAATTCTCGATGCCCATTAAAAAAAAAAAAAAAGAACAACATAAACAGTTTTTTTTGTTTTTGTTTTTATTATTACGTGTTTTGAGATAGTGAAAGTTTGAAAAACCAACTCGAGATGTGGCTCTCACTTTCCGTCTTCCCCATTTTTATCCACATTCGGTGATGCTTATACTTCATCCACCGCTTCTGTCCTATATTGACTTTTTTTTGCAAACCGGGATTTCTTTTAGATGGGTTATCTGTTTTAGTAAAATAATTTATAGATAGTAATAGAATAATTTGTAAATAATTTGAAAATAATAATAAATTAGTTTGAAAATATTTAAAAGAGTATTGTTCTAGCTACAAAGAAATTATACAAAATCATCTCACAAAATAACGTGATTTCATGTAGTTCATTAGATCTACTTTACAATAAAAGTAATTTTATAAACTGATGAATCATATCAAATCACATGAGTTTGTGAGATCATTTTTATGTAATCCCGTTGTAATGAAAAGTATAGCAGTCAGTTAATTGGTTGTTTGAGGGTGGTGAAGAAGGAGAAAAGCACTTGGATCAAAACCTTGTAATAGTGGTTTGACATTTAAATTTGGATTAATATAAAATATGATATAATTATATAACATTGTATATGAAGAGATATTGTAAATTCATTGGTAGTTAGAAGAAATATTTGAAATGAATAAAAAATATTAAAAATAAATATTTAAATAATATAAAAAATAAATAAATAAACTAATGTATGATTTATTATAAAAATTAATGTGTAAAATAAAAATAAATAAATTTTAGAGATATATTTTGAAGGATATGAGATAAAAGATCCATTGAGAATCTTCTAATCTGCTTTCACAAAGCTTTTCTATCGTTTTTTCTGATCATTGAGCACTGTATCTGTTTCTCTCTCTCTCATGAGAAGGGACAAATTGAAGTTTTACTTGAGAGAGAAAATAAAAGAAAAGGGGGCGTACGAGTTCATGAGGAATGATAGAATAGAGAAGTATGGTCACGTGAGTAGAACCACCTGAATTATGTGATACTGATTCCTCGTGACTCCATGAGTTTCTGCTTCTTGATGTGCTGTGCATGTGAATCAACAGTTTGCTTCGTCTCTTCTTAAAAAACATATTTCTTATCCCACCAACAGTTTAAAATTACCCAATTATGTCCTTAACTACCCAAGAAAAACTATAATTTAATATTTTTAATTTACTGTCCCTGTTATGTTTTTCTATAGGTGTTTAGAAGTTCACTCTCTCTATGAGGGGAGAAAATCTGTTACACCAGGCCCGGGTTGCAGGAAGGGTATATGGCGGGTAGTTGGGCCGAAAGTAAGGCCCAGCCATATCACCTAAGTATGGGCTAGAAAGGTAAACGCTCAGATCTAGGCGCGGATAGGAGACTCGGTTCGGGCTATGCTGATAGGACAGAAGATATGAGTAAAGATTGAGAAGGGAGGGACGCGACGTTTATCACCAGATGGAAAGGACACGAGACAGAAACCACGCCGCATTCAATGCGGCCCAGAATAGAGACCATGCTGCATTCAATGTGACCCAAGACCTGAGCAGTGTACAGTAAGCCTAAGACCTTCGCTGCTCGGCAAGATGACGACATAGAAGCTGCTCGGTGAATCAATTGCGCGGAGCGTATTATCCCCTACTATGCAACACCCCACTGTGGTGGGATCCTGGTCGGTAACTATAAATAAGGGCCAACCAGCAGCAAATGAGATAATGAGAAAAATCTACCACCCTCCAGATACGTTATTATTTACTTTCATTTATTATCTTCTTCACCATACTGACTTAAATATCGGAGAATCAACGGACCCCGAGGTCCCCTCCCCCCCCCCGGTAGTTGCGTGCAGATACACGCTCGGATACCGAGAGTGTGAAGTTGCCCAGGCCCGCAAAACACGACATCAACACTCTTCCCCTTTGCCAAATATCCAGTTCTCTAGAGTCAAATCAACGGCTAATTAAATTCCTTCATTGTATTGTGAGATATGTTAGGTTATGAGAGATCGTAAAATCACCAATTATAGTGGATTTCGCCCCCAAACAATCAATAGACGTAGGCATTATGCCAAACAACGTAAATCCGTGTCTTTATTTACTCATTTTTACTTGCTTATTTATTATTTATTTTATGGATGAATGTGAAAAGCATTGTATTGACGCCCGAATGACCATCGTGGGCCAGAGATAATTCATTCATCTCTTCCGGTCTGTTATGCGAAATTAAGGCATTAACAACCCATCGTGCATCCATGAAAAGCATTGTATTGACGCCCAAATGGCACATGCACCGCGTACGTGAACCACCCACCTTGCATGACATGTACGGTGGGTGTGATGGGTGCACCTCATCGTGCATCCATGAAACTCGCAACGGCAAGATGACTGCCCACTATCCCTCTCAGGCAATAGGGTCCCCATCCAACCACTCCACTGTCTTAGCTAATGGAGGCCCCTCATGTTGGCTCCTCACCGCCAAAAGCCTGGAAACGAGTTGGACAGACATGCCGACCAACCTTGAGCTAATAGAGCCACCATCATTCACCAAATGAACGGTCAACACTTTCTGTCTCTGACAAAGATGGTCCTTGACCAAGGAAGTGGACCCTGCCAGCTACCCTGTCGCCAGCCCCTCGTTGATAGGCTTGGACCTGCACCTCCTGCGATGACCATGAGCTGTTGAAGCAACCAATAGCCACCACCTGCCTCATCGACATTTTCTGCTGCTAGTGAAGGTGGTCCTCGACCACGGAAGTTCTCCCATTGGAATCCTCGCCGCCAGACGTCCCAATAGTAAATGGGAAGAGCCATGTCAAGACATTCGTGTACTGGTAGACCACCAGCAGCCGCCACCTATGTAGTCGTCGTGTTCTGCCACTGATGAGTAATTCAACGCGCCTCCGACGAAAAGCACCAGTGAGCATGTATTGTGTCTACGCCCCGTCTTGGGCACACCACAAGAGCTGGAAGCTGAAGGATAAACCACCTGCTGGCTATATTCTCACAAGCGACTATACGGCGGCGCAGTCACCCACGGCCTGCCATGAGAAGCTGCAGAGACCGACGATGATCATTCCTACCATTGGCGGGCTTCCACAGAGGCAAGGAACAACGCCAAAAGGCATGGCATTCCCACGGCCCCCACCACCCCCGTGGTGAGCAACGGCCTCACCTAAGGGAACGTGGCCCTTGGCAGTCAACGACATCCCCACTGAGCTCACCACCCTTCTAGAGGACAAGAAGCACGCAACATCTCTAGTGGGCAACACCCCCACCACGGTTTTTGTTGCCAGCACATCGACACTCAACCACCTCCATTACTTTCGATAGCACCCTTCCACTTCTGTAAGTCCCATCTGGCTTTGAAGCTCGCCCAACTACCGAACCAAAGACAAACACTGCAGTCTGTAGATCCTGCCGCTAGTGGGCTTCCGCGAAGAAGACAAACAGTGTGCAAGTTTACTACCCACGCACACCGCTCCTCACCACCCTTGAGGTGGCGCGAAATTGCTCAAGTTTACAAATCTCAAACTCGTAATTTGCATTACATTTACCTATTTGATTTTTGGTGAAAACCTCTAAGGACGGGTGAACTCCGCCTCACACCATAGCAGCACAATCGAACTCAACCTCCCGCCACAAACACCCTGTGCAAGCAAAAAGACTCACGGTGCCTCAAAGGGCGCAGAGGTCAGACGACCCCGTGACCCTTCAAACACCATATGCGAGCGAAAGACTTGCGGTGCCTTAAAGGGAATGCCGGTCAGACGAACCAGTGACCCTCCAAACACCATATGCGAGCAAAAGACTTGAGGTGCCTTAAAGAGCGTGGAGGTCAGACAACCTCGCGACCTTTTAAACACCATATGCGAGCAAAAGACTCAAAGTACCTCAAAGAGAGCAGAGGTCAGACGTCCCCGCAACCCTGCGACCCTCTAAACACCATATGCGAGCAAAAAGACTCGTAGTACCTCAAAAGGCGCAGAGGTCAGACGAACCCATGACCCTCTAAACACCATATGCGGGCAAAAGACTCGTAGTACCTCAAAGGGCGCGAAGGTCAGACGACCCCGCAACCCCCAAACACCATATGTGAGCAAAAAGACTCGCAATGAAATGGAATGGGCGCAGAGGTCATATGACCTAGCAACCTTGGCCATCAAAACGGGCGCGCAAGTCAACAAACTCCACGACCCTCGCACAACATCTTCTCCAACAAATGCCGAGTGTTTACACTAGTGCCACAAAAGCTGCCAGCAGATTACCTATAGGAATGGGCCACCGAGCTCCACAACCACCTCGCACGGGTTTTCTTTTAGAATGAGTAAACGGGCTCGACAACCGCCTAATGTGGACTAAGGGAGTCGATGGGCT
Source organism: Juglans mandshurica (assembly GCA_022457165.1). Classification (NCBI taxonomy): domain Eukaryota; kingdom Viridiplantae; phylum Streptophyta; class Magnoliopsida; order Fagales; family Juglandaceae; genus Juglans; species Juglans mandshurica. Next base: position 29,967,805 of record CM039619.1, on the reverse strand, counting down.
TCCTGGCCACTTAAGCGTGGGTTATTGCAAACAAACTATAACATCAACCCCAAAATGGGAACATCGAACGACGATTTACACCAAGGAGCAAAAAATCCACTACTACCAACAATAGCAAAAAAGATCACGAAAATACGCACAAAAAATCAAACATGAAAATATGCACTTTTCGTTGACAATAAACAATCTCTCAGGCAAACATACACACAAGTAAACAAACTCAAAACCGAGCTATGCGCTCACACCTAATGCGGTCGAGTATACTCCTGCCAAAGCCGAACCCCGCGCTCGCACCTAATGCGGTCGAGTACATCTCCCGCCTAAGCCAAGCTCCGCGCTCGCACTTAATGTGGTCGAGTACATCTCTTGCATATCTCTCCAAGCTGAACTCTTCACCACTTAGCACAAAACAAATAGAAAAATAGAGACCAATTTTTAAAATTAATCTGCAGATTATTGACTTGAAGATCCTCAAGACCTTCTTGTCCAGCAAATCGTTCTTAAGAATCGCGGGCATCTGTAGGGGTCAAATCAACAACCTATAATTTAGTCTCGAGATAAGGCCGAAAATCAAGTTAAGAGATAAAGCCAAGAAGAAATAAGACAAGTTGACTCAGACTCCTAAAAAGAAAGAAATTCAGACTCCTAAAAGAAAATGGCTTCACAAGGTAAGTGGGCTCAATCACTCCAAGAAAATATACCTCTATATAAGGAGGAGATCCCCACAAATCTGATAGACTCTCCTTAGGCTCTCCAGAGAAACTCCCTATGCCAAAATCTCACCACATAGCGATTCCAAATGATTTTTTCTAAATTTCTTCATTGTAATGTGAGATGTGAGGCCATGAGAAAATGTAAAATCACCCATTATAATAGATTTTGCTCCCAAATAACCCTGGACATAAACATTATGTCGAATCACGTAAATTTTTGTATATCTCTTTATTTATTTATTATTTATTTTATAAATAAACACGAAAAATATCGTATTGATACCCAAATCACTATCATGAGCCGGGAATAATCCATTACTCCCTCACTAGCAGTTTTCAAAAGTACGTCAATGCACATCTTCTTATCGTGAGACCTTCCATGTTCCGAGTATTTCGGTCAATGAATTAATTCAACAATTGACTTCATGCCGGCTATAATTGTATGAGTGTTTTTTGACGTCCTCATTCCCTCCTCGGGTATTTTTTTTCTTTAACAATAAAAATTATTTTGATCATTAAAAAAAAAAAACTGGAGTCATTGATTTCAAATTTAGATGGTAGGCGACCTTTGTCGTTTCGAGATGTCTTTTACTTTTTTCTATTTTCAAACACGTCTTTGATTAGCCCCACGACCGGAAAAACGCACAAGTAAGCTTAGCATTGGTATTGAATTATGTAAATATAAACGTAAAATTTGTATAATATGACTTGAATTTGTATTTGATTATTTCACTCAAAACTTATTTCTATTTTGGATTATCTATCTATTAGTCAAAATAATAATAAAATATTATAATTTTAATAATATTTTTTTCACAATTTTTTTTATTCTATTAATTTTTTTTTTCTAAATTAATAGCTACATGAAAATATTAATATTATACAATATGAGACTTGGAGTATACAACCATTCATGATACAAACATTAATTGAAAAATTAATACAATCATTTAATATATAACAATTAATGCTCTTAATGCTATAGAGAAAAAAATTAGGTTTAACAATTACTGCTATTAATGCAACAGGAAAAAAAAACGGTAGGATAACGAAACACAAGTGTTGTTGGAGAGGAAGAGCATATGGGAAGAAATGAAAAAAAAATTAAAAAAGAGAGTTCAGTAGAGAGCTTGCAAAGAAAAAAATATTTTTTATTCCCTTTGGTCATGCTACAGTGACTATCAAATATAACCCAAAGAACTAATTTATTGTAGCAAAAAGTCATCCATTTTTCCATTTGTATAATCCAATGCAATACATTTTGAGACTCTATTAGCCAAACCCTCCATTGATAATCCAATGAGAGTGCTCTCCTCTAAGTGGCTAAATATTCTCAAATATAAAAAGCTAGAAACAAGGAAATAAGATAAATAGAACTGTTACAACAACAAATAAATCACACAAAAAATAAATTCATAAGCTGACATGATTTTCTATGATACTTTATATATATATTTTATAATAAAAACAATTTTACCATTTAACGTATCACATCAAATCACGTCAATTTATAAATTTACTTAATTTCTTTGTAGTTTTTTTATAATTAAAATATTTCTCCAAGATAAATATGTTGTTTTTGTTAGGCATCACGGGTCACGTATGGCACCATGCTGTCCAAAGCTTAGCATATTATTCCCTTGAGTCTCATGTGAATGTAACGGTCAATTGTCTTTGATGACGCATTTTGTTGGCAGTTTATTATGAAGTTGTTAAAAAAGCCACTTCAAAAGCAGAAACTCTTGCTTAATTTCTTGCTTTCGTTTTCTTCTGTATCCTGTCTAGCATTGCGTGAATAACCTAATCTTACCTTTTTCTTTTTTTAAGTACCATCCCCTCCAACTCAATGCATGCTTTGAATTTTTCTTAATAGTCTATTAAACATTAGATTAAGGGCATGTTTGGACAGGTAAAGTATCCTCAGAATTATAAAAAATTCTCAAAATTTATTTCTCTCGAACATCATTCAAACATAAAACATATTTCAATTTCAATTTTAATTTTTCAACTAACCATTACCTAATCATTATCTAAACACAAAAACTAATACAATTTTTACAAATTTCAAAATAAGAATAATATTAAAAATTATATTCAAACAAAATTTTTAATTTTATAATATTTTATTCAATTTTTTCTATCCCATTTTTCAAAATCCAAGAAAACGTATTCACTTATATCATTTCACTACTATTCACAAAATTATAAGATATAGAAGGCTCATTTGGGGAGTGAGATGATATTAGAATTTTGTGAATAATACTAAAATAGTTTGTAAATAGTAGTGAGATAGTTTGAATTGAGTATTTTTTTCATTTTGGGAAATGAGAGAAAAAAATTGAATAAAAAATATTATAAAGTTAAAATATTTTATAATATAGTTTTATAATATCATTTTTATTTGAGAATTTGAAAAAGTTGAATTATTTTTTATTTTTTATTTGATAGTTTGAAAAAGTTGTAATGATTAGTTTGAAAATATTTATATTTGAATTATGTTTGGAAAGGAGATGGAATGAGATAGAAATTTTGGGATGAGATATATTTTCAAACAAGTCGTATCTAAACATGCCCTAACTTAAAATAAAAATAAAACTAAAAATAAACCCTCAAATTTAGAGGGGGCGAAACGATAGCAAATTAACTTCAAAGAGATTCTTTCAACTTAGGGCTGAGCATCCTAACTCCGACTTTGTCGGAGGTCGAATCCAACCTCCGACTCTGATTCTAATTCACATAGCCTCCGATCCGACTCTGACTCCGACTCGTTGGAGTGGAGTCAGATTTTGACTTTTTTTCTTAACTCATTTGAAATTTCAATTTGACAATCTTTGGCTCTCACTAATTGGATTTAAGCTTCCAGATTTTATTTTTTTAAAATATTTTTTCAATTTCAATTTTATTAAAACATAACCAAAATTGAAAAAATAAATCATTGTACAAATTATTGTTATTATACATGTTATTATATGTTAATGTTTATACTTAGTATTACATGTTATTATACATTGATTATTATACATTACTAGTGCATGTTATTATACTTTAGTTATTATACATTAGTGTTTATACATTAATTGTTATTATACATTAGTGTTACATGGTAGGAATAGTTAATAGTATGGTATTTACATTTATTAAACTATTATTAGAGAATTTAGTATATTTATATTATAGTATAAGCATATTATTTTATAATAATTTGCTCATACTAGTATATTATTGAATTTAATTAACTATATAACTTATAGTTATATAAAATATAAAAAACACATATATCTTTATAAAATATGTACAATATCGAAGTCGGTGTCGGACAATCGGAATCAGAGTTGGACAATCGGAGTCGGAGTCAGTACATCGCCACCTCCGACTCCTAGTCCAACTCCGACTTATCGGAGTTAGAGCGGAGCCGTAGCGGAGGCAGAGTCGGATTTTTGGATTTCTGCTCAGCCCTATTCCAACTAGAGCTTTGAAAAATCATACTACCATCACGAGATTCGAGAATAAGCTGTTGACTTATAGGCCACTTAAAACTACACCACATCAACTAATATAATTGAAAAGGGAAATGATATTTGCAGTTATAGAGTGTGCATTGCGCAAGCGCTACACACTTCATTTGAAAAATGTGAGTAAATATGAGATTCGTATAAAAAATATATATATTAATTTTTAATAATAAACCCTACTCTTTTTCAAAAGAAGTACACACCGTTCGTACAACTTATAACTATATCTAACATTATTCAATTAAAAATACGAAAATTTAGATAGAGAATAGCATTACTCTTATAAGCATTGAATGCATGGTAGAATTAAGCCCATCTCTTGTTAGAATAAGCTAGAGAAGAATTTCTTCTTCACTGTGATGTGGTTAAGGCTTGATGAGATGAAATCTTTATTAGGCTTAGGATTGCCTGGGTCATGCCTAGGAGGGTGGTCGACTTATTGTCATGTTGGAGAGGAATTTAGGGCAATCGTCAAATCATGGTTGTTTGGAAGATGGTGCCTCCATGCTTAATGTGGTGTACTAAGGTGGCAATCGTGTTAACGGATCGTGTTCATGTTGTGTCAAGTCGTGTATATTATATGAATGAGTCAACTCGAACACGACTCGTTAAGCTTAACAGGTCAGCTTTCCAAATCCTAACACAACCCATTAAAATAACGGGTTGACACAATACGACTCGTTTTGATCCGTTATGAATTAATTAAAAATATATCGACACAACACGACCCTTGTCAACCCATTTATGTAAATGAGTTGAATTGACCAAAATAATTCATTTGACCTGGTTAACATAATTTCACATAAAATTTAAAATCACAATATCTCCAAAAAATATAAAACTAACTATATAAATCTAAAATTACAATCCAAACAATAAAAATACCAAAATTACAACCTAGAAGAAGTGTGCGAGGTGGTCGTGACTCGTGAGAACTAATCAACTGAGAACTGAGAGAGAGTGAGGGTTCGGGAGAGAATTAGGAAATACGAAATAGGGTTAAGGTATTTTGTTTTAGGTTAAAAATAATATAATTGTAATTTTGAGTAAAAAAATTAACAGGTCTAAATGGGTTAATCGGGTTGATCCGTTAATGAATCTTGTCTTAATGGGTCAACCCATTTGACCTGAATCTATTAATATCAAATCCAAACCTGCTAATTTTGTATTTGTTCGTGTTGGATTAACAGGTCGTGTCAAATATTGTCACCCCTAGTGTACTTTTGGAACGAAAGAAATAATCGTTGTTTTGATAGTAGAGAACGTTGGATGGGAGAGGTTTAGGGACTTTTTCTTTTATACATTGTTACTTTGGGTTTCGGCTATTTTATTGATTCTTGAATGTTATGCTGATTTTCACAATACTTAGCTAGTAATTAGGTTCATCTCTTATATACTTTTTGTGTATTTGGACTATGTCTAATTATGTAGATTAATAAATTCTTCTTACATATAAAAAATAGAAAAAAAAAAAAAAAAAAAAAAGGACCAAGCCCAAATAGCCAAGATACACAGAGACGCATGAATGAATGCACAAGACCACGAAAGCACAAAATGTCTATTAGTTGAAGCCCAACTCCATGGGAAAATTCCTGCTTTCTACTTTGTTGACAGATATACAAAATCCTAAAAACAATTTTAAAAAGTCGTATATTAATTTGTAGCACAGAAGTCAGATGCATTTATATGATTTTCCTTCTGCTTTATTCTGATTCAATCCAACTCCCAAATACAAATACTGCGTAGAAATTAAAAGAAAAAAAAAACTCTAAAATAGTCTCGATAACAAAGTCGTTTGTTTTGAGAAAACATCTCATCTCATCCCATTTAATCATTATAATTTTTTCAACTTCCAATACAAAATAAAATAAACAATTTAATTTTTTCAAATCTCAAAACAAAAATAATATTAAAAAATATACTTTAACAATATTTTATTCAACTTTTTAACTTTAATCTCATCTCATCTCCGAAAACAAACGAGGAACGGATTTGGATCGAGACGAGTTAATTCAGAAGATTTAGGATTCAGAGAGAGCCGAAATGGGTTAAGACAATTTATGAATAGTAGAATAAAAGTTGAATTATTTATTATATTTAGTATGAAAATTTGATAAAGTTATAATGATAAGATGAAATGAGTTGAGATGAGTTGTGGTGAATTTTGAATCCAAAAATCTCTTCAATTTACTAGTATTTATTATTATTCACAAATTTTATTACTGTTCACAAATATTTCAGCCCATTTCATTTTATCCCAAACGGGGCCTTTAAGATAAAAACCTGAACAATAAACTGTGAGTGAAGAATCTCTCTAACCTCTATCGGCTGGTGTCGGAGATCTGCAGAAATTCCGCACAGATTTTCCCGAGAAAGCATTTTTCGGTTAATCCAAACACACACACACACACACAGAATGATGAATCTATTCAGATTAGCGGGGGATATGACCCATTTGGTCAGCGTCGTCGTTTTGCTCCTCAAGATCCACACCATCAAATCCTGCGCTGGTTCTCTCTCTCTCTCTCTCTCTCTCTCTCTCTCTCTCTCTCTCCATATGTACTTATATATCTAATTTCTGTTTGAAGTATAGTTGATTTTATTTTTTACCTATGTATGTAACAGATATATATATATATATATATATATTTATATATGTATATAAATAATCATGAGTTACATTTTCTAAGCTATGTTCGTTGTAGCTTGTTTGCTAGCTGAGTAAAAAGGAAGGAAACATAAAGAAAACTAGTATTGAATGTAAAGTAAATTTATCTTGTATTTAGTTCGGTGAGAGAGGAGTTGGTTCACTTCAGCTGAGCCAAATGGTTGGGTTGAGCTCAGTTAAGCTGGGGTTTCTGGTTTCCTGGGTTTCGAATGGCGGAATATCCTTACTTGTAAAAACAAAATGGCGGAATAGTTAATTAATATTTTTGAATTGTTATGTTTTGTCCCATTTTATCAGCAACCAAACAGTAATTTTAAGGGTAGGGTAGGAGACTGGAGGAAATTTTAGTTATGGCATCACCGCACATTTTCATCGGTGGAATTCTGTATGTTTAGAATTATTTTGATCACAAGCTATTGGGTCTTAGATGATTCTTTTTTCTTTCTTTCGCCTTCTTTTTTTTTTTTTTTTTTTTTTGGGGGGGGGGGGGGGGGGTTTCTTTGGTAAAGACGAGTCAGTTTGATGGGTTTGCTAAATTTCGGATTACTTTGTTTTCCAGTACATGGGGACTAGAAGGTTTCATTTGATGTAAATAGTGTACTGTATAGATGAAAGTATGCTTAATTCATACATTCTGATCCTTAAATATCATGTTCTATTTTGAGTATGCTATGAGTGAACTGTAGGTTTTCATTTTTTTCTTTTAATGGAACTATGAATAGAAGTATGCTTATTAAAACAATGGAGCATGATATTTAACGTGTGGCATTCATTATTGATTTCTTTGGCATTTGGCAATATACTTTGGGTGATTTTCATATGTTATATTTGTAGAAAAATGGTTTATATGGGGAAAATTATACTTTTTTTTTTAATTAGATAGATAGGCAAAACTCATAAAAATAGAAGTAACAATTGCAAATGTATATGTTTGTATGTGCACTCAACATGCATAAAAAAGTTTATGAGAAGATCCAGAGAGAGACAATTTGGTCTACGTCTGTCTTAGAAATTTTTTTAATAAGTAATCTGTCTTAGAAATTGAAAAGAACAGGAGAGAAAAGTGGTGCTTTAAGGACAATATAAGAACTTCTATAAATATTTGCATGACCAAAGACACTCAATAACATTCTTACTAGTATTGAACACAGTTGGATTTGAGAAAAGACTCTCCTAAATAAAAATTAAAAACGAGGTTAAGTTAACACCATGAGGGAATCCAATGGTTGAAAATTTTTACTTGAAAATTAGTTTTAGTTAATTAGATGAAAAAAAAGAGGTAATTGTACATTAGAAGTGTAAAAGAAATATAACTGATAATACCATGAGCTGAAAGAGAAAAGAGTTACTTATGCAAAACCATACATAATGGTATGGAAATGCCATGAAATTATCTGAAATTAACACACTTGGTGGAAGATTTTTGAACAAGATGATTGGAAAGATAAGAAAATGACTGTTTTTTTTTTTTTTTTTTTCAATTAAGTAGAAGTTATATCTTTATATGGAATGCATCGGTGCCTTACTTTATTAAAAGTTCTGCCAGCTTTAGCAGTGTAAGTGCAGCCGAATGATCATGTACCGAATTAATTGGCTTTGCTAACGCTAGTGGTAGCACAAATTTGAAGACAAGATGATGTAATATCTCTCGAGATAATTTGGTTATATGTGCTAAGATCAAGGATAATATTAAGGACTAATGTAGTTCAAGGCAGATTATAAAAATAGGAGGTGGGTCAAAATGACATAAGTGGAGAAGGGGTGGGAGGAGTGAAATTAAGCATCCACCCAGGTTGTGATGTACAAAGGTCTTATTTATTTTTGCTACCAATCCAAACTGAGTGAGGAGATTGGTTGCATCTACATTTATGTTCAACGGTTTCTTGAAAAAGAAAAATTTCCTGAATATAACCTCATGTAAGATTTTTTTAATACTTCGCTTTAAATTCAGTTTTATGTAAAATAGATGGATCAGTGAAGTTCTATGACTTGCCCTCCTTATCTTGGTCTGTCAAGCTTATAGAAGTGAAGATTTTGTTACACGACCTATGCGCTGAGATCTCTATGACAGAAAGATGTGTGTGCTGGATAGGAAATCATAACATAGGACTTCTCTCCCAGTTTTTCTGGATTTTCGATCCTCCACTATGTGTTTGCTGAATTGCCTTGTTCATGCATTACATGCATTGTCTTCTACGAATTTTCTTTCCTCGTTTGTTCCTTGTTAATTTTTTTCATTGGTTTTTACACCTTACATCAGAGCAATAATTTTAATATTAATTACTTGCCAATATATATGCTCATGAGAATCTGTATTTGTGAAGTTTTCTGTCTGTAGGTAATTAGTTAAATCTTACGGCTTCTCGCCTTTCACCTTGATTCCAATCTTATATGCAATTGTATGCTGTGGTTTATATGTTTTCTTTGGGGCGATGTCTATCATGTCATGTTATGCTTCTGCTTATAAAGGTGGTTGCAGTCTATGGATTTTGACCCGCTACATTATTGCAGGCATTTCCTTGAAGACTCAAGAACTCTATGCTCTTGTTTTTGCTGCTCGCTATTTGGATTTATTTACACGTTTCAACTCACTTTATAATACCATAATGAAGTTAATATTCTTGGGGAGCTCTTTCTCAATTGTTTGGTACATAAGGCACCACAAAATAGTTCGCAGAACCTATGATAAGGACCAAGACACTTTTCGACATGTTCTTCTTGTGTTGCCTTGCCTGCTTTTGGCACTACTCATAAATAACAAATTCACTTTTATGGAGGTATCAAAATTCCTTTACTTACGCGGTGAATCTCAAATTTGATGCTTGTGTCAATGCCAGCAGCAACATAACACTATGATACTTGTATTAAAAAAATTTTATTGAGAAAATGATGGGCTCTATACTGTACTTTTTCCAAATTTTTCATACGTATGTGTTTTAATGCATGCCCTTGAGCAGGTAATGTGGACCTTTTCAATATATTTGGAAGCTGTTGCCATAGTGCCTCAGCTGGTATTGTTGCAAAGGACAAGAAATATTGACAACCTGACTGGACAATATGTTTTCCTCCTTGGGTAATATACTTTTTCCAATCTGTATTTTATTGTTCCAGAGCACAAAATGTTACCGATTACTTGACTGGAAAATATGTTTTCCATCTGGGTAGCTTATCATTTCCAAGTATCTGTTTTACTAATTTATGCAATTACCAAGATACTAATTATATGCTGTTACTTGGAATCTTAAGTCTCGTGTCATTGTCATGGTTAAGTTGTTGATCTGTTTCACTCTTTGCCCTTTGCATTGTTACAAGTAAATCTTATATATGTAAAATACAGAAGCTTGTTTTGAGGTTCGGTCTATTGTGCTTGCATCGGTCTTGCATGCTCTTTTTTTTTTTCTGATAAGTAAAGAGTATATTTATTGATATGAATGAAATAGGCATAGCCCGTGTATGCTGGAAGTATACAAAAGAACACCTAAATACATTCTAAGATCAAGAGATTAAAGACAAGAAGTCATGCACATTGTTTCCATGAAGTACAATGGCTGAAAACCAAAGCATTAAAGTGTGTACGAAAAAATTCTGCAACTCCGCCATTGTACACTCCCTATCTTCAAAACACAGCTCATACCTTTCTGACCAAATACACCACATAATGCACAACAGAATCATCTTCCAGACTGCTGCCACTTGAGGACAGCCTTGAATCTCCTTCCAAAAGGCCAATAAATCCACCACCCTCAAAGGCATGACCCATGCGACGTCGACTCTTTTAAAGATCTCATCCCACAGCACCCTAGTCACCTCACAATGCAATAAGAAGTGGTCCACTGATTCTCCATTCTTTTTACACAAATAGCACCAATCCATCACAATGCAGCCCCTCTTTCTCAAGTTGTCCGTGGTCGATATCTTCCCAAGATTCATCTTTAACTAGGAACTTACCCAGCTCACTAAAAAATCATCCCATGTAGGTTTACATGTAGTTTTTTAATAAACATGCATGTATATGTAATTTTATATTGGCTCAGGTCAGTGTTCTTAAATAGGTCAGAATGATAATGAACACCAAAACAAACCCTTGGGGGTTATATGCATTTAGGAACTGTACTGACCCTTTCGGACTTGCAAAAACTGATTGGGTCATGCTGAAAAGATTTTGTTTAATGAAAACTGTGAAATCAACTTTATAGAGTAGCTGAAAGATCTTTGGAGACATCCTCAAGTTTAGAATATTTATTTATTTATTTATGAGGGTAGGGAGATTGAGTGGTTTTACTGGTGAAAATTTTAGTTTAAAAGTACCTTAGGGAAGTCTTCTTAAAAAGGGTTGTTTACTGAGCCATATAACTAATCAAAATTAAAAGTTGATTCAGTTTTGAACTGGTTTTTATTTTGAAAAATACTACTTTGCCCACTCAACTTGCCCCCTCATTTTGACACCTCATGTATTTTAATTTTTTTATTTTAATTTTTTTCTTTACGTAATAGTTAAGGAAGTGACTATTAGTGTATTGATATTTTTTTTATATTTTTTAAAAATGTTTTAAAATGATAAAAAAATATGAATAAAAAAATTGAAAAAAAAATGAAAAGGCCAATTTGGCCTAGCGGTCACTTGGAGCGGTGCTACTCAGGCGGCAAAGTAGCACCGCTCTTTCATTTTATACAGTTTTTCTGTATCATCCACAATTCTGTTTCAATTTTTTTTAAAAGGAAAACATATTTATTGTAATTACCAAAATTAAGTACTTATCCAAAAAAAATACCAAAATTAAGTATTAACAACTTTTTTTTTTATAGGTAGTATTAACAATTGATGAAACAGTTCTATATATTATAAAAACTTGACAAATACAAAATGCTTTAAAATCATTTTGGTATTCTTAGCTAGCTCAGTCTTTGGTTTGCTCAAACACCCCAAATTGATTCTCAAGAGGACGGCGTGACAAGGAACAATACATAAGGTAGTAGGCCTTGTTTTCAGTGCCTGGGGTTGTCAGTCTGTCAGGATGGGGTCCCAAATTTTATAGATTTTTTACAGAAACCAACCTTGATAAACTTTGTTCTTTACTCTAGCATAGATCGTATTATTGTTTCCAGATCATCAGTTCATAAAAACTTGTTTTCATTCTCTCTTTCTTAGATCTTCTCCTTCTCGAGTTCCTTTTTTAGGACTTCAATTGAAGTAATTACAAACATGCTCTTACAACATGAAAACAGCCATATACTGATCAAATAAAAAAATGAAAACAGCTATTTATGAGGCCATTGAACTTGGATATGAACTGCTTAATGATTAGTGTGGAAAAAGTGAGCAGATATACAAGTAATGTAAATAGATTGAGGCCACGACTACTTTAAGGAAGGGTTAAGGGAGGGAAAGAGAGATAAAGAAGAGGTGGCTGGAAAACAGAGCAAAATACCTTATAATTTCCTCTGTCTCCAAATATGATGACCTCTTTAACAACCCTAATTTGAGCCCTTCCTATATTTGCTTCACCATACAAGCCATAACACCTGTCCTAAGCCTATTCATGGTAGAGCTCAAAATATCAATAGCTAAATACAATTACATTATAGAAGTATAATTACTTTTTTGAAAAAAAAAACTCCTATAAAAATATGATTACCATCCACATAAAAATTTGCAAGGGAAGTTTACTTTATAAAATATTCCCTTAACATAGAAAAAGAATCCTGGAATATTTTATCTAGAGAAATTCCAGGTTTCTTTTCAATCCTTACACTGGAGATAGAAGCTTTTTTTTTTTTCTATAGGTAAAATAAAATTTTATGGAGTCAAGTAATTAGGCCTGGAGTTAGAAGATAATCCGTACACTAAGAGTTGTAGTCACCATTGCAATTTATTATACCATTAGGTTGTTACTGCTTCACCACCTCACAACTTTGCATTTCCAATCATTTGATGCATTCCATTTGCGTCCTACCATAAATGAACTAGCATACATTTAGTAGCTACTTGTCTTTTAATGCATGCAATTTATCTCCACAAGACCATGTTCCTGGCCTGGGAAGATGACTGAAACTTTCAATGGTGTATTGAGTAGCTCAAGCCTTTTTGAATTTCCATTTTTGTCACATGATAGTTCTGTAGATTCTTAGTTTGAACTGCTCTATCATTTGCTGGCTGAAACTGAGATAATTATTGATTGAGTTTGCTTACCTTACTGCAGTGCATATCGAGCGCTGTATATATTAAACTGGATCTATCGCTACTTTACCGAGGAGCATTATTATGTCCAATGGATAAGTATGACTCATTTGTTGCACCCGATTCTTAACATCTCCATGAAGACCCTCTGTTCTTTTCCTTTATTTTTCTTGTCTGGTGCTGAGAAACGGTTCTCTGCTCTTGCAGCTTGGATATCAGGGCTTATCCAGACACTGCTCTATGCTGATTTTTTCTACTATTACTTTCAGAGGTAAATGCATTAATATTGCTAAAACTTTTCAAACATAATGCCATTAAAAGCAGAAAATGGTGATGCCTTGTTAATATGTCTTGCAGCTGGAAGAACAATGAAAGGCTCCACTTACCTGCTTGAATTGCGATCCCATGTTTAGTGTCAGTTGTAGCTGGAAGAACTACTTACCAAACTTGATTGTCTTTGACCATGGTTGTTAGGCCTAGGTTGTCATTAGAGCATACGTGAACATGTAATAGTCTACTTAACCACCAAACTAAAAAAAAAAAACAGAACAATTGTAAGAGTCTGATTACTGTCGTTTGCCACTACCTCTCTCTTTTGTAGTCTTGTATTTTTACATGTGCTTTCAGCACCCTCCTTAAGCAGTGGCAGTCGCAGTTGTTTTGACTTTACATAAAACTGAGTAGAGTTACATGACATGAGATAAAAAGCACACTGATCACTTACAGCTCACCGAAATTTCAGTTAGTTGCGTGAATGTTATATAGATGTTTAAACTGAAAAGGGAAGAGCTGAACACATGCGTGAATATCCTCCAGATCCCATTTCTCTCATATCCCCAGGAGAACTCAAGCACAGCCAATCCGGATGATCCTCAAAGACAGAAGCCATCTCTAGGTAAACCTTGTTCTGGTCCCGACGGCCCTCACGACACATGAGAAGAACAACCAATACAGGAATTCTTGGGGACGTGTTCGTTTCGGGGTTGTAGCTTGTAATCTAGTGTGGGTTAGAATATGGTTTTTTATATAGGGTAAGTTGCTGGATAATCCCAATTAAACTTTGCTACTCATCACCCACACACCACATTTATTTTTTTATCTTTTTTTTTTTTTTTGGTTTCATTCTTCTTAAACTAATTAAAATTTTCTATTCATTATCTATATACTACACATTTGGTAAGAGGAAAAAAATTAAAAATTATGTGTAGTGTCTGGTGTGAGGAAGATGAGTAGAATTTTTTATCCCCAGTACAGGGTTAATGCTCCACAAAAGAAGCGAGAACTGTGGCACAGATTCAAAACGAGATCCTTTTGATTTATACTGTAACATAAAAGTTTCTCGTATTGATGGAAAGAAAAACACCTAAAACGCATTCTTCTAGCTTTTGAGATAAAAAGTTATTAATCAAACATTTTGTATTTAAGATTTATTAATATACACAACACTATCATATTCAAATAGAGTATCATCATGGTACTGCCTTTTTTCTTTTATTTATTTATGCTGATTATAAAGATATTTTTTAATACACTGCTGTAAAAGAGATACATTTGAAAACCTTCTTCTAAAAACAAGGCCTATAAACTTCCGTAAAAGAGAGATATTTTCCTGTTATGGTGGCCTTGTTTTTCACTTATACTTCTTTCAGCTGGGGGTGGGCAGCGGGGGACGGAGGGGCGAAGCCCCGCTCCACTTTCCCCCTCCCCGCGCGTGCTTAATATATATATAATTAAAATTATATATATATATATATATAAACCCCATAAGTAAGTGAAACGGCGTCGTTTTGTCTGTGTCGTTTCACTTTTAGACTTTAGTTAAGGTTCCCCCCTCGCGTCCTCCTTCTCGAACTCTCTTCTCTCTCACTCTCAGACTCACTCTCTCTGTGTCTTGATCTCTCTCGCGCTCTCTCAGTCTCTCTCGCTTAATCTATTCTCTCTCTCCGTCTCGCACGACTGCACGAGCAGCACTACCGGGACTCTAGTCACTCCATCGTAGGGGTGTAACCAGTCTGGTTCGGTCCGGTTTTGGATAAAATCCATGATCGAACCGGTATGTACCGGTTTTGTATTTTTCAAAACCGATTACGCACCGGTTACCCTCCTAAACCAGTACTTCCGGTTTTACCGGTTTCCAATCCGGTCCGGTTTTTCGATTTTTTTTAAATGTAAGTTCACAATTTGTCATTAAAAATTTGTTTAAAAAAAAAAAAAAAAACTGATTTAAAAAAAAAACTGTTTTATACTTTTATTAATATATTAGACTATATAATAGTATTAATATTAGACTATTGATATAGTTATAAGTTATAAATTAGTATTAGTTATAAACTTTTAGTGATTTAGTATTAACATTTTATGTAATAATTTATAAATTATAATAAGAAATTATTTCATATATGAATATATATAATTATATATATTATATAAAAAAATTTCACATAAAAATTTATAATTATATATTATATATAAAACTTATATATATTAAATATTTTATATAAAACTTATATATAAAAATATTATTTTTTATTTTTTTTAATCAACCGGTCCGGTCCAAAAAATCCCGGAAGCGGCCGGTTTTTACATTTTAAAAACCGATTTCAGATCGGACCGGTTCAAAAACGGTAAAACCGGTCTGGTCCGGTTCGGACCGGACCGGTTTTCCGATTTGAGTTTACACCCCTACTCCACCGTCATTGACTCGTGCGAACTTATTTTGAAACTTCGCATTCATCGCCACTCAAAGGTAAGAAATCCAAAACCCAAGATTTTATTTTTTTAGTTTTAGATTGGAGATTGGAGGAAGGATGGGTTGAATCGGAGATGGAGGATGGGATTAATTGTGAATTTGTGTGCTGTGGAGAAATTTGTGCATGTGTTTAACTCGCTGTGTTTTTTTTTTTTTTTTTGTATTTCACTATTTCTAGCCTCTGGGTATTCGAATTTGGAACCCTAAATTGATTTAAGAGTTCAATCCAAAACCCTAAATTGAGTTAGGGGTTTCAATTGAAAACCCCTAAAATTTCAATTTAGGGGTTTCAATTGAAACCCCTAAATTATGTTAGCTTTGTACTTTGCCTTATTTTTTCATGTGTGGTGTATTATTATAATTTTCTTATGTCGTGTGTTGATTCATTTTATAATTTTTTATTGTGTTGTGGAATCAGGAATGTCTTCTCAAAGGGATTTCACTGATAGCTCTCCTACCCCAGAACCTAACCCTACTCCAACCCCTGGGAGTGGGAATACACCTTGCCCCGCCCCCAAGCCCACACAAAGCAAGAAACCTGTTTCCGTAGTTTGATCTCATTTTACTAAACTAGAGGGTGGTGACCCCAATAACCCCCAAGCTAAATGTAATTATTGTGGAAAAATATATGGATGTCACTATATGAAACATGGTACATCCCAGTTAAAGGTCCATCTAGAGGAACAATGCAAGAAGAGTCAAATATTAAGATCCTTACTGGAGAACAGTCAATCTAGACTAGAAATTGGACTGAAAAAAATGATGGATGGGAGTAGTGGGGGTCCAACGTTGAAGGGGTATACAAAGTATAAAACTGATGAGTGTAGAAGGAAGTTAGCTTGTATGGTTATCATAGGCGAGCTACATTTTCAGTTTGTGGATGGGAGAGGGTTCCAAGAATTTGTCCAAGAATTGGAACCTAGATTTACGCTTCCTTCTCGCCACACTGTGACAAAGGATATTAAAAAGATGTACTGGAAAGATAAAAATATTCTGAGGGGCCAATTGGTGGGTTTGGTAGTTTGCCTCACTACCGATACTTGGACTTCTGTCCAAAATTTTAATTATATGTCTTTGACTGTTCATTTCATTGATTCTGATTAGATTCTTCATAAAAAGATTAAGTTTTATCAAATAACTGATCACAAGGGTGAGACGATTGGGAAGACCTTAGATGCCTCAATAAAGGAGTGGGAGTTGGCACAGGTTTTGACAATTTCGATTGACAATGCCTCATCTTGATGTCGCATTGGGATATCTAAAAACTTATCTTAGAGAGGCAAATAAGACATTATTGGGTGATGAATATTTGCATGTTAGATGTTCTGCACATATCTTGAATCTAATTGTGACTGAGGGGTTGAAAGATGTCGATGACTCGGTTGCACGAGTTAGACTGGCTGTGAAATTTGTGAGGTCTTCTCCTTCTAGATTGGAGAAATTCAAGATTGCTGCGAAAAGTGTGGGCATAACATCAAAGAAGGGTCTTTGTACTGATGTTCCTACCAGATGGAACTCAACCTTCTTGATGTTGGAGGCAGCCCAAGAATATAAGGCAGCCTTTCAATTATTGGGTGATGAAAACATTCAATATGTCAAATACTTTGATGTGCACGGGGGTTTAGGAAAGCCTAATGATGATGATTGGAAGGTAGTTACTACTTTTGTTGATTTTCTCGGACTTTTTTACGATGTCACGTTGAAATTATCTGTTTCTTTGCACCCTACATCCCACGAATTTTGTCAACAAATATGTAGGGTGAAAGAAGAATTAGACATGTGTAGGGGTTCCAATCTAAGGATGAGGGGATGGCATTGACCATGAGGGTCAAATATGACAAGTATTGAGGAGATTTGACTAGACTAAATATTTTGTTATATGTGGCTGTTATTTTTGATCCTCGTCTAAAAATTTCAAGCATGTTATATGGTTTGAGACTTGCGCATGATCAGGCATGGACTGATTTTATTAGTGAGATGGCCCGAGATACCCTATATAAATTTTATGATGAGTTTAATGCAATTATGAATTAAGGGTGGTACTGCATCTACTACACCAACACCTATCCCAACACCTCCTCCAGACACCGGGGCAACAAAGAATCGTAGATTGGCATGGATTAAGAGACCCTCGCACATAATCTCACACTAGTCCATCAATCTACGGAAGTGGTTTCAGAGTTAGACAATTATTTGTCAATGGATCTTATTCATGATGATGATGATTTTGACATATTAGAAAAGTAGAAGACAACATCAAAGAAATATCACATCCTTTCTGAGATTGTCCATTGTATGTTGGTCATCCCTATTAGCACTGTTGCCTCGGAGTCTGCCTTTAGTACCGGAGGGCACATATTGAATTCTTTCTGTAGTTTATTATCTCCTACAACCATAGAGACATTGATATGCACACAGAGTTGAACGATGGGAAATAATATTTATGTTCTAGATGTTTTAAATTTTAAAGAAACCGACAAAGAGGGTAGTGATCAGTCTAGATCTGGACCATATAATAATTGTTGTTTTTATTTTATTATTTTGATTTATTTATATTCATTTCAATTTCATCAGTGTTTGTAACAACACATGAGACAACTCAGACGATGTCTACCTCCACTGCAATATGAATATGTGCTCAAACCTCAAAAGACTACCCATCAGTATTTAATAAATCGAATCATCTTCTAAAACGTATAATAATAAAACGTATGACAGGTAGTCCTTATACCAACTTGTCAGCATGCATAGCATAGTGGTTTAGGGCTATTTTCACATATAGTAAATGAACGATTACAAATACCATCATCCCCAATATTGGCGACGAAGAATCAGTCAAATCTTTCTTACATGAGTTATGCTCCAACAAAGAATTTCCTTTTGAGCAAAATTTGCTTCAATCAATTGTAATGACAGAGAAAACTATATCAATTCATTGAAGGTGCTCCATAAAAAAAAATTGCACCCAAGCTAAAAAAAAAAAAAAAAAAAAAAAAAAGTAAACCATTTACAGAGAAGCTAACTTACGGTCGATCATTTTTTGCATCATCATGTATTTCTAAAATCTGCAGACTGGATAGTTCTTAGAAGCTCCTTCAAGTTAGGTAATATGTAGCGCGGTCCTAAACTCTTTACACCAACAGAATTCAAAAGCTGCTCCAAATCCTACATCCAGAGGGCCAAAAGGTGAAGAGATCAATTGAATTTTAAAAGCAACATCATATTTATTGGCATGAGAAAAAAAAAGGGGGTCACAACTAGATATAGCTTCCAGCATATAAATATTCCTAGCACCTACATCACACTGGCGGAATATTGATATTAATTACTGCCTCATGCAACTTAATTATTAAGTGAATCATGCTCTGGAATGATAACAAATGAGAATACTGAATAATATCATATCTATGAACCTTCCAAATTAATGCAATATTTACACGATATCGTTTTTGCAGCAATCGTGTTACTTGACACCAAAAATATAAGTAGAAACATAAAAATATGAAATAAACAATATTTGAAAAGTGAGCTTTTCAACCCTTTACTTCCCTTTAGAGATGTATCCAATAATGACTCTGGTATACAGGTTACGTTCATCAATTCCTCTATAATGTCTGCCTGAAAATGTGAGAGCTTTTTGTGCTACTAACCAATCAAAAACAAAAGGAAGAAGATGTGCGAGTCTGGCATATGCTAGGTTAAAACCACACATTAATTACCATTAGACAAAACTTCTCAATATGAGAGCCATTCCAAGTAGTATAAAACCAGAATTACTACAACCAGCAATCAGATTTTTTTTTTTCAGTTACAATCAAGAATCAGATTTCTCACAGGGAGGGCGCGAGTTACTCAATAGAGGGGTTTAACATCCCCTTCCAACGCTTTCCCCTCTAAGTTTTCCATAGGAAATGTGTGATGGGTCCCGTTAAGTAAGTAAGATGGCCCTCCGGTCGTACCCGTGACAGTGGTGACCTCATGGATGGAGCAATTCATGGACTACCACAAATGGTTCCTATTTAGGTGGTTTGCTTAGTAGATGCTTTCTTGTAGCTCTACAGAAAGCAATTCATTCCCCTCAAACCATCACATTTCATAATAATTGCACCAAAAGAAAAGGTGGTATAGGGGAAAAATGGAAAAAGTTCATGGACCACCATAAATTGGATAAATTGCACTTTCGGCCCCAAACTATAGGGACTCACAAAAAAAAAAAAGATATACGGTCATAACAATGTTCTTCCTAAACTATAAATATAATAAACCAACGCCCCAAATCACATCCGTAGTTGCAATATACCAAATTGT
Source organism: Juglans mandshurica (assembly GCA_022457165.1). Taxonomy (NCBI): domain Eukaryota; kingdom Viridiplantae; phylum Streptophyta; class Magnoliopsida; order Fagales; family Juglandaceae; genus Juglans; species Juglans mandshurica. The sequence continues at coordinate 29,947,677 of CM039619.1, read as the reverse complement.
TAAAATTCCCCCATGTTCCACCATTTGTAACCTTAATTTCCCCTTATCACATGATCACTGTAAAATAAAATTAAATTACAGGATTATGTAACAATGCAATAAATGCATAATATTAAGAATAAATAAAATGGAAAATTGAGAAATTTTAATAATGGGAAGACATTGTAACAATACTCATAGTTTAGGGCCGGAAAATGCAATTTCTGACAAATATATGGAAAAACCATAGTAGGATCAGAGAAAATGCATTGTAACTATACTCAAACCTTAATGAATTGTTACTCATAAAAAAAAAAAAGCCAAAGTAGGATAGCTTAAAAACCTAGCTCTAACGGGGCCAGGAGGAGAAGCAACTAGAGTAAGCAAGCAATATTGCAATGCCTAAATAATTGAAAGAATTCAAAGACTACCAGTATAATAGACTTAGGAAAGCTCCTTACATTGCCATACTAATAGTCCAAACAATCTAATTTATTTAATGTTTCATGAGAATTATAGAGCCCAAAGATGCCACATGAAATAAAGCACACCTTATTCAGCAAAAATACAGCATAAGCGGCTCTTGTAGTGTCTTGACCTTCTAAAAAGAGAGGGAACTCCACATGCTTCTTAGTTGTAGAAATCTCTGTATTTGATGACAAATCTGAAGAAGTGGGCTCTAATGAAGGTGCATGGTCAATAATATATGAATGAGAACCACCCAAGCGCAAACGGTAACGCAAATGAACGTTTAAGTAGGAAGCTATAAGAGAAACAGCCTGCAAGAAAATCGGGCTGATAAAGTACAATCCAATATCTTGCTTTGGCAACCAGGCTTTGAACAAGTTGACAAAAAGCCTGCTACTTAAAATGCACCAGCATATAATAATAACACAATGAAACAATGTTGATAGCATTTAGGATTAATAAAAAAGAACTGTATTATACCAAGTCCAAACCAAATGAATGCAGTGACTCATCAAATAAAGGAGTAGATAGTATATGATCCATAATAGTTGATAATACTAATTTTAAGTCAAGCAAAGAGAAAGAACGCACATGTGCGACATATCCCAGGGCAGTTGCAGACCTCTGAACCTCCCTCTTATCCGTGAAAAAACTCATCTTCTTAAAAGGAAGCATACTCAGGTGGAGACCTAAAATTGTCAAGGATCCTTGATGAGCAGGTTTTGATCCAGGAGAACCCCCTGACAGTACAAAGAAAGATTTTTTTTTTATCAGCAAGTAAGAACTTTATTAAAAAATAGGCATAGCCAAGTACACGAAACATATACAAGAACAACACCTATGCATGAGTGTCTAAAGAAACAAGGAAATCATGAACATTCATGCCATTAAAATCTATTACAATCGACCAAGGGAATAAGGTATTAATTACAAACGTCCTAAGCTCGTCCTTTGTCTGTTCACGATCCTCAAAACTGACCATTCCTCTTGATCCATATGCACCACCATAAACAAATCGGGACCATATTCCACAAAACTGCTATTTGAGAGTTACCTTAGATGCCTCTCCAACTAGCAAGTAAATCAACCACTCTTCGTAGCATCACCCAATGGAGCCCCACTCAGCATAGATATCATTCCATAAGCTCATGGCTACATCACAAGCAATAATAGGTGGTCCATGGACTACCCAATTTCCTTGCACATATAGCACCAATCCAACACAATGATTTAGCGTTTCCTTAGATTATCTAAGGTAAGGATCTTCCCTAGTGAAGCTGTCCATACAAAGAAAGAAGCTTTTGGGGGGCCTTAGGCTACATTTGGGTAGTGAGGTGATCTCAGATGATCTATGAATAGTAGTAAAAAAGTGGTGAAAAAATAATGATAAAATATTGAATAATAGTGAATAGTAGTAAAAAATAGTGAAAAGTAATGATAAAATATTAAATACTATCCAAACATAGCCTTAGTCTTCCATATGTTCTTCCATGGGAATGGATTTGTACTTTGTGTCATAAGGGACTTGTAGAACGAATGAACAATGAATCTCCCCTTCTTCGATGCAGACCAAAAGATCTGGTCAGCTCCCCCATTCACTCTACAAGTATATACAACATGAAAAAAATGTGTAAATGTGTCAATTTCCCAATCTTGTGCAGCTCTACGGAAGATGACCTTCCATTGAGGGGAACCACTAGATAGATCCATAAGGTCTGCAATTGAAGCCTCCTGTCTTCATGCAATACTGTAAATCACTAGGTAAGCTTCCTTTAGGGTTCGATCACCACACCATAAATCATGCCAGAATTTAATTCTTGAACCATCCCCAACTGCAAAGCGTATGTATCGAGAGAAGATTGTCCATCCTCTTTCTTATGTGTTTCCAAAGCCCCACCCCATGTGATCCGCTCACCTCATTCGACCTCCATCCTCCTCAATATCCACCATATTTTAGATTTATTATGACCCTCCACAAAGCTCCCCTCTTTTTGGTATATCCACAACCGGGTTACCCAATAAGGCCTTATTGAAAACCAACAAGTTCTGAATTCCCAACCCCCTTCACGTGCTGGAGTACAAACCGTAGCCCAGGCCCTCAACAAGGAGTTTCCCGCAAGTGCATCGGGTGTCCGAGAACAAAGTCCCGACTAATCTTGGGGGTGCACAGGCCCTCAACAAGGAGTTTCCCGCAAGTGCACCTTGGGTATTTAAGGGGAAGTTCCCCCAGTCCAATGGCCCCTAAAAAGTGTTTGCACCCAAGAGGATTCGAACCTTAGACCTGCACATAAATGAAGTCAGAAAAATCCGCCATTGCAAAACTAGAGCTAGGACCTCCTAATCGTTCACTTGGGAAGCAGGTGACATTAAAATCAATCCCAATGCACCGAGGCAGGCTCCAAAGGCTACAAAGACCAGCCAATTCATCACAAAAGACTCTTCTCGCAATATTTGAATTAAGGCCATAAACACCGGCAAAGGCCCATTGATAACTATCTTCTACATTCTTGAAAGATATGGCCACCGTAAAATCCTCCACATATAATCCATCTTGTCCACGACCCTTTTATCCCACATTACCAAAATACCTCCCAATGCCCCTTTAGAAGGCAAATACAACCACCCCACTTGACAACAATTCTACAAACTCCGTATGATGCTAAGGGAGATGAACTCCAACAAAGATAAATTAATGACAAAACTACAACATGGTACAAAACCTCTCCAAGAGAGACAGCAAAACATTATGAAATTTCCACAAGTAAATGTGATACCCCATATTGAGGAGTATAGGTGGTGAATGGGGACCTACAAATAGAAGGGAGAAGTTCTTGCCTTTTATAGTAATTTCAATGGGCTTTAATTGTACTATTGCCTAGTCTTTTTGGAGTATGACTCAAATGTGGCTTGAGCCTTCCTTGTGTCGTTACGAATGGCATCAAAACCAATCCCAACAAAAAATGTGGGACATTAGTTGTGCCACCTATAATGGAATGGCCTGCTGAGAACATAGGGAATTAAAGAGATTGTGGTACCCCTATTGGGGAGTACAGGTGGTGAAGGGGATCCCATATGGCTTGTGAGGGAGAAGTTCTTGCTTTTTGTAAAGATTCCAATGGGTTATACTGTCCAATTGTATCATTGACTAGTCATTTTGGAGTATAGCCCAGATGTAGCTTGGGCCTTCCATGGATTGTTACAATAAGACCAATATCAATTGAATTTGAAATGAAGGGAAGCTGGCTTATCTTGAAGAGAGAGATTGTCTACTTTACTAGTTTAAACCCTTTTGGGGAACTCCAACATAATGTTGGTAAAAACACACTTAAACGCAAAGAGCAAAGTGCCAAGGGCAAAACACTTCATTTACCAAAAGAAAAGTGCTTTATGAAAGTGCATATCGTGCTTTTCGACACTTTTTTTTTATAGTGAGCTTAAAACGCAAAAAGTGCGCCTTTATATTTTTTTTGGAAAATATATTAAATATTAGTTTTAACTATTATTATTGACTGGACCAGTAATAGAATATACCTGCTCCAAAAAAAAAAAAAATCACTGGCATATACCTGATTGACTACTGCTTGGAAACAACTCAAGTTCCTGCTCCTGTGCAGGTCCAACCGAAATCTTTACAGGATAGAGCAATGAAACTTGAGAGATCATATATTGTTGCCTTGTTCTTAGCCTCTTCTGCAAATTCCGAAGACTACCATAACCTTTTTCTCCAGAAAATAACCTATTTGATTCCTGTAAATAAAAAATGATCAGCTTTTCTATCACACCAATGCAAATATAAGATATAAGATAACATCAGCCATTCACCCAGGAAAAGAAATAAGAAACTGATATCATTAAAAAAAATTATCAGCGATAATTGTGATTTTAGTACTAGATAAAAGCATTCAATAATTATAAACATAAATTAACAAAATATACAACAAAAAAGGAAATTAATCTAAGACCATCGGCACCCTTTTCTTAAGACCAATGGAGTCTATACTGAATAAAAAAAAAGAAGTTGATCAACTTCTTCATGTAAAGAAAAATAATATACAAACTAACAGAAGAAGCAAATGTGTAATGCTCACTTAGTGCAACCCAAAAGAGATCCAATCTAGATAAATGGAGCACAAACAAATAGAAACTTTGGCAATGAGGAACAAAAGGTATCTATTGCATAATCCACATGTATTTGTAACAAAGAAAGTCTCTCATACTGCAATCCATAAAGCTTCAGGCTTCAAGTAACCAATATTAATAAGACCCAAAACAGTATTAATCCACATGCACTTGTAACAAAGAAAGTCTATCATACTACAACCCATAAAGCTTCAGACTCACATGCAAGAAGCATTGAAGATCATAAACGGTCAATGGACAAGCTCAAAAGTTTCTTTCTTAACACTTTATTCCATTGGCAATTGTAATAGACTTTAATGGTTTGAATATCCATGACTTCCTTGTAACAGCTGTTAATCATGCCTAGGTGTCGCTCTTGTATATGTGTCCCATGTACATAGGCTGCCTATATTTTTCATCAATAAAATTATTGTTTACTGATCAATAAAAAAGATAAAAAACAGTAGTAAGCCTCAGTATTTTATTTTTAAAAAACCAGGCAATGCATATGTACAGAACCAGGCATCCTATAAGAAAAGTTCCGAGTAAACATACATGAGTAAGAAAGAACGAGCATGAAGGGGAATAAAAAGAGAGAAAATGCATCATTAGAAAGTGAGAAACTATGGCACTCCCCTATGGGACTATAGATAATGAAATTGTTATCGAGAAATCAACAAGCCGATATCCAATATTCACAAGGCAGATGCAAAGGCTTAGTTCGCTAGCCGTGGTTTCCAAATCATGACATCAGGAGTCAAGCTGCTCCATAACAGGAATCAATGGCGTTTCAAGAGATCACTTTACATATTGGCTAACAAATTTGAACTCAGGAAACATGTTTTTACCTTGGTTTCCCACATAATTATATTTCACCAAAATCTTAGCAGATCTAGTCAACTATATATACACACTGTTTGCCATAAGTATTTAATTCAAGCTCGCTTTCAAGTCAGTCAAACAGTAAACACAACAAACTGCAGTGGATATTAGAATAAAAATTACTAAATTTTCCAAGATGAAACAAAATCCAAACAATACTTGGAATCTTAACAGGTACGAATTAAAATTACCTGCAATCGCTTCCTTGCTACAGAAAGAGCTGTCCCAGCAACCAATAAAGATCTAACTTCAACACTAAGTTTGTCCTCTTGCTTTTTAGCATCCTCCTTTGCAAGCTTAGAACTCATTGACATGCTTTCCATCACCTGTTTTTTAGCTTCCAGTTTCTCACGCATCTCATCAAGCACATTCAATCGACTCAATGACTCAGCATCAACCTGCCCACAATGTTGTGGCCCGCTAATCCGCGGGTAAATTCATTAAGGCTCAAGAAAATAAAAAAGTTCACAGCTTTAGACCTTTCTCCAATGTCGTGCCCCAAAACTCTTTGGGGCTATAAAGACTTAGTTCACATGACATGTCAGAAAAGAAAATATTGATAACTCAATAATGTGATTAACTCAATTAGTTCATTTTTCCCATTTTTTCAAAACGTAAACAATGGAAACAAACAAACTTGAGGCAAAAGCAAGCAATTCCGAAATTCTGACAAAGGTAAGTTGCTCAAACTAACGGATGGAAGAGTCAAATAGAACAAACCACAAGCCTTAATGCTTTGTTCGACTGCCAAGAAATGAGGAAAATGAAAAGAAAAGGGAAAACAAATTAAAATTCTAAATCCGGTACATATTATAATAGAGGAAAGGAAAGCAAGCAAACTCTTTGATATGTATGAATCTCATTCAACTAATTTTTTATAAGCAATATAAATTTCTTACAAAGTACTAAAGGTGCAGCCCATGTACACAAGATATGTACAAGTTAGCCGATTATCTATTTTTAGAAAAAAATACTAGAAAACTACAGAGATTAAGCCTATAAATTCTATATAAGCTCTCCGAAGGAAGAGAGTAGTTAAAAAAAAAAAAAAAAAAAAGTCTTTAGCTCCTCCATCATCTGTCTCCACAAAGCACTAGTCGTTTTGCAATGGAGTAAAAGGTGATCCACAGACTCCCTACTCCCCTTACACATGCAACCCCAATCAATAATAACAATGTCTCTTTTTCCTTAGATTATCCATGGTGAGTTGACCTTCCCTATTGAGGCTAACCAAGCAAAACTATAACCATTTGTGGGGGGGGGGGGGGGGGGGGGGGGGGCTTTAGTTTGCCAAATGCTCCTCCAAGGAAATGGATTGTTATTATGGGGAATAAATACAGAAATGGCAGACATTGAACACCCCTATGGCTTGGTTGAAAAGAGTTTACCCTCTTTTTTTGGCAAAATACAAAATAACAGAAAATTACATTGATTTTTCTTTTATCGAGATCCTTTAGAGCTTTTTGTTTGAACTCCACAATGATTTTTTAAGAGAGAGATATTGTTACAACTCAAAGAAGGCTCAAGCCACATAATGAGACCATACTCCAACGGGACTAATCGTTGTTACAATTGGAGCCTGTTGAAATCATCATAAGAGCTTGAGCTTCTTATTCTCAAGCAATGTGAGATCACATTCACCACCTTCTTATACAGAATCCGAGATATTACAATCTCCCCCCTTAAATCCCCAACATTCTTGTCAGGCCATTCCATCATACACATAGTATGACTAGTCTCATAAATCATCTCTTTATTCATTGTGAGGTGGCAAAGTCTTTGTGGAATGAGATTTTTGGTCGGACAGGTATTGTTTGGGTGATGCCAAAGGAAGTGGTTGATCTTCTTGCATGTTGGGATGGTTTTTGAGGGGAGAATTTGTGTGGCTGCCATATGGAAGATGATTCATTTGTGCTTGATGTGGTGTCTTTGGTTGGAAATGAGAGATGTTTTGAAGACAAAGAACGTTCTTTGAAAGACCTTTGGGATTTTTTCTTTTGTACTTTGGGTTCGTGGGCCAAGGCTCTTGTATTGAATGATGTTAATTTTCAGGATTTGTTTTAGGCTCTTTTTGTTTCTAGTGTGATGTAGGTAAGAAAGAATTGATAAAACAAATCAAAGTATAATTAACTTTATTTTGACTATAAAAAAGTCACTTTGTATTAATAACAAAAATTCACATTTTTTTGGGATTTATCTTGTCACAAGCATGTGTATTCTACAAATTATCACAAATCCTAGTCAGTAACTTATATAAGTTCAGATCTGTCCTTAACTATTAAGGAACATCTTTTTTTTCTTAAGAATGAATAAAAGACTATTTTGTTGGACCGCAAGGAACATTTCATTCCAATTAAGACAACATAAGAACCTTCAAAATTCTTTAATTATTGAATGGAAAAACTGGCTAAACGTGTCATTATCAATATGATTTATCTCATATTAGATGGTCTAGATTGACATCACAAAATCGGTGAAATAGAGTCAATCAATATCAAATTCGTACAACTAAAAATAAAGACTTAAACAAATGTGATTCATATGAAAAGAAAAACCAATTCATTGATTATGAAAAACAAAATTATTTTGAAATAGATTCATTACTAAATAAAAAAGAACATTTAAAAAAAACAATACCAAAATGATCCTTTATCATATAAATCTACTAATTATGAAGATGAAAACTCAAATATTTATGGATTGCCATTACAATTATATAAGAAAAAAAATTCTTATACTTAAAATAACAATATGCCTAAACGTAAACTCTTTGATATGATAGAAAGTATCCTTATAAATAATTATCTAGTAGAAGATAATAGTATAGATATAGAAAATATTCCGGATAGAAATTTATTGGAAAATTCTCAATTTTTGTCTTAAAAAAGAAGATTGATATTAAGGCTTGCATTATTTATTATTTTTTTTTTTTATGTCGGGGAACCTCTCCAAGGCAGGGAGGGCCCTTCAAACCCACCCCTGCAGAGTAAACCCCAGTCCCGTGCACCGGATCCTTGGAAGTTTCCCTACATGGAACTGGTTAAATCGCTGACTTTTCACCAGGGGGTGTGCCCCCAAAGGATTGTTTGCACCCATGAGGTGTTGAACCTTGGACCTTGAAGGGAGTGATACCCCAAGACCAAGGTCTTCACCGCTTGGGCCAACCCATTGGGGTTTTGCGCTAATATTGATACCATAACTAACAGGAATAAAAAATACTAAGATTAGTGTTAATAACTATCAAATAATCGATAAACTTGATTAAAAAAAAAAGGTCTTTTTATCTAATGATTCATCAGGATCAAGAAATGTTATTTTATACATAAAAATTTATCAATATCAATAGGCGTAGCCAATTCCACTAGATGTATACAAGAGAAAGCACCTAGCTCAGAAGCAGAAATATGTATATATAAGGAAATCAGAAAGATTAAGCCCATGATAGGGAAATTATCCGAACAAAGCCCAAGCGGGAGAAATTAGAAACCTATACAAATCTAGACCAAGCTTGATTGGATGACCATATGAATGATCCTACAATCCCTTGCTTGGGGCAAAGCACGCCTCCCCCAATCCTCCAATCTAGGTTCGGCCCATAAACTCCAGCAAAAGCCCAAACAAAATCATCCACCACCTTTAAAAAAAAAACAATTATATATTCCCCAATGCATTCCTTAACTCTCTCGATGTAGGGTCCATCAAAGTTGCACAGAAAGGGTCGCCAGAGGTGAAGGAACTTGATATACTACCAAGACTTGCTGCCAACCCAGAACCTCCAATGGTGACCATGACCTCACTATTGGAGAGAACCAATGTAGCTATTAAGGAGGTACAGGATTTGAATGCAGGAGATGGTGGGGGGGGGGGAAATATGGGTTTGTCATTGGTGCCTTGCGAGGATGAATGTTTAGGGCCTGGTGTACAATTGGGAGCTATGTCTGGGGAAGATGTTGTCCCCTTGTTATCTTTCCTCCGATAAACAATATAGTTGGATCATCATCGGATTGGGTTTTGCAAAAGGTTAATGAGATACAACAGTGTGTGGGGATTACATGTGGAGGATTTGACGACCAATTCATAGCACTACTCATTGCAATTGAGGCAGGTCACTCGCTTGAAACAAAATCAAGATTTAAGAAGAGCAGAGAGTTAAAGCGTCTTACTTGGGCAATCAACTACGACGCAAATGGAGGTAGTACAAGTCGAGAGAGGACTAGAGGGAGGGCATTAATTAAGCCTTCCTCCGTCCTTATAGGATCATTCGGGTGGAGTATTAGTTGTGTGGGAAACAAGGGGTTGGGGTAGTTACAATGACTTGCTTTGCTTTGGGGAGGCGCGTTTTGTCTCAATAGAGCTTCTTGTATATTGGATAGGTTTCTAATTTCTCCCTCTTGGGAGATGTTCATTAGGGGCTCTCTATTATGGGCTAGGTGTTCTCTCTTATATACACCTGTACTTGGTTACGCCTATTGATATTAATATATTTTTACTTATAAAAAAAAAAAAAAAAACTCTCTGCAACCCTTGTACGGTACATAACTAATACTCCACCCAAAGGTCCCTTAGAAGCTAAATAGGACCATCCTACGTATTCGCAAATCACAAACTCCAAATGATCCAACGAGAAATATATTCCATTTTCGTTTCCTAAAAAACACACAATATCAACTTTCCACAAGCGAAGCGTTTGCCCGGACATTCCAAGTTAAAATCTGGCCTTCATAATATAACTAGTTTTGCCCTCCCTCTAGTCCTCCCTCAACTTGGACTACCTCCCTTAGCATCGTAGTTGATTGCCCAAGCAACTGAGCAAGACGCTTTAACTCCCTACTCTTCGTAGATATTAATTTTGTTCCAAGTAAATGACCCTCATCAATTGCAATGAGTAGTGCTGTGAATTGATCCTCAAATCCTCCACATGTAATCCCCACACATTGTTGTATCTCATTAACCTTTTGCAAAACCCAATCCAGTGATGAACCAGCTATATTGTTGATTGGAAGAGGTCCTCAATAAAAAAATAAAAATAAAAAATAAAATAAAATAAAGCCTCTTGTTGATTGGATGGGAATGAATGACGAGATAAAGTCACCCCATATTGAATCAAGCACTTTGGTTCTTCCCAAAACTTGGGATATTTTATAATACATATAACATTAAACCATAGGCCATACCAATCAAAAAAGTTGGTATGGGAAGAAAAAAACTGGCCAATGTTACAATTTGAAGCTCATTGTAATCATTATAAAGGGCAAAAATTTCTTCGACCCAAGCAATGTGAGATCCCATTCACCAACTTCCTACACTTAATCCAATCCGGGTATTGCAATCTCCCCCCTTAACATTCTTGTTGGGCCATTCCATCATAAGTAACACAACTCAAGTCCCATATTTCTAGTTTGGTTTAACTAACTGTAAAGACTCAAAGAAGGCAACTCAACTACACCAAGACCAATACTCCAAAAGTACTGGTCAATGTTACAATTAGTGCCCCTTGATATCATTATAAATGACTTCTCCCTCCCAAACAATTTGGGATCTTATTCACCATTTTTATACACACAATCAGGGGTATTACGTAGATGTAGCATGTGACCTACAACTGTTGTTCGAGTAGGTCGGTCTTCTAGGTGGCATGGAATGTTATATGGCCACACGTTGGGCCCATCTCTCGCCAAAATCTACCCTACGGTTCAGACAGAGAGCTCTAGACAATGCTGGTTTTTTATTTTTATGAATCAGGGACCAAATTAAGGCTGCATCAGTTCAGAAAACTGAGAATCAATGTAACCATTTTAGATCTATAACATCCTAGGTGGGGCGTTGGATACAGTCTTTAAAATTCTTCTTTACGTAGTAATAAATGTGGATGAATATCCATAGAGTGTGTGCATGTGTGCTTACTTATCACAAAAAAATGTGTATGTGCATGTGTGTATCACATCAGCGAACCAAACAATTTCAGAAGACCATAAATAACGTATTTAACTTGTTATCACTATACTTGCATTCTTGCGTACGATTACAATCCTGGAAAACAACCAAGATTCTCTTTTAATGGATCTATGGAAAGATCATACAAACTTGGTTTGAATATCTTGTTCAATCTACGTATTAATTCAACAAGTAGTTTTTTCTAACAAAAGGTGCTTCATCTTACACGTGGAGGGCAGGAAAGACCCAAAAACTTAAGAAAATATTAGAACTCATTTAAAAATTATGTATCACTAAGTAGAAAAATCTATCTCCACTCAGCCAGCCCTCATATAACGCTTATCCCAGTGCAAGTTAGATTTAAAATTTTATATAATCCTAAAAAAATAATATAAATTGAGACTCCATTTACCTTTTCCCTTCCTCTGCCGCATTTTCCCGTCATACAAAACAGACCATAATAAAAAGTCACCAAATTATAGTCGATGGAACCCTACTTGGATGACAAATTCAAGGTTTTATTCAAACAAAGGTTCATGTATTTGTGTGAAATTGAAATTTTCAGCGCCTGAAGTTCATAGAAAAAGAAAAAATATCATTTATTTCTCTTCCTGCACTTACACGGAAAAATCCCAAAGTCCCGAGACCCTAACTACATTAAAAATCATATAATTTATCTTTCTCTTTTTATTCTTGTACATTTTCTCAACAATTAAACAGGGCATACTAGTTCAATTAAGCCAAGAAATGAATCAAGAACCACCACTAGTCTTTTCTCACCCATCGAAACCCTACCTGAATAAGTGCCTCGAGCTTTTGTTGAATACTTTGTTTCTTTTCCTTAGCTTCTTTCAGCGCAGCAGAAAGACTCCACAACCTCGCAAGCTCTTCCTCGAAGTCTTCCCACTCGATCACCTTCGGATTCTTTGGATCGCTTTTGTTTGGCTGGGAAGAGAGAGCACGGTCTCGTTCCATTGAAAATTGGAGCAGAAAACGTGATGTTAGAGCTGAAGAAGATGTCAGGGAGGGTCGACCTCATCGTCCTCAAGTGACCGGTTAGGGTTTAGAAATCATCGAACAACTTCTTGGCTTTAATTTCCTCGGGAATTTCTCGAGAAATTTTGTTTGGGAATTGTTTTGGAGGAAGAGAGGAAGAGGAAGAAAGAGAACCGACTGTTTGGTGGGTAAACGCTAAATATGACAAGTGGAAGTTGTTCTTCTAGAGGGTATTCATGTCATTATGTCCCTGGGAAATAGTTCTCTGCAATCGAGTACCCAACTATAAATCAACGAGACGGATACCTACCAAGTATCAACCTTTCTCCTTGGAAAGAAAAATAATATTCTTAGTTTTTTAAAATATCTTTTATTTTACAATCCAAGACATAAATTGGCATTGCACTCATCAAATCAAATGAGTCTAACTTTTTAAAATTTAATGAATTTATATTTAAAATTATTTCATTGAATTCATCAAATACTAAAATATGAAACTTTGAGTTATGATGCATTTCAATTCATCTTCCAATTTGAAGATATATTATTCTCACTCTATAACTATTATTTTATTTACTTAAATTATTATTTCTTAATTTTGAACTACAATATATTTAAGTTGGGAAACAATAATTTAAATATCAAATTAAATTATTAATTAATATATAGTTAGTGTAATTGTAAAATATGAAAAAAATAATTAAAAAATAATATTATATTATTATTTTAACTAATCTAATAGTTAATATAATGTGGAATTATGGCTAGGAGAGTTTTGCATTTATGAAAAATATATTTTTTATTAAATTTTAGAGATAAATTTGATGAAACCAATTTTAATACTCTTACCACTGGATGTATATGTATCCAAGTTGTGTTCATTTAGGATTTCAAAAAAAAAAAAACTTGTGTTCATTTATTAATCTAAAAAAGAAAAAAACTTGTGTTCATTTATATTTCCTTGGCATTCAAAATGTGATGTCAATCATTTATGCTAATGGGTTAGGTCCGGTTTGGAGGGTCACGAATCGAAAATTTTGATTCATTATTTTTGTCGAACTACATTGTTAAATATTAGTCTGATCAGTCTATAAATATTTTTTTCTTCGTTTTCTTTTTTAGACAGAAAAATTAATACAATAAATTAATAAAATTAATAAAATTAAAATTAAGTTATCTCCTTGATATTTTAAATATGGTTAATGAATATTAAATAATTTCATTGTATATATGGTCAATAGTGATCTCTTGAATGAAAATCACATAATTAACTTATACAATTATTGTATAAGATAATATATTATATATATAATATTTAAATATATATACACATTCGATCGGTCTCAATCCGGTCCGATTTGGTCGATTTTTTCAGTCCGGACCAATAGTCTTACGGTCCTAATTTATGCATACTATATCACTCATAAATTTTGATCACATCTCCTTTTACCGCTTCAAATATATGTGTTAGGGCACGTCGTTTTGTTAATCATTGTGTGCACACTTGTCTAATTATATATTTAATAGGGTTACAAACGAATCGAGTCAAGTCAAATTTGAATAAGGGTACTAGAACTCGATTAATATGTTTACTCATTCGAACTCAACTAAAATTTGAATAAAACTCGCATATGCTTATTTGAACTCGGTTCGTTAATTATTAATTTTGTTTGAGTTCGACTTAAGCTCTACTAAAAATAAACAAATGACTTGAATTCAAGTTACTCGAACTCGAGAACTCGATTTTCTTTTTCTTTTTTTTTTGAAAATTATGAATCTTATTTTTTGATTAATAACAAAATTAAAAATTAAAAATATAAAAATTAAAAAAAAAAAAAAAAAAACTCTAACCATTTAACTATTCAACCAAATAGTTTTGATTAAAAAATCTTATGGTATAAATTTTTGTACAATAAATTAAATTATAGTTATAATTAAACAATAATAATAATGCATAAGATAAATGTAATAAACTAAACTATTTAATATCTTATATATAATAAGCGCCAATGTCGACGATTTCGTTCATTTCTTTTTTCCAATTTTGTCCTTCGTTTTGTATTTGTTTCTCATTTCTCCTCTTGCTTTTATATTTCTTTTCCATTGTTGTCCTTCAATTTTCTGTCGTCTAATGCTTTTTTGCCAAGATTGCCCCTGCTTTTATATTTATTTTTCCTTTTTGTCCTTGATTTATGTTATCTTTTGTACGCATTTTTACAGTTTTACCCTTTGTTTTTTTTGTTTGCCGTGTCCTATAACAATTTATTTCGATTTTGCCCTCCACTTTCTATTTATTTTCTTGCTCTGTCCTTGACTTTTATAACGTTCTGGTTTTTTCCCTGGTTCTGCCAATTTTTTTCTCTAGTTGTTACTTTTTTATCACTGTTTGCACCGATTGCACTGACTGGTTTAAATTAAACATTTTTTCAATTTTTCCCTCCACTTTCTATTCATTTTCTGCTCTGTTCTTGACTACTACTACGTTTTCGTTTTCTTTTGAGTTCTGCCAATTGTTATTTTCTTCTCACCGCTTCCGCAGCTCTTATCTGATTCTATTTTTTTTTTCACCACTTGTGGCTTAGTATAAAAGTGATTGTCATCTTCTTTATTTCCTACTGTTTATTATCTAATAAAATTCGGTCCTCTCGTTATTCTAACTTTTCCAAATTTATTTCTTCGATCCTAGATTATGAACTATTTGTGAACTTTACTTCTTTATTTGTGGATTTTGGAATAAACTCAGTACGCTTCCATTTACTTTTGTGCTCAGCTAAATATAAACTTTTCTATGCTTTCATGAAATAGTACATACACATGCATGTTAAAAAAAAAATTAAATTACATATTAAAAAAAATTGTCCCTTAACAGAATTGTCAAAAAAATTTAGTTTAATAATTTTAGGCCCAATAATTACAATCTAAAAAATTACAACGTAAATTCATAACATAATAGACATATACGTGACAAAGAAAAAAAATACAACTACAAATAATAACATAAAAACTAGAAATTACAGTTATCAATAAAAAATTCATCTAAACAGAGTTGTCAAATATTTTGCACTTTGACTTATTAATGTCTCAGATAATAACATCTCACATTTTAGATTTAAGATAATAACAAAAAATAAAAAATAAATGTGCACATCTGACAAACAAACAATATTAACATCTCAGACAATAACATCTCAGATTTCAAATTTGAGATAATAACAAATCTAATATGTGAAGATGTGTTGAGATCTATAGGGAAAATAAAGATCAACCAAGAGGCAAAATAAATAAGAATGAAATATGAACAAGTGGAGCCCACGACACCAAATGACTTATTTTGTTGAAGATAAATTGAAATGAACAAGTGGAGCCTGGGATCCACTTCATTGTTGTTGTTTCGCGCCATGCGATTCATTTCCAGTATGTTCCCATGACATGTAGCAGCCAAGTTTCTCATGGAACCTTGAAGCGTTTCGTCGGAAAAGTCTTTCAAAAAATCAACTTTGTTAGTAAAAATAAAATAACAAATTTGAAAGAATAACAAACCAAAGTAATTTGTCCTGATTGAGATCATTCGCTACTGAATGATTTTTGCATGGAGAAATTGTTCATCCTTGAGCGATTTTGTAGCAATTAAAATTCTCTGTCTTTGGCGAGTTCATTTTCGAGTCAATTAGCTTCCTTCTTTCTTTCTTTTTTCCTTTTGCTCGGACTATCGCTGAGTAAAATTCATGCGAATGACATGGAAAATAATGTGTATAGCGAGGGGCCTTCTGCTTGGTGTGCAACTAGAGAGGAATACCTCATGTGGTGAGCAATTGGCGAGTAGAACTTTGTGGGCAAGCAGCACCATGTAGGAGAGCAACTGGCAAGGAAAACTCTGTGTGTTGCATAACTGGCGAGGAGTATCTCATGGTTAAGCAATTGGCGAGCTGCACCTCTCGACGAGCAATTCATGCACGGAAAACGCAAGTCCTTGTGGCGAGTAAACCCATTGTGGCGAGGAGCTTCAGTGGAGTTATGGCGACGAGCACTATTGGCGAGGAGCTTCGGTGGCGAGTTAGACGATGACTGGAAGTGAGCGGAAGCTATGGTCTAGCATGCTGCCTCATGTGGTGAGCAATTGGCGAGCAGCATCGTGTGAGAGAGCAACTAGCAAGCAATACTTCGTGTGATCAGCAGCTGACGACTAGCGAGCGGCACTTCGTGTGGGCAGCAACCTGCTGAACTCTGGTGTGAATAAGGACGGCGAGAACTTGGAGCAAAACTCATTCAGCTACTTTGATACCCAGGTTGGGATGCTTGACGGTTATAAAAGTTTGTCGCATACATCTCAAAGTTTTCATGTCAAGTTCATATTCATGCATTCATTTATCTATAGATTGCTATTATTTGTGGTTTACTTATATATGTCTGTGATATCTGATGTATGTTGATTGTTTAGTTGTTGAGATTTCTTGAAATCTCACTGTGATAGTTTTCACTACTATTCTTCATCCGAAATGGTAAAAGTTGTTACAAGCTTAGACGAGAACCCTAATGACCAAGCAGAAGAGCACGGCACCTCCTCATGAGAGAATCGTACATAAGATGGTCATGAGCTCGCCCGAGCTTAGAGCAACTTGAAAGTATTGATCGAGCAATCATCGAGATACTCTAGTTTATTGAGGAATTCAAACGGCTCAACAATTGGAATAGTGATCGGACCTTAGAAAATCAAGTGAAGCCTAAGCCCTTTTGATGGACAAAAAAAAAAAAAAAGGAGGAAAAAAGGGACCATGAATATAAGAATAAAAAAAATGAATTATGATTTTTGTGAAACAGTATTTTAATGGTCCCTGTATTTTAGGACCATCAAAATACTTATCGCTCGTGTAATATATACTTTAAAAATATATGTACATAGGTGTGACTTTATTCTTGTAAGTCGTATAATAGTTATAAACATTATGCAAATTGTGTGTATAATATGTGTTGTAAACAAGAAACAAATTCTAAAAATATAGGCATAATTTTGTCCATTTATAGTTAAAAATTTGAAACATAAAAAAAATTAGTCAACAGGACAAATGTGCAGCACACGTTGCCCTTTACTAGTATATATATATATATATATATATATATATATATATATATATATATATATATATATATTTTTTATATAATAAATCAAAGTTTATAGTTGTATGATATACTAGTGAACAAATTATCCTATATACACTTTGGGAATGTAAAAAATATATTAAATAAAGTAAACTATGAATTAATTCATAATATATAATTATTAATATAAAATATCACTAACATCTAATAAATATAACACATACTTTAACTGAAGTTTATATGATTCATTATAAACTTATGAAAACAACACTAGAGCCATAAGCTCTTATTATTAGCCCAAAATGCTATAAATTATTATTATAATTTAGCACACTAAATTCTAGTATACAAATTCCTAAACAGATTCATTGGAAGTTAGATAATATAACTCCATTATCAAAAATAGAAAATAATATTGTAGATGATCTAGAATACATATATCAAAAAATGGACATATCTGTTCAAATAACTTTTCAACCTCTTAGAAAATTATTTTCTCATTATTCCTCACTAGCACCCTCTAGTTATCACACATCTAGATCTGTTCTTACTTCAATTTCACATAATAGATCCTATAACCCAGACACCCAGATTATGGGAGTTATTCCTAAAAATATTATTGACACACATGTATATACTGTTAATCCTAGTATACCATCAGTCTCTCATAATCATGAACAATTAAAAGAACCATCTTCTCTAACATATTCACAAGTAATTGGAGATGATGCTCAAATATACACATTTAGTAAATAAGATTTTAAGATTAATAAAGAATATTTTAAACAAGATTATATGAAAGAAGAAAATAACAAAAAAAAATTATTCTTATTCTCAACTTTTACAAAAATGGAACGAGATTATATTCAAAAGAAATATTATAAGTACTCGGAAGAGATACAGGTTAATATACCTTTCTTCTCATGGCTTGAAATCTACAGATCAAACCAATTATCAATCATAAATAGAACTACTAATCAATTGATTAAACAAGAGAGTGTTCTAATTGTTTATGAAGAATATCCCCCTTTGAAACCATTAAGGTCCCGTTTGGAACTTGGACTGAACTGAGTGTCTAATTTTAAGTTGAGTCTAACATGCAAACACAACTCTCAAATCACCAAACTCATATCAACTAAAAACATCTTTACACGTGAGACCTTAACCTTTTTTAATTTAACACATTTTTATACGCGGGAACCACAACCTTTTTTAGCTTCCCATAAATACATCTAAATTCATCTTAGGTGGGTCCCACGAAATTCATTCTACCATATCAACTTAATATTATTTATAAAAAACTCAACTCAAAATCCAAACAAGGTCGTATGATCAAAGAGGCACTCAAATCTTAGCGTCACTAATAAATAAACATAATTCTATATCATATATTAGAAACATAGATAATATAATTAACAAAAAAATTATAATAATTTATATTTACAAACTATGAGTAGACAATTAGAGAGAATTGAGACTCAGTTATCTCCCATTAATTCTACTATTAAAGAGGCAAAAGAAACTCTTTTATTTGTTTATCATGAAATTTCATCCCATTTAAAAATTATTTTTTCTAAAAGTAAAAATAATTTGTTATAATAAATCTCCAACAAGTTAGAAAAATTAAAAATTTCTAATACTGCTTCTACTTCACTAAAACAACATATTAATATATTAGATAAAAGAGACTCATCTACCTTATTATTTGATTTTGAAATTAGTAATATCGATCTCCAAACAAACAAGATTAGAGGAATTTATGTTAATGAATATCCTGCTAAGGATTTTAAACGTCATGTTTCCATTACTCGTAATTGGTATCCGCGGTCAACCCTACCAAATATGCAATTCAAGGAAAGAGACATATAGTAAGATCTACTTTTTCACCAGATGTGCTATATGAATGGAACATAGATGAATTATTTGAATGTAAAATATTAAATTATTTTCAAGTAATGATTATGGTTGCTAATGTTTATAAAGGAAATGAAAAAACAGATCATCAAGTGGCTCATATAATTGTTATAAGTTTTACTGGCCAATTAAGGTTGGTTTGGTTATACAAAACCAAACTATCTCATCTCATATAATCATTATAACTTTTTCAAACTCTCACGCAAAATATAATAAACAATTCAAGTTTTTCAAATTCTGAAACAAATATAATATTAAAAAATTATATTATAATAATATTTTATTCAACTTTTAATAAAACATCTTATCTCATTTCATTTGAACTGCATAATCAAACAAGACCTAAAAGGCTGATGAGATCATTATCTTTCAAGTGAACAAAGAAATAGAATATTAAATCAATATAAACATAATGAAAGAATGTAAATAATTAAGACAAAATATGGTCAACCATTATAAGATACTTTTAATACTTTAATATTTATATTAATTAAATATTTTGTTGAAGATACTATTCAATTTAAAGAAAAAACTAGCGATCTATAAATTAATTTAAGATGCTCACAATTATGTGATTTTTGTTAGTATGAAGATGTATTTATAACTAAAATTATAATCAGAAATGATTGCCAACAACCATACTGCAAGAAAAAATTCATTGTCAGACTTCCTTATTACTTCGTCAAAATGTAAGAAAATCATTAGTAAAATCATATGGTACAATTGATTTTATTAATCTTACATATGGTGATATTCTAACTACTATTAATAGAATTGATTTAACTATGTGTAATGATTTAAGATAAAATCAAATGGGTATATAAAAGAAAATTGCTAAGAAAGAATTAAGTACTTTTTGTGAACAGTTTGATTATACTCCATTATTGTTTCATTCTAGAAGACATAAAAAGGGAAAAAGAATTTATAAGAATTATTCTAACAATAAACGAAAATATAAAACACCTTATAAAAAGATAAAAGGTAAACAAATCCATAATAAACCAATAAAAGGTACAAATATGTGTAATAAAATGAAAAAATAAATTGTTTGTAATAAATGTGAAAAAATTGGTTATTACAAGTCAACTTGTAAGGTCAAAAAGTAAATTGATGAATTAAATATACTTTAGACATTAAAAGAAAAATTATTAAATATCTTTATAATACCGTCAAGTGAAGAAGAAGAAAAATTTAAAATGAATTTTTTCAATTAAAATAATCAAACTTTTAAAAACAATATTTTGATAGTGAATCAGAAGAAGATGAAGATGAGGCTCATGTTTGTTATTTCCTAAATAAAGATAATTATATTTGTAATAAAACCATTAATGTTATTTCAAAACAGGAAGATATTATCTTAAAATTAATTGATAAAATTAGTGATCCACAAGAAAAAAAAAATTACTTAATAAAACTAAAAGATACATTTGATACAAAAATCAATCATACTACTTCAAAAATCTCGTTTTATAACTTTTCAGAAATAGTAAGTAGATTTAAAATTAAAAAACAGAAAGTTGCATTACAAGACTTACAACAAGAGATTAATGAAACAAAACAAGAGGTTAAAAATTTGAAAACATCTAATTTTAAATTAGAGGTTTCAGATGAACAATTATTACAAGAAATTATATTATTAAAAATAGATAAGAATATCAATACTCCTAATAAAGAACAAGGAGAACGTTCAACAATAGTTATTAATGATGAGACATAATTTTATTAACATCATTGATAAAATAAATTTTCAGAAATGGTAAATTGAAGTAACAGTTTCTATTAATTTAGAATTTTCTTTTACAACAATTGTCTTATTAGACACATGAACAGATTTAAATTGTATTCAACAATGATTAATGCCTTCCAAATATTTTGAAAAAATAAAAAAAAACATTATCTCAAACCAATGGAACAAAATTAAATATAAATTATAAATTATCTAATGCACATATATGTAATAGTGGAATTTATTTTAAAATAGAATTTATTTTAGTAAAAAAATATTAATACAAAAGTAATACCGGGAAATCCATTTCTTGCCTTACAATACATTTTTTTTGTAATAAAAGAATGAATTTCTACTAAAATACTTGAGCAAAAAAATTAATTTAAATTCTTATTTTCTTCTGTTTCAAAAGAAATCAATTCCCTAAAAGAATTTTAATTAATTAAAGAAATTAATTTTTTTAATTAATTTCTACTAAAATACTTGAACAAAAAATTCAATTTAAATTCTTATTTTCTCCTGTTTCAAAAGAAATCAATTCCTTAAAAGAAGTTTCATTAATTAAAGAAATTACTTTTTTAATGAAATATATAATTAATAGAAAAGAAAAACAAATAAATTTCTTAAAACAAGAATTAAAGTATAAAAGAGTTTAAGAACAATTAAAAGATCCATTACTAATTCAGAAAATTAATAATTTTAGAACAATAGTTGAAAAATAAATATGTTCTAGTTTACCAAATGCATTTTGGAATAGAAAATAACATATAATTGAATTACCCTATGATAAAAAGTTCTCTGAAAACAATATTCCTACTAAAGTAAAACCAATTCAAATGAATAATGAATATTAGAATTTTGTATAAACGAGATTAATGGTTTATTAACAAAATGACTAATAAGAAAAAGTAAATAATAATGGAGTTGTGCTATATTTTATGTATAGAAAATGCAGAATTAGAATGAGTAGTCCCTCGATTATTAATAAACTATAAACCATTAAATAAAGTATTATAATGGATTCGATATTCAATTCCTAATAAAAAAAATTATTATCTCGTTTTTATAATGCTACTATATTTTCAAAATTTGATATGAAGAGCGGATTTTGGCAAATCTAAATCGCTGAAAAATATCGGTATAAAATAGCATTTATAGTTCATTTTGGACATTATGAATGAAACATTATGTCATTTGGATTAAAAAATGCTCATAGTGAATTTCAAAATATTATAAATGAAATATTTCTTCATTTCATTCATTTTTTCATAGTTTATATAGATGATATATTACTTTTTTCTACATCTATTGAGTCACATTGGAAACATTTAAATACATTTGTTTAAATTATTAAAAAATAGATTAGTTGTTTCCTCATCGAAAATAAAATTATTCCAAAATAAAATTAGATTAATTGGACATGATATTTATAAAGGAAAAATTATACCAATTAATAGAGCAATAGAATTTGCTAATAAGTTTTCTGATGAAATTAAAGATAAACAACAATTACAAATATTTTTGGGAAGTCTTAATTATGTTATAGATTTTTATCAATCACTCAGACTATTATGTAAACCATTATTCAAAATACTAAAAAAGAATCCATCTCCATGGACAGAGAAACATATAAATATTGTAAAACAAATTAAGTCTCACTTAGAACTGTCATCTCTCTATACTTTTAAATTTGTTGAAACAGATGTCTCTCACCTTGGTTATGAAGGAATTATGAAACAAATATTATCACCTAGTTCGGAACAGATTATTTGATTTCATTCAGGAAGTTGGATCCTACTCAAAATAACTACAGTACTATTAGAAAAGAAATTTTAACTATTGTATCATGCATTTCTAAATTTTAAGATGATTTATCGAATAAAAAACTTTTACTTAAAATAGATTGCAAATCAGCCAATGAAGTTTTGATTAAAGATGTAAAAAATCTGGCTGCTGAATAAATATTTGCTAGATGACAAGTTATATTAATTTTTTTATTTTGATATTGAACATATTAAGAGCGAATCTAATTCTCTTCCTAATTTTTATCCCGAGAATTCTTATATGGAAAATCATGACATCCTCAAAATTGAAAGTAAAGTCTAAATCCTCATATGCTAGACCACCATCTCCGCTCCACCCTTCATCTTGTCTTTCTACAAATCTAAATCCATATACAGTATTGAGAACATTACCACATCAATCAGACCATTTTATAATTCATTCTCACAATTAGCTTATCCAAAATTATCAACATATTCAAAAGTTGTTTCTCCTTCTTCTTCTACCCATTCTCAGATTATTAGTCATTCACTCTTATCTCAACTTTCTGTATCCTCTATTATTATTATTATTAAGACTCACTGGTATCCAGTCTTCTCTATTGAGTCTAAAATTAAGTACATGTCTAATCCCAAAAATTACTTGCTTTTTTTCTTACTATATTGGCATTACATTCCACAAAATATTAAGAAAATTCAGTATTTTTATGAATTTATATTAGTAATCATAAATTCAATTATTCTTTCTGAAATTCTTTACTCTCTTCAAACTCAACATTCTCTACCTACATATTCAATTATTGTCTTTCATAAAATTACCATTAAACAAGTTTGTATATTGAAATAATGGGAAAAAAAGCCTTATTTAACAAGGAAATTTTCACATCCTTATAACCTGTCATATTATGATTACTATAATTACCAGCAAGCATGGACAAAAATATTTTTAAAATAAAACAAAAATTTGCGTCATTTATGGTTCTTCCACTTTGACAAATTATAGGAGATTAGGATAGTCCCGCAATGGTTCATATTATGGTGGGATTGTTATGAACCTGAACCTCTTAGGGCTGGTTTAAGGAGTGAGATGAGATAAAAATTTTGTGGATAATTTGTGAATAGTAATGAAATAGTTTGAGTTAGGTATTTTTTGAGTTTTGGGAAATGGGAGAGAAAAAATTGAATAAAAAATATTATAAAATTAAAATATTATAAGAATATAGTTTTATAATATTTATTTGAGGATTTGAAAATGTTAGAATTATTTTTAATTTTTATTTGAAAGTTTGAAAAAGTTGTAATGATTAGTTTGAAAATTTTGTAATGATTATTTTGAAAATTTTGTATTTAAATTATGTTTGAGAATAAGATGAGATGAGATCAAATGAGAATCTTGTGTCTCATCTGAGGCCCAAAACAAGCCCTTATTCTTTCTATCCCTCTCCAAAAAAGTTTTAAGATTTTCTCATCACAAAATGATTATTCACCCGCATTAAGGCTTCGTTTGGAACCTCAACTCATTTCAATTCATTATTACAATTTTTTCAAATTTCAACATAAAATATAATAAACAATTCAACTTTTTCAAATTCTAAAATAATAATAAATAAAAAAAATATTCTAACAATATTTTATCATCTAAATCCAACTCAATTCAACTCAGTTCAACATCCAAACGCACCCTAAAACACTATCCTCTACTTATTCTTTTCTTCATCAAAACAAAATTAAATTGAATTATGAAGTGAGAATATTTTATCAAACATCATCCCTCTTTCAATAACATTATATTCTTAGTCCACCAAGTCTCCATCAAATGGTGGGAGAAATATAATTATGATCACGTTGTAAAAACATTTTAAAAAACTACCAAAGCCCCTGAAGTTTTAGTCTAGCAAAGTAGATTTCGGACTCAATTAGTATCCATTATAAGCAAAACATATTTGAAGAAATTAGCTGAGACAATGTCACAAGTCTCAGACAACGATGATGAAGAAGGCTTACCACTACATTAAGTCAGATCATCTCAATCGAAACAAGCCACATCATTATCAGCTCAACATGCTTCTCATTCTCAGACCAACTCATCCCTTCATCCTATTTATCTAATGGACTCTCAGGATCCGTTCGATCTGGATATATCAGAGTACGACCCTCAGATTATGATGTGATTCCAGCTAGACACGTCAGAAATAAGCATTATTGGTACCCATTATCCGCCGATGCATGAAAACAAACAACTTTAAGCGTCCATTATCAGATTACTGTGTATAAAATTACTTTTACTGTTCCAGTGTCTATAAATAGGAGGTCTGTAAAGAAAGAAAGATATTCAGAAAAATCTCATCTAAAGCCCTTCTCTTCTTTCAATCCTTACTTCCAAAATAATCTCCTTGTAAAGTTTCTTTCATGTCTTTTGCCTCCAATCCTTCTGAGAATTAATCTCTTTGTCAGTATTATGTTTTTAATTAAATCAAGTTTATCAATTTTGATTTCTATCTTTCAAGTTTATTATATATATGTATTTATTATGCATTTGGTTGGTTATACCGCCTAAATTAATAATATATAATTAAGTATATAAAATATCACTAACATTTAATAAATATAACATATACATATGTAACACATATTACGAGTTTCAAAATGAACTCAAACGAGTCAAATTGATCTTGTACGAGTATTGTTCACAAGCTTAAACCGAGTTGAGCCGAGTTTATATGAGTTTTGCTCGTTTAATACTTGAACTTATATTAGTGTTTAAGAACATCTCATTTATTAAATGAACTAAGTATACATGAGCCAAATTAGAGCTATTCGCAAACTGCTCTGTTAATTTGCAGCCCTTTATATACACATAATAAAATGGAGACGCCACTGAAGTTTCCTATGAAATGGAAGTTAGAGTTAATGGTATACAATTCAAATTGTATAATTCCAAACTTCCTGAGTTGAATAATAAGTTGAAAATTTTGAGTTATTATTTTTATAGGTAAAAACTTGAGTTATGGAATACCAATAAACTGATGGTGAAATTTGTAGATTATAATTACGAGTCTATAACTTGCACAATGCGCAGATTGTCATGAAATAAAGAAGTGATTGTAAAATATATCCGAATCTATATATATCCGAATATGTAGGTTATAAAATGGGATTTAGTATATATCCGAATACAAAATTCTTTTCTAATCAAAACATTGCAGAGCCGATCCACTCTCCACAGCTTCTACATCTCCTGCGTGGCTTGACCTCCATCATCTCTTGTTGTCATCGCTATTAAGGCTGGTCAAACCCGAGGTTCACTCTCTCTCTCTCTCTCTATATATATATATATAATTTTCTTTTAATTTCTTGCTTTTTTGTATATAACAAAGAGTGGTCAGGCCAACAAATTAAATCTAATTCTATATTATTATTTTCCACTTGAAATAGAGTTATACAATAATTGTAAAATAAGTTGAAACAAAAGTGTACCTGGCTTACGGTTTATGTTGGAAATTTCTTCAAGATTTTTACTTATTACAAAATTGTTATTGGCCCAAATGCAAGGGCAAAGAGAGAGACTTGATGCATTGCCTGAGACGTTGGAATTTGACCATGGGATCTGGATCGAGTAATGCTGCTATAGATTAGCAGATATGCTGGAATAATATGCGGAATCCTGCCGGAAACCAAATACAGGACTATGTATTATCACCTGGTGATATTAATGGGGCTCTCGGTGTGGTGGTTGCAATGGCTGGCAAAAGGAGGTGGATGCTCTGTTTTGTGGAGTTAAAATAGAGGCCTCTCGGTGATGGCCAGCGATGGCTCCACGTGGGCTCACGACTGGGCTATGGCAGTGAGAAATATATGAAACAAAAAATAAGAAACCAATAGAGTTAACTAGACAAATTCTATACCCATACCAGATTGAAATGTATTAGCCAAATGCTGAGTAAAATGAAAATAAGAAAGTTTGCGTACCGAGAACAGATTCTGGAACATTTCCTAACTAGAGAACTTTTGTTTGGGATATGCACATAAAGAGTGAGGATTAAATATAAGATTAAAAGGCTTAGAAAAAAAAAGAAGAGTGGTGAAAGGGTTGCAATCAATCTAAACTTGAGATCTACGGCGTTCATCTCCCAGAAGACTAAAGACATGATTATGAGGGTATGAAAACCAAGTAGAGGATACAACACAGAGTATGAGCCCGTTTGGTTGTCCAGGCTCTGTTATAGAAGCAGCGGTCTTAAAGAGGCAGCAGCAGTAGTTCACTGTCAACCGATTTTAAAATTTAAAACTGTCAACGACAACTATTCGTATGCGATTTTTGTGCCATATCACTACGGTTGACGTTTGAGAGTGGGAAATTACCGATTAATGCGGTTTAAATGTCAAGTCAGATGTTAAAACTTGGCTTTACATAAAGAGTGAGGATTAAATAGAATCTAAAAAGCAGAGGAAAAAAAAGAGTGATGAAAGGGTTGCAATCAGTCTAAACCTGTGATTTACGTCGTTCATCTCCCAAGAGACCAAAGACATGATTATGAGAGTACGACAGCTAAGTAGAGGATGCAACACAGAGTATGAGCCCGTTTGGTTGTCCTGGCTCTGTTATAGAAGCAGCGATTTTGAATAGGTAGCAGCGGCGATTCATTGTGAACCAATTTTAAAATTTAAAACTGTCAACGACGGTTATTCATATGCGATTTCCGTGCCATATCACTACAGTTGACGTTTGGGAGTGGGGGAACTATCGATTAATGCGGTCTAAATGCCAAGTCAGATGTTAAAACTCGGCTTTTATATATAGTAATAAATTTATGCCTTAACTTATATCTATTAGGCAAAAGTTAACTTTGTATGGTGCAATCCATTAAAAAAATTAATGGATTAAAAGAATAAAAAAAGATTTAAAAGCATATTAAAAAATAAAAATAGCATCAATAATACTAATAATGTTCACTACTTAGGTCTTGTTTTTAATGTTGAGATGAAATGAGAAATTTATGAATAATTTTGTTTTGAAATTTAAAAAAGTTGAATTATTTTTTGTGTTTTATTTAGAAGTTTGAAAAACTTATAATGATTAGATAATGATTAGATAAAAAAATTAAAAATTTAAAAATTAGAAATTAAAAAATATTTATATTTGAGTGGTGTTTGAATGTTGATATGAGATAAGATGGTATGAGATGGGTTGAGACCATCTCGATATCCAAATGGAGCCTTAATAATCAATATTAATTAGGCAAGGATATTTAAAATATTTTTATATCATTCTCATAAATCCATATTTCAAATTAATTAATCATATTTTTTTTTGTTTTCGATTATATATATTGATGTGAAATATTTTAAACATGTTTACATATTTATTATTTGAATAATAAATATTTAAAATACGCCACAACTATGAAATGACAAAATCCATGGAGAAAACAAAGTTTACTGTAGGAGATAAGAGTAATGTTATACACTACATTCTTATTTCACTTTCATCTTACTATGTAAGATATGACATATTTATTGTGAGTGCCCAAGTTTGTATGAGTGTGTGTGTGTCTTCTTTTTATTTGCTAAGCCCAAGTGATTGTAGAAAGTGAGTTCTTTTATTTTTGTGTGTGTTGGACTGGTTTTAGTGTGAAGTGAGTGGATTTCGGGCCTAGCCCGTCTGCATGTAAGCCTAGCCCTTTCCCCCCACATGAAACAGCACCGTTTTGAGGCTTATACCAAAATTTAGTTGTCCTCCCCTAAACGACGCCATTTTGAGCCAAATGGTAAAAACCCAAAGACCCATTTTTCCCCTGTGCTGCATGACACCTTTATTATTCTTTCTTTCTTTCTTCTCCCTTTTCTTTTTCTTCCTTTGCCTCCGCCTGTGACTTGCAGCTCCTTTCTCCACCGCCACCAAATTGCTTCCACGTGTTCGTTGGGCAGAAGCCCCTCTCCTTCGTCTGCCTCCACTGCATGCATTGACCAATCCGCGATGTTCGATCTCTACAATTGTGAGGCCTTGGCCATGGCAGTTGTTCGCTACTGCTGCCTACCACTCATCGCATGCCACGTGTGCAACGCTCGTGAAGCCCCCACCGTCCCCCACCACCAATCGTAGCCACGATTGAGATCTCCAACCCCCAACCTTGGGCCTATAAATAGGCCAAGTCTCTCCACTCCCAGATCATCCCTCAAACACCCTCTCCTCCTCTCAAATATTGTCTCTTTGCCATTCTCTCCCTCCAATCTTCATTTTGTAGCCTTCAAGAATTTTTTTCTCCGTGCGCTGCCGCTCCCAACCGTGCTCTGGTGGCCGTTCGACCACCTCCTAGCCCTCCCCTTTCCATTCCCGCCTTCCTGCTCCCTTGGTTTCACCCAACTTGTGAGCTAAAGCTCACTTTAGCCACTACTCCGCTGTGCTCCTCCATCCACTAGCACGTCAGATTTGCCACCCTTTTAAAAGAGCCCCATCGTTAGCCCCTCTGTTCTGCCTAGATTCGCCTCGGTCGTCGTGCACCGCCACTGCCTCTTGTCCCATGCTTTAAATTTTTAATCATGTTTAGATAATCTAACCAACTTTGTCCGTCCTCATAGCGACACGCGCACACGCTCGATCTCGGGACACTTTAAGCCATCACGCTCGATCATCCAAAAATTTGCTTTCCGCGTAGTAAGTAAATCCCTAGATCAATCCCTTGATTTTTCTAACGTGGAATTATCGCTAACTTTGCTACAGTTTGGTTGTGATTAAGAAGTGGCTTGGGGCTCTGTGAAGTGTTGAGATATTAACGATATAATTGTTGTTAGAATTGTGGGCTAAGGGCCTGATGGAGAATTGAGAAACGCGTGTAGTTAAGATGTGTGAAATTTTTAAAATTGTGACTTTTGTGTTGTTGTGTGGTTGACTGTCTTGTGCTATGCCATGCCATCCAATACTTGCCTGTCATGCATCTGCATATTAATTGTTATTAATATCTGTCATAATTTATTCAATTGTGCTATGTTCTATGCTATGATGCGTAATCTGAAAACTGAGTTTTTGGTGTCATCAAAATTATATTTTTTATGTGTGGTGCCTGCGTATCACGACCCCAAGTCGAGATGAAGCATTATCTCGGTGGAACTCCTCTGGTCACTCGAGAGTATATAAAACTGAGTGATGTCTCCTAAGCTGTTGCCGGGCAACAACAAGCTCGACCAAAACGGTAACACTCTTGGTACGACTCCGTGGCCCCTCTGCTGGTGGAGCTTAAAGGATGCTTAGTTACGTATGCGCCGGGTGCGGAACTGGGCATCGCTCGTTTCAAAGTCAAATGCACGGTCGTTACCCTTGGTGTGACGAAGGGAGGCAAAGTGTGCGGATGGTCCTAATGGGAGACCATGGTGCACACCGTAATAAATGGATGTAAATTAGGTACAAATGGAATTTTTGGAGTGAGTGGCTTTCTATAAATAAGTTATTTTTGTAAGGTCACATAATGGGTATTTTGGGAAAGTCTCTCATAACAGCTATGCATGTTTGTTTATATGCTATCATGTTTGAAATTCTTGGTTGTTGATATGTGGATTTATTGCTGAGATTGAGAGATCTCATTGTGGTGCTCCCACCTACGGTTTCGTCTAATTGAATCATAGACTTTGATGCAAATGATGGGTTTGAGCATGATGGATCGACCGCACCTGAAGAGTGATGACTTGGAGACTTTTCCCTTATGTAGTTTGATTTGGCATTTACCTTTTTATCTAGTCTGATGATTGTAATAAATTATGGATTATTTTGCTGGGATTGTAATTTGAATTTTTGGTATTTAGTTTTAAACTACTTTATTATATTTTCTAGTGCATTTATAAATTGTACACATATTGTATGTCCGCACACACTTGCACTTGGCAATAAGGTGTGACCCGAGTGGCCATCACTTCGGTGTCGCGAGTCCTACCAAACCACACGTGGGGGTTGAGGGCACCACATTTATCACCATTAGATGATAAAAAATCATTTAATAAAAGATCATCCAATAATGATAAATGTGTCAAATCTTATATAATGTGATGAAAATAAAATGGTAGTGTGGTGTATAAAATTTTTCAGAACATAAATTTTAAGCTTAAGGCCCAGTTTGGATGTTGAGCTGAGTTGAGATGAATTAACTTCTTTATAAATAGTAGTGAATTAAAATGATGAAATGAATTTTGTGGAGTCTACCTAAAATGAGTTTAGATGTTAAAATGAGTTTAGATGTTAAAATGAATTTAAATATATTTATATGAAGTTGAAAAAGGTTGTGGGTCCTGCATGTAAAGAGGTATTAAGTTGAAAAATGTTGTAGGTCTCACTTATAAAGATTTTTTGAGTCGAGATGAATTTAATGATTTAAGAGTTAAGTGTTTGAATGTTAGATTCAATTTAAAATTAGATTAAACTGGGTTGATATCATTTCAGTCCAAATTTAAGCAAGAACTTACAAAATTCTAATCCAGTTGCCAAACACTCCCATTCGTTAGCTACCCTGCCCAACAAGCAACACGGGGCAAACGGTACGCCAGCGAGAGCGAGGCACGAGGTTTTGCTATAAAAGGATCCCCGGCCTCTGCCATTTGCACAAGGTCGAGTGAGAGAGAGAGAGAGAGCACGATCCATGGCGGGCGTATCACTCAAGTGCGGGGACTGTGGGGCCCTCCTGAGGTCCGTAGAGGAAGCCCAGGAGCACGCTGAGCTGACCTCCCACTCAAACTTCGCCGAGTCCACCGAGGCGATCCTCAACCTCGTCTGCACTACTTGCGGCAAACCCTGCCGATCCAAAACGGTATTTTTCAGCGTTTTTCCTTTGCTTCTGTAGTTTAATTGGATTTCTATTTTCTGGATTTTTCTTCTTTTGGGGGCTATGGATTTGCAATGCAGTCTGAACTTCGTTGGCATTCATTGGCAATTGGCATTAAAACTTAAGTTCGATTCCCGGTTAAACCAAACACGATCTTCTAAGGCTCTGTTTAGTTGCTCGGCAAAGACGGGGGGTCAAACGAACGCAATCTAATTGTTGTGATAGTAAATTCTTTTGAATTTGGAATTTAAAGAGTGGGTGAAGTGTCACTTACCCGATTCGCTTGCAATCAAACTGGGATATCGGCGATTCTGCTTGAAAATTTGGATATTTTTTTTAATCTTCTGAGGTTGAGTTTGTGGCTAGTTTTGCTGGAGTGGGAAAACGTTTAAATTTGGAAAGTTTTGGCTTAAGTTGCCGTTTGGTTGCTGATAAATTCTTATGTCAGCATTCCAAAGTTCATTTTGAAAGTAAGATTTAAAGTTGGTGTGAACTAATTTTCCTCAGTTCTTGGTTACCAAACAGATCAGTGATTTTTTGATATTATATTTTATTATTTATGTGAAGGAGAGTGATTTGCATACGAAAAGAACTGGGCACACTGATTTTGTTGACAAGACTTCGGAGGCAGCAAAACCAATAAGTTTGGAGGTTCCAAAGGCTACTGCAGAGTCCGATCAGGCTGGCAATGCGAGCACTAGCCAACCCGAAGGTTCTGTTTCAGTTCAGTGTATTAAATATTTTGTTAACGACTCTGATTTTTAATGTGGAGATTAGCTTAATTTTTAACATTACTTCTAATGTACTAGGAAGCATATTACAGGCCTGGTGATTGCTTAGTTACTGATGCCTGATGGGCTACTTTTGCATGTGCACTTATTACTGGATATATTGTATGTTTCCCATTCTGATATTTTTGAAATGGTATTACAATTAGGGATCTTAATATCCACAGCCAGAGTATAGATTGTTTAGATGGATCTGTGATTCTTAATGCTGTTTTTGTGTGTGGCATCTTCCTAATTTTAGTTGGGACTTAGTTTCATAGTCTGCAACTAAGAACAAGATCGGCAATTTCAATTTTCTTTGGAAAGATTTTGAAAAAACGTGGAAACCAAACATAGCCTTACAATGCAGCTTCTAAGTGTTGATTTACTTATCAATTTAAAGGATTCGTGCTTCTTAGGGTTTGGCTTGAAACCCAGTTAAAAAGTAGCACAACTGTTAAAACCTATTATTAGTGCATTTTCTTTTTAATTTCGAATTTTTTTAGTGATAAGCCTGTTAATGCTTCTCATTGTTTGGGTTGGACTGAACAATCAGGACTCTAGATAAAAAATAAAGATTTTTCAATTTAGTTTTTTTTTTTCCTATACAAGTCAAATCCGTCTAACTATTATTTTCTTTGCCGGGTTATAAGAAGTTACAAATTGATGCTGTCTTCTTGGAGCAGTTCTTATTAGTGGTTACTCGTAGCTTTTGATTTCGTGATTACCTAATTTATTTTATGTTATTCTTCTAGAAATGGTTGTGCCGGAAGTTGACAAAAAACTGCTCGAGGAACTTGAAGCAATGGGTTTTCCAACAGCACAAGCTACCCGTGCACTTCATTATTCTGGTGGGTGTTTTGTAAAAATCCTTGCAAATACCAACATTTATCTCCTTTAAATCATATTTTTAATAGCTTTTTGTTGATTACTGTTGAGTCTGCTATACACCAATATTGATTGGGGTTGTGGGTGTTTGTGTAGTCTAAAAATATTGGATTCTACAATTTATCATATCTGATCAGCTGGATTTTCTGTATGCTTGGGGAATTAAGTGTCCGAATTGAGTTTGTTTTAATAGTTGCACATTGTTGGAGGGCTTTTGAAAGTGAAAACTTTCTGTAAAAGGATAAAGTCTGATAATGTAGAATAGCTCATGACTTATGAATTATTTTTCTAGGAACCACTTCATCTGTTCCATGAGCAGCCTAGTAAGTTCTTACTTCAAATCATTACTTGGTTATTTGCCATCAACACATGATTACGTCAAATGATTGGAAATATCTTTGGGACTGCTGATTACATACCCATTGGATTCTATAGGTGTTAGCTTACCTTTGAGGTTTTGTTTCGCTTATCCTAGAAATATAAACTCTTTGTAATGTCTTGGAGATGCCATGGCAAGATATTGATATTAAGGCCTCATTTGGGGAATGAGATGAGATGAAAAATATGTGAATAGTAGTAAAATAGTTTGAGTTAAGATGTTTTATTGGGTTTTGGAAAAGGAGAGGAAAAACTGAATAAAAATATTATAAAGTTAAAATATTGTTAGAATATAATTTTTTACTATAATTTTTGTTTTGGAATTTGAAAAAGTTGAATTGTTTTTTGTGTTTTGTTTAGAATTTTGAAAAATTTATAATGATTAGATAATAATTATATGAAAAAGTTGAAAATTTGAAATGGAAAATTGTTCGTGTTTGAGTGATGTTTGGGAAGGAAATTATGAGAAATTTTGAGATGAGATGGTTTGTGTTCCCAAACGAGGCCTAAGTGAGTGTGACACATGCAGCTGAGCCATGATGTAACAATACTTTTCCTTTCTAGGTAGTTTTCTCTTTTGCAATTTTTAATCTTATGCCACTAGTGGGCATTTAGGTGGTTGTTGGGTTTATCTGCTTTTGAATTTGTTCTTTTTACATGGTAATTATTTGCAGTTCTCTGTTGTTTGAATCTTTTGGTTTTCTCTTAAGGTAATGCTGGCATTGAGGCTGCTGTAAATTGGGTGGTAGAACATGAAAATGATTCAGACATAGATCAGATGCCCTTGGTATGCTTTCTTATTTCTATTTCGTTCTTTTTTAGTCAAACTATAACCACTTTATGGAACACCACCCTCTATTGCTTTTAGAGGCTGAATCATTCCTTAAGACTGTCGATAAAAAAGGCAAATAGAAAGATTACTTCATGATGATTTAACTCTCTTACTGGCCTACATGGGTTTAGGTACCTGTCAATACAAAATTTGAGGCTCCAAAACCTTCTCTTACGCCAGAAGAACTAAAAGTCAAACAACAAGAATTAAGGTAAAGGGTAGAAGTATCCTATATTCCATAATATCTCATGCCATGTTTCAAAATATTCTTTTAATGTTGTCAGAAGAACTAAAAGCCAAACTTACTTAACAAAAAGAAGAACTAAACGCCAAACTGGTGCAAATGGATTTACATACGTTTGTTGCCCATGTTTCTAACTATCATAACATCTGTGCTCATGTTTTTCTCTGGAGCTATGTGCACGTTCAAGAAATACTAAGGCTATTTTTCAACTGATGGAAAAATGAACCACATGGTCGATGGAAAATGACCACATGATTGTGTATTTTCCAGTGTTTGGTATGGGTAGGAAATGCTAATCAATGGAAAATAGACCACATGGTCAATGGAAAATGAAGCTTTTAGAGGAATAAGCCATTTTCCAGACCCAACATGGAAATGCTACCATGAGAAGGAAATCTAAATAAATGCAGAGTCAAATATGGAAGAATATATAGAAATCATATAATCTATATATAGATTTCCTTTCTTCACTTGCTTATAAAAAAAAATATATATATTTTTTGATAAGTAATTGATATTATATTAATAGATATAGACAAAGCCCAATTACACAAGATGATACACAAGAGATAAGACTTATCTAGGTCGAAGTAAGAGAAACTAGAAAGTCATGAAAATTCAGGCCATTAAAATCTAAAGCAATGACCCATAGAAAAAAAGTACTGAAAAATAGAGTTCTAAGTTCCCCAAAGACCGTTCCTTGCTTTCGAAAGTCCGATCATTCCGCTCTTGCCATATACACCACATAATGCAGATTGGGATAATTTTCCACACCGCCTTGATTTGTTGAACTCCTCAAGGAAGTATCCAGCTGGCCAATAGATCTACCACAGTTGCAGGCACCACAAAGGATAACTCTATCCGGCTAAAGATTTCCACCCACAAGGCTCTAGTTCTCTCGCAATGTAGCTAGAGATGTTCCACTGTCTCGCCATATCTCTTGCACATGCAACACCAGTCTAGTATAACTATCCGACGCTTCCTTAGATTGTCGGTAGTCAGAATCTTCCCCAACGCTGTTGTCCATGTAAAGAATATCGCTTTCGGAGGCGCCTTATTTCTCCAAATTCTCCTCCATGGGAACGGAATATTAGCGGCTTGAGAAATGGACTTATAGTAGGATCGAACTGAGAAAATGCCCTTACCCGCAAGAGTCCACCACATCCTATCAGTTTGTTGTCTATTCGACTTCACAGAATAAACAAGGTTAAAAAAAGCCTCAAAGATGTCCACTTCCCAATCTTGCGCCGCTCTACTAAACGTGATGTTCCACTGCACTTGGTCTCCTGATAGAGGCATAAGGTCCTCTATTGAAACTTCCTGGTTGCGTGCCACTCGGAAAACAGCTGGAAAGGCATCCTTTAGAGCCTCATTCCCACACCATATGTCCCTCAAAAACTTAATACGAGAACCCCTCCCCAACACCAATTTAGAGTGGCTACTAAAATCCCCCCATCCACACCTAATGTGTTTCCACACTCCCACACCAATGGCCCCATTTACCTCTTCGGTGCACCAGCCCCACCACAAGCTTTCATATTTACAATCAATTATCAGTTTCCATAAGGCTTCTGTCTCCATGTTATACCTCTATAGCCAC
Organism: Juglans mandshurica; assembly: GCA_022457165.1. Lineage (NCBI taxonomy): Eukaryota > Viridiplantae > Streptophyta > Magnoliopsida > Fagales > Juglandaceae > Juglans > Juglans mandshurica. The sequence continues at coordinate 29,911,265 of CM039619.1, read as the reverse complement.
TTCCCAAGCAGGGCCCGATTGAATGTTGTCAGATTTTTTATACTCAAACCACCTGATGAGATTGGTCTACACACCTTATCCCAGCTGACCAGGTAAAATTTGAATTCATCCTCTATCCCACTCCATAAGAAATCACGATACAGTTTATCAATCTGAGCCGCTACCCTGGTAGACAATTGGAACAAAGATAAGAAGTACGTAAGTAAGTTAGAAAGGGTACTCTTGATAAGAGTCAACCGGCCACCTTTCGACAAATACAATCTTTTCCACCTTGCCAATTTCCTTCCTATCTTCTCTATGACTGAATCCCATATGGATGAGGCCCTTGCGGCAGCCCCCAACGGCAATCCCAAGTAGGTGATGGGAAGAGAAGCTACCTTGCACCCAAGAATACTAGCTAGCTGCCTTGTGTTACTCATCTTTCCCCACTGGCACTAACTCTTGGCTTGTCAAATTAACTTTCAGGCCTGATGCTGCTTTGAAGCATAATAACAAAGCCTTCAATGCCCTCAACTGGTTTCTATCTGCCTCATAGAATAGGAGCATGTCATTTGCAAAAAGTAAATGAGATAAAGTAATAATGCCCCTATTGGGATCACCAATTGGAAATCCAGTCATAAACCCATGCGTAACCACTGCCGATATCATCCTACTCAAGACCTCTATAATGATAACAAAGAGAAGTGGGGACAAAGGATTTCCTTGCCTTAGACCTCGAGAGCTGCTGAAAAAGTCGATAGGGCAGCCATTAATCAATACTGAGAATCTGGCCGTAGAGATGCACCAACTAATCCAAGTACGCCACCTAGCCCCAAAGCCGCACCTCCCCAACAAATACAAGAGGAAATCCCAATTTACGTGGTCATATGCCTTTTCCATATCTAGTTTGCAAATAATCCCTGATGAGCCATCCTTTAATCTGCTATCCAAGCCCTTGTTTGCTATAAGGACTTAATCCAAAATTTGTCGCTTCCCTAACAAATGCATTTTGTGGCTTTGTAATGATCTTGCCCAAAACCACCCCCAACCTGTTAGCAAGAACCTTGAGAATAATTTTATACATCCCATTCACAAGGTTAATGGGTCGAAAATCCTTAACCTCCGACACTCCAATCTTCTTCGGGATCAACGCAATAAAAGTAGCATTTAGGCATTTCTCAAACTTTCCAACCGAGGATACTTCCTAAAACACATTCATAATGTCCACTTTCACCACCTCCCAACAAGCTTGGAAGAAGCCCATTGAGAAGCCATCTGGACCTGAGGCTTTATCTTTACCCATATGTCTCACTACGTCATACACTTCCTCCTCTTCAAAAGACCTCTCTAACCAAGAGGCTTCTTGGGGCTCAATAGTGTCAAAAACGAGACCATCCAACTTTGGCCTCCATCTCTCACATTTTGTAAGCAGTTGTACATAGAAATCCACCACATGGTCACGAATCAAGGGGGCCTCCTTACACTCCATGCCATTAATGTTCAGCATTTCAATGGTATTAGTTCTTCTATGAGAGTTAGCAACTCTATGAAAGAACTTTGTACTCCAATCCCCTTATTGCAGCGACAATGCTCTCGACTTCTGGTGCCAAGAAATTTCCTCTAAAGATAGTACTCTTTCCAATTATGAAACCAACTTTGTCTTGCGCAATAACTCTTCCAGTAAAAGGGCTCTAGCCTCAAGTATCCGCTCAAACTGTAGCAACTCCTCCACTATGAGTTTCTTTCGCTCCCCTATATCTCCAAAGGATTGTGAATTCCAAAGCTTAATGTCATTTTTCAAAACTTTTAACATACAGGCTAGGATGTATGAGAGGTTACCGTAAAACTGGTAAGAAAACCACCATTGCTTAACCTTGTCCACAAAGCTTTCACTTTTCAGCCACATGTTTTCAAACTTGAAGTATCGGTGCCCGCTACGAATGCCACCACAATCCAACAAGATAGGAAAATGATCCAAGTAAAGATGTGGCAACCTCTTTTGGCACACTTTCGGATAGTGCACCTCCCACTCCAATGAGATTAGAAATCTGTCCAGACGGGACCAAGTTGATTATTCAACCAAGTAAAATCCCCTCCTATACATCAAGGAAGCTCCCACCAGCTATCTAACCCAGCAAGTTCCTCCCATAAGAAACGTCTATCGTTGTCTACATTTGGACTGTATAAACCTGCAAAAGCCCACACAAAATTATCTGCCACACTCTTAAAAGAGCATGCCGCTGTATACTCCCCCACAAACTCCAATTTCTCAACAACTATTTTATCCCACATCATTAGGATTCCACCGGAAGCCCCATTTGATGCAAGAAAGACCCAATCCGCATAGGTACAACTCGAAACACTTCGAATTAACCTTCTAGAAACACTTTTCAGCTTAGTGTCTTGTAAGCATACAATGTCCGCCCTCCACTCTCGTAGCAAATTTTTTATACGAAATTGCTTATTCACCTCATTTAAACCATGAACGTTCCAAGACAATTTTCGGCTTCATAAAGGAGATGCAAGCCCCTTCCCTTTGGATCTTTCACGGCTTCAGCTTCCTTTGTAATTCAATGACCAAGTTAGGCACTTGAGTTCCCGCTTTTTTTTTACCCTGGTTTCTTTGACTGTGTGTGACCACCCGCTTCAATGGCAGTAAGTAAAGCCAAAAACTGCTCTTCATAACCCACACATTCCATACCTATCCAGTGTTGCATTTCTTTCACCTTTTGAAACACCCAATTCGATACATTCAATTCATTTGGTAGCAAACGGTTCAATGGGATAGGCTCCCCTTCACTGGAAGCCCACTACAGATTAGGAGTCACCCCCTATCTTCCTCCCCAAATAAGTTTCTACACTCCCATTCAACCACAACATTACTAGTGGGAAATTGAGTCTCACGGACCATCATTACCTCACAGCCAAGTCTCTGAGAGAGCCCATGATTAACCACCTCCACTCCTGCCCCCCCAATCCTTGGAACTGGAGTTTCAGAGCAGAGCAGAGCTCCAGAGCAGAACTCAAGATGATCCTTGAGTTGAAGATGGGCCTCCGACTGGGGAGGTGACCCTCCCATCATGTTCATCAGCATTTTCTAAAGCTGCAGCAGCGTCGCATGGTGGCGGGAACTCCACCATCTCCACCTGGCTGTTTTCCGGAAAGTTTACTGTAAGCCCTCCCATCGCAGGCATCTCTTCGCAGAAAGAGACCTCAAAGCTCCGAGCCTCCACTAACGGCAAAGGAACTGCCGGCAGTTCTATTGCCGTCAAAGCACCGGCGTCCCTCGAAATGCGCTAGAATGGACCTAGCTTAGTAGATATTGGGTGTCATTGTTCAACCGGACTAGACTCTGGCAACTTAGCCTCCGTCGGTGGTGTCGCCACCTTCGCCGAGGCCACCTGGGTCTTCGCCTGCAATGGTGGCTGAGGCCCACCCGTCGATGGGTCTGAGGCAGACGATAGGCGTCTCCTCCAAACAGGCCTCTTCAGATTAGCATGTGTACCCCGACAGTGAGGCCCATCTTGTGGGCCTAGCCCTAGTTTTTCTTTCCCTGAGGCTTACGTGTAACTCCTGGGCCCATTCGGATCTTGGCCCATTGGCCTTACCTTAGACCAAAGCTTCTATCCATCCCCCAGGCCCACACCCACTCCCACCCTTGATTCCTCTTGAACGCACCGTTTCAACACATCTATATTAGACTGCAAGTCTTCTACTTGCCTCTGCATCTTCAACACAGCCCGAAGGATGATTTGCTTATTAAGACCGACAGTTCCACTGCCAGCCCCCTCCAAGCTCTGAACCCCTGCTGAAGCAATGGCTCCTCTAGACTACAGCAACGCAACTCCTCAAATTCTGACAGGTTGACGGGATGGGTCCAAGACAAGCCTCCAGGTACGAACTGTTGGATGGTGGAGTTGCGTCGTCTCTAACGGTGCCGACCAAAAGGAAACACCTTCTCGCCCAGCCTCCCTCAAGACCTCCACCAACTTCCTCCAACCCATTCCGTTCCTATCTTCCGGAATAAAGATGCAGTTCCAGCGACCTCCTTTATTGTATTCCACCAGTGCCATGAAAACACTTTGAAGGTTAGAGCACCTTTGTGCTATGAAGCCCTTGTCACCTTCCCTATGCCCTGTAAAGAACTCCTTCCTCCCATCCATTAAACAATCTTCCTGGGCTTTTGTGAACCAGTGAGCCGTGGCCAACTCCAAACTCATCTTCTTCACCACCTTCCACCCTCTTTCGGTAAGGAGAACCCTACGCCCATCCCTCAAAAGATTTTAGTTCGATATCGACTTCCAAAGACCCATAATCCTTCCCTTTTGAATAAAATCCTACAATCAAGCTCCCACAAACGCCATCGGGACGAAGCAGAAAAATTGTACGGAGGGAAGTTGTACGGAGAGAAAAGTTTTTTAAGGTCAATATGTAAATTTTGACAAAAAAAAAAAATATAGAAAGAAGTTGATGGAAATAAATTGGGTTCTTAACACAATGATGGGTAGGAGAGGACAAAATTAAATCAATGGCAATTTTGTGTTAAAAGATATTGATTTTATGTGACATAATTAGTGGTTGTGAGAATGTTGTGTTCATAGAGGGCAGATTTTTGATAGATTAGTGGTGATGGTGTACAAATGATTTTCAGACCAACCAAATGTTGAAAAGATTTTCCTGAACATTTTTCAGATCTTCATCAAACAATGGAAGATGGATGGTTTCCCCGCTAATATTTTTGCTTGGAAATGTGTTCTAGTTTTTCTCATCTTGTGTTGAAAAAAACTGCATTATAATTATTCTTATGATCTTTAATCATACATACATGCTAATTTTTCTTTTCCAATGAACTACTTATGAAAAAAATGTTTTTATTTTTTATAAAACTCAAGGGAGAAGGCTCGCAAGAAGAAAGAAGAGGAAGAAAAGAGAATGGAAAAAGAGAAAGAAAAGGTATATTGAAATGTTCTCTATTACTTCTCTCTTGTCTTATGTTTAGTTGTACTTTAGAAGTGCAACTTTCACCTGTGTGTCGATGCATGCTGATGGTATTTCCACTGTATAGTGTACATTGTTTTGTACAGGTTACAGTTGTCATCATCTTTCACCTGTGTGTGCATGGTTGCATGCATCTTTATAATGACTCTGCCCAGTAACTATACCCTGCTTGACGTTGGCTGTGTGTATATTATTTCCACTGTCTAGTATCTGCCATTTTATACATTTCCTTTGTCAAGTATACATTGTTTTGTGCAACTTACAATTGTCAACATCTTTAACCGGTGTGCATGCATTCTCATAATGATTCAGTCCCGTTAGGTTTTGATTATGTTGACAAAATACCCAAAGGTGATCTGTGAAATACCGGAAAGGTGAATTTACATGAATAATTAAATATGTGAAAGAATCTACTGCTCTGTGTCATTTTGGTGATCTTACTCCGAAGGTAATTGCCATTGTATCTGCAAGCATAATGTTGATGGTTCAAGTTTTATTTTAAATTGGAAAATATACTCCACCCTCCCTCAAACTACTTGCAATATGACCTCTAAACAAGAGAGAAAATTGCAACTTATAATTTAACCTTATATCCTTTTTCTCCATAGAGATTTGTTTTTTCGCTATTAGAGTACATCATGGAAAATAAATAAATGTTTGATGACAGTAATCTGGATGGTTATATGTTGAAACTCTTTTGATGGGTTATTTATATTGTGATAATGTCTACAAGCCTGCCTTGTAGTATGATAATGCTACATCGTAGTAGTCTTAAATTGTGGCATCTATGATTCCTCTGCAGTATTTTGGAAACAGTTTTAACTTGCTTATCAATTTTTTCAGGAGAGAATTCGAGTGGGCAAGGAACTATTGGAAGCAAAGAGAATTGAAGAAGAGAATGAAAGAAAACGGTTTGTCTTATCTAGTGTAATCTTTCTATGATATCATGTCTTTGTGATCCAATCTTCAATTGTATGGCAGTAAATGCTCTTCTTTCTCATTGGATTCATTTTCCACTAGAATAAAAAATCTGTTATTGTCCCATAGGATATTGGCCTTGCGAAAAGCAGAGAAAGAGGAAGAGAAAAGAGCTAGAGAAAAAATTCGACAGAAATTGGAAGAAGATAAGGTACTCATATTTCCAGTCACTTTGTTGGGTAGATAATTTCTTAACTTCATACATTGGGCTATGTCTACATGATTTCCTTGTATCTCTTTCTGTTTCTAATCCTTAGCTAGGGGCTTTCTCTTGTATACGTCCTGTGTATTTGGGCTAGGCCTATTTATCATTCATCAATAAAGTTTGTTTACTTATAAAATAAAATAAAAACATTAACTTCCTACACTGTTTTGGCAAGGGATTCTTGTATAGTAGTTTTTCTTTTTCTGATGTATACGTCTAAGGCCCCATTTAGATTGCAAGATTCTTTCATTTCATCTCTTCTCATCTCATTCCATCTCATCTCAACATCCCTATAAATTATTTGCACCCAAGAGGGTTCAAACCTAAGACCTGGGTGGAGCATACCACCAAGACCAAGGTCCTTACCCTTGAGCCAACCCCTAGGGGTTCTTGCAAGCAAAGTTTCTTGTTTCTCTTGAGAAATTGCTTGAGTTAAACCATCTTGACTAGTTTTGAAATTAAAAAATTAACTCCTACAAGAGGGTGGATGGTGAACGGGATCCCACATTTTCTTAGAGGGAGAAGTTCTTGACATTTAGGCTGCATTTGAATGTTGAGCTGAGTTCAGTTCTTTATGAATAGTAGTGAGTTGAGTAGTGGAGGGAGTTATGTGGGGCCCATCTAAACTGAGTTTAAAGTGTGTTCGGATGTTGAGATGAATTTAGTACTTTTATGAGAAGTTAAAAAAAATTGTAGGTCCCACATATAAAGATGTGTTAAAATGAAAAAGATTATGGGTCCCATTTGTAAGGAGGTTTTGAGTTGAGATGGGTTTAGTAATTTGAGAGTTGGGTGTTTGGATGTTAGACTCAGTTTAAAATTAGACTGAGTTCAACTGAGTCTTGCAACCAAACGCAGCCTTAATATCCAATTGTAACCTTAACCGGTCCATTGGAGTATAAGATCCAATGTAGCCTTGGCTTTATTTGGGTATAGGGATAGTTAATGTATTTCCATAATTCATACACCTCCATGGCACCCCTGAGAAGGGATTTAGTAGGATGGTTGAAGTTGGTCAAAGATAGTAAGATTGTTGTAATGTAATGGAGGTGATTTAAGGCATGTTTGGATACTTGGAGTATCTCAAAGTTTTGTAAATAGGTAGTGAAATGGTTTGAGTGAAGATGTTTTATTGAATTTTGAAAAAATAGAGAGAAAAAGTTGAATAAAAATATTTTTAAAAATAAGTATTGTATTGGAGTTTGTGAAAGTGAATAAATAAAGTGAAAAAATTGTTTGAATATAATTTTTTAATATAAATTTTATTTTGAAGTTTGCAAAAGTTGTATTGATTTTTGTGTTTTATTTTGAAGTTTGTAAAAGTTGCATTGATTTTTGTGTTTGAATAATGATTAGGTAATGATAAGATGAAAAAATTGAAATTGAAATGTGTTTTTTGTTCGAGTAATGTTTGGGAATGAAATGAGAAGTTTTGAGAATTCTCATGTTTTTCAAACATCCCCTTAATGTCATCTATTTTTCAAGTGATAAATGGTGTTGGATGGAGGATATCCACGTCATCCATCGTATGAATGCAAAATGAAGGGAGTATCAACTGTGAATCAGGCATCTCCAAGTAGGTAGTTGTGAACATTTGATTTGGAGCATTACAGGCTGTTGAAACAGTGGCTTCATAGAACTTGGAAGCTAGAGGTCATCCATATTCTATGATAATGGTGTTTTGAATCAAAATAGAAGTAAATTCCCTTTGGTTAACGTGATCAGTCAGTTTATGACTAAAATGAGTTTGTGGAATGTGTCAAGTTTAATTGGGTGCCTGCTAAATGGATTTTCATTGTGTTTGAAATCTACCATTTCAATGGTTCCCACTAGGTGGGTTTCTATTATTTTTTAATCCAACATTCGTCAAAATGTATTTTCTTTTACCATGGCAGAAGGTTAACAAGATTTCATTTGGTAAAATCCCTGCCAGAATAATTTTACTGTTCAATAAATTGCTCTTGTTGACCGTTATCTGATTCCTATTGTCTATGTATTTGAAGGCAGAAAGAAGGCGGAAGCTTGGATTACCACCAGAAGATCCTTCAGCTGTAAAACCTTCACCTGTTGTGGAGGATAAAAAGGTAACTGCATTTTTTGAATGAAACTTGGCCTTTGCTCATTCAAATTTGTTTAAGATCTTGTACGAAGTTTTAATATCTATCATGTCATATTCAACTTGCAGAGTTCGTTGCCAGTTAGACCTGCTACAAAAGCAGAGCAAATGAGAGAGAGCTTGCGATCTCTTAAGCAAAACCACAAGGTAAATTCATATGTTGTTTCATAACATTAGTATCACTTTTTCTATTTTACGTACCATGTACAAGTCTACAAGTGAACTACAAGCAAATTGAGTTATTTCCTGAAGTGAGGATTATTTCAGTTGTGTTATGGAATTCAAGGTTTCTTTTGAGTATGCATTTCGATTTTTGAGTTTTTGAAAATAAACCCAGCATCATAATTGCTGCTCCTCTTATCTTCCTTTTTAAGGTGGATATGTATTGCATTGAAAAGGAGAGAAATTTTCATGAGCTAACTTAATCTTTGGGCAGAAACAAGATAAAAGAGACCTAACTATTCACGAGAATTAGTTTTTAACCTTATGTTTATCTCTTCTTCAAGAATCTCACTGGTCCAGAATCAACCAGAGGCTTGGACTGATAATTAAGAAAGTAGAGTCCCGAAGGAAGAGATATATATGGTTTGATTTAAAATCTAAGTAAAAAATATAAAGGCGTGAGAGGCTTTATAATATGCGAAAAGATAAATGGGTTTTGTGAACTTTCTGTTGTACAAATGGCTTCTTTACCAAACTGACCCTATGCACTTCCGCATGACAGCTTGAGATTTTTTTCCTGTTCATGGGATATTCTTTGGTAGAATATCTGTTCATGCAATATCAATTGATACCTTTCTATTAATATTGCATTTCAGAAGAGATATTCTACTTTCAATTTCAATGATTGGAGAATGGCTCGAGTGCTGTGTTAGAATCTTTGTCATGTTTGAACTCAACCTGGTCCACCTGGGCATTTCATTTGTCTATTAGTATCCATGTAACATGTAATTCACCTGTTCTAATATTTTGTGCAGAAACAAAATTGTATTGTCAAGTTTCTCTATAATGATGCTTCCTTTTTAATGGTTTGGAACCTATAATTCTGTGTAATGTTGAAAATGAGTTTCTTAGATGATATAAACAATTGCGTGCTTATCATTTTTCACCATTAACTGAAGGCAATCGATGTCTTTTTTCCATTTTTGCAAACTTATTCTGCTTCACAATTTTTTTTAATAATTGTCACACCTTTTAGGTAGATTGCATTTTATACACTGGTCTAACTTTTTTTTTTTGTTTGCTTTCTGTGTGAGTAGGATGATGATGCCAAAGTCAAGAGAGCATTCCAGACTCTCCTAACTTTTGTAGGAAATGTTGCCAGGAATCCCGACGAGGAAAAATTCAGAAAAATTAGACTTGGTAACCAATCTTTTCAGGTAAGTAATACTTCGCCGGACAGATCATGCTAAAGCCTCTTATTTTAGGGTACATGGAGTTCAATCTGAGACCGGGTCCACCCCAATTTATGATTGATTTTGCATGTTTGAGGTTGTTAGTAGGAAATTTCAAAATATTCTAGGTGCAAAAGTTCCAATATTCTCCAGAGTGGACATCGTTATAATTTTCTGCCCAAATTCCCCTAAACAACCTGGAAATGGTCAGAAGCTAAATGGTGATGCTCCCCTTTGATCATTAAATCATTTTGAAATATTGAATGGTTGGACTGCCCCAATCACCTACCTGGTTACACCTTACTACGGTATATGGTCATGTTCTTTGAACCTCAAAATGGTTGACATGCCTGCCATACCTGACAAAACGAAACCTTCCCTCTTTTTATATGTTTATCCGTTTTTGCCCCCCATGTTATTGTTTCATAATGGATAATTGCATTTAACAGGAGAGAGTTGGTGCATTCAGTGGGGGCATCGAGTTTCTTGAGCTGTGCGGGTTTGAGAAAATTGAAGGTGGTGAGTTCTTGTTTCTACCCAGGGACAAGGTTGACATGGCCGTGCTAAATTCAGCTGGAGCGGAGCTGGATTCTGCAATTAAAAACCCCTTTTTCGGAGTTCTTTGAGGTCTTTGTTGATTATGAGATTGTGATGGACATGTATGAATTCATATCTGGGAGTATCTGTACTGATTAGGCATGCATTATGCCATGCCAAACACTCTCTCCAAGTTTGCATATATCAAACTATTGCATTGCGGTAACACCAGGAGTGGACCGACTTCTTTTTGTATTTTTAAAAATCTCCCATTTTATGGTGAAGGTTGCGTTTGAATGTTGATCTGAGTTGAACTCTTTAAGAATATTAGTGAGTTGAGATGGTAGAGTGCGTTTTGTAGGGTCCACCTAAGACGAGTTAAAATGTGTTTGGATGTTAAAATGAGTTAAAATGTATTTATGGAAAGTTGAAAAAAGTTATGGGTTCCACGTAAAAAGAAGTGTTGAATTAAAAGAAGTTGTGGATTCCACGTGTAAAGAGGTTTTAAGTTGAGATGAATTTAGTAATTTGAGAGTTAGGTGTTTGGATGTTAGACTTCACTTAAAATTAGACTGAATTGAGTTGAACTCAAATAAATTTAACAACCAAACGGGTCCTAAGTTGGTGAATCAATTCCACATATTAGACTGGAGCCCTTTTGGAAAAGAGAAATTCTATTTGCAGTCCCCACTTGGGGACTGTATGTGCAGACCCCTTATTAAATGAGAAAAAACATCATTTTAGGAGGGATAGTTTTGTAATTTTAAAAAAATTTAAAGATAAAATTGCCTAAACTTGCATTGCAGTCCCCATTTGGGGGACTGTATCTAGCATTGCTCTTTGGAAAATCTCTCTCTCTCTTATTCTGACAACAATCTTAGATCCACGACCTTTCTTTGGGGCTTGAATTTGAATGTTTCTCTTCTTATTACAGGCGAAGTGTCTTTGTATACAATACTGCTATATACCACCGGCTTGTATCCCCTTTGCGGCCTCACGGCTGATGTGACACAGCCATTAATATTAAAAAAAAAAAAACCTAGAATTAAACATAATGCGGGAGGGAGGGAGAAATTGACATTTCGAAGAAGAAACTGAGCCCCAAACCAAAGCATTTCGCTTGCCGTCTTCTGAGCCCCAAACCAGATCTTTTTTTGTTGCAGTCTTCTGAGCCCCAAACCAGAGAATCTTCTCTTGCGGTCTTCGATCTCTTGTCAATTTCTCTTGCGGTCTTTGGCGCCTACATGCATTTTCTCATCTGAGTTTTAAGTGTAGTCTGTCATCTGCATTTCTGGGTAAGAGAATGGCTTGTTGTTGGCTTTTTGGATTTTTCTTTCATAAAAAATTTAGTTGGGTTGTTGCTCTAGGTTGCTTTTTTCTTTTTTGTTTGTATGTGAAAAATGGCTTTGTTTATTAGTGTTATGAACCCTCTTGAAATCTAATGTAACTTACGGTAGTCTGTTGCAATGTAATGAAAGTTGGGCTTTGTTTGTAATGAGATGAAGCTGCTGTAGAAAAACAAAGCGATTGTGGAAGAATAAAATTGCAGGAAAGGTGCTTGTTTGGGGTGTATTTTTTAAGCTTGATTTTAGTTTATATCTTAGCTTTATCTTACTCTATTCTATTCTCTTGTGGGTTTTAATACATGTGGGCACAACTTGCATTTACATCAGGATAAACTGCTACTGCTGGTTTCAGTGTATCCAAATTTTGTTGACTTATTACCAAGAGTTAAAGAGATAAAATAAATGTGATTTGAATGATTCCTATCAATTAAAATGTGATTTGGCAATGTGAATAGCGCATCTAAGTTCCACTTGATGGAACTATGGAATTCCCTGGTTAATATGGAATATTTCTTTGTATTTAGCAATTTTTTTGTAAATTGTCAATGAAGCCTCCAAATAATTAAGAAAAATGTAGCAATTAGGTCCAGTCCATCCAATTGAATTGGAAAGCATTATTGGCTGGCATGGTGTTATCCAAATGGCGTGAATGAGTTTTTGTAACATTGTTTGTTGTTTTTTATTAAATCATCAAAAAGAATGTCTCTCTTCCTCTGCCTGCTTCCCCACTGCATCCATCCCTCACCCCAATCCACCCCTCCATGGCCTCCCACTGCTACCCCTGCCTCTACGTGGGGAAATTGATGAGACTGAATATATATTGTGGTGGCCATCACAGAGAAACTCTTTTAGGTTGTGGTGGTCACGAAGAAATATTGCACCATCCTAATATATATCGAAACAAACAAAACAAAACAAGTCATTAGTTAGAGGGTTAAGAGATCCTTGTCAGAGTCCTAAATTAAGGTTATTTACAAGCCTTTGCTGTGTGTGTATATATATATATATATATATATATATATATATATATATATATATGCCACGGCCTTCTTATTAGACAAAAAAAGAAAAAGAAAAGGTTCAATTCAACCACCATGATGGCTTTAGAAGCGTTGACATGATGTCTGCATGGAAGGTCTAGCTAGAACTTGCTTAGTGGAGACCCATTGTCCAAAACAACTCCCAACTCCCAACTCCATTCCCACGTAATTCAGAGATTTGACTCTTTAGCTCCAACTCTGCTCCATCTCTCCCTGGCAGTATTATAAACTATTTCATTCATTTTTAACCCTCCTATGATATGATTGAATCGTGGGTCCACACCACTCGGAGTGACCCTTTCCGGAGATCTGATTGACAAAAGAAACATCTTCATCATTCCCATTTCTTTATGGAAAAAGCTATATATATATATATATATATATATATATATATATTTAGAGCAGTATATATATACACTAGATCTGCATTCTAATTTATAGGAAATGTTTCTCGAGACTCATCCCATAAATTTTGTCAAAGGCCGATCGAAAAAATAATTAAGGTTTGTTATATATCCTTCTATTTGCATTCTCCACATAAACTTTCTAAAATTTGTGTACGTGGGGAAATTGATAAGACTGAATTTTGATTATTCTCTAAGTGAACTTTACAATTGCTTGGATCTTGTTTGATTGTCATTGAACTTTACAATTCAATAGTTAATATTTTCAGAATGGGAAACATGAAAGAAAAGCTAACTACGCAGACATTATCTAACTCAAATCCCCATCCGAGGTATGTATATAATATGATTTAATATATTAATAATATTGGTATTTTTAAGTCGATATTTATTTCTAAAATACATCAATAACTTTATATAATAACATGTTAGGCTATACCATCAACTAGTCCAAACATCCCAAATTACATGCCTGGTTACTTTGAACCAATGCCTACGTGGTCACCGACTTTTCTACCATATCCGGTTGGCAACCAATATCCAATCAACATATAGGTGGTGATAACTGATCATGATTTATTCTTAATAAGTTGGCTTCTTTGTAGGAGTTTAATTGCAGACTTTTTGTATTTATTGCAGAATGCTGGTTACCCATTTCAACATATCATGGAACCTCCGACTCCTATCAGAAATACAAGCTCCGCCACAAGCAGAATAGTTGATTAAGAGGATAATAGACCTGATGGTAGGGAAATTGAAGCGCCGTATACAAGTCCACAAGCTGAAGAATGTACTGAGGATAGACTAAGTCCTATGGAACCTGGTGATGGCAGTGCTAAGAAATCTCAGAATGTCCAAGTGGATCATGATGATACAATTGAGGAGCCAAAATCAGGAATGGAGTTTAATTCCTTTGAAGATTTATTAAGTTATTATAAGGAATATGGTAAAAGAAGCGGGTTTGGGTGATGACGAAGCGGATGGAGAGGGGAGAAGATGAGTCTGTTAGATATGTCACCCTTGCTTGTGCCTGCGGTGGGAAGGCCCAGAATAGGATGTTGAATGTTGCCAACCCACGTCCGACAGGGAAAACTGAATGTAAGGCAAAGATTAATGTCTTAAGGCAAGATGGTATGCTTCGGTTGACGACAATACATAATATTCATAATCACGGCCTCCATCCAAAGAAATCATGCTTCTTCCGATGTAATAGAGAAGTTAGTGATGCCGTAAAAAGGGTCCTCGATACAAATGATTTGGCTGGCATCTGAACGAATAAGAGTTACGGATCTCTTGCTGTTGGAGCGGGTGGATTCGAGAACCTCACATTTTTGAAAAATGATTGTCGTAATTATATTGACAAGGCTAGACATTTATGACTTGGCGCAGGTGGTGCTGGAGCGCTCCGAGATTACTTTTTATGGATGCAGTACAAAAATCCTGGGTTCTTTTATATGATGGATATAGATGATAAGGGGAGGTTAAAGAACGTCTTCTGGGCAGACCCCCGTAGTAGAGCAGCATACCAAGATTTCGGTGATGTGGTCACATTCGACACCACATACCTAACGAATCAATATGGGATGCCCTTTGCACCATTTGTTGGTGTAAACCACCATGGACAATCAATTTTGTTGGGAGCAGGCCTGATTTCCAGTGAGGATACCGAGACCTTTGTGTGGTTATTCGAGACATGGTTGCAATGCATGGATGGTATCGCTCCGAAGGCTATTATCACTGATCAAGGTAGAGCGATGAAAAATGCAATCGCAATTGTTTTCCCAAAAACCCAGCATAGATTTTGTCTTTGGCATATACTAAAGAAAGTCCCCGAGAAACTTGGCTCATATAGTTCTTACAAAACTGGGATGAAAAATGCATTGATGAAATGTGTATATGACACCCAACTTGTTGATGAGTTTGAGAAATATTGGGATTAGTTTATTAATACTTACAACTTGCATGAGAATACGTGGTTGCAAAGTCTATATGTTGAGCGTGAACATTGGGTACCGGCATTTTTGAATGAGTGTTTTTGGGCTGGAATGAGTACAACGCAGCGAAGCGAGAGCATGAATGCATTTTTTTATGGTTATGTTCATTCTAGGACAAATTTGAAAGAGTTTGTAAACCAATTTGATAACGCGTTGAAAAAAAAGATTGAGAATGAAAATCTTGCAGACTTCCAGTCATTTAATGTCACAATCCCCTACATATCTAGATCTCCAATTGAAAAGAGGTTTCAAGAGTTGTACACGAATGCTAAATTTAAGGAAGTTCAGCAGCAAGTCAACGGCATCATTGACTTGAACCCAAAGTTACATAAAAGTGATGGTGCAGTAAAAACATATATGGTAGAGGATGAAGTTTGTTTGGAAGAGTTCACTAAGCTGGTTACCCATTTTGTGGACTTTAGTGACGAAGCTGCAGTTGCAAAGTGCTCTTGTGGATTATTTGAGATGAGGGGGATATTGTGTCGGCATATTTTGGCTGTATTCAGGTGTAACGATATTAAATTTTTGTCAGAAATGTACATTTTAGATCGATGGAGGAAGGATATTAAAAGGCGATACACATTAATCCACAACAGCTATCTGATATTCAAGTCTTTTAAATATCTGTTATCAGATGATTACTCACGCAGCGGGTTCGAGAGAGCATACTGAGGATGCGAGAACTAAGTTATATGAGATGATTGATTTGTATCGTGGTAATCAAGAACCCCCATCGATGACTCAAATTGGTTCCAATATTGATACTACGACAAAGGATACTACGGTCAGTGGTTCTAGGGAAGTACGTAGTCCGCGTGTTGTGCGAGGCAAAGGTAGACCTCTATCTCTAAGGAGAGCATCTAGAATGGAGATAGACATGTGGAAAGCTAAAGCAAAAGCCAAGAAAGCACCAACAAAGAGGAAGCGTAAAGAGGTGATGATATTTCCCTTTCTCCGCTTTTTATTTATATTTTGTTGACGAAGAAAATAATTTAATGTATTTTTGTTTGTTAAATAATTATTAGCGAGATGGAGGAGATACCCAAGTTGTGGATAAAGGAGATATACCGATCGTAGAAGTATGCAGGAATTTATTTGGCCTTTTTGAGATGGTATATTAATAAGTTTATATTTATTACTAATTTCCATTATTCGGCTATATATTTACATTTAATTTCCAGCAGGCTGTTCCAGAAAGAGAAACAGTGGCTATAGACGTTACTGGAACCAACCCCGAGAAATAGTGTTGCAGAGTCAAGAAAGCGTAAGTGATTCATAGCTTTTTGTTAGAGTTTAATAGTAATATATATTACCTGAATATATTATCTAAATAATATATTTTGTTGTTTATTCTTTACAGATGCAATTTGAATTAGATGGATCACAACCGTTGCAATGATTGGTTCCCAGCTAAACATTTTTGCCACTTGAATGTATTGGGATCGGTTATTTTCTTTATTGAATGTATTTGAGGGAGGGACTTTGTTGTGATGTTGGATTGGATATATTTTGTGTATTTGATGGACTTTGTTGTGACGTTGAGTTGGATAAATTTTGTTGTAATGACTTTGGCACATGGATAGTTGTTTGGTTTGAGTTACCATAATCTCAAACTCGCAGGTCCTTTTGCATATATATAGTGAATTGAGAGCATTGGTTGTTGGATATTTAACATGGAAAACCTCTTGCAGGTCCTTCAACCTTGGATCCAAGGACGGATAATGGGAACCTGATGAGGAAAACAATAAAAAGTTATTTTTTTTAATCTTTATTTTGTTAGATTACTGGGTTCTTTTTTTGGTATTTGCTGAATTTTGTTCAATGACAATCATGAAAGGTTGTTCTCTGTGGTAGACATAGATGGCGATACAAAACTTCATGTTATATAAAGGGACGGAAAATTATAGGTTGGAGGAAGACTTTTCAGTGAATTGTCCAATGCAACTGTGTTTAATTTACTGGAAGATAGCTTGTGGGTGAACCTGAATCTCCTTCGAGGTTCCGTTTATATTCTAAGAAATAATATTAAAAAAAAAAGAAGGAAAAACAGAGCTAAGAAATAAAAAAGCAATACTGCTATAATGTCTCTGCTCCTTCCTCTCCGGAAATTGAGCATACTCGAATAAGAAGTATACGGTAAGCCCCCCCACCTGCACATTTTACATACTTTTTTACCACTCACCATTCTCTAGCAACCATAAACTGTTTCTCTAGCAAAGATAAATTGCTTGTAAAAGATACATAAACTATTTCAAAGATACACACAACCATTCTCTATCAATCTGTTTCTATTTCACAACCATTCTCTACCAATCTATTTGAAATATACATAAACTGCTTGTAAACTCCCAATTATTTCATTTTGGGTTACCATTTCTACAAGTCCAATACAAATCACACTGCTGAAGCCCTCATAATCTCCAGAGGTTACCATTTGAGGGACATGCTTTAAGTCCAATGCAAACTTAAAACAAATGTACAAGTCCAATAAAAACTTAAGACAGATGTACAAGTCCAATACAAAGATAAAACAAATGTACAAGTCCAATACCTAAATATAGAACTAACAACAATCCCAAATTATTTATATAACACTAGGTAAAATACATGTACAAATGCAAAATAACAATAAATTCGAAGTAGCGTGCCTACACGCCTAATTTTAGCTTCTTGTGCATTAAGCACCAACTCTTTTTGCATAATCTCGTCACTTTTATTGGATAGTACCATCTGCACCCTCTCGAGGCAATCCACTATCTTACGCAGCTCAATCTCACTCTTTTCAAGAAGCTCGAGTATCTTCTCGACCTCTTTCTCTTTCTTTAACAGTTCATTCATTCTTTCTTCAACTTGTAGGTCAATCACTTCATTACCATCGAACCACTTGAAAAACTTACAGTATGGTAAGCCCTGCTCATTTCATGCATATATTGTATTGTATTAGAAATGAATGAATTGTACTATATATGAAATTAATATATATAAAAAATGTTTCAAGCAACAAATAATGTAGTTACCTGGGTATTGTACTTTGAACACCCTAAGAAGGGTAGTCTAGGATTTTTTGCAGTAGTTGACCATTTCAATGTGGCTTCGAGCTCGCAAAAGCACAATGGTTTCCCAAAGTACGTTTGGGAAAAGATGAAGAAGATATTGACAAAGATAATGATGACATTCTAAGATGAACCCCCATAAAACAATTGAATAACAGTTTTATAATGGTGGAATAAATTGAATAGCAGGAAGTTTTAATTAAGTATTTGAACTGCCCCTGCCCTAACATGAAAATATCATGCAACATGCAAGGGGCAGAACAACATCAGACGTGTAACCATGTAACCATGTATGTGGGGGTTGGATGTCTTCACCCAACACACATGATAAAAAGGATGTTGAATAAACAAAGAAGAAACCGAGGAAATGAAGGCATATAAAAAGCAATAGCAGTTTGATATATGAGATAGTGGCTTGCTTTGGTAATCTTTAGTTTTATCTGTCATTTTGCTAATCTATCTTTCCTGTCAGGTTAAGTTGAGCATCTTTCTAAAATGTTGAGGTGGTTGGATACTATTGAGACTTCAAACAATCTTTTTAATCTAAGCTAAATTTTTTTTCCCTTACCATTGGGATAAATACAGACACATCATATTATTCTACAATGTTAAATAGACTAATGATATATAAAAGCTTAAAATGTTATTCTATAATTTGATTTGCAAGAGATTTAAAATTCAATTATCTTGTGATTTTAATGCAGACAGGATGTATTACCAAAGTATAGCTCCTAATGATTTTAATTCATCAACTTCTAATGATGGAGTTTAAAGTCAGGATGTTTCCCTTTCTCACTTCAATCCAACTTGCATGAGAATGCGTAGGGTTTGTGCATGTATTAAGTTCCAGCACACTCAAGAAAAAAGAACCCATTTAATTCAAATGTAAGGTACAAAGATAAATAAAAAAAATTCAAATTGCAAACTATATAAATAAACGGAATCCAAATCAAACAAAATCTCGAAATCAAGTAATGAATACTTAAAATCACAAACACAAATTTGATTCATAAAAGTAAAAGCAACAATCCAAATAAAACCTGGGGGGTTAATCGAGCACAGGGAGGACCGTGTCCAGTCACGACCTCAGAGGTGAAGACGACAGGGATGGAGCTTTGCGGGGTCATGGAGAAGAGATAACGGTTTGCGGGTTCGTGTGGGTTCGCGGCCTCAAGGCTGAAGATGACGGGTAGATTAGGGTTAGGGTTCGTGCGAAACAGAGGGATGCGAGATTAGGGTTAGGGTTCGTGCGTGGGGGAAGAAGAGAGGGATGGAGCTTTGCAGGGGAAGGGTAGATTAGGGCTAGGGTTTGTGCGAAACAGAGGGATGCGGGCTCTGGGTTAGGGTTCGTGCGTGGGGGAAGAAGAGAGGGATGGAGCTTTGCGGGAGAAGGATTAGGTTTAGGGTTCGTGCGTGGGGGAAGAAGAGAGGGATGAAGCTTTGCGGGGGAAGGGAAGAGAGGGATGGAATGCGGGGGGGAAGAAGAGAACCGAAAGAGATGAGAAGCAAATTCAAATTAATACATACGGCGTCGTTTATCATTAATGCCACGTAGGCGCCGAGGCCGCAACGGGGATAACGCGCGGTTGTGTTTAGCTTTTTCCCTTTGCATAATCCTAACCCACGGCGACTAACTTTTATGACAAGGTAAGTGTCTGGAATCTGTACCATTATCTCTCAAGGCATGATATCATTCTCGTTGCGATTAATCTTCAGAAAATGACTGAGGTCCATCATGATCATCAAATGACAAGCTACTCATTTAATAGAACACAAAAAGGGGAAGTCAACAATGTCAACTTCATATCTCGGAAATCATAGTCAACCATTATTAGCATCAAGCTATCTCACAAATAAGAAAATAAAGAAAAAAAAAAGTTCCTAGTTCTTGTAATTGGATTATAATTCATGCTTTATTTCAACCCAGTATAAGCTCAGTTTTGAACAAGAAGTTGCAGGAAATTAAATGATATATATTGAACCTTAGTCCCTACAGAGCAGATGCTGACGCAACACAAACCATCACAAAGCATTTCCTTTCCTGAGCATTCTCAATTACAAAATAAATCTATGAACGTCCCATATAAATTATATACATAGGCACGTTATTGCGGATCTAGAATTCATATAAACCTGGGCTTCTGGTAGTAGCTGTCAGTAAAATGGTTGGTACCGTCCCTCCAAGCGACACTGTTTGATAGAATAAAGCATTTGAATTGCTGCACAATAGGAGAAACCAGACTGAAATAGTTGGATTTTCTCGAGCCGGAGGTTGGCATGAAAATCCTCTCGTACACATTTCTCATGCATCCATCTGTTCTATTGCCAAGCTCTCCTACCAGTCAAAGTTGGTCGTTCCTAGCTTAAGTTTGGACATGATAGCCCCAAATGGGAGGTTCCCAAATAATTCTCTCTCTCTCTCTGGGGATTAACTTTTTTCTAGTGCTGATATTGGGGATCAGAACAGGCATCTACATGTATAGTGCATATATATTGGTCCTCTCACTTTACCGGTCGCATACCAATGGTTTTCACACGAAACTTATACTGCGGGCAAGACTCTTCTTCATCATCATCTTCTTCACTAGAATTGTCTTCAACTTTGTCCCACCTTGCGTAGTCTAGAGTTGAGTGTCCCTTTGGTTTTGGAATTGTTTGCCATCCTTTAGAATCTTGTTCAAACAATTCCTTGTTGCTCTGCACTTTAAGGGCAATCTCTACAGCAGTAAAAGAGTTCTTTGTAGGCTTGGATTTCTCCTTTTCCTGTTCATATGATTCCTTGGACCTCTGCATCTCAGGCACATTAACGTCGGCATTTATAATAGTCCCATCAAACTCTTTCTGATCTATTCCTACTGTAACAACCGCATTTTCTTCTTCCTTGTATTGTTCCTTTTCTTCATTTCCATTTGGTTCTGATTCATCTTTATACTCTTCCTCATCTTCTAGCTCTGCTTCAGATTCAGCTATTGGAGCAAGTGACTTTCCTTGAGCAGTAAAAAAAAAAAAATCTTACTAATAGCTGAGGTAAGAAACTTCCCACTACAATCTAGACTGCAGATCAATAATAACCACACTAGTTAAGCAGGCTACAATGTTACAAATGACCAGAAGAAAACTTATAGAAACCTAGAAGGTAGGAATTAGGAAAAACAAGTCCATATTGAACTTGTCATATTTTGCATTATTATACAACATGATCAGTTGTAGTTAAAAAGGATATGCTGATTAGGGAGGCAACATACAATGTGATCATAAATCATAAAATAGAATAACATAAAAGAATATTTGTGGCTGAGCCTGAGAAGTTGACAAGGATCCATAAAGCCAACCCCAATTCAATTAGGATAAATTGTTGAGTTGAGTTTATATTTTGCATTCCAAAATCACGTTTCTTCATCTGATGAGTTAATATCTATCACAACACAGGTTACCCACTAAACTAATGTTAAAAATCATTTACAGGGCCTTAGTTTCAAAAAGATACGGCATAAGTTATAGCAGTCTTATGTAGCTGCATAGTGCAGCAAAGTAGACAACCATTTGACATGTTGACCCAAGGAGATAAGCATCCTAGATCAAAAGAGATGAATAGAAATATAACAACATTCATTTAAATTTTTACCAGTACAATAATGGAAGTATCTTAGCATAAGAACAGCAGGTGAAAGGTGATCAAATTTATATGGGCAAAAGTCAAGTAACCGTGTGCAATTAAACAAAAATAACAGAAAAGAAAATGAGTATTTTTATCCTTTCTTTCATGATTAAATCCTAATTGCCCCTTTAACAAACAACGAATCATACAAAACTGATGGAAATCTTAATCAAAAGAAAAGATGAAAGTCTACCAATTGTGTCCTCAAACGAGCTTGAAGGTTTTGATAAACTTCTGATGATGGATTCAAATCCAAGAGTCTGTTGACATCAAATAGTGCCGAGTGATACTCCTTAAGGGTGACAAGTGTTTGGGCACGCAGCATTAGTGCTCCACTGTGATTGTGATCAAGTTCAAGAACTGAGGTGCATTCTTCTGCGGCCTAGATGGTATAACAACAATTAAAAACCACCAAAAACAGTTTGCGATATGAATTATATTACATTACTATTAATAGAGAGTTTTGATGTCATAATAACAGAAGGAGAAATCTAACCCCATTTATCATCAAGCTCAAGCACTAGCCTGCATTGTTAACAGGGTTTTCATTGATCACCCATTCAGAAATAAATATAAGATCCACGTCAGTAGACAAAGGACAAGCTTATCTATGGAAAATCCTGGAATCTGAAGCAAGATGGTTTTTCTTCCTCTTACAATTTTTTAAGCGATTATAAGGAGGAAGTTTGACTTCTTGTGCCTGGTCATAGCTACTTTACAACTATCCATACAGAACAACGGCACTATTAAAAAATCATAAAAAACAACACTATGTGAGACACATTCCTTCTCTGGTAGGCGTGAAATATAGGGAGTCTGCTAATGGGAAAGAGGACATATGCCTTATTTAGCGATATATGCAAGTCTCCTTTCAATTGAAATTGTGCTAGGAAATCACTTCCAACAAAAATAATCAAAAGCAATGAGAAACACAATTTTTCACAGAGAAGATGAATGAAATTGAACCATGCTTTCTTTTTTGTCACTCACAGATGACTCTTAAAACATGTAACTTATAAAATAAATAATATATAAACAACAAAAGATGACTATTTGAAAGTGTAGATCGAGAAAGACCTTGTCAAATGAAATCATTGCGGCTGCAAAAGAGAGACTAGTGCAGCTTCCCATGAATAAGAAGAACCATGAGAATCTTGTCCAAAATTTAATAAAAATAAGTCATGAGTGCATACTAGGATGCCTCTCTATGCACCTCTATTTGCTTATAAAATTCTTAGGAAAACAGAATGGGTAAGGGAAATGATGTCGGGCAAGGCTAGAAAGTTATCGAGTCTCATTTTGTCAAAGAAAAAAAAGGTAAGGCTGGAAAGTCCAAAGAAATCAGATGTTAGTGCTGCATTCAGCTTAGCTTGCCCTGGAGAATTTGCTATTGAATGATTTTTTTTTCCTCTCACGACTCATTTTGAGGAGATAAAAAACAAATTTATATATGTTCGTGGTGAAAGGGGTTTGCCAGGGCTGTCAATGAGAAAAACCAGTTTGCCTCGTTTAAAAGGAGCATGTCCTGAACCCATCCAGTATACCAGTTTCGCTATATTGCTATTAGCCAAGATTTGTTTCAACCATTTGTAAAGACTGCCTTGATTGAGGAAGCTAGATTGGACCTTCCACCCAAATTACAGTAATTTCTTCACCTGGTCAATGTGTTCATATTCTACCCATCGGGTCATCACCATCAATAATGTCTAGTCTAGCCATCTTATTCTGTCAGCCATCCCTGGCAGTCTAGACTTTTGAGTGATGCAGAACATTGTTTGTAATAGTTATATCTGAGCTCCTGAACAAACTATCTAAAAGACTACCTTTTTTGGAAGTTTTGCTCTTCTTGAAAATATTTTCTCCATTTTCATGCGTGCATGTAACCTTCATGCATTTGTTTCCAAAGTTTGTAACTTCTACCATATACAGTTAGGCCTTTTGCAATCTCATCGAGTATCTTTATTAACTAGACTGGTATTTCAAACACAGTACAAATAAAGTTCCGAACAGATGTGAAAGAATAAGTAATACTGAGGGGGAAATAACACTATCAATGATTATGCCATAAAGACACTACTGCTTCGCACAGGAATTAATAGTAGATGTAAAAAATAGCATGCACCAGTGTTTATCTAAGAAATCTGTCTTTGCTTCCTAGTCATGGATATCCCACATGCATAATCTTTTTTTTTTCTTTTATATATGTAGTAAAAGATTTTATTCATTGAAATAGGCATAGCCCAAATAACAGGAAGTATACAAGAGGAAACACCTAGTTAAGAGGACCACATGCACAATCAAATTGGAAGGCCAAAAAACAAATAGCACATGGAAAATTAAAATGCAAAATCTTATTCCTTTATCGATTTAATTGTATGATTTCACCTATATGTGGTTCATGATACCGATGGAAATAAATGGCAAATAAAAAGCATGCAGGCAGGGGTGGTGACAGCTTTAGTTTGTATGATACCCACAGAAAAATATAAGCATTCAAATTATAAAATATTCTTACGCTTGTTTGGTTGCCAATTATTATTATTTTTTTATAAGTAAAGTTGCCAATTAAAATTTGAATGATTATGTTTTCTAGGTTGGGTTTATTCTCTTGTATACTTCCTGTGTACTAGGACTATGCCTATTTACTTGTTTCAATCAAACTTCTTATTACTTATAAATAAATAAAAAACGTTTTACATTTTATGAAGAATTTCTTATTCGTCTCCAGTAGAGCCACCTTCAAAGACAGGAATTCTCTCCACGACAGATTGGCATAGGATCCTTTTTTGCAATTCAATTTTTTTAATCGCAACTTTTTTGAATTCCTCATCGTAGATATACATACTTTTGCCTACTGAAGTAATTTGAACTTCAAGTACAGACAAACGGGCCCTTTTTTTCAGTCAAAAGCCTAGGTGATTCGAACTTAAATCTTAATTCATCCAATTTTTTTTTTCACTGTGCAACTCATTGAAACCGAAGCAAATCCATATATATAATTGTTTTCAATAACTCTATATATACATACAAGATTCAAAGTCTTTGGTAAATCACGCAATTCATTCAGGGAAAAAAAACTCAGAATAAAGAAACTTCGTATCCAATAAAATGAATAGAAAAAAGAAAGAAGAACCTTGTTGAAATCGTGGAGTTTGAGAAAACAAGCGGCGCGGTTGCTATGAAGAGCGATCATTTGTGGCTTGGTTTTGGCCAGGGCCAGGGCCTCGGTGTAAAAGCCTAGCGCTTCCGAGTGCCGTCCCTCCCGGTACATCTGGTGTGCCCGCTCGATCTTGTTCACCGCTGCCGATGCCATGACGAACCGATCCGATAGATGCACGAGAATCGATGTCAATATATTAAAATAAGGGATCCGTCAATAATTCCATTGTTTAGAGCTTCTGGAATCTGAGCTTCTGCCTGTCAACAGAATGAAACGTAGAGACTAGGGAAGGAAGGGCACAAGAAGAAGAAGAAGACAAGAATCGAGGAGCCAGTAGGTGGCGCAGAGGTGGCAACATGTGGCTTGAGCCCGCCAACTAACTTGAAATTACAACAAGTGTACGGCATCCCCAATTCGGCACGCTTTTCTCCCTAATTAAATTTGAATGAAAACTCGTAATCACACTCTACTATTTATCACACACTCAACACACTTAGTGTATAGAGTTAAAAAAATTAAAAAAAAAATTTGAGTACATAGTGTGTCGAGAGTGTAGGCAGATATGTAGAATTGCTCAATTTGAATAATGTTACTATGCATCTTCAATTTGTTTTCTCATTTTAACTGTTTTTGTATTTATTTTTGTTTTTAAAATTTTTTTCTTAATTGTTAAAAAAGTAACTATTAGTGTAGTTGCTTTTTTTTATTTTTTAAAAATATTTAAATATGTTTAAAAAATATTTAAAATAAAAAACAAAAAAAATAGAATTTACACTAAGCAGCACAATGAGCAACCACCTACAGGTGGCAGAGTTGCATCGCTCATTACATTTTCTAGAGCTATAATATGAGTCAGATAATAATAATAACATGTATCATAATATTTATTACATCGGCGTTATAAATTGAGGCCTCGTTTGGTTAAGATGAGATGAGATATAAAATTGAATAAAATATTTTTAAAATATAAATTTTTAATATGATTTTTATTTTAAAATTTGGAAAAATAAAATTATTTATTATATTTTGTGTGAGAGTTTAAAAAATTTATAATAATTAAATTAGATGAGGTGAGATGATTTGTGGCATCGAATAAGGCCTGAGTGTTAAAACAAAAATAGAAAAACTCTAGCAAATATATTTAAGGGCTCGTTTAGTTCATTGACTGCACTCAACTCAGTTGAGTTTGGTTCAAATTTAGGCCTCTTCTAATATCCAAACACTCAACTCTCAAATTATTAAATTAATTTCAACTCAAAACATCTTTAACGTGGAACTCACAATCTTTTTCAACTCAACGCCTCTTTACACGTGGGGCCCACAACTTTTTTCAACTTCTCATAAATACATCTAAACTCATCTTAGAGCATTGGTAGTGGCTTATGCATATTCATATTTGCATAATATATCTTCAAATTGGTTTACATTGGATTATGCATCTTCAAAATTTTGCATAGTTATGAACAAACATTATTTTTATTGTTTTTTCTCTCTCCCAAACTGAACTCTCAAATGTTTTGCTTTCCTTGCTCTCTCTCTCTTTCTTCGACTCTGAAGGTGTCTCTCTTTCTCTCCTTACTCTCTCTTCGACGAAGGCATCTCAGCCTTTGCTCTGTCTTCAATGAAGGCATCTCTTGCCTTCTCTCCTTGCTCTCTTTGACAGTGCTCATCAACGACGACCTCTTCTCGTAGCCCAATACTTGATTTTCCCTTTCTTCATTAGGTTTTACTGATTTGGTTAGGTTTATGCTTTGTGACTATTTAGTGTATGAAATAACGATTTGAATGTATGAATTAAAGGGTTTTTGGCAACAAATAGTATACGAAATTTCAAAAATGGATTAAAGATTGGAATGTTCTGTTATCATTGTAGACAATAAGGTCATTGTAGAAATTTTATAAATTTCTCAAATTATTTGATTGCTCATATGAAGACAATATTGATGTACTCAAAAGAAGTTATTACCGTAAAATTTGGAGATTGCTAAACTTCTCACGACGAGTGAGTAGTACTGCTCATGAAATGCTTAGAGACTTTGATGGAATTAATATATAGTATAAGTTTTACTACATCAGGGGAATGTACTTTTTTCACTTTTAGGACGTTAGGATTGAGCCATATATAGAACAATATTGAGTCATAATGCTCACATGAAGACAATAAGATTATTTGATTGCTCACATGAAGACAATGTAATTAATCTCCAAAATGAAGTATGATTGGTTGTTAAAGTTGGAGGCCATGAGGGTCATTGGTTCGAGATATCACGAGTATTTTCAGTAGTACTACTACTGTCCATATCCAGGACACACACACACATGTAGGCCTGCAACCTGACCTGAGACAACCGGTTTGCACCCGATCCGACCTGAACGGGACCATCCAAGGCGTCAACCCAAACCGAACCGACTCAAACAAACCAAAATCGGGTAAAGCCCGTGCGACCCGACCTTCAACAAAGCGGGTAAAAAAAACAAATCTACGTTTTGCTCATCCACATCGATTTACAAAATATTTCTATCATCTATATCTCAAATCTGATCACAATATCAAATTATCAAGCCCAGATCCTCAATCGCAAGAAAACATCCCAAAAAACAAAAAATGAAAAGTGCAACTTTGCAAAAGAGTTGCAGTTCTCATCATTGGCAATCTTCTTTATGAACATGATGCAGTCGACGATGGCTTCAATAAAGAAAGAAAAAACATGGGTAAAAGTCAATAAAAGGTATGTGGGATGAAATATTTTAGTTCAAATAGCTAAAATTAATAAACCCTCTCACCTAATGAAATTGGAATCCATCCCAGAGTTCCCTTGAAATTTTTCCGAAGGATAGTCCTTTATGATTTACATTTCATCCCGATCTTTGAAATAAAAAAATGAAAAAACTCAAATGCAAGGCAGCAAGAGTTTATAAAATGAAAATCACATGAAATTGACACCTCGCAAATCTAAGTCTAATAAGAAAGAAGCGAAAGTCTTTCTAGTCGGACATGAGGTGTAGCACGAGCAGTTGAAACATCAAGCGTCTTCTTTTTACTTTACCGACAGGAGAAAAATAAAAGAGAAAACGAAAATAAATTTATTGGGAAACCAACACAGAGAGAGAGAGAGAGAGAGAGAGAGAGAGAGAGAGAGAGAGAGAGAGATGGGGAAATACGAGAACCCATTTCAGCGCTTTCTTGCTACAAGGAGAAAAGTCCACCGCGACCCCAACTCTCCAATCACACTCCATCTTCAATCTTGACCAGTGCTTGTCCGAAAGACACAACCCGCAACTTAAGAGGCCGAGAAAGAAGCAGTGGCGACTAGGGTTTGAGTCTGAGAAATTGAGAATTGAAGTCTGAAGATAAGTTGATATTTATATTCGGACGGGTTGAGAGCAACATAAAAAACCCGTTAATAGTCAGGTCTCCAACCCGATCACATAACAACCCGATAAAAGTCTGGTCGGGTCACCTTAAACGGGTCATTCGATTTTATAGGTCATTTGCATAGCCCTACACACATGGGCAGCTTCGTGAACCTGCAAGAAATAGCCTTAACTCAATCAGACAGAGAAACCTTGGCACGACACTAGTACCATCAAATTATATATATCATTCCACATATAATAAAAATAATAACCTATAAATAATAAGTGTAAATATTCATTAAAACTCTAGTAGGTACAGAATATTTGATTTCTCACATGAAGACTATTCATTTTTTTGGTTTAGTTGATAAACTGTCATTTAGGAGTGGTTTGGATTCAGAGATGAGTTGAGATGGTTTATGAATAGTAGAATAGAAGTTGAATTATTTATTATATTTTGTGTGAGAATTTAGGAAAGTTATTTTGAGATTTGAAAAAGTTGAATTGTTTATTATATTTTGTATAGAAATTTGAGAAAATTGTAATGATAAGATGAAATGAGTTGAGATGAGTTGAGGTGGGTTTTAAATGCAAACGACCCCTTTAGATTACTTCATTCTTGGCTTAAATATTGATTTTGCATATTTTCATCTTATTCTCTTCCATGAATATTTTTCCCATTTGTTTTGCACTTTTCATGTATACATACTTTTCTCATGTGTTGTTTTAGTAACATTTTATCCTTTAATATTTTATTGAATGATGAACTGTTTAATTGATGAGAATCTTTTTTTCACCACACTGTTAGAAAGTGATGAGGGTGGTATTAACAACCTCCTATGGTCAATGCAAATGTTGAAGTCCAAGCGACACAACCCCAATGGGAAAAAGGGAAACAAAAATCCCAGAGGGGTGTGTTATTTACTGCAGAGGAAGATATTCTCTTCATTTTAGCTTGGCTTAACATTAGTATGGACTCTATACCTTGACCAATCCTCCACACAACCGTGGAGTATAATTTATGAGTATTACTCCACCTATAAAAAACCTAATAGTCAAGAATGGTTTATCCCCTCTTTGACCAATCGGTGGTCAATCATTCAAAAATGCGCCAATAAATTTTGTGATAACATAGCCCAAGTTGAAGGAATTGATCCAAGCTGTGTGATCGAACTAGACAAGATATAATGCTTAATTATATGTTTTGTTATTCTAATTATTAAGTATTTGCAATAACATAGCCCAACTAATTGTTTCACTTTTTTGTAGATTGATAAGGTAAAAATCTTGTACCGAGAGACCCAAAAAATAAACTTTAACATGGATCATTGTTGGAATCTTTTGAGGTACCAACCGAAATGGCAAACATACATAGACCTCGTAAGAAAAAAAGACAATGTGTCACGTTCAGGTATTACTTGAAACTCAATACGTTTAGAGGAAGACATAGAAAATGTGCTCGTGGATTGTGAGAGATCTCAGGGCAAGAAGGTTGAAAAAAAAAAGAGAGAAACAAAAAAAATATATATAACGAAAGACAAAATAATGTAATTAATGAGGCCTTAAGTCAAATGAAATATGATAGGAGTTCTTGTATGATGGAGAGAAGAGAATCACAATTGAAGTATGAGAATGAAAGATCTGAGTTATTATTTGTTAAGAATAGAAAACTTGATTTGAAAATTAAGGCTGAAGAAGATAGATATGAATTAGTAGCTTTTAAAAAGAGAAAAACTGATATAGAAATTATGAGATTGGATATTGATTCAATGAATTATGTGCAGCAAGAGTATTTTCATAATCTTCAAATGGAAATCATTGAGGAAAAAAAGAATAAGGTCATATCTAGTACATAGTTGTATGTTTGTATGATGGTAATTTTGTAATTATTTTGCATATTTTGGGTATTGTTGTACTGCTGGCTGCTATCAACGACATGGAAACTGTTGTGGAAAAACTTGTTGATTTGTATTACTTTTGGAGTTTGTGGATATTGTATTAAAATCAACTTTGTGCATGAATTTGTATTAAAATCAACTTTGTTGAATTTGTATGGAATTACATTGTATTAAATTGTGAATATGTATGGAATTTATTTTGGCAAGAATGTTGAATTTGTATAGAATTTATTTTGGTTGGCAGTTGAATTCGTATGGAAATAAGTAATGTTTCGTGATTTTGGTTGGCAGTTGAATGATGAATTAAAATAAGCAGCTTTTCGTGATTTTGGTTGGCAGGTTGATGGTCTATTGATTTTGGTTATATGCAGTTGGATGGTCTATTGATTTAAGAAAAAAAAACATTAATAAAATAATAAATATTTTATTATTATTTGGTTCAAAGATGCATAATCCAATATAAGAGTTTTTCTTCATATGCAAAATCAATCTTCAAAAGATGTGATTTTGTATAGAGAACTCATTTTACCATCTCAATTCACTACTATTCATAGAGAATTCAACTCAACTCAATATCCAAATGCAACTTAAAACTGCCACGTGACTGTTAATTTGTTAATAGTAAAATTAATGAAAGTCTTAGATTACGAATTTTTTAAATTTTAAATATTAATTTGTAAAAATAAAAAACTTATGCCTCAAATTATAAAAAGGGAAAACTCAAGTACTGCTTTTGCAAATAACTCTAAAATTTATAGTAAAAGATTCTCCTAATTTAATGGTAACAATTCATTTCATCTCATATAATCTTATTAATTATTATAATTTTTTTAAATTTTTAAATAAAATATAATAAACAATTTCACTTTTTCAAATTTTAAAAAAAAATTATATAAAAAAAAAATTATATTATAACAATATCTTATTCAACTTTTAACTCTCATCTAAACTCATTATTCAAATTTTAGAATAATGGTTGAATTTGGAGTATAATTTTATGAAGAAATAATAGTTGATAATTTGGAAGCCTCAAAAAGGAAATAAATAACACGTTGAGTGCGTTCCGTACGTTTCGACCGAAGCAGTGACCCGTTACTGTCCACGCGCGTTGGACGACGCCGTATAGTTACCTCCTCCATCCTTTCATAGGGTTCAGCTGATCGCTGCTTCATTTTTTCGCTGTTACTGGCAATGTTTTTCGGCAGCAAAACAACTCGCAGAGATTCGTAGCTGAGTGCCCTTGTATCGAGGATGTCGGTGCTGATCGTAACGAGCTTAGGGGACATAGTGGTGGATTTGCACACGGATAAGTGCCCGTTGACCTCCAAAAACTTCTTGAAGCTTTGCAAGTGAGTTGTTGTCTATTTTTTAACATCCTTTTGGTTCCCGAGAAAAAAAGAAGTTTGATTCGTTTATTTTCCTACTTTCTCAGTGGAAAAACAATTTGTTGGCTGCTGAACTCTGACTGTCCTTGCTGGAGTCCTTTTTATTTTTATTTTTATCTATTAATCTGAATGTCTACGTTTAGTGGGTTGTAGGAGTGCAGAGATTCAGTTCTGTTGTTAGTAGTTATTTTTTTGAGGGTTAATGGGGCTGCACGTAGTTGGTGTTTCTTACATTTCTGAATCTTGCTTGTTCTCTCAAATTTCTTTCGACGCACAGTTGTTTCAACTTCAGTTTCCACAAGTGCGAATTAATATCTAATTAGTTGATTTGTAACTGCGAGATTTATTTTTCACGAGGAATTTTTTCTCTATGGATTGTTTTCTTTGTTCGACTTTGTCCATTTTGATGAGTATTATAACTTTTATATTAAGTTGGAATAATCTTTATTGATAATCTTTACTATCAAAGAAACCATGACTGTGGGAAATTTGTTTTCTGAGCTTGATAAACTGCTTTGGGCATTGGTTACAGAATATCTTAGTTTTCTATTTTGTTCCATATTTATTTCTACTTTTTGTTGCAGGATCAAATACTATAATGGGTGCCTATTTCACACGGTTCAGAAGGATTTTACTGCACAGACTGGTGACCCGACTGGTACAGGGTCTGGTGGTGATTCTATCTACAAGTAAGAACATCTATATGAGCTATTAGCAATATAAAACTTTCCCCACTTCTTGTAGGAAATTACATTAATCTTACTGGAAATTCTCTATTCTGATAGCTGTCTACACTTCTTGTTTCTTAGTGCATGATTTCATGACTCTGCTTTGTTCTCTGGTAACTTGGGTTACCATTCACTGCATTCTATATTGATAGTTGTCTGCCATGCAAAGTAACTTTTGCCCCAACACAACCTAATTGAACATACTTATATCATACTATGTTCTCCTTTCAGGTTTCTATATGGTGATCAAGCTCGGTTTTTCAGTGACGAGATTCATCTTGATTTAAAGCATTCTAAGACTGGCACCATTGCCATGGCTAGTGCCGGAGAGAATCTTAATGCTTCTCAGGTATAAGAGTGTCTTACTTGCTTAATGGTATTGAGGATTCTTTTACTATATAACCTTTTGAAGATGAAGAGCCATTCAAAGTTTCTCCTGCATCTTATTGAGAATTAGAGTTTACTGAGTTATCGTCTGAACCTATTCTTTTGCTCATGAAATTGCTCTTGTTTCAGTTCTATTTCACTTTACGTGATGATCTGGACTATCTAGATGGGAAGCACGCTGTGAGTCTCCTTATCCCAGTGATTTCTTGGTTTCTATTTCTCTTTGTACCAGTAATGAATAAGGGAATGTTTAATTTTATGATTTTGTTTTGGCTAGTCATCTACTTTTGTGATGTCATGTACCTTCTTGATTCCTTTACTTGAATTGAAGATGTGGACATAGTTGTCACTTCTCCTAGTTAATTTCTTATTTAAAGAGTTTTTTTTCCCCTTGATAAAGGATGTGAAAGGAGAGGTGGATTCGGGGAGGAATCTCGACTTTTTTCTAATGTTCTTTACTTAGTTTGTGTGATATGCTTCCGTCAAGAAGCCTATGTTTAGCGCTTTATCGTCCTTTGGACAGCATGGACAGAACTTATTGTCCTTTAGTTCCCTTTGGGAGGTGTAATGAAATAGATTACTTTTAAGAGGTTAGTTCTAGTAAAAGTACTAACTATAGTTACAACTAGAGCTTCTTTGAGATCATTATAAATATGAAAAAATTCTTATTCCCCAGCAATATGGGATCCCATTCATCAATCTCTCATTTACCACCCTCCAATATAATTGGGGTGTTACAAATTTATTGTATCCTTCTTGTTGCATCATAAAACACTTCATTTGTAAGTGAGGTAGCTAGAAGGCTAGTGGCATTACTGCAATAAGTGTGGCATTACTGCAATACTTATAAAAAAAAGGATATTCTTTTGCTAATAAACACTTAGACTATCAACAATGTTAATATTCTATGCATCTTTTTAGTGTCTATTGAAATGTGAAGGATTCTTCCAGTTTAGCTGAAGAAGTTTTTACCCAGACATTGATTTCATATCCATATAGCCTGATCAGCGTAGTTTTGAGAGCAAGTAATATTGAGGCATATAGGCAATATCGTGTTTTGAGCTTTATTTTGCAAACTTTTTTAACCCCTTGGGGTTGGCTCAAGTGGTAAAGGCCTTGGTCTTGGTAGTATGCTCACTCTAGGTCTAAGGTTCGAATCCTCTTGAGTGCAAACAATTTCTAGGGGCCATTGAATTGGGGGAACTTCCCCTTGAATTACCCAAGGTGTACTTGCGGGAAACTCCTTGCCAAGGGCCTGTGCACCATTGGGATTAGTTGGGACTTTGTTCTCGGACGCCCGGTGTCAATAAAAAAAATCATTCTCTGTATCAACATGAGAAAAAACCTTTCTACTTATCCAGTCCTTCTTGCTATAAAGTCATTGCATCCTAGATGTCTATAATTTTTTTGATTGGCACCGGGTGTCCGAGAATAGCATCCCGACTAATCCCCGGGGGTGCACAGACCCTCAACAAATATTTTCCCGCAAGTGCTCCTCGAGTAATTCAAAGGGAAAATCCCCCAGTCCGATGGCCCCTAGAGATTGTTTGCACCCAAGAGGATTCGAACCTTAGACCTTAGAGGGAGCATACCACCAAGACCAAGACCTTTACCACTTGAGCCAACTTCTAGGGGTTAAGACTAAGTCAACTCTTTACATAGGCCAGGGTGTGGGTACGGAGATTGTGTATTTTTTTTTTATGAGAAGTGCTACATCCGCAAAGAGATTTCACAAAAGCAAACTCACAAACTAACGTGGTTTTATGTGATACGTTAGATCTACTTTACAATAAAAGTAACTTTATAATCTGATGTACTATATCAAGGCATATTGTGAGTTTACTTTTTTTAAATCCCTTTTGTGGCTAAAGAATTTTTTTTTCTTGATGATTTTATATATCTGTAGCTGATGAGAGTTTATGATGGGAGAATCTATCCAAATAGTGTTGTTGGGTCAATGTACCATCGTTTCACAAAAGTTGCTGTCATTGCAGGTCTTTGGGGAAGTAGCGGAAGGGCTCGATACATTGACCAGGATAAATGAAGCTTATGTGGATGAGAAGGGAAGACCATATAGGAATATACGGTCGATTCTATTTCCATTCTAAATATTTTATCTTGTAAAACTGACAATGTAATTATGATTCTTAGGTCATATTTTCTTATCTCTTCCTTTGTTGAACAGAATCAAACACACATACATACTGGATGATCCTTTTGATGATCCTTCCCAGCTACCTGAGTTGATTCCTGAGGCTTCCCCTGAAGGAAAGCCAAAAGATGAGGTAATGAAAAAGCTGCTGATATTTTTTTTTTTTGAGGAAGCATGAAGCCAAATAATAATGGGTGAGAAGTCATTTACAAGGCACTTAGAGGCATAAGTTCCTTAGGTTAAGATGGCCATTGAGATCTATAGATAATTAGGATTTATTGAAATGATGATACTTTTTGTTTCCTGTCTATCAGAATATCTTCTAATTTTAACAATGTCATGGGGAGCTTGCTCAAACGTAATAGAATTATACAAGATTCTTTCACCTTGATGGCATGTTCCTAACTAGGGATTCAGACTAGAAATTACCTAAAAAAGAAAAAACTAGGGATTCAGAATAGGAATTCTGACTATATAATTGGCAGATATATGGTTGTCAGTTTGAAATGTCCAACATGATGCCAAGTAAATTTATATTGCTTTGTGGGGTGCATTAAACAAGGTGAGCAGAAGACAAAGTGGGTCATCATTGTTCATTTTCTTTGTGGCATCTTGGAGGATTTGGTGGTAACGTGGCAAGCATCTTTGCTTCAAAGTCGTGACTATCTCTATGTTCTAACCAGGTTGATGATGATGTGCGGCTTGAAGATGATTGGGTGCCTATGGATGAGCAATTAGGTACTGAAGAGCTTGAGGAGGTTCTCCGCTCAAAGGAAGCACATTCAAGAGCAGTTGTACTTGAGAGTGTAAGCATTGGATACATATGCATAGATTCCAGTACTTCTACATATCCCAAAAAAAAAAAAAAAAAAAGATCCCAGATTTTTTTTGATAAAATGAGTTGTTTTTTATTTTTATTTATTTTTCTTGCCTTATCTGCATACAGATTGGAGATATTCCTGATGCTGAGATGAAGCCTCCTGATAATGTGCTCTTTGTTTGTAAACTGAATCCAGTTACTGAAGTGAGTGCTTCTTTTCTGATTGCAATAGGGGATTTCTATCATTCCTATTACTAGGAAGATACTACTCTCATCTGAGAAAAAATTACACTCATATTAAGCTCTTTGTTAATGAGTTTTTAATCTTAAGGTCATCTTTAATGGTTACTTGTTTTTACTGCAGGATGAGGACTTGCATACCATATTTTCTCGATTTGGAACAGTATTATCGTAAGTGATGATATAGCTTGTTTTTGGTATTGAAAATTATTGATTTTTTGGGGTGGGTGTTTTCAGGGTTGCTACATGCATTTCTCATAAGTAAATGCTACTTACAGGGCTGAAATAATTCGTGACTACAAGACTGGAGACAGTTTATGCTATGCTTTCGTAGGTGGGGAAATATTTGTTTTCCTCCTGGTTTTCCATTTGTTATCCCGGTGAATATTTCTTTGCATTCTGTACAAGACTTCTGTAATTACTTAGAATGTTTATTTTTATTAATTAAATTTTCAATTACCTATTAGAAAAATAATTATGGTGTTTAATTTGCATTTCCTTTAGCTTGGGGAAGGAAGTGATATTTTTGGTTTACAGCTATCTTTAACTTTTTACTTGGACATTTATTAATATGGTCCTTAAAATCCCTTAGGATGATGCCCTTCTCTACTTCTATCCAAGCCAAAAAAAAAGGACAGGAAAGGAGGAAAAGAAATCTTAAAAGTCTCAAAACAGGTTTTTCCATTAATGGAATGCATAACTAATTATGGTTATTGAGGTTTATCTTTTCCTTTTATATTCTTTTTTTAATTCAAAGCCAAAAAAGAAGAAGAAGAAGACAAAAACAAAGGCAAGGAGGGGGAGACCATCGGTTGGAAATTTGTAAGTGTGACTATAATTGTACCCCTATCCACTGGGGTATGTGTCAAGAGGAAATGGACCCATGAGGAGCACGCTAGGTGGGTTCATATATAGGGGACCCTAGGTGCTCCCTCTAGATAGACCAAACCATAGCCTAACCCTGGCTTGACTAAGAGCATTTGGAGGAAATTGATCAGTGGGGATAATAGGCATGGGTATCATTATACCGCAGTCTACGTGGTAATTGTTGCGCATATCGTCATTTTCTTAGTTTATGGTGTTGTCTTACTTTCTATTGTAGTGTCAAGTTTTTTATTATGATCTGATTGCTATCAGTTTTCTTTTCCCATGCCAGAGTTTGAGACGATAGAGGCTTGTGAACAAGCATATTTTAAGGTAGGTTGGAGCCTGAAATTATAGTCTTGTTTCTCTCAAATTGCTCTTTATCTTCTTGCATATCTAATGTCCCCGATGTACTAGCTACATGCATCCAGTTTTTACGACAGCTTGGTTCTGTTCTTACATGTTTCTAGTTGGATTAAACACTTTGTAACCTCTTCCCTGGAGAAAATTTTTTATAAGTTTTTTTTTTGATGAATAAGCAACTTTATTGAGACAAGTAGCAAGGCAAAGCCAAGTACACAGGAAGTATACAAAAATCGAACCTAGTTACAAGTCAGGAACTAGAAAAAGCAACAAGAAAATCATGGACACTAGTTCCATTAAACACAATAACCGAAGCCCATTGCAATAAGATATTAAAGAAAAACGTTTAAGTTCATCCACTAAACGTTCCTTATCCTCAAAGCATCGACCATTCCTCTCTCATCCCAAATACACCACATAAGGCATAAAGGGGTCATAAGTCAGGAACTAGAAAAAGCAACAAGAAAATCATGGACACTAGTTCCATTAAACACAATAGCCAAAGCCCATTGCAATAAGGTATTAAAGAAAAAACGTTTAAGTTCATCCTTTGAACGTTCCTTATCCTCAAAGCATCGACCATTCCTCTCATCCCAAATACACCACATAAGGCATAAAGGGGTCATATTCCAAACAGCAGCAATTTGCAAATTCTGTAAACCTCTCCAGCAAACAAAAAGATCCGCCACTCTCCTAGGCATCACCCAAGCCATTCCACTTCTATTAAACACTTCATACCATAACACCCTAGTCACCTCCCAATGTGACAATAAATGATCCACCGATTCACCAGCTTTCCTACATATGAAGCACCACTCCAAAACAAACAATTAGTCCATGCTTCCTGAGATTGTCCAAAGTCAAAATCTTCCCTAAAGCAGCAGACCAGCCAAAGAA
Source organism: Juglans mandshurica (assembly GCA_022457165.1). Lineage (NCBI taxonomy): Eukaryota > Viridiplantae > Streptophyta > Magnoliopsida > Fagales > Juglandaceae > Juglans > Juglans mandshurica. Next base: position 29,873,312 of record CM039619.1, on the reverse strand, counting down.
AGCCACCTTTGAAGGCACCTTTCTCTTCCAAACACTTCCAAGGAAAGGAGTGTACCCCATTCGGCCTAGACAGCAACTTGTAGAAAGAACGAACTGAAAACTTCTTATTACCAGTGTGCCTCCAAACCACTGTTTAGCATACAGTGGCTACGTTTGGGTAGTGAGAATACCTGAGAAGTGTTGAGAATGTTTGTGAATAGTTATGAGTAGAGATTGAAGTGGGTTTGTGGATCCCATTGAGAGTATTTTGAGTTGTTTGGATGTATGAAGTATGTTGAGTTGTTGACTTTTGGATAGATAATTGAAAAAGGTGTGGGTCCCATCAATGATTGATTTTTTTTTAATGATGATTTTATTTATATATAATAGTGATAAATATTATAGTGATTTTATTTTTTATTTATATTTAATAGTGATAAATATTATAGTGATTTTATTTTTTGTTTATATATAATAGTGATAAATATTATAGAATGTTTGTGAATAGTTATGAATAGAGATTGAAGTGGGTTTGTGGGTCCCATTGGGAGTATTTTGAGTTGTTTGGATGTATGAAATATGTTGAGTTGTTGACTTTTGGATAGATAATTGAAAAAGGTGTGAGTTCCATCAATGATTGATTTTTTTTAATGATGATTTTATTTATATATAATAGTGATAAATATTATATTGATTTTATTTGGAGAGACTTTGGTACGAAGATGGTTCACTGTGTTTGGCATGTAGAGTATTTCCATCCGTACGAGAATACTTGGATAGTGTTGAGATATCTTCGCTACCCAAACGTAGCAGCGAAACAATTTAGAAACAGCCTCTATTTCCCAGTCAGTAACTGCTCTAGAAAAAAGAACATTCCAAGGGAAGAACCACTAGAAGAGTCCAAAATCTCAGCCATGGAAGCATTCAGATATTGAGAAATACGAAAGAGATCTGGAAAACAGCGGTAAGAACCCTACCGCCACACCATGGATCATGCCAAAAACGAATTAGGGAACCATCACCAACCACAAAAAAAGCCTATTTTACAAAATTATCCCAAGCACTCCTAATACACTTCCACACCCCCACACCATGAGTACCTCTTACCTCATTAGAACTCCATCCTCCCCAAGCACTCCCATATTTTGAGTCAGTCACGGCCCTCCACAAGGATTCACAATCTTGTTGATACCTCCATAAAACGCTTCTCAAGTAATGCCTTATTGAAGATGCTCAATTTTGTAAACCCCAACCCACCACATGACAAAGGAGTACAAATCTTATCCCAACCAACCAAATGAAACTTAGCTTCTCCCCTAAACCTCCCCACAAGAAGTCTCGCAATAACTTCTCCAACCTATTTGCCACACCAACAGGAATAGGGAATAAAGATAGAAAATAAAGATTAGACAAAGTATTAATAAGAGTGATTCTACCCCCTTTTGACAAATACAACCTCTTCCACCCCGCCAACCTTCTCTCTACCTTTTCCAACACTCCATCTCATACCGTACTAGCATTAAATGTAGCCCCCAAAGGAAGTCCAAGGTATCTAATTAGCAATGAGGAAACCTGACAATCCAAAATACTTGCCAATCTTCTCATATTTCTCACTCGACCCACCGGTACCATCTTGGACTTACCCAAATTAACCTTAAGTACTTCTCTTTAGGATGTTATTGCATTACAAATAGTCTTAAGGCCCAGTTTGGGTAGGATATTCATTATTTTATTGTTATTTTTCATCTACTTTTCACTACTATTCAATATTCTATCATGACTTTTTCATTATTTTTTCACTACTATTCACAGAATACCTTAGAATACCTCACTACCCAAACACAACCTTAGTATTATGTTAAGAAGCTATAATGATATGATTTTGTTTTGACAACTTACATGTGAAATATGGGAATTTACATTTCTGGCTTTACATGATAAGAGGACTAGTCCATTCTTCCTCCCCTCCCCCCCCCCCCCCCCCCCTTTCTCCTTATTGAGTTATTGTTGCGATACACAACTGATAGTTGAGTAATTTTTCTTTTATGTTGACACACATAAATGCTCACGTGCATATGTACATATGTAGGTATATATATTTTTATTTTGCCTATAAAGAACATATGTAGGCATATTTATTACTACAGCTTCTGATGTGTAAAAACAATTGAAAGTAGGGGTAGAAATATTTTAGAAATCACTAAAGCTAATAGTTGCACTATGTGAATTGGAGTCATATTATATGACTATCAGGTGAAAAGTGTACCTTACTCCTTAAGTTACTCTAAAATCTATAGGTGTGATTAACATGAATTCCCTAAACAAAAGATAACAGTCTTCACTCTCTCCCTTTCTTTAAAGGGAATCAATGAGGAAAAAAAGGAACAGGATTGACTAACTAGTCAAGTGATCATCTCACTGTTGCATGCACTTAAAAAAATATCGATGACAATTTTGTGTTGCTTGCACTCGAGTTTATGGACCCAATAATGATTAGAATAATTCTTGGGACAAACTAGCAGGTCCAGTTAGATGGTGGAACCTACCATGGTATATTTTTGGGGGAGAAGTTAATATTATCCATTATCTGAGTTTGAGGTTAGGTGAGGTGTGCTATTCCCAAGCTATTGTGGAGTTCTCTAAATTCATTTTTGAGCAAAGCCTTGTAGATATCACCCTTGTAGGATGATAATTTACATGGTGCAGTACCCATGATTCTCTGACATGGCCTAGAGTTGATAGGTTCCTTCTCTCCTGATTGGGAAATCCAATTTCTAGTATTTTCTTAGGGAAGTCTTCCTAGTTTATTATTGGACCTCATTCCTTTGGTGCTTATTTGTGATGACAATGTGTGGAGCAGTAGGCGTTTCAAATTTGAGGACATGGCTGAAAACTGAGGGATCTGTGGACAGGGTGAAACAATGGTGAAGGTCCTATAACTTTCAAGGTTCCCCCAGTAATAATCTGGCTAGAAAATTGAAAGCCCTGAAACTAAATTTGGATAAATTAAATGAGGACGTGTTTGGCCATGTTGGAGAGAAGAAGCAACACTTCATGGTGGAACTTAGTGAGCTGGATACTATTGCAGAAGAACACACGTCATCTGAGCATGATCTATTGAAAATGAGTAAGGTTTCTAGCTAGTTAGAATGGATTCTTTTCTTGGAAAAAACATGTCGGAGACACAGATTACAAGCTCTTTGGCTCAAGGAAGGAGACTTGAACACAAAATTCTTCCATTAGATGGCCAATTTGAATCATAGAAAATTATAAATAACACGATAAACTTTCAAGTTATTGATGGTGCAGCTTCTTTAGACAACATAGAAGTTAGGGAGCATGTCTTACAATTTTACACCTGTCTTTTTCTCTACAATTTTCTTAGAGACCAATGTTGGATGATCTTAGCTTTGATTCTAGTGTGGAAAGGAGTTAGTGTGGCTGGAGAGAGCCTTTGAGAGGGTAAGGTATTTGAGGTGGTGAAGGGTATAAATGGTGACAAAGCCCCTAGCCCTGATGCTTTCTCTTTAGACTTTTTTCAGACTTGTTGGGAGATTATTGAAGAAGACCTGTTGTATGTCTTGCATGAGTTTTGAGAATAACCTCAATGCTACTTTCATTGCCCTTATTCTAAGATGGACATTAAGGACTTTTGTTTTATTAGTGTGGTGCATTTTTCCAAGAACGCAATGCCTGAATTTTAGAAAACCGTGAGAGGACAGTGTCAGAATTAAAAGTAATAATTTTCAACTATCTCTTTGCATGGATAATTGGACTACTGTTCACAATATCACGCAATTTTCCAACCTATTAGAGTTTAAGGATTTTCTTTTTCTTCTTCTTGCTAATTGGGTATATATTTTATTACCCCTAGGGGTTGGCTCAAGTGGTAAAGGCCTTGGGCTTGGGGGTATGCTCCCCCCAGGTCTAAGGTTCAAATCCCCTTGGGTGCAAACAATCTCTAGGGGCCATCGGACTAGATGATTTTTTCCTTGAATTACTTTAGATGTACTTGTAGGAAACTCCTTACTGAGGGCCTGTACACCCCCAAGATTAGTCAGGACGCTATTCCCGGACACCTGGTGCCAATAAAAAAAAAAGATTTATATTTTATATGCTTCCTGTGTACTTGGGTTGCACTCCTTTGTGCTCTTAATAAAATTTGCAATTTATTACTAATACTAAAAAAAACTCATTTTCTTCACAGGTTGAAAAATGAATATTTTTCATGAACATTCATTTTGTTCCTTAGAAATAAATTCTTGTAGAACTCCGTAACCCTGTGGGGGTAGCTGGTTGTTTCATTTGATTGTATGCACTCTGTAGCCTACAACTTCACCTCCATACTATTCTTACATTGAGGCAGCATCGTTTGAGCTAGAGGTCATTGGCACCCTTTTCAAATTATATGAGCCGTAACTGGGAAGTGGTCCTTCAGGGTTGTGATAAACAAGGCCAGGGGAAGGGAATAGACTGGGGCCATCCAATTTGCTGAGGTTTTGAGGAAAGTAAAAGGAAATATGCAAATAAGGGCATCAAATAAATAAATAATGTGGCATTACTTGATTGGCTCAGTAAAATACATTAAATCTGATCCAAATTATATTTTTCACAAGTCAGGGAGGTAAAGTGCAATTAGATTTAACTATAGGAGGTATGTTTTAATTTTCCTTACATAAATAAATAAGAATAGAAGATTTAGAGGAATCAATACTGATTACCTGCTTTATTTTGCTGTAAAACCACGCTTTGTTTATGCATCTATTTGTTCATTCAAACTTCTTATATCTAATTTTAATGGCAGATGGATAATGCCCTAATTGATGATCGAAGGATACATGTGGATTTTAGTCAGAGTGTTGCGAAACTGTGGTCCCAGTACAGACGCAAAGATCACCAAATGGGTAAAGGTAAATATTGCAATTTTATAAGGATTCTTGTTTCATCTCTTTTTCCTAGTTATAAAAAAAATCTTTATTTGTTCCCTTTTCTGGTTCATTTCTCTCTCTTTCAATTTTTGGCATGATGCGGCTGCACTATTTTCCAACTTTTATTTTTTCAGTATACAAATCTTGTTGATAGAAATAGGCATAGCCCAAGTAAACGGGACATATACAAGAGCAACACCTAGTCATGATTGTCTAGAGGTACAAGAAAGTCGTGGAGATTCAAGCCATTGAAATCTATTACAATTGACCAATGAAATGAAGTGCTAAAAAAGAAAGTTCTAAGCTCTTCCATTGACTGCTCACAATCTTCAAAGCTTCTTGCATTCCTCTCCCTCCAAAGATACCACCAAAGACGTGGGGACCATTTTCCATATCTTTCAACTTATTTTTTCCGTATCTTTCCTGATGGAAGTGTACTTGCTGTTCATCAAGTATAAATCCCTGTTTCTTAGTTTTGGTTTTTTTACCATAAATCAATAATGTTTTACTACATTAAACGGTAATATGAAATCTGGGCAGCAGTACCCCTAACTTTCTAGACAGTTTTGTTTTTAGATAGGAAAATGTCAATTTGATTAATAATAATAGGCATAGCCCAAGTACATGTGTTGTGTACAAGAGAAACACCTAGATGGAACTGGAAACTGATACAGGGATTCATGAAGGCTTAGTCCATTTAAATCTACAGTGATTGACAAAGGAACAAAGTTTTATGTAACAAAGTTTTGAGTTCATCCAATGTACGTTCACTATCTTCGAAGTTACACCGCAGTAGGCAAATGGGAGCCATCTCCATACGGCTGCACTTCGTGTACTGTCTCTTAATCCTCTCTAGAGAGCAAGGAGGTCTACTACCTTGCTAGGCATAACGCATGTTAAACCAACTCTGCTAAATAAATCATATCACAGAGTGCTAGCAACCTCACAATGGAGTAGGAGGTGGTCTACAGTTTTCCCTCCCTTTCTCTACATACAGCACCAATCCATGACAATAATCTGATGTTTCCTTTGGTTATTTGTGCTGATAATCTTCCCTATAGAAGCTTCCCAAGCGAAGAAAGCAACTTTTAAGGGCGCCTTAGCCTTCCATATATTCTTCTATAGAGAGGAATTCGTGTCCTGAATAGTTTAGGGCCTGGTAAAATGAGTGGACTGTGAACTTCTCTTTCTTGGATGGACTCCAAAGAAGTTTGTCTATGCCTCCAGCCCCTACTCTCATGGAGTATAATAGATTGAAAAAGTCTGTGAAGGCGTCAACTTCCCAGTCCTGGACTGCTTTGAAAAATTTGACATTCCACTGAGGGGAGCCATTGGAAAGTACCTTTAAATTAGTCACCGAAGCCTCCTGCTTCCTTGCAATCCCTACGCACTTCTGGAAAAGCTTACTTGAGAGCTCTCTTACCCATACCAAAAGTCATGCCAAAATTTGGTCCTAGTGCCATCTTGCATCTCAAGTCTAGTGTCTAGTGAAGACTGTCCATCCTTTTCTAATATTTTTTCACAACCCTACCCCTTGTGGTCCATTTACCTCATTAGACCCCTACTAGCCCGAAGCACTATCATATTTGGAATTTACTACAACTTTCCATAGAACTTCCCTCCCCGGTAGATATTGCCGCAACCGTTTTCCAAGTAAAGCTTGAGTAAACACAAGCAAGTTTTAGATACCCAAGCCTCCCATAGATTTCAGTGCGCATATGTAACACCCATTCCCGTAGGTCAGGAATGTTACGTATATTCATAACATAACGTCCAGTAAAGAGATTCATTCTCATAAAATACCTCATCAATTCGATCATAAAACTCATATAGTATGACAATCTTTCATAACATAAAAGCTGAGAAATAAAAGAAATGACATAAGCTAGTTCTATGTGAAACCAACACTGCTTAAATGTCTAAATCATAGACTAAGTCTCTGGAAATTTATTCTCCTCCTGGCACCCCTGCTCTGTTATCCACGAAATCATCATTTGGGACATTAAAACATAAAAACAGAGAAACAAACAAATGAGTCGAAGACTCAATAATAGCACATCATACTGTAAACTTAACTTAGTTTAACATTAGGCTTAATTTTGAAAACTTACATATATCGTCACACATTCACATAACATATATATCATTCATTAGTAACATGAGCGGACTCATACATAATCATGACAATACATGTAACGTGGATGCATGAATGACTGACTCCATGCATTTCCTAACTATCATATATGACTTGTTCATCTTGTCTTTCACTTATTTAGTGGCCATCATTACATGTGTGCATCGGTCCAATTGTCATTGACCATATATAACATATCATAATATAGGATAAACCACGCTTGGGTCTGTGACACCGTATAACTTATCATAACATGTAGTGAAACACACTTGGGTCCGTGTTATTACTTAACATATGGTGAACCACACTTGAGTCCATGACACCGTCTAACATATTATAACATGTGGTGAAACATGCTTGGCTCCGTGTTATCACATATCATATGGTGAACCATGTTTGAGTCCGTGACACCGCATAACATAACCTGTGGTGATGCACGCTTGGGTCTGTGTCACCTCAAAACATCATATCTTTCATGTGGTGGACCACACTTGAGTCCGTGGCTTGCACATCCACCCATAACTTAAGGCCAATCTTAAAGCTTGCTTGTCATTCATGTATTTTCTTATTAACTTTCATAATGCATATGAACATGTTTGACTTCATGAAGTTACATGGCATGACATACTCTTGTGCATGGCATAACATTGAACATGGCATATTAACATGAGTCTTACACAACATAACATGACATAGGCATGGCATAACATGATCTAAACATTACATGAACATTACATGGCATACATGTGATTTTCATAACATCTCATCCATCTAACAACAATCCATATCAACATAGCATACATAGGCTCATTTACAAGCATATCATAATAATTCACAGAGGTTCGTGCAAAGGGGCTAACCTTGAATTGGCTCGTAGCGTAGCATAGGTAAACATCACATTTTTCATGCAAAAACTGAACAAATTTTTTTTTTGATAAGTTAAAAAAAAATTATTAAGCACAATGTAATAGGCGAAGCTCAAGTACACAGGAAGTATACAAAAGAAACACCTAGTTACATTCTAATACTAGAAAAGCGAAGACAAGAACTCGTTTACAGCCCCTCGAGTACAATAGCAGAGAACCAGCTAAGTAGAGTGCTTATAAAAAACTTCCAAAATGCATCTCTATTTCGTTCCCTATCATTAAAGCACCTCTCGTTTCTTTCCAACCAAATACACCACATAATACACAGAGGCATCATTTTCCATGCAACTGCCACTTGGGAACAAGTATGCATTTGAAAGTCGGTCCATCTTGCTAGAAAATCGACCACTGCTTTTGGCATAACCCAGCTGAGCCCAACCCTTCCAAACACTCCATCCCACAGCACTTTATCCATTTTACAATGAAGTAGTAGATGGTTCACTGATTCCGCTTCTTTCCTGCACATTAAGCACCAATCCAAAACAATCATTCCGTGCTTCCTCAAGTTATCTATAGTCTGAATATTCCCTATTACTGCTGTCCATACAAAAAAGCCACCCTTGTCGGAACATGAGCCTTCCAAATCCTCTTCCAAGGAAGGTAGATCTGGAGAAACTTACATCCCAAAGCACCACTCCATTGGAAAAACCCATCAACTCTGAAACTGAAGCTTGCTTATTAGTCATCAATCTGAAGACAACTGGAAAGGCTCTAGACAATTCAGTATCCCCACACCAAACATCAGACCAGAATCTGATTTTTGAACCATCACCAACCGAAAAGTTAACTTGTTTCAAGAAACAACCCCAACGTTTCCTAATAAACTTCCATAGACTCACTCCATACGAACCCCTACACTCCTTGGTTCACCAACCTCCCCAATCACTACCATACTTTCGATCGATCACCCCCCTCCACAATGCTTCCTCTTCCCCATGGTATCTCCATAGCCACTTCCCCAACAACGCCTTATTAAAACTACATAAGCTATGAATACCCAAACCTCCATCAACAATCGGGCAACAAACTTTTTTCCAACTCACTAGGGGAGTTTTAGTCTCCTCTCCCATGCCTCCCCGCAAAAACTGAACAATTATAGCACACATAAAGGTATGATCATACTACTTATCTCTTAGCGCTGCTTCTTGGTTCATGCTTTGTAGCTCGTTACCTATACGAGGTACTAGACGTTACTAACCATCTAGAAAATGTGTCGTAGCATTCTACCCACTTGAACACATATCATGAACTTTAATCTAATAAAATATTCAACTATATATTGAATTCAATAAATACTAATATCATATAGTTATTAAAACAATAATATCATATCTAGTCCTTTAAATATAATTTAGTACGGAATATATATCTTATTTATTTTATAAAATAACAGTGTAAATAATGATTTCACAAAATAGGTTTAATAATACTTTAGGCCAACCATAATTTAATACCCAGCGATATAAGTTTCAATTCCTTGGAACATTTTCTGAAAAATGAGTTTAGGGGTTACATATAGATTCAAATAAAACTTTGGCCTAATTTAAAAATCACTAAAACAGTTTCTTTGACAATAACATTAAGCCCACACGAGAAAACAGTCCACTTAAATAATATACTTTTTTTTTTTTATAAGTAAAAAGAAATATATTAAGTCATGAAAATAGGCAAGGCCTGAGTATAGCGATTATTCCTTTCGTTCCAAGTGCACCACATTAGACAAAGAGGCACCATCTTCCAAATAACTGCGATCTGCCCCTTACCCTGGATTCCTCTCCAACAAGCCAATTGCTCTATCACCCTTCTAGGCATTACCCATGACATACCTAGCCTTGTGAAGATGTCTTCCCATAAAACCTTAACTACTTCGCAATAAAAGAGTAGATGATCCGCTGACTCACTGTCGTGTTTGCACATGAAACACCAATCTGTTAGTAGGGGCCGCGCCTTCTCAGCTTATCAATAGTCAGAATACTGCTGTGGGATGCTAGCCAAACAAAAAAAGCCACTTTTAAGGGAACCTTAGTCCTCCATATGCACTTCCAGGAGAATGCATTGAAGGGGTGTGTCAATAATACCTTGTAAAAGGAACGCACTGAGAAGCTCTTGTTCCCTGAGGATGGCCAAAGCAAACAATCCTCTCCGTCAATATGTAGGTTCAGCGCATGTAGCGCGCTGTAAAACTGCCCCATAGGAAATCACGAAAAGTCTTCTCCAATCTATGCGCCACACCTGCAGGCAAGGGGAATAAGGAAAGAAAATATGTGGGTAGATTAGAGAGTGTGCTCTTGATAAGAGTGACTCTGCCACCTTTGGACAAATAGAGAGACGCTTCCAACCCGCTAGTTTGCGCTCGATCTTCTCGACAATCCTATCCCACATTGTCTTGGATTTATGAGGGGCCCCCAGAGGGAGACCAAGATACTTCATGGGCAAGGATGACACCTTGCAGCCCAGAAAATCAGCCAATACATTTAGATTATGAACCACACCAACTTGTACAATTTCAGATTTTGAAAGATTGACCTTGAGGCCAGAGATGGCTTCAAAACAGAGCAAGAGAGCTCTTAGAGAGCGAATCTGATTCGGATCTGGCTCACAAAAAATCAGCGTGTCGTCAGCGAAGAGAAGATGAGAGATTACCATGAGTGGAGCCACCTACTGAGAAACCTGAGATGAAACCCCCATCCACCATTCCATTCAACATTCTACTTAAGACATCCATTACCAAGATGAAAAGAAGAGGTGATAAAGGGTCTCCTTGCCTCAATCCCCGAGAACTATCAAAGAAGCCTTTAGGAGTGTCATTCACCAAAACAGAAAATCTGGCTGTAGTGATACAATGCTTCATCCATTGGCACCACCTTTCCCCAAAGCCGTACTTGCCAAATATATGCACCAAGAAATCCCAGTTTACATGATCAAAAGCTTTCTCCATATCCAACTTGCATAAAATACCTAGAATGTCGGCTTTGACTCGACTTTCCAAACATTCATTAGCAATGAGGACCGAGTCAAGTATTTGCCTCCCTTTTACAAAGACGTTTTGGGATTTTGATATGATTTTCCCCATCACTGCGCTCATCCGCTGGGCTAGCACTTTGGGGATGCTTTTATAGACCCCACTGACCAAGCTAATGGGGTGAAAGTCTTGCACCTCCACTGATCTTGCCCTTTTTGGGATAAGGGTGATAAATGTAGCATTGAGACTTCTCTCAAATTTCAAGAAAGAATGAAATTCGAGAAATACCTTCATGATATCCTCCTTGACAATGTCCCAGCTAGCCTGAAAGAAAGGCATTTTGAAACCGTCTGGGCCTGGGGCCTTGTCTTTTCCCATCCCTTTTAACACATTAAACACCTCCTCTTCAAACGGCCTTTCCAACCATACTGTGCTAGGAGAATCGATAGAATAAAAAATCAGTCCATCTACCTTGGGCCGCCAGGGGTGTTGCTCTTTGAGGAGTTGGTCATAAAAGTGGACTATGTGCTCCTTTATGGCTGCCCTGTCTGATATGATCCTCCCTTCAGAATGGAGAACCTCGATGGCGTTGGTTCTTCGGTGAGAGTTAGCAACCCGATGGAAGAATTTAGTGCTCTTATTCCCTTCCTTCAACCAAAGGGCCTGAGATTTTTGTCTCCAGGATATCTCTTCCAAAAGTGTGATTTTCTGCAATTCAGTTACAACAACCATTTTCCTTTCCTTTTCATTAGTCGTGAGGGCCCCAGTCACCTCTGTCCTTGAATCGTTGCAATTCCTGAAAAAAATTATACCTTTGGTCATTTAGATTCCCAAAGACTTCCATGTTCCATGTCCTCAGGTCATTTTTCAAGGCTTTTAGTTTCCCGGCTAAAACAAAACTGGGGGTGCCCAAGATATGATAGGAGGACCACCATGTTCTGATTTTGCCCATGAACCCCTCCACCTTCAGCCACATATTCTCAAATCTAAAATATCTTCGCCCCTCATGAAGACCCCCGCAGTCCAACAAAAGTGGAAAATGATCTGAGCAAAGCCTAGGGAGGCGTTTTTGGCATAGAGTGGGGAAGTGAGCTTCCTAGGAAGGAGAGACAATAAATCTATCCAGCCGAGACCATGCCCTTCCATTTGACCAAGTGTAGTCACCCCCCCGCTAGTGGGAGATCAATCAAGTCCAGTTCAAGAAATAAGGCTGAAAAGGCAGCCATGGCTGATCCCGAGTTAGAAACCCCCAACCTCTCACTCGAGAACCTATTGATGTTGAAATCACCTCCAATGCACCATGGGCCCTCCCACCAACTACACAAACCAGCAATCTCATCCAAAAGAAGCTTCCTACTGTTGTCGTTATTAGGTCCATGTACGCCTGTAAAACTCCACCCAAATCCATCCTCCAAAGTAGTCAAAGAACATGCAACCACAAACTCCCCAATAAACTCCTCCACCAAATCAACCACTCTCTTGTCCCACATTACAATGATACCCCCTGATGTGCCCTTTGAAGCAAGACTAGTCCATCCCGCATACACACAATTCCATAGGCTTCTTATAATTTTCCTGTCCACATACTTCAATTTAGTCTCCTGCAAACAGATAATGTCTGCCTTCCAATCCCGGATTAAGTTCTTCACTCTAAGGTGTTTGTTCGAGTCATTCAAACCCCGAACATTGCATGAAAGGATCTTGGGCTTCATGGATCGCCTAGGTTCGCCCTATCCATAATCCTCCCCCTACTAACACTTCCTTCCCTTGATTCATAATTTACGGAACATGATAGCCTCTGTAGCTCCCTTTCTCTTTTGATGGTGGATCGATGTGAGTGAGACTGTTCTGCTGTAATGGCTGTGAATAGCGCTGTTAGTTGGTCCTCAAAACCAACACGAGATCCCTACGCAATGCCGAATCTCTTCTATCTTCTGCAAAACCCAATCTGGCTGTGGATCAGACCGCAATAAAGCTGGGGGCAGAGAGCAGATAGGACTGGGATCATCTTCCAAGTCCCCCAGTTTAGCAAAAGGCACAATGTCTCTAGACTCAGTTGGAGATGAGACTTCTTCTTCTTCCTCCACTTCGGAACCAATTTCGTCCTCTTCCTCAACTGAGCAAAGGACCCTGGAGACATCCATCGAGAGGACTCGTGGGGACTACGGGAATGGGCTGGCCAGAGAGGGCAACGCCCACTGGGTTCATGGAGACTTCATCCCGAGCTGAGAGAGGGTCCAGGTTGCCACCCAAGGGCTCGACTGAGCATATCGGTCGTTTCTGTGGCGGCCTCGAGCCTTCGATGGCCTGAGAAGCGGCGTCATTTTCCTCTCTAAACAGCGAGACTTCATCTCGAGTTGAGAGAGGGTCCAAGTTGTAACCCAAGGGCTTGATTGAGCATATTGGTAGTTTCTGTGGCGGCGTCGAGCCTCCGATGGCCTGAGAAGCAACGACAACGTCATTTTCCTCTCTAAACAGCGCTGTCGAAGTTGATGTCGATGTCGAAGTTGTCGCGATGTTTGTGTTGCCGGTGAGGTCGTCGGCAAAGGTGCCGGCGGGGTCGTCGGCAAAGGTGCCGGCGAGATTAGGGCACACGAACTTGAGGGAGAAGCTCGGGCCCGAGAGGAGTCACTGGCTTGGTAGGCTTGAAGGCTCATGGGCTTGGTGGGTTTTTGGGTTGCTGGCCCAACCCGCTGGGAAACCCTAAGTAGGCCTGATCCGTGGGCCTCAATAGTTCCTGCGCATGCTTGTTCCTTTACAGCCTTTCTAGGCCTGTTCCTTCGCAGCCATATTTCTTTGTCCCATTAACGTGCCTAAGCCCCAATCAACCTTCCTCATAAGAGCTGAAATCTCTTCTGATAGCCCTGACAAATGGCCTCTGACCTCCCATAGCACCCCTTCTACATCTCCCAGGCCAGGTGCCTAGTTTCTGAAAAGCATTAAAAATCGAGTCCAGCATATAACAAGGCCCATGTGGAAAATCAGCCCTCTTAAAGATTAACAAGGCACCTAGCCGAATGGGCTTAAGGCCCAAGGGCCCATTATGAATTAAAAGGGTGGCTACCCTTCTGGAAAATACACGGGACTAAGAACAATGAAGGGAAATGGCCGTGCAATGCTCACCGAGAGAAGGAAGAAGAACCACTGCGACGGTGGGTCTGGGTGGCTAGCCGAGGTTCACGGTGGTGACCGGAGGGTTCCTCTGAACATGATGGTGCGACATAGAGAGAGTTGCCAGAGAGAGAAACTGTCAACCGAAAGCAATAGAGAAAGAGGAGGGTGGCGGATGGTAGTGGGCTTACTGGAATAGTGGGGATTTGTGGAGTTTGGCTGTTCGGCGGTTTCTGGGCAGTGTGGGTGGTGCTCCGACGTCCTTTGTGGTCGACGGTGGCTGGGCAAAACACTGGGCCGTTCTATTATTTACGGTGGAGAGAGAGATGACAGAGGGGTTTAAAGGGGTCGACGCACGTCGTGAGGGGAGGAAGACTTACCGGCGGCGTCTTCTGTGGTGGTTTCTGGCGAGGAGAGGACCTCGACCTCGGTTTGCTAAGAGGAGGGCTACGGGGTTCTGCTGTGTAGAAGAAAATTAGAATCACTATTTTAAAACTGATCTGTTAAAATATTTACTAAAATAATAATAATAGTAGTAATAATTATAAAAATAATAATTCTAAGCCCTAATTTAGGACCCATATGTTACAGCACACCTGGTCTAATTTACTAGGTGAAATTGGTAACTAGCACGCATTTGGCTGTCAGAGCAGTGGAGATAGATGTTAAAAATATATATTTCATCCCATTTCAATTGCAATTCCATTTGTTTTCTTTTTTGGGGGGTGGGTTAAGAACTAATAGTAATTACAACAGGATGTTTCATGATATCTGCTTCAATTGAATAAAAAATCCCGTATTGGATGTCCTGCTTGGATTGCAATCAGTATCTTGATTATATGAAAGCATCCATGCATGTTATGCTGGCTCAATAAAGATCAATACTGTGCTACAAACAAGATAATGGTCTTGGTGTCACCCATATTCATCTGAATTTGGGTTGGCAACATGATGTCCTGATTTTCATTATGAAAACTTAAAGTAAACTAATTGGCACATACCTTAATATTAACTTCTTTAATTGTTAGTCTTAATGTGGCAGTAGCTGGAAGGCAAAAGAAGGCAAAATAAAGCCAAGTCAATATCTTTAGGATTGTTGCTTGAATGTGATTATCATTTGAAATCTCAGTAAGTTTCTATAATCCTCTGAAATTAACATGTCCCTATTTCTACTTGGCTGTAGGAAGTGGTTGCTTTAAATGTGGTGCTCTTGATCACATTGCCAAGGACTGCACTGGGGGCCCAGCCATTGGACACCAAACTCAAAAATATATTCTAAAGGAGGATACCAGACAGCGAGGAGACAACGATTCTAGGTTTGTAATCTTGCATGTGATTCTCTGCCCTTCAGTCTGTCTGTCTGTCTCTCTCTCTCTCTAATGCTATTTATTGTTATAGGTACGAAATGGTATTTGATGGAGATGCTCTTGAAAGTCCAAGACAAGATAAGAGACATCGAGGTCATGATCCAGATGACAGGGTTGAGAAACAAAAGATAAATGATGGAAATACTGAAGACCTAAAGCATAGGCACCAAGAAAATAAAAACTGGAGTGATAGGCACAGGCAGAGTGACAGGAGGAGAGGATACAAAGAGGATGAAGCGAGGCGCGATAGTAAAGCAAGTCGATCCAGTGGAAGCCGAGGAGATCGGGATTATATTGAAGAGAGAAGGGATAGAGAAAAGCATAAACAAAGAGACCTAGATGATAACAACAGGGATAAGCGGGATTATAGAAAGAGAACACCGGATAATGGTAGCCATGCAGAAAGGAGGGATGATGGAGATTACAGGAAGAAAAATAAAGATAGTTCCAGTCATGTGGAAAGGAGAGATGATAGAGAGTATAGGAAGAGGGATGCAGATACTGGTAGCTATGTAGAAAGGAGCAATGATCGAGATCGTAGAAAGAGAAGTATAGACGATGATAGTCATGAGGAAAGGAGGGATGATGGAGACTACAGGAAGAAAAATAAAGATAGTTCCAGTCATGTGGGAAGGAGAGATGATAGAGAGTATAGGAAGAGGGATGCAGATAATGGTAGCTATATTGAAAGGAGCAATGATCGAGATCATAGAAAGAGAAGTGTAGACGATGATAGTCATGAGGAAAGGAGGGATGAGAGAGTATATAAGAAGAGAAATGTAGACAGTGACAGACAAGAAACAAGGGATGAGCCAAGTCCGAGAAAAAGAAGTGCAGTCGATGATAGCTACAAAGGCAGGAAAGAAGAGCGAGAACATGGAAGGCGAAACTCATTAGATGATGATGATGATGATCACGACAGAAGGCACCGAGGAGACAGAAGGAGATGAAGTCTTGTATGATATGGTTTTGTTCTATCATTGCTCTCTCATGTAATGAAGCTAAACTTTGGAATGTATTCAAGCGTGTACTGTTATTTAAAAAGCATTTGACCTGGGATACAAATTTTTGTTATTCAATTTTCCAGATTGGTGGGGGGGCTTCCAGAAGGTCCTATCATAAGTTGTAGCATCAAATTGAGTGACAAATTAATTTAGGCTTCTCATGCATCTTTTTTCCTGAAGGTTGTCCAACACATATACCGGATTATTGCTCTAATGTGCTTGGGATGCTCTGACTTCCTTCAGACTATTTGTGTAGCATTATCTCAAAATAGATTGACAATTGATTAAATGTTAGCATTCCGTCGAGGAGAACCTTGAATAGTTGGAGCGGCTGTTTTTGTTCTTTTACTAAACCATACTTCATGAGATATATTCAGAAGTGCCAGGTTAACCAAGCACAGAAGGTGGAGCTTTCGGTTACAGCTTCATTTAGTAAGCTGCTTTGGCTCTGCATTATTTTATTACTTGTTAGAATAGAAAAAAGAAATGGCTAGGCATTTAAAAATAGAAGACCAAATGTGGAATAAGACAGCATTATTTCATCGCATGGTGGTTGAACTTGCTTGTCTTTGCAGGTGTTAGGAACGTGGGCAAACGGGTATTGCTATATCACACTCTACTATTCATCACATTCTTCACACACTTCACATAATTTTTTTTTTTTTTTCCACCCAGCACGTAGAGTGTGCTGGGACTGCTTCACACATTGTGTGAAGCAGATTTATTCTATCAAATAATTCTGATCCACTGTGATGCAGATAACATAGGTTTTTTTATTTTTTATTTTTATTTATTTATTTATTTTTTAACTGCACTTTCTGCAAAAAGATATATGATGCATTTTACGAGATTTATTACGTCGGTTACTTCAATGAAAAGTCATTTAAAAAGGATGATAAGGATTTATATAGTAATTTTTTTTGATATGCAATGAGGATAAGGATTTAATTTCACTTAACAAATGCAAAACATGCTTAAATTAACTCCACCACAAGTCAAATTAACCATACTTCTGTTAATGCTGGTTTTTTTTTCCCTTCCTTTAAGAAAGTCAAATGCTAGAGAATTTTGAGTGGTCAAACCTTATTCTTTACTTTTTATTCGTACATGAGTCGGACTTTATCTTGTTTGTTTTTACAGATGAGATGAGATAAGTTGAGATAAAAGTTAAAAGTTAAATAAAATATTGTTAGAATATATTTTTTTAATATTATTTTTATTTTGAGATTTGAAAATTTTGAATTGTTTATTTTATTATTTATGAGAATTTGAAAAAGTTGTAATGATTAGATGAGATGAAATGAGATGAGAATGATTGTGAAAACAAACGAGACCTTCATTTTTATTTCACAAATAAATTATTTACGTTTTGAGGGAGTTTGAAGTTGTTCACAAGTTATGTAATTTTGATAAAAAAAAAAATTTATATTATATTTGATAGCAACAAGAGACAAGAGTTATACTATTTTTCATTTTAATTATTTTCATCCCAAGTCAATCTTGGTAATATGACACATTTTAAGTGGCTTTCTTTCATCATTTACTTGAATAGAAGCCGTTTGAAATGTGTCACATCGTTAAGGATGATGGAGGTCAACAAAATCAAGGGTGAAGAAAAGCAATTAGTCTAAAAATAATCTCGAGATTTATGTAAATATCTATATATGATTTTCTTGTATATATTTCAATGATTATATTCATGTGTTCATGATTGAGATTGACAAAATCAATTATGAAAAAAACCTTATTATAAAAACAATCTCGAAGTTTACATAAATATTTATTTATAATTTTCTTAAATATATATATCAACAATTATATATATAAAGAGAAATTCTATTTACAGTCGTGTGTGTTGTCCTATTAATAAATGGTGATAAAAAGAAAAAAAATATAATTTTAAAAAGGATATTATTATAATTTAATTTTTTTTTAAAATATAACTGTATAAATTTATATGAACAGTTTACATGTCTCCATTTAGAAATTGTACATTGACTAATTCAATGATATTCAAATAATGCATATCATATCATGAACATGATTTTTTTTTAATCTAAATAATTAAGATATTCTCGATATAACTAACGGTAAATTTATGTTAACTAACAGTAAATGTAATGAAAATGAACAAATTGCGGTGACGTGGCTCCTCTACTCTCGACTGTGAAAGCCCTCAGAAGAATTCCGCAAGAAGATTTCCTCTGCTCCCGGGAATTCCAAATTTCTGTAGGCATTGCAGTTCTAAGAATTTAACAATGGTGAACAAGCGCGTGCCCGACTGGCTCAACAGCTCGCTCTGGTCCTCCACTCCTTCTCTCGAAGACGACGAGCTCCTCTCCCGCCACTCCACCACCACTACCACCACCATTTCCTATTCCCCCGCCGTGGAACCCACATTAGATCCTCCAACCCCCCCGGCCCCTCCCTCTCCCACCAGAGTAGAGCCTGAGAAGCCGCCCGAAACCAAAGATTCTCCCTCCAACGATAGTCATAGCAGCGATCTCAGTTACATTGACATCTCCGAAGAAGTCGACTCCTCCACCGTCGAGATTTCTCGCCAGTCTCAGCTCCTCGACGAGGTTGGCTCTTTCCCTCCCTCTCCCCTCGGTTCTATCTCTCTCTGTAAAATGTTGTGTTTATGTATATTGAAATTAACTTTGAAAATTGACTCGGATTTTGGTTGTATTTATGGAATTTAGATATCGAAGAAAGTGATAAACATACGAGACTTGCGAAGAATCTCATCACAGGGTATACCGGATATCCCTGGGATTCGTTCCATGGTTTGGAAGGTATGTAGTTTGGGAAATGATTTGCACGGACGAGTTGCACGGAAATTACTCGGACCAAGGCAAAAAAAAAATGTTGATGTGAACAGTAATGTACAGTAAAATAGGAAGAGAAATGCAGGGGAAGTACAACGAGAATTATGAAAAGATTCTTTACAATTACTTTACAGACTGGTTTGTTTAATTTAATGCGGCAGATTGTAACATTTCTTTTTTATAACTTGGCTATACAGTAGATTTGATGTATCTCATTAACCCATTTGTAAGCATGCCTTTTGAATTTCATTTTTTAGGTCTAATATTTCTCAATGAAAAAATACCTCTATTCAATTGCTGGAATTGGCCTGCTCAGTTGAGTGGCGTGGCAGTGGCAGATTTAGTTATTTGGGGTCAGAAAATAACAGAGAATTAGGATTCAAAGTTTTCACTTAACGTTTTAACAAAAATTTGGACCGCGTAGGGGCCTTTTGTTAAGAAAATGCATTGTTTTTCTTCTTCATAATCATTACTAGTTTACAGGGTTTCTTTAAGATATTAAAAAGGGAGAAAAATGAGTGTTTCTGGCTGTAGCTATGTTGTGATGAATAGAATTGATATTGACTTTAGGGATTGTTGGTTGTCACAGCTCTTGCTGGGCTATCTGCCGCCAGATCGTGGGCTTTGGTCATTGGAATTAGCTAAGAGGAGGTTGCAGTACAAGCAATTTAAAGAGGAGCTTTTGATGAATCCTGTAAGTCATGTTGTGGATTCTGAATTTTTGATGACTCCATTTCTATTTTCATGTGGTATTGGTTTATTGAGATGATGAGGAATAGCAAAACCAGATAAACTGAACACAATTTTGCCAAAAAAAAAAAAAAGCCTGCAATTAACTTTAGCATGGATTGAGTCAATCATCCACCACTTTAGTAATAGTGGAATTTAAGAAAATGCAGCTAGCCTTTTTCCATCCTGAAGATGGTCGTTCTGCTTCTTTTATATAGTTAATCTTACCCTCATTGTGTTGTGGATTTTGTATTCTTGATGACTCCATTTCTATTTTCATGTGGTATTGGTTTATTGAGATGACAAAGAATAGCAAAACCAGATAAACTGAACACAATTTTGCCAAAAAAAAAAATAAAAGCCTGCAATTAACTTTAGCATGGATTGAGTCAATCATCCACCACTTTAGTAATAGTGGAATTTAAGAAAATGCAGCTAGCCTTTTTCCATCCTGAAGATGGTCATTCTGCTTCTTTTATATAGTTAATCTTACCCTCATTAACACCGGCGGCCCCCCCCCCCCCCCTCCCCCCGTGTTTATATGCATAGTTGCATACGTATGTACATGCATGCATACATACATATATAGGGGTGCAAATGTCCGGTCCGGTCTGGCGATGGACTGAATATTTTCAGTCCATTATTTTTCCGGACCGGACCGGACAGAACACCCAAAGGGACCGGAACGGTCCGGTCCAGCCTAATTTTTTTTCTTTTTTTAAATAATTAATAAAAAAATTTATTTAAAATACTAAATTAAATTAAGTGACTTATTAATGTGGATTATGTAACAAACTCAATAAAAAAAATATTTCATATGGTCAATGATAATAAATTAGATGAAAATTATATTATTAATTTATATAATTACTATATAATTAACTAATTGATATTATGTAATAGTTAATTCATAGAATATTAACAAGTGTTAATAACATATTTAAAATTTTATATTGTTAATAGTGATAGGTTAGATGAAGATATATATAAAATATTGTTAATTTATAGAATATTAACAAGTATTAATAACATATTTAAAATTTGATATTGTTAATTGTACAATTATTATATAAAATATATATATTTATTTTTCATTCGGTTCGGTCCGGTCCGAAAAAACCGTGGACCGGACCGAAACTTTTTGGTCCTCTAAAATGTGGACCGAGACCGACCGGCCTTAGTCTCGGTCCGGTCTGGTCTGGTTGCCTTATCCTCCTTGACTTTGTAATGTTGAACCTTCATTCTCTTGTATACAATTTCTTTAAAGGTTTCTTTTCTCAAAACATTATTTCCTTTGGGAATAGGATTGCGTGTTCATGTGCTTGTTTTTTCTAGCCAAAATGAACAAATGAATTTAGTATGCTTGTTCTTGCTTATAGAAAGAGATAATAATACACTAAATGAATAATATTCATGGTATTCCTCTTGCTTTAAGCAGTGTGAACTAGAAGCTTAAAGACAATGGGCATTATCTTTGGTTTTAATAATGTGTTTCTTGTATCACTAGATAATCATGCATAGGTGATGCTCTTGTATATGTCTTGTGTGCTTGGGCATGGCCTATTACCAATAAAAACACATTATTGGCTTTAATAATGTGTTTGATTTTTAGAATAAGCAGGGTAAGGGATGAAAACTCAAATGAACTTCCTTCCTCATGCGTCTTGACAATTGGCCATTCTTGCCGTCATTTTATAAAACCTGAACGTCAAGTGAGCCTATAAGTTCAGTTTTCCGGTTCTTTTCCGGCTTGTTTCGGGTTGCGTTAGGAGTCTTAAAAAGTGCTTAAATAGGTTTAAAATCTATTTAATGGAAAAATTAGGTTGTCTCGGTGTTACAGATTAAAATACTTTTTAATCTCATATAAGCTAAAAAGTACATTTGAGGAAAATCATCATTTTAGTGCTTTTCCTCAAACGTGCTTTTCCGGATAGTGCAGAACGTAATTTGAATTTAAAAAAAATTGTCAATGGGCGAAAATACCCATACAACTTAAAGATAATTACAATTTTTAAACTTTCCTGGATACGGTCATAATTTTTTTAAAAATCAAATGATGTATTTTCTACATCAAAAAACACTTTTTTAATTTGTTTCCAAACGAATATAACATGTTTGAAAGTGCTTTAAACACATGGTTACCAAACAGTAAATAACTTTTTAATAGTAGAACTTATTATTTAAGCTATAAACTATAAGCCCTAAAACTCTAAGTTATATTTGCTACCGCAATCCCAAACATGCACTTAATGTCTGATATGGTATGTCTCATAGTCAATAGTTTTACACATCTACGAGAAGTTGGATGCTAACGAAAATAAACGACTTCTTAAAACATGATGTAGTGTGCTTTTTGTTGCATCCATTTTGATTTTGATTTTGATTTTGATTTTTTTTTCCTGTAAAAGTGCTGTTCTCTGAATATTTCTGTGGCTAGTCAGTCAGAAATCACATGGAGGTTGGATAAAATGAGAAGTTCTGACAAAGACGACTCAAAAAGTGAAAGCAGGGGCTTACTCTCAAGATCAGAAATTACCCATGGGGAGCATCCTTTGAGTCTTGGAAAAACCAGCATATGGAACCAATTCTTTCAGGTATTATATCAAGTGACGAGCAATTGAAAATTGGTCTAAAATTCCATAACTGGAAGCTCAGTAATACTATTATGAATCAATTTGTATATGAAATTTTTGTTGTGCAATTCTCACTGTGTAACTGTTTTGGTTCAATTAGGATCTAATTTGTGATTGGTCTCTGTCTCTTTGCCATCTTTCTTCACTCGAATGATCTCAAATATGTGCATACACTGTAGTGATGCTCAATAACTTTATCAGGAGATCCTGTGCACCATCTTTTTTGTATGGTTCTAGCTATTCAAACAACTATATTCATCAGACCCCCATTTGATGAACTTTGATTTTCTTCCCTGTAGAATCTTTATCATTTTGAGATATCTTGAGATATCTTTCTGGCATGCATACCAAAAGCATGTGTTCAAAATTATCCCCTTACACGTGTCTCCCAAACTTCCTTTCCATGGTTTATTGCAACAACCCTTTCCACATAATAATAGTGTAGATTGTGAGTTCAAATCTTGACTTCACACTATACTTCTCATTTCAGTTAAATATTCAACATGTTGGACCCTACTTATTAAGGGGGTCTGGGCTTGTATGCAGGGGGAGCATTAGAATATTAAATGATTAGGTTCCTTCTTTCCCATTGAATTAATCATTTTGGACCACTGGTCATTTATCATTCCATAATGACTAATGAGCTCTAGTTCAAGTGGCATCTTCTCACCCTAAGGCCTATACAAATAAAGATGGACGATAAAATATTGTGTTCTAGAGCCAACAAGTTGTGTCTGACTTCCAGTACAAAAGAACGTTCATGTATTGAAAACTGAACCTTGGGTATGAAAATTGTCAGCGCGACATAGTTTTCTTATTCTCTAGGAAATATGCCCGGATTTGCTATGATGGTTAACAATGCACATAAGTATGTTTGTTGGTTAATGATCAGTGTAAACATGATGCTTTTGGGCTATGGTCAAGATCGTAGCTTGTCCGGAAATATCCAGTATATATTTAGCAAGATTACTGTCTGCTGATTATGTGCCAATCCCAGTGCCTTGGGGAAATTGAACAGTAGTTATGCAGATTACTAGGTGCTTGTGCAGCATTCTTGTGAAATATGTAACTCTAAACATTGGTTATGTAGGACACGGAGATTATAGAACAGATTGACCGAGATGTGAAGCGCACCCATCCAGGCATGCACTTTTTCTCAGGGGACTCTCAATTCGCAGAATGTAATCAGGTGTTCCCTTTTGTTTTCATTGACAAAGTTAATTCATACATGTTCAATTTTGTTTAGTATAAGCTGCTTTGCTGACTTATATCCGCCTCATTTTTCAGGAGGCTTTAAAGAACATATTAATCATATTTGCAAAGTTAAATCCAGGCATAAAATATGTTCAAGGAATGAATGAGATTTTGGCTCCTCTATTCTATATATTCAGAAATGACCCTGAAGAGGAATATGCAGTAAGTAATGTCAATTAATTTATGTTCCTTTTTTTCTTGAACAAGTGTCTGTTTTCTGAACACCAGTCTATTTTTTTGTATATCAAACTTAATTTGAAAGTATCCAGTGATAGTAGTTGGATGCAAGCTTTTATTGTCTCGCTGCCAGTAAGGATCACACAACATACTTTGTTGCTTGATTCCGGATTTTAATATTAACTATTTTTTTTTTCTTTAGACATATGCTTCCAGGTGCACAGTCTTATACTATTGCTTTAAGTTTCTGGTTCAGAAGCATATGAGTTTAGGTTCTCTTTCATTCTATAGCTCATATATTGTTGTTGTATTTCCCTGGCTTGGAAAAACGTTTGAATTTTCTTTTCCCTGAAAAGCATACTCCAAAACAAAATTAGCGTTTTTATCAAAGTTCTGTTTTTTATTGTTTATCTAGTTCTTTTACACTGGTGGATGGAATCCGTATTAACCTTTAGTTAGCTAAATGAATCTTATTTTGCCATATACGTTGATGTGGTGCCAGGGTTTCAAACACAACCAAGTTTCTTCTGTGCTGGATTTGCTGGATTTATGTAATTTACGTCTTAAGTTTTAGGTATTTTGCACTTTTGCTCAAAAGAACTTTGTTGAGCGAAAACAAATTTTTGATACCCAAGCCAGCAGAGCACAACCCTAGTACACTAGATGTATAAAGAGGAATAAACCCAACTAGCATGAAAACAAAAAGAGCAAAAGTCTTTGAACTCTAGAAAGTTGGTGTATTGGGAACTTGTGTGAGCATCCTCCAAATATAGAGGGTATTGAGTACAATGGCTTTTAACTCTGATATCGTCCGCTCCCCCTTTTCGAAATTTTGGAAATTGCGTTCTCGCCAAATGCATCGCATTACACACAAAGGGACCATTTTTCAGGCATCTGAATTTCTATGACTTCCGCAAGGGTTTTGTCGGCATGCCGTCAAGTCCACCATCCCTAAAATGCTGAACATCTATGCTCATATTTCTCTAGCATGCTCAGTGTAGCAAAAGGTGATCAATGCTTTCCTGATCCTACTTTCACATAGAAGCTTAGTGGTCTAAAATAAGATTTGGGGTACAAATCTTAGATCATTGGATGAAACTTGAACCTCATCAACAATTCCTCCCCACCAGAAGTCCCTTTAGAGCTTTTTGAGGCACTAGGCTATGCCAACAAGGACATAAAATAAAGATAAGAAGTCAGTTGCTAGGATAGAGGGTGTTTTTAATCAAAGCAACCTGCCCACCTTTGGATAAATACAGCGTCTTCCACCCAGCTAAGCAATGTTCCATCTTTCCAAAATGCTATCTCAAATAAATATCTCCTTGAATGGCTGTAACAACCTAAGGAAAAGTCCAGACCACCTTTGGACCTTTATTTTCAAACATTTTTTTAAACCCCTTGAACATTTAAAAATAAAATAAAAATCACAAACTCATTAAAAAACACTTCCTTAATCATTAAGTGAAAAAATAAAAAAAAACAATCGGTGAGGATTGTTGGTTGCCACTCTCGGTGAGAGTGGCATTTTCCATAAAAAAATGTCGGTATGAAATGCTTGTTGCTGGCAATAAACAATTATGAAGACATTACATAAGAGTGATGGAAATGTTACAATTATTGTCATTTGCAGCTATCATGTTTCCTGTGATTTTACTTATAAAAAAATGTTTCCTGTGATTCCCTTTGTTTTAATATTGCATATCATTTTCTAATTTATAAGTTATGCAGGCCTCTGCTGAAGCAGACACATTCTTTTGTTTTGTCGAGTTATTAAGCGGATTCCGTGACCACTTCTGTCAGCAACTTGATAATAGTGTCGTGGGAATCCGTTCCACGATTACAAAATTGTCAATGCTTCTTAAGGAGCATGATGAGGAGTTGTGGCGTCATCTTGAGGTCACAACCAAAGTAAGAAATTATTTGAACTGATAAATAATGCTGCTTTTTCAGTCTTCCTTATCTTTCTATGCAAATTCGAAGCCTCGTTTGTTTTCGGAGATGAGATGAGATGAGATGAGATTAAAGTTAAAAAATTGAATAAAATATTGTTAGAGTATATTTTTTAATATTATTTTTGTTTTGGAATTTGAAAAAGTTGAATTGTTTATTTTATTTTGTATTGGAAGTTGGGAAAGTTGTAATGATGAGATGAGATGAGATGTTTTCCCGATTTAGGCATTAGACCCATGGTTCAGAACACAGCTGGGATACCATATAGCTTAAGTATATCTTTTGATACTTTTAATTATATATAAAAAAACATATCTTTTGATGAGATAATGGGACCATTTTGATTAGCGTACCGTAACTAAATTCCAATAGAATAAAATAGAAGTTGAATAGAAGCATAGTTTGGTTCTACTTTTGGCTTAACTATTATAGTGTGAAGGGTATGATATGGGTAAGTGATACGTAGTTGCAAAAGGCTTTTCTAAGGTTTATTCATCCCGGCTGATGGGTTGAGAATCAGCAGTATTATGACGCATAACTTCTTGAGTCAAAATCTCACCTATTACTCCAGTCGGAATGATCCATCCACAACTTTGTGTGTGTGACTTTGTTTCTTTAATGTTTAGTGTCTGTAACTTATGAAAATGAAGTGATTGATTAAGTTGCTGATCTTATTCTCCTATATGTATAGCGGAATGGTCACATATGTTTTTTCTTCTATTTATTTCTTTCCCGCTGGTTTTAAATTTCTATTGATAGGTTTTAAGGGTTTAAGTACAACTAATACTGAAAGAGTTACAAATTTCAAGGTATAAAATGTCATGTTGTAATATTTTTAGCTGTCAATCCATGGATTTATCCCTTGGGTAGTACCCGATTTTCACAGCATCTTTAATGAAAACTCAGGTTGTCTCCTCAACAAACTTTAAAGTATGTCTTCACTTTTTCACCGGAAGAAGAGTGAGGAATTGGTTCAAGAATAGTATAGATTTGGAAGGCGGTGGATATAGTAGTCTTGTTAAAATTTGGGAACTGTCTTTCCTAGGTGCAATGTGGGGAATATGATAGTGCTACTGCGAGTTGGGTGTAATATTTCTGATATGGGCTTTTCTTTTCTTGTAGCTACCGATCACTCTGCTCTTTTTTCCTTCTTGTTTTTCCATTTGTCTACTCTGTAGCATGACAAGGAATTTCCTGCAGGGCTAAGTGTGTTCTGCACGTTGTCCCTTGTCTGATTGTCATAATTTGCCAAAGGTTTATAAAATAATTGTTAATTTCAGGTTGTTAGACAATTTCCTACACTTACTATTTCGTTGGTAAATCACAGGTCAACCCCCAATTTTATGCATTTAGGTGGATCACTCTCCTCTTGACGCAGGAATTCAATTTTTCCGACAGCCTTCACATTTGGGACACACTTCTAAGTGACCCTGAAGGTCCTCAGGTAGTATTACGTATGCGGCATTATTCTGCTATATATCTCTAAATTTGTGCAAAAAGAGGCAGAAAAACTGACAATTTGTGTTTGCAGGAAACCCTTCTTCGGATATGCTGTGCTATGCTGATCCTCATACGGCGGCGCCTTCTAGCGGGTGATTTCACTTCGAATCTCAAACTGCTCCAAAACTATCCCCCAACAAACATCAGTCATTTGCTCTATGTTGCCAACACGTTGCGAGTACAATCCATAGGCTAATTTTCTAAGCCACTCTTGATTTTCCCTCTCTTTTTTCTTGTGTTCACAATTTAAGGTTTGTGAATTCCCGGATGTTAGTGTTGATCAAAAGTAAAAAAATGATGGGCAGCCCAGGGATGACATCCGTTGTTTCTGTTTTTTCTTCTTGCTAGAAATTCATTGCTACCTTAATACATGCATGTATTCACCACCTCCCCCCTCTCCAAAATGAGGTTGGATTAATTGTGTAACAATTACTCTTTCAAGTTTCTTTATTTTTTTTTCGCCCTTTTGGTGTCATGATTTGATTTAGAATAATATAAGTTGATTTTCAGTATAGCTTGCCAGCAAACTTAATTGATGTTTTCGAATCAATTATTTATTCTTTTTTATTTGTTGTTTGAGTAAATAAAAAATGATTTTAAAACTAATCTTTCATTAAAAAAAAAAAAATTCAAAAAGCGAAAAAAATACAAAGAACTGATTTGGTCACTTTTGTTTGGTGCCCTTTTGCTACAATTGCTTTAGACCAAGTCTTTGATAAAGTGTGCATTTAGCATTTTGAAATGAGGTATAAATGTACCCACTGGTATATGTTGGCCAAACCAATAAATTGTCTTTGTTAAATGAAGATCAGTGATACACTGTTTTTCCCTGTTGGACGTAAGCCAACCAACCAGATATCATACATTCATAATGGATATAAGTTCTCAAGTTACATACAAATTTCGACAAAATCAGGTAGTTCAAAGTAATTCAAATTTGCTCCAACAACCTTCATCTGTAATTGTATGACCGACCCCTCTGAACCGTTGGAAACATGAACCTCT
This sequence comes from Juglans mandshurica, assembly GCA_022457165.1. Classification (NCBI taxonomy): domain Eukaryota; kingdom Viridiplantae; phylum Streptophyta; class Magnoliopsida; order Fagales; family Juglandaceae; genus Juglans; species Juglans mandshurica. The sequence continues at coordinate 29,844,825 of CM039619.1, read as the reverse complement.
AGCACCAAATAGATAACACCAAAATGATGCCAGCAAGAATAACTGAAATATCAACCATCAACTTAAATGATCAGATGAAAGGGATACCAGCTGAAATTGTAATCATCACCTACATTGGGTTACAAATTGCAAAAGACACGTCACAGGTAAAGATGAAGATGAAGAACCGTGGAAATGAACATAAAAAGCATGGCTAAGGTTTGGTTATACAAAATCAAATTATCTCATCTCATCTCATATAATCATTACAACTTTATTATATTTTCATCTAAAATATAATAAACAATTCAACTTTTTCAAATCTCAAAACAAAAATAATATTAAAAAATAATATTATAATAATATTTTATTTAACTTTCAACAAAATATCTCATCTCTTCTGAACTGCGTAATCAAACAAGTCCTAACAATTTGGGCTAACTAAAAATATTCTACGTTAGGGATAGTGTGTATTTTCTATTTATCCTTTTTTTTTTTTCCAAAGAAGGATAGAGTGTATGTGTATGGACGAAATGAATCTATACGGCATTAATCTTCTTCCCAATATAAATCTGTACGGCACATTTTTTATGATATAACATTCGCACTGAACTGGGACATCGTAAAACGTCCTTTTTGTATATTTTTTTTCCAAGAGCTCTATAACATGCTTTTTCACTTCCTCTAAACCTTTTCTCGTATCATCTGGAAGTCCTATTATATCAAATACAAAATATGAAACATGTTTGAAAATCTGCAAGTTTAGCATTCAAGAATGTTAGCAGAATCACTCAGGTGCTAAGAAAAGACATTTTTCAGGTATAAAATTACCGCGTAATATGGTTTGAGAAAATCTCTTGCTTTTCAAATTGATGCATGTGGGGGTTCATCACCGAGTTAGGCTAACCACCAGCTAGAAGTTTGGGTCAAATTTTCTTTATCTTTCCGCCCCCGGTATTGTCGAGTTTAATGAGGTCGTCAATGAATTGAAGTCATCAGTATCTTCACTCTCCAAATGGCTGCTTAAAACTTGCACAACATCATCTGGTGGACATTTGTCAGCAGGATTCTGTGGTGAAGATTGACAGAAACATTCAGGCCAAGAATTTGTATAGAAGGACTCTGGTGACACCCGCTTGTGGGGTCCACCAAAGTTTGTTTTGAGCATGACTCGCCTAACAGCTTCGTCAAAACCTGCCTTTCGCCCATTCTCCCGATCAATGAAGATAGGGGCAAGACCTTTCCTGTCAGGTCTGATTGTAGTGCGGAAGCCATAGTAAAGGCGGTGTCCAAGGAGATTGTTTGCAAAGTTGCTTGGGCCATCATATGTTGGCATAAAAATGTCAGACAAAAGACAAACCATGTAATCAACAGCCGACCCTGCCAGTCCCCTGGCGTTCTCAACTAGCTCATCTGTATGTTCCACAGAACTGTGGTTCTCAAGACGAGGGAAAAGTGTCCGAAATGGTTCCATGAATCGATTCCCACCAAAAAGCTCACCAGCAGCCAGGTATATTCTGGTAGAATTATCAAACCCCATTGCGTGTAGAATCAGACCAACCTGCAGAGAGAAGAGACATCATAATATTAAAATATGGACAGTCTATAACCTATTAAAAAAAAAAAAAGTATATGGCCTAATACAAAAAATAATCAGAAAATATCACTAGACACAACAATGGCGTCATAGACTATTAATCCTCTACGCCTTGACATGCTTGGGACTAGTTGTGTGAGAAAAAATAACTTTCCAATGCCATCATGGTCTGTTAGGCCCCGTTTGGAACTTAAACTTAATTCAGTTCAGTTTAATTTTAAGTTAAATCTAACATCCAAACACCCAACTCTTAAATCACTAAGCCTCGTTTGTTTTAAAAAAACTTCTCAATTCATCTCATCTAATCATTAAAACTATTATAAATTTCAATACAAAATAAAATAACCAATTCAACTTTTACAAATCTAAAAAATCTAAAAAATAAAAATAATATTAAAAAAATATATTCTAACAATATTTTATTCAACTTTTTAACTTTAATCTCAACTCATATCATCTGTGAAAATAAATGAGGCCAAATTCATCTTATTTCAAAACCTCTTTACAAGAGAGATCCACAACATTTTTTCAACTCAACATCTCTTTACACGTGGGGCCCACAACCTTTTTCAACTTCCTATAAATACATCTAAACTCATCTTAACATTTAAACACATCTAAACTCATCTTAGATGGGTTCCACAAAACTCACTCCACAATCTTAACTCACTATTATTTATAAAGAACTCAACTCATATCAACTCAGCTCAACATCCAAACCCCCGTTTGGATTCGAAAAGTGTTTCATCTCATCTCATCATTACAATTTTTTTAAATTTTCACACAAAATATAATAAACAATTCAACTTTTTCAAATCTCAATTTAACTTTTTCAAATCTCAAAACAATAATAATATTAAAAAATAATATTTTAACAATATTTTTTTCAACTTTCAACTTTCATATAAAATCATCTCATCTCATCTCTAAATTCAAACTAGCCCTTGGTCTTCTTAGCCTCGACAAGCTCTGAACTCGCTGTGTAAGAAAAAGTTATCTTCCCAACAATAGATTGAAGGACAATGAAAGGCAAGAAGATCACCTCTTCTGGAGTTAGTGGGCATTTTCCAATGGCCCTCCTTTCGTCATAATTGAGTACTTTTGGCGCAAAATTTTCCTTTCGGTACTTCTTCAAAATTGCTTGCTCTTGAGGCATAAATATATCAAAGCACCTATAAGTCATTACACCCAATGTTTGACGTTAACGGTATTCTCAAGCAAATATTTCTAAAATATAAAATATAATTTACTTATAAAAAAAAAAAAATTCTAAAATATAATTTCATCTCGTCAACCAGTAGATCAACAAGAGAACAACCATCAACTATGGTAAAGGGGGCTCACCAAGAGCTTACCAGCCACATCCCATATATATAAAAGAAAAAAAATCTATATGATGAAAACATAGTTTCAAAGCTTCTACTCATAAAAAATACATGAACTCATTGGGAAATTAAAAAAATTCTAGAAGCGCCCCCCCAACCCCCCCAAGAAAGACAAAAAGAACAATCAGCAATTTCATTTTCTCCAAATTTAGGTCTGGAAAGTACTTAATTACAACGCAAACATCAAGTTGTGGAAGTTACAAGCATTGGAAAACGATGAAGGAGGACCAGCAGTGAGGGTCTTTGGATTTGTGTGCTATTGCTAATAAGTACAACATCACCCAGTCCAGATATTAAAAGAAAAAGTAACAAGAAGCAAGAGAATGGATTAAATATATAAAAGCTATAAATAACCGTGAGGGAAAAAATTGCAAAATTCATAAAGACATGAGAAAATAGAAGAGCCCTAACTGTTAATGTTAAGCATTAACTGGAGAGTTGAACCTTTTTTTCTGAATGAGACTAAAATTGATGTGCAAGGTGTACTTCAGGGCATAAGTTGTGTCCCACATTTTCCTTTTTTCTTTTTTAAATTTTGCGAAGCCAAGATTGAAACGAATAGTGCAGATGCAACAGCCCACATTTTTGAGAAGTTGCTAACTTTCAGAATTGAGGTGCTCCATTTACCCTCGCCACTCGCATCAGAGGAATCCTTACCACACTTTAAAAGCATGTGAGGAAACACACATGCATTTACAGATGTATCATACAATTAATGCTTTAACACACCCATCAGTGTACTTATGATCAAAGTGTTCATGACAATGCTATTATGCATGACATCACCAGACTATTTATATGCCCACTGCCACTAAGAAACCCTAAGCCCTCCAAAACCAGGGCATCCACCATTTTGCTCATTTATTCAAACAACTTGAGAGTAGTCTTGAGCTAAGTACATTTTTATTAATAAACAGCCCAAAGCTAAGTTGAGCCAAGCAGTGGAACACTACAATAGAGCGATCGGATAGTTGATATAGCCCTTTAAATAAATGAAAAATGTACAGCTCCTAATGGTTTAGCGATAGATGTACCAATTAGTGGGTCTTCTCCCCCTACTGCAAACACCATTCTCTTATAAACATATAAAATAAGCAAATATTTCAAGCAATTATTATCTGATCTCTAACCCCTTAGCACAGGCTCAGCCAGCTGCAAGTGTATGCAAACATTGTAAGAAAGTTTTTTTTTATAAGTAACAAACATTGTAAGAAAGTTATATACCATACCCAGCAAATGCCAGCATATCCATCTCAAAACGAAGATGTATGGACATGAAGTGACCTTCTGAGCGGAGCTTATCAACTATCAATTGACTTAACTTCATAATATGTGGCTTGAATCTTAGAGCATGATAGTTAACTCTACACCTCAATCTTTGATACTCAGAATTGTCAATTTCTTCAGCCAATCGGTGCGAAAAGGGAGTGAGATAAATAGCACCATGTTCCTTCATCTTCTCCAGAGCAACTGTAGTATACCAATTGATAGGAGCATCTCTAGGAGGACGTAACTGAGTAAAGTCAAGAGAAAGAAATACGAAGTTAATATTTCAAGTATTATTGAAGATTTATGCTCATGAATGTGAAGAAAATGCTAACATTGCACCTGAAAAGCTTTAATCTTTTTAATTCTTCCCTTTTTGCGAATTTCTGGTATGCGTTCAACAATCCGCACATCAAACCTCAACGTCTTGATAAAATGTTCAACATCGTAGATACCATAGAAACCGCTGCATTGAGCAAAAAAAAATATGAGTTATTAATCTAATGAGATACACCAAGTTACATGTTTCAAACCCTGAAACCTCCAAGTTTTACAAAACCATAGCCATCAGATAGACCTTCAACCAATCCTAGAAATACAAATTCTCCAACTCTAAACCCACCATATAAGCATTCATAGGTGGATTTCCAGATCTTTCCTATGTCAATGATGCAGGACATGTGTAGGAACCTGTCTACAGTGCTTGTGATGGCATACGTAAACATCTGTGGCTCTAGGCTCAGGATTTTAGAAGAAAGAAACAGGGTTTGTAGATTGAATTAGGACTTGAAAAGTTGAATTTTGATGGATGGAAGAAGTTGAAAACTAATAAATAACTTCCTGCGATTTTCTGGCAGCAGAAAGGTACTTTAAGGCTGCATAGATAGGAAATTCTATATCTTAAAGAGATGAAAATTTTAAGGCTTCACTGGCTTAACATATGATCTGATCTGGGGTAGACCAGAAGATAAAAAGTTTTGGCTGTTCAAGGACTAAACCCCAAGGGTGGCGCAATGATCCTGGGGTGAGCCGTATAAACCGAACGCCATGGCTGATTATTAGATTATTCAATTAAAATTTTCTTTCATCTTGAGTCATGCGTGCATCCATGCTTGATGCACCAATTTTTGTCAAACGACCCCCCTACGCTGTGTAAAATTTTTTGAAACATATGAATTTTAATTTTTCTGATAATATATATTAAAATATTTATAAAATAATAAATAAATTTTTTATAATTAAAAACGGTATGGGATCCTAAACCTAACTACCCATAGCTCAAGGCATGTTGTCCAGAATTTTCTAAGAAAAATACATCAGGTCAAATATATTTTGTCAGTTCACAAAACTATTTGAAAATGCATACCTCTCATCATGCCAAAAGGAGTTTGCATCCAACTCAGGTAGAACTAGTGTAGCATTCATGATTCGTGCAGCAAGAACTGCATTACAAATCTAAAAAATCGAAAAGAGCATATATCAATTTACAACAAACAACTCCATCATAAAAGCAGTACAACACTGATTCCAATTTTATTTAGGTCATGCAAAGGGGTTCCAAAATTCTAGCTTGGTAACAAAAAAAGGAATATATTTGTTTGGCTTGCACACCATGAGCAAATTTTAAGGACCCATGAGTGAAAATGTGCAATGATGTTAGAAGCAAAGAAAAGGATCAAACCGCACTACGTTGCTGGTTCAGACCACCATTACAGCGGACACGCAGAAAGCCATTACTCTCACTTTGAGCTGGAGGAGCTGCCACATTGTACAACACCAAACAAGAAATTTAAAATTAGGACCTCTAGAAGCATAAAATTCAGACCCTTCAACATGGGGCAACCATTCTTTGAGAAAATGAAAAGTACGTACGGGGCCAGTCAGATCGTGGAGCAGAGGATGGCCTCCAGCCATCAGCATCAGCAGTTCTCCAAAGTTCTTCTACCTTGATCTGCTTGAAACACGAAGAAAATGAGTGATCAATTGTTGAATGAGTTATAATGAACAGCCGATAATACAGGAAAAGTGAAGAAAAATCCAGCTCATAAAATCATGTATTTCTATTGGTTTAACATCGTAAGGCCCACCCATATGCTTGGTATGAAACTCAGGTAATTAACTCTTCCTAGAAATTCCCTCTATGGTACAACCTTGTACCAGTCAACATCACATAAGTCTCCATAAAAATACACCTCTCATAACTCATTGGTTCACTGGTGAGTAGTACTCTGGAGTTAGTTGACACCAAGTACTCATTCTCCAAGAAAGTTAATATCAACTTAGAGTGGAACGTTATTGGGAGCACTAATATGGTGATAATCTCTATACAAAGATAAATGCAACCCTGAAAAGTGAAAATCATGACTGATAAACAAAAAAAAAAAAAAAAAAAAGACCACGCCATGTCATTCATTTTGAAGAAATCCAATATGACATGACACTGATGGTGTTCATCGTTTCGAAGCCTGATAGAAGACCCTTATCCACCAAAGCTGGGATTGTTCTACTAAGGGCCTCCATAATAATAATAACCAGCAGAGGAGACAAAGGATTCCCGGTCGCAATCCACGCGAGCTATCAAAGACCTTTGGAAATGCTATTTACCGAGACTAAAAAGTGCACAATGGAAATACACTGAGCTATCTAATTGCACCACTCTCCCCAACTTCACATCTCCTTCACATTTTTTTGATAAGTAATTATCATTTCATTATGAAACGCTAAAGGCACATTCCAATTACAATGAGCGTGAAAGTCATATAGCAAGAAACAGAAAATGATACAAAATAATCACAAAGAGTAAGCCCATGGATGCTGTCCAGTGGAGGAGAGTGTTAAAGAAAAAAGTCTTGAGCTCCTCCATTGTCCATTCTAAATCATCAAAATTTCTATCATTTATTTCCCTCGACATGAATGATTTGATTGCAGTTGTTCTGTATTTCTTTCATGGTGGTATCATCACTGGATCAATCAATGCAACAGCAATTAACCTTACTCAGAAAAAGGAATCTCCAGCCACCTTTTTCGGATTTCAGGCCAATCAGTCTTTGTAACTTTATGGGATATTTGGAACTATCTTCCACACTCCTAAGATTTTGTGAACTACCGCCTAGTCCTCTCCATGACTCAAGCCAAAACAACCTGGATGAAGAAGTCACTCCATAAAGCATAAGCCACCTAGTCCTCCCCATGGAACACCACTCAATCGCACAAATGTGTCTTTTCCTCAGATTGTCCATGGTAAGAATCTTCCCGAGAGATGTTTTCCAAGCAAGAAACGCAACTCTTTAAGGTACCTTAGTCTTACATATTCTCTCACAAGGAAAGGGGTTATTATTATGGGAAATAAGGACATTGTAGAAGAACAGACATTGAACACCTTTCTTGGGTGGGGCCCAAAGCAACTTGACCTCACCTCTTGTTCTCAAACGAGGAGAGTAGAACAGATTAAAATATGTGGTAAGGGCTTCGAGCTCCCAATCATCAGCCGCTCTGATCAAGCTAACATTTTACTGAGTGAATTCACTAAGTTGTCTCCAAATAGAATTCACTAGTTGTCAATTTTTCACTTTAATCAGTCCACTAATTCAGATTCTGAAGCCAATAAACCATAAAGCTACTACCCTTCCAATTCTTCAAAAAACACAAATACTTGTCAACAGAAGGAGAATATGCAAAAACTTCCTTGATTTCTCATAGAGTATTTGTGGTATTTATACTGTTACAATAACTTGAGAGAACAATAACAGAATTGTCTACTGTGCTATTCTAGAAGGAATATCATGTGTCTTCAGTAAATGGCGTGAACCACTACTCTGCCTCTCTGGTATAGTTGACGTGCAGTGCATGCTCGTCTGCTGTTTGTTGAAATGCTCCAGTGTTGAGTTAGTTATGCTAATAATACTCAAGGCAACAAAGCCATCTAAAAGGTTTCAAATAATATAATATCGGCATTTTCAGAATTCCAATTTCTTTCAATTTTCCCACGTTTTCTCAGCAATCAAACAGAAAAAAAATCACAATCACATCCAAAACGCTTTGGGAAATCGACCTAACTAACCTCCGAGCGATTTCCGGATCGACTAGTTCCACTGCTGGAGGAAGAAAACATCAGCGAAACTGTGCAGATCAGGAGCACCAACACCGCGATCGATAACCTCCCCACCATTCCCTTCACCCCTCCTTGCTTCGTGTGGGGCCTATGATGCCCTTGCCTGAGAAAATGGTTTAACTCAATTACTAAACTCCGATTGCAACGATGGAAGACCGGGCACTTCATTATTTTCCAGGAAAATATGATCGAGAAAGTGAAGGAGCAATGTACCTTCTCATTATTACAAAAAATTGGAAAGAGTTTTATTCAGGATTCAGCTTCTTCGGTCTCTAAACTGCCACTACTTCTGAGACTGTTATCGCCAAAGACTGAAGTGAAAGACAGATCTCATCTCAGTGAAAGAGGATGTGAATTTTCCATGTACAAACGTAGAAGTTGGGTTTGCGGTGGTGCTCATTGGTGGGCCCTAGCCGTGTGTCGGTTGGTCCGAGAAACCTATTTTTATTTTATTAGCGCGTTTTGGACAGGGTGGCAATTAATGATTTCCATTCGTGTTGTGTCAAATAATAAATATCTGACCATATAGATTAACTTGAATCAAACGAGCATTGACATTGGATTGACTATTTTATTCTTCAAATTTTGAAGAATATGTAACTTTTTTACTTTTAACTAACTATTCAAAACTTAAAGTCTACATTGGATTAGTCATCATACTCTCTATAATAATAAAATATTATTATTTTTATTTTTTTATTTTTATAATTAATTTTTATTTTTTAATTAATTCTATTTTCGTAACCTCCTATAATCTCCAACAATCATATTCATTTTCACAATCCAATAAACAAAATTTAATCACACGATATCAATATTATCAAAATAATTTCATCGATCTTCAATGCAACAAGCCAATTCTCACAAACATCATCACCAACTAATGCAAAATAAGAGTAATGAATAGGGTAGTAACCAACATATAAAACTATGAACATCACACCCATATTTGTGATCCAAAATAACAAAACACCACAAAATATCATAGGCTACAACCTTAAAACTTCCCACCAACAAAAGGCTACACATCTTCAAAAGATGAAGATTGAGATGTAGATGAAAATCGCTTCATTGATTTCTCAAAAACCTCTTTTTGAAGATTCAAGAAATATTCTCGTTGCATTCCATTCATGCCAGCAAGATCCATCTTCATTATCTCCATATCGATCTTCCTATTCTCCGTATCATTTCTCTTCTTTTTCTCCACTAGTAATTGAGTCATATCAGCATCCAATTTACTAGTCGCTTGTCTTCTTTCAGACATGAAAACAGCTCTATCATTTGTCATTATAGTTAAGGCCTCAACAAATTCTGCATCGTAAGATTCTGCAGCCTTCCTTTTTCTCTCCCTTTCTTTCTTAGTCTTCTTCCCTGGAGGCCTCTCAAAAATGACCTTTTCATTGTCATCTATCGTGTCGTCTCCTAGTGGAGTCGACTCCGCCATGGCAGGGCGTTTCCCATGTGGTTTCCTTCTAGTTGACAACATGGACACGTGTTGCTGCCATTTTGGTTGGTGTCTCAATAGATACCAACAATGTTCCATGTTGTATGTGGCCTTCTCAGTCTCTCTATACATGATTTTAGCTCTTTCAATCTAAATATGCAAATGTAACAAGAATGAGAATATAATTTTAGCAAGAAAATTTAAAATGAAATTTAGTTAGAAACCCATACCTTATCCTGCTCTGTCGCACCACTTGGATGCAAAGATTCTACTTGAGTCACAGCAGTACAAAATTTATTTGTGCATTTTTGGATCACCGACCATCGATTGGTCAATGACCCCCTGAACGATTTGCCATGCTAGGTTTTTTATGCTCATTGTAATAATTGCTAATTCTCTCCCACATTTGAGAGTATTTTTTATCTGTCCCCCGTATAGCATCCATGCTAATATTGAGCCAAGCCGACACGAGGAGATTGTCCTCCTCTATGGTGAAAGACACACCTCGTTGCGTTTTCTTACTAAGTGGCCTTTTTTCACCTTCCAATTGTGCTGCTTGGAGTCCAATATTCTCATGGCTACTAGTCATTAGGGTATTGGATATACCTTGTTCACCACTTTGCAATAGAGTGGTAAAGAATGGATATTCATCAAATGTGGTATCCATCCTTGATTCAAGTATAATATCCAAAAATCAGGACTGGACTCATACAAATATCAGAGAACCAAGAAATACAATGCTATTGAAACAGCAGCCACATACAAACAACATTTACTAGGTACTTGCATAAAAAGATAAGGCTACTGAAACAGCTGCCAAATACAACAGCTACTGAAACAGCAGCCAAATACAACAGAGCCTGAAATAGCGCCCATTACTCAATTGTCCTAATTCATTGAGTAAGAGTAAAGAATAGTAGTAAGAGTGTTTGAGAGTAGTTGAGTACTCTCATTAGCCAAACCTAGCTGCTTTAATTAGACTTGTACCAGTACTATGTTACAATAATTGAACAGAAATGGAAAAGATTCATGAATGGTTCAAAGTCATCTTTAAAATGGCATGAATTATAGAAGAGAAGATAAGTGCATGGTTGGTTGGGTCATTTCAGGCATGAAGAAAGTCAAAATTGAGAAAAACAACTCTAGATCTTATGTATCTGTAACCCAGAAAAAGGGGAAAGCAATTAAAGGGCAATGGATAGAAAGAAACAAAGAAAGAAAGGAGAGGTGAGAATTTCACAAACAAAAGAGTATGTGGCTCAAAGCAAGTCATGATAAACTAGGTTGTCTGGCCTCCATGCATGCTACAGACACTGACCATGTCCCTCCCGTGAAACATCACGTGCTCTCCCTAATCTTGTCCGTACCATGCATACAGCTATGTCAGTCTTTTCTATATGTTATCATTATTCTATAGATCACTCTCATATACATACACATATATGCATTGCTTTAGAATTTTATGCTAATGGTCGTCGGTACCAAAATCAAAACCAGACCTACCAAATCATATCTATATATAGATACTGCTCTGCATAAAACACTCTAACAATGGACATTATTACTCAATTGTCCTAACTCAATTGTCCTAATTCTTTACTAAAGCATTTCTCATAAAAGATAGTACTTTTAGTCCAATACTTTCTTAATTGGCTTTAGGCATCCTTTCATTAGTTACCAAGAGAAAGGTCACTTCTATAGATCAAGTTATCTGTAGGGTACGTTTGAGGTGCAAGGTTTGGACAGCATCTAGCAAGTTTTGATGTAGTAGGCCAAGTGTACATGCATTGGTAAATTAATTTGTATACACTATATATGATATCCATTAATTTATTTAAGGATTGCTAGCAAATGGGAAAGATGATTTGGATTCTATAATATTTAAGCTGATTTGGACCTGGCTAGATTAGAAAATATTGGATCTGCAGATGATCACATCATGATGATTTTAAATTTGCCATGTACAAGGCCAAAAGATCAGTGGTAAATCTGGAGCTAGGCTGAGAAGTTTGAACAAAAATTCTTAGTACTTCTTGTATTGAGGTATGCAAAATGGTAGGTAAATTTAAAAGTTATTTATATAAATTTTTTCTGGCAGACTTTTAGGCAAATGATTCTTATAATTTTGTTATGTTTTAAATTTTTAAGATTTTTTTTTAACCCTTAATTAAATAATTTACCTTTTCCATCCCTTAAAAACAGAGCTTGAATGGGTTGATGGCAAGGCAAGTGATTCTAGGTGGTACATGGGAAGAAGATAATTGTAAATGATACAAAGTGGCACCTATGAAGATCACTTTGACCATTATGCATAAAATATATCCTCTATGTCTATATCAACAAAGGTACCGATTGAATCAGATTCTCATCATAAATAACATCAAACCCAACATCCCTTCAAAATACATTTTCATCATTCCTTTCAAAATTCTGCAAAATTCTACTACACACCACTGTAAAATTCTGTAGGTTCTCTATGTATGAATCAGATTCTGCCCCAATCTAGCTACCGATTGAACAAAATTTGACATTGTGCACTTATCAACATCCCTTCAAATTTTATAGACAACATGTTATCTCAAATTTTATAGTACATTACACAACATGCAATTTCCAATCACACCTCCAAGAAACGAGTTATCTCTAATTCAAAAGTAATGAAGCAAACTTCAAACAGTAGGCAAAAAAGAACAATAAAATGCCTGACTTGCACGCATCCGATACCCAATACATAAATAATCATAAGCTACGAAGAACCAAGGAAAAACCCTAATTAACATCAAACCCAAACAATAAAATCAAGAGTAAAATCAAGAACAAAGTTTCAAATTTTACCGAGTTGCTTGTCGTGCTGGAGAGAAGTTGCTGCGATGCCGTGCTGGAGACAAGATGGAAGCGTTTTTAGCCGAGGGAGAGAAACAGGAAGAAGAAGAGAAAGAAGTGAAAAAAAAAACCTAGAAGAAGAGAAAGAAGGAAGAGGAAGGCAGAGACGCGACAGAGGGAAGACGAAGATGGTGCGAAGAGAAAAAAAAAAAAAAAAAAAGAAGAAATCGCGGGAGAGAAAAAGGGAACAAGAAGGCAGAGACGCGAGAGACCGAGGGAAGAAGAAGAGAAAGAAGAGACGCGGGAGAGAAATAGGAAAGAAGAAGAAAGAAGGAAATCGCGGGAGTTGAGCCGAAAATAATAAACAATTAGTTTGGACTTGAAACAGTTCTTTTCATCTTTAGAAAAAAAGATGAAAAGACTGTAGATCATATTTTATTTGAAATGTGCTTAGCTAATTCAATGTAGGTCAACTTTTTATAAAATTATTTAAATTTGAAGATGAAAAGGCATTTGGCTAATTCAATGCCAATGCTCTCATTAAACTAAACGTGTCAAATTTCTAAATCCTAATTCAATCCATTTAGATAACGGGTTGTGTCATATTTTTCGTTTTGATCTGTTTAATAATTAATTATAAATAAGTTAACATGACACAACTCATTTAATCTCGTTTGTTTCATGTAAATGAGTTAAACTAAAATGCACAAGTTATTTGACGTGAGTAACATAATTCCACATAAAAGTTAAAATCTATATTTATTAATAACCACAAAATCTTAAAAAATATATATATCAATATTTTTCAAATTTTAATGTAAAATAAAACCACTATTACAAATCATACAATAACAAATATGAACATATGTCTTAAACTACAATCCCAATAATAAAAATATAAGCATACTAAGAAATACTAATATTACAACTTAACAATAATAAAATTTTAATTTTGAAATAAATTCTAGAGGGGTCAAAACGAATTGATTTCGTGTTAAGTAAGTTGACTCGTTTATCCGTTTATAAATTGTGTCTTAACGGGTCAACCCGTTTTGACTTGAACTCGTTAACATCAAACCCAATGATTATTGCCACCCCTTATTTTGAAGATTGACTAATGTTATTGGGCATTTGAAATTTACTGTTCAAATGATTATTTTGACAAGATATTACCATGTGGTGCCACGTGATTTATTAAAAAATAAAAAAAAATTCAAAAAAAAAGGGCCTCCAAAAACATAAAAATAGAAAGACTAAAACTCTAGGTTTCCTTTAGGAGTGTAAAAAAAATCAAAAAATTGGTTGAACCGACCAAATTAGACCGGTAGATATAATTTTTAATTTTTTATATTATATATAATTTTATATATTATATTATATATATTATATGCTAAATTGTTAATTAATATAATATGAAATTTTAATCTTATTCTTCATACCTATTAATCTTATAACAAGAAGTTAATAACATTTGATATAATATAAAATTAATTTTATAATATTTTAATATAACATTTGATATAACATAAAATTAATCATTTAATATAACATTTGAAGTAACATTTGTGGAGGGTTGGTAATGGAAGACAAATCCATATTTGGAAAGACAAATTGATACCGAGAGAGCTCTTGTAAAATTATTATCTGAAGATGCTCTAGTGGAAGAATTGATTGATTAGCAGAATGGTTGGTGGAACTTGGATCTGTTACAGGCTGTGTTTAATGAGGATGACATCTCTCATATTCTAAAACTCCCAGTGAGTTTATCAAATAGTTCAAATAAATTGGTGTGGAGGGGAACTAACAATGGACATTTTTATGTAAAAAGTGCCTATCATCTGCATATGCATCTTCAACCTGGCAGTAGAGGAGAATCATCTAGTCAGAAAGAATTTGAAGTGATTTGGAAGAAGACTGGGCTCTACCTACCACTAATGCAGTCGAGGTTTCATGTGGCGTGCCTGTACAAATGCTCTGCCCACAAAACTGAACTTATATAAGAAACATGTTTTCGCAGACCTTGTATATCCTATTTGTCGGAGAGAGAATGAGACACCAGATCATGTTCTGTGGTATTGCCCTTCAGCTACTGATGTTTGGTTACTTGGAAACAAAACAATCCAGAAGACCTCGATCAAAGCCACTGACTTTGGTATTATTTTTAAGCAGATGACAGAAAGATTGACATTGCAGGACTTAACATTGTTTGCTATTATTGCTAGATCTTTGTGGTATTGGAGTTGTTATTAGAGACTGTGATGGTAAGGTTCTTGCTAGTTTGATGAAGCCACTGATATTTTGCTTAGAACCTTCAATAGCTGAAGCTCGAGGACTACTTGAAGCTGCTTTGTTTTGCAAGGATCTTGGGCAACAATGTTGTTTTTTTAGGGAGACTCCTCTCAAGTTGTAGATGCCAGTAAAGCAAAAGAATCTAATTCTGGTTGTTTCCTCTTGTATCAGATATCAAGCTTTTATTTGCTTGTTCTTGTTGGAAATTAGACATGTTAAGAGAGAGGTCAGTATGGTTGCTCATAGACTAGCACGGGAAGCTGTGATACTTCTTTCTGAATTGATAGACATAGATGCCACTGCTCCCTGTATTTATTCACTTGTAATGGCTGATTGCCAACATTTTGTTTAATATAATGGATCTTGTTCTGTTAAAAAAAAAACATATAAATTTTAATTTATAATATAAAATTAATATAACATGAAATTTTATGTAGTACCACACGTGTAAACGGTTAACTTATATAGAACATGCATTAGAGGAACTGGCTCTCAAGTCTTAACTTATGTAGTTCCACATGTGTAAATGGTAAATTGAAAAAACTGGACTAGGCTGGACCGAAATCAGAAAAACTGAAAGTTTCGATTTCGGTGATGAATCTATCAAAAGAAAACTAGGGTTTTCGTTAAGATATGGCAGCTAATCTCCTATTTTACTGGGTTGCGGCTAGGGTTACATCGTAACTAATCTCCTATTTTACTGGGATACAACAGAACTGAATTTCAAATAGATTATGATTTATTTACTAATCTTATATTGTATTTAAATTAAACTTGTACATATTTAGATAGGATAAAGTCAGGTTAGTTTAGATAAGATAAAGATATACTTTGTTGAGATTCAAATTGAATTCTTAATCTTATCTTTGTAATTATTTCTGGAACTATTTTTTTATATAATGAGAAGGAAGCACCTCAAAGAGGGAGTCGACCAAAATCTGACATGGTATCAGAGCTACTCTAATTTCCTATTTTTTTGCACTTTCTCGGCCAACCCTAAAATCTTTAGGGTTTTTGTTTTTTTTGTTTTTTTCCAGAGGCTGCTTCTATTTTCTTGATTTTCCTGGGGTCCTCTATTTCACGGCATCAACTCTCTTTTCTTGCTCTTGGTCTGTTTTCATGGCATCTGAAAAATCTGATTCCTTGTGCATTCGGTTTAATGGAAAAAATTATTCTGCTTGGGCATTTCACTTTCAACTTCTTGTCAAGGGTAAAGAACTCTGAGGTCATGTTGATGGGACTATTCTAGCCCCTAATAGTGCAAATGAATTGTCTACATGGGAGAGTAAGGTTGCCAAGATCATGTCTTGGATCCTAGGTTCTATTGAGCCTCACATCATCCTCAATCTACGACCCTAAAAAACCTCCAAAGCTATGTGGGAGTATTTGAAGAGAATCTACACTCAGAATAATTCCGCTCGAAGATTTCAGTTGGAATTTGAGATGTCTAATATTTCTCAAGGTGGCTTATCAGTGGAGGACTTCTATTCTGGTTTTTCAAATCTGTGGGCTGAATACACTGACATTGTGTATTCTTCTATCCCTGCCGATGGTCTCCCTCATGTGCAAAGTGTGCATGAAACTAGTAGGAGGGATTAGTTTTATATGAAACTACGTTCAGATTTTGAATCTGTTCGTTCTCAGTTAATGAATAGAGATCCAGTTCCTTCTCTTGATGATTGTTTGTGAGATTTGCTTTGGGAGGAGCAAAGGTTACTTACTCGGAGTACAATGGAACAACAACTTGCATCTCCTACTCAAGTGGCATTTACAGCACAAGGAAAATCCAAGGGCCGAGACTATAGCACTACACAATGCTATAGTTGCAAGGGATTTGGTCACATTGCCACCCACTGTCCAAAGAAATTTTGTAACTATTGCAAAAAATCTGGACATATTATCAAGGATTGCCCAATCCGACCTCCTTGGAAGCAAGAGAGTGCCTATTCCACCTTTGTTGAAGTCTCGGGTGCATCCTCTTCTTCAGCTCCTGTTGCTGCCACTCATGCTTCAGCACCTGCCGGTTCTAGTTCTACTACTCATACTCCCGATATGGTACAACAAATGATAATTTCTGCCTTTTCAGCTTTAGGCATCTCAGGTAAACCAAAGTCCTCCCCTAATTCTTGGCTAATAGATTCTGGTGCCTCAAATCATATGACTAATAATTCCACATTGTTGCACAATCTTCAATCCTATGATGGTCCTCTCAAAATCCACATGACAAATGGTAGTTCACTACCAATTTCTGCCGTGGGTGATATGTCCCCTGTCATTCGAAATGTTTTGTTTTCTCCTACTCTCTCCACAAGTTTACTTTTTGTTGGACAACTTGTTGAAAATAATTGTAATGTCTCTTTTTCATCTTCTGGTTGTGTTGTACAGAATCGAGTGTCCAGGAGGATGATCGCGAGGGGTCCTAAGGAGGGTTGGCTATTTCCAATAAATCCTAGTTCAACTTCTATTGCGTCTAATTCCTTTATTTCTTGTAATGCTGTCAAAATAAGTACTAAGGATTGGCATCGGCGTTCAGGACGTCCCAATCCTAATGTACTCCAAACTTTGTTTAAATCTGGTACTATTAACACTAAATATTATGTTTCAATGGAAACAATTTCTTTTGATTGTACCTTTTGCAAACTTGCCAAAAGTAAAGTGCTACCATTTCCACAATCTGGTTCTCATGCTTCTCGGGTGTTTGATATAATTCATAGCGATGTTTGGGGTATATCTCCTGTTATATCACATGCTCACAATAAGTATTTTGTTACTTTTATTGACGATTGCAGTAGATTCATTTAGATCGATTTTCTCCGTACTAAAAGTGAAGTATTTTATATTTTCAAGGCCTTTATTGCATTCATTCAGACACAATTTGCTTCCTCAAACAAGGTCTTACAATATGATTCTGGGGGTGAATATATGTCTCATGAATTTCAGAATTTTCTTCAAGAAAAAGGTATTCTTTCTCAACGTTCTTGTGCATCTACACCACAACAAAATGGTGTAGCTAAGCGTAAGAATCGTCATCTACTTGATATGGTTCGGGATCTTCTTATTGACTCATCCGTCCCATCTCGTTTTTGGTGTGAAGCATTAGCTACTGCTGTCCATTTAATTAATAGATTGCCCACACCAGTTTTACATAATGTTTCTCCCTATTCCATACTGTTTGGTCACACTCATAATTATTTTGATTTGCATATCTTTGGTTGTGTGTGTTTCGTTCATCTTCCACCACATGAAAGACATAAATTGACTACTCAATTTGTTAAGTATGCTTTTCTTAGATATAGTTCCACTAAAAAAGGATTTCTTTGTTATGATCCTAATGCATGAAGAATTCAAATTTCCAGGAATGTGTTATTTTTTGAAAATCAACAATTTTTTCTCTCTCATGTCGATCTTATCTCACCTAGTTTTTCAATTCTCATGATGAGTCCGAGCCCTTCCCTATGCCCATTCCTGATACCTCTTCTACTCTAGTGGCTCGGTTTAAACCTGGTTTTGTCTACACTCGACGTCATAGCACCTCTTTAGCCTAGTCTCCTATGGCTTCTCAAGATTCTCCTACTCCGACACTTGATCCAACATCCACTATAGTTCCTGCTACTTTTGTTCCTCGGAAATCTACCTGTGTCTCTCACCCACCAAATCGGTATGATTTTTCTTCCCCCACTTCTATGACTGCTACATTATCTTCCATTGCTATCCTTTCTTGTTACAAACATGTTATGGAACATGAGTGCTGGCAGCAAGCAATGCAGACAGAACTTGATGCACTTGCGGCTAATCAGACTTGGGATGTGTATATGGGTATACTCCGTAAAGCTTCGTTCTGATGGCTCATTGGAACAATACAAAGCTAGATTGGTTGCTTTGGGGAATTGCCAAGAGTATGGCATAGATTATGATGAGATTTTTGCTCCAGTTGCCAAAATGACTACTGTTCGCTTGTTACTTGCTCTTACTGCTTCTAAATCTTGGCAATTATGTCAAATGGATGTCAATAATGTTTTCTTGCATGGCGATCTAAAGGAAGATATCTACATGAAACTTCCACTTGTATGCCTATTTCCTCCCCTACGGCTGTTTGTAAATTGAAGAGGTCTTTGTATGGACTTAAACAAGCTCCTCGAGCTTGGTTTGAGAAATTTCGCGATACTTTGCTAGGGTTTTCTTTTAAGCAAAGTAAGTACGATACTTCCTTATTTTTGCACAAGGCCGATGTTGGAGTAGTATTTTTATTGGTATATGTAGATGATATTATCATCTTTGGTTCGGATGAACTTTTGATTCAAAAACTTCAACAACATCTTCATAATGTGTTTCACATGAAGGATCTTGGGGATCTTACCTACTTTCTAGGGTTGGAAGTTAGGTCTCAACCACAGGGTTTATTTCTCAATCAACACAAGTATATTCAAGACCTAATTCAGTTAGGGAGATTGGAAGATACTACTCCAGCTGATACTCCTCAGGAGGTGAATGTTAAGTATAGGAAAGACGAAGGAGAACTTCTCTCAGATCCTACCTTATACCGTAAGTTGTTGGTAGCTTGATTTATCTCACCATCACGCGCCCTGATATTTCCTATGTTGTCCACACTGTTAGTAAGTTAATGGATTCTCCTAGACATCTTCATTTTGTAGTTGTTTTTCGGATTATTCGCTATCTACTTGGGACTCCTAAGCTTGGACTGTTTTTTCCTAAGGGTTCTTCTCTTCAATTAGTTGCCTACAGTGATGCAGATTGGGCTGGATGTTCGGACTCTTGACGTTCTACTACTAGATGGTGTGTCTTCCTTAGGGATTCGCTTATCTCTTAGAAGTGTAAGAAGCAAAATTGTGTATCTAAGTCATCTACAGAGGCTGAATATCGGGCAATGTCTGCTGCATGTTCAGAAATTATGTGGTTGCGTGGTTTCTTTCAGAACTTGGCTTTGCACAGGCACATCCCACACCTCTTCATGGTGATAATACAAGTGCCATTCAAATTATAGCCAACCCAGTTTTTATTGAACGTACAAAGCACATCGAGGTTGATTGTCACTATATCCGATATGCCTATGAGTCTAAAGCTATCAGTCTCCCTTATGTGTCCACTGAACACCAAGTAGTTGATATCTTCACCAAAGCTTTGACTCGACAACAACATCAATACCTAGTTAGCAAATTGCTGCTTGTCGACTCACTAGCATCAATTTGAGGGAGGGTATCAAAGGAAAACTAGGGTTTTCTTTAAAATACGACAGCTAGGCAGCTAATCTCCTGTTTTACTGGGTTGCGGCTAGGGTTACATGGCAACTAATCTCCTGTTTTACTAGGATACAACAGAACTGAATTTCAAATAGATTATGATTTATTTACTAATCTTATCTTGTATTTAAATTAAACTTGAACATATTTAGATAGAATAAAGTCAGGTTAGTTTAGATAAGATAAAGATGTAGTTTGCTGAGATTCAAATTGAATTCTCAATCTTATCTTGGTAATTATTTCTAGAACTATTTTTTATATAATGAGAAGGAAGCACCTCAGAGAGGGAGTCGACCAAAATCTGACAGAATCGGTCCGTATCGATTCTTAAATTTCAAAACTGGTATATATCGGTCTGCTTGGTTCTAGAATTTGTCCAAAATCGGACAGGTTACATCCCTCTACCCTTTTTGTGTTTTTATTTTTACTTATTTTTATTTTATTTTTAATAAACACTTCAAGATAGTCATATGAGCGGTAAGTTTCAAATAACCAATGAGCATTATGTTTTAAGACTAACACTCTTATCTATCATAAATTTCATGTCAATTAAAGTTAGTACTTATATAAATAAATTTTAACTTAATGATAAAATAAAAATATCGTATCATCCTTCAGAAAAATACCTAATAATTTTCTCTTGTGGATGGTTGTGTTACCATGAGACATAGCTAATTGGAGCTTTTATTTTTTGAACTAGTTCTTTTTGGCATACATTTATTATTAGAAAAGACAACCTTTTGTAAAATTTTCTATCCATCGGGTTTAGCCATGAAAATGTGGTCGAATCACAAATTGATACGTCTTAATTTTAAATCCTAGTGCACATTTAATTAAAGTAAAATAATAAATTAAAGAAAATAAAAAATGTAAAAATAAAGACACAGTTAAACCGTTTTTATTTTTAATATAAAATTAGTTTTGTTATTATGAGATTTTATTTTTGATTTTTTAGAATAATTTTAAGGAAAAATTAAATTTGACATGTGACAACTTGTGACTTGATCACATATTTTTAGTTAGTGTTAATGCATGGAAAACCAACAAAGTGTTCTCTTTTTAATAAACTCGTACTAAATGGGTTATTTCTCAAAATAAAGGTCACATGGTCCTAAACCTAAGTACAGCATAGCAAATAAGTTGTCTAACCAAAATTTGCTATTAATTATATTGAAAGTATGTATATTACGATATTATATTATTAAAAATACCTAAATAACTATTAATTTTTAATTATATAACATAATGTGATAAGATGTAAATATCGTGTGTCATGTTGCATTTAACTCATTTTTAACAACAAACATTTATGGTAAAAAGCATTAAATGACACGGTCTCACATCATCATGTCACATGGTCCTAAATCTAAATACCACATGGCACATAAGGTGTCTAACCAAAGTTTCTTAAAAGTTTTTTTTTTTTTTTTTAACATTTTATAGATAAACTAAAGGATTACAGGATACAAGTTTTAGCAGGGTGGAAATCCCCAATAGTCATTCCAAAACCAACGGATACATCACATAAAAAAGAAGAAAAAAAGGGATCTAGAGCCAAGTAATTGGCTCCCACCCATGTCCTACTAGAGAATGCCGCTTGAAGCAGTTTTTGTATAGTATGTTAAAACAGACAATACTACTGCGACTAAAAGCCGTAATAAAGGGGGTTGTGTTGCATCTTGTTGGTTTGCACTTGATGCTCGGTTCAGGAAAGCAGGAACATAGGCTAGCAGTCCGAAACGAAGTTGAGTCACCGGCAAAGGACCAACATAGGTTGTGGTGGTGCGTGCAGATCATGCGCCGCCGTTAGAGTGGAATGGAGGGTCAGATCCGGAGGATCCCAAGCCTCTGATGCCAGGGGAGCCACGTGTGTCTACAGAAGCAGCTCTAGGATGCGGTGGCGCGTGGTTGATGTGCATGACATAAGAAATGCGTGCGACAAACGCGTCGAACGGATGAGTGGAAACCTTCCATGAACTAGAAGATCGGCGACTAGAGATGTAGAAAAGGTGGCGCGTGTTGGTTGGAGGGCGTCCGAAAGCAGGAGATCAGCTTGTTGTGGCACTGTGGAGAAAAACCTAAGACAAAAAATAGAAAAATTAGATAAAACAGGAAAGGGAATTAGGTTACTACGGCTAGGGATGTCAAATCATGTTAACAGATCATGTTCGTGTCGTATTAAGACATGTATATTATATTATATGGGTCAACCCTAACCCGATCCGTTAAGTTTATCGTGTCAAAATTTCAAACCCCAACACGACTCATTAACATAACGGGTTATGTCGTGTCAACTTTTTTTGACCAATTTATGTATATGGGTTGAACATACTTGAAATTAACCCGTTTGACCTAGTTAAGTTTATCATAATTTTATATAAATGTTAAAATCACAATATCTATAAAAAATATAAAACTAACTACAACTCTAAATTACAATCCAAATAATAAAAATATCGAAATTAAAATCTCAACAATTTAATTTTTAGGTATAAGGGTATAATTGTAACTTTAACTTTTTTAACGGGTCATAACGGGTTATAACAGGTTAAAATGGGTTGACCCGTTATCAACCTGTTAAGCAATCGTATTTTAACGGGTCAACCCGTTTTGACCCGAACCTGTTAAGCCTAAACCTTAACCCGCTTTTATCGTGTCATGTTTGTGTCGGGTTAATGAGTCATGTCACATATTGCCATCCCTAACTACAGCTGGCTAGTGGAGGAGGTGGGTGGAGCCGAAACTCCAACCCCCTCCTCCTAGTGAATGGACTGGAATCTTGGCAACAGTAGAAGGTATTTTCGCTTGGATAGAGAGAAAACAGAAAAGACCTGGTCGGAAATGAAAGTTTCTTAATAGTTATTTTCATAGTATGCATATTACCATATTATATTATTAAAAAATACCTTCATATCTATTAGTTCTTAATGATATAACATAATGTAAGTATCATGTTGCACTTCATTTTTTTAAACAACGAATACATATTGTAAGAAGCGTTAAATGACACACATTATCACATCCTCAATCCAATCTATCCATATTCATATGAGAAGTGTTACAATCACAAAAAAATCTCATAAAAGTAAACCCACAAACTGATATGACTTCATATGATATGTTAAATCTATTTTATAATAAAAGTAGATTTATGATCTTACGCACAACATCAAACCACATTAGTTTATAGATTTACTTTTGTAAAATGTCTTTGTAGTTAAAGCATTTCTCTATATGGAACATGTACAATGGAGTATAAATAAAATTAGAGATAAATATACTTTGCACCCTTACACTAACTAGGTGTTTACATTTTGCATTCTCTACTATTAATCTAAGTTCTAACGTACTATGTAACACCTTGTAACCTGAGGTCTAGGGAGTTAGTTCATGTTATCTAAAATCATCTCCCAACAATACAATATATATACTCCAAAGGCTATATAAACATAAACTCATTTGTTCAAACTAAATATAGATATTCATTTACAAGGACCTCAACATAATTAATCAACAATTCCACAAAGTCTCAATAAAATATCAACATCCCAATAAACCAAATCAATATTGTTGAGGGAAAATTTAGTTGATTGGCATATTCTTGTGAAAACCTGTTTAAAATTGAGTTGTAACAAGTGTTGAAGCGGTGTAACATGAAAGGGGGAGTAGTATATATTCAGGGGGAGTGGTATAGATGTAGGGGGAGTAGCAAGAAAGCTGTAGGGGAAGCTTTTGTTTTGTTTTGTGGGGGAGCAGCTTTTGTTTTTGTATCATATGCTGCTCGTGCTGCTATTGTTTGTCTTATTGAACTCAATATCTGATTAATTTCTGAATGAAAAGTTTAGTCACAAAAATGCCAAAGGGGGAGATTGTTGAGGGAAAATTTAGTTGATTGGCATATTCTTGTGAAAATCTGTGTAAAACTGAGTTGTAACATGTGTTGAAGCGGTGTAACATGAAAAAGATTGAAGTGTGCTCAACACGGCTCGACCGACACTTGAGCGGAACCTTCCAGAGAGGTTCACTCGACGTGGCGCTCGACTTGCGCTCGACACCTCGCCCGAGCCAATGTTCAAGACAACTTAAAATTCAGGGTTTTGAGCGCCGTGATTTGTTGGGACTATATATAGAACAGCTTATTTCTATTCTTTGGGGTGGAGAAACAGAGCAAAAACCCTAAGTGCTTCAAGAGCCATAAAGAGAAACCTTTCCTCACCTTGTGAATCTCTATTGGACAAACACATCTCCACCACACCACACTCAAGATCAAATCGTATTCAAAGTCCATTGATGTGGACGTGTTGATTGTCCGGAAGGATTCTGGAGCTGCTGTTGATGCAGAGATCGAGAGGTTCTCATGGGAAGCTATAGAAGGTCGGAGTTCCGACACTACATGCATGTAGAGATCGAGTGGGTCACTCGTGGTGTTGCAAGCCAAGTTTAAGAACTACAAAGGTTTTGTGAGTGTCTCTAAATTGGTTGTAATAAACTTTTTCTATAGTAGATTTTAGGTGGTGCCTTACACCCGGAGTGGTTTTAGAATTTGAAGAAGTTTTTCAAATGAGTTTCCACTTCGTGACCAAAATCATTGTGTTGATTGTTTGTGTTAATTGATTAACTGTTTGTTTGTCTCTATTTTTTAAAAGACCATCAAAATTGGATTACACCTATTCACCCCCCTCTAGGTGTAGTGATTGGTAGAACCACTGCCTTTTCAAATATAATAAGATCCAATCTACAGAATAAAATCCTATAATAATCATAGTACCCTTAGATCCTAAATCCACTATCCTCAGCTAATCCTGCCCATGCTTCCTAATTTTGATTTCTAGCTGAACCATTAAAAGCATATGAAAATATTGAATGTAATTGTGAGTTATCAACAACTTAGTAAGTAGTGAATATATACCAGTGTGTAAACATGAGCCAGTTACATAATGTAGAACAAAACATGTTATCAAAATATCAGAGCGACAATTCAGGAATATTTATATACGAACTCCTTAGGCATAACATAATTGAGCATCATCATATCAGAACATATTTCAGGTTTAACCCTCGTGGTAGGGTTATACAAATCCCGACGACCAACTGAGTAGAAATAGAATGTGAAATCTTCCCCTTATTATTCTTCGAGTCTCGAGTGTGCACACTGGGAAGATCACATAGAAAACCATTTTATTTCTAAAGTGGGTGCACTAGAAATGGAGATGTTAGTATCAACATAATAATAGAGGCCACAGTTTTACACTCGTAGTAAGGTCGGAACGGAAACAGAAATACAATGCCAAGCTAGAGGTTTTCATATGCAACATTTCACATCAGTAGTAGAGTAATAAACAGATACAGATTACATAATTGTAAACCCAATTTCATATTTCATATTCGCTCTTTTTACACAGTCGAGAACATATCGCTAAATTTTTGCTCGGGTCTACATCAATCATGTCAAAAAAATATTTTTCTTTTCATATTTAGATACATTGAGTTATGTAGAAAAATGACCGAGGTTTTTTTCAAAATTTTCATCACAGAATATGCATGTGTTTCATAAAATTAATCCCAGTTCGTTTAGACAAAGTTTAGTATAGGAGCACTGCTTACCTGAACTTTTTAATATTTTTGAATTGCCTCACATAGTGCCCGGCAAAAATCAAATGACACATAAACATAGTTAATAAAAGCTAAAAATTAATATAATTAAAACTAGTACATCTAAAATAAAACGAAATGTGCTAACTCTAAAATCCGCAACCTGCTAACTCGTTACTACACAACTTCAAGTCATCCAAATAACTTCTTGATGCATTGCCACTGTGTGCCGCCTCCAGCCGTGGCCATCACCACCCACAACCATCTACGGCTCCACTAGTTACCAACCGTCATCCATCCCGACTCCACCCCAGCTCTTGCGTCTCTCTCTCCTTCTTTGTTTCTCAACCAACGACCCTAGCTCTTCCTGCGTTGCCACCAGCCCTTTGCCACCAAGCCTCGCTGCAACCACAACCCACATGGCAGCAGACCGTGAAGCCCAAGCGTTGTCGCACCCCCAGGCTAGCCACCGTACCCCAGTTAGCCCCTTTGCCACTACACCATGCTACGACCACCCCTCTCCATCTCCTTTCTAGATCTCCTTAGCCACCCAATCAACCCTATTTTAAGGTCACGGTAGTGACCACCGTGCCTCAATTGGCCCCTCCTTGCACATGAGTAGTTGCCACTGCGGGACAATGCGAGGCAGCAAGCGACGCAACTTTCAGCCTCTCGCTATGGTATAATTCCTATCCTTTTTACATTAAGAATTATACTGTTGTAAAGTTGGTATTGAAATGGTGTTGTGAATGTACTGTGTTGTGATCGGTGAATGAAGTTTGTGATGCGAGGTTGTGATGTGGCTGTGTAGGTGAAGTGTTGGGCAATATTGTGTAGTGTTGTGGCTATAAGTAATGTGAAGTGACGGGGTTGTGTAGCTGTGGAATGGCAGGATTTCACTGGAAGTGTTGGGATGAGCCATGTAGTTTGAAGTGCTGTGTGAAGTGATTGAATTTGGCGTAACCATGACATGGTTGTACGTCATGTAGATCCAGTGAAGTGTCGGGATAAGCTATGTAGTTGGGCGGATTGTATGAAGTGTCATGTTAGTTGGGTTTGAGTTGGATGATAGTGCAGGTGTGACGTAGTTGGTGTTATGACAGTGTGCTACGAAGTGACGGGGGTTAAATGTAGAGTTGTTTTATGAGAAGAATGGGGTGATTGGATAGTTGTGCAGTGGTCGGATGCCATATGAAGTGATGGGATCACAGTGCATTTTGAAAGTGGTTGGGAATTGTGTAAAGTGTTGGGATAATTGTGTAATCTATGAAGTGGCATGATGTCAAGTGATGTGTTGGGATTGTGAAGGTTGAGGAAGACTACAAAGTGGGACAATAGTATGTGTTTAAGTTTGACGTTAGTGTCGGGTGTATGAAGTTTGTTTACACAAGCGAGCGTTTAGTGGATTATGTGTTGATCTTAGGCGATAAAAGGGGTAATAACGTACATGTGTAAATTGGTTGGACATATGTGCCGGACATATTTACCATATGTAATGGGTAATCTGTCTTAAGTATGAGTACATGATGTTTAAGCCTCAAGGTTGGTTTAAAGTTGTGTATTATCTTTGGTTTAGATTATGATGAAGTGTTGATTAGATTATACATGAATGAAGGAAGGGATGTATGTATTGATTATGATTGAGTTGTATAACTTGGTTGGTCCAAGTAATGCATCGGGATGGATAGTTTGATAGGAAGAGTGTGATGAAGATGATAGTGTGTCTTAACTTTAAAGTGAATCATGGAGGTTCACCTTAAAGGATAAGCACTTGAAGTAGAATGTTGTGTTTGAAAAGTGACCTCAAGTGGGTCCCAAACTATGGGTTGAGAATTTAGGAAACGTGATAAATGAAAGCATAGAAGATGAACTTGGATGATAGAGTGTGTCTAAGTGAAGGAAGTCATAGTGAAAATAAGTTTATGTATTTTCTAAATTTAGTTACTTATGCACTTGAAATGAAATGAAATGATATTTAATGAAAGTATGCTATGTATGAATGTTTGAATATATATGTAAGTAAAAGCCCTATTTGGCAGCCTCCAAAGTAATAGTTATATGCATGTGAATGAATGATATATGTAGTATCTATTATCTTTATTTTCTATGCAATGAAATGTTGAGGTTTATGCTTGATGCTTTGAATGATATTTTAAATGATGCGATGAAAGTGTTTTTAAATGACGCTATGAACCAATGCTTAAACGAGACTATGAAATGAGTTTTAAAGGATGCTATAAAACGATGTTTATGATGATGTTTAAACTTATGCTTTTAAAAGATGTTTATGAAATGAAATGGACTGATGACTGAAAGGAATGAAAAGAAAAGGACTGAATGCAAGGAAAGGAAATGAATTAATGAATATTTTAATGTATGAAAATATGTAACGATTATGACTAAATGAATGAGTGATGGTACCAAAGGACTAGACAGATTGCAATGCAGGGTAAGTAGTATTGGTAGCGCACCCAATGATGCCCCCTGACTAAAAGGGATTCTCAACCCGTGGCCACGGGTAGAATCTTGGTCCAAAAGACTGCTAACCCCAATACACGGGGAGTAACTGTATGTACCGGCCAGAGAAAAAGTGAAAAGAGTTAAGTTGAATGTTGTGTAATCATTTAGCTCTTTATGAATGATGTACAAGGTGTGAGAAACGTTTTAAGAAATGAAAATCCTTTTAAGAAAAACTCCACCTTATAATGTTTTCAAATATAATGAATGCTTTATACAGTATGTAGATGAATAATGAATGCATGAATGAAAATTTATATTAGTATATTTTTACAGTATGAAGTAATATTTACTAAGTATTCGACTCACTTTAGTTTTTATATATGTCCCTCCCACTCTTAGAGACAAAATGAGGAAGAATCGTCAGGGTAGACATAACCCAAAGGAAGTGTGACAGAAGCCTAGCCCAGTTTTATGTAACGTATGATAGAGCATTTCTGTAAAAGGACTTTGAATTTAACTTAATGATTTCTATTGCAAAATTCTCTTTTATATTTATAGAGTAGGTTTTAGTTTTAAACATAGAATCTTTTATATCTTGGGAAGGAAAGTAAAAAGTTTTAAAATGGTCAGTAATTCCCGTCTCATTTTTTAAAAATCATTTTCTAAAGTGCCACCACAAGGACGGGCGTTACCGAAGCAGTCCAAGTAGGATACGACAAAATGGGGTGAGTGATGAGCAATAGGGCTCCATGTGATGAAGCTTGTTGGATCACTGTGGTTTGAACGGAAGGCATGTAGTGGCTCGGCTTGATGGCAAGATCAAAGTAGCAAGTGAGAAACAAAAGGGAAAACAGATCGAAAAGGAGAGAGACAGATGGAGATAGGGGTGGCAATATGTGACATGACCCGTTAACCCAATACGAACACGACACGATAAAAGTGGGTTAGGGTTTAGCTTTAACGGGTTCAGGTCAAAACGGGTTGACCCGTTAAGACACGATTGCTTAACGGGTCACTAACGGGTCAATCCGTTTTGACCCGTTAAGAAAAGTGAATTTACCTTTATATCCTTAGACCAAACAAATTCAAAAAACCCTAAACTACCTAACCCACTTCCTTTTTCAAGTTCTAAATTTGTTTAGATTTGTGTTTTTAATTTTTTATTATATTTGGGATTGTAATATTAATATATTTACAATGTATGTTTTGTTTATTATATTTGGGATGTTATTTTAATAATGAATATTATTACTTGTGTGGATCATATTTTTTTGGATTGTAAATTTATACTTGTAGTTAGTTTTTTTAATTTTTATAGATATTATTTATATTTAAATATTTATATAAAATCAATAAGGTCAAACAGGTCGTGTCGTATCATATCGTGTTTGTTCAACCCATTAACGTAAACGGGTTGAAACGGAACGGGTCGTGTCGTGTCGTGTTGTGTCAATTTATTTTTTTATTCATTAACGGGTCATAACGAGTCGTGTCGTGTCAACCCGTTATCTTAACGTATCGTGTTCGGGCTTAGACGATGGTAGTGATGGAGTACAACACAAAACGGAGTGATGAGCGAGAGAGAAAGGGATAACCAGAGAGAGGAAAATATAGAGGGAGGGATTAAGGGTTTACCTGCTCGGTCTCGAGGTTGGACAACGGCGACGACACAACAAGAGGAGCAACATAACCCGATCTGAAATAGAGAGCGTGAGATATATATATATATATATATATATATATATATATATATATGTAGGATGAGAGAGAGAGAGAGAGATACAAAGGAAGAGAGAAATGGACGAGTGAGACTTACTAGCTGGCGAGGTAGAGATTGGCGACACAAAGAGGGGCGTCGACGTTACAGAGAAGATAGAGGGACGGGCAGAGATATATATATATATATATATATATATATATACACATATATGGTTGATGAGAGAAGGTGAGAGAAAGGGCTTACTGTCCTTCAGTCAAATTCCAGTGAGGAAGCTTCAATTTGAAGCACAAAATGAGAGAGATGATTGTGAGGAAGTGGGGCACAGAGAGACAATGAACAATTGTGGAGAGGTGTGAATGGGGGGAGAAGAAAAGAAAAACTGAAAGGAAAAAGAAAGAAGCTATCGGTGGAGGGGAGAAAGAGGGAAAAGAAAGAAGAAATCCGCTTATCAAAAGGACGTCGTTTCACAGGTGGGTTGGGCTTCTCCGCGGACTTGGGCCAGATCTTGAGCCTGGGTGTTACATACAACATACTCAAACTATTAAAAATGACACTTTGAAAGTGTAATGTGCCAATATTAATAATTTAAATTGTAAATGAAGGTAGTTACACATATATATATATACCCCTTGTGATCCCAAAGTATTCTATTCCCGTAGATGATAAAATTTGAAAATTTGCATATGCAATTTTAAGAATATTTTATTTGAATATTTTTACACCACACACTATCCACGTGATATGATTTGATTTGGAAAATAAATCTTAAAATTTTAATCTTACAAATCAAATCATTACATGTGGAAGTTGTGTGGTGTAAATATTTTCAAATAGCATCAATTTTAATTGATGATACATATGTTCATCGGTCCCAACCATCAAACAATAACTGATGAGACATATAGCCAAATTCATTTAATAACTTAAGATTTAAATTGAAAAAGGGTGATAATTTGAGGTTCTACTTGTTAATTTAAAAGTAGTAGATGGTATTGAAAAACCGCATATAATAAAATATTTTAATAACCGTAAGAAATCTTAATGCTTAGGCATGCTGTCACGGTGACTTTGACAACGAGATTAAGCTAGTTTTGGGACAAGCCAATATCTGTGGATGTTTAAACACTTTTAGGAATTTATGTTTGAATGGCAATTCCAACTTAAGTTAATTAGGGAACAGAGATTCTTAGCATTGCAAATACGAATTAAATGCCTCATGTCATACCACTTCAAAATCTTTACTGCTTTTAAAATAAAATAAAATAAATAAAATATATTTACTGCTTTTAAATTATCACTAATTTCCTAAATTAGATTTGAAACTATAAATATAAAGGATTTCATGCTTCAAACTACATGGGTCCTTATAACAGGTGGGCATATTAAATTAAATAAAGTTAAAATTACAATAGAAGAAGAGCACCAGTTCACTTATTGTTTATTCGATATTTTATCCCCTTTAGCAATAAAGGGAATAATGAGCACCTGGTTTTTAACCCAACAAGGAGTTTTCTCCTTGTAGAAATAAAAAGGAGCAGAAATCTATTTTATGTGTAGGAAAAAAACATTAAAAATTGGAGACCACAACTCAACTAACACATGTTCCCTCTTACTGATGTGTGTCTTATTATGTTAGTTTGTGTTTACCGCACACTAGTACAAGTAGGCTCAAAAGTTTACAATTACAAGAGAGAGGCTTGACAACTTGGTTCATTTAATAAATAAAAAAAGTTAGTCGGAGACCACAACCCAACTTACTCATATTTCCTCTTACTTATGTTGTGTCTTATTATCTTGATTTGTGTTTACCGAACACTTCTTGTTGCGGTCAATATCAACGACCTTATTTGGATGGCATTTACTGGAAAGACGACATTCCCATCTCTCATTCTCAAAACTTTTTTAATATTAAGAAAGCTACTAACAAAGAAAGAAACCAAAATGACAAGAACCTAGTCAGTTCTCCCTCACCCACCACCAAAATCCCAACTCTTATTCGTGGCCAGCTGCTTGCTCCTACAAAAGCACCCGCACTCCCTCCTCAGTCCTCACCATTCACACCACAATCATCATTCCAATTCCCAAAGGGCTTCCACAATCTCTCTCCTCTCACGTAAAAAATCCTCGTGTCGGCAACTATAACACCCAAAAGAACCAAAACAGGAACTAGAATTGCTGGAGAGGTTGAGGCAAGAACCGAGTGTTTGATACCAACGCATTGGTTCTTCTTCATCTGGGTATCATCGTTTCGTTCGTAGGACAACAATGGTGTCGATTGATCAACAAGTACTTTGGACTTTCTTTGGCTCCCTGTTCGGGTTCTTTCTTCTCCACACTCTTTGTTACAATATCAACAAAAGAAAGCTGAAAAATAAAGATTTCCCAAAAGAATGCGCCAACAGGAGCTTCACCGATGAAGAATGCCATCCCGTGGAAGTCTCTGACTCTGAAGTCATTATTGTCGGCGCCGGTGTTGCCGGCTCCGCCCTTGCTTACGCCCTCGGCAAGGTATGTTTTCTCTCTCATGAAAGAAAAACAAAAGTTTTAATATTTTGTCATTTTTACTTTTATTCTTTTCCGGTGGTTACGAAAATTGATGTTTTGGAAGTTATTGTATCATAAAATCAATGATTCTGGAAACTATAGTTTCACACTTTGACTCTATTATACACTTGGCATTGAAAAAGTTTATGGTGTGTTGTGACTTCTTTTATATTATCATTTTTGTGTTGTTTTATTGTACTAAGGAATATTTATGAATACCGAGGGTGGTGAAGGCTTGTTGTCTCATGTGGAATTATAGTTTCAAAATTTTGTTAGACAATTTCACTAAATGGGTTTGTATATTTGACTTAATGCTTGAGGAGGTCACAATCACCTGTTGGGTGTATTGAGATGTATTCTTATGGAGTTTTCGGTCTACTTGTAGGCTTAAATACAACTGCGTGTTAACGGCAACTAAGTCTCAATTATGCCCCATGATTTACTAGCATGGGATGAGTTAGCCCCGTAGTGTTTGTTGTAGAAATGTGTCCTGAGTTTTCGGGTCTAACCTTGCCTACTTCACATGCAATTTCACCCATGATTGAATTACCCTTTAGCTTTAAATTATCGTTTTATTTCCTTTTTCGATTGTTGCAAAGATTTTCAAAGTGGAATCTCATTTATTCTGCCTCCAAATGTAGGATGGAAGACGGGTTCATGTGATCGAAAGAGACTTGACAGAGCCCGACCGAATGGTTGGCGAACTTCTCCAGCCTGGAGGATACCTGAAATTAATTGAATTGGGCCTTGAAGGTATGCATTAAAGTTAACATCCTTGTTGTATTTTACCGCTTACAGTCTCTTAGAAATTAATATGATTTATAGATAATTGCATAAAAATTATTGGAAGAATTTTTACATAATTGTACATTTATATCAGATTGCGTTGAAGAAATTGACGCTCAGCGAGTGCATGGATATGCTCTCTTCAAGGATGGAAAAAATGCTAAACTATCGTATCGTCTGGAGAAATTTCATTCAAATGTGGCTGGAAGAAGCTTCCACAATGGGCGCTTTATACAAAGGATGAGAGAAAAAGCAGCAACTCTTCTGAAGTAACTTTCTCGCATTCTTACTTGCAATGTAGCTTATTAAACTTAGCCTTTGTCTTGTAATAATGGTGGATGTTCCGGTTTCCGGGATTCATTTTGTTTTAGCACTGTACTCAACACGTCTTCATTTTTGTATCCCTCTTAATGTTCAATCTTCTGTTCAGTGTGCGATTACAACAAGGTACAGTAACATCACTCCTTGAAGAAGACGGGGCTGTTAGGGGGATTCAGTACAAAACTAAGGATGGTCAAGAACATAAAGCTTATGCTCCTCTTACAATAGTGTGTGATGGTTGTTTCTCAAATCTACGTCGCTCTTTATGTAACCCTAAGGTGAGGCTGTCATCTTGAAACTATCTAGTACTAATTTGCTTGGTGTGGTTAGAATTGTGTCGAAAAATGGCTGCTGGTTTTATAGTCAGTTATAATATCCATCTCTTAATATTCAACATCTTGAGGATAGCATGTCTTATGCATAACATCTATTTCTAAGAGTTTGGTATTTCAATTCTTACTCCAATCTACTGAAACTTATAGCAAAATATTATTTTTTTAACAGGTGGAGGTGCCCTCTTGTTTTATTGGATTAGTCTTAGAGAACTGTCAACTTCCATTTGCAAATCATGGGCATGTCATTTTGTCAAACCCTTCACCCATCTTGTTTTATCCGATCAGTAGCACCGAGGTTCGTTGTTTGGTTGACGTACCTGGTCAGAAATTGCCTTCTGTTGCCAATGGTGAAATGACCAACTATCTGAAAACAGTGGTGGCTCCACAGGTATCTAATATTTTTAGCTTATGCTCCTAGGTTATGAAGTTCGTAGCCCGGATGAATGGGTAGACCTTTATTCTTTATTATTCATGGTTATTCCACTATGTCTTCAATAAGAACATCTATATCTCTTACACCTCGAAATTAATAAAAATATTTATGTCACAGGTTCCACTAGAGCTTCGTGATGACTTCATATCTGTAGTGGACAAAGGGAACATCAGAACTATGCAAAATAGAAGCATGCCAGCTGATCCGCATCCTACTCCTGGAGCCCTTTTAATGGGTGATGCTTTCAATATGCGCCATCCTTTAACTGGAGGTGGAATGACTGTGGCACTTTCCGACATTGTCATACTTCGAGATCTCCTTAAGCCACTAGATAACTTGAATGATGCTACTTCATTGTCCAAATATCTTGAATCCTTTTATACCTTGCGCAAGGTAAGCTCTCTAGAACAAAAGAGATGGTGAAGAATCGTTAACTTTCGACCATGAAATATTAATTGTGTTTGGTTCAAATAACATTTGGATGGCAAAATGGTATTGATAATCATTAGAAACCAGTGTTGTTTCCGTTGATTGTTTTGAACACCAACTTGGTGGATTGTCACATAATACTTCAAATCTTATGGTAAACTATTTTTGGAGCATATGATTTTGGGATTGCATTATTCTGTGGTCATGTTTGGCTCCAAGAATTGTTGGAAGTCGAGGTATCCTTCCATGACCAACAACCACTACTTTTCATTTTATATAACTTGACATGTTATTGCAGCCAGTGGCGTCCACTATAAATACTTTGGCTGGTGCCCTCTACAAGGTGTTTTTTGCTTCGCCTGATCAAGCTAGAAAGGAGATGCGCCAAGCATGTTTTGACTATTTAAGCCTTGGAAGCATATTTTCAGCTGGACCGGTGGCTTTACTCTCTGGTCTGAACCCTCGTCCGTTAAGTTTAGTCCTCCACTTCTTTGCAGTGGCAACATATGGTGTTGGTCGTCTTCTAATGCCATTTCCCTCACTGAAACACATGTGGATTGCAGCTAGATTGATTTCGGTCTGTGCTTTTTCTATCATTTTTAGTTGATTATATTGGAATACTGAATCATGCATATAGTTTTTCTATCATTTCTATTATTATTATTATTTTAGAATTGCAAGGAATGTACTCGCAATTCCAACTGACAGTGTAGTTAACATAGGGAAAAATATACTTGTATTTCTCTTCTCTTATAATCTCTATTGTGATCAATTTTATATTTTTCAGTGTGCGTCTGGCATAATATTTCCCATCATCAAAGCAGAAGGAGTGAGACAGGTGTTCTTTCCGGCAACCATTCCGGCATATTATAGAGCTCCTCCCATCAAAGAAGACATCAAAAGGAGGTGACAATTGATAAAGATCAAGTAGCTTTGGTTTTGTACTTTGTGCCAAGCAAAATGGAAGATTTATCATAAGCAAGCAAACGGAGAAATTTGTATGCTAGCTTGAGGTTTCCACTAGAGAACATTGTACAGTTAGAAAATGTTGTTAGGAATCTATTTTGAATGAAAAAGTCCCCTATTTTAACTTCTGGAAAAAGTATTTGAATGAATCCAATGGTTAGGGCATTTTCAGATTGATTATTCCTTTCGACTCTGTACAAGAAATCTGTCCATTTTATAAAAAAATGGGTAGGGGTTGGATCACGAGCCAGGGCTTGTAAAGGATCTCCACCCTCCCACGGATGGATCGTAGATCCTTGACAACCTCATAGGGAGGATTCAAGAGTGCATGTCCTCCATGAATCTCTTTATGATTCACTCTGCGCTTGCTTGAATGCAAATTAGTCATCCCTAGACTGTTTTCTTATGCTTATTGACTAGATTCTAGATTTATCATTTAAGACATTTCTTAACGATAACTTTTCCTCTCATTTTGCCAAAAGAAAAAAAACTGACTATAATATGAACTCAAACTTTTTCCAACTTCCATGAAAGCTGTCAATTTTGGTATTGAAGTCAATGTCCCAATGGATTTGTTCTTCTTGACTTCGTGTTTTATATGCTAGCGTGTTTGAAGACCTCAAGAACAAGATTGGAGTAGTTGTAATCATGGTTCACGACTAGAGATGATAGAATTGGATAAATACCCTTGAAGCTCAAAAATAAAATAAAACATAGAATAATAAGTTAACCTAATTAGCTACAATGAACATTATTATTGGACCGTAAAGGCCTTGTGCTTGGCTTTACCATGGTGCTAAACTTCCGAAAGGCTTGCTTATCATCAAATCACGCGATAATATGACATCTGCCTATTCTATTAAACCATCCTCTTCCCACAACCACATTACACACTAACACTTACTAGATTATTAATGAAATAGTGACGAACTAAATTGTGAGGCCTATCAATGAAACATGAATGTGCCACCAAGACATCACGATACTTTATACCACACAGACATCATGGATGCCACAAAGGCATCAACATAACACACACATATATCAACGTCATGGGTACTCAAATAATCACTTCACTCACAAAATAAATTTCCATGAAATCATATTGGAATATTTGAGGTATGACCAACATGTACGATTCACAAAATTTGTACAGTTCCCCATAGGCATATCCAAAATAGCATAAAAGATGCACATAAACATAAATTTTGAGTCCAACCTACAAAATCTTAAATTAGCAAGAGTATTTAGAACCCATGAAGAAGTTACTTACCTCATCCGCTCACCAAAAGTTAACACGTTTTTTAAATACCAAATAATCACCCATAGCGCCTATATATATCAAAACCCAAAAAGGAATTACAACCCTTCTAAATTTAATGGTATTTCCACAACTCTATTACAACGAAATCGTACAAACCATACACAAGCTTTGACGTAACCTTCAACTCTGGACAACCCTTAATGCTATGTGTTTCTTTACAAAATGCTGACTACTCCGTATAACAATTACTACAACTACTAGAGTCACCTTTTAGCCCTTCTCAAAATAGCATATCTAACATTTTTAGTCCATAATGTTTCTTTTTGCTGCTCTTAACATAAAGAAATACCATGAATCTATCTTTATGGTTACGTTCTGTCTTCTCATTAATGATTAAAAAAACTAAATTCTTAATAAGTGTCTATTTAGGCCATTTCCAGACAATATATCGTCAAACTAATTTCTAAAAAATGAATAAAATCATAATTTATCTCAATTTCCTTACTCCCTAACACGCAGTGAATCTGCTGTCAAACCCCTTAGGCCCTTCGGAGATAAAAATGACAGGAATAGAGATCACATGTGAAGATTTTTGCCGTCGACTAGCCTCCACTGATTAAAGAAGTGGAGAGAGAGAGAGAGAGAGAGCTTCCTGGTACAAGTTTTCACTTTGGGGCATTCTGATAAGCCTCTCTTATTGAGTGGGAGTATATTAAGTAACAGTTGCAAAGGATTTTGAAAAATACAGGAGGAGAAGAGAGAGAATAAATGTTGTGTGTGTGTATGCAGAGGGAGACGGAAAGAAGTTACAGGAAAAAGGGAGACAGAGGAGAAAAAGAGACAAAGAGAGAGGAAAAGTGGGGGTGCGGTTACAGTGCAAGTTGTCTTTTCTTAAAAAAAAAATGAACAGTGTGTTAGATTTACAAATACATAATCATATTGTAATGTGTTTGTTCAAACCTTTTAGGACACAAAATCATTTTTTTATGATAGTATGCATTCGCAAATACAAAGTCATATTTATAATGTGTTTGTTCGTATCCGGTTATCATATTTGAATATAGGCATATATATTATGAATCTTTTGATTATGTCTGGATCTGCATTAGCTGTCCTTCACCTAGAGGATCATTAGGCCATGTCAAGATGCATCATATATATGTTTAGAAAGAAACAACTTCAACCTTCATTTCCATTCTTAAACTCATGTGTGTGTGTTGAAGCTCCATGATAAATAAGACATGATCAGTTAATTTGTCCTTTCAATTTTGGGTACCCTACCAGCTAGGAGGAAAACTCAGAATTTGCATAAAAAGATACAGATAAGTATCCTTGCATCGTATCATTCTCAAATTTTCCCGTATTCCCTTAATTTGCAAGAGTCATCTATTACAACTAAGAGAGTGATGAAAACAACTAATGACGATTGATTCTAGCTCATTAACTCTACGGTACAATAACTATTTTCCACTAATCTTGGTAAACTGCGGGTTTAAAAAAAAGTTGGTTTTTCTTTTTCAGAATCTAAATACTCGGGTTAACCACGAATACAAGATCTCCTTAGAACTTTTAAAAATCCGGATTCTTGCGTATATCGTCCCAGGTCAAAACTCAGGTTAACCTGGGCTGGTAGCCCGACAACATTATACACCCGAGTTCGGGTATATTCGGCTAATTGAACCCAGACCCGGGTGAACAATGTTATATTTTATACCCTTAAATTAATATTTTTTTTGGATTAATTTACACTATACATGATCAAATTTGGAAAGGTACATATACAATTTGAATTGATGATAATATGTTCTTTACATCGATCTAAATGAGCGAACAATAACTAATGACACAAATAGCCAAAATAATTTAATAATTTAGGATTAAATTTAGAGATGGTGACAATTTAAGATTCTACTTGTTAATTTAAAAGTAGTAGTTGGAATTGATACTGATTTGATATTTGGATGGTGAATTTTGATGGAAATACCTACATATTTACATCCCCGTACTCTAATAAAATAAAAATATTTTATGCTATTAAACCATCACTCATTTTTTAAATTACATCCAAAACTATAAAAACCCACAATTTTCATTTTCATTTTTTTTTATTTTTATGGGTGGGCAATATTAAATTGAGTAAAGTTAAAAATACAATAGAGGAGGGTGAAATGCATGGATTGGGTCCTGGTTTCTGAATCCACGGAGGAGTGCTCTCCTTGTAGAAAAAAGAGAGTGGTTGAAATCATGAATCTAATTGTCAGAGATAAAGTCATGAGTCTTACATTCATGAATGACACATACGAGTTGTAGAATGTTCTGAAATATGGAGATACAAGGAATCTACAGTTGTACAAGTAGGCTCAAAAGTTTACAATTACAAGAGAGAGGCTTGAAAACTTGGTTCATTTAAAAAATTAAAAAAATAGTTGGAGACCACGACCCAACTAACTTAAATTTCCTCTTACTTACGTTGTGTCTTATTGTCTTGATTTGGGTTTACCGAACACTTCTTGTTGTGGTCAATATCAACGACCTTATTTGGATGGCATTACCGAAAAGACGACATTCTCAAAACTTTTTTAATATTAACAAAGCTATTAACAAAGAAAGAAACCAAAATGACAAGAACCTAGTCAGTTCTCCCTCACCCACCACCACAATCCCAACTCTCATTCACGGCCATCTGCTTGCTCCTACAAAAGCACCAGCACTCCCTCC
Organism: Juglans mandshurica; assembly: GCA_022457165.1. Classification (NCBI taxonomy): domain Eukaryota; kingdom Viridiplantae; phylum Streptophyta; class Magnoliopsida; order Fagales; family Juglandaceae; genus Juglans; species Juglans mandshurica. The sequence continues at coordinate 29,805,105 of CM039619.1, read as the reverse complement.
TCAGTCCTCACCATTCATACCACAATCACCATTCCAATTCTCAAAGGGCTCTTAGTATCTCTCTCCTCCTAAGTAAAAAGTCCCTTGTGTCGACAGCTATAACGCCCATAAGAACCAAAATAGAAACTGGTATTACTTGAGAGGTTGAGGCAAGAACAGAGTGTTTGATACCAACGCATTGGCTCTTCTTCATCTGGGTCTCATTGTTTTGTTCCTAGGACGACAAGGGTGTCGATTGATCAACAAGTACTTTGGATTTTCTTTGGCTCCCTGTTCGGGTTCTTTCTTCTCTACACTCTCAGTCGCAATACCAATAAAAGAAAGTTGAAGAACAAGGATTTCCCAAAAGAATGCACCCACAGGAGCTTCACCAATGAAGAATGTCATCCTGTGGACATCTCTGATATTGAAGTCATCATCGTCGGCGTTGGTGTTGCCGGCACCACCCTCGCTTATGCCTTCTGCTGGGTATGTTTTCTCTCCAATGAAAGAAAAACAAAAGTTTTAATATTTTATAATTTTTACTTTTATTCTTTTTCCATGGTTGCCAAAATTGATGTTTTGGAAGTTATTGTATCATAAATCAGTGATTCTAGAAACCATAGTTTTCACACTTCGATTCTGTTATATGCTCGGCACTGAAAACGTTTATGGTGCGTAGGGAATTTTTTTATTTTATAATTTTTGTGTTGTTTTATTGTACTAAGGAATATTTATGAATATCGAGGGTGGTGAAGGCTTGTTGTCTCATGTGGAATTTTAATTTCAAAATTTTGTTAGACAATTTAACTAAATGGGTTTGTATATTTGACTTAATGCTTGAGGAGGTCACAATCACCTACTGGGTGTATTGAGATGTATTCTTATGGAGTTTTCAGTCTACTTGTAAGCTTAAATACTGTTGCGTGTTAACGGCAGCTAAGTCTCAATTATGATCCATGATTTACTAGCATGGGATGAGCTAGCCCCGTAGTGTTTGTTGTAGAAATGTGTCCTGAGTTTTTGGGTCTAACCTTGCCTACTTTACATGCAATTTCACCCATGATTGAATTACCCTTTAGCTTTAAATTATCGATTTATTTCCTTTTTCGATTGTTGCAAAAATTTTCAAGTGGAATCCCATTTATTCTGCCTCTAAATGTAGGATGGAAGACGGATTCATATTATCGAAAGAGACTTGACAGAGCCCGACCGAATGGTTGGCGAACTTCTCCAACTTGGAGGATACTTGAAATTAATTGAATTGGGCCTTGAAGGTATGCATTAAAGTTAACATCCTTGTTGTAGTTTACCGCTTACAGTCTCTTAGAAATTAATATGATTTATAGCTAATTTCAGAAAAATGATTGGAATAATTTTTACATAATTGTACATTCATATAAGATTGCGTTGAAGAAATCGACGCTCAGCGAGTGCATGGATATGCTCTCTTCAAGGATGGAAAAAATGCTAGACTGTCGTATCCCCTGGAGAAATTTCATTCAAATGTGGCTGGAAGGAGCTTCCACATTGGGCGCTTTATACAAAGAATGTGAGAAAAATTAGTTACTCTTCTGAAGTAACTTTCTCGCATTCTTACTTGCAATGTAGCTTATTAAACTTAGTCTTTGTCTTGGAATAATGGTGGATGTTCCGGTTTCCTAGATTCATTTTGTTTTAGCATTATACTCAGCACGTCTTCATTTTTGCATCCCTTTCAATGTTCAATCTTCTGTTCAGCGTGCAATTACAAAAAGGTACAGTAACATCCCTCCTTGAAGAAGACGAGACTGTTAGGGGGATTCAGTACAAAACTAAAGATGATCAAGAACATAAAGCTTATGCTCCTCTTACAATAGTGTGTGATGGTTGCCTCTCAAATCTGCGTCGCTCTCTATGTAACCCTAAGGTGAGGTTGTCATCTTGAAACTATCCAATACTAATAGTTTACTTGGTGTGGTTTGAATTGTGTCGAAAAATGGCTGCTGGTTTTATAGTCAGTTATAATATGCATCTCTTAATATTCAACATCTTGAGGATAGCATGTCTTATGCATAACATCTATTTCTCAGAGTTTGGTATTTCAGTTCTTACTCCAGTCTACTGAGGCTTATAGCAAAATATTATTTTTTTAACAGGTGGAGGTGCCCTCTTGTTTTATTGGATTAGTCTTAGAGAATTGTCAACTTCCATTTGCAAATCATGGGCATGTCATTTTGTCGAACCCTTCACCCATCTTGTTTTATCCAATCTGTAGCATCAAGGTTCGTTGTTTGTTTGACGTACCTGGTCAGAAATTGCCTTCTGTTGCCAATGGTGAAATGACCAACTATTTGAAAACAGTGGTGGCTCCACAGGTATCTAATCTTTTCAGCTTATGCTCTTAGGTTACGAAGTTCGTAGCCCAGATGAATGGGCAGACCTTTATTCTTTATTGTTCATGGTTATGCCACTTTTTCTTCAATAAGAACATCTATATCTCTTACATCTTGGAATTAATAAAAATACTTCTGTCATAGGTTCTACCAGAGCTTCGTGATGACTTCATATCTACAGTGGACAAAGGAAACATCAGAACTATGCAAAATAGAAGCATGCCAACGGATCCGCATCCTACTCCAGCAGCCCTTTTAATGGGTGATGCTTTCAACATGCGTCATCCTTTAACTGGCGGTGAAATGACTGTGGCACTTTCCGACATTGTTGTACTCCGAGATCTCCTTAAGCCACTAGATAACTTGAATGATGCTGCTTCATTGTCCAAATATCTTGAATCATTTTATATCTTGTGCAAGGTAAGCTATCTAGAACAAAAGGGATGGTGAAGAATCGTTAACTTCCAACCATGAAATATTAATTGTGTCTGGTGCAAATAACTTTTGGATGGCAAAATGGTATTGATAATCATTAGAAACCAGTGTTGTTTCCGTTGATTGTCTTGAACACCAATTTGGTGGATTGTCACATAATATTTCAAATCTTATGGTGAACTATTTTTGGAGCATATGATTTGGGGATTGCATTGTTCTGTGGTCATGTTTGGTTCCAAGAATTGTTGGAAGTTGAGGTAGGATTCTGTGACCAACAACTTCTAGTTTTCATGTTATATAACTTGATATGTTGTTATTGCAGCCAGTGACGTCTACTATAAATACTCTGGCTGGTGCCCTCTACAAGGTGTTTTCCGCTTCGCTTGATCAAGCTAGAAAGGATATGCGCCAAGCATGTTTTGACTATTTAAGTCTTGGAGGCATATTTTCAGTAGGACCGATGGCTTTACTCTCTGGTCTGAACCCTCATCCATTAAGTTTAGTCCTTCACTTCTTTGTAGTGGCAACATATGGTGTTAGTCGTCTTCTATTGCCTTTTCCCTCACCGAAGCACTTGTGGATTGCAGCTAGATTGATTTTGGTCCGTGCTTTTTCTATCATTTTTAGTTGATCAGGAGGGTTCTCCAAGAAGTTCGAGGCATAGAAATTTGTGACATAAAAGTTTGGAGAATATCTCCAAGAAAACTTGTAGATTAGTATATAAAATATCTATGAAAATAATAAAATTTTTTCATTATTTTCATAGATGATTTTCATGGTATGAATGTTTCTATCTGCTGCATGAGAAGTCTCAAGCCATTAGAAATTCTTGAGCTGCTTCTCATGGTGAGAAAATGTAGCTAGGTAGAAAGGCGAAAATCATCGAATTAGATTGAAGTAGTAAGTGCCAGCAAAAGTATTATGAGTCAGGTCATAACCCTGACCTATTTTGTTAACTATGTGTAATAAAATTATTAAAAATAATTGTATATATCTTAAATTGTGTTCCTTGTAAGTAGTCTCAAAGACTTATTTTGAGTTGTAGAGTGATAGGATACTTGATTTAAGGCATATACATGTATGAATAGTCAATCTAAAGTAAGACTTTACAATCCAAATGAAAGAAAGTTGGATCGTATAATAGTTAATGAGTACATATCTCATTACTCAGGGAGATCTAAATGATTAGGTTGTATTGTCTCTATTCATTGTTTGAATTTTGAAAAAATTGAAATGTCAAATTTCTTATGGTTTGCAAAATCAATGGGAGTATAGAAACTAGAGATGCAATTGTTGGGAAGTGCATTCTTGTACTTAAAAAATGCTTATAGTTCATTTTATGATTATCTTAATGATAACAAGGAACAAAAAGTAAATGATTATCTACCTTATCAGATAAACACCGCTGAAGAATTGGGCATGGAGACATTAGAACAGATAACCTCATGTGATCTTCTTGATTTGATTTTTGGTTACGTGGTGTATTTTCAAAATCTGAATTTGATATAGAAATAAATGAAGGCTCATATATGTTTTCACAAATTATAGAAATAAGTGATTTTATAAAAGACCGATGCATAAAAGGGTGATTGAAATCTATGAATCAATATAAAGTCTGTAATCTCATCTAAATTGTTTGAAATGTATAACAAGTCGAATGTAAATGGGTGTTGGAGACAAAACCCTGACTTTAAAGGCAATGTTGAACGATATAAAGTTAGACTTGCAATTAATGATTTCACTCAGAAATGAGCATTGATCAGAGAAATTTTCTATTAAACCTGAAAGAACTCATTAAGGATCAGTATGACATTAGTAACTCATTATGGTCTAGGGTTACATCAAATAGATGTAAAAACAATTGTAGAGTGAAAGTCTGAAGTCTAAAAGAAATAAATAAAATGATTACTTCAAAGAGGTAACAGATTTTTTGAAAAATTGGTATCTGAGATTTGATAATACTAATACTATTTTGGAATTAAGAAAAATATTTATTTTTAATGTATATACCCGTAAGTCAGTGGGAGTATATTTGTATTTATGGTCATGCATGTATATGACTTTTGGCAAGTATGAATTACGGTTTGCAATATGGCATTAAAATTATGACTCTAAATAACTTAAAAAATAAAATTTATGAATGAGATATCATTTGTAATTGGAATTGAATTTTAATACCAGACGATGACTATTAGGATTGTCTCAGTATAGTTGCATAGAGTTTTCAAAGATTTTAAATGAAGAAATGTTGTTCAATAGATGCTTTAAAAATAAAATGTGATATGCACAGTATTTTACAGTGTCTTCGAATTTATTAGGTTGTTAAGGAAATTATGTATATGATTATTATAATAAATCTGATGATTTCACAAACTTGTATAAGGTTGAATATCAGTCTTTCGATTGGCATTCTTGGTTGTTGCCAAAGTAACCCAAAGATATTTGACCCAAAAGCTGTGAAAAGAGTGCAAGATTATTTGTTAAAAATGAAAGACTATATTGTTGCCTTAAGAAGAACTGATACTCTTAAGGTAATATATTCAGACCTTATTTTGTGGGATTACTCTAATGATGGAAAATAGAGTTATGGTTATGTATTTTGTTATCTAATAGAGTTATTTTATGGAAAAGTATGAGGCAAATCTCTTACTGTTTCATGTGCAATAGGAATTGAGTTTGTGGTATGCTTTGAGGCCACAATGTATGGTATCTAACTGAGAAAATTTATTTTAGGACTTGGAATTGTTGACTTATAGCCAAGCTGCTAAGAAAGTATTGCAAGAATTTCTCAGAATATTTTTCTCCGAATGATAAGTATTTAACGAAAATTTAAATACTTAAGTGTTAAGGAAAAAGTACAAAAATAAATATGTCAATAACAATAGCGTGTTAATTATTATACTTTAAAGGAAATGTTGAAAAGATGGGTCATATGCTTATACCCGTTTTGTAAACATGTTAAAGAAATAATTGATATGCTGAGTATTTTGTTACTGGACATTGAAAGATATTTATTATGTTTGTTTATGTTTTCTTGTCTTTCCATTTTATATGTGCATTAAATGATGTGGATGAATGATGATAAGATAACGTCTACAATAGACATGAATTGGAACCCAATGCATTACAATATTAGCCTTAATTGTCCTAATTAAAGATCGTGTTGAATTAAGTTACTGGTGTTGTGGTACATGGAAAATAATTTATTGATCATATAACAGAGGACCACCATGACTCGCATTGGTAGCTAGTTTGACATTGATATTGCGGAACTCATGTAATGTATTTTGAGCTATGAAGGTTTCAGGAAATAAATTTACGCAATATGGTTAATTTCCTGTAATAAACCCGTGAACGGAAAATATTCTTTTATGGGCGTATGGGCTAAGTGGGAGAATGTAAGAATTTTATCTAAACTCTGTGTCCCACACATCCATCTTACTAGAGTTTGGAGTAGTTCAAAACTTATCGGTTAATAAATGAGTTATAATGGGATAAGAAAACTCCTGAGAGATAGGATTAAAACTCTATATTTCTAATTATAGTTAGACTTAAAGTTTTAGATTTCTTGATGGTCAGAAGTCTATAAATAATACTGAGAGGAGTTAAAGGGTTCTCACTTACAATATTAGAGTGCTTCTAGCGATCGGGAGACACTTAGGAGACTAATTTGTTAACTAGGGTGATCCTTCTCTCATAGTCATGTCAGATTTTTTATCAAACTGAAATGGAAGGAGATACGTTTTCTAACTGTTATTATTTTGTTATTGTGGATCATAAAAAATCGAAAATCCGATTATTAATATTCATGTTAAAATTTTTAAACACTCCACCCTCCCATGGATGGATCGTAGATCCTCCACAACCTCATTGGGAAGCCCCATGAGTGAATGTCCTTTATGAATCTCCTTGAAATCCACTCTACGCTTGCTTGAATGCAAATTAGTCATCCCTACACTATTTCCTTTTGCTTATTTGACTAGATTTATCATTTAGGGCATTTATTAACGATTATTTTTCTTGTCATTTTGCCAAAAAGAAAAAAAAAATGGCAGTAATGATATCCACACAATACATATTTTAAAATGATGATCTTTTTGTAAATTAATGTTATTTTTATAAAGTATTTTATTAAAATACCTTTCATTTTAAAACATAGTTGTGTAATATATTTGATTCGTGTTTGACAATTTTCTTTTGATATTGAATTGAGTGTCCCGTTGGATTTGTTCTTCTTGACTCGTAAACACGCTAGCGTGTTTGACCTTTGACCACCTCAAAAACTCGTAAACACTGGCGTGCTTGAAAAAACAAACGGATAAAGACATATATAAAGTTTAACAGTTATTATGTATTTATTTTTAACATGCAACTTAATGGAGAATGTAAATTCAACCCTGATAATAACTTAATATTATCAGTCTATTTCCCGATCAGACGCACACACTTGCATAAAGGATTGTAGAGCATTGATTCAAACATCTAGGACAGAAATGTGGCTATCAATCTTCATGAAATGCAAACAGACTGGTTCTGCCGGCAACCAGGAGCTTTTTGGCATCTGTAAGTATTATACAGAACTGAATTGTGAGGCCTGACAGACAATGAAATATGAAACTCTTTTCCATGATGAATCTTTACGTATTATAAGGTAATCTTCAGCTTTTCAAGTTTTTTTTTTTTTTTTCCCCATTATTTTCTTGCAGTAAATGAGAGAGTTTCTTGCATTAGATAGGTGAATTATGGAGCATCTTCAAAAGATGTATCCTGGAATCATGCCTGGTGATTCTTTGTCAAAGATGAAGGGAACAACTATAGATAAGGTTTACTTCTCAGTTAAAGTTTATAGATATCTTCACAAGTTTCTGAGCTAATGAGAGTAATATGTTGCCTATAGAGACTGGCATACTTCTGCAAGGCTTTGATTTCTGTTAGAGATTCATGGACAAAGAGTCACCAGTGGATGAACAAATTCATATATGATGAAAATCTTAATGTGGAAAACACTAATATTGTGGAGCAATTTGGTATGTCCTCTGTTTTTGTTCCCCTCCATTCTCCTCTTCTCTAGTATGTGGCTGGATATCCTTCCTTTTAGTAATATATATTTTTAAATTTCTTGCATTGAATTTCAATATAATTTCACTTTTTTTTTTTTTTTTTAAACTTGATATAGTGTTCACAACACTTGATTGCATGATTAAGGCAGCAAGAGAGTTATTCGATATGCTGGATGAGGAAGATTTGAAGAAAGATCATTCTGTGACTGATTCAGCTTCATGTCCATTAGAGTTGAATGGTGGTTGTATCAAACATGGTGCTCAAAATCCCAGCCTCTTCAATCAGAAGAATGGGCAGGTTGAAGAATTAAAACCAGATTATAAAGAAGTGCAGAGCATTTCTGAAGTAACACCTGCAGCAACCTCTAACAAAGTAAGATGTTCCCAAAATACAAACGAAAAGCCAAAGCCCCATATATCTAATATGAATGAACTATCTAGTGAGGAAGCAAAAGGTGCAGAAAGCAGTGAACCTGGCAACCAAACTGCACCCTTAGTGCCCTTGATGATGCCTTCAAAAGGGTCAGTGCAGTCAGTACCACCTCCCATGATGCCTACAAAACAGTCAGCATTGCCTCCACCAAAAACCATGCCACCGCAGAAGCAGCCTGGCCCCCCGCCACCTCCTCCACTTGGTGCTACAAAATTCCTTCATCGAAAGGCAGCTACGACTAAGTTGAAGAGATCCACCAAGATGAGTAATTTGTTTCAGAATCTCAAGAGAAGTGTTGAAGGGACTGGTATAGATGCTAATTCGGCTAATGGACGAAAAGCTCCTATTGGGACTAGGCTACAAATTGAAGGCTCCACAGGTTGGAAAGAAGGACTGAGCGCTTCATTAGCAGAGTTGAAGATGAGGTTTGCTTCTCATGACACCATTTAACAGTTGAAAGCAGTATGCTTGGACATAAGCCAGATTTCAAAGGCTTCAATGGCCCATAGGATTTGGTGCCTTTATTTTATCTTTACTTTTATGCCTCTTTTCGCCTCAGATCACCTTACTTTCATCAAGTAGAAGAAGATGTCCGTAAGAATCAAAAGTCAATCATAGAGCTGAAGATAGCTATCAACTCTTTCCAAGCCAAAGACATGGTTAAGCTGTTGAAGTTTCAAACTAGTGTAGAATCTTTTCTTGACGGCTTAACAGATGAAACCCAGGTCAATATACTTTGAACCTTTATATAAGTAAATCCATCATATATCTTCATTGTCGACCGTAGTTTTTCTTCATTTTTTCAAGGTGTAGGTGCTAGCAAAGTTCGAAGATTTCCCTACAAAGAAGCTGGAAGCATTGAGGACAGCTGCGGCATTGTACTCAAAACTAGATACAGTAGTATGTAACTTGAAGAGATTGGAGATAGTGGCACCCTTGAACAAGCTGTTCGGAAAGGTTGAGGGTTATTTCAATGAGGTAAAGTACCTATTTCAATGTCTTAATCAACCTCATAGCATCACCATCTTTGGTTATCCCCAGTAAGTCTAAATCCTCAAGTAATATGTCTTCATTCCCTCCAAACTAAAGTTCAAAAAAGAATTGGATGCAATTGAGCGGACCAAGGATGAGGAATCCACAAAATTTAAGCGTCATGATATCCATTTTGACTTCAACATCCTTACACGGATCAAGGAATTGATGGTGGATATTTCCTCAAGCTGCTTGGAGTTAGTACTCAAGGTAATTTTGGTAATAATATTTCAATAACAAAGCAACTCAGTCCAAACAAGCTTCAGATCATTTGACATGGTTGATTGCATTAACAATCATGTTGGCATTTCCTACTAGGAGACGAAAGAAGCCAAGGCAGCAAAGGATAATGGAGAAAATGTGTCCAAAACAGACGCACGAAAAAAGGAAAATGCCAAAATGCTTTGGAGGGCTTTTCAACTGGCATACAGGGTCTATATCTTTGCCGGTGGACAGGATGATCGAGCTAACAAACTCGCTGAAGAAGTGGCTCATGAGATCACAGCTGATTCTCACAACAATGATCTTTTTCTCTGATAAAGTTGCTGAAGTTTTTCACTTAACTAGCGAAACCAACGTATCTGACCACACTGGTACATATGCTAAAAAAGGTACTCGTTTAATTGACCAATATACTCATTAAAAAGGTACATATTTTGAAGTATTAATGTAGGAACTATTAAAACATGTAGATCATTAATTCAAGTTTGATGTACACTTTTCATTTTCTAACAAAAGATGTAGGGATTTTTTTTTCTAATTTGATAGTAACTATTTTAATGTTACAAATGAGTAGGGGTGTAACCGGTCTAGTTTGATCCGGTTTTGGACAAATTTTGGAACCGAACCGGTATATATTAGTTTTGTATTTTCAAGAACCGATACCGCACCGGTTACCCTCCTAAACCGATATTTCCAGTTTTACTAGTTCCGGACTGGTTTTCTAATTTTTAATATATATTAAATCTCTAATTTTTTATACTTATATATATATTAATATATATAAATATTAGTAATACACTAATACTATTAGTATATAGTAAACTATTGGTATAGTACTATTACTATATGTTAGTGATAATATAGTAATTAATATACTAATGTATATTAGTATTACTAATGTATATACTAATGTATATTAGTATTACTAATATATTTATCAAAATGAATGTGTTGATAATTTATTAAGCTATAAAATGTAATTAATATATATTTTATATTTAAAACATATGATCAAATAAATGTTCATGTTTATAAAATTTTATGCTATAAATTATAATATAACATTATTTCATATATAATTTTTATATTATATATAATATTAAATTATATATAATATTAAAACTTAATTAAAAATATATAAATATGTGAATCGGCTCGGTCCAGTCCTGGAAAACATAAAGCTGAGACCAGACTGGTTATGACCGATTTTTAAAATCGAGGAACAGGTCCAAAATCGGACCGAATCGATTCAAGCCGGTTTTCCAGTTCTCCGATTTATTTTTACAGCCTTACAGATGAATTTCATTATTGCTTATTCTTCCTTGAAAGAATTTCGGGGTTTGGTTCTTTTGTTGTACATATGACTAATAGAGAAATTATATTTACAGTTATAGGATGTACAAGTTACACGCACTCCTTTTGAAAAATGTAAATAAGTTTAGGATTCACATGAAAAAATTATTTTTTTAATAATAAATTCCACATTTTTTCAAATGGAGTACGCACTATGCAAAGGTTGCACATTTCATAACTATATCTAAAATTACCCTTTTGAAAATGTGCTTGAATATTTATTTCTCACGAGGCAGGCATTATGAATGTGATCATAAAGGAATAGAATTTGACAATAGACTTTTTATTTTTAAATGTGATCATTAGAAAATGAAAAATATTAAAAACATTCATAAGGTAAGGTTTCACAGCTTACCTTCTTTCACGGAGTGAAGGTAAGGTTTTCTTTCTCTAAGTTTCTTTGTAAACCTAGAGATTTTCATCCTTCGGGACAGTTGTCTGTGAAGGCCAGAGAATGGAAGGGGACATCTAAAAAATGTGTGAGAATCTGAAGCTGACGGAAGAGGAACAGGAGGAAGTGCCGATAAGCGTGGAAGATGTGAGACTTTCCGAAACAAAAAGTAAATATTGTTTTGTAATTTGGGTAGTAGCTGAAAAGGAGGCTAACAGAGGTGCGCTCAGGAGTACTCTAACCCGAATGTGGCAGGTTGAGGGTAAAGTTTTATTCAAAGAAATAGGCAGGAATAAGTTCCTGGTGGAGTGTAAACAGATAGAAGATAAGAGGAGGATAATGAAGGGCCGCCCTTGGTCTTTTGACAAGAATTTAGTTTGCATGCAATATTGTGAAGATTCAAAGTCTTGGATGGAGATGAAGTTTCAAGAAGAGCCTTTCTGGATTCAGTGTCATGACCTGCCTTTTGCAGGTATGAACACTAATACTGGCGTTAATTTATGTAAAGGGGTGGGAGAGGTTCTTATGGTGGATACTGATAGCAGTGGGCTCTGTTGGGGTAGCTTTTTAAGGGTTAAAGTCCTCCTAAACATCACTAAACCGCTGACGAGAGGGAAGTTTATCTGTTTGGAGGAAACCAAATATTGGATTTCGTTCAAATACGAGAGACTCCCAAACTTTTGTTACCAATGTGGGGTGATCAAACATGATACGGGCATGTGTGAGAGCACGGATAAAGGGAAGTCGAGTATGGAGAGTTTCGTACAACAGTATGGCCCCTGGTTAAGAGCAAAGCTAAGATCACCCTCGACTGGAAGCAACCAAGAGAGGAAAGAACAAGGAAATGGTAGAAGCTCGGGGAGCGACAACAGGAAAGAAGATGACGGTAACCAACCAGGAACAGAGCCACAAGGAAGGGAGGGTCCCGAGGCTGAAAATGTGGAAGAGGCTCAGGTTGCATTAAATGCAAAAGGAAGTCCGGGATTGTGCACCAGTAGAAGAGATCTCATTGGCTCGAAAAGGCAGAATGACCCGGAGAACGTGGAAGGACAGGAAGTGGGTACAAAGTTGGCAGGGGTAGATACATCTCTAGGAGGACAAAAGCTCGTCTCGGGATCAGAAGAGCAAAACCTATCGACTTTGAGAGAAGTCCCCATTACTTACTTAGTCAAGCAAGTGGATCTTAATACAGAATGTGGACCCATTGTGTTATCTACCAAACAAGCCGTCCCAGAAGACAAAGCACAGACTAATCTGAGAGGATCCTCTGTTACAACCCGTTGGAAGAGAAGGGCACGTGATGGACTAGAAACGGGGAGTAAGAACATTATGTGCGATATGGACATTGACAAAGCAAAGACAGGAAAAAAAAGGAAAAAACTACAAGCTCCATCTGGAGAGGTGGGCAAGAAACTTAAACATGGTGTCGATGAAGAAACAAAAGAGGGGCATAGCAAGGCAGTGGCTGCTAAGCAGCACTGCCAATTACCATGAAATTCTTATGCTGGAACTGCCGAGGGCTTGGGAACCCTCGGACAGTTAATGAACTTCACTTCCTGGTGAAGGAAAGTGGCCCGTCAATAGTGTTTTTGTCTGAGACTAAGAGTAGCAGGTTCAAGATAGAGAAGATAAGGAACAAACTGGGTTTTACTAACAGCTTCACAGTGGACAGAATTGGGAGGAGTGGTGGTTTGGCATTATTTTGGAAAGAAGAGGTGGGGGCTGAACTACAATCATACTCTAATAATCATATTTCTGTAAATGTAACACCTGAGACGGGAGGGCAAACCTGGATGTTTTCTGGTTTCTACGGAAACCCAGCTACAGAAAAGAGGAAAGAAAGTTGGAGAATTTTGAAAATGATGAAACCCGAGGACCACAAGGCATGGATCTGCATGGGGGACTTTAATGAAATTTTAAGAAATGAGGAGAAAGTGGGGGCAGCTAACAGATCCTTTTCTCAGATGGAAGCTTTCAGAATGGCCCTTGATGAATCTGAGTTAAGTGATCTGGGGTACATTGGCTCAAAGTTCACTTGGTGCAACAATAGAGAAGGGAGAGGATTCATAAAAGAAAGGCTAGATAGAGTGTTAGCCAACGGTCACTGGCCTATGCACTATTGGAAAAATGAAGTACATGTTTTACCTGTGATGAACTCAGATCACAACCCACTACTCGCTCTTTGTGAAAATGAAGAAGGTGATACTAGTAAAAGGGCTAGATTATTTAGGTATGAGGCATGTTGGTCATCGAGACTGGACAGTAAGGAGTTAATAAAAAACGTCTGGCAGTCTAGTATCAGAGGGGAGAGCTCAGTGGATAGCCTCAAAAACGCTTTGAAAAGAAGTAGAAGGAGATTAGTGATATGGGACAAAAATACGGGGGGAAACAAAAGGAACCAAATAAAAGGAAAGAGGCTAAGAATCCAGGAAATGATGAGAATAAACCAAGGTGATTTCAACGAGACCATTAAGGAAGTACAAGACGAAGTGAATGTACTGTTAGAAGAGGAAGAGATGAAATGGAGGCAAAGGTCAAAACAAAATTGGCTGAAGGGTGGTGACAAAAATACAAGTTTTTTACACAAATGTGCTTCAGAGAGAAGGAGAGTTCAGAAGATCTCTAGGATCATTAATGAGGAAGGGGTCTGTGCAACCAATCCAGAAGGGATATGTGAGAGTTTCCAAAAGTATTACAAAGACTTATTCAATACTTCAAACCCGAGAGACATTCCTGAAACTCTGAAAGAATTGAATCCAGTGGTGACTCCTGAGATGAATTCCCAACTTACTAGAACATGTACATGGGAAGAGGTTAAACAAGCATTATTTGAGATGAACCCTTTGAGCTCTCCAGGCCCTGACGGATTCTCAGCAGGTTTTTACCAAGATTATTGGGACACAGTAGGTGAGGGGGTTGTCTCGGCAGTTAAAGAAGTCCTTGGAACTAGCGGGAGGATGAAAGAACTAAATGAGACATATATTGTACTGATTCCCAAGAAAAGTAATCCTACAAAGGTGGTGGAATACCGCCCTATCAGTCTCTGCAACGTAGTGTACAAAGTAGCCTCAAAAGTCTTGGCAAACAGATTGAAGGCTTTCCTGCCAACATTGATCTCACCAGCGCAGAGTGCTTTTGTTCCTGGTCGATTAATCTCTGATAACATAATAGTAGCTTACGAGGTTATGCACTCCATGAAGCGCAGAATGAAAAACAGAAAGGAGAGTTATATGGCAATGAAGCTGGACATGAGTAAGGCATACGATCGTATAGAATGGCCTTTCTTGGAAGCTGTCCTCCTTAAGATGGGTTTTGACAAGTTGTGGGTTGGCTTAATCATGCAATGTGTATCCTCAGTCAGGTACTCCTTACTGATTAATGGCACACCTCAGAATTTTTTCTCACCAACGAGAGGTTTGAGACAAGGGGATCCTCTATCCCCGTATCTCTTTATTTTATGCACTGAAGTACTTGGCAGAAATCTGGATGTAGCTGAGGAAAAAGGTTTTATTTCGGGCTTTCCTTTTGCTAGAGGTTCCTTGTTGGTAAATCATCTTTTCTTTGCAGACGATAGTCTGTTATTTTGCAAAGCCAACGCATTGGAGTGGAGCAGAATGTATGGGATTCTTAATTCTTATGAGGTAGCTTCTGGCCAGAGGTTAAACTTGGAGAAATCTTCTATCTACTTCAGCAAAAACACCCCTGAAATTGCTAAACAGGTGATCCTGTCGACAGCTAAAATGAAGGAGGCCAGCCACTTTGAGAAGTATCTCGGTCTACCATCTTATGTGGGAAAGAACAAACTCTCCTCTTTTAGACCCATCTTGGACTCCATCAGAGCTAGAATTAACAATTGGAAGGTGAAGTTTATTTCTAATGCAGGAAAAGAAGTACTTATGAAGTCAATACTGCAAGCCATTCCATCATACTGCATGAGTATTTTCAAGCTTCCCAAGGCTATCATCAAGGCAATTAATTCCCTAATGCAGAAATTTTGGTGGGGTAGCAGAGGAGACAAAACAAAAACCCAATGGCTACCGTGGAAATTGCTAGGGAAGAGTAAAACAGAAGGGGGCCTCGGGTACAGGGAGTTTGATCTTTTCAATCGAGCTCTTTTAGGAAAACAAGGTTGGAGACTAATCCAACAAAAGGATTCCCTAGTGGCTCAAGTCTTGAAAGCCAAGTATTTCCACAGGACTGATTTTTTGAATGCAAGAATTGGAAGTTGTCCATCTTATGTCTGGAGAAGTATGATGGAGGCAAGACCAGTCCTGGAAGAGGGTTTGATATGGCGAATTGGGAATGGAAAGAAAGTCAACATGTGGAGGGACAAGTGGATCCTGCGACCAACCTCTTACAAGATCCAGACTCCTCGGGTTGAAGAAATGGCACACTGGACAGTAGACAAATTGATAGATGATCAGAGGAAAAGCTGGAATTTGGACCTTCTGAAGAACATGCTCAATGAGGAAGATATTAGTAATATATTTAAGATCCCTATAAGTTGGAGGGGTATTGCAGACAAACAGGTATGGAGATGCACCAAAGATGGTTTATACATTGTGAGGAGTGCTTACCATCTTCTCGGGGATATGGATAAACAAGTAAAAGGACAAGCTTCTAAAGGTGTGGAATGCAGAGAGAGTTGGTCTCATATGTGGAAGTTAAAGGTCCCTAATGCAGTTAAAATGTTTTTATGGAGAGCTTGCCATAATTCTCTGCCGACAAATCTTAACCTTAGCAAAAGGAAGATCAAGGATTCAAACCTGTGTCCAGTGTGCAAAAGGGAACCTGAGAGTGTAATTCATGCACTATGGTCATGTGTTGCGGTGCAGGATGTATGGGGAATCTGCTCAAGGAAGCTTCAGAAAATGAAAGTCAACTTCAACTCTTTCAAGGATTTATTGAATCAGCTAGAAACAGAAGTAAGCGAGGAAGACTTCGAACTTTTTGCAACCACAGTGTACCAAGTATGGAAGAGAAGGAATGAACTGGTTTTTGAGAAGAAATTCGAGAACCCAGCCAAGCTCATTCATAACAGCTACCAGAAACTGAGAGATTTCAAAGATGCAAATGCAAGCTGTTCATCCAGATATAGTGACAGAATCCAAGCAGCAGAATGGACCCCTCCACAAGTGAATGGCTTTAAGGCAAACTGGGATACGGCTGTTGACAGATCAAGGTGCAAAATAGGCATAGGGGTAGTGGTGAGGAATTGGGAAGGGAAGGTAATAGCCACTATGAGATCTCAAAGAACCTTGTTTCCGGAGGCAAAGCTAGCTGAGGCTTTGGAGGCTCTAAAGGCAGTAATCTTATGCAAACATTTACAGCTCCAAAACCTCATATTGGAAGGTGACGCACTAAATGTGATTCAAGATATTAACACAGAGAGAAGAGACTGGAGCACAGTAGGTTTGTTGATTGAAGATATTAAAGCAGAACTCAGAGGACTGAATTCTTGGTCTTTTCATCATGTACCTAGATCATCAAATGGTATGGCTCATAGCTTAGCAAAGGATGCTGTAAAACTCTCTGAGGAGAGCATCACTCTGGAGGAAGCCCCTCCATGTATCCAATATTTGCTGCAGAAATGAGAAACAAGCTTGGTTATAAAAAAAAAATAAGAGATGAGTTTTGGAAAATATCATTGGTAAGGATATACTCATAACTAGTCAATAGGCCCATTCATAAAACCTGCCTCATGAGAAATAAATCTCCAAACTCATTTTCAAAAGGAAAATTCTATACATTATATTATCATCTTATTTTCATCTCATTAAGTATGATATGACATATTTATCACCACTAAATGATCATTTATTATATACTTCTTTATCATCTAATAGTGATAAATGTGCCACATACTATTTAATATAATCAAAATAAGATGAGATTGTGGTGTATAGCATTACTCTAATTGAGCATAAACTCAATAGAAGATTTTTTATTTTTATTTTTCTATTTAAATACACATATTTACACATCAGTATATATCTGTTTAAATAAAAAAAAAAAAAAAAAAAAAAAAAAAAAAAAAAAAAAGACAAATCACATATTGGTATATGGTATAGGGAATTGTAAGTAGAATTTTTCTATTTTCAAGTATAATCAATTATTATTAATGAGAAAATATCATAAACATCAAAACATGGGTTATAAAAAGAAGTAATAAATAAATAATGTAAACAATAATAAGGAGTCGGATATAAATCTCTTATTCCTAACTCATACGTCTCATTCATCCAAGAAAAAAATGCATTCAGAAATATCAAGACTAGAATTTGATTTAAGGCTCCGTTTGGATGTTAAACTGAGTTGAGTTGAGATGATAAAATATAATTAAAATATTATTTTTTTAATATTATTATTATTTTAGGATTTGAGAAAGTTGAATTATTTATTATAATTTTGTATTAAAATTTGAAAAAGTTGTAATGATGAGTTGAGGAACCAAACGAAGCTTAGATAGAAATCTAACGTTTGGGTAATGAGATGAGATAAAAAAAAAAAAAAAATCTCATCAAAACTTCTAACAATTTCATTCTCAAATATCACTCAAATACAAAATATTTTTCATTTTCAAATTTTAACTTTTACATATAATCATTACCTAATTATTATAACTTTTATAAATTTCAAAACAAAACATAAAAATCAATACAACTTTTTTAAATTTAAAAATTATATTCAAAAGAATTTTTTAATTTTATAATATTTTTATTTGAACTATTCTTATCTCATTTTTCAAAATTTAATAAAATATTTTAACTCAAACCATTTCATTACTGTCCACAGATCATTTATTATTATTATTATGGGAATTCTAAAATACTCTTAACATTCAAACGCAAGTCCTAAAAATACAAGATTAAAGTCCGTGTTACTCTCTCCATCAACATAAATTGCATGCATTATTGGATACCGAAAATCAAAGCAAAAGCAGCCGACATTAATATTTTCACAAATTATGTTAACGATCGAAGGATAGTCATGTAAAACTTGAAATTCAAATATAAAATTTTTTATTTTTTTATAAAATGACATTCATGTCCCGTTAGTTGGTTTAATAAAATTATAAAATAATTAATAGATAACATTATTCAAAACAATATTTCTTACCTGAATAAAAATCCGTGTGCTAGCTTGTTACAAAGATAGAGCATATGATGTATTTGCATCACAAGCGAGGTATTCTTTGTAATTGAGAAATCGTGAATATGAAGATAATTGTGAGCTTTCATGATGTGAAATTATCTATAACACATTTCTATAAGAAATGTTGTTATTCATTCTGTATTTTGTCATTCTGATCACTCGTATTTGTTGTATTGGTAAATATTATGAGATCATTAAATGTATGAGAAAATATATTTGTAATTGTGAATTGGGTAATTCCCGCATAATCGTTTTGAAAAAATTGATTAAAATATAGTACCCACATGAATAAATTAATTTTTTAATAGTGGACTCCACTATTTTTCAAAGCGATTACGCGATATTTACGTATTTCAAAATTGTATGTAGAAATACTCTTAATGTATTTATATCTCACATTTTAGATTACAAAGTCCGATTATTTATACTGCCTAGATTTTCTACTAGGAAAAAGCTAGTTTGCCCACCAAATGTGACCACTCAACTTGACCGCTCGGGAAAAAAAAATTTACTTAATGATTAAAGAAGTAATTTTAAGTGTATTGGTGTATTTTTTTTTATTTTTTAAAAATATTTAAGTATATTAAAAAAATGTGAATAGAAAAATGAAAAAAAAATTGTAAAATACACTATCAGTCAAGTGGAGCGGCGGCAGAGTAACCCGACTCTTTATACTATATCTTTATTGAACTTTTATTTTGTTGTGATGATGTCACGTTATTTATCCACTAGTGAGCTTTTTTATTTTAAAAATAAAATCAGATTTAATTGTGATTGGAATGAAATGTGAACATATATAACATATAACAAAACTCTTATATATATATATATATATAATGATCAAGTATGCTCCATTAAAGAGCCTTTCCACGGCTTGATCATTATATATTTATAAGAATTATTTAATCGATAAATAAATTAATTATTCATTTTATATAGTAATTGTAAAAAAAATAGATATTATTCATTTTCAAGTGAAATTGACAAATTCGTAGGATAATTCCTCCGAATAAGGTAACAATTAAAATGGAACAATAAAAGCTTAGGATGTCATGTTTCAAGATTCCGACCTTAGCTCAGTTGGTAGAGCGGAGGACTGTAGTCGGTAAATTACCACAGCTAATCCTTAGGTCGCTGGTTCGAATCCGGCAGGTCGGACTTTTAAGTTATTCAATTATTTTTAAATAGGGGCATTTTAGCAATTATTTTAAATTCTCAGGAGATTTCTGAAGCACTTCTCAATTCCCAAATAATAAGCGGAAAAGCGCCAAATAATAAAAGATCGTATTGGATCCAGCTTCTAGTTTTCTTCTCTAGAAATTCCTTTTTTCTCTTTCTAGATTCTTATACTTTGTTTGATAGCTGGGAAAGTGTAGGAAAATGGAAAAAGGAACCCTGAATCTTGGTGAATTTTCCCAGCTTATCTGTAAACTCGGGAACTTGAAAAATTCTACTTGGATGAGACCGTTACAATCGTTCCGCTGGGTTGAGTTGAGGAAATATCAGATTCTGAATTCCGTTGCCTTACCCCGTTTTCTTAGAAACCAAACATAGGATAAGGAGGAAAGTGTAGGAAAATGGAAAAAGGAACCCTGAATCTTGGTGAATTTTCCCAGCTTATCTGTAAACTCGGGAACTTGAAAAACTCTACTTGGATGAGACCGTTACAATCGTTCCGCTGGGTTGAGTTGAGGAAATATCAGATTCTGAATTCCGTTGCCTTACCCCGTTTTCTTAGAAACCAAACATAGGATAAGGACTTCAAGTTTTATACGTATACATATATTTTTTATCAGTTTATGTTTTTGGTATTGATTCTTATACATGGTCAGTGTGATACCAATATGATTTATGGGTGGATGGGCAAGCCACAGATCTAAACGTAACCTACCATAGTATGCTAGAATATTATTAGCGGCTCTCCTTACGACAGCGGGATGTAAGGCCGTTGCACAACCTTACACATAGAGTTAAGTGTGTAAACCAGTATGATAAGTCAGATAAACCAAGATAAGTCATGCATATCATAAGCATACATATGAATGATCATGATTTTAAATTCTTAGCATGAAATATTTTATGAAAAACCTTATGTTAAGTATGTTTACGTTATGATGGGTTTCTTACTAAGTCATTAACTCATTTTAGTTTGTTTTTATGTTTTTAAACCACCCCTGGTCGGAATATTTATGAAGCTAGAGCTGTAGGATGAGACTTAGTCCAGGGAGGTGTGACAGTAACCTAAATCATATACAGAGATTTTAAGTTATGATATTTATGACACGAATTTTGATAAATTTTAATAAACGCTTTCGTGCACTCTCTCTTATGATCTCAGTATTGTAATAACAAATTATTTTATTTATAGAACTTTTGTACCTAGGCTCCCTTCATAATAGACAAAAATATTTTTAAGTCAAGGTTCAGTAGTAGCACTGTTTCGAGTCAAATTGATTCCCGTTGTCTGAGATGATGTTTTGGGAAATCCCAAATTAGCAGATGACATTTTTCCATAGAAATCTAGTGACGCCTCTCACGGTGATGGTCGCCAAGGGCCCTACAAGGCCAATTCCCCACCAGGCGAACGGCCATGGGGCGGTAATGGAGGTTAGCTCTTCTGTGGGGCAATGTGGCACTAGAGCAAACACCTGGCACTTAACGCACTTTTTTAAAAACTCTTTGGCATCCTTAAGGGCATTAGGGCAATAGTATCCTTCCTTATGACCTCTATGGCTAAGGCTTTTCCTCCTCAGTGATTCCCACACATTACATCATGTATTTCTGCTAGGACATATTGGGCTTCCTAGACGAGATGCATCTTAGTAGTGGGGCGGTATAGCCCTGCATGTAGAGTATACCATCCACCTTAGTAAATCGTGCCGCCCTCCTTCTGACTTTCCCTGCATCTTCTTTGTCGACTGGGAGTTCATGTGTATCCAGGTACTTCTCTATCTCCTTGGCCAAATCGGGCTCTTTGAGCTACACTCTATTAACTTCTCCTCCAACTGATGGAACTTTAATCACTTTCTTCTCCACTTCCCATGGCAGGATGGACTCATCCATTCCTGAGGTTGCCCTTGCCAGCCTGTCTGCTATAGCATTGTTTTCTCTATGTATTTGCATAATATTGAAGTATGAGAATCAGTCGCGACTCTCCCAGACTTGGTTCAAATACTTCTTCAACTTTTCGCCTCTAGTAGGATATGCTTCCACTATTTGATTAACGATCACTTGAGAATCCGTCAAATTTCAACCTCGATAGCCCCTAGTGCCCTCGCAAATGAAAGTCCTACTATCAGTGTCTCTTATTCAGCTTCGTTATTGGTCGCCTTGAATAGGAGTTTCGCCATGTAATGGTTGTGATACCCCATATGATATATGATATGGATAAGGGTAGGTGGTGTATAGGATCCCACATTGCTTGGGAATGAGAAGTTCTTGCTCTTTATAAGGTTCCAATGAGGCTCCAATTGTATCATTGACTGGTCCTTTTGGAGTATAGGCCATGTGGTTTGGGCCTTTCATTGGGGCTTTACAGATGGTATCAGAGCCAGGTAACACCAAATGTAACACTCGGACCCAGAAGTTGTATAGTGCGACTATGAAATTTTTTTATTTATTTATTTTTTTAGAGCTTGATATTTTAGGTTATTTATTTTTTTGGGTTTTTATGTTATGGATCGAGTAGTGATTTATTTTATTTTATTTGGAGATCTTGGCCATTTGTTTAAATCTTAGAAAAACTATCAATTTATGAGTAGTTTCTCACCCGCACGACTCTTTTCCATCCGCATGCACGTTACCCTCTCATCTCTAGGGTTTTCTTTTATCCATCTATTTATTCACACGTTCTTTATCCTCAACAAAAACCTAGTATAGCCGTTCTTTTTTTTTCCACCTCTCCTCTCGGTTTCCCAGTACTGCCGAAACACAGTTGTTGCCCTCTTCAGCCACCTCGTTGCTGCCGTCTTCCCCGTCTGCCACCATGCGCTGCTTTTCGGCCACTCCACATGCAGCAACGATCACAGAAGCCACCATCGTGCAGCCCCCACAGCTTCTACCACCTGGTTTCTTCTGTCGTCAGCATACTCAGCATCGTACCCCAAGCCCTCGCACCACAGTCCTCCGCCCCCATCATGCACTTATGCAGTGCACCACCCACGGCCAGCAAAGGAAGATCATCACCACGGGTAACACCACCTGAGAAGCCGAGCCCACGGATCGCACAGCAAGAGACTCACCCACGCACGACCAAAAACCAGTCTGCACTTTCACGGTTTTACTCAACCATCACACGGAAACTGTAGCTTCCCAAGGAGGTCAAGCCGCTGCATGCTCCTCCACAACGCTGCCATAAGCCACCATCGTGACCCAGTCGTGAACCCACGTTGGAAAACACCACCATCAAACACACTGAAGGACCTATGTTTTTGCATCTCAAAACAGGGCACTTTTTCTTGTTTCGGTGCCACCAGCCACAGCGAAGGGAAGCCCCGCGACACTGACGCCCCAACCTTTCTGTGACCTGCTGTTGCCCAACCACCTTGTTGCCGCCGCATCGCTGCCCTCTCGGTGAGTATTCCGTGTGTTTTCTCTCCATCTCTGTTCCTATCTCACACATCTCTCTCTCGCTCACCACTCCCTCTCGTTCACTCGTGCGCAACCCAGCTAGACGGAGTCTCCGTCGCACTCCCGCTCTTCTGTCGCACCACCTCAATCCCTCCAGCCAGCCCCGTCGCTCCTCACCCCTCCACATGTGCCTCGGTTTCCCTTAGGTAAGTTGATGCTGCCGCATACTGGGTGTTAATTCCGTATGTGTTTTCGTCTAGTTTATTATACGTACAAAATATATATGATATATATGGACAGTTTTAACCTAATATATATGTATATATATATGAAAAGTTCCCAGATTTATGTTTTCGGGTGAGAGGTTTATTTTTGAGGTTATGTTTAAATGGGTTATATTTTTAGTAAATGGTCTCGGTTTAGTTTTATTTAAGAAAATACATGATTTTTATAATGATATTAATAAAGATTTGTAATATGGTATTACTACTATTATGTTTTTTTTAATATATTTCTAGAAGTACAATGTAGTGCAAGACTTTTATTTTGAATTCTTTAAAGAGAGACTAATTAAGTCTATTTTAATTAAATGGTATTTTTGTTTTGTCTACCTTAATAGATTTTGATATAATTATGTTACCCAATTTTATAAATTGATCTCATTAATAAATAGGTTAGATTTTGTGTTTTGTTCGGACTGATTATTGGGACATTGATGAATTTAGAAAATGCGACGATATTTTAGGATTACGTGAAGTTTTTTTTTTTTGAAGAAATAAAATAGTTCATTTTAGAAGTTTAGGGTTAAATATCGAAATACATGATTAATTTGAAATTTATGTTATTATGTTATAGGTGACGATTAATAGTTGTTCGGTATTTTAAGGAAATTTCTGAAAAGCTAGAAAGTTCAGATAAGCGGGATTCCTATACTAGACTTTGCATTAAAATAAAATGAGCTGAGGTTGATTTTGAAAAATATACATATTTGATTATGAAAATAAATTTGAACTACCTCAGTTATTTGTTCTGCATTACTCATGAGATTCTGTTTAAGAATAAAGTATTTTCTATCATGACTGGTGTAGACATGAGCTAATTTTGTGCATTCTGTTTCTGATCATGTAAAGAGAGCGAATATGAAATTTTGTGCAAAAATTATGTTTTGTGATATGATCTTGTTCTGTCCTGAAGATTTTCTGTACTCTGATATGATCTGATGTGATTTCTGAAAACCTTTGGCATAACATTCTGTTTCTATTTCTGTTCCGTTTTGACCTTACCACGGGTGTAAAACTGTGGCCTCTGTTTGGGTTGGTACCAACTTTTCTGTTTTTGGTGCACCCAATTTGGAAACAAAGTGGTTTTCTGCGTGGTGTTTCCTATGTGCACACTCGGGGTTTCGAGAATAAATGAGGGGAAGATTCACATTCTGTTTCTGCTCGGTTAGCTACCGGGGTTTGCACAACCCTACCACGGGGGTTAAACATAGTATATGTTCTGATATGATAAGATAAGATGTGATGTTTCAGTTTATGCTATGCCAAAGAGATTTTGATTACGAATATTTTTGAACTTTCGCTCTGATATTTTTTATAACATGTTCTGACTCTGCATTCTGAAAACAAGTATTTTGTTCTGCATTCTGAATTCTGTAAATGCTCATGTTTACACACTAGTATATGTTTTCTGCTTACGGAGTTGTTGATAACTCACCCCTTATCTCCATATATTTTTCAGATGATTTTTGAATAGTCCAGCTAAGGATCGGGATTATGGAGCATCGATGAGATGATTATTTAAGCATAGTAGATTACTTATAGAAGATTTCTGAGAAGTGGCGGCTTTTATTAAGAGATTTTGTAGTATTCTGATGACGTTATATTTTGGAGTCTATAAATATATTGATGAATTGTGAGTTTTAAGTTATAGGGAGTAACTCTTCAATCCCAGCAGGACCAGGGTGTTACAATGGTACTCTTGCTCTCCTTTGTCATATGGACCCCTATTCCCCCTTCGGCACGGTAAAAGGAGCCATCGATGAAGATCTACCACGATTTCCCAACGAGGGTGGTTGCCGCCTCCTACGGGAAACTGCTGAATTCGGCGATGAAATCTGCCAAAGCCTGTCCTTTCATCACACCTTTTGGTATATAGTTGATGTCGAACTCACTGAACTCGATCGACCAATTGACCAGTCTGCCTAAATTATCAGGCTTCTATAATATCCTCCTAAGGGGGTGCTCTGTGAGTATTTAATGGGATGGGCTTGGAGGTAAGGTCGCAGTCTTCTGGCGGCTACCACTAAGGCGAATGCAGCATCTCCATTCATGGATACCAAGCCTCCGGGCCTTGCAATGTGCATTGGTATAATATACTGGTGTTTGGACTCCTCCTTTCACTTTGACCAGGGTCGTAGATACGAAGTGGGGCGATATTGCTAAATACACATATAGGATATCTTCTGGCTCGGGCTGCTTTAACAATGGCGGGTTGGACAGAGCCCGCTTCAACTCTTGGAACTCGTGGCCACATTTCTCGTTCCATGGGTGCACTTTATGTAGGACTCTAAAGAAAGGAAGACATTTATTTGTGGATCTAGACACAAATTTGTTCAGAGCTGCTACCCTTCATACCATTCTTTGAGTCTCGCTTATGTTCCGTGGCGGTTTCATGTTTATGATGGTGTCTATCTTTTCAATGTTGGCTTCAATCCCTCTTTTTGACACGATGAGACCTAAAAACTTTCTTGAGTCCACGCTGAATGCACATTTTACCAGATTTAGATTCATTCAATATTGGCGGAGTACTGTGAAAGATTCCCTTAGGTTTATTAGATGCTAGGCAGGTTGTTTGCTCTTCACTAGCAAGTCATCGACGTATACCTCCATGGCCCACCCGATCTGCTTCTTGAATATTCGGTTTACCAATCTTTGATAGGTTGCCCCAGCATTCTTTAAACCAAAAGGCATGACTTGGTAGCAATAAAACCCTCTATCTGTGATGAATGATGTCTTCTCTTCGTTTACTAAATTGATGTGGATTTGGTTGTACCCTGAGTAGGTGTCCAAAAAAATTAGCACGTGGTGTCCTGCCGTGAAGTTGATTATAACATTGACCCGTGGTAATGGGAAACTGTCTTTTGGGCAGGCTTTGTTCAAGTCTATGAATCCCACACACATTCTCCACTTCTCATTCGCTTGCTTAACCAAAACGACGTTGGACAGCCATTCGGGGTAGTGGGCTTCTCTGATAAAGCCCGCAGCAAGGAGGCAATCCACTTTTTCAGCTATGGTCGTGTATTTCTTAGCGCTAAATGATCTCCTCTTCTATCAGACTTTCTTGCTCGAGGGGTCAGTGCACAATCTATGCTCGATGACTGCGTTGTCGATTCCAGGCATGTCTTCGTGACTCCATACAAACACATCCATGTGCTCAATTAGTAGTTGCTTCATGGCCTCTCGAATGTCTAGGGGGAGGTGTGTCCCCACCCATGTTGTTGTGCCTGGCCGTCTTGGGTATAACATTATTAATTCCAATGGCTTGTTTACATCTACCTACTGTAAGTTTTGTTCATCCCATGCCTTCACGCCCCGGTCAAGAAGAACTGGGGCAAGGACAGAAGTTTATTCTGAGCCTGGTCCTTGGTAGTGCGAATGTCACCCCTGACTTCAACTCTTGTACGTAGCATTCTTGAGCTAGGGCTTGTTCGCCTCTTACCTCCTTTACTCTTGCCTCTTTTGAAAACTTCATCTTGAGGCTCTTTAGGGTTGGCCACGCTAATATGGCATTGTAAGATGATGGGGCCTTGACTATCAAGAAATCAGTTATCGTGGTGGCTATGCATGCCCCTTTTTTCCTGTCATCAACCAGAATTAGCCTGGTGGTACAGTTGGTGACCAGGAGGGTCACCATTAATGCGTCATCGTGCGAGTACAAGACTTCTTCCCCGAAGGAGATTGTCGTTGTGTGAGTGAGTCGTGGATGCTTGGGCAGCCTGTTCATCACATAGATTTCCTCATATCTCACCATACAATTGTGTGCCCTTTTACTAGAGGCAGAAGCGCCGCCCCCGGCAAACCAGCTAGCTATGGTACGGATCTCTCCTAGAGGCGTGTCACTATGACTGTTACTCCAGTGAGGGAGGTCACGCCCATCTTCTCTTGCAGGTCGTCGCCTTTCCAGACTATTGCTCCGCCTACTTCCTCGCTCCAGCCACCACTTTGGCTTTTCGCATTCTCGCTCGAGCTCTCATATGCCCGCCAACTCGGCGACCCTCCTTTTCATTGTGGTGCAATCTTCTATCTAGTGGGTGTCAGTCTGATGATACTTGCAAAAACGTTGTCCTGTCTTGGTCTGGGTTGGTTCCCTTTTCAAAGAATTCTATTTCTCTTGTAAGTTTAAGTTTTTATGAATGAGTCGAGAACCCTAGTCGCGTAGGGGCATCGGGTACCCTAGTCCGCCTATCTCCAACCTTGTTCTTGCTGTCCGACTTGATCTCTCCTTTTCTTGGCTCAGTGAGGGCCTATAGTGTGTCCTCATCATTGAGGAAATCGTCAGCTCTGTCCATAAATTTTCTCAAGGTTGATGGGATCTTCCTCACCAATTCGGCCATAAATGGACTCCTGGGCCATATGCCTCCCAATAAAACCACCAATGTGATATTTTAGTCTTGGTCATTGGTAGTCAACCTTTCCTTGTTGAATCGGGTGAGATACGTTTTTAGCCTTTCCTCCTCTTTCCACTTGATGGTCAAAAGGTATGTTGCGGGCCGTCGACGCCTTCTACTCACCATGAACTGTGTTAGAAATTGCTTGCCCAGCCTCTCGCCATGCCCTTTAACGTTAACGAAAACAAGGGCTGAGCAAAAATCCGACTCCGATTTTACCCTCCGAATCCAACTTCGACTCCGATATTGTACATACTTTATAAAAATATATTTTTTTCATATATTAATCATATATATTTTATATAACTATAACTTATATAGTTAGTTAAATTCAATAATATACTAGTATGAGCAAGTTATTATTATTAAATAATATACTTATACTATAATATAAGTAGACTAAATTGACTAATAATAATTTAGTATATGTAAACATCATACAATACCATGTAACACTAATGTATAAACATGTAATAACTAATGTATAATAACATGTAATACTAATGTATTTTATGTATAATTATAAACACTATAAGTTTATAATAACATGTAACACTATTGCATAATAACTAAAGTATAATAATTAATATGTACTAGTAATGTATAATAATTATAGGAAAACACTAGAGCTACAAATAGATTCCACAAAGATATCCCACAAAGACACTGATAGTTTCTCCCTGCTCCCCCCTCCCCCTTACCCTCACGAACACCACTCTCCTCACGAGGAATGAAGCGGGATCTCTACCCAGTGCCGCTGCCAATGTCTTTCTGGCGTCAAACCAGTACCACCGTCGCCCACAACCCCCCCCCCCCAGTCGCCAACAACCCACTCTCTTCCCTCACTGCCCCTCCCCAACGCCACTCTCTTCCCCCGCTGCCCTCCCTCAACGCCACTCTTTTCCCCCGCTGCTCATCCCCAATGCCACTCTCTTCCCCCACTGCCCACCCTCAACACCACTCTCTTCCCCCGCTGCCCATCCCCAACGCCACTCTCTTCCCCCGCTACCCACTATGAAAACCCATTCATGTCTCACTGCCCATCCAACCAGCGAATTCGAAGGCTCTGTCTCGTTCAAAATGGGCGTCACTTTGGTTCGTCTAGTTTTACTGTATTTTTGTTTTCTAATATAAGAATTTGAATTTTGCCATCTCTGCTTTTTTTTCTTCGAATTTTTATGCCCCGACACTCGTAAGGAAATACATCGCGATGAATTTCATGAATTTTGAGCATTCGATGATAACACCTCTGGTTTCTAGATTGTTTTATTTTTGTGTGTGGTTGCTGTATTTTGGCGTGTAATCGTTGTGTGATTTTGGGGTGCGGTTGTTGGTTTATTTGTTAAACCTAAGAGATATATATATATATATATATCCACCAGGGTAGGGAGAGGGGCGTCGTCGTGTGTGAAGGAATGAGCTGTGTGGTTTGCTAAGAAAATGTGGGACGTTGTCAAGAGACATGCAGGACGTTGCGTGAGGGAGCTACGGACGGGATGGCTAGCAGTAATGCAGCGGTTGGAAGAAGAAGAAGAAGAAGGAAAAAAAACTGACGTGGCATAATACCACATCAGTTTGTAGGATCCTTGTGTAGCTGTATCAGCTCCCATAATAATAACATGTAATACTAATGTATAATAACATGTCATGCAAATGTACAATAACTAATATATAATAACATATAATACTAACGTATAATAACTAAAGTATAATAATATGTACTAATAAAAGCTCAAATTGAAATTTCAAATGGGCTAAGAAAAAAAGCCCAAATCCGAATTTGCTCTGACAAGTCGGATCGGATCGTTGACTATAAGAATCGGAGTCGGAGTCAGAGTCGGAGTCGGGGGTCGAATTCAACCTTCGACAAAGTCAGAGTCAGAGTCGGAGGTAGGGAACTCCGACAACAGAAAAGCCCTACAAGCTATCTCTCTAGGAAAACCATGGAGAGTCATGTGTGGTTTGAAGTTCTCTAGATTGTCAATGGGGTCCCAGGATCTGTTGTACATCTCGATTTGTGTTACCTTGAATTTCGGTGGAAGTAGAACGGCCATCACTTCCGCACTATAGGGTAGGTTTGTAACACCCCCACTTAAAATCACCTTAGCCTTAACCCTAGTGGCCATGACCTTAGCTCAGTAGAAGTTCGGATATTTGAGAGAAAGAACATTTTTGGAGCTTGAGTTGGAAAAAGAGTTTACACTTTGGGTTATTAGAAGACTTTTTTAGTGCTTTATTAATTTTGAAAATTGGAAGCCAAGAGGCCAATAGGGGAATGACACATGGGATATTGGAGTTTTGCCTCATTAATGGGCTAAGTAATTTGGGTTGAATGCTAGTTGGATGGAAAGCCCCAAGAGATTGGTTGTATAAAGGCCTAAGCTTTTTGGGTATGAGAGTTAAGGAGAGACACCTAGACTTAAGCCCAACTTGTTGCACACAAGATTAAGGGCCTAACTTATTGGACATAAGAAATTAGGCCCAACTTAGTAAGCATAAGGTTATTGAGCCCAACTTAGTAAGAATCAAGGCTATAGGTCAATTGAAGAAAGACCCAAATCTGAGGCCCAACCTATTGGACTTTTGAGGTCAAAGAAAAGCCCAATAAATCTGGACATGAGGCCCATAAAAAGGTTTACTTCTAAGCCCACACATAGAGGATTAAATAGTTGGCATATTTATGCCCAACACTTGAAGCCCAAGCCTTATATTTCATTTCATTCTTCCATATGAGACCCACATACACCATACCATTGGTTTCCATCTTACCCAACCCCTAACCACACACCCCTAGGGTTCTCCTTCAACCTTGGGTAAGTTTTTAACTTGGGTTAAGACCACTATTCATCTCACCCATGAATAGCAACTCAAACATCATGACTTTGCATAGTTTTCTTGAAAACCTTTTCTTCAGAATTTTCGACCTGAAATTTTTATCTTTTACACTTGTTTTGCATCACTCTTAGAAAACCCTTGAATGTTAGAATTAACCCAACCCATGTTACTTGAGTCAAAGGCATGACAATGCCATCACAACCCACCAATCGGCACCTAGGTGCAAAACCAAGCAACTCTTTCAACAAGCCAACAAAACCAACGTCCCTTCCACAAGTTTTTCAAGATTTTTTCTGCACCATTCAAACCTCCTGATGTCCCCTAAAATCAGAACTAAGAGTTGGCCAAAGACAATTCCACAAGCCAAGCCATAATCACCATTATTCACCTAGGAAAGGAAATGAAAGAATGACCCAAACCTTATACCCCTGCTCTTCAAGATATTTCTGCACCTCTTTTGGCCACCCTCTCATCCACCACCTCTGAAAATTTCACCCTTAGAAGTCCTTTAAAAAATTTAGTTTTTATGCTTGGCCAATCTCCTTTTATGGACCTCAAATTGATTGGCAAATGAAGAGGCACACACTTAAATGACTCGACTAAACCACCATCCAAGCCACCCCTTTCATTTTCTACTCAAGCATGATCGCTTGGCAACGACTCATATATCTTTTCCTCCCCTAGAAAAGCCATCAAATAGAGGTAATAATGCCCTTAAAACAGACAAGGAGAAGGGACAAGAAGGGGACGATTTTGATTCAAAACCGTCAGCCTCCATTGTGTATTTCTAATTTGATTTTTGTTTTATTTTCTACACCAATGCAGCCCACTACACCTATGGTATTCTTCTAACTATTTTCCATGGTTTAATAAAGTGCCTTAGATCACTATTCAGCTGAACCAAGTGAGGATTTTTCACTCAACACTCCACCACCCACCTCCACCACTCACAACACTTCCATTTCAGCCAAGCCAACGCCCGTACACCTCTCACCCCCTCCATTTGAGTCCTATAAATACCTCCATTCACCCCTCACATCCTCACACACCTTCCTCAAGCAATCTCTTAGCATTCTTGAGAGCAAAATACTCCTAGTGTGAGAGAAGTGTAAAATCGAATGAATTGAGAGTGAGTTCTTGGAGTGAATTGATTTTTGGAGCTTCAAAGCCACGGTTTGGTTAAGAAATCTTACTCTATCTTTTTTTGGGTGTTATAATAGTATGTTAGTCTTTGAATTATGGCATGAGAATGAAGATTTGATTGAGTTATATGAGGTTTAACTTGAGGACATGCATTTCGGTTCAAATTTGGAGTTTTGATTGAATAAATTATTTTGGGATGCAAATTTAGCCATGAAATGTCTTGTTATGATCTTATATGTTTTACTAATGTCTTGGAAGATTTATTGAAGGTTTAAATTTGAGAAAAATAGCATATCATGATAGGTTTATAAATCAATATCTTGTATTGATCATTTAAGCAATCGGTTTGCACTTGTATGAGAATGATCTTGGCATATCATAATCTATTTTCTCAAGGATGGCCTTATGAACCTTTAGAAACCAGTTATCATCATGTTAGACATTGAAATGCATGATTCATTTAGGCTTTAAAACTTGCATTGACAAAGAGAAGCTAGAAACATCATGCATACACACAACTTGAAGGTCTTTGGATGATTTGATGTTATTCAATGCCTAAGTGTTGATATGAACTCGTTTGGTATTAATAGAAGTTGTAAACATGTTCCAAGATCAGATTTATGGGTTTATACTTGATGGTTTTTTATCACACATGCATGTATAGAAGCTATAGGCTTGAAATCACAAAAGTGGCCACCAAATTGCATGCCACGGGTTGGGTGGTTTTGGCATAGTATTTGTTTGATTATTGCAATTCTAAGGTCGTATATGTTTTTAGAATATAGAAAATATGAGTTTTGTAAAATTTGGTGAAATGTGAGACCAAATTGTGAATAGTGAAAGTTTAGGGCCTAAATGGCAATTTCAAGAACTTGTTGGGGCAATTTCGTAAATATTGTTTGAACCATTTTGATTATGAATATCTTCCTTAGATATGTAATTTCTAATGTAGAATAACTCTTATTACAGCCGCACCTAATTCCTAAGTACTCGGAGAGTTTGTAAGTTAGCTTGTAACTTACTATTAGATAATTTATTTATGATTCTTGTATAAGCGTCTCATTCATATTAAATGTCATTTTGAGCATGAAACATCATATGATATATCATTACGCATTTGATTACTTGCTTACATGACATGTGAAATTATCATTATTTTAGCATATTGCATATAAATGTCATTTTTCATGAAAGTTTACTATATAAGCACATGTCATGAAATACATTTTTTAAACATTGCATGAAAATAAATTTTGTCACGACATGAAAGCCTAAGATGATGAATTATCCTAGTGGAACTTTTTTGTCCACCCTAGAGTGAGTAACAATGGAGTGGTAACCCTTGGGTTAACAAAGAACCGTCAACTGGCTTCGAATAGATTATTTCTAAAGAATATCGGAACGAAGTCATTTATGGCACCTAATGCTGATGGGTGCATACGTTATGATAATATGTTATGATACAATGCATTGGGTTACGATGTATGTAGACAAAGACGTAGTGTCAACATGAGTTGTACTACGGTCACCGACAGGTCTCACAGTGCATATAAGGGAGCTATGAAAATACCATATGTTATATTAATGATGTCTTTAATAACAATGGAATGTTATGTCTTGGAAAAGATGAAGTGGAAAAAAAATGTTCTTTGAAAGAAAATGTGCATTAAATTTTTTATAAAAGATATTGAGGAATCTAGATGAGAGACAAATATGGATCTTTCTGTCATGTATCTCATGTTTATCAATAATCATGCATATCTTATCTCTGTGCAAGTTGGTTGTTTAACATACTAAGATTTAAGTAAATCTCACCCTTCTGAACCTACTACCATTCCGTGAAATAGTAGAAGTTGTGCAAAGACCAACTTACGATGAGCAGGATGTACCACTGGCTTCAGATGGTTGAGGATGAGCCCGATCTAGAGAAGAGGCTAGACCTGATATTAACATTCATAGCATTGACTCTATATACTATATAGTGGATGAGAGTTTATCTAATTATGTAGTTTTTTGTGTTACGAAGATTCTATCTCCCACTTTACATTGCACTTATGTGGACCTCTTAAATGAGTAAGTACCTATTTTTGGTTTATTAATCATTAGGATATTTAGTTTATTCTGGCATTGAATATTTTTGTCACTCTTATTTCCGCTACGATTATTGCATATTGTTAGTTGTATATTAGGATGCATTGCATATTAACTGTTATAAACGAGGATATGTAACCATGTGTTGCATGTCCCAATACTCCCAAGTCTCCGTTACATCCCAAGTAGTGACATGGGAGGCGTCACAAGGTCAGTGCGGTTCAGCATCTATTTAACTGACGAAGACCCTTCCATCTTTCCATCTCTTTGTATTTGTTGACGAGGTTGCGCAACTCGTCGTGCAGTTTTTTCTTTTCTAATTCTTCGACATTTGTCCCTCCGTTGCTCTGTGCTTCTCCTTCTCCCTGTTATGGCTTGGTAGCATAGCTTCGCTAAGTTCAAAGTTACAGCGTTTCAGCTCTTTATTCTCTCGTCGTAAGTCCTCCATTATTTCCATAACCCTTCGTAGTTTCTCCTCGATTTTTGTGAGTTGTTCCTCCATGTATGCGGTCGTCCTTTAAGAGCGTGTAATGGTTGGCATGTGAAAATCACGTTGGAGTCTGATGAGAAACTGAATGATACCTTCAGGATCCCACAAATGACACCATTGTTAAAGACGTGTTCCACTATCTACCAAAATCCTATGCCTGCAACAAATAGAGATGGTGGCCCGGTGTGCCTGAGGGCACCTTAGATGCCTAAGTCAGTGGTATGTTAAAGTACTAATACTAAGAATATGATTCAATGAGTAAGTTACCTACACTCGTCACCTTCTTGCCACATATATAGGCGGAGTAGATTATTGATAAATACCAATGACGATTATCCCTTTGGGTCTGATCTTCTCGTTGCCCTTATTACCCTATTCATTTGACATGATACTCATCCCGGAGATGTATGGATTACCCCAACTCTATCTATTCTATTATACTGGGTGGTTACCAAGTAGAGTCATGTAGGCCCCCAAAACCTACTCAACCACCTTGATCCTGCCACCCAATGGGCTATGCCTCCAAATTGGGCTCGCTTCCTATGAAGGTCCATAAGGTCCCTCCATACAAGAAAAATAAGAAATACTCACAATTTAACCCAATAAATATTTCATAGAAGAAGCACGATTTTTATTTTGGTGATGGGAAAATGCTTGTTTCCTGCACTCTGGACGAGTAGAAGAAGTCGGCTACATTGAATTTGAGAAGATGGAGAATAAGTGGGCGGAGGAGGAGAAGGAGAAGAAGACGGAGGAGGAGGATAAAGCGACTCAAGCCCATTTGGTAGTTTCTGCACTCATTACAACCGTGACTTTTGCAGCAGGTAATCACCATGCCCGGGGGTTTTGTTGGTAGGATAGACTATCTATTTAATTATATAAAAGCCAAGTTCACTTCCTGACTTGGCATGTGTACCGCATTAGTCGGTTTTAATATTTCAATTAATATTATTCAGAAGGGAAAATAGTATTGCAGTTGCTTCATAAATTCTGTTTTTTGTTTTATGTAATTTTAAAAAATGGTGAAATTTTTTTGTTTCGGTTTCCCTATTTAGTTCGTTGTTATATTTCAGTATTTAATTTTTTGTTATATGGAAAAGATAACTTGGCTAGATTTGGTTGCCACTGAAAGCATCCAAATGATGGAATGTGTTTTTTAAATACTGTTGAAATCTATAGATAAATTACACTACTTTTACTCTCTTCTATTTAAATTTTCATTGATGTGAAATGCATTCTTGTGCAGATTGTTCTTAAAATAGTGCGGTTTCCATAAAGATAGATTGAAGACAAACATTATCTTAGGTAGGTACACAATGTTTTGTTTGTTTATTAAGTATACAAACGAAAATGGAAGTTATGTTTCAACAATGTTTAGGTTGTTTTAGATTGATGGTTTTGCTTTTGTGCGAAGGTTATGGTTTTAATGATATTTTGGTTTTCAATACGAGTAATGCTACTTACAGTCGTGGAGTGTGTAAGCGTCGTGCAATCGCTTTGAAAAAGAGTGGGGTCTACTGTTAAAAAATTAATTTCTTTTCATATGGGTCCCGTATTTATTCACTTTTTTCAAAGCGATTGTACGGCGCTTGCATACTCACGACTGCAAGTATCATTTCTCTTTCATAAAATTGAGAGTAAGCCAATCTATACAGAGTTATTCCCAGTGATTGTGGATAATTGAGCACAATCTGTTTGATGAAATAACTCAATTAAATGTCTTCCAAGAAGTTTGCATGTTTCTTGATATAGAATTTGCCGAGGAAGATATATCAATATGGGAGTTACCAGAATGGGGTTTGAGGAAAATTAATGATGGGTATGCTTAATTGATTGCAATATTAAATTAGGTTTATTTCATTTTCAAGTTTGACAATAACGGGGTTTCTACATTTGGATGGAATTTTGACAAACACAAATTAATGTTCATAAACGGATGAATGCTTTTTATAATAGTATTGAAATGTTATAAAGTAGTTTATTTATAGTATAAGTATAACAGTTTTTACTCATATACTTGCTTATTCACTCAAAGCTTTAAATAAAATATACTCATGCTTCATTTTAAATAGACATACATTTTTTTTGTAACATTTTCCACATATTTATATATTGACCAATTATTATAATTATTAATTTTGAATAGTATAATAGTAGTTATGTATAGCGTATATTTAAATAAAATAATTATATTTGAAGGTCTTTCACACATCATCCACGTGGTATAATTTAATTTGAAATATAAATTTTAAAATTTCAATTTTACAAATCAAATTATGTCATATAGATGATGTGTGGTGTAAATAGGGCTGTAAAAATAAACAGGAGAACCGGAAAACTGGCCCGAACCGGCATGGACCGGTTGGTTTGGTCCGGGACCAGTTCCTCCATTTTAAAAACAGGTCAAAATCGGTCCGGTTTCGGTTTTATGTTTTCTAGGATCGAACAGGACCAGTTTGCATATTTATATATTTTTAATTAATTTTAATATTATATATAATATTTATAAATTATAATTATATATGAAATAATTTGATATTATAATTTTTACATAAAATCTTAATCTTAAACATGAACATTTATTTGATCATATGTTTTAAATATAAAATATATATTAATTACATTTTATGGCTTAATAAATTCTCAACATATTCCTTCTAATAAATATATTAGTAATACTAATATACATTAGTATATTAATATTATATATATATATATAAGTATAAGAGATTAGAGATTTCATATATATTAAAAATAGGAAAACCAGACCAAACTGGATCAGAACCGGTAAAACTGAAAGTACCGGTTTAGGAGGGTAACCGGTGCGGTATCAGTTCTTGAAAATGCAAAACTGGTGTATACCAGTTCGGTTCCAAAATTTGTCCAAAACCAGATCAAACCGGACCGTTTACACCCTTGATTGTAAAAGCTTTAAAATAGTACTATTCATTTAAATATAGATCTATAAATCTATGCATAAATAACCAGTCTGCGCATTATGTAGGTTATAGGCTCGTTCCCATAAAATAAGAGCAAAACCATTGGAGTCAAACATAACATATTTCTTGGTTTATTTACAATTGGGAACTTGAAGATCATAACAAAAAGTGAAAAAGAGGGGACTGATCAAATAAATAGAAAAATAATAAACAAAAAACCATAGCCCAAATGGAATGTTTGATTGAACGATTATCTTTTTACTTACATTGAGAGTTCGTTTTAATAGCATTAGGGACTGAGGAATTGTGCAAACCTTTTAGAATATGAAAATCTTAGCCGAATGAGTTTTCTTAAAAACACAAAATATAGTATGTTTAATATTTTAGTTATTGAGTTTAGATAGACTTTTCACCCACTAAATAAAACTTTTAGCTCCACAACTGAATATATGTATATATAACCTATATAAAAATATTAGGAAAAGGTTAAAGACTATGTAATGATCCGATCCAATATTATTAGGGATAAATTATAGATAATTTCATTGGACCTAAATTAAGTTAATGGGCCAATAATTATAGAAGCCCAATTGAAATTTATTAGATTATTTTAGATAGGCCACGGCCCATAAATTATGCAAACAAATTATGAAATTTTCCTAGGGCTCAATAAATTAGTTAAAACTCGTTTAATAGACCAATGGACCTTAATTAATTAGTAATAGCCCAAGATTTTTTCTAAAAGTCCATAAAAAATTTTATTGGATGAGTTACATTTATTTTAGATGTGAAAGTGTTCAACTCCAAACATAGTTACCATTCTACATTCCTCTTCACAATACAATTTCTAACTGACTGCTTTCTATAAACTCCAACCATTCACATCTCAAACTCCCACCAGAATTCACTCAATAGAGCTCTCCCAATAAGATTACAATTCCACATTCACCTTCAAGATAAAATTCTTAAACCTACCAATATAAAGTCCCTCTGGAGTGCGTGAGAATCACTATAAAACTTGAAATAGCCGCACCTCACATTCCTCACGTTACACCCATGACCAGAGCACTAAGCACGCTGAAAACCACCCACCAGTGGCTGCCACCTCCTCCCCTCAAACCAACTCATGCCCCAAGCCGCATGTCCGCCACCAAGAAACTCTCGATTTTATCCACCTCCAAGCACACAACCAACGCTCACTGTAGCTCAACCACGAGGACACTGCACAGCACACACACGATAATGCACCAAGAACCACAAGCCTTCCCACATGCAGCAACCATTACACGGCAAACAAAGTCGTCCCGCAGCCCACATAAACGGCGCCAACCACACCCTTGTTTTCCCACACCGAAACAGAGCATGGCTCCTCCACGCATCAACCCCACACGAAAACCACCCAACATGCACCGTAGCCCAACCTTGAACCCGCAGTGGAGCCACCGAAAACTGCCACGATTCGTTCCCCATGACGGATCCTCTAGCTGTGCACCACCACAACACCTCTATGGCAGCCAAACCGAGAGCTACGGCCCATGCCTTGCAACAGTTTCTTCACGCCACCACCTCCAGCAACTGTAGCACGTTGTAGCATCCACCATGAAGACTCACGCTGCTACACATGAACCACCATCACCCCCACCTTCGGTTACTGTTCATCCTCCATCGCACGACGTAAGCCTCTCCCTCACGTTAGACTCTCTCTCTCTCTCAAGCTTTCGGTTTCTCTCTATCTCTCCAGTCTTGAGCCACCGACAAACTACCCAGCTCTGCCGTGACGCACCACCAAGCCCGAAGGTCACGGCCAAAGCCCAGGACCATTGACTCTCGTGTAAGCCTATTTCTTTTGAATGAATGAACCATGTAGAATGAGATATTAAGTATGTGGGTTAAATTACAAAAACACCCATACCCATCTAAGACTACCGAGTGAGAATATTTTAGTATTAAGAAGAATTTAGGTTTAGGAAATATAGACTATTTTAGTAGTTTATGTTTTAAATAAAATCACATGTTTAATTAGAAATTTATGCAAATTACAAGCTTATTTTATAGGTGACCAATTACGTGCTGAAAATAGTGGATTAGCTCTACGAGGTAAGTAACATGATCATATTCTTACACGTATGTACGGTAAACGATATGTCTTTTATAAAAATATTATGCATGTACGCCCTCCATTAGAAGTAGGGGTGCAAATCAGTCGGTCTGGTCTGGTCTGGCGATGGACCGAACATTTTCGATCCATCATTTTTCCAGACCAAACACTCATAGGGACCGGACTGGACCGGACCGGTAGCTATCAGTCCAGTCCGGTCCAATCAGTCCATTCGGTCCGGCCTCTTTTTTTTTCTTTTTTAAATCAATTAATAAAAAAAATTATTTAAAATACAAAATTAAACTAAGTGATTTATTAATATGGATTATGTAGCAAACTTAATAAAAAGATATTTTATATGGTCAATGATAATAAATTAGATGAAAATTACATTATTAATTTATATAATTACTTTATAATTAACTAATTGATATTATATATTAGTTAATTCATAGAATATTAACAAGTGTTAATAACATATTTAAAATTTTATATTGTTAATAGTGATAGATTAGATGAAGATATATATAACATATTGTTAATTTATAGAATATTAAAAAGTATTAATAACATATTTAAAATTGTATATTGTTAATTGTACAATTATTATATAAATAATATATATAATATTTTTTTTTCATTCGGTCTGGTCCGGTCCAGAAAAACCCTGGACCGTGAACCGGACCAAAACTTTTCGGACCTCTAAAATGTGGACCGAGACCAACTGGTCTCAATCTCGGTCCAATCCGGTTCGGACCGAAACGGTCGGCCCGTTTTGTCCAGAAGAACCGTTTATCACCCCTAATTGGAAGCCTTTTTTTACGTACTCAATTCATGATAAAATTATGAAAAATTCATGATTTTACGTGAGGAATTATGCATTAAATTATTTATGAAAATTCATGATTTTATGAAAGGAGTTATGCTCCAAAGATTTATGAAAAGTTATGATTTTATGTGAGAGTTATGCATTAAAATAATTTATAACAAGTCATGCATGATTTTATGTGAAGATTTATGCATTAAAATATTTATGAAATTCATGATTTTATGTGAAGGTTTATGTATTAAAATATTTATGAAATGTTATGATTTTATGTGAGAGTATGCATTAAAATCTTTATGAAAAAAATCATGAATTTATGTGAGGAGACATGTATCATGACATTTTATGAAGGAATGTGATTTCATTTGAAATCTATTATATGACAAGTATGTAAGTATGATTATGATGAAATATGAATGATATGATATGAAGACGGTACCATATGTTATAGACATATTGCATTGCCAGATCGTACATGTTGGTAGTACACTTAGTATGTCTTCCTTATATATGGATTCCCCAACCCATGGTCATAGGCGGAATCGGAATCTACTTAGATTTGCTAACCCTAACTCACGAGGGTCAACAATGAGTACTGGCCTATGACAAGTAAAAGATAAGTTCATGTTCATGTTATTTACGTATGTATTTGTGAGTATGCATATTTTTCAAGAAACCTTATGATTATTATATTTATTGTATGATGTGTTGCTTATTAAGTATTCGACTCATTTTTGTATGTTTTTATATTTTTAAACCACCCCAGATGATGACATTTATGAGGATAAGATTGTAGGACAAGACTTAATCCAAGGAGGCGAGGAAGAGGCCTAGATAGTTTATGTCATGTTCAGTTTATGATTTAAAGTTTAAATAAATTATTTTAATAAGCACATGAGACTTTAGTATTTTTTTTAAAATAAGTGCTTTCGCAGACTCTATTTTGAATTTTAAGTATTTAATAAAGTTTGTTTTATTTATGAAATTTTTCGCATCTGGCGCGTTGTTAAAAGGCATATTTGAATAAAAATTAAACAGAAAAAGTTAAACTACACACATGACACATCTCACTTGCCACTAGTAAATATTAAACTTATTTGCAATATTAAACTTCGGTATGTTCTTCAGAACCGGTACAGCATCGGACCAATTACAAACCAGACTAAATCCACTGGGTTCTATCTGATCAGGTCTGGTTCAACCAGTTTTCGATTTTTTTTTTATATCCCTACTGCTTCTGAAAAACAAAGATTTTAATTTTAATCTTGGTCAAAACACCTTGTTTTATGTGTATTTAAATTCTACATTAAAAAAACCAAACTTTAATACTTTGAATTAGTGAAAAAATAATTTCTCTAGTAAAATACACGTGACAATCTTATGGATTGTTGTAAATGTCAGTCACGAGTTTCGATTAACGTCCATGAAAAAAAATAAAAAATTCTATTCATCATCTTTTATATTACATACAACACATTAATTTTTTTATCTTTTTATTTTTCTTCTCTTAATAAATATGCAGTGTAGGAATAATGATTAAAAGAACTCAATTAATCTAGTAAAAATAAAACTTGAAGGGACCTTTATCGCCCCAATGAGCCCAAGCCCAAGGAGGAGGCCCAAAGAATATTAGATTAAGATCATAGATGATTGTTTGCAATATGGAGTGACACGGTAACTGCCGACTTGATGAGATAGGATAACTGACCCAGGGAAACAACAGGAAGCTTGCCATATCTTTGTATAATTCCCTATTGGTATCAATGTCAATCACTTAAACCGATAAGGGAAATATGGAGAATTGAATTGATATCCCGTACTTATCACTAACGTTCACGCCTATATATCGGATAGGAGATGATAATCTCATGTAACTCAATCATCCAATACTTTCGTGTCAACCCGTTTTACTGATTACTAATATAGGCATTGGAGATGCAATGGGGCATAATGTGCCGCCCTCAATTATTGTTGTAGATTGAACGTCTTGGTGAATGGCGGGTGGAACAAGTCCCCAACAGTGGCGCCGTCGTGCTTTCCACATGCCAACATCCATGGGTTGTCAAGCAACTAGAGACCAAGAAACAATTCCTACAGACATGGAAACGTGACTTGCAGAGATAGAAGAAAAGTTGAAGAGAATAACAGCGGCAATGGTGGACCTCAAACATGAGAATGAAGACCTGAAGCACCGCAATGCTAAACTTAGCAAAACCATGGTGCCAAGCCGAAGCGAGCAACCCAAAGGGGAGGCACAAAGTGTTGGAGGAACATTTTTTGCCCAGAAAAGGAGGAGTGAAGTTTGTAGTTGTCGCCGTAGATTATTTCAGCAAATGGCAGAAGTGGAGCACCTAGTGAAGATCACGACAAAAAGCATCACTAAATTCTTGTGGAAGAACGTTGTCTGCCAATTTGGGATCCCTCAAAGCATAATCTCAAACAACGGAAAACAGTTCGACTCAAAGCATTATCAAGAATGGTGTGCAAAGCTAAAAATCCAGGTCAAGTATTCGTCCCAAGGGCACCCACAAGCTAACAGACAAGTAAAAGCCACTAACAAGCCCCTACTATGGATTCTGAAGAAGAAGCTCACGGATAGAAATGGACAATGGGTAAAAGAGCTCCCAGGGGTCTTCTAGGCTTACAGAACAATGGTAAAGACCCTAACAGGGCAAACCCCTTTCACCCTAGTGTATGGAAGTGAAGTCGTAGCCCTAGTGGAGGTCGGGCTGCCCACTCACCGTACTCGCCATTTCAACCCCCCCCCCCCCCCCCAAGAATGACAAAGAGCTAAAAGAGCACCTCGACCTCCTAGATGAAGAGAGGGAAGAGGATGAAATTCAAGCAATCCTTAATAAAATAAGAATGAAATGCTACTTCGACAAAAGAGTCAAGCCCGGAACATTCAAAGTAGGCAACCTAGTGC
Source organism: Juglans mandshurica (assembly GCA_022457165.1). Taxonomy (NCBI): domain Eukaryota; kingdom Viridiplantae; phylum Streptophyta; class Magnoliopsida; order Fagales; family Juglandaceae; genus Juglans; species Juglans mandshurica. The sequence continues at coordinate 29,762,084 of CM039619.1, read as the reverse complement.
TAAAGGAGGCAAGAATAACTACGAAAGTGGAAGGAAAGCTTAACCCCGATGGGAAGGACCGTAAGTGGTTGTCGCCAACAACTGACCAAGGTATTATCGCTTAAGGGATAGCCAGGGGAAAGAATTGCAACACTTATGGAAAGTCGAGCACTTGAAGAAGTTATACCCTTGATTTTTTTTTTGTATTAGCAATAAGGAATGGCGAATAAGAGCAATTATGTATGTCACATTCAAAACTATGAATACATGCAATTGTTTTTGCCACTGCCATGCGTCAACAAAGATTATTTCTCACCAAAGTTGAGTTCGAACACTTGCGTTGATGAAACGGGCACGCAAGTCAAAAAGACCCATCTACCTTCGACCACCAAAGTTTAGTCAAAAGACTTGCGATATGAAATGAACAATCAGATCAAAAGACTTCGGGACTCTCGACCACCAAAGTTGAGTCAGCAGTGATGAAATGGGTGCTCAAGTCAAAAGACCCCTCGACCAGCAAAGTCAAGTCCAAAGACTCGCGGTGATGAAACAGGTGCGTAGGTCAAAAGACCCCACGACCCTAGACCACTAAAGTCGAGTCCAAAGACTCACGGTGATAAAACGGGCAAATAAGTCAAAAGACCCCACGACCCTCGACCATCAAAATCGAGTCCAAAGACTCGCAGTGATGAACTGGGCACGCAGGTAAAAAACCCTCAACCCTCGACCACCAAAGTCAAGTCCAAAGACACACGATGATGAAATGGGCCTGCAGGTCAAAAGACCCTACAACTCTCGACCACCAAAGTCAAGTCTAAAGGCTCGTGGTGAGAAAATTCCAAATGCGAGCACAACACCAAGCAAGTTCCAAGTGCAAGTACAACACCAAGAAAGTTCCAAGTGCAAGCTCAACACCAAGTGAACAAAATCAAAACAAATTCCAAATACTCAAAAAGGAGTTTATAAAAATGCCAAATGACTAATACAAGAGTTCTAAAGGTTTATACAAGGTCTCCAAATCATACAAAAATAAGTACAAGAAGGGTGGAGCAAACTTAGAAGGCGGAGTAGCAGAAGTCGAAGGCGTATGAGCCGTAGAAGGGAATGCATCAGGCATAGTATCGCGTCCCAAGCCATCCACGAACTGCTGGGAAACTGGGTTCAGTTTGAAGGATTGAAGGTTCAGGCGCCTCATGTTAGTCTGAGGATTCACCAATAGGAAGGATGGCAGTTGCACCATGCCAACCCCGTAGCCGTAGTCGAAAGTGCGGTCGCGGATAGATCTGGCCGCCGCGATTTGGGGTGAAAGGAGCCAGTGCAGATTCCAACTCCTCCAACCTCTTATCCCAATCATTCACATTCACGTCAAGATGCAATAGAGACTCACTCAGTTCCCTCTAATGCCTTCCATCCATTCTCAATCCTTCTTCATCCCTAAATTCTTCTTGGAAAGCTCCTCCAAGGCCCCTTTAGTTTCAGAAAGGTCAAGTCCAAGCCGCCGACGAGCAACCTCAACAGCCACCATGACCTCGAAAAGTTCAGCACAACTCCTCTTGGAGGCGGCTAGATGCCCTTAGGCGGAGTCTCTTTCTTCTTCAAGGCGAGACAGTTGTGCCCGAGTAAAGTCTCTCTCACTCTTCAACAAAGTTAGCTCAAAATTAGGGGTGAGCAGTGGGGCCCCGCACACCGTAGTGCAAGACATTGGCGAGGGCGAGGGTGGTATGGACCCAGCGGGGCCCGCCCCGCACCCAAATTTTTTTTATATAAATATTTATTATTTTTCTATATATAAATATGTTAATATGTATTAAGTAGAACTTTTACTTAATACTTTGTGTAAATTATAGTGTAGTAGGGTGACCCTTTTATAGATTACCTTGACAATACAAGTCTCATACTTAAGCAATGTGGGACTTTTGTATTACACTACAACTTATACAAAATATGCACTAGCAAATTTAAAAACTACATAGTTTTTAAATAATAGTCATATTTATAAATTTACAATTTAAGTCCAAAAATGTATTTTTTATCACTTTTGGACCCAGAAATAATTTTTGAGCCTAGTGGATTGTAGTCTATTATTGAACTAGGCGGGGGGCGGGGGCAAGGAGGGGGCTACCCTGCATATTATGGTGCGGGTAGCACTCCTACTCAAAATGATCTTTGGCGTTGACCTCTCTCACTTGACAGAGCTCACCTTGAAGGGCAGACACTTCCTCTCGAAAGACGTTCAAACACCCTCTAACGAGTGTATATACTCATTCACGTGTTCAATGAGGATTTTTGTCCTAAATTTTTCAGACTTCAGCTTCTCAAACTCTTGCCACGCCCAAACACCAAGCATACGCCGTGTTCAGACCTCATCCTCCAAATTGGCACGATCAACGACGATCCAAGCACTTCCAAATCGGTGGGCGAGGTCTCACCCCCAGAGATGGTAGTTGGAAGAGAGTTGGGAGTGGCTTCCTTCTCCCTTAGATCCTTTTGGGGGCCAAGGGCGACCATTGACCAGCTGCTCACTCTCCCAACCTGGATCCTCACCCATCGTTGGTGCAGTAACTTCTTGAGGCGTCGAGATAGAGAGGCCTAGAGGAAAGGAGGCGTAAATATCCACACCCTCCTTTTCGTCGCCTTGCGCCAAGTCGACGGAAGGGATTGTAGGAAGATCGAAGGAAGTCGAGTGGACTATATTAAGATCTCAAGAAGGGAGGCCAAAATCAAAAGTTATGGCCAAGTTGGTAAGCGCTTGGCCCATCAGGTCGTCAAGATCGTTAGGGCCAAAGGAAGCCTTGAGAGTCAATGACTAACCAATCACAGGAGGCAGGGTCACTCTGGGCCAAAGGCATCTCGGGAGTCCCACCGCTCCCGTGGCAAAGTGAACCATCCTCTCCTTCTTGGTCAACAACGCTTGTCGAACAAGAACGTTTACTTGCTTTCTTAAATGGAGTAGTGGTAGACCTCTTCTTCTTGGGATAGACTAATGCCTTTGTAAAAAACAAATGACCACTCACACGGGAACGGTCGGGCATAACCAAAAATTGATCAATATTTTCATTGGTCAGGAGGACCTCAATCCAAATGTTGTCCTCATTTTCTTGGACCAAGGCGAGAACCATGTCAACACGAGCTTGTTTCCGCTTCGACAAAGTAACTATCGTCACCTTATCATCAGGAACCCTACCCAATTGGCATTAATCGGAAACTCGCCCTTCAAGGTTTCAAGGCTAGGGAACTGGCAACCTTGGCCATAAATAAAAATGAATTTCTATTGCCATTGTTTGGCATTGGAATGTTGACCGTGAATCATGCCAGTCGATAGGAACGTGTATGAAAGCTGCATATATTACCCATTAAACCCCTAACTGAATAAACAACAAGGAATTTGTGGGCAGTCAAATCCATATATTCCTCCCGAGCAGGTTCCAGAACCAATCCCCATACGATACAACTCCATAGAAGGACCCTCCAAGCATGAGAGTGAAGTTGGACAGGCGCCAACTTAAAGAAATCAAGAATGTCGCACACAGGGAGACAAAAAAGAAGCCTCAGGCCATGAACAAAAGCACAGGCTGGTAAGGCCACCTTCTCACTGAAACCTTCTTCATCGACGGCACCACGGTGGGGAAGTTCAAGAATCACAAAATCTGGAATCTCGTAGGAGCTCCTCAACCTAGTAAGGTCCTCAAGGGTAAGGATGCGCCATTCAACACCCTCGTAATAGGGAACATCCCTTTGAATGGAAGATTCTGGAGCCAAAGAGAGGTGTCACGAGCAAGAAATTGAGAGGAACTCTGCTGGACCATCTTCACTAATTTGCGAAATCAAGAAGCAACTAAAGCTAGGGTTTCAAAGGAAGGATAGGAGAAAGCTAAAATGCGAGAATGTAAAAGAAATAAGAAAGAAAAGAAAAGACGAAGAAAGAGATGATTATAAAGGAGGAACGGTGCGACAATTACTCACTTAAATGGGAAAACAAAGAGGCTAACAGCGACATCATTACACGATCTGATGATGTGATGGAAAGAGGGCGTTGGAGCATTTACGTCTTCCCTAAAGCATGGGGACACGTGCCATGAAGCGGGGTAGTCATTAAAATCTCCAAAGCCTCAAGAATGTGAATCGTCAAGTGAGGTACTTATTAAATTCACGCCCAAGGCGAGCGTTAGTCTTTCCACTTATTTAATTCCTACCACGTCCATGCGATGAGAATTAGCGGAATAATTGGATGGACTTTTATCACCCCAATGAGCCCAAGCCCAAGGAGGAGGCACAAAGAATATCAAATTATGATCATAGAGGATTGTTTGCAATATGGATTGACACGGAAACCGTCGACCCGATAAGATAGGATAACTCCCAGGGAAACAACAGGAAGCTTGTCATATTGTTGGATAATTCCGTGTTGGTATTATTTCAATCACTTAGATCGATAAGGGAAACCAAGAGATTGAATTGATATCATGTACTTATCACTAAAGTCCGTGCCTATATATTGAATAGAAGATGATAATCTCAGGTAACTTTATCATCCAATACTTTTGTATCAACCTAGTTTATCGATTACTAACTTAAGCATCGGAAGTGCATTGGGCATACTATGCCGCCCTCAATTGTTGTTGCAGATTGAACGTCTTGGTAAACGGTAGGTGAAACACATCCCAACAAAACTAAAATATATAAATAAAAATAAATGTAATGTATGGTATATGAAATGATGGAATGATGAGTAAATTACCACCAAACTTGTAATTTTTTATTTTTATTTTTATTTTTAAACTTTCAGTCTCAAGTATTAATTTGGTAACAATCCCACGAGACGGGTCTCGACCGGCAGCCCACGTGATTGGGTGTACAAGTATTGAATGTTCATTGGGTACATTTTTGTCACATATGTGCACGCCTAATTTCTCTCCTTGGAAGATGATAAAGTTACCGAGCATGCCTATTAGATAATTTCTTTTTTTTTTTTTTTTTACTTAATGTTTAAATAAATATTTTTAATGAATTTGTGATTTTTTTTTAAAAAAATATATCTAAAAAAATTAAAAAATGCTTACAAAAAATAGAGTGCAAAAATGCACTTTCGCTCGGTGGACGTAACAGGTCCTTTCACTTTTACCTTCTTATGTCCACTGCTTATTTTACTGTGATGATCAAAAAAAGTTCCAACTTCTTCAGAGAAACTGCTCAACATAATCCGGAGAAAAAATAAACGAATTTTTTTAAAATCAAAGAGATGAATGCAATTAAAAGCGATTACATAATTGGCGATCAGTTAATAAACATATTATAAAAATAGAACTATATTTGGTCAAAACTAACCAAAAGTGGGGTAAAATAATATCAATCAAATGTAGCCCAGGCCCCTCTACATTTACGTTGGGTCCACGTTATCGAATTATATAATTTTTTTTTTTTTTAATTTTCCCTATTTTATACCATTTATTTATATTAAACAAGTCATAGAGATTGACTACCAAATATTACCTTATAAAAAAAGAGAAATGATACTTGCAGTCGTGAATGTATAAGTACCGTATAGTCGTTTTGAAAAAAGTGAATAAATATGGGACCCACATGAAAAGAAATTAATTTTTTAATAGTGGACTCTATTCTTTTTCAAAGCGACTGCATGGCGTTTGTAAATTCCACGACTGTATGTAGCATTACTCATAAAGAAAATGGTTCATCAAACCATACAATAGCCTTTATTTTGAAAATAGATCTCATTTCAAAATTTTTATCTCATTTCACCTATTTCTCAAACATAATTCAAATATAAACGTTTTTAAACTAATTATTATAATTTTTTTAAACTAATCATTATAATTTTTCTAAACTTAAAAAAAAAATAAACTTTTTCAAATCTCTAAATAAAAATTATATTATAATAATATTTTAATTTTATAATATTTTTTATTTAATTTTTTCTTTTTTATTTTTCAAAATCTAAAAATTATTCAATTCAAACTATTTCATTAAATTATTTTATTATTATTTACAATATTCTCTTCCCATTTTAGGCTCCAAATAGTTTATATTCTTTTGGCGGACATGCATGGACGGTTACTTTTATGGTCACAGTTTACTGTTTACCTACTTCAATAATTTGGCGCCTGGTATCACAACGGACAACCAGTTCGAACCCCCACCCCAGTGCCACTTGAGGCTGCGTGCGTACGTAATAATTGGCATATAAAAAATAATATGCCAATTATTATTAAAAAATAATAATATTTACTTTTAAACACATTTAAAACATAGGAGAAGATAAATAAAGCATTTTTTTTTTATAGTCATCATCAATATTATTCTTTAAAAATTTTGTAAAGATTTCAAATACTAATTTTAACTTTTATGTTTGCTTAAATTTATGTATACAATTTTTTATTAAAACATTACAAACTTATTTGTTATGATTTTTGTGAAATGCTTATTTTCTTTAAGTTTTGGATTTATTTTTTTAATTCTTACTCTTTGATCGCTTTTTTTATTATCATTTTGTTTCTGATGTTTACACCCCTCCTGAGCCGGGCCGAGCTTGTCTTGGAGGCCCAATGATTAGTAGTACAGTCGGCTTATGAATTGTGCAAGAAAGAAGAAGGCCCAAGGCCTGCACGGAAAACTGGTCGACGTGGAAAGATAGGTTGCCGCCTACCTTGACACTATCCTGCAGATGCACATCATGAAAAAGCCACGCCGCATTTAAGGACCAAATACGAGAAACTGAAACTTTAAAAAAGAGGAACAAGAAGCTGCAGGAGGATGCGGGCCAAGTCAAAATGAACATGCAAAATCCTGGAGCACTAGCAGGGTAGACACTGGCGAGGAAAAAAGGAGGAAAATGCACAATGAATTACTCATCCTCGTGGATAAGTACGAAAAGATGGTGAAAATGATGGGAGCTTCATCGTCGGTCAGCCAGTTGTTCACTAGCCCAGACCTGCCCTATAGTGCAGAGGTGATGGCCGCATTACTACCTCCAAAATTCGTAGTTCCCCGGATGGATATGTACGACAGGTCCAAAGACCCTCTCGAGCACCTAGAGATATTCAATGCCCACATGACTCTGCACGAGTTCTCCAGAGAAACAACTTGCAGACCCTTTCCGTTTACCTTAAAAGGGGTTGCGAGAGGGTGGTTCAGGGTGCTATCACCTGGCTCGATTGATAGTCTTGGTGAGTTGGCCCAATTATTTCTAACATACTTTATGGCAAGTAGAAGAAGAAGACGTCAAGCTACTTACCTCCTAACCGTTAAGCAGCATGAGGATGAAAGTCTAAAAGTATATTGGCAAGGTTCAACAAAGAGCGCATGATGACTGACAACCAAGATGAGAAGATCACGCTAGCAGTGCTCCTATGAAGCATATGGCCTTGAAACCCGTTCATGGCGGAGCTAGCAAAGAGAACTCCCATCACATTGTAGGAGTTCATGGGCAAGGCAGATGGCTTCATTAATGCTAAGGACACACTTCAGGCCTTGATTATTCCGAGAAAAATTGAATTAGAGCAAGCAGACAGGAGGTCCAACTCATCGGGGTGAGCAAAAGTCCCGAAAAAACTCAAAAGGGGGTAGCAAGACGAGAGACGAGATGAGACTGACCCTTCAAGAGGACAAGGCGTCAGGCACGCACGGCTCAGCCTAAATGTGCAAGAAGAAAGCAAACTAAACATTCGAGAAACTGATAGCCACGACGGGGCTAATCACTGTTTTTGCACCTACTATTGGAATGAAATCCACAATACCAAAGACTGCTACACCCTCAGGAGAAAAACAGAGGAGTTTGATTGCCTTGCCACCCTCAGGAGGAAAATGGAAGAGTAGGAGAAGATAAATATAGAGTTTTTATTTATAATAATGATCATTAATATTCTCTAAAAATTTTGTAATTTTAAGTTTTATGTTTGCTTAAACTTTATGTATACACTTTTTGATTAAAACATTATAAACTTATTTGTTGTTATGATTTTTGTGAAATGCTTAATTTTCTTTAGGTTTTGGATTTATTTATTTTATTTTTTACTCTTTAATTGCTTTTTTTATTATTATTTTGTTAGTGACGTTCCTAAAAAAATCTAATTGAACTATTTATTCCTACTTAAAATATTTAACCCCTCTAAAAGTATAATCCTTAAATGAAATTATACTCATTATTTATCCACGTACAAGAAACTGACCTCTAAGAAAACGACCCACGAATTCAATAATTTATTACGTTAAGATCGAGGGCTGTCGATCGACAACATTGCCCCAAGAACGTACACACGTATCGGGTCGAGGGTGGGCAGTGAAAAGGCCAACAACCTAGTATTGTCACGTGGGCTAATCTCGGCCATATGGTCATGCCATGAACACGAATGAAGAAGCGTTAGTGAAATAATTTGAATGTGCATGCATGCATGCATGATCAAGGTGACGTACGTGATTCATGTGAGCGTAATAACTTTGATTATGCCTCCGGCACTGCAGATGATATGTGGTAATTAGCAAGAGAATCATACATGGTCAATATGACATCTACCGAACCGCGTACTCGAAGGAACCATGCATGTAAACAAACAAGTTTCTTAATAGAAGGGGATGGTTTGAGGGAAAGAAACAAAAAAAAAAGAAAAGGAAAAGGAAAAGACTGAGAATAGAGAAAAGAAAAAAGAAATAAGAAAGAGGAGAACAAGAGGATGGGGTGAGGAAGAGAAAACGTAGAAGAAAATAAAAGAAAAGAAAAAAATGAGAATAAAGGAAAAGAGAAGTTGAGTATAAGGAGAAAAGAAAGAAAAAGAGTAAAGAAAAAGAGAAGGAAGAAAATAAAGTAGATCATTAGAATTATCAAAACGAAAACTCTTCTTGCATTTGGATAGGGTAATCGTGGTGCAATCGTTGTCTACGTGGAACAAATAAAACGGTTCATTAAGCATGCTTTTTCATTTTCACTTTCGTTTTCCCCCCTTCCTCTTGTACCTGAAGCTATTCTTGTTCTTGTAATGGTAGGCTTAGTAGTGCGATTTGGTCCGAATGCAAACTCCTCCAATGGCAACATCCCTTATTTCCCTTTTCTCATCTACCAACAACTAAGGTGCTCTCTCTCTCTCTCTCTCTCCATATTTTGTTCTCTGTGGGTTTTGTTGGTTAGTCATTTGGAAAAATCTAATTGTAAGCGATACTGCATATTAATACGCGCAATCATTCAATATGATTGATCAAAAAGTAGATTTTATTGAAAACAGTACTAATTTGAATTTAGAATATGAATGCAATAATATTAGTATGCAGATTGGTACATAAACTTGCTTGTACATAGCAAAACTCTAGCCTTCTAGATTTCGTAGGTAGTACTATTTTTTGGGACTCTTCAGTATTGGGTTTTGCTCCTGCTAGATACATTTCTGAACCGTCTGACTCACTTTGGCTCCAAAGAAGTGCATCACTCGGTCGTCAGTCAACTTCAAAATCTACGAAGAAGCAGAGAAGCTCCAACCCATGAAGAGAACCCACGGTGAACAGATCGAATAGAACCCACTGCTCGTCACGCACAAAGAGAATGTAACTCGGTTACGTACGAGAAGCTCCACCCACGACACCCATGAAGACGAAAGGAGAATCCACCTACGAAGACAAAGAAGCTCAGCATATGTGTATTTTTGTTTTTGTTTTCTATTTCATTTTTTTGTTTTAATTAAATCGATAGATATGGCATTGTCAATTGCGTCATTATTATACAGAGCGACTGTTCGTATAAAAACTCTTAGCAAAAAGAAGAAGTTGCCTTTATATGTAATAGGGATAGAATCTTTTTACGAGTGGAGATTAGACCCATTTTTTTTGCCCATTTATACATATATTTTGAACAATCTACTCGCCTATATCAGAGATAATGGCAGAAGAATCATCAATTATCCCGATACGTTGGATTTGTAAAGCTAGTCTAATTGATGAGATGAATTGAGATTAAAGTTAAAAGTTTAATAAAATATTATTAAAATATATTTTTTAATATTATTTTTATTTTAAAATTTAAAAAAATTAAATTATTTATTTTATTTTGTATGATAATTTAAAAATGGGTTCCAATGTAAATTTATTTTTTGTTTTTTTATTTACTCGTTAAGAAAGTATATTATTGCCTCGTACTTCATTCGCCCGACCATGCCCACTCCCTACACGAAAAGAAGAAAGAAAAATTCGCTATGTTTCATTCAAGTCTCCCATGTTCGATGCCCCGTGGGCCGCATGGTAGTGATAAGGTAATTACTTTCTATATTTAATTTTTTTTATTTTAAGTATTTTTAAATTTTGCCTTCCAATTTGACTAATTGACAAAATTTTTATTTTTTTATTTTTTTTATTTAGTAATTAAAGAAGTGATTTTAAGTGTATTGATGTATTTTTTTACTTTTAAAAATATTTAAAAAATGTGAATAGAAAAATGAAAAAAAAAATTACAAAATAACTATCGATCAAAATGTGCGGACTACTCTGGGAGGCAGGAATTTTTTTTTTATATTTAATAATTAAGTAAGTGATTTTAAATGTATTGACATATTTTTTTATTTTTTAAAAATATTTAAAAATATTAAAAAATAATAAAAAAATAAAAAATTTAAATATGAGTAGGGGTCAAGTAAAACGGATTGACAGTAGAGTATCCCAAACAGCAGTAACCTATCATTTTCCAGGATAAAGATGTCATGTGGGTAGGTCCCGATACCGTACGAAGAGCACTTCTACACATTTACCTACGTTCTCCATATATCATATATTTAATTTTTTATTTTTAATTAATAAATAGTAAAGCGTTAACAAGATTTTTTTTAGTACGAAACCTCCTTTAAAAGTTGCACGGAAACACATTTGCACGCCATAAACTGGGATCGCCTACGATGGGTGACAGACTTTCCGACTTCCGTCGTCTGCTCCTGCTTTCACTCATTGATTGAGTGAATCCTCAGGCTTTCCGACTTCCATCGCCTGCTCCTGCTTTCACTCTTTTATTTCGTTTCTCTCACTCTCCTACTCTCTCCCACCTATGCACGGACAGCCCTCCGCCAGAGGCGGAGGTGGAAGCAGCAGGGGCCGGCATAAGCCCCTGCTTCCCCAAAACTCTAGTCCTAGGCCCCCTCACCAGAAACGATCCAAGGAAAGATACCAAACTTGGAAAGACTCAAAAGAGCTTCTCGAGAAGGTGGGACGCGCCGTCGAGGAGGCTCGCCTCAAAATTGTTGGGTCTGGAGAGAGCGTGACGTCGTGGAAAGTGTCTCAGGAAGCGCTGTTGATGCTCAAGGTCGACTCGTGGAGCTCTTTAGGATTTTCGATGCAGGAGGTTCCGAATCTTAATCGCCTTTTTGTCACGGAAGGGAAGGTACGTAACGCGGGGGTGCATATTTGTTCTTTTAGTTAGTTATATTATATTTTTTCTCCTCTAGTTAAACCCTGCTTGGTTGCTGAGGAAGTGGAGGAAAATGGTCGTGCGCAATCGCAGGTTAGACTTTCTGTCAGTTTATTAGAGAGTACCAAGAGCATTAGTATTAATTGATCTGTTTTGTTTGCTGAGAAGCTGAGCGCAACCATCATCCGCCGAGGTGACTGTTTGGACTTTGGCGTAGTTAGTGGGAGTTCTTTTACTTTTGAGAACAAAACTCCGTAAAAAAAGGAAGAAAAAAAAAGAAAAAAAGAAGAACCAAACTCCATAAACAATAAGGTCTAGAATTTAGATCGGGGTGTAGCTGAAATTTTAGGATAAATTGAGATTAAAATCAAAATTGAATATAATATTATTAGAATATATCTTTTTAATATTATTTTTATTTTATGATTTGAATAAGTTGAATTATTTATTTTATTTTGTATATGAATTTGAAAAAATTATAATAATTAAATGAGATGATATAAAATGAGTTGAGATGAATTATAAAACCTGACGAGAGTAATTGAATATTAAAAATATAAATATATAGGTATAACTATTTTTCCACTATTTTTCATATAACTATATTTTAAAATAGAATATTTTTATATAATAATATTATTTTAACAAAATACTTCTCGATTAAAACGTATTTATTTAAAGAGTTGTAAAAAATACATTACTGTCTATCATTTAAAAAAGAATTATTTTTGAAAGAAATAATGAGTAATGCTACATACATTCGTGAACTATGCAAGTGTCATGCAGACACTTTGAAAAAAAGTAGGATCTATTATTAAAAAATTAATTTTTTTTAATGTGTATTCCGTATTTATTCATTTTTTTAAAGTGATTACACGACACTTACACACTCACGATTCTTTAAATAAATTCATGAGTCTATTAAGAATTTACGCAAGCATGTGTGATATATGTGGGTAAATATGTGTATACACTGTTTGCCCATTTTTTGATAAAAATAAAAGTTGATAAGGAGAAATTGAACTACAAATGTTTTTCCCCTGAGAAGAACTCGGATCTTGCTGGGTTAATTGTAATTGAGCCAAATCGTATTCAAGAAATGAATTTGTCTTGCCTGATCAATGCCTGCGTACGTGGGTTGTGTACTGCAATGACCGATTTTTAATACTTATAATCATTTACATTTCTGCTCCTTGTTAAATAACTTCATATGAACATATGTAGGCTGGATGTTAAACCTAATTTTGTAACCAAACATTTGATGGGCTAAGGTCAAAAGCATAGGACAATTTGTTGGAGCATGGATCATGGTGGTGTCAAGTATGGCTTTCTTGAGAGAAAGAGAGAGTTTATGCATATTTATCTATAATGAAAGAGTGAGTTTAGGTCTAAGACATCGTATGAATTCTCACCGGGTAGGACTTCTTTTTTTAACCCAGTGGAAATTCATATAATGACTTAGACCTAAGTGCCCTTCTATAGATCTCATATTAGATTGAAATATTCCTACTACAGATACTAATCGTACCCAATTTACAGTTGCTGGGTTGGGCTAGAATGCCCCTGCTACATATCCCAACAGATTAGGCCTCGTTTGGTTACTTAGTTCAGATGAGATGAGATAAGATGTTTTGTTGAAAGTGTAAGAAAACAATATTATAATATACAATTTTAATATTATTTTTATTTTAAAATTTGAAAAAATTAAATTATTTATTATATTTTGTATATGAGTTTGGAAAAATTGTAATGATGAGATAAAATATGATAAGATAAAATGAGGTTATGTGTAACCAAACCATCCCTAAAAGGCTAAAACACCTTCCTTTTGGATGTGGGGCAAAATTCTTTCCCCTCTCAAGTTAAGTAGTTATTTTCCCTTCAAGCTTGCATTGAACATAAAATATATGAGTAATGCTACGTACAGTCTCCATTTAGGTATTGCACATACAAGCCTGAATAATTTTATTTTTAAAATTTTTTAAAATTACAATAATATCCCTTTCAGATTATAATAATTTCTATTTAATGAAATATATCAATGGATCAGAATATTTAGTCTTCACTTAAAAACTTCAAGTAGAATTTCTCAAAATATATAAGAGGAAAGTGTGGGGATTAAAATAATAATAATAACTATATTACAAAAAATGCAGTGCATACAAAGTTCAGAACAAACATGGTAATAGGCCCAATAAATTAGACCCGAGCCATGTTCCTTTGCAGCCAAGGAAATGACAGCTATGGTTTTATAATCCAACCGGTGGATTCGAAAAGAGGCATTGCTGTAAACTATTATTAAGTTTTCGAAGGAAATCTCCCTATCCTTTTCCTTTGGATCCTCGATTAGGGAAAATTAAAATATAGTTAGACATTTAGAATCGAAAGAATCCAGATCGGCAATGGCGGCTCATCGGAGGTATACGCGGCGGTGATGGCTTGGGCTCGTGGGGCACACATGCCGATAATGGTGGTGCAAGATGACCTAGGTTTGAAAATTTTGGAAGTGACCATTCCAACCGTACAACACATGTAGCGGCTAGCTGCCATAATTTGTTTTGGCTCGTGGACAAAGCATATGGCCTTGGAGACGTGTGTTCCACGCGCGGTTCGTTTAGCAGTGCTTCCATTGGGTTCTAAAAGTTCAATGACTGTCAAGCACGATGGTCTCGTGTGTGTGGTGGTTCGGTCGCCGGAAGGCAATATATCAAATATTTTCCGATCTAGTGGAAGAAAAAAGATTAATGGAAAAACACTTAAAACTATGGTGATGGAGAAGAGAGTAAGTAGAGGGGAGACCGTAGGAAGCTCCTCCCTCCCCCTCCGATGGAGAGGGTCGGCTGAGGGTTTTTTTTTTTTTTTATACCTAGAGAGAAGATGGAGAGAAAAACTAGAGAGGGGGCTGAGCTTCTTTGGGGTGGATTGTCTAAGCTTTCTTCCTTTTACCTAAAGAAGTGTGGATTTGTACGTGCATAGGCAAAGAAGCAAGTACTAGAGAGCGGAAGGAGCGCTTTTGAAAAAGAAGTAGAATTGACAAATATCATATATGGTTGGCGTCGTATATTGCTCTCCCCAATAGGCCACAACAAGAAATGATTCATTTTTACTTTCAGATAAAGAATGTATATAGCCGTACTATACTCGGGCCTTTGTCCAGTATACTCGGATCTTTGTCTATTTCATGTTCAATAAAATTTTGTTTATCAATAATAAGAAGCCACATATTGCTGTCCCCAAAGAGAGGCCGTTTTTCAGTCAACCTAAAAGGAGCATGGATACGGGAGATCAAAACTATTGGGAAATTCAGTTTTGCTTTTATGGGAGCTCTAGGACTACTCTATTAATTGGTCTGCTTAGTTTAGTTGATTCTGAGTCTGTGCGTGAAAACTAAGAGAAAACTTACAGCAGTTCATTTAACCCCATTCCTTAACGATCAACATAGTGGGTAGGATATTCCCTTAATTTTTGTTTAATTTTTCATGCAGTGAGCATCCATAAAATCCTTATATTTTTTGTGGTCTTGTAGATAAATGCATTTATCCATTGCTTTATTGGGGTTCGAAAAATTACTTCATTGTATGATTTGGAAGTGGCAATCTGCGAGAACGAGGGTGTAGAGAAGTTTGAAGAGCTGGAGTTGGGCCCTTTGCTACGACACCCACTTATCTTGCATTATTTCTCAGTGAACTCTGATGTAACAGAAGTCTTTAAAATCACTAGTGAAGAGATAATTTCTTTCCTTTGGAAGTTCTCTCATAAGAAGAAGTATAAAGATATTAGGGCTGAAGGGTTTTTGGATTTCATTGCTAAGAAGCAATCAGTTGAGAGCAAGGAAAAGCTTGGCATACGAATTCAGAGCTTGATGTATGTGATATTCTATTCCTACTTTTTAATAAAATAGCATTATACTTTCATTAAAAAGAATGTCTAGGAAGCTGAAGACCTATGTTAATTTATGGACATAAAACTCACACGACAATGCATGCACTTTATTGATGTATTTTCTATCTTTGTCGAGATTTATATGGTACTTGAAGTTTACAATTTATCTCATAGATCATTTATATTGACTCAACCAATTTTGCCTTTGCTTGTGCAATTGTTTCTTTTAGATAATATTGTTATGCGCACGAGATCTCTCTAGCCCAAATTACGGTATTGCCATTTCTATTGAAATTCAGCTTAGGAATATTGTGGTGCATTTTAGTGTTGCATGGTTCAGGATTCCATCACATGTTTCAAAAGCTCATCAATTAGTGCACTCTAAATGCCATAGTTTGGATCAGTACTAGAATGAAGTTCTTAAACTGTGCTTGTACGATAAGTTTTTCCTTTGGAACCCATGCTAACCTTAAATTATTTGTGTATGCCGAGGAACATTTGGGACAGTATTGTTGGCCTTCTTTCGTTGCTTTATCATTTCTTTAAAATGTTGGCAATAATGCTTTTCCATTAGACTCCCACTTTCTAAAGGGTTCCAAATACTGACTTGTTTCTTTTGTTGCTTTCTGAGGATAATAATGAAGAGTAGTAGTACATGTTAGTGTTATTAAAGGCAAGCTAGACACTCACATAGGCGCTTCAGCGAAGTAAGGTGCGACCAAGGCCCTTTGAACCCCGATTCTAGGTATTTTTACTGAGGCATTTGCCTGTAGTGCTTATATGAGCACCTTGTATAAAGTCTTGTGTATAAAGTCTTGGGCATTCAAGGTGACTCTCTCTCTCTCTCCCTCTCAGGGCCACAGCACAAGTAGTTGGACTTGCATCTGTCTCACTTTTGGGATTTTTCGAATTTGGAAGGCTATGCCTCATCTTATTAATAAAATTATTGTTTACTTATAAAAAAAAAAGTATCCTTAAAAACTGGTGCCTTTTCAGGGAAGCTCTTTTCTTATGAAGATTTGGTGCATAGAGGTTGCCCTTTTGCATTTGATGCACCCCCTAATTTTTTTTTTGTTTTGTTTGTTTCCCTTCAGCCTCTTAAATTGGACTCCAACTTCTCTTTCTTTATGTTTTTTAGAGGGAAAGACAAGTTTTTTCCTTTATTCGTTTTTTGTTTGTACTGTTCATTGTACTTGTTGATTGTGTTCACCTGCTAAGTATTCGAAACTTTGGTTGATTGGATTAATCCTTATAGATTTTCACCATTTATTGTCAAGACTTGAATAGATACTGCATCCACTTTCGACTACATCTCCTCTATATTGTCTTATTTTCTGTAATGTTGATTGTTAACATCTAGGTTTTAAAACCTGTTAAACATGCTTTTTGATGCTGCCTTAAGACTTTGTCTATGGCAGTGGATGAAAGTGTCATTTTTTTTTTTTATTTCGTGATTTTAGCTCCCTTGAGGGCCAACGCAATGTAGTGGCACTTTGTACTCATAACTACCGATTTGCCCATTGGCTCCGATTTGCCCATTGGCGCTTATACATGCAAAGTGACATAAGATTGTTTTTCAATTGATTGATGATCATAGGATGCATATTTCTGCTATTCGAAAAGCGGGGTACTCAGAGAATGCCACAATAAAAAAATCTATGGAGGCATTGAAATCAGAATCTGATAAGAAATGCAGGAAACATCCTCCTTTGTCATCACTGAAGAAGCAGCTGAATGAACCTTCCAATTCTACACAAAGTATTGAATCATTTTTATCAGAAAAGACGGATTTATGTGGAGGAGACCAAAGATCATTTGTTTCATCAAGCTCAGATGATGAAAACAGTGATGATTGTACTTCTTATGATGAAAGGATTGGCAATTCTACAGGCGACCAAAATAATTTGCTATCACAGCTTGGGCTGAACGGTGAAATTTGTTGGCAACCTTCTCATGCTGGAGGCAACCCAAGTCACAATGAGGGGAGTGGATTGTCTAAAAAGAAAGGAAAATCTGGAATTCTTAGCTGCACTATGTCTGCACCCTCTGAATCATTTAAAGAGAAAAACGAAACTGAAAATCTAGACCGTACAATGTCGACACCCTCGCTTAAGAGATATGAGGTAGATATAGATATAGATTTTCATGCAGTACAATATTACAACAAGACTGAGGAGGATAGCAATGTGAATGAAGCTGATCTTGCGATTGCAAATAACTCTAAGAGGACATGCTTATCAAAAAAGAACATTAACTCTATGAGGTCATTCATAACAACCTGGAATGAGACATGTCGGAAGCATACAGTGCCTGAGGTATGGCCATCCTCTTGTTCTAGATTATACTTCACATCTGTCCACAGTCCCTATGATTTATCTAAGAGCCTGAGGTATGTTCATCCTCTTGTTACAGATTATATTTTACATCTTTCCCCAGCTTCCTATGATTTATCTAAGTGTTGAAGTTTAGTTTTGCTTTATATGATTTATTTTTCAGAATATGCTTATAAGTGGAATTCTTTGGAACGAGTTCACAATACTTCTTAAGTTTGAAACGTTTTTTATATCATATTGCATGATCTTTTGGATTTTTAGTACAGGATTTCGCTCAGTTGGATTGGCTGGGAATTTCAATAGTTTTCATTGTTGATAATGCAAAATGTGTGTGTGTGTGTGTGTACTCCAATTGGGTTGAGCTTAATTTGGAATCACTTAAATCCTATTTTTCAAAAGATGTAGGAGTTAATGAAGGATTTAAGGCAGTCTTCTTTTTTTGTTTATTTTAGATTCTACTGCTCTATATTTTGGCTTGTATTTTGAGGTTCTCTTATTAGAATTTCTCTTAATTATCAGAAAGACAAATAATCAAGAGAAAAAGGAAACGCTTGCCAAGAAATCTTACTTCTTATACTACATGTATAAAGACTGGTATTATGGAGTTGAACAGATTTTTTTTTTTTTACTTTGCTATATCTTTTGTGATTGTATCAGGTCTCTGAAGTGTTTGGACTGTAATGTTTTTACTTTGTAGAAACTTAGGAATAGATGAGACAGCTAGGAAGTCATAGTTTGAATATTGAGTCTCTCTCTCTCTCTCCCCCTATTTTTTTTTAAACAAAGAGAAAAACTAAGTTTCTCGTTCCTCTCTCTTATATCCTTAATTTTCAATTTTTGTATAGTACAAGAAAAGGAAAAAGGAAATTAAAAGATTGAAGAATTTGCACTTTCATTTTAAATTATGCCTGTCCATCTTCTATAATAATCATGTCTCTACATCTATTTCTTGTGCTAAGGATATGTTTCTAAACAAGAGTGATCTTTTTGGTTGTTGCAAGTTTGCTTACAAAAATGGCATGTAATTCTCAGTTGACGTCTCCTGATTTTTGTCTCCTTTTCTTGATTATCAGTACAACTTATCTTACTTTCTTAACAATACTTGCAGGTTTTCAAGAGGATGCTTCAATTTTATGTCAAAAAAAGTGGAAAAAAGAAACAGAAACGAATAAATCAAATTAAATCAATGTTTTCATCCTTCCCCTGTGCTGGATTAATACTAAATGTTGCAGTAAGTCAAACGTGTTGAGTTTTAGTACCAAACTTTGATAATGTAATTTAACTAGATAATAAAATCCCAGTATTACCAATTAATTGGAATTTGGTTAGATCAATGTTTTTTAAACCACTTCTATACTCATTTCTAGGGTGTAGTCTTTTCTTTCAGTAAGATTCATTACTTCATAAAAATAATAATAATGAAGAAG
Organism: Juglans mandshurica; assembly: GCA_022457165.1. Taxonomy (NCBI): domain Eukaryota; kingdom Viridiplantae; phylum Streptophyta; class Magnoliopsida; order Fagales; family Juglandaceae; genus Juglans; species Juglans mandshurica. The sequence continues at coordinate 29,743,074 of CM039619.1, read as the reverse complement.
GAATTCTATCTCACATCCTTTTGCTACTTTGAGGTACTGGAAGTTGGATATGGGGAAATGATGCTTGATTTTGATGATAAAGCAGGATTGTGGACTGCAGTCGATTTCTATCTTAATCTCTAATATTACTTGACATATTAAAGTCCTGCTCTCGCTAATTCTTATGATCAATAAAATCTTGTCTACCTATAAAAAAATAAAGGCCATGGTGCAGTACTTTCTATATTATTTCTTGAGTCCTTTAGTTAGTTGTTGGTAAAATTCCCGTTATGAAGATTATTGCTGGAACATGCCTTGATCGAAGATATATCATTTTCTATGTTTTACATATATTTCCCTCCTTTCTTCTTGGAGAAAAAGGAAAAGAACACAAGTATTTGTCTGTCAATTCTTTTCTCACTTTTTCTTTCCTCCTCATACAACTTCCTTATTTAAGATTGTTAATTATTTCTTGATCAAATACTTAATCCGTTTCTGAGTCTTACACTCTTATCTTTTTGTTCCTCCGGTTTAAAATTTTATAAATTTTGATCCTCGGATTTGATATTTTTTTCAATTAAGACCTTTCGTCAGATTTCCCTTAGAAACCAGGAAAAATCTGGCTTGGCATGCCATGTGTCTACCACATATGGACAGGTGGCATGCCATGTGACAAAAAATTTTAGAAGCTTAAAGATTATATAAAAACTTAAAAAACAATTAAAAACCTAAAATAGAAAAAAAAAAATTGAAAGTAAAAAACAAAAACCAGGGTTGGCTGCAGCCATCCTTGGCAGACCCAGGCTGCCTTGGTTGGTAACCCAGGCGGTGCACCTGGGTTTCTAACCTAGGTGCCATCTAGGTATGCTGCCCTCCAACACAAGGATGCTGCTTCTTTAAAAAAAAAAAAAAAAAAATTATAATTTTTTAATTTTAAGAAATTGTTTTTCAGTTTATTATTTCAATTTTTCAATCTTTTGTTTTATTTTTAATTTAAGTATTTTTTTCAGTTTTCTATAATTTGTTTTGTTGTTTAATCTTGTTTTATATATTTTAAGAGTTTTTATTAATTCTGACACGTGGCATGCCATGTCAGATTTCTGTTAGAAATTTGAAGGTCTTAATTAAAACAATTTCAAATCTAATGATTAAAATGATAAAATTGAAAACCGAAGGAACAAAAAGATAAGAGTGCAAAACCCAGGGACTGATTAAGTACTTGACCCTTATTCTGGCAGATCATACATTTAAAAGTGGTATTATTACAGCCTCCTTATCAGTATCCAGAAAAATGATATTATTTAAGATAGATAATTCCTTTTTACAATTATTTGGTACGTTGGTCGGTGAGTCATTAAATTCTTGTTTGGTAAAGATAAAAACTGCTCCAGTTCTCCGATATGCTTTTTCAGAGTTCCATAATCAGATAAGGTAGTTTGGCAATTTAACTTGGTTTTGGTGGAAATATTGTACTACTGTGTTGTGTTTATAAGCTGCTTATTTGCATGCTATTTCTTGTGCTACTCTATTCCCTGTGCCACCTTTTCTCCCCATCTAATCTTTACCCATGAGTGTTTACATCCTACGAGTTGCTTCATGATATATAGTCCATTGACTAGGTCTATGGTATTTGGAAAAGAAAAAATCTATTCATCATCCATTTTCTCATCATCCTCTCATCATCCCATGATATGACATTAGATGATTGAAGACTATTTATTATATTTTACTTGTGAACCTATCATCTAATGCCACATCATGGGATGATGAGAGGATTATGAGAATTGGGATGATGAGTAGCATTATTCTTGTACCAGTGCATCTCTTGTAACACCGTAATGGAAGGCCCAAGCCACATCTGGGGCCCTGGGCCATACTCCTAAATGACTAGTCAATTGTATAATTGGAACCCCATTAGAATCATTATAAAGAGCGAGAACTTTTCCCTCTCAAGCAATGTGGGACCCCATACACCACCTACACTCACCAATCTGTATGGGGTATCACATCTACTTTATTTATTTTAAAAAGTGTAAGTTAGATTGCTGAGTTTTTTATTTCTAAATCATTTGAGGTCTATCAAAATTCTTATGACTTTGAAAAACGATTGACCTCAATAGTTGTGGTTGTTTCACTAGAAGGAAACCACACTTTATATACCCTTGTGGCCTTAATTATTCGCATGTAGACGTGTATGGTTTCCTCTAGTGACTTAGTTGCATGGTCTTGTAAAACTTTAGTTTTTGATAAGTAATCAAGAATTTTATTGATGAAAGCATTAGGCATAGTCCATGTATACGGGTCATAAACAGAATATAAACCTAAGCATGCAGAAGTGTTTGGTTTCCACTAATGACTCTAGTTGCATGGTCTTGTAGACCTTTTTTTTTTTTTTTTTTTTTTTTAAATAAGTAAAAATATTATATATATATATATATATTAAAAGGAGTAACCAAGTACACTGAATGTATACAAGATAACACCTTGCCCATAATAGAAAACCCCTAATAACCCAAAAAGCCCATGAAAAACAACCCAAAATACACCAAGCCTGACCCCAACCCCTTGCTTCCCGTAGAACTAAAACTCTACCCAGAAAACCCACCCCAACCCTTTGTTTTCTCGTCTTCACAATGCTCTCCCTTTAGACTTCCTTCTAGTTGAGCTACCACCCTTAGCGTCGTAGTTGATTGCTGAAAAAAGACGCTGTAACTCCCTACTTTTCTTGAAACTTGATTTGGTTTCAAACGCGTAGCTTGCCTCGATCGTAGTAATTAGTTCTTTAAATTGGTCTTCACATCCTTCATGTGAAATTCCCATGAACTGCTGAATCTCGTTAACTTTAGGCAGAATCCAATCCGCTATTGGAGGAAGAGAGACCAGGGGAGCCACAGTATCCAACTGCACTCCCGACTCTAGGCATTCATTTACACAAGGTACCAACGCCAAATCCATATTCAAATCCCGTACCTCCTCAACAACTCCTTTGGTTCTCTCCAATGGTATGACATCAAGTCCCTTCACCTCTGGTGACCCTTTATGTGCAACTTCAGCGGGTTCCTTCACCAATGGTATGACACCATTTTCCTTCAACTCCAACAAGGGAGCCATAGTTTCTTCGGGTACAGAAGTCACCTGAGGCGAATGACATTTCACTGCAGATGTCTCTATGCCGATACCCAACGCAGAACCCACTTCAAATAACCTAGACTTCCTTTTGACCCGCCATACTCTTCTGGATTTGGGTATAGGAACAGGGCCGAATCCGATTTTCCGTTTTCCTTTATATGAGTTTAAAGGATTTGGGCCTATATTAGTCTTGGTCCTTACAACCTTGTTGCCTCCAGCTGAAAGCAGGTCTATTTTCGTAGACAAAAAAGTTATCGTTGCCTTCAATTCGACAAGTTGCGTTTCCATCTCCTTTAAAGAATTATGCATCGCGACAAGCTAGTTCTGAGGCGTGATCTGCAAACTACTTTCATCAATCCCCTTACTATGAACCCTTGAAGCATGACCGGTCTTCAGAGCTGCCGCATATGATTGCCTCGCCACCGTGGATGTACTTGGGTCTTTATGATTCACCTCCAAGTTGATGTTCTCATTCTTCTTTTGGTTTTCCTTCTTTGACCCATCAGCAAAAAGCATATCCACAGCTCTGCATAATTCCGCAGCAAATTTCTCCCAACTAGACCTTTATACCCTTCAGGAATGACAACAACACTCCGCTGGCCTCCTCCACCATATTCGGTGACCGTTAGAAACCTACCATGCTCGTTGGAGCATCGTTGAGCCATGAATGTTCTGTTTCCTTCGCACAAGTGTTTTGTGAAATCCAAATTTCTCCCCGCCTATAATACTGCTTCCACCGTAGCCATCAGCCATTCTATACCACTATGACCCATCACTACAAATCTCTAAACCCTTCTACTCCTCTCCACAATTTTGAAGGAAGACCTCCATGTTTTTGGCAAAAGCTCAAAAGCCTTCGATTCCACCCAAAAGTGCACCAGCTGACCCATGTTTTTTTTCACTAACAAGTTACCACAATTCAACCATATTGTTTTTGATAAGTAATCAAGAATTTTATTGATGAAAGCATTAGGTAGCCCTTGCACACAGACGTATACAAAAAATACACCTAAGAAGATCAACAACTGCTATAAGGAAATCATGAACACTTAGTCTGTCAAAATCTATGGCACTTGCCTACAGGAGCAAAGTGTTAAAGTGTACTTTAAGCTCATCCAGTATCCACTCATAATCTTTGAAATTTCTATCTTTCATTTCCCTCCAAATGCACCACACAGAAAAATGGGAGCTGTCTTACATATTGCTCCAGTTTGTAGATTGCCAGGTACGCCTCTTCAGTTAGCTAGAAAGTCAACTAATTTTCTAGGCATCACCCCTACTAATCCCTTTCTATCAAATGAATCATTCCATAGGGTTCTGGCTACCTCGCAGTGTTGTGGTAGATGATCTATGGTTTTCCCGTTATTTTTGCACATACAACACTAGTTCCACCATAATGACCCAGCATTTCCTCAGGTTCTCTTACGTAAAAATCATCCCTAAGGAAGCAATTTATCCAAAAAGGAAGCTTTTAGAGGCGCCATTATCTTCCAAATATTTTTCTAAGAAAATGGGTTAGTTTCTTGGATAGTGAGGACCTGATAAAATGAACAAACACAGAACTTCCCTTTCTTATAAGGGCACCAAAGGGCATTTATCTCCATCTCCAATTCTCACTCTTATAGAGTACATAGATCAGAAAACTCTGAAAAAGGCATCAACTTCCTAATCTTGTGCTGTTCTAAAAAAATTGACATACCATTGAATAGAGCAACTAGAAATTTCCAAAAGATCAGCTACTAAGGCCTTTTGTACCTGCAATCCCATACATTTCTGGAAAGGCTTTCTTGAGTATCCTATCTCCACACCATAAGTCATGCTAAAATGTGATTCTGGACCCATCACCCACCTCAAGTTGGGTGTGTCTAGAGAAAACCCTCCACCCTTTTCTTATATGCTTCCACAACTCCACCCCATGTGATTGATGCACCTCTTTCTAGCACCAACCTCCCCAAGCCCCATCAAACTTTGCATCTTTACAGCCTTTCATAAGCTTTAGGTTGCTCTGCCCATAAACTGGATTGCTTGTAAGTGGCCATGTTTTATTGTCTATGACTTGTATACTATTTTTGATTAGTAAACAAAATTTTATTAATCATAATATTAGGCATAAACCCAAGTATATGGGACATATACAAGAGTGTGCGTTGTTAATGACATCTGTATTAATTGTTTGACTTCTCCAGATGGAATAGGTGCTGTAACTTAATTTATCCTCTGTTTGTTGGGATCTCCTCATTTTGCATTGCTCTTTGTTGGCATACATTTACTGACTCACCTATGTGATGCTCAATACTTTATATAACATCGCATATTATGACCCTAGATGCTTCCATATGAGATCCCATTTATGGTTACGCTGTATTTTCCATATTTCAGATCTCATCTATCAAATCTGGAATGTGGGACATCATATATGATACACACGAAGCTGCAAGTGAGAAGGAATTAACAAACATATTTATCGAAAAATCTTCTGAACATGAGATCACAGATGTTGATCCCAGTGTTAAGGATGCACCAGTCATTGCTGAGAATGAAGTGGAGCTTATACACAGTGAGTAGTGCTTGCTCTTAATGAATGGACTTTTTTTTGTATAATTGTTCAACTATGGTCCCTTATTTTTCATCATTTTCTAATTTTGTGTCTTTTATTTTTATTTTATTTTATTTTTGGGCCGGGGGGGGGGGAGGTGCTAATTTAATTGCTAAATGGACTGTAAATGCACCAAAAATTAACAATTTTTTCAAAATTGTTGCCTGAAAAAAAGGAGTAAAATATTAGGATCCTTTAAACTATGCTTGCAATACCTAGATTGAGTATATGAGAGTAGTGAATGAGATCCCACGTTGCCTGGGAATGAGAAATTCTTGCTTTTACAATGATTCCAAGGAGCTTCAAATTGTAACATTTACTAGGTCACAAAAATTCACAAAGTGAAAATTTCATTGCTTACAATGTAATAAAATGGGCTGCTTCTAATAAGTAATAATATCAATGGAAGCATTCCGGCACACTCCATACCGCCCCATCTTCTTGACCCAAACTTTATTTTCAACCCCTTTGAATCCCTTCTATATCTGACTTTGTATTGTATTGTATTTTAATTTATTTGATTCATTTTATTAATATAAAGCATAGTCATAACCCAGATGTGGTTTGAGTGTTCCTCAGATTGTTACAGCACTAATTTTTCATTATCTTGTATTTTGAATTTTATTGAAAGGCATAGAATTCAGGTCATTAGACTCTTGTCACCATACCACTAATGTATATACATGCATTGAAATTTTAGGAAGATTATGTTGAACTTCGATATCCACTATCAAAAAAGCCTATTTTCATTTTTCTGGGTGACCATAATTTGGTATTATTTACTCATTAAGTGAATTTGGGAATACTTCAACATTTTGTGAAATTTCGGGGTTCCCTTACCTCAATTCCCAAGCATTCCTAGTATTATCCCCCATTCACTTGTTACACATTATTATTATGTGTTATTACTTCACAGGTGTTTCTGTTCAAGACATTATCAGAAAAGTAGCAACATATTTTGACCTCAATGACGTCAACAGTAATGGTATACCACTCCTTGAAAGAAGAATCATCCTCTTGAGGAAGCTTTATAACTGTGAGCTTTGGCTGGCAGAGCAATTTTGCGCCAAGACGTTCAAGTCCCTTGGTTATGGGGATTTTTTAATGTTCCTTGAAAAACATGCCTCTCTGCTACCTGATCAGATGTACAATTTCTTAATAGGTGATGCGTATGAAAATTCTCCTTTGGAGGTTTGCATGCTCCAGAATCAATTGGTTGTTTTAGTAGCACAAGCTTTGAATGGCTTATGGGGAGATAAACAAGTTACCAAACAGATGATTTCTTCATTGCTAATGAGGCAATTCCCATTGATTGGTTTCAAAATTTCTGAAAAAGGTTCTGTTGCTGATTTTCTAGATATTGTGGGGAAACATAAGAGCAATGTAATCTCAAAAGCTGTCCTATTTTCTGTAACATTATTTGGAATGAGTCATGATGGAGACTCGCTAGCCCATCATGAAAATGATCTATTAGAAACCACCGAGGTGAAAATTGACATCAGCCAAAATGCTGGAGCCCTTAATTCTGTTACATCCAAGGATGCTATTGAACTTTTATGTAGGGCACCGTTGTTGTCAGATTTAAACTTATGGACACATTGGGACCTGATATTTGCTCCCTCGCTTGGTCCTCTTGTAACATGGTTGTTGAATGAAGTCAACACGCAGAAGTTATTATGTTTAGTGACTAAAGAAGGAAAGGTTATCCGCTTGGATCATTCAGCTACTGTGGATTCATTCTTGGAAGCTGCACTTGAAAGATCCCCTTTACAAACAGCAGTGCAGCTTTTATCTCTGTTCTCTTTAGTTGGGGGTGAAAAATATGTTCCCACGTCTCTTTTAAAGTGTCATACACGCCATGCATTTGAAGTTATTATGAAGAATTTATTGGAGAATATGGAAGTAAACGAGGCTCAGAACTCCCTGATGCAAGGATACACAAGACGGAGAATGGTTGTTGAAACTGCTACTAGTAACTTGAGTAATGAATTACTCATAAATTTTGAAAAAATGAATAAAGCAGTGCCTGTTATATCCAGATTTGTTCTCGACTGTCTTGGCTATTTACCCCCTGAGTTTCGTCGTTTTGCTGCTGATATATTACTTTCGGGAATGCGATCTCTTATCAAAAATGCTGCTTCAGCCGTTTTGTCTGAATGCAACCAAACAGAGCAGCGTCTCATGCTTCATGAAGTAGGACTTTCTCTTGGTATTGTAGAGTGGATTGATGATTACCATGCATTTTGTTCCACTGATGCTAGTGATTTGTACCCACATGAAACTTTATGCTTGAACGTTGTTGCGCCTGAGAAAAGCATCAGCTCAAAAACTATGCAAGATGTGTTGGACAAGCCTTCCACTTCTGAAGTAAATACAAATGTATCTGCTGTGGCAGATGGGCATAAAGAACAATGTACTGGAGTTTCTCAATCAGTTGCTGGATTAGAAGTTTTTGATGGAATTGGCCATGGTCCCACACAACGTTTGTCTGAACTTGATGATCATAAGAATGCATCCCTGGTCATTGAATCTATCAGGCAGGATGAATTTGGTCTGGATCCAAGTCTTTCTAGCATTGAAAGTAGCATGTTGAAGAAGCAGCATGCTCGCCTAGGGAGAGCACTTCACTGTCTTTCACATGAGTTATACTCTCAGGATTCACATTTTCTTCTTGAGCTGGTAAGGGTATTGCCTTTGTTTATTTCACTGTGCTTACAATAAATTGACATGAATAACACATTGAACCATCCAGGTTCTTAGAGCTGATATTTTGAGTCTCATGTTCTATTAGCAATTACAGTTATAGGAATACTTGTGCGTGTGTGTATACACTATTATTGTCATCCCAAATCTGTTTCGATTTGAACACGGCACCCAAAGGAAGGCCCAAATATTTCATCTGCAGTTAAGATATCTTGCATTCCAAAATGTTAGCCATTCTCTCCACATTTGGAACATCCCCTACTAAGACTATTTTTTATTTAGCCAAGTTCACCTTCAACCCCGAAGCAGCTTCAAAGCATAAAAGGAGTGCCCTCAAAGCTCGAATTTGATCATGGCTGGCCCCACATAAGATTAGGGTATCATCGACAAATAATAGATGAGATATGTTAAGTGAGCCAGTATTGCCCACAAAGAATCTGGATAAGAACTAGGGGTGTAAAAAAACCAAAATATCGGTTGGACCGGACCGGTTCTTAAGAATCAAAACTGGTCCTAAACCAATGCTGTACCACTTTTCATATTTTGAAAATTAGTTTAAACCGAACCGGACCGGTATATATATTTATAACTTTTTATATTATATTTTAGATATATTATATGTTAAATTGCTAATTAATATAACATGAGATTCTAATCTTATTATTCAAGTTTATTAATCTTATAGCATAAAATTAATATAACATGTGATATAATATAAAATTAATCGTATAATTTTTGATATAACATATAAATTTTAATCTTATAATATAAAATTAATATAACATAAAATTTTAATTTTAAACATAAACATTAATATTAAGTTATTAATATAAACTCACTTTTGATATATATATATATATCAATGATAAATGCATTTTTGGTATAATAAATTTTAATATATATATATTTTTTAAATACATTTTTACATATTTGATCATATATACTCATATAAAAAGTCTAGAACTTATATAGACTATAGCTAAATTCAATGCTATACTAGTATGTGTTAATTATTATAAAATAATGTACTTATACTATAATATAAATAAACTAATAGTTTAATATATGTAAATATCATATTATAACTAACATAGATAATCTGTAAAACTAGAAAAATAGACCAGACCGAAACCAAAAAAATTGAAAGTTTCAGTTTTGGTGGTGAATCGGTCCGGCATCGGTTCTTAAATTTTCAAAACCGGTGTATATCAATCGGTTCTAAAAAATGTACAAAACCAGACCAAACCGAACCTGTTGCACCCCTAATAAGAACCCACGCTCTACGACCCCTAAAATCATCTTGCTAAAAGCTTCCTTTACAAAAATAAAAAAGTAGCAGAGAAAGAGGATCACCTTGTCTCAAGCTCCATGAGCTTTTAAAAAAGCCCTTTGGTGTGCCATTCACCAAGACAAAAAAACAAAAAGTAGAGATACATTGTTTGATCCATGAACACCATTCGAACCAAAGTCACATCTCTCAAACATGTAAAGCAAAAATCTTCAATTACCTCGATCATAGGCCTTCTCCATATCAAGCACCGAATCAAGGATTTGCCTACCTTGGACAAAGGCATTTTGAGGCTTTGATATTAACTTCTCAACCACGATGTTCAATCTATTCGCCAAGACTTTCGAAACGATCTTGTAAATCCTGCTCACCAAGCTAATACGATGATAGTCTTTTACCTCTACAACGCCAGGTTTTTTGGAATGAAAGCAACAAATGTTGCATTGAGACTCTTTTCAAACCTACCATTTTCGTGAAATCCATGAAAGACCCCCATTATATCTTCTTTGATCACTTGAATTTTACGTGCCCTCATCGTTTAAGATAATACCCTTTACTCCCTCCGATCCTTTGAGTTCCTAAAAAAGAGTACACTTTTGAGCTTCCTCATTACCATGAGCTTGCTCATTCCAAGCCTTCAAATCTTCCTTTAGAGACTTCAATTTACATGACATGATGTAACTTGGAGTGCCATAAAATTGATAAGAAGACCACCATTGCTGAACTTGATCAAGGAACTCATCTGATTTCAACCATGTGTTTTCAAACTTGAAGTACCTTGGGCCTCCATGAATACCTCCATAATCAAGAAGGATGGGAAGTGATCTAAGCACAACCTAGGGAGTCTCTTTTGAATAAGTTCTAGGTAATGTGCTCCCCATTCAGGTGATACTAGGAGTCTATCAATCATTGACCAAGAGGGGTTTTCTCGGTTGCTTGACCAAGTGTAGGTGCCACCTGAAAGAGGAATATGTAGTAAATCTTGTTCATAAATGAAGTTAGAGAAATCTACCATTGGTGACTTGAAGCTAGAGCCACTCGACCGTTCACTCGGGAGTCGAGTAACGTTGATATCGCCACCAATACACCAAGGGAAATCCCATTTGCTGCTTAGGCCAGCCAATTTGTCCCATAATACATTTCTTGCAAGATCTAAGTTAGGACCACAGACAACTACGAAGGCCCACTGATATCCATCCATAGCATTCTTGAAAAAGCAAGCCACCATATAATCCCCCATACAATCTTCTAATTTTTTTTTTTTATCACTAAAAGTAAGTTTCATTAATATGAATGAGAATAGGCATAGCCCATGTACACAGGGAGTATACAATAGAAGACACTTAAATACATTCTCAAAACGCTAAATTAAAGACAAGAACTCATGTACACTATTTCCATTAAGAACAATGGCTGAAAACCATAGGAGTAAAGTGTGTATGAAAAAATTCTAAAGCTCCGCCATTGTGCGTTCCCTATCTTCAAAACACCGTGCATTCCTTTCCATCCAAATACACCACATAATGCACAACGGGATCATCTTCCAAGCTGCTGCTACCTGAGAACAACCTTGTAGACCCTTCCAACAAGCAAGAAGGTCAGCCACCTTTGCCGGCATAACCCACTCGACATCCACTCTACGAAATATCCCGTTCCACAGCTCTCTCGTCACCTCACAATGCAATAATAGATGGTCCACTGATTCTCCATGTTTTTTGCACAAACAACACCAATCCATCACGATAAGGCCCCTCATTCTTAAATTATCCATAGTTAGAATTTTTCCAAGTGCCGCTGTCCACACAAAAAAAGCCACTTTGGAAGGTACGCGAGACCTCCATATGCTTTTCCATGGGAAATGTACATTACCTTGTGATGCCAGAATTTTATAATATGTCTTGACTGAGAACTTCTTGTTGCCCCTGCACCTCCATTGTAACCTATCACCCTGAGCCGGTAATCTTTCTGATGAGTATATCAAATTAAAAAATTCTGAAATGGTAGACAATTCCTAATCATGGTTATCTCGAGTGAATAAAATATTCCACTGATAAGAGCCTTGGGCAAACACAAGCAGATCTGCCACCGAAGCCTCTCTATTAGTTGCAATGTTATAGAGTGCTGGGAAAACCCTCTCCAGAGCCTCCACACCAGACATCATGCCAAAACCTGATGCAAGTACCCTGTCCAACCACGAATCGAATATTATTTTCAAAGCATTGCCATCCCCCCTTATATATCTCCACAAACCCACACCATACCCCCCCCCTCCTCACTTCATTAGTGCACCAACCCCCCCAAGCACCACCATGTCTAGAATATATTACTTCCTTCCACAAAGACTCCCCATCCACATGGTACCTCCATAGCCATTTCCCCAATAGCACTTTATTGAAAGTTCTCAGATTGCGCACACTCAATCCTCTACTCGAAATTGGAGCGCAAACTTTCTTCCAATTAACAAGATGGAATTTGGTTTCCTCCCCCATACCACCCCACAAGAAAGCCCGGAATAACTTCTCGAGCCGATGCGCCATCCCACAGGCAACGGGAAGAGAGATAGGAAATAGGTGAGGTTAGATAAAGTGCTAGTGATCAGTGTAAGTCGCCCTCCCTTCGATAGATACAATCGTTTCCACCCAGCCAACCGTTTCTCCACTCTCTCAATAACCCCTTCCCAGATACCTCTAGCTTTGAAAGTGGCCCCCAAAGGAAGGCCCAAATATTTCATAAGTAAAGAAGACACTTCACACCCCAACATATCTGGTAGTAGACTAATATGAGGCACCACACCCACTGCCACCATCTCAGATTTGCCCAAGTTTACCTTAAGTCCCGTCACGGCCTCAAAGCACAACAAAAGTGCTCGTATAGTTTGAATTTGACCCACCTCCGCTTCACAAAAGAGAAGTGTATCATCTGCAAATAAAAGATGTGAGATCATGATAGAACCATAAATACCATTTCCCACCGAAAAACCAGCTATAAAGCCACCATCTACAACTGCCTTCACCATCCTGCCAAGTGCCTCCATAACAATAACGAAAAGAAACGGAGACAACGGATCCCCTTGCCGCAAGCCGCGAGAACTATTAAAGAAACCCGTTGGAGTACCATTAACTAGTACTGAGAAACGCATAGTAGTTATGCAATATCGAATCCATGAAATCCACCTGTCTCTGAAACCACACCTCCCAAGTAAGTAAAGGAGAAAATCCTAATTCACATGGTCATAGGCTTTCTCCATATCAAGCTTGCATGGTATGCCTAATTTTCCCTCCTTCAACCTCTGATCCAAGCACTCATTGGCAATGAGAACTGAATCAAGTATTTGCCTCCCCCGAATGAAGGCATTTTGAGGCTTTGAAATGATTTGTTCCATTACCACACTTAACCGATTAGCTAGAACCTTCGAAATAATTTTGTAAACCCCACTCACAAGGCCAATAGGTCTGAAATCATCAACTTCCAACACTCCCTGTTTCTTTGGAACTAGAGCTATGAAGGTCGCATTAAAGCACTTCTCAAACTTTTGGAAAGCATGGAATTCAATAAAGACCCGCATTACATCACTTTTCACAGTCTCTCAACAATGTTGGAAAAACCTCATTGTAAAACCATCCGGCCCAGGTGCTTTGTCTTTGGCCATGCTACTAATGACCTTATGCACCTCCTCTTCTTCAAAAGGTCTTTTCAAACCGCTCGCACTCTGCCTATAAATGGACTCAAAAGGCAAACCATCGAGCTTCGGTCTCCAACTGGTCGTCTCCGTGAGCAGGTTCTCATAGTAGCTCACAATATGGTTCTCTAAATCAGGGGGGAAGAGAGAACTTGATTACCTGTCTTAAGATTCTCAATAGTGTTGTTGCGCCTATGAGAACTGGCCACTCTATGGAAAAACTTCATACATTTATCTCCTTCTTTTAGCCAAAGAGCCCTGGATTTTTGGCGCCACGATGTTTCCTCCATCAACAAAACCCTCTCCAATTCAGTCACCACCACACTCTTCCTCAACAACGCCTCTTTTGAGGCATTTCCCCTCAACATCAGTTCCTCCAAGTCCTGAAGCTCCTCCAGTAAGGTTGTCTTCTGGTTGTCAATACTACCAAAAACTTCCAAGTTCCACCTCCTTAGATCTTGCTTTAAAGCCTTAAGCTTACGTGCAAGGATGAAACTTGGGGTACCAGAGAATTGATAAGAAGACTACCAGGCACGAACTTTCTCAGCAAAACCATCCACTGCTAACCACATATCCCACATCACTAAGATGCCTCCCGATGCTCTGTTGGATGGTAAATAATGCAACACTACTTGATTACAACACCACCAACTCCTAATAGTGCTGAAGGGGATAGATTCCAATTTAATTTCTTGCAAGCAAACAATGTCTACTCTCCAACTATGAAATTGGTTTCTAATTTTGAGACACTTTTCCTTTTCATTTAGCCCCCTCACATTCCATGAAACAATTTTTCGACTTCATAAAACAACATCCATTGCCCTTCCCTTCGATCTTCCATGGTTAGAACTCCTCTCCTACTCCATCGTTGACTGTCCAGTTAAGCTTTTTTAATTCTCTAGCTCTCTTCTTTGCTGAATTGATCTCACTTGGTGAACTAGCAAGAGTCTGTCCAGCCTTATAGCTACGAGGAGAGCTACAAGTTGGTCCTCGAAACCATCGCACAATATCCCCACACAATGTGGAATCTCCTTGGCTTTGTTTAAGACCTAATCAAAGACCTAGATGTTGCTTCTTGGGTGCAGAGAATTCAGTGGCATAGATGCTTCCCAATATACCTCCTCACGGACTAGAGGATTTGCTTGCACCTCAACCACCCTATCCGATATAGAACACAACTCCTGCCATTGCTCTCCCTCGACCCAATTCGAATCATACACAACCATGGCTTTATCGATTTCCCTTTCCACTCTATTACCCACTTTAGAAGCCCCACCCTCTGTTTGATCCTTCCCAGAGCTAAATAAATTGCCTACTTCCAGAGACACAGCTTTCTGGGGTGATATACCATGGTGTTCTCCATTTGAAGCTTCCAGACAACATTTATGCTTGAAAAAGAAATTTGGCATTGTTAGTTTTGGTCACCGGCACAACCAGTCTATGGGCCAAGACAATAGCCACTGTCTCGCCTTCTTCTGTCAGTGGTTTCTATGTAGTCCCCGGCTGGTGTAACTTTGGCTCTGATGATCGTTTTGCAACATCGAAAGATGACCCAACTTTGAAGCTAGAGTGACCTGCAATTTTGACCCACCAACTGTGGGTCGGATAGCCCTTAGATCTTTGGGCTTGCAACTTCCCTTTCTCAGCCCACAATCATCTTGTACCACTGAAGCCCACAAACTTCTTGCCAGCAGCTTCCCTCATCTTTCCTTACTCAAGCCCAGGCCCATTTCCTAGTTTACCCACTGTAAAAAGCCACTATCAACTCTGTTTTGAGGTTCTGCAGAGTCATCCTTTCTGCGTCGCACCCTTTTGTCAGAGAGCCACCATCCTTTCTCCTCTGGTGGTTGTTGGCGCCTCAAACCTCATATCTCTGCAAGTCTCTTCTTGATTTCTCCTCGATTTTTTCAGCGTTGTCGTTGTGACTGGCATTGAGCATGAAACAACCTTTGCATACGTTTTAGAAGTCACTCCCCCACGTGCCCTTGCTTATTTGCCTTTTGAACGTTTCAGCCCCTCCATATTCCTTTGCTTCATTTTTGCCTGCACTCCCACATAGCTCACGCAGTTCCACAACCATCTTCCTCCGTACTTTGCCTTCCACTTCTTCAAGGATGATGATAAGGCTCTGTCTCCCACCACCTTTGTACTTGACTATAGTCAAGTATCTACCAAATGCATTGAAAGATCTCTGTGCAAGAAAAGCACTGCTGCCTAAGTTGGACGTTCTGATGACCTCCTTGTCACCATCTGACCTGGAAATTGTTCTAAGGTTTGTGCGACCCATGATGCAATTGGTCTACCCAGTAACTGTTCTTTAGTCACCTTCCTACCTCTCTCTGTGATGCGTATATAGCAACCACCTTCAACTGAAATCTCAAATACTTTTGTTTCAATGAGAATGACCTTCAAATTGCCCATCCTTCAAGAACTTGCACCTCTAACTAAGCTCAAAATAAATCTAGAAATGGTAATGGTCACCAGTTAGACTCATTGGGGGCGAGAAGCAAGAGTAGTACAAATGCTAGCAATAGAGAGAAGAGAAAGAGAAAGAAGAGAAGCCAAAGGAGGATGAAGAAGCTTGCAGAAAGAAGAGGGGAAGAAAAACTCCATAAAATGAACAAGAATCTAATAAATCTACATTCAGAGGTAAATAGAGATAACTAAGTTGACATGGGCCAATCATTGTCATCAAAAGAAGGCAACTTGCATTTTCACCATTCACAATTGCCATTACATTATTAATTCTATCATATTCCCCAGCCTCTCTCATAGTCACGAGAAGTCCAACATACTTGTCAATTTATACACACAGAGAGGGGGAAGTTCAAAAGAAGATGAACCATCATGTTGCCTACTATGCTGGTCATTGGACTTAGACCACTATAGCTCAAAAGAATAACCCGAAAGTCAAAGCTGCAAGAGGTGCAAAGAAAGTGAGCACAAAGATGACATCTTCAGATGTTGGGCTTCGCACTAGTCTCAGCACAAAAGAGATGACCAGCACCACCACCAACATTGTCACAAAGAGTTTCATCTCTAAGAGGGGAAACCAGTTTTAGAATCTTTCACAACCATCCAAGCAGATCGGGTTTTCATGAAGAAGCTACAGTGTTGTATGGAGTAGCATGTAATGCCCCAATGGAAGGCCCAAACCACATGGCCTATACTCCAAAAGGACTAGTCAATGATACAATTGGAGCCCCACTAGAACCTTATAAAGAGCAAGAACTTCTCCTTCCCAAGCAATGTGGGATCTCATACACCACCAACTCTTATCCATATCATATGGGGTATCACAATCTACCCCCCTTAAATTCCCGACGTCCTCGTCGGGCCTGTCCATTGTAGGTGGCACGGCTCAAGTCCCACATTTCTGGTTGGGATAGGCTCTGATACCATTTGTAACGCCTCAATGGAAGGCCCAAACCACATAGCCTATACTCCAAAAGGACTAGTCAATGATACAATTGGAGCCCCACTAGAACCTTATAAAGAGCAAGAACTTCTCCTTCCCAAGCAATGTGGGATCTCATACACCACCTACCCTTATCCATATCATATGGGATATCACATAGCATCAATGACTTCAAAGATGACAATAAGCTATCCCTCACCAAGATGACAATGAAACCAAAAATGACACCCTAAGGCCTGGTTTGGATAGCAAGAGTCTCTCATCCCATCCAATTTCATCTCATCTCATCTTATCCCATCTCGTCTCAATATCCAAATACCACAAACACAAACACTTTTCAATTTTCAATTTTCAATTTTTTCATGTAATCATTACAACTTTCCCAAACTTCCAAACAAAACACAAAAAACAATTCAACTTTTTCAAATCTCAAAACAAAAATAATATTAAAAAAATTATATTATAACAATATTTGAACTTTATAATATTTTTATTCAACTTTTTCTCTTTCCATTTCTAAAATTCCATAAAACATCTTAACTCAAACCATTTCACTACTATTCACAAACTATTTCACTATTATTCTCAAATCATCTTATCTCATTTCACTATCCAAACCAAGCCTAAATGGAAGAAAGGGATTTGCAGAGTAATAAGCGAAAGCGTAATAGACTTCACATTAAGCTTGGAAACCAAATGGCCCGGAAACTGAACAGCCTGGAAACCAAATAATATTTAAGTAGATAAATTACTGCTAAGATAGTTATCCAATTGTTTTAATAACCAAGAAACCGAATAATTTTGATAACTTAGAAACCAAACGGTTTTAAGGTAAAACTAAACTTTTTTTTTTTTTTATAAGTAAGAGGTAATAAGATGAGATGAGGTAAGATGATTTTTATATCCAAACGAGCCACTTCATTTGAGTTGTTCGATGTTATAAAAGGCAGTAGTTTACAGGAAGTGCAAGAGACAGCTAATAAAATGGCAATAAAGGGTGAAAGTTGACGGGAAACTGCAAGAGACAGGTGAAAAAGTGGTAATAAAGGGTGGAAGTGTACATGTGTTTGAATTATGTAGGAATAATGAAACAATGAAATAATAAAACTAAAATAGATATATACTGAGGTTGAGAAATATTTTACAAAGAGGACGCTTCAACTTTTATATACTGTAATGTATTTTATTTTATCGAAAACAATCTCCTGCATCTGTTCTTGCTTCAAAATGTAGTGAGATAATATGAGGCATCAAATTCTCTAGCAGCTGTCAAATTTTGGACAAAGGGAGGAACATAATTAGGCTATTGATAGATTTGAATATACACTTTATATTTGAGTTTTTAAGTTAAGTTCGTTGACTTTAGGGTTGTGTATTCTCACTAGATTCCTTTTTAACTGAATGTTGTATTGTAAAGCAGAGTGGCACAAGAAGATTAATAATATTGGACTTTGAAAATGTCATTCATATCTGTTTTAGTTTATTGTAAGTACTGAATGTAAAATCTATGATCCCAATCTATAGAATGTTCAATTTGGTAAACGGATTTGATATAGATTTTAAGTTCAAAATAGGTTGCAAAAAGTCCCCTTTTTTCCCTAAAAAAGCAACCTGTTTATTTTCATTCTGCCTCAGGTGCAAAATGCTGATGATAATATTTATCCAGAAGATGTGGAACCAACTCTGACATTCATTCTTCAAGAGTCAGGAATCATTCTTCTAAATAACGAGCGAGGCTTCTCTGCTCAAAACATCAGAGCACTCTGTGATGTTGGTAATTCGACGAAGAAAGGATCTAATGCTGGATATATAGGGCAGAAAGGCATTGGCTTTAAATCCGTTTTCCGGGTATGTTTGAACAAGCATTGTTGTAATATTTCATTGATTTTCTTTTTCTTTTTCTTTTTTGGTAAGTAATGGTTAATTTATATTGAAAAAAAAAAACTGAAAAATGGTCTTTCCCAAGTACATAGGTTGTGTATAAGAGATATGTCTAAGAGGTTACAATAAGCTTTGTTGCTTACTGTTTGTTGCTCCAAGTGAACCACTGATTTTTGTGGAACTTTAATTTCATTCTTTGGAAGAGTCTTTACTAGTTGAGCTGTACCACTTCATTGGAATTTGACACTGTGTGGGGGTTCCTGCATTTTAATAGTCTACTAAAGATTTATACTTTTTTGGGATCAGGATAAATCGACTTGTGATTTTTCATGTTTTACATGCAACCCAAATCCTTCTTGTGGATGTTGGGTTGACCCAGGGTTATGAAGATGGTATTTGATGTGGCCAGCTGTTATGCTTAACTCCAGGTGTGAATGATAACAATTGCAAGAAGGTCATAAGCAGTTTAATCTTGTGTTAAGGTTTCAGAAGCAAATGGCTTAAGGTAGTTTTTAGGCTCATCTTCTTTATAGTTAATCATTGTGTCGACTATAATAATCTTTCACATGCACTCCTACTACTTTGTGGTTGTTCGGTGTTCTGTGCAAGGTTGCCAAGTTTTAATTGACATAAAGAAATAAATATGAAAATAGGGTTTTGATTCTGTAGTCCTGGAAACGTGTAAAGTTGAAGTTTAGACAGAAATGGTTAAAGTAGATGTTGAAAGGCTCATCTCCCATAGTCAATTGGTGTTGCACGTGCAAAAAGAGTGGGGAGACTGGACCATTTACTTTTTCACTGTGAGGTGGCCTTGACCTTATGGTATGAATTCTTTGCTAGAATTGGGATAGCTTGGGTGATGCCGAGAAGGATAGTTGATTTCCTAGCAAATTGGAGAGGCTTGCGTGGGAACTTGCATATCAAAGTCATATGGAAGATGGTACCCATTTGCCTATAGTGGTGTCTTTGGAAGGAGAGGAATGATAGAAGCTTTGAAGACCACAAGCAGTCAATGGACGAGCTGTTTTAACACTTTACTTCATTGGTTGAATGTACTAGACTTCAATGGTCTGAACATTCATGAATTCCTTGTATCTCTAACCAATTATGCCTAGGTGTTGCTCTTGTATATGTCCCGTGTACCTAGGCTATGCCCAATTCTCATCAATAAAATTCTTATCTGCTGATAAAAAAAAAAGGGCTCATCCCCCATAAAGATAATAAACAGATTTTTTGGATTAGTATTCAACTGTTTTTTAAAATCTCTGAAAGAAAAATTTGGTAGCCACCATTGTGAACTTCCGTGGAAAGTGACTGTCTTTCGTAATGTAGTGTTGATGGAGAGAGAAATTATCATAGTTTTGAAGATCGTGAGAAATCGATGGACGGGGTTGAAGTTTTCTTCCTTTAAACCCTTTATCTTTGGGTGGCGACTCATATTTATGATACTATAAACACCATGTATTTTTTAAATTTTTTTGTTCATATTGTCCAGGGTTTTCTTCTTCGTTCCCTGTTAATGCTTAGATGTATGTCTTATATGTTCCCTGTGTACTTGAATTAACCATTTCTTAAGTTTGAATGAAATTTCATTTACTTATATGAAAGAGTATTCTACTGTTTTTCATTATTAGCAAATAAATAAAAAGCTAACTTTTAGGGCTTGTTTGGATAGTGAGATGAGATGAGATGGTTTTAGATGAGTTGAATAAAATATTGTTAGAATATTATTTTTTAATATTATTATTGTTTTGGGATTTGAAAAAGTTGAATTGTTTATTATATTTTGTGTGGGAATTTGGAAAAGTTGTGATGATGAGATGAGATGAGATGGTTTCTCTATCCAAACAAGCCCTTAAAGAACTCTACTTTCGTTTAGACAAGTGACATTTTAGCGAAAAAATGTTACGGTGGGACACCCTGCATAGAGGCTTATAATGCCCCACACTCAGAAACACAAGTCATTTTTTAATGTGAATCATATTTTAATGTCATTGGTCAAATGTGGTAGGCCACTGTTTCGGTTCATTGAACTAATGCCTACACTCCCCGAGTAATTAGCTGTTATGAATGTGATTGGTCTTTCTGCAGGTTACAGATGCTCCAGAGATTCATTCTAATGGATTTCATGTCAAGTTTGATATAAGTGAGGGTCAGATTGGTTTTGTTTTGCCAACATTAGTGCCTCCATGTAATATTGACTTGTATAGTAGGTTGGCATCTGGTGACACCAGTGATTTGGATGCCAAACAGTGGAACACTTGCATTGTACTTCCTTTCAGAACGAGATTATCAGATGGAACTGTCATGAATAGCATTATGACCATGTTTTCAGATCTTCACCCATCTTTGTTGCTGTTTCTTCACCGACTTAAGTGTATTAAGTTTAGAAACTTGCTCAACAATTCACTCATAGTTATGAGAAAAGAAATCATGGGGAATGGCATCGTTAGGGTTTCACATGGGAAAGAAAAAATGACATGGTTACTAGCATCTCAGAAGTTGCGAGCAGATGTCATTCGTCCTGATGTGCGTACAACGGAAATCTCAGTGGCATTTACATTGCAGGAATCGATTGATGGGGATTGCGTTCCAATTCTAGAACAGCAGCCTGTTTTTGCATTTCTTCCTTTAAGAACTTATGGTCTGAAATTCATTCTTCAAGGTGATTTTGTCCTTCCTTCATCTAGAGAGGAAGTGGATGGAGATAGTTCTTGGAACCAGTGGTTGTCATCTGAGTTTCCTGGTTTGTTTGTTGGTGCAGAGAGATCCTTTTGTTCTCTTCTGTGTTTTAGGGAGAACCCTGGAAAAGCTGTGTCAGCATTTATGAGCTTTGTTCCGCTTGTTGGGGAAGTTCATGGTTTCTTTTCTAGTCTTCCCCGGTTGATTATTTCTAAATTACGAATGTCGAACTGCTTACTTCTGGAAGGAGGCAATGACAGATGGGTTCCTCCATGCAAGGTTCTAAGAGGTTGGGATGAACAGGCCCGCATTCTTCTTCCTGATGGTTTGCTTAGTGAGCTTCTTGGCCTTGGTTTCTTGGATAGAAATATAAAAATGTCTGATCCATTAGCAAGGGCACTGGGTATTCAGGATTATGGACCCACAATTTTACTTCAATTTATATCCTCTTTAAGTCAAGTGGAAAACGGTATCAAATCAATGAGTCTGAGTTGGTTGTCTTCTTGGATAAGTTCATTCTATATAATGTTATTTCGTTCTGGACAAATTTTATTAAACTCTGATACAGGAATGGATCTCATAGAAAACCTTAAAAGGATAAAGTTTATTCCCCTTTCGGATGGTACATTCAGCTCAGTGAATGAAGGTACAATCTGGTTACCATCTGACACTGGGTTTGATGGTCAACATCGACTTGAAGCTTTCCAAAGTTTATTTGCTAAACTCCGGACTGTCAGTCCTGCCCTCCTTTCTGCATCAACTTGTGATACCTCATTCATGGACGTGAATTTGGTAGACAACCTAACCAAGATGTTTCACAGGATTGGTGTCAAGCAGTTGTCTGCTCATGAAATATTGAAGGCCCACATCTTGCCAGCTGTATCTAATGACCGAATTACAAATAAGGACAAGCATTTGATGATAGAGTATATTTGTTTTGCAATGATCCACCTACAGTCTAGCTGTCCTGATTGTTGTGTTGAGAGGGTGAACATAATTTCCGAATTACGAAATAAAGCTTTCATTTTAACAAATTACGGCTTCAAACGGCCTGTTGAGGTGTCAATTCATTTTAGTAAGGAATATGGAAATCCAGTCAATGCAAATAAGTTGACTAATGTTGTAGATATGAAATGGCACGAGGTTGACGCCACCTATCTGAGGCATCCTGTTACTGAATCAACCTCATGTGGACTTATGAAATGGAGGGAATTTTTCCAGGAAATAGGTATCTTGGATTTTGTGAAAATATTTCAAGTTAATAAGACTGTGGCCGATATTTCTCCTACCATTTTTAAGAATGTAATGTGGGAAAGAGATGTGGTTTCCCCAGAATCAATTGTCAATGACTGGGAATCTCATGAATTGGTCCATTTAATGTCCCTGTTATTGAAAAATGGCACACCGCAATGTTGTATCTATCTGTTGGAGGTTCTCGATGCACTGTGGGATGGTCATTTTAGTGAGAGTGTTACAGGTTACTGGAATCCTAAGTCTGGTGGAGATAGTAAACCCTTCAAGTCTTCTTTTTTGAGTAGCATTTGTGATGTCCAGTGGGTGGTATCTAGCATTGATGATGAGCTTCACTATCCCAAAGATTTGTTTTATGATTGTGATACAGTACGCTCGATTTTGGGCGCTTCTGCTCCATATGCTGTTCCGAAGGTTGGTATAATATACATTGGATATACTCTTTTGCCCTGCTTTTTATATTTATGTCTTTGTTGATTTCTGTTTTGTTCTTAGCGGGAGTCCATCTAATTCACACGGTTGCTCTTTATAAAATTCTTTTTTTCAAAAAAAAAAATAATAATAAAATTCTTTTTTTCATAAAATGTTGTGGAATGATTTTGTTATCAGAATTCCTTTTAAGTGATGCTTTTGTTGTATTTAAGAATGTTGTATAACATAGCATCAATATAGAGGCCTCTTGTGCTTATCAGTAAAGATTTATTCCTTAATAAAAAAAAAACATAATATCGTTGTAGATATAACTTAGAAGTTGGGTTTTACAGAGAATAAAGAATGGAAAAGAGGGAAATGATCCTCATGGGATATACTAATACAGTTATGCCCTCTAACACTTCCCCCTCAAGGTAGAGCAAATATGTCGTGTAAACACAGCTTGGAACAAATAAATTAACTTGGCCTGGAACAAAATTAATTTCAACCTATATGACATAAAGACTTAGTAAATATATCTGCATGTTGTCCACTGACTTAACAAAAGGTGTAGAAATATCACCACTCAATATTATCTCGAATGAAGTGACAATCAATCCCTACATGCTTGGTCCTTTGATGAAACACTGGATTAGTGGCAATATGTACAATGTGATTCTGGTAGAATGACACAATATGATCACTAATCACTGAGGGGTCAAAGGGAACTACACCATCCATAAGGAATTAATGGAATTATTCCTTATCTTAGTACATAGTTAATTATATGTATAAATGTAATCTGAGCTGTATTAAACTGCTGCATCTCCCTATACACTTTTGGAGGACTGGGCTTGCAGAAATTTGTACTTCTCTTTTACACTTCGTTTATCTTATTGAAACAGGTGAGATGTCAAAAGTTAGTTAGTGATATTGGGTTTAAGGTTAAAGTTACAATGGATGACATTTTGGAAATTCTAGAAGTATGGAGAAGATCTAGGACACCTTTTAAGGCCAGGTATTGGTGCATCTTCATCACCAACTTTAATGTTTGATGTTTAACTTTTTTAATCTGGAAGTGATATCATTTGTTGTCTGTAATTGTCTTTTCTTCTAGTTGTACGCACCAAGTAAGGCATATTTTTTTACTACATGTGCTTTTAGTCGTTTATTCTTTATGCTGTTCAATTTAGCATCATAAATACTGTTTCAATTGAATTCTTCTTCACACCTTTCACTGTATTTTTCCCCCTTTCAGATAAAAAATCCGATCATATCGTGGTTCTACTAATGTGTTTCCTAGCAAGAAAAAGCATTTGCAAATTTTAAAAGGATTTATAAATTTTATCAATATCCTGTGTTTTTGTTCTGTTTTGAGTATGTCTAGACTATATAGGTCTTTTCCTTTATTATCTTTAAAATAGTCGTAAGTTGTGAAAGAAATTGTAAAATTTTATATATAGGATTATTGTGCAATAATGCTAATGACCATGGGTTTCTCAGAGCAACCATACAAACTGATGCCACTTTTTTGACCACATGTGGTGTTATCGTAGTACCAATTATGTGCTTTGTATAATGAAATTACTCTTCTAATCATTGTCTGGTATTCTCATTGAAAATGGACCTTCCAGTCTCTCATGGAAGTTATTCCCAAATCTTTTCTGTTTGGTCCATGGATATATTTATTCCAATTTTATTTCCCCTCCTTTTCAATATATTCTTGATTTTTTCTAGAGAATAACATTTTTCGGTATAAGAATTTTATATGGTTCTCAATGCTTCTTGTGATACTAATTGCTTAGAACTCGTATATGTAAACCTTTGCTATGTTGTATTGGGTGCAAATCAGCTCACTTACTCAAGGTTGGATGGAAACTGCAGTTTGAGTCTGAAATCATACAGTGTTTCTCTGCATGTTAGATTGTATAAAAACAAGTATCAGTTTGGATGTTCCTTTTCATATGCCATGGCATTTGACCAACATGTCATCTACTCATTCTCTTCACCTTGTGCTTTGGACATTGATTTTGCCAATTTTTTTCCATGATTGTGATCCTAACACCCCTTACTCTTTCTTCGGGTAAGCAAACCTGCTCATTTTAACGGGTCCCAACTTTGGTTTTTTATGCCAGCATCTCACAAATGTCAAAATTGTACACGTTCATTTGGGATGAAATGAACACTTCAGAGAAGAAACTCAAAGAGGAGTTGACTTCAGGACCTTTTATATTTTTTCCATCTGCATCCGGCTCTAGGCTTGAGGATGTGGTACCTGGTAAGTTTTTATCTCTTGAAGAAGTATGTTGGCATGATCCAACTGGTGCCCTGGACCAAATGAAGGAGATTCATCCTTATCACAGTTTGACAGAAGCGAATCATAGTCCCTTGACCTGGACACTGAGCAGTATTTATCCAGGCCTTTGTGACTTTTTCATGGACGGCTGTGGTGTACATGAGACCCCTCCTCTCTGCAGCTATTTACAGATTTTGCTGTTGTTATCTACTGTTGCTTTGCCTTCACTTGTTGCTAATATAGTAAGTAACTAATTTGTGGCAAAACTGTGCTTGTAACAATTGCTTGTAGCAGTACATCCTAAGTGTTCCATTCCCATCTCAGGTTTTTCAAGTTTTTCTCATGTGGAGTGATGGACTGAAATCTGGACTACTAACTCCAGAAGATGTCATTTACTTGAAACAATGTCTTTTGAAGTCAGAGTTTATGGTGCTTCCAACTGAACAAGAAAAGTGGGTCTCACTGCATCCCTCCTTTGGCCTTGTGTGCTGGTGCGATGATAGGAAGTTAAAGAAGCAATTCAAGCATTTCGATAAGATTGATTTTCTGTACTTTGGCAAACTTAGTGAGGATCAAAAAGAGATACTTCAAACAAAAGTTTCTGTACTCATGGAAAACTTAGGGATTCCCGCTCTCTCTGAGGTAAGTTCTTTCTGGGTTGGTGTCTGGGGTGAGGTTGAGATTGGGAGATAGCAGCCATGAGTCGTTGAGGTTTTACACTTTCACATGAAGTCACCCTCTAGGTCATGCAGTAAGTATAATTTATCAACATGTTGAGCCCAACAGCGTAGAATGCTAATCAATCTTGCCGTGAAGGATTCGTATTTTAACTTGAGCTTATCCTGTTGGATTAAGATTAGATTTAATACTTGTGAAGAAAAAAGAGCATTACCCACTCTAGCTAGATGTATTCCTGGCTTTGTCAAAAGTTTTTTATTTTATTTTATCAGTAAATAAGAATTTTATTAAAATAGGCGAAGCCAAGTACATGAGACATATACAAGAGCAACACCTATGCATGAGGGCTTTGTCAAAGGTTTTTTCAAAGTTCCAAGCTACTTGTATGGTCTTATAATATTTTTTCCATACACATTATAAGCCAACTTGCATAGATATGGTATAAAGAAGAAGGGCATATTGGTGCATCAAGAGATACCCGACTAATCTCTGAACTATTTGTGTTTATCAATTATGCTCAATTCTTCAATGTCATTGTTATGGTCCACTATCTACGGACTTCTTCTAATAATTCATTGATACTTTTTCAAGGTACTTGATTTTGTAAGAAAAAAATACTATTTTTTAATGCAAGTGTGCTTTGAAAAGTTCAATTTTTTTATGCATAAAACGAACTTGTGGATGTAGACCTTATTTGCATAGCAATCCTTTTAATTGACTTGAATAATAAATTGGACTTAAAATAATTTACTGCATTCTGTGAGTGGACATCGCCAACTGTTAGATTTAGATTCTCTTGCTTTTAAGAAAAACAAAGTTCCCTATATCTCAAAATAATGATGTGCTTTCAATTTTCCTTTACACATTGATTTATTTATGTGCAGGTTGTAACTCGTGAAGCTATATATTATGGTCTGGCAGACTGTAGCTTCAAAGCATCGTTAGTGACCTGGGCTCTTCCTTATGCTCAGCGCTACATCTGTAGTGTACACCCCAATAATTATATTCAACTCAAGCAGTCTGGATTCAGTCTTCTGAATCGTCTGCAAGTCGTTGTTGTTGACAAGCTGTACTACAGGAATGCTATAAAGAGAGGTGCTGGTGCATCGAACAAACGCATTGAATGTAGCTGTCTTCTGCAGGTACCTGATGAGATCCTTTAGTGATGTTTGTCTTTTCTCTCTTCTAATGATTATAGCCTATTACAAATAAATTTCCGGCAAACTGATGCTAAAGCCAGCAAGACAATGTTTGCTACCAAGTCTTCAGTTTAGAACTTAAACCCATCGAGGATCTTTAGAACTTCAGTACCACCTTAAAGTTATAAATCTGGAAAGATAGGCTACGGCATGTTAATGTCATGATGTACAAAGAGTTTCATTTTTTTAAGGAAGAGGGGCAGTACCCAAATTTTATAAATAACCCTCACTTTTAGTGGAGTAATACCATGTAAAAAGTGAAAGATTGAAGGTCACAAAAATCCCAAAACCAAGGCTTTGAAAATAACTATAAAAAAGCAACCAGTATTACATTTTAATGACTGCTATCATCATCTGTACAAGTTTCTAAATCTTGGTAATCGAAGGTCTCCCAATGCCAATCTAGGCAACTCAATTATATCAAATTAAGAAGATGAACATCTAGCAGCTCCTGCTTTAGCTAAATGATCTGCAATCAAATTTCCTTCTCTAAAAACATGCTGTACAGTAAATGAAACAACATGTGTTAAATCAAGAATAACTTCCCAGATGCTGTAATAGTTGTTGAGACAATTCTTTGCAGTTCCATCTGCATCCGCTTCATCCATGATAATCACATACGAAACAAAGAAATAACCTCAGGTGATTCCAGTGGGGGATTACTTCGATGGTTAAGTCAGTGGGAGAAGTAAGAATCTCTTAACCAATATTCTATTGCCTTTGTAATGCATACTTGGAAGGATATTTATAGGGCTTAGGGTGCGCTTCATGGAGGAGCGTCATCCTGCCTGAGCATGATTTGGAGGATGGTGGTGTCCTTCCGGGGCAGGTATCTCTGCAGGACCTGTTTTGCCGGCGTGGATCTCTCACAGGATAAGTTCTGTTGGAGGGAGAGTAAGAAGTTGGATTGAGCTATTTGTCAATCAGGGCAGCTCCAGGTGCGGCCACTTGGCCTCGCCACACGTAGCGTTTTACCTAGTTACAACCATTCCTCACCTTCCATCACGTGGGCTTCAAATGCATATCTCTTTAGTTGCCTTGTGACCCGTCCTCGCCCCTAACACACACTTTTGCCCAACAATAGTAATACTTCCACGGGGAATGAAGCGAGTGCTGGAACCATTGAACAAGAACTGCAGAGTCTGTTTTGAAGATCATATTTAAGAAACCCAATTGCATTGGTGTTGGGATCCAATCCCCAAATGTAATGAGAAACCAAAAATGAAATCTCCATGGTCTGAATGAAGCAAAGCCCCACACCCTGCCATGCCTGGATTACTGATAGCTGAACCATCTATATTGAACTTCAATTTGCCAAGAGGAGGAAGCTTTCCATTTCGTAACACGGGTTTTCTGCCTTTGATAGTGATCTGTTGCAGCCTCAAGTTTCTCAAAATTTTCTAAACAGGAAAATTCAGCAGCTTCAAAGGCTGAATAAAAGAATTAAGCTCCAAAAGCCACTTAGAAATCTTGTGTATGACAGCAGAAGGAACTGATTCGATGTTGTTAAAACAATGAGCATTTCTAGTCAACCATAACTCCCATAGAATGAACATAGGAGTTATGGAGGCATGGGCAATGCTCTTACATATGTCCCATGTAGTCGGGCTCTTGCTTATTCTTATGATCAATGAAATCTTGCTTACCGATAAAAGAAAAATGTAGGTGTAGGAGGCAAGAATTACATATTCTATTACTGGAATTTGAAGATTAATCATGCTGGTTATTTCACTTGCATTCTCTTTATCTGGAGAGCAACTGTATTTAGATTAGCTGTTGTTTGAATGTTTTGAATATCCAGAAAGCAATCTCTTCATGATATTTGGTATTTTTTTAATATTAAATATATCGAATGTCTTCTCTTTTAATTACATCCATATTTACATGATTCTTGCAGGACAACATTTTGTACACCACCGAAGAATCTGATTGTCATGCCATATATATGGAGCTGTCTCGTTTACTATTTAATGGAACTCCTGATTTACACTTGGCTAATTTCCTTCACATGATCACAAACATGGCCGAATCAGGATCCACTGAGGAGCAAACAGAGTTTTTCATCTTGAATAGCCAAAAGGTGCCAAAGCTTCCTGACGAGGAATCTGTGTGGTGCCTCTCAGCTGTGCCTTCTTTGACAAAGAATGATGATTCACCCCAGAGTTCAAAAGCAACAGATGAAAAAAGTTATTTAAACCCCAAAAGGAAAGCTAGAAAGAACTCAAACTGGCCGCCTGTGGATTGGAAAAGTGCACCAGGTTGTAGTTATGCTCAGGCAAATGATTTTAAGACACGGGAAACAAGTGCACAGCATGGGGGCAGCCCACAAAAGAAAGAGGATAATTATGAAGGGACAGTCATGCAAACGGATAATGTTGTTTCTATCTCAGCCTCTGATGATTGGACCATTAAAGATGATTCAGCAGCGGCTGCAATGGCTTTTGTTTTGTCAGATAAAAACAATTTGGAAGATCACTCTGACCAAGCTTGCAATCAGATT
Organism: Juglans mandshurica; assembly: GCA_022457165.1. Taxonomy (NCBI): domain Eukaryota; kingdom Viridiplantae; phylum Streptophyta; class Magnoliopsida; order Fagales; family Juglandaceae; genus Juglans; species Juglans mandshurica. The sequence goes on along the minus strand of CM039619.1, from coordinate 29,713,384 downwards.
GATTCTGGAATGAAAGTTGAATTTGATCCCCTTGATTTAGATACTATGCCTGATGGCTCTGAGTTTGCTTCATCTAATTTTCACAAGAGAGACCAACTTAGAACTGGGACATCTGATGCAACACAAGCTGCACGTACGGGGAGACTGGGTGAGCTTGTTGCTTTCAAATACATTATTGGGAAAGCTGGTGAGACGATTGTGAAGTGGGTTAATGAAGATAGTGAAACTGGTTTACCCTATGACATTACTGTAGGGGAGGAGAATAGCAAAGAGTACATTGAAGTTAAAGCGACCAAATCTCAAACAAAGGACTGGTTCGACATATCAACAAGAGAGTGGCAATTTGCGGTGGATAAAGGTGAATCATTCAGCATTATGCATGTTGTTTTATTAGGAAATAATGTTGCAAGGGTCTCAGTGTTCAAGAATCCCGTAAAATTATGTCAGTTAGGCAAGCTGCAATTGGTTGCTATGATGCCAACGCCACAGGAGGAATTATCCATTGTCTCCTGAGACTGGACCCATTTTCACATGTGCTTCTGGTGGATTGACTCCATATAAGTGTTAGCCAAAGTATGACTGCCTTCACAGAAATCATCTGAAACAACTGAAACAACAGAAGTTTGTGTGTGCCGAATCTTTCTTTTGATGCTGGGGAGAATTGATTAATGACTACCATGGCACTTGGAACCGGGAGGCCATTCCAGGTGAAGTGCATAAACAAAGTTCTGGTTCTGCAAGAGAAAGCATGTGCTGGAACCTCAGCATTTTGTCCTGCGAGGGAAATTAGTGTGAGTGTAGGATTTGGAGGAACTCCACAGTGGAATTCCTTCTTCAAAATGGTGGCCGACTGCCAAAGGTTTCTTATGTACCGAATGATCCTATATCTTCATATATTGTTGTGTTCATAGATTAAAGATTGTCAAATGTATATGTTCGCACTTGTCAATAATTAAATTCAAACGATAGAAATCTCAAAAACTCACCTATGGCAAAACAATTCCATGGACGGGTATATACCCTTTGTAGGGTATGTACTTCATTACAAAAAATAATTTCTAACATTGAGTTAACCTTCAAGCCGGTCGGTCTGTTCACCCCAACATAACAGCCCCCCAATAATAACTTTTCACATAAGGCATCCAATTTACCTATCCTGCACCCACCCAATAGAGAATCAAAAGCTCAAAAAGCAAAATCCTCTTCTTCGAAATTGACCAGAGCCATTTCCTTCACAGCAGACCCATTCATCTTCTTCCCCTCAGTCTCGTCTACCCAACGATTTCCTTCACAGCAGACCCACTTGTCTTCGTTCAGTTTCCTTTGTCTTCCACCCTTCGTTATGTCCCCCTTGGTCTTCCACCCTTCGTTCCATCCCCCTTCGTCTTCCACCCTAAGCTTACCCAGCGAATGCCGAGTCGCGATGGACTGATTTGAGGAGCCCCATCGACGGACTAATTTTGCGGCCCCCATTGACGGACTATTTCGCGACCCCCATATTTTGCAGGTATGGCCTTTGTGAAAGTGGAAGACTCAAAGAAGTAGTTGATCTGTTCGAGAAAATGGTCAAAGGAGCAGATCTTACATGATGCCCTAACTTACAATGTTTTGATCAATGAGTTATGAGGAAAAATGGATGCAATCCTAATGTATTCAATTACTCAACCCTGATGAATGGATTTTGTAAGGAGAAAAAACTGCTAGAGGCCAAAGAAGTTTTTAATGAGATGAAGAGCTTCCGTCTGAAACCAGATACAATTAGCTACTCGACTTTAATTAATTGCTTCTATAGGGCTAGAAAAATCGATGAAGCTATGGAGTTGCTCAAAAAGATGAAAGAAAAAGAATGCAAAGTGATACCGTGACCTTCAATGTGATACTTGGAGGGCTGTGCATAAAAGAGAGACGGCTCTTGATATGCTTGAGAAACTTCCCTGCGATGGTGTTTATCTAAACAAAGCTAGTTACAAGATTGTGTTGAATTGATGGAGATGGGTTTTAAACCAGAGCCTGACTCGTGGGCTCATGTCCTGGAATTGATTTGCAAAGAAAGAAAGTTGCTATCTACATTTGAACTGCTCGACGAATTGACTGTTAGAGAGCTTTGATTCCACTACTATCTTGTCAACTAAATACATGGGTTTTCGAAGCATAAAAAGAACAATATATCCTTGATTTTGACCCAATTGAATCAATGATAGATTAGAAATTATCATGTACCATGGGGTGGTAGGTTTTCTGAAATTCTAAACAGTTGTGTAAGCAACGAGATACTTGTAAAAAACGTGATACTTGACGGCGGTGACAGCTCTGGAACGAACAGCGATGGAGGAAAGTGATGGCTCACGACGATGGAGGAGTCCACTACACGGGTCTTAGAGGCAAAGGTGCACGATGAGTGAATGAAATCTGAAAAGTGAAATTAGAGGGAAAGTGAAAGGCAAGAAGTGTAATCAGATGGAAAATGGTATATTTTACTTTTTATGAAATGGTCTATGTGTCTTGCTGTGATTGGAGGCTATTTATCCCCTAAGACCAGCCCGTCTGTTTCGAAGAGGAACTGTTTACCTCTCAAGTGTGCCGCTCGCACATGTATATTATCACGTAAACTCGACTTCTATGTTTGTTTATTATTATTATTATTATTATACATAAGCTCAGCTTGATTAAAACACAATGATTTTTGCTAGTAATGATTCTGCTTGTGGCTTTATATTGAGAAAGACACCATCTCCTTCACAAGCGCTTTTGTGGGATGAGTTCAGCCTTGATTGTATGAGAGCCAAACAATATGTCGGTGTTGTTGGTTCCCTACTGGCAAGGGTCCCCCGAGGTGGATATGGGTCCATGGCAAGGGACCCCCGAGGGAGGGAAGGGATTGTCCCACATCAGCTAGCAGTGATCTGCTAGTGGCTTTATATTGAGAAAGGCACCCACTCCCATATTTTTCTATATCAATTTTTTCAAAAAAATTTTCAGCGGTCTTGGGACCTTGCCTTATCTCTGGTAAAATAATCAAAGGTTTTTCAGGTTTAGTAGTAGAAATAGGACTTTCAATCTTTTATTCAATATGATCTAATTGTTGACCGATAATATGAAGAGTTTTATTAATTAAATTGTTTTGTTCAATAATTTTCTTTGTTTCAGTAAAAGTAGTAGCATCAAAATCAACATTGAATAATTTAAAAGGATAAGCATTTATATATGCTCCTTTATGGAAAATAATAATTGTCTCTAACGGGGGTGACTAGATCTTACTATTGTTTTTCCTTCTTCCTTGAAAAAATTTGTTTTAATAACATTCAAACTATTTTTTGAAACATAATAACTTTCAACGAAGTCAATAATATATGCTTTTGTAAGGCATACATTTTATCTTTCCATTTTTGTTTAACACGTAGTTTTTCTGAATTAGAGAAAGTAGTATGATAAGATTTTATTTTATCACGATTTTTAACAAAATTATATTCATTATTACAAAGCAATCAAATCAATTTCAACGACTCTATTGATCACAGTTAATTGGTTGTGATCAATAGAAGCAACCATATCTGAAACTGTTGGGATAAGGAGGATGCAAAACCAATATGCAAAAATTTGTAACATTTTACTAGAAATTCTTGAATAGATTTTTTGTTAAACACGCAACATTTTTTATGGAATTTTGAAATAGTATAAATTTGTTCAACAGTTTTAACATTGAACTCAACTTTGAAAACAGTTTGAGTCCAGGTAGTTTTGTAAATAGATTAATTAATCTTTGGAATACTCCATTTATTAAAATCAATATTATTAGTTTTTTCAACAAAAAAATCTTCCTCATTGATAATATCAGGAGGTATACTAGATCTAGAATTAATAGACGAATTAGACCTAAACATCTTATTTATCTTGAAATCAACCAAAATCTAAACTTAATACTCACTAATCATGTTGTTAACGTCGTGTTTCGCACACCTTTGGGCCAAATTTCAGCAACTCGGGTCTTAGGAGTTGGGCCTCAATCGATATTGTTTGGAGCCCCTGGCAATGGTCCGGTGTGGCTATACGGTGTTGGTGCGTATGACCATTACGATGAACAGTATTTAAATGCAGAAAATAAAGAGAGACGAACACACAGTTTTACGTGGTTGGGCACTAGGCCTACGTCCACAGGAGTTTGGAGGGAGATTCCACTATAATAAACTTGTTTACAGACTCTCATAGCCTCTCATTTCTTACTATACCTTGGAAGTTGTAGATTTATTCACTGGAGGAGAAATTCTTTGTTTTGATCTCAAGTTGAATAAGAAGTCCAAAAGTCATAAAATCCCCCCATAAATCGTAGGCGCCCTACCCCTTTTATATGGCCCTCTTCTTGTGTGCACCTCGGTAGTGGTGACGGATGTCTGTTTTGCGTCTTTTCTTTCGCCCATACCTCTTTATCCCGTCGGGCCTCTTTTCTTTCCTTTCACTTTGTCACACTGCTTTTCCTTGGCTTTCCCTTTCATTTGTTCATTTCTTGTTCTTTTTGTCTTTTCTTTGACTTGGTGACCAGCCCAGAGAGTTATGGTGAAGGGACTCGTAGGGCTCCTATCTACCCTGCCGGTCGGCTGCATTGTGCTTGCTTTTAACCGCAATGTACTATGTTGTTTTGAACGACCATGCCCAACCGACTTTCTTCGTTATATTCTGTTATCATTTTTATTTAGGAAGTCATGGCTCGTGGCTGGGTTCAAAGATTCTCGGCCTACCCCACTAGCATTCGGTTTAACCCCTTCGACTCCGCTAGCCGCTAGCCGTTAGCCTTTTGTTCATGCCATTTCCACCCATCTTTAATATTGGTTTATTTCCTCCGTCCTTCCGCACGCGTTGATGGAGAGTTGCTTAGATAGTTTGTTCGTATCTTTATATTTCTCTTGAGTTCTTCCACTTGCCTTGTTTCATGCTTATAGTGCCCCCCCCCCCCCCCCCCCCGGGACGTGGTCGTTGTTGCCCCTGCCGCTAATGCTTGTATCTTTTGTCTCGGTATTTAAGGAGTTTACAACCTCGGCCCACTTTTTGCTTGCTGATGTGTGTGTGGTTTTAGTTATCTTTTCCTTCTATTTCCTATTTCCTTAGCCAACTTTCTATCCCGCTCCTATTTCCTTTAGCTTCGTTCATTTTGCTCTTATTTCCTTGGCTGCTTTTTCCTTTCGCTATTTCTTTTAGCTTCATTCCTTTCACTCTTATTTCCTTAGTCGCTTTTTTCCTTTCGCTCATATTTCCTTAGCCGCTTTTTACTTTCACTCTTATTTCCTCAGTCGCTTTTTCCTTTCGCTCCTATTTCCTTAGCCAACTTTCTATTTTCTTTCGTTTTGTCTTCGCTTTTCCTTAGCTTTCCTGCATTGTCAGAGTATTAGTTTCTGGTTGGAAGATTCTTTTAATGGAGATTTAGTTTGTGGAGATTCGGCTGATGAAGATTATGTTGTTGAAGATTCTGTTGATTGAGATTCTTTTGTTGAAGATTCTTTTGTTGATGGAAATTCTATTGGCAGAGATTTTGCCTTCGGGTCACCAAGGGCCAACCCGCACTTCTCTGCAAAATGGATAGAACTGACATTGAAACTTATTTAGAGTGGGAGAAAAAGATAAAGTTGATCTTTGATTGTCATAATTATTCAGGGAGAAGAAAATGAAGTTGACGGTAATTAAGTTCACTGATTATGCTATTATTTGGTGGGATCAATTAGTGACCAATAGGATGAGGAATTATGAGAGGCCTGTAGAGACATGGGGAGAATTGAAAGCTCTCATGAGGCGAAGATTTGTATCTAGCCATATTAGTATAGAGACCTCTATTAGAAATTACGAAATCTTACACAAGAGTCTAGGAGTGTGGAAGATTATCATAAGGAGATGGAGGTGGCGATGATTTGGGCTAATGTAGAGGATGACTAGGAGGCCACCATGGCTAGATTTTTTAGTGGTTTGAATAGGAAAATAGCCAATGTAGTTGAATTGCAGCATTATGTAGATATAGAGGACATGGTGAACATGGCTATGAAGGTAGAGAGACAGTTAAAAAGAGATGGAATATCAAAGTATACTTCGGTTTCTAGTACTCATTGGAAACCAAAGTGGAATAATAATGATCAAGTTGTAGTAAAGAGAAAGACTGAACCACCTAAGGGAAAAGATGAGGAAGCTAGCAAGAACAAACTCAAGGTAGAAATCCAACCTTCAAGGAATAGAGATATTAAATGTTTTAAGTGTTTGGGTTCAGGGCACATCACTTCTCAATGACCAAACAAGCGGGTGATGATTATGCGTGATAATGGAGAGGTGATGACTGAGAGTGAGGATGATAGTGATGAGATGCCCGAGTTGGTTGATGCTAGTGATGATGATGGAGTGGAATACGCTGTGAATGTGAGTCTCTTGTTGCTAGGCATGCTCTCAATACATACATTAAGATGGATGAAGCAGAGCAACAGAGGGAGAATATTTTCCATACTGGATGTCACATCAACAACAATGTATGTAGTATGATCATTGATGGGGAAGTTGTACTAATGTGGTTAGCACTACTTTAGTTGAGAAATTGAATTTACATACCTTGAAACACTCTAGATCATGCAAGTTGCAGTGGTTGAATGATTGTGGGGAGGTTAAGGTCGATAGACAAGTGTTAGTTACTTTTTCCATTGAGAAATATCAAGATGAGGTGCTTTGTGATGTTGTGCCCATGCATGTTGGCCATATTTTGTTGGGGAGACCGTGATAGTATGATAAGAGGGTAACCCATGATGGGTTCAAGAACATGTACAACTTTGTAAAGGAGGGCAAAACAATCAAATTTGTTCCTTTAACTCCAAGACAGGTCCATGAGGACCAACTGAAACTAAAAAATGAGGTTGCTAAAAAAAGAAAACAAGAAAATGAGAGTGATCAAAAAAGAAAGAGTAGAAGTGAGAGTAATAAAAAAATAAAGAGTGAAAAAGAGATTGAACAAAAAATAAAGAGTGAGAGAAAATAGAGAGGTGGCTGAGAGTAAAGAAAAAAGAGTGGAGTCACGAGAGAAAAAAGAAAGAGAGCCTGCGGAGAGAAAATGAAAGACAAAAATGAGTTTCTATGCAAAAGAGACTGAGGTTAAGAGGGATTTTTTAGCAGATCACACTATGATTTTTCTTGTCTATTAAGAGTCTTATCTTAATCTTGATGAAACTAACCAGCCTCTTCCTAGTTTGATTGTTTCTTTGTTGTAGGAGTTTGAGGATGTATTCCCAGAGAAGATGCCAAATGAGTTGCCACCCATTAGTGGCATTGAGCATCAGATTGATTTTGTACCCGAAACTGCTATTCCAAACCGACCAGCTTATAGGAGTAATCCAGAGAGGACAAAGGAGCTTCAAAGGTAAGTTGAGGATTTGATGAACAATGAGTACGTGAGGGAGAGCATGAGCCCATGTGCAGTATCGGTGCTACTAGTGCCAAAGAAGGATGAGACGTGGAGGATGTGCGTTGATTGTAGGGCGATCAACAATATCACGGTAAAGTATCGTCATCTCATTCCTAGATTAGATTATATGCTTGATGAATTGTATGGATCATGTATTTTCAGTAAAATTAATCTAAAAAGTGAGTATCATCAAATTAGAATAAAAGAGAGTGACGAATGGAAAATTGCTTTTAAGACAAAGTATGAGCTTTATGAATGGTTGGTTATGCCATTTGGACATACAAATGTGCCTAATACTTTCATGAGATTAATGAACCGTGTCCTACGTGCGTTCATAGGCAGGTTTGTGGTTGTGTATTTTGATGATATCCTAGTGTACAACAAGGACTTAAATGAACATATTGACCATTTGATATATGTGTTTGATGTGTTGAGATGTGAAAAATTGTATGTCAATCTTAAGAAATGTGCCTTCTAGATGGAAAAATTTATTTTTCTTGATTATGTTGTTAGTACAAAAGGTATTGAGTTGGACGAAGAGAAAGTTAAGGCCATCAAGGAATGACCAATGCCTAAAAGTATCACTGAGGTAAGAAGCTTTCATGGCTTAGCTAGCTTTTATCGATGTTTTGTTAAAGACTTTAGCACCATTGTTGCACCACTCACTGAAATAATTAAAAAGAATGTTAGGTTTCATTGGAGGGCTGATCAAGGGAATGATTTTACTACTATCAAAGAAAGGTTGTGCTCTGTACTTGTGTTAGTAATACCTGACTTTAGCAAAACTTTTGAAATTGAATGTAATGTTTCAGGAATAAGGATTGGAGCTGTTTTGATGCAGGATAGGCGGCCTATAGCCTCGTCGGTGAGAAGCTAAGTGGGGCGTCCATAAAGTACGCTATTTACGACAGCACTACTTGTGGCCTCGGGAATTTGTGGTCCACACAGATCATGAATCGTTGAAGCATCTCAAGGGTCAAAGTAAGTTGAATAAAATGCATGCTAGATGGATGGAATACATTGAGACTTTTCCATATGTCATCCTTTATAAGCAAGGTAAGAAGAACATTGTTGTTGATGCGTTATCTCGAAGGAGTAGCTTGGATGGACAAAAGAAGACGGAGTTAGTGAAGTCACTTCATGAGAGGGTACGGCTTCAAATTGCCCAAAAAAATGAGAGGTTTGCTTTCCAAGTCAATAAAGGGCGAATGCGTGTCATCTTTGAACCATGAGGTTGGGTTTGGGTTCACATGCACAAAGAAAGATTTCCAACCCATAGACGGACTAAGTTGCATCCTCAAGGAGATAGACCGTTTCAAATTATTGAGAAAATTAATGACAATGCATATAAAGTGGTCCAGGTGAGTACAATGTGTCTGCTACTTTCAATATTTCTGACATTTCTCCTTTTGATGTAGGTGAAGATTTGAGATCGAATCCTTTTGAGGAGAGGGAGAATGATGGGCACCAACATGGACCTAATCTTAAAAATCCTTTGCAAGTTCAAGATGAGTCAATTACAAGATCAAGAACTATGAAGATCAAGGAAACAATGCAATGATTGATGCCTTACCCCTTTTATATGGCCCTCTTCATGTGTGCACCTCGGTAGTGGTGAGTGATGTCTACTTTGCGTGTCTAACCATCTCTCAATTTGCTTTAAGTCACTTCCATACTTTTCTTCTCCTGACACCTTATATCTTACTTAATGTTAAATCTCACATTTTCTTCTCCTGACACCCTCACTCCTTAATCCATTTTTGTCCCCTCTCATTTTCTCATATTTTGTTTTCTAATGACTCCCCCTCAAATTGCTTGGCCTAGGAAGTTCCATGGATCGGAGAAAAATCCCCTCACACATGTCTTTACTCATGTTCCTATTGCATTTTGTAATACATACTTTAGCCAACTGTCTACCCACTCATGCCTTAACCATTTTCTTTGACCTAGCAACTTCAGTCTCAAAGAAGTATCAAAGCTTGCCTTTAACGTTTCATTTGGATGTTGAGATATGATGAGAAATTTGTGAATAATAGTAAAATTATTCAAGTTAAGATGTTTTATGGAGTTTTGGTAAATGAGAGAGAAAAAGTTTAATAACAAATTATAAAATTAAAATATAATTTTTTATTTAATTTTTGTTTTGAGAGCTTAGTTTTGTCACATGTTTTACTCGACAATTAAAATTATAGTATAGAAATATGATATTAACTCAATATAGACATAATGAACAAATATAAATTATAACGACAAAATCATCAACCTTTAGAGGATGCTATTAACACTTTAATTTTTGTATTAACCCATCATTTTGTTGGTGACCATTTCAAATTTAGAGAAAGAACTAATGATTTATTAATTAATTTACGTTTTCTAATATTATATGAATTTCATTAGTATAAATGTGTATTTCTAACTAAGGCTATAATAAAAAATTATTGTCAGCAACCATACTAGAAAGAGAAGTTTATAGTAAGATTTCATCAATACTTCGCTCAAAAGGTACAAAAAGTTTTCACAAAAATTGACGGCACATTTCATAAAAATACAAAGAGTTGCGCTTCAGGCTGGACGGGTGCCAAACGGGTATTCACACCGGCCTATAGGAATATGCCACGTGGGCATTCCATAGAAGAGTAAAATAAAGTGAAGTGTACTGGATCTTATCAGAAAAATCACTTCTCTCTCTCTCTCTCTCCCTCTCCCTCTCCCTCCCAGTTCATTTCGAGTCTCAAGTCTTGACCAAACACAAAATCACTTCTCTCTCCCTCTCCCTCTCCCTCCTGAATCTGAGTTCATTTCTCAGCCAAATACAAAATTGTCTCTCTCCTTTTCTTTCCCTCTCCCCCTCCCTCCCGAATCTGGAGTACTAAACACAAAATCACCTCTTTCGACGGAACCCATCTGCGCGACGGAACCCATCTGTGCTCCACTCCACCACGCCGAAAGCCCAAAAAAAAAAAAAATATGCGGGTTCAAAAGTAAATAAAATTTGTGTTCCTACAATGATCTTGCCTAGCCTTCTTTCATGTTTGTTTTCTACTCCTTTGTAATTGTTTTTTTTTTTTTTTGTGATTATTGCTGCTACAACGTTCAAAGGTAACTCCATGATTTGTTTGCATGCTATTTTTTTGTGATTTATTTCTTTTACCATTTCTCAACGATGTAGACGACATTGCCGTCGAATCTCATCCATCGTTTTCGGTTGCAATGGATTGCTTCCTCCTCCAACCGTTCATATGATCGGCTTGTATATAGACATCTTTAGGCAATTACAAGTTTCAGTATTTTGTATAGTTTTTTAAAAATAATTTAAAATGAAAGGTCCTTGAAAATGGTGTTAAGTACTAAAATAGTTTTTTGATATTCTTTTCTTTTTAGTTTCTAATTTTAATTTTTTTATGGCCTGATTATATTTCTCCGAGGCTTGCTCTAGGAATGTTTCGGGCAAGGCTTGCTTGGTTTGAAGCCTAATGTTAATGCCAAATTCATAAAATAGCATGTAAACAAATCATGGAGTTACTAATTGATTAACTATTTCATATAAAATTTGTGATTGTTTGAGAGTTGTAGAAGTATAATTAATCCAGATTACAACATGATATCATGAGATAAGCATATATCCAGATTACAATAATCCAGATTACTCATTAGGACTGCAAAATGTGAAATGTTATTATTGCCGTTTTGGTACTCGCTATTTTAGCTATTTGATTTTGCAATCTTTGATGCAGTGTTTCATTTTTTTTTCTTTTTGCAACAATATGGAAAGTAGTGGAGATACCATATCTAGCTTACGGTCTATGAGGGCAAGAGATGAAGTGATCTCGCTATGTTATTGCGGCATTCTCTCCAAAATGCGGACTTCGGGCAACCCAGAAAGTATTGGATGACCATTGTATTTATTGCATTATTGCTTAGTTGTAAATTTTATGAGCATTCATGCTCTGTAAATCATTTAATTGTACATTAAGATGTTCTTGATTTATCAGAACAAGTTGTGTTTATTTTCTAGATCAGTTTTTGTAAAAGATGATGAATGGAGACGAGGTTTCGCATGCAAATTTACCTCGTGAATTTTTTCACTTTACTCTAATGTTTTGTCTTGCTTCTTTGTCGGTTTCTCTCTAAGGAAGCCATGATCTAGCACATTAATGTCTATATATTTTGAGTCACACGTAAACTTCAATATTATTATATTCATCCTGCACGACATCATGTGATTTTAGAGCCTATTGATGAACAAACTAAAACATCTAGCTAGTAAAAAGGGTGGAAACTAGCACCGGCCTACAAATAATTACAACAATCCAGCAGCCTATTTATAAGCTCTACAAACTGAATGAATCCCAAAATTTGCAGAAATTTAGATATGAAGAAACAGATGTACAAGAAGTAGTTTCGAAAGGAATAAATAAGAGCACAAATCAGATTTCTGTTTCAATTTACTCCATATACATATTTCAGGGTCAGTTTTTCTACTGAAAACAAGAAAATAAAAAGTATGATGCCTACAAAACTTGTATAATGTCTACAAAAAATCAGCTACTCAGTAATTAATCTTCTTGTGAAAACTGAAAATTCCAAGATGCTCCATACTCTTCATTTTCTGACATTTGTGGGAATTACATATTCCTACAAACCAAGAAAAATTTCACAAAGGAATGACAAGAAGTGATTAAATCAAACATTTAAATATAAAATAAATAAGATAAGATTAATATTCTTACATATTAAGTGTTGTTGACATAGAGGCCGGGCCTGGAGGTAATATATTCGAACTTGGCTCGCCTATATGCCTATAAAAAATATTTTATCAAGTAATTAAAAGCTCATACAATGAACATACGACATAATTAGAAGCGTAATAAAATATGTCAGCAATTACCTATGTGAAGGACAGTTGGTTCTAACATGACCTTCTTGTTTACAAATGCTGCATCGTCGCTTCTTCATTGGTGCATTTTCCTTTGGGTTCTTGTGTCGTAATGATTTGGGTCTTCCTTTAGATACAATGATTGGAGGATCTTGCAATGTAAAGTTTGAGACTATTTTACTCTGGACCGATGTCCCTCCCTGTTACCACCATCGTCATCATCCTTCATCAAGAGAAGCTCTTGATGAATATTCTCTATTCCCCTACAAGCATGCTCATATTTCTTAATAGATAGTGACCCCATCTCGGCAACTATATAAAATTGTCTCATCAAACGATGTTTCAAGACTAACGCGGTTGGGACAGTCTCCAATGGCTCCTTATCGACGCATAACCCATGCACCACGCGACTCTTTGCATTGATCGTCCATCTCTCTAACACATATGATTGCACAAGGTCCAAACAATCTTTTTTTGTCAAAACTTGTAGGATGTGTCGGCATAAAAAGCCAATAAATTCAAACTTACAACATGTGCAAGAAACAACATTTTCCTCCATCTCAAGTGCTACTTCATATGTCGGTTTTTCATACCCATTAATGCCCACCAAATAAATTTTTCGTCCATCTTCTCACGTATTTTGCGTGCCTTGAACCGTTGGCTATTAAATAACTCATATTGGAAGATCAAAAATAATTTTCTTGTGTAGAGCTTGGCCACTTCCTCTTCAATACTGGTGGAAGTTTTCAAAATAGGCCTCGATATTTTTGTCTTCACATCTTTTTCTTTCTCACTTAGATAACAGGCATTCAAAACTTTATCATATTGATGGACGAAGTCACTTACCATTGTACTTGAACGAACATAGTCTTTACAAAACTTGTTCATACTCTCACTTCGTTGAGTTGTGGACATTCCAGCGCAAAATGTAGATCTCAAGTAAGCAGGCACCCACTTTTCTCTCTTAAGATAAATAGTTTGCAACCAACTATTTTCTTCCAACTTGTACTTCAAACACATTTCAATCCACTCCAACTCAAACTCCTCAATAGTTAGTGTCTCATGAATGTAGCGGTTAAAATCATGTTTAAATTGTGCATATCTATTATAAATATGAGCTAGATGTTCAGGAACTTTTGTAGGATATGCCATAAACACAATTTGTGAGTTGTATTGGGTAATACATTCGCAATGGCCTTAGCCATTGATTTGTCATCATCAGTTATTATTATAGAGGGAGCACGACCAAGCATCGCTTCTAGCCATGTTTTCAATAACCATGTGTAAGACTCGGTTGTCTCATTTATCAATAACGCACATCCAAACATGATAGATTGATAATGATGGTTAACTCCAGTGAATGGAACAAATGGCATTTTGTAGCGATTTGTTAGATACGTAGCGTCAAACGTAACAACATCGCCAAAATATTGATATGCGGCTCTTGATCTCGCATCTGCCCAAAAGCAATTTCCCATTGATCCATCTGCATCAACTTGGATCGAATATACAAAACCTGAACTATTACGTTCCCTTTCCAAAAGGTACTCATATAACTTTTGTGCGTCTCCCTCATCAAGAAGTTGCTTCCTTCGATTGCCCAAATAATTGTGAATGTCCTTAACAATGCAACCAACATTATAATCACCATCTGACTCCTTACTCAACACGGATATTATTTTTTGTGTTGGTATCCCTGACTTATTTAGTGTGTCTATTAAATTTTTTTGCGCTGGTGTCACCCGTCTATGCCCACGAAGTAAACTTGTACTCCTAAGTGTTAACAACTCATGATTATGTTGGAGTACAAATTTCGACACTACCCATTTGTCTCCATTCTTCTTTATTGTCATCATTGCCTTACACCCACACTTTGTTTCCGGAGCCTCAGGTCTTGCTCTCTCTTTAAGTTTAGAATGATTTCGATGGAATCCTTCTCTCGAACACATACTCTACACCAATTAATGATTTGTCTATACCTGACAACCGAGAATGATTTGTTCGAATGCTAAAACCAGTTCGTTCGGAGAAGGCTTTATAGCAACTTAGTGCATCTTCTATGTCGTCAAACTCTAGCCCCACATACGGTTCCACATATGAAGATGATATTGTATGGCCTTCTTTGGGCACGTTCTTGTTTTGTTCAACCTGACCATCTTCTACAATCATCTCAACTTCATCGGCACTAGAATTATCATTGTCTAAAATCTCAACATGATCTCTTGATGTACTCATCATTCACTTAACCTTAATATATGCAAACATTATAATCAAACATTAAAAAAATGAAATTATGTCAGATCAGAAACAAAAGAACAATTTCAAAACAGTGTTGGAGCATCACATTTAGAAAACATGGCCAAGCAACACAACCACAAAATTTTAAAAAAATCGAGACCACTAGATTGAAGCAGACTCAACACTTTTTTTTTTTGTACGCAAACTATCTACTGCAGATTTTGACTGCTCCAAGTGTAAGCTCCAAACAAACACCAAAAATTTCTAAATTGACAATTCTACTACACTTAAACTCAACAAAATAGAAAGCAGTTAATCATACAATTTCAGAAGCTAGTCAACATTATAAAATGCAGCATTATATACAATAAAGTACAAAACATTAATAAAGATAAGAGAGAGCCCTGAGATAAAATTAATGCAGCAAGTTATGTTGGTCAGCAACCAAACAAGTAGCATAAGAATATGAAGAATTGCTCTAGAGGTAATATAAGGTACTAGTCAGTTGGATTGACGCGCTATAGTTAAAAGGAGCATTAATTCACCCTAAAGATGCATACAAGATCTTTCTTCCACTTTGACTGAACATAGTGTAAGCAAGGTCACTGCTTTTACGAACATTGATGGAGTATCCTGATAAGACCCAACACCAAAAGCATAGTCTTTAAAAAATTAAAATTAGAAACTAAAAATAAAAGAATATCAAAAAACTATTTTAGTATTTAACACCATTTTCAAAGACTGAAACACTCATTTCTTGAAAAACTTTTGCATAGATTCAAAAAAAAAAAAAAAAATTAAACTAAGAAAAATTTCACCATAAAAGCTTTATTCAAATTCTCTGTAAACAACCTTTCATTTTAAACTCCTTTTAAAAAACTATATAAAATACTGAAACTTTTAACTACCTAAAGATGGCTATATACGAGCCGTTCATATGAATAGTTGGAGGAGGAAGCAATACATTGCAATCGAAAAGGATGGATGAGATTCTATGGCAACGTTATCGACAATGAAGCAGCAATAAGCAAAAAAATAAAAAAACAATTACAAAGGAGTAGAAAACAAACATGAAAGAAGGAATACAAATTTTATTTACCTTCCAACCTGAAGATTATTTTTTGGGGTTTTCGGTGTGGTGGAGTGAAGCTTAGATGGGGCTCAGGAAGGCTGACTCTGTCGAGCAATAAAAAGAACTCAAAATGAACTGAGATTCGGGAGGGGGAGGGGGAGGGCTCCCGTGCATTTCACTTCACATTACTCTCCCATAAAATGCCTACGTGGTATATTTTTATTGGTTGGTGCGAATACACGTTTGGCACCCATTCGGCCTGAAGGCCTTTCCGAATAGAATGAAGAAAGAAAAGAAGTTTGTTAGAAAAGAATTAGAAACTTTCCATGAACAATTTGGATCTGTTACACTACTAGCTCATTCCAAAAGGCATAACAAAACATGATAAAAATTATCCACAAAACAAAAAAAAAATACAAGTTATAAAAGGACAAAAGATAATCAAGTTAATCAGAATTATAAATCAACAAAATTTACTAAAAATAGCAGTAAAAAGAAAAAACAATTATTTGTTATAAATATAAAAAAGTATGTCATTATAAATCTAATCGTACAAAAAATCAACAAATTAGATATCTTGAAAGAATTATTATTAATTACATAAATCATGAGGATATTTTTTATTAGTATATGCTTGCATCATATTTATGTATAATAATATGAGAAATGGTTAGTTTATAAAAATAAATTTATAAAATAATTAATTAAATATATTGAGTTAATATATTAAGTATATCAAACGCGTGAATTTATAAATTCAAACAGAAAAATCAAACCCTAAAACCGAATAATCGAATTATTTAATGTTAAAAAAAAAAAAAAACTGAACGAGATAAAAAAAATGTCGGGTTGAATCGATTCGTCTCAAGAAGAAAATCCAAAACCCGAATATCGTATCCGTAAAGTTTAAACCCCTAGTTGGTATAAATTTATGAACTCAAAAAAACCGCCTTCATTCTCACTCTTCCTCCTCCCACTTTCATACTTCTTTCAATCCCGCTATGTACGGACAGCCCTCCGGCTTCCGTCCTACCGGCGGCGGCGCTGGCGGCTGGGGTTGGCAGCATCCGCCGACGCAAGCGCAAGCGCAAGCGGCGGCACTTCAGAACCCCGATTTCTCTTTGCAAAACACCGGCTATTACCTCCAAGCTCCCAACCCCCTTCTCCACCACCTCCTCCTCCAAAACCAAAACGTTCCAATCCAAAACCCTAGCTTTACTCCCCACTTACACCAAAACCTGAATTTCTCTGCCCAAAACCCTACGGTACAAGCTCAGCCTAGGCCCCCTCCCCAGAAGGGACCCAAGCCGAGATTCCAGACCCCTAGTTCCTCGCCGAACAAGAGAGAGCTTCTCGAGAAGGTCGACCGCGCCGTTGATGAGGCACGCCGCAAAACTATCGAGGCTGGAGAGAGCGTGACGGCGTGGAAAGTGTCTCAGGATGCTCTGTTGATGCTCAAGGTCGACTCGTGGAGCTCCTTGGGCTTTCCAATGCAAGGGGTTCCGAATCTTTTCCGCCTTATGGTAACGGAGGGAAAGGTAAGGTGGAAGCGCGTGTATGATTCAATTAATTTTTTATATTTTATTTTATTGTTAAAATTAGTGCCCTGCTCGGTTGCTGAGGAAGTGGCGGAAAATAGTTGTGCGCAGTCGAGTGTGACACTTTGTGTGAATTTATTGGAGAGGACGGAAAGCCTCAGTAATTTGTCTCTTTGGTCGCTGAAAAGCTTAGTGGAATAACAGAGAAAATTTTATATATATTGGAATTTTTTTGTACCACGATTTGTGAAGAGTGAATCATTCTAGGTTCAAGGATTGTGAAGGCTTCTAAATTTTACCTTTGGGACCCCCTCCCCCGAGGTGGAAGCCTGGAAGGTAGCTCCACTCATGAGTCTAGGAGAATGTACATGCCCATGTATATATATATATATATGTGGGGTTTATGTATTTTCTTCTATTTTTAAGTTGTTCTTTGTATTCTTCGTATCTATAGAGCAGATAAAACTTCATCTTATGATTTTTCTTTTGTTCAAAGTTTTTGGTATCTTAGCATTCAGATGGAGGGTAAAGCTCGCCCTATTTGTTGCAGATCCTTTTTTTTTCTGAAAAACATAAAACTAGTATTAGATTATTTGTTATTAATTCTTATAGTTCCCATCTGATAAATAATTTGGCAACCTGCCTTGGCCATCCCTGTCATTTACTTGCAAGGCTGTGTGACGACCAATCTCTAATACTTGTAATCATTGCCAGTTTTCCTCTTTGTTAAATGGCTTAATAAGGATATTTTCCTCAGAAGTGTATGGACTTCGATGTACATAGAGAAAGAAGCAAGCACGAGAGGGAGAGAGGAAGGGTGTAATATCCCGAATTGTGTGATTGTACACGAGAAGGTGGTGAATTTCTACATTGCTTAGGAGGGAGAAGTTCAAGCTCTCTATAGTCAATTGTAACCTTTATTAGTCCTTTTGGAGTATGTGCCTAGATGTGACTTGGGCTTTCCTTGGGTTATTCCAAATGGTATCAAAGCTAATATTTATTAGAAGTGTGGGACTTGAGCCGTGTCACCTATGATGGATTTAGCCCGATGAAGACATTAGAGATTTAATGGGGGAGATTATAATACCCAGATTGGGTGATTGTATATGAGAAGGTGGTAAATGAGATCTTGCAGTGTTTGGGAAGGTGAAGTTCAAGCCCTTCATAATGAATTCCAAGATACTCCAATTGTAAACTTGACTAGGCTTTTTAGAGTATGGACCTAGATGCGAATTGAGCCTCCATTGGGATGTTACAAAGGGGGGCTTTTGAAAAAGAAGAAGAAATTATGGATATCATATATGGATCGTGTCTTATATGGCTGCCCCAAGAGAAGGTTGTTTTGTCACTCTATTTAAAATGAATCAATGATAGGAGAGATCAAAATACTGGGAATTTCATTTTTGGTCTTGGATTTTAGGGTTCTCTAAGACTACTTTATATGTTGAGAAAATATATTTGCAACCGTGAATTGTGCAACCGCAACGTAATCGTTTTGAAAAAAGTGAATAAAATATGGGACCCACATGAAAAAAATTAAATTTTTAATAGTGGACCCCACTCTTTTTCAAAGTGGTTACGCGCGTTTACGTACTTCACGGTTGTATGTAGAATTACTCTTATATGTTAGCCTACTTACTTTAGTTGGTTTTTGTCATTTGAAACTTGAGGAAAAAAAGGAAAACGAACCAAGAGAAAACTTATGCCCAGATCATTTTCTCATTGGGTAATGATACACGTATAACTTTATTACAATTCATTTCACATCCAACCAATATAATTATGTCATTTCATTAAAAATAATTTTAACTTTACATGATTACCCTCTATTGTTTTTGATTGGTACTTGATTACCCTCTATTTAAAATAGAGTTGTAAAATAATTGTAAAAAAGTTGTAAGTTTATCATTTTCCTTCCCCATTTTCTCAGCAATGAAATTGAGGGTGAGATATTCCACCAATTTTTGTTATTTCTTGAATGCATTTAGCTTCCATTAATTCTTTTTTATTTTCTATTTTTTTGGTTATTTAGATAAATGCATTTATCCATTGCTTTGTTGGCGTTAGAAGAATAACTTCATTGCACGATTTGGAAGTGGCAATCTGCGAGAATGAGGGAGTAGAGAAGTTTGAAGAGCTGGAGTTGGGCCCTTTGTTACGGCACCCTCTTGTCTTGCATTATTTCTCTGTGAACTCAGATGTGACTGAAGTCCTTCAAATAACTGGTGAAGAGATAATTTCTTTCCTCTGGAAGTTCATCCATAAGTGTAAGTATAAAGAGATTAAGGTTGAAGAGTTTCTGGATTTCGTTGCTAAGAAGCGATCAGTTGCGGGCAAGGAAAAGCTTGGGATACGAGTTCAAAGCTTGGGGTACGTGATAATCTATCCTACTTTATAATAAAAGGCACTAAATGTGTAATTAAAAAAAAATGTCTAGGAAGGTGAAGTAGTACGTTCATTCATGGACATAAAGCTTTCACAAATCATTGCACTTTCTATAATGCTTGATTCATTTTCTATGTTAGGTGAGATTTGTATGATACTTGAAGTTTGCAAGCTGTTACGTCATAGTTCATTCATGTTGACTCTCTGCTAATTTTGTGTTTGCTTGTGCAATTGGTTTTTTTCGAGAATGTTGCTTTGTGCCCAAGATTGCTATTGCACAAATTGGGGTATGACCCTTTCTAGTGAAATTCAGCCTTGGGAAATTTGGGATAGTATCGTCAACATTCTTCATTTCTTTTATGTTACTTTCCTTAAATTGTTGCCACTATTCTTTTTTCCAGTAAACTCCCTTTTCCTAAACAGTTCAAAATACTGAATTATATAATTGTCTTCTGAAAGTAATAATGAATAGTACATGACAGTGTTGTCAAAGGTAAGCCAAACACTTTGAATAGGTTCTCAGGCATGGTGAGGTGCCACCAAGGCCCTTTAAGCTCCAATGCTAGGAACCTTTACTGAGGCATTTTGCCTTTAGCACTCGTGAGAACCTTGTATAAATCTTGGGCATTCAAGGCGACTCTCTCTCAAATTCCTACATTTTAGGGATGGACAAAATAGTCCCTTAAAAAATTCCTGTCTACAGTCCAATAGAAGAAAAACCTTGTCCACTTGATTAGTTTGCTTTGTTAAGCCATTAAGAGAAAAATGTATGGGCCATTAGAATTAATGAAACCGGGCTGAGTGGGAGAAAAGTGTTTTGGAAACCAAAGCATTCTAAGGACCGAAACCCTTCTTCTTCTCCAGACGTCCTCGTTGGGCCAGTCCATTATAGGTGACACGGCTTAAGTCCCTCATTTCTGGTTGAGATAGACTCTGATACCATTTATAACCAATGTTTTGAATACCGTACCGGAAGCCGTACCGGTCAAGGCACTGGAACGAAATATTTCAGTCCCTGTACCGTTTCGTGTACCGTTTCGGGATAGTCGATATATGAATAAATTATAGATATAAATATATATATATAAACTATATTCCAAAATAATAGTCTATATATGAATAAATTATATATAAATACATATATATATAAATTATAAATAGCTTAGTCTGAATTGGGGGTAAAAAAATAATCTTGTAGTTTGAAAAAATGAAAAAAAAAAAAAATATTGAAGGCCGATACAAAACGTATATGGTACCTGTATCGGCCCAGCGGCCGGTACGGCAAATATCGGCCTTACCGGCCGGTATGGTACGAGATTGAAAACAGTGTTTATAACGCGCAATGGAAGGCCCAAACCACATGACCTATACTCCTAAAGAACTAGTCAATGATACAATTGGAGGCCCATTGGAACCTTATAAAGAGCAAAAACTTCTCATTCCCAAGCAATGTTGGATCCCATACACCACCTATCCTACATAGGTGTGCCCCCACTTTATTTTAATGGGACTGAGCCAGGTTTGCATACTTTAGAACTGTACAATCATTTTCATTTTCTTCCCCAACTCCACCCAACATCTTTAGTTCTAATTTTATTTTCTTGGTTTCTAAATTTGGCCTTAAAGAAGAATCCGACTTCGCGTTCTGATTGTCCCATGTTAGCTAATCCACCCCCCTACTTTATTTCTGGTGTTTACAGAGAAAGATGTGTTTTTGCTTTATTTGAATTTTAGTTTGTACGGCTCATCATACTTGTTGATTGTGTTCCTCTGATATATATTCAAAACTTTGGCTGATTGGGTAGATCCTTATAGATTTGCATCAGCGTGAATAGATACTGCATCCACCTTAGACTATATGTGTTTTCTTTGATCTTTCTTGAAACGTTGATTATCGTACCTATGTGGGCTTCAAAACCATTTATCTTGTTTTGTGATGTTGCCTTTAGCTCTCTTGACCATGGCAATAATTGTACTATTATGTATTCAGGACATCTAATTTCTCCATTGGCTCTTATATGTGCTAAGTCACTTAAGCTTGCTTTTTAATTGACATCATTGAACTTTATGATCATAGGATGCATATTTCTGTTATTCGAAAAGCGGGGAACTTAGAGAATGCCACGTTAAAGAAATCTGTAGAGGCATTGAAATCAGAATCTGATAAGAAATTCAGGAAGCGTCCTATTTTGTCGTCGCTCAAGAAGCAGCTGGATGAACGTTTCAATTCTATTTCGCAACGTATTGAAT
Organism: Juglans mandshurica; assembly: GCA_022457165.1. Classification (NCBI taxonomy): domain Eukaryota; kingdom Viridiplantae; phylum Streptophyta; class Magnoliopsida; order Fagales; family Juglandaceae; genus Juglans; species Juglans mandshurica. The sequence goes on along the minus strand of CM039619.1, from coordinate 29,691,605 downwards.
CATTTTCATCAGCAGAGAAGGATTTTTGTGGCAAACACACAAGATTTGTTTCATCAAGCTCGGATGATGAAAATAGTGATGATTGTACTTCTGATGATGAAAGGACTGACAATGCCACTGGCAACCATTTTAACTTGCCATCACAAAATGCTAAAAGTTCTGACCGAGCGAGTAGCTGCCCTTACCCGTCTCAAATTGAAGAGATGGCACGGCTTGGGTTGAAAGGTGAAATATGCGGGAACCCTTCTCATGCCAGTGGCAGCCCAAGGCACAATGAGAGGAGTGGATCATCTAAAAAGAAAAGAAAATTGGGAAAAATGAGCTGCACCACATCTTCACCCTTTGGATCATCCAAAAAGAAAAGAAAATCTGATAATCTAGACTGCACCATATCTACAACCTCCAAAGCGTCCAAGAGGTTCGAGGTAGATGTAGATGTTCATGCAGTAGATAATTACAGAAAGACTGACAGGTCTAGCGAGGTGAATGAAGCTGATTTTTCAATTACTGAGAACTCTATGAGAAGGTTTATTACAACCTGGAAGGAGGGTTGTCAGGACTGTACGGTGTCCGAGGTATGTTCATTATCTTGTACAGATCATACTTTGAATCTGTCCATGGTTTTGTATGACTTATCTGATGTTGAATTTTAGTTTGGCTTTGTATATGCACGGAAACTCAATTCTTTGTAATGATTTCACAAAGTTTCTGAAGGTTCTAACATTTTTAGAATCATACTACCTAGCATATTGGATTTTACCTTGGGGGTCCCTCCTTTGATTTTATTGAAATTTAAATATATTTTTTTTGAAACCTGCACTCCAATTTCCTGGATATTTGGGAGTGGATCATTCATGTATGGAAGTTATATTCATATCCTATCGGGACTAAAATTTTTTACTTCTTCACATAATATCAAATTTAACCAAGAAACCACAAAACTACCAATCTTGGCAATCACCCTCTAAACTACAAAAAAATGTCCTTTTCCCCTTTAAAAAGTCTAAATTACCCCTAACGATTTTCAAAAAGGCAGTATAACCGTATTAAATTAAAAGAATTATAAAAAGAAAGAAGAAATAGAAAAAAGTTACACATAAATGTAAATTAAAAGACATATTGAGTTTTTTTAATTTGTAATAAAGTGCATTTTTGTCAACTTTTTAGGGCTATATTGCAATTTTTTGTAGTTTGGGATGGTGAATTCCAAAATTGATAGTTTTGGGGTGTGATTGCTGTTAAGAATATAATACAAATAATTAAATCTACATCTTTCTATCAGTTTAAGCTTTTGGGACAAGTGGTGATTACACATAGTATTGGAGCAGAGGTACTGAGTTTGACTCCTGACTCTACACTCTACCCCATTTAATTAAATATTCCACATGTTGGGCGGGCCACCAATTGAATGAGAGTTTGACCCACATGTGAGGGGGAGTGTTAAGAATATAATACAAATAATTAAATCTACCTCTTCCCATCACTTTAAGCTTTTGCGACAAGTAGTGATTATACAATTACAAATGGCATGGTAATTTGAGGGGGTTATGTGTATTTTCCTCAAATAAAATAGACTTAACCAAGCAACTACTTACAAGAGCTGTAAAAGTACTTCCCTATGATCAAGATCACCGATATATAAGGATCTATTAGAGTATGCATTGGCTTTGTAAATCTGTAAGAATGCCTCCCACATCATAGTTGTGAGGAAGAAAAATATTGTTTAATAGGTAATATAACTTTATTAATAGATGCAAAATGTGGAAGAAATATACGAAACTTCACTCTCTCTCTCTCTCACTCTCACTCCTACATCTATTTTTTTCTATTTAACCCAAGGGAGAAATTTTCCTCTTTTACCTATAAAAAAGTTTCTCCTCTTTTCTTTAAATATATTTTCTTTATTATGATTTTTCTTGAAGTATGAAGGTTAAAATGTGCATGTTCATTTTGAATTATGCCTGTACATATATTTGTGGTGCTAATGTTATGTTTCTAAGCACGGATGGTCTCTTTGGTCCTCGGTTTATTTGTGCTTACAAAAATGAATGTAATTTTGCAGGTTTTCAGTAGGATGCTTGACTTTTATAAAACACAAGGTCGAGGAAGAAAGAAAATCAAATTGATGCTTTCATCATTCCCCTTTGTAGGATTACTAAATGTTGCTGTAAGTCGAACTATTTGGATGTTAATACCATACTTTTGAACATTAAATTATCTTGGATGAGTTAACTCATTCATTGAAGGGATGCAACCCATATTACATGGGATGTATATAAGAGAGAGCCCCTTTGGTGATTTAAAGAAGATTTTGAACATTTAGTTTAGCTAGCGAGATAAAAAAATCTTAGTTACCAATTCATTAGAGTTTTAAGTAACTCCTAGTCTATTCATAAGGTTGGGAATCTGGTTTCTTGTTGGATCAATATAATCCAAGTTCCCTTTTATACTCCCTATGGCTAGGGTGTGATCTTTTCTTTCAGAAAGATTCATTAATTCATGATAATAATAAAAAAAGAAATCTATTTGACATTATTTGCTAGTTTGAGCTAATTGAAAGTTGAATACGGAGAAATGATGGTTGATTTTGTAGTTTTAAATAGGATTGTGGACTGTGTAGTCTATTTCTATCTACATCTATACTACTTCTTTGCATATAAAACTCAGGTTGAAATTACCATATTTTCTCTTGAGTCCTTCTGTTGCTTGTGGTAAATTATCTGTTATGAAAAGGTTGAGAAGATTATTGTGGAACATGCTTGAACACTTGAAGGAAGAAGTATAACACGTCAGACTTACAGCTATTAATCATTTAGCAGAAATATTATTAATTAGGTTTATATATATTTGTCTTTCTACCGGAGAAAAAGGGAAAGAACATGATTATCGACTGTCAACTATTTTTTCTTTGTTTTCCTCCCCATGCTTCTTCCCCTTTTCCGTTGAAATTTAAGAGTGTTGGTTCTTTATGACATCTCTGAATTTTTTCAATCTCTTTCTCAGTATGTAAAATGATTCCATCTGTATTGGTTAAAACTCAGAAGTGACCATAAACTGCTTTTTAGTACTCCTGATAAGGTTTTTCTGAGATCCATAATCAAAGAAAGCTTGTTTGACAACTGGGCTTGGGTTTGATGGACATCTTGTACCCATCTTATATGCTTCTTTTGATATGCTTCCTTGCATGCTGTTTGTTGTGCTATTATGTTCCCTTCTCCACCTTTGTTTTCCACCATCCAATATTTACACTGTCAGTGTTGACATTCTATGAGTTGGTTCATGATATGCAGTCAATTGCTGAGGCTAATAGTAGTCTTTGGACCAAATGGCATCTCTTCCCATAAGTTACGGTGATGGTCAAGATCATTGGTTCAATCCTGTATCAATGTTTCTGCGTATTTACTTTAGAAAGGACGGTGCTAGTTGGCCGCCCAGCGTTTACCGCTGGGCGCACCGCTAGTGCAATTTTTTTTTTTCATTTTCTTTTAAACATTTGTTTAACATCATTAACCATGAAGAAAAAATTAAAAAAATATACAACTTCACTAATAGTCACTTAACCATTAAGCACAAAAAAAAAAAAAAAAAACCGAGCGTTAACTTTGAGCGGTAATATTGAGGGGGCTAAGTAGCATTTTCCCTTTAGAAATGTATGTTGATTGCTAAGTTTTTCATCTCTAAATCATTAGAGGTTTAAGCAAATTTGAAGTGCTTAGAAAAAGGATTGACCTCAATGTTGGGGACAAACTTGGAGCTTGTTTTATCAAAAGTCACAACTACTCTTTATTTACCCTTGTAGTATTCACGTGCAGAATCATACAGGAGCCATTGTTAACTGTAGTTGCATGGTCTTGTAAATTTCAGATTGCGCCTTGAGAAACCTACTTGCTTGTATAATTGTCTATGACTCATCTACTTACGTATTCCATGTAAAGTATGCATTTAATGACATTTGTATCAGAACGAAGGTCATTGTTCGAGTCCAGATGGTATAGGTGCTATAACTTAATGTATCCTCTATTTGTTAGGGTCGCTTCATTTTATTAATCGTCTTTTATGTTTTCTGTTTGCATGCATGTACTGACTTGCCTGTGAATATTTGATATGTCTACATACTGTCTCATATTATTGATCGGAAGTTTGTTTTTGATCAGTAAATACTGTCTCATATTATGATCCTTGATGCTTCTATATGTGATCACATGTTATGATTTAGTTGCTTGTTCCATATTGCAGGTCTCATCCATCAAATTTGGAATGTGGGACAGTATATATGATGCGTTCCAAGCCATAAGTCAGAATGAATTGACAAAGACATGTAACGAAAAATATTCTGAATATGAGATCATTGATGTCGAACCTAGTCTTAAGGATGCACCAATCATAGCTGATGATCACATGGAGCGTATACACAGTGAGTAGTGTTCACTTTTTTTGGAGGGAGAGGGTGTAATTGTTTTAATTGCCAAATGAACTTTAAATTGGCCAACAATTAACAATTTTTTTTTTTAAATGGTTGGCAGGCTTGCCTGCCACAGAAAAAAGGGAGTAAAATGTTAGGGCACGTACAACTGTACTACACATTTTGCACTATCTTGTATTTATAGTTTTACTGAAAGCTAACCCCTAGGGTTGGCTCAAGTGGTGAGGGTTTTTGTCTTGGGGGTATGCACCCCCCCATGACTAAGCTTGGGTGCAAATAATTTCTAGGGGCCACGTTCCATCGGTGAAAAAGCCAATAATTTACCTGATCTATATGATATGGGCGCATTACACAGGTATAGGGTATAACTAACATGTTGCATTTGTACGGTCTCCAAAGTTCCTCGTCACAATGCCACTTATGTATATTCATGCCTCAAAGTCCTAGGAAGATCATGTTTGACTTTGATATTCACCATTAAAAAGGCATATTTTCATTTGGCCTGGTGGGTATAATTTGATAATATATACTTGTTAAGTGAATTTTGGAAGACATGAATATTTTGACCCTTTCTGCGTCTCCATATCTAGCATTTCTCATAACATATATACCTTATCGTGATGTGTCATTACTCTTACAGGGGTTGCTGTTGAAGACATTATCAGTAAATTAGCAACATATTTTGAGCTTGATTATGATATCAACAGCTATGGTAAATCACTCCTTGAAAGGAGAATCATCCTCTTGAGGAAGCTTTATCATTGTGAGTTTTGGCTGGCGGAGCAATTTTGTGTCAAGACATTTAAGTCCCTTGGTTATGGGGAGTTTTTAATGTTCCTAGAAAAGCATGCCTCTTTGCTACCTGATCAGATATACAAGTTCTTGATAGGTGATATATGTGAGCAATCCCCTCTGGAGGCTTGCATGCTCCAGCATCAATTGGTTGTTTTAGTATCACAAGCTTTGAATGGCTTATGGGGAGATGAAATAATGACCAAACAGATGATTTCTTCACTGCTTACGAGGCAATTTCCGTTGATCAGTTTCAAAATTTTGGAAAGAGGTTGTATGGCTGATTTTCTAGATATTGTGGGGAAGCATAAGAGCAATGCAATCTCTAAAGCTGTCATCTTTTCTGTAACACTACTTGGAATGTGTCATGTGGGAGACTTGTCGGCCTATAATGAAAATGATTCATTGGAAACCACCAATGTGAGAGTCGACATCAACCGAAAAACTGGAGCCCTTAAATCTGTTACGTCTAAGGATGCAATTGAAGTTTTATGTAGGGCCCCGATGTTGTCAGATCTAAACTTGTGGACCCATTGGGACCTCATATTTGCCCCCTCTCTTGGTCCTCTTTTAACATGGCTGTTGAATGAAGTCAACACGAAAGAGTTTTTATTTTTAGTGACTAAAGATGGAAAGGTCATCCGCTTGGATCATTCAGCTACTGTGGATTCATACTTGGAAGCTGCACTTGAAGGATGCTCTTTCCAAATAGCAGTGAAGCTATTATCTCTGTTCTCATTAGCTGGGGGAGAAAAACATGTGCCCTTGTCGCTTTTAAAATGTCATACACGCCATGCATTTGAAGTTATTTTTAAGAATTCATTGGAGACTATTGAAGTAAATGACGGTTGGAACTCTCTCATGCAAGGAAGCACTAGATGGAAAATGGTTGATGAAGCTTCTACTAGTAATTTGAGTAGTGAATTACACATGAATTTATTCAAAATTGATAAAGTAGTGCCCGTCATATCTAGATTTGTCCTTGATTGCCTAGGCTATTTCCCCACTGAGTTTCGTGGTTTTGCTGCTGATGTTTTACTTTCTGGAATGCGATCTATTGTCAAGGATCCTGCTTCAGCCATTCTGTCCGAATGCAACCAAACAGAGCAGCGTATCATGCTGCATGAAGTAGGATTGTCTCTCGGTATTGTGGAGTGGATTGATGATTACCATGCTTTTTGTTCCAGTGATCCTACTGATGTGTTCTCACGTGGATCTTCATGCTTGAAAGCTGCTGGGGCTGAGAAATGCATCGGCTCAAAAAATATGCAAGATGTGTTGGGCAAGGTCTCCTCTCCTGAAGCAAATATGAATGTACCTGCTGTGACAGATGGTCATAATGAAGATTATACTCAAGTTTGTCAATCAACTGATGGATTAAACGTTTTTGATGGAATTGGCTCTGGTCAGATGAATTTACTTGAACTTGATGAACATAAGAACGCATCCATGGTCATTGAATCTATCAGGCGGGATGAATTTGGTCTGGATCCAAATCTTTCTAACATTGAGAGTAGCATGTTGAAGAAGCAACATGCTCGCCTAGGGAGAGCACTTCACTGTCTTTCACACGAGTTATATTCTCAGGATTCACATTTTCTTCTTGAGTTGGTAAGAAATAGCCTTTGCTTCTTTCACTGTGCTTCCATCAACTATATACATGAATAATGGGATAAACCGTATGTGTGTATAGAGTTGATTTTTCTGTGTATTATGCTCTTTTTTATATGTAAATAACAGGATAAACCATATTGGTGGTGTGATCTACAATTGCCATGTAGGTTGTAGAACTTCTTTTTGGTGTCAATTGTTGGTTGAAAGGCTAACTATCTTAGTATTTGAAACTTTTGTATGGCTGGTATGATCTACAATTGCCATGTTATTTGTACCAACTTGTTTTTGGTGTCGATCGTTGGTTGAAAGGCTAACTATCTTAGTATTTGAAACTTTTGTATGGCTGGTGTGATCTACAATTGCCATGTTACTTGTACTGACTTATTTTTGGTGTCGATTGTTGGTTGAAAGGGTAACTATTTAGTGTTTGAAATTGTTGTTTTTTTTTTTATTAAGTTTTTTTTGGGGGTCTTCAGAGATGTGTTTTTTTCTTCTCTAGTGATTAGGATTGCTGGCTAGAAGAAAAAAGGCTGCCTGGGAAAAAAATAAATAAATAAGACTGTCGTCTACAAGTAAGGTTGTCTAGCTTGATTAGAGCTGCCTGACTTCCTTAAAAACTTTGCTCTAATTTCTGGTTTGACTCCATGCCGATCGAAGTCAGAGTTGGAGTCCAAACAGTACTCCAAAAAGTCCGACTCCAGCTCTAACTCCAATTTGAATGCATTAATATTCAATGAATTTTGCTGGCTTTAATGAATTAACATTTAATATATTGTTTCGTAGCCAGCCTATTGCAGATTAGTTTTGTTTAAAAAAAGAAGACAGGTTATAATAATGACTTGCCTTGGTCTCACTCACTTCCACATGGCATGGTGTGCTCTCTCTCTCTCTACCCCCAACTTCCCTATGCCCCATGGCCCGCACCAAATCGGCTTCTTCCTCACTAGCAAAGCTTCTTGGGGCCACTTGTAGTGAAGCCTTGTGATCGCCCGATCTTCTTTCTTTCCCTCCTTGCCCCTTTCTAGGGTTTTCTTGTTGGTTATGGAATCTGCAAAGATTGAACATTGATGCTTTGTCTAGTTTGGGCCATCGATGACTAGTCCCTAGAGCAGGCTCTCTCCCTACGGCAAGGTCACGAATCAAAGGTTTGTTTGATTGATCTAATCAATTTGGCTTTGCACTCTACATCTGATCTGATCTGCTTTGTTTGTGTTACACATACTTTGTGTCCTCTCTATGTTTTAGAAAGGGAAACATCGAATATGTTTTTATTGGGTTTTAGGCCTCTTGAACGTATGTTTGGTATTTGGGTGTTGTTTTTTTATCCACTCCAACTCTAAGGAGCAAAGTTGGTTTTAGGGCTAGGCTTGGGCAACAAGGGCTAGGGCTGGGCAAAAACTCTGTAACTTCGACTCCGTCTAACACCTGCTTTGACTCCATTAGAGTCGGAAGATTCAGAGTTTGGAGTCGGAGCTTTTGTGTAAAAAATAGTTAGAGCCAGACATATTGGAATTCCGAACTCCGACTAATATGTCAAAATAGCTAGGAAATCAGGAGGGAGGGTAGTGGGATAGAACTGGGACTAGCTCTCAAGAAGGGGCCAATAAGAGATTTAAGATATACATCTTCCTTTTCTATTCTCCACTCACTTATCCTCAAAAACCCTAACCATCCTCCTATATCTCCCAATTGCCTAACCCTAAGCTCTCGATCCTTCCATTCTCCGTCTCGCTTTCTCGAGAAAGTCCTAGCCCCAATCACACTTTTTCTTTTATCTCTCTGAATGTTGACATTTTGGACTTGCGGAAAAGCATTGGGAGTCCTAGACGTTTGTTGTCTGAAGCCAGGTTGTAGAGGTTAAGAATTGTTCTTATCTCACCTTTATTATCCCGGGGTGCATTCTTGCTAAAAGAAATTGCTGACTTCATAGCTATATCGAAAGTAAAGTAGTCCCTTCGTGAGCTTTCAGTGCGTAAAGGTTAGTTTTGCTTGTTGTGCTACCTCCTTTTGGCTGCTGGAATGTGAGGCTCGCAAGCGATGGCACTAGTCCTGGGTTCCTCTCTCTCTCTCTCTCTCTCTCTCTCTCTCTCTCTCTCTCTCTCGTATTTGAATTCCATTTGTTTCTCGAGAAAATTTTGGATCTATATGATTTCCTGATGGGTTTCTATTTACTCTTTCTATTTACTCCTAATGTCAGTGGCTTCGACGCTCTGACTCTTAACTCTGGCTACTCTGATTGGAGTTGGAATCTGCTCCGATTCGGAGTTAGAGAACTCAAAATGACCTCCGACTCAAGTTGGAGTTGGAGGGTTGGAGTTCCAACCCTAACGGGGTCCTGTCCCCTGGCCCGTCAATGTGTCCCTTCCAGCCCGCATGGTAGGGGCGGGTAGAAAAAAAAAACCAGGGCGGGATGCGGGTAGGATATCCAGCCACCTGCCCGCCCCACCTATAAATACAAAAAAAAGACCCTAATCGATTCACAGTTCATCTCTCGATTCTTTTCTTCCTCTACTCCTCTTCTTCCACTTCTTCTTCTCCCCCCACTCCAAGCCTCTTTCTCCTCTCGTCTTCGTCTTCTTCGTTAGAGACCTATGGCCACACGATTGGCTAGGTTTGGTTCGATTTTCATTGGTTGTTTGATTGGATTTTCGTTCGAGTTTGGGAGTAGAGGAGCATCTGAGCCACATATTTGGTGGTTTCCATGTAGGCGGGGGTATACGGACGGGAATTGAGCCGCCCATTTGCATGTCGAACGGATGGAGCTAGGGAGTATACGGGGGTGGGGACGGGGTGTGGGAGGGGTGGTACCCGCCCTGGTTAGGGCCTTCTTAGTCGGAGTTGGAGTAGGAGTCCAAAAACGACTTCAATTCCAGTCGGAATTGGAGGTCAGAGTCTTGAGAGTTTTATTCTCCGACTCTCTTGACTTCGAAGCCTAGCTTTATCTACAAATATGAGGGTTCAGTTACAAAGAATACTTTTGCACTTCATAGTTGGATACCTTTTTTTTTTTTTTTGATAAGTAAGAAGTATGTTTCATTGATATGAATGAAAGTTATTGGCTACCATTTACAATGGCCCCTAGAGATTGTTTGCACCCAAGGGGATTTGAACCTTAGACCTAGGGGGAGAATACCCCCAAGCCCAAGGCCTTTACCACTTGAACCTTAAAACTAGATCTCACATAATTTGAGGCATCGAAATCTATATTCGTTATTAAAATTTGGAAACAGATTGTTGATCTATAATCTGTAAGCCTTGTATTATGGTGGAAACAAGAGAATATAGTTACTTTATTGTTCCTGACATAGACAAGGTTTGCATTGACTTTTTATGTTTGAATTTGAATTTATTGTAGCATACCTGTAGGATTTATATTCTCACTTGCTAACATTTTTACATGTATGTCAGTTTGTAATGTGGAGCAGTAGATGAATATTTTAAGTATTGAACTTGGAAAATGTGATCTAGTTTATCTTTTTCTACTTTATCACTTGTAAAAATATCATACTTGTTTAATGTATGCAGTATAATCCCAATCTTATAAAAAAAAAAAAAAAAAATCCCAATCTATAGAAATCTTTATATGTACAAATTCTATAAATGAATTGGATTATAGGCTTTAAGTTCAAAATAGGCTGCATATAAGTCTATTTTTTCCTGAATTTATTGTTCATTGTGCTTCAGGTTCAAAATGCTGATGATAATATTTATCCAGAAGATGTGGAACCGACTCTGACATTCATTCTTCAAGAGTCGGGTATCATCGTTCTAAATAATGAGCTAGGCTTCTCTGCTCAAAACATTAGAGCGCTTTGTGATGTTGGAAATTCAACAAAGAAAGGATCTAACGCTGGATATATTGGGCAGAAAGGCATTGGCTTTAAATCAGTGTTCCGTGTATGTTTGAACAAACACTGTTGTTATCTTGCTTTCATTTCATTTTTCTTTCCTGATAAGTAATAGGTAATTCATATATTAGACAAAAAAGATGAAAGTGAGTTGCCTGAGTTTACAGGTGGTGTCCAAGATATCTTTCTTTCTTAATTTCAAGTCATTGTATTATTTTAGGTTGGTACATTTTTGTTAGATTTTTCTTAATTTTTTACTTTGTTAGCTTTGTTGCTATCTGTTTGTTTCTCCAAGTGATTCATCTAGATCTCTTAGAATTGTTAAAACTTTTACCAAAATATTTCTGAAACTTGATTGCTAGTATTTTTTCCCCCAAAAGTAGAGGCCGTTGATTTCATATATTTAAACGCATTTAATTCTCTTGCCTTTGAAAGTCTTTCTGGTTGAGCTTTGCAATTTTAGTGGATTATTATAGTCATATGGGGGATTTTGTATTCTCTCACATGTCGTATAGTTAGAGGATGTACATGAGCCTAGCCCAAGCTAGACCAACTTCAAAACCAACCTAACCATAGGTTGGCAGGCCAAATTAAGGCCTTTGCAAAAGGAGAACAGGTCCAATTTGACCTAGTGAAAGAAGCACCATAGAGTGGGAGGTCAACCAAATCACAATCAGCCACTTGATCCATGAAATCTTCAATACCTCCTCTTATTTTCAGCCAGTAAGAACCCCTTTATATTTGATTGCTTAAGGCATTCATTTGAGTTTCCACTAATGTGCCAAGGTAGATTGGAAACAGTACGGATGAATCTGAGCTCATTCTATAGGTCTTGTTTGTGAGAAACTGATGCTGGAGCATAGACTTATGTAGCCATCCGTTCCAAGTTGTAGTCTAGGGATGTGGTATTCTATAGTGATGGTCTAGGTTCCAATGTTAGAGTTGGGACTGCCATATTTCTTGATTTGTTTAAATTAATCCAAGAGCCACCAGCTGCACTTTTTGAAGGAACATAGCAACTGCCAGCATTGTTTTAGAAATTTTGACAGATGGAGTACGTCTTCTTTGACAGGTTTCTGCTATCACTTCCGGCGTATAAATAGCCTTGATTGCTTTAAACACAATCAATGTTTTTACTCTATTGCATAGCCTTTTGTTTTCCCTGTCTTATGAGGCTTGTCTGAGTCAGCAGGTCTGGTCTTAGGTCCGATAGTCTCTCTGTCCTTCCACTTTGAAACTATCTCCTCGAAGTCGTCCCTGTTCGCTAGCAATCTATCCCAACTCCCATTAACCACCGAGTCAAACAAACCAAGACCAATCATCTACTTTCAAGGGGTAAGAGATACTATAAGTTTGAAATTATGTGGTTAAGCTCGTTAGGATTTGTGGAGGGTGAAAGATGGACCTCTTATTGCTTTCAAGGTGCCTCAAGCTATGTTTTGGAGTGCAAGCTAAAGGCCTTGAAAGAAGACTTAAGATCCTTGAACAAGGAAGTTTCAGCGACATAGGTAGAGACAAGGTGATTTGGGGACAAAAATCAAGGGATTTATGGTTGAAACAGGGTGTCAGGTGCATGAAGACTTTCCATAAGGTGGCTAATTATCATGGGAGGAACCACACGATTGACTCCTTAAAAGGTTAATGGCACAATGTGCTCTGATTCTCAAGAGGTGAGGTGAGTTATCATATTGTACACTTATATAAGAGGTGGTACACTGAAGTGACTGAACAGCTTAATTGAAGATTCAAATTGGATGGATTATTTGTGGAGGATGAGGCATATGAGGTAGTAAAGGCATTGAATAGAGACAAGGCCTTAGGTCTAGATGGTTATTCCTTGGCTTTCTTCAAACATGTTGAGTTGGTATAAAAGATGACTTGATGAGGGTTTTGATGTGTTATGGAGATCAACGTCTTAAGGAGGCTTTCTTGATTCTCTTCAATGTTTTTTTATTGGTAGATAAGATTTTATTGATCATAAGGATAGGGAAAAGCCCAAGTACATGGGACATATACGCCTAAGAGTGTACTTATCAAAAAATATACGCCTAAGAGTGGTGTTCTAGTGATACAAGAAATTCATGAATGTCCATCCATTAAAATCAATTACAATCGACCAATGGAACAAAGTACTAAAAAGAAAGTTATAAGTTCATCCATTAACCACTCATGATCTTTGAAACTTCTTTTGTTCCTCTCCCTCCAAAGACACCACCATAGGCAAATCAGAGCCATCTTCCAAATTGTGACAACTAAGAAGTGCCTTGACATCATCCATGAAGCTAAGAGATAGATCATCCTTTTTGGCATCACCCAAGCTACACCCTCCCTAGCAAAATAGTCATTCCATTGGGGAGTACCATTAGATTGATCTAAGAGGTCCGCAATCGAGGCTTCCCTCATTCTCACTATACCATAGAATTTTGGATAAGCTTCTAGGGCACACCATATGTCATGCCGGAATTTGATTCAGGACCCATCACCCTCCTCAATACGGGTATAACAAAAATATTTAGTCTATCCTCTTTTGATGTGCTTCCAGAGGCCCACCCTCTATGGTCCACACTCACCTCGTTCGAGCACTAGCCTCTCCATTCACTACCATACTTTGAGTCTATAACGGTTCTCCACAAGGCTCCCCATTCTATGTGATATCTCCATGGCTATTTGCCCAACAAAGCCTTGTTAAAAATTTGCAAATTTTGGATACTTGGACCTCCTTCTGAAATTGGAGAATAAACTGTGGCCCATTTTACTAGATGAACTTTGAACATCCCCCCCCCCCCCCCCAAAAAAAAAAAAAAAAAAAAAAAGAGGAAGTCCTGCTGAAGTTTCTCCATACAGTAAGCCACCTTGGATGATGGAAGCCGAAATTAGGGGTGAAAAACCAATCCCTCGGTTCGGTTTTAAGGGAAAACCGAAACTGACCGTCAACACCTAAATGGGGCGGGAAACCGACTATGTAAGGGGGTAGAACATGGTTGGTTTAACGGTTTGGGCCATTCCTTTTGGGCCTTTTTAAAACCCAATTCAACCTCTTTTTGGGCTCAAGATCAACATTTTGGGCTTTTTTTCTGAATTTTTAAAATTAATTTTAAATATTCAATTTCATTTTAATAATGTCATGTATACTATTAGTAACTAATAACTACTGCATATATACTACTTATACTTTATAGTCTTATTATCCAATTTCATTTTAATAATGTCATGTATACTATTAGTAACTAATAACTACTGCATATATACTACTAATACTACTTATACTTTATAGTCTCATTATTTTATATACTAATTACTAGATAACTAAAAATAAATAAATAAATAAACTCCACTAGATGTTCAATACATATTACAAACAAAACCAAATTGTCTTAAGCAAGTAAGCAACAATTGTTCTTGAATAAAATTTCACAAATCTTCATTCTTCAAGATTCCAAATAGATTCCCAATGCAGTCTTCGACTATGAACGATGGTCCCAACTCTATATAAAAAACATCAATTAATCAATATTAATAAATTAGGATAATGAAAACAAACAAAGAACAACAAAATCAACACAATTGTCAATTACACAACAGCTAGTTTGCAACAAAATCTAAGATACTAATCTATATTTTAGACAATGACATCAACCTCACAAAACTGTCAACACAATATTAAATCAGCAAATGCCACACAAATGACAATGACATTCGGAGCCACACAAATCATACAGATTCATACCTAAATAGGAAAATGACATTCGGAGCCACACAAATGACACATGGATTCGTATTATATTTTAGCAAATGCCGCACAAATGACATTCGGAGCTGAAAATGAAATGTGTTGTAGGTTATATATTGATGAAATTCGAAGTAATAAAATTCTCATCACTAAAATTGAAACAAAAGATCAAACTCATCTCAGTCGCAGACTATAAATCTTCAAAATCATACGGATTCATACCTAAAAAAAAACACTGTGGAGGCTAGGTGTGGGATGCGACGTTTGCCGGAGGGACGTGGAGGCTGGGCCGCTGCCGATGCCGTTGGAGAGTGGAGACTAAGAGGAGGGCTGTGCCGCTGCGGACGCTGGAGATGATGAATTGATGAAATGAGATTATGAGGGGGAGGGGATTGCTGAGGGCTCGAAATGAGAAGAGAGCAGGGTTGTTTAAACCCTAGGCAGAAACGTTCCCTTTTTTTTGTTTTAAACTGCATAAGCAAAACGATGCCGTTTCACCTATTTAAGTGAAACGGCGTCATTTTAGAATTGATTATATATAAAAAAAAGTTGGTTTAAGATGTCGGCCAGTTCAACAATTTTCTCCTGGTTCGAACCGAGACCGAACCGGCCGACGCCGGTTTTGATAAAATACCACCGCTGGCCGATTGGTTCCTTTGGTTCCGAGCTTGGCCGGCCGGTCTGAGTCGGTCCCGGTCGGTTCTTCGGTTTCTTGTACAGCCCTAGCAGAAATAATGAGAGGAAGTAGGTCAGTAAGTTGGAAAGGGTACTTTTGATACGTGTGACTACCACCTTTGAAGTACATCCACTTCAACTAGCAAGTTTCCGCTCCATTTTTTCTAGGCATCATCCCAAATTGGCAGATGAGATATCTTACATCCCAGGATAGAAGCCATACTTTCCACATTATGCACTTGCCCTACTGGAACTATGTCTGATTTGCCCAAGTTCACCTTTAATCGAGAAACGACTTCAAAGCATAGAAGAAGAGCCCTTAAGGCTCTTCTGGTTGCCTGGCTTCCGTTTCAACTGGTTGGCACCAGTTCGAATCACCGCTTGGGAAATTAAATTTGTTTTTTTCTCTATTTTTCAGTGGTTTTCTGCTATTGTATTGAGGGGAGGGAATGTTCATGAGTTCTTATCTTCTTTCTAGTCTATTAGAATGTAATTAGGTGCCTCTCTTAGTATATTTCCTGTGTACTTGGGCACTGCCTAATTTCATTCACATCAATAAAGATTATTACTTATAAAAAAAAAATATGTACATGGCTGATCTCACTAAATATCGTGGTATTGTTGACAAATAAGAGATGAGATATATTGAGAGAGCCAGTATTTGCCTCCTCTGCTGAGAAGTAGGATAAAAAAGGGGATCACATTGTCTCAATCGATGTGAGCTTTGAAAGAAACCTCTTGGTGTGCCGTTAAAGATAGAAAAGTGTGTAGTAGAGATGCAATGCTTGATCCATGAGCACCATTTCACCCCAAAACCGCATCCCTCGAGCATATATTGTAAGAAGCTCCAATTGACTAAACCATATGCCGTTTCCATAACTAGTTTGCAAAGAAGCCCTGGCTATCCCGACTTGAGTCTACTATTCAAGCATTCATTGGCAATAAGCATTGAATGAAGCATTTGCCTCCCCTTAACAAAGGCATTTTGGGGTTTTGATATTAATTTCTCCGCCACCATGCTTAACCTTTTCGCCAAGACTTTTGATATGATTTTGTACATCCCATTGACCAAGCTAATATGGTGATAATCTTTAACCTCAACCACAGCCCTTTTTTTTGGAATAAGACCAAAGAAGGTTGCATTGAGGTTTTTTTCTAACCTTCCATTTTCATGGAATTCTTGGAAAACTCCCATGATATAACCCTTGATCACTTCCCAACAGATATGAAGGAATGCCATAGTGAAGCCATCTGGACCTGGAGCTTTATCGCCCACCATGCTTTTTAACACTCTTCAAAAGGCCTTTCGAGCCATAATTCTTTTTGTGAGTTGATAACTTGATAGGGTCAAAAGTAAGTCCATCTAAGCTTGGTCCCCAAGAAATTTGTTCCAAAAGCAAATTCTAATAGTAGTTAACAATGTGATCTGTTACCTCGGATTGGATAGCCACCCACCCCATCCAACAGCAACGTGTCTATGGCATTGTTCCTCTTGTGCGACTTAGCCACTCGATGAAAGAAGTTGGTACATTTGTCCCCCTTCTTCAACCGTAGGGCTCTCGATGGTTGTATGGCAGCATACTTATGTTCTTCCTGATTTAGATTCTAGGATATTCTTGATTTTTGTACTCTTTCTAGCTAGGTGTATCTACCATGTACTTGTAGCGCTTTTTTATCAAATAATTAAAATATCTTATTAAAAAAAGATACATACTTGATTTTCATTTTTGCTTGCACCCCTAAGCTTTATTGCGGATGTTGGGTTGACCAAGGGTTATTAAAATGGTATTTAATATGGGTCTTACTTGTGCTTTTGTAGCTCCAGTAGTGAATGATATGAATTGCAATAAATTCTGAAGCAGATTATTTAATCTAGTGTTATGGTTTCCGAAGCAAATGGTTTAATATGGTTTTGAGGCTCATCTCCAATATAATCAATCACTCTGTTGACTATGATCATCTTTAACGTGCACTCCACTGCTTTATTGTGGTGCTTGGGTGATCTATGCAAGGTTGTTCGGTTGTATTCAACTTAAATAATTAAATATTTTCATTGGGTTTTAATTCTGTACTCCATATGCATGAATATAATTTTATTTGGTTGGGTATTGTTTTGATTTGTTAAAATAGTGGTTACACTCCATAAGAAGTAAGCTTTTTGAATGTGGCTGGTCTTTCTGCAGGTAACTGATGCTCCGGAGATTCATTCTAATGGATTTCATGTCAAATTTGACATAAGTGAGGGCCAGATTGGTTTTGTTTTGCCGACAATAGTACCTCCATGTGATATAGACATGTTTAGCAGGCTGGCATCTTGTGATGCTGGTCATTTGGATCCTAAAATCTGGAACACTTGCATTGTACTTCCCTTTAGAGCGAGATTATCAGATGGAACTGTCATGAACAGCATTATGACTATGTTCTCAGATCTTCACCCATCTTTGCTGCTCTTTCTTCACCGGCTTAAGTGTATTAAGTTTAGAAACTTGTTCAACAATTCACTCATAGTTATGAGAAAAGAAATCATGGGGGATGGCATTGTTAGGGTTTTGCATGGAAAGGAGAAAATGACATGGTTTCTAGCATCTCAGAAGTTGCAAGCAGATGTCATTCGTCCTGATGTGAAAACAACAGAAATCTCAATAGCATTTACATTGCAGGAACCAAATGATGGGGATTATGCTCCATTTCTTGAACAACAGCCTGTTTTTGCATTTCTTCCTTTAAGAACATATGGTCTGAAATTTATTATACAAGGTGATTTTGTCCTTCCTTCGTCTAGAGAGGAAGTAGATGGAGATAGTTCCTGGAACCAATGGTTATTGTCCGAGTTTCCGGGTTTGTTTGTTGGTGCAGAGAGATCCTTTTGTGCTCTTCCTTGTTTTAGAGATAATCCAGGAAAAGCTGTGTCAGCATTTTTGAGCTTTGTTCCACTTGTTGGGGAAGTTCATGGTTTCTTTACTAGTCTTCCCCGGTTGATTATTTCTAAATTACGAATGTCAAACTGCTTACTTTTGGAGGGAGGCAATGACAGATGGGTTCCTCCATGCAAGGTTCTAAGAGGTTGGAATGAAAGAGCTTCTATTCTTCTTCCTGATGGTTTGCTTAGTGATCATCTTGGCCTTGGATTCTTGAATAGAAATATAAAAATGTCTGATTCATTAGCAAGGGCACTGGGTATTCAGGAGTATGGACCCTCAATTCTACTACAATTTATATCCCGTTTAAGTCATGTGGAAAATGGCATCAATTCAATGGGCCTGAGTTGGTTGTCTTCCTGGCTAAATGAACTTTATATAATGACATTCCATTCTTCTGGACAAATTCTGTTGAACTCTGATACAGAAACAGACCTAATAGAAAACCTTCGAAAAATAAAGTTTATTCCCCTCTCGGATGGTACATACAGCTCTGTCGATGAAGGTACAATCTGGTTACCCACTGATGCAATAAGCACTGGTTTTGATGGTGTGCAAGGTCTAGAAGCTTTCCCAAATTTATTTGCTAAACTCCGGACTGTCAGTCATGCCCTCCTTTCTACATCAACTTCTGGTACCTCTGATACGTCATGCATGGACATGAATTTGGTGGACAACCTTATCAAGATGTTTCATAGGATTGGTGTCCAGCGGTTGTCTGCTCATGAAATTGTGAAGGTGCACATCTTGCCAGCTGTATCAGATGCCCGAGTTACAAATAGGGACAAAAATTTGATGACAGAGTATCTTTGCTTTGTTATGATCCACCTGCAGTCTAGTTGCCCCGATTGTCGTGTTGAAAGGGAGTACATAGTCTCTGAATTACGAAATAAAGCTTTTGTTCTAACAAATGATGGCTTTAAACAACCTGTAGAGGTGTCAATTCATTTTAGTAAAGAATATGGAAATCCAGTCGATGTAAATAAGTTGGCCAATGTTGTAGATATGAAATGGCTCGAGGTTGACCACACCTATTTGAGGCATCCGGTCACTGAATCTCTCACATGTGGGCTGATGAAATGGAGGGCATTTTTCCAGGAAATAGGTGTCATAGATTTTGTGCGAACACTTCAAGTTGATAAGACCGTTGCTGATATATCTCCAACCATTTTTAAGAATATAATGTGGGGAAGAGATCTGATTTCCCCTGAATCAATTGTCAAAGACTGGGAATCTCATGAATTGGTCCATTTAATAGCAATGTTGTCCAAAAGTGGCTTGCAGCAAAGTTGTATTTTTTTGTTGGAGGTTCTTGATACACTATGGGATGGTTATTATAGCGACAAAGTTACAGGTTACTGCAGTCCGAAATCGGGTGGAGATAGTAAACCCTTTAAGTCTTCTCTTTTGAGCAGCATTTGTGATGCCCAGTGGATAGTATCTAGCATGGATGATGAGCTTCACTATCCCAAAGATTTATATTATGATTGTGATGCAGTACGTACAGTTTTGGGCGCATATGCTCCATATGCTGTTCCAAAGGTTGGTATGATACACACTGGATGCTTTTTTGCTCTTATCATTTAATTTTTATTTTAATCTTTTATTTTAATTCTGCTTTGTTCTTAATGGGAGTCTATCTAATTCACGTAGTTACTCTTTACAGATTCTTTTTGTTATTCATAAAATATCGCGAAAGGTGCCTTATATTTACACACTTCTAGAATCGTGAGGATTCTAGTTTGTTTTAGAGATGGCCTATGAATTGGTTTTTTAATTGGATTGCCTTGGACATGCTTTTGTCAAATGTAATTTTGTAAGAGAAATAGATGCAAATATAACCAAAAGTCAGTCTGTGATAATTTAACCTTTATTTCCTTTTTTTTTTTCCCTTTAATGAGAAGTATAATCTTTTTTATATTTCATAAAACCAAGAATTACTGAACAAATGAAGTCCAAATTTATCAATCAATGGGTTGAGCTTTATGCCTTTGCTTGTTTGATGGGAAATGCTCTGGCAATGCAATGCGAGAGTGAGAGAGATCCTAAACTAAGAGCTATCTGCTCTGTTTGAAAAGCTCTCTTTGTAGCATCCTTTGCTTCTGTGAGTGTGTTTGTATTTTTTTTTTTTTTTTGGGGAGAGAGAGAGTTTATATTTGTGTATTTGAGATTTTGTTGCGAGTTCTCCAAAAAAAAGGAGAAGAAAAAGGAGAGAGGGAGGGGGAGAGAGAGATTTTGTTGCGACACACCTACATAAAACAAAATTTATATAACCCTTGATGGCATTCTATGTGTTGGTGCCAATTCCATTTTAAATGCTTGTCCTCCCTCAAATGTTACGACACAACCGTTCTATCTATAAACAATTCTTAACCCAGGGAGGGGAGGGGAGGGGGGGGGGGGGTGTTTGTTCTTTGATTGATAGGGTCTTGCTCATGAGTAGAGGGAGTGCAGACCTTAGTAACTGCTTATAGAACCTGGAAGATACTCAGTTTTAGACTCTTACCTTACATGGCCAGGTCGTTTGATTATGAATGGGCAAAAGAATTCTTCTCTTTCAGAACTAGCAAAGATTTGGATGTGGCTATTGGCTGATCTTAGGTGCTAGTCATTGTACTTATAAAAAAAAAAGGGTGCAAGTCATTGATAACATCTAGAGAGGACTTCTATCATCTGTTTCTTAATGGCAACTGACAGCTTGAGTAGGGTGGGTGACCAACATGCATCACAAACAGGGTCCCTGCCATTTTGAGTTCAGTTTTTCCATTCTAGTGCTACATGTTGGAGATATTGGGCAATCTAATAAATTAGATAGTGCCTAGAATGCATGTATAGAAAGTTAGTAAATTATACGTACAAATGTAGTTATCACTTGAAACTGCTGTATCTCCCTGTATACTTGGAGGACTTGGTTGGCTTAAATTGCTGCAATTTCTTTATTATGCTTTTGTTTCTCTTACTGAAACAGGTGAGAAGTGGAAACCTAGTTAGCAATATTGGGTTTAAGATTAAAGTTATATTGGATGACGTTTTGGAAATTCTAAAAGTATGGAGAAGATCCAAGACACCTTTTAAGGCCAGGTATTTTTGCATCTTATAATTTGATATTTGATGTTTGTTATCTTATAATTTGATATTTGTTGTTATTAACTGTTCTTTTCTGTTCGCCGTGTGCTCGCATTTTTTACTTCATGGGATTTTATCTTTTATTCTTTGTCTTTGATTGAACTCTTCATGCGTCTTTTGTAGTGTTCTCTCTTTTTCACATAAAAATTCCCTTATGTTGGCCTACTATTTCTTTTGTTAGTAAGAATAACGTTTGTAAAGTTTATTAACATCTTGTGTTTATGTTCTGTTGTGGCATGTTATTGGTATACCAATCCCACTTCTAGATGAATATTGGACCATATATAGGTTTTGCCCGGTATTATCTTTAAAATAGTCACAAATGGCTTAAGAATAGTGCACTTTTTTTTTTTTGATAAGTAAGAAGTAATTTGATTGATATAAAGATAGACATAGCCCAAGTACACCGGAGGTATACATATGAGTACACCAAATTAAGAACTAGAAACTGTTACATAGTGCAAAATTTTGACTATAGGATTGCTGTACAATATTGCCACTTTCGTGGTCTTCTCAGAGCGACTCTTCAAACAGATATCAGTGTTTTTTTTTTTGATAAGTAGATATCAGTGCTTTAACCACGCGATATTACGATAATTATCGATTATGAGCTGTGTGCACTTGAAATTACTCTTCTAATCATTCTGTTACTCCATTTTCTATTTTTTTTTTTTTGATAGGTAACGTTGTCTGATTTTTTCTTTGAAATGGATCTTTCAGTTTCTTATGAAATCTATTCCCAAATCTTTTTTCCCTCCTGTCTTCTAATCATTCTGTTACTCCATTTTAGTTCCCTTTGACCCCTCGGTGATTAGTGATCATATTGTGTCATTCTACCAGAATCACATTGTACATATTGCCACTAATCCAGTGTTTCATCAAAGGACCAAGCATGTAGAGATTGATTGTCACTTCATTTGAGATAATATATTGAGTGGTGTTGAGGTTTCTAAGAGCCCAAGAGAGGTATCAGTCTAGCTATGTTGGCAGTCTGGCTCGCAGAGTACGTGATGTCGATGAAGCTAGTGAAGTTTCCCATCTCAAAGAACTTTACCATCGAAATGATCCTGAAGCTGTAATAAGATTATTTGAAAGCATATGCATCTTGTTGTTTTGTTACGTTGATTGGTTTCTGTAGATTAGTTGATTAAGATGGGTGAGGGTATGAATAGGAAGAAGATAGCTTCGAATGTTATTTTCAGTGAATTTAAGTCTTTTGTGGTGGTGAGAGATGGTTCTGGGGTGCTTATCACTGAACGTGGTTGGAAGTTTGTAAAAAAACTGCACTTGGGTTCAGCTGCAACAAGTTGGTTTATCAAGGCACTGGATGACTGCTTGAAGTTAAGGAGAAGAGAGTTCTACACAGCTCATCGGGAAGGAGATAGGGGATTCATAGCTCAACGATGTTCCAATCCTCAAGGAGCATTCATGGCATTGGTGGAATATAAACAGGGGGGCCGTCGGAACTGTATTTTCATTCCTGAGGATCGTGAGGGAGCGGGATGGAGGAGGTTGATGGAAGTGCTGAGGGAGGTGCTGCCTCAACAACTCCAGTCGACGGCAGTGCTGCCTCATTTCTCCAGCGGCAGCATGGATGCTATTCATTTCTCCAGCGGAAGCATGGATGCTTTACAGAAACCGAGTTATCTAGACATTACTAGAGGTACTGTTAGACTGGGCTCTAGTCCTGACATGCATGGGAGGGATGGTGGTTTGGTTGGGGTGCAGAGTAGTGGGGAGGATGGCAGGGGACGTGATGGCCTTGACAAGGAAGGTATGGTTTGTCTCTTGTCAGATATGCAGGCTCAAATTAGTACTCTGCAGAGTAACTTGGAGAAAGTGAAACGCAGCGTTGTGGAGGGGGGTTGGAGGGAGTTGGGCTTGGGGCTGGAAGACGGGTTTTGCTCCAAAGGGAAAGGCGCATATGGGCCAGGATACGCCCAGCAGGCCCCCTGTGTGTCTCAACAGGCCCAGCCTGTCAAGCGACAGGCCGTGGAGACTGCGTGGAGACGTCGGCCTCTAAGGGCCGAAACTCCTTCGTCGTCGGGTGGGTCTCAACACCCACCGCCGATAATGGACCAGGGGCCACCGTTAGAAGGGGCGGGTCTCCCGTCGTCACCTGGGGTGCTGGAAACAGTGGCAGAGCCTCGAGAAACAGGGGAGAAAGGTGCGATGGAGGTTGACGGAGGATGTCGAGGTGCTCACTCATCGGAACTAGCACAGAAAGTTGCGACGGAGGGCTCTGAGGTCTCTCTGACGTTATTGCAGCAATTCTGTCCACTGGGGAGTGAAGTTTCAGGGGCGATGGTCATGGATCTAATTTCGGGACCTGCAACGTTGGGTGCGACAGAGGTAGCCGATGCACCTGCGACGTCGGGGTATGCTCAGATCACGTCGCCGACCACCGTCGAAGGCTCAGGAGTAGCTCAGGTACTGCCCATGTTGGCGGAAGTGGAAGAAGAGGCTCTGAAGGCAGTGGAGGTCGAAAATGATGAGCCTGTTGGGAAAACTTTGGAGGATGGAGAGGTGGATGAGGGGTGTAACATTCGGAACATGTGGGTGGAGGAAATGGAAGGGGGGATCGATGGGGGCACTGGGTCATATTCAGTGGTGTTGAAGGAGGCTGAATCTATGGTCCAACCAATGGATCAGCTCATGGGCAACGGCTTTGAGGGTGATAAGGATGAGTTGGAAAGCCCTATCCCGTTACGTATTGTTTCTCCAAAGCCAGTGTGCAATATAACAGAAGATTGGCTGTTAAAAAAAGTAGAGGAAGTTCTAGAGTGTGTGGGAATTTCGTTTGCTGGGTATGAAGAACAGTTTAAGGCCTTGTTGATTGCAATGGAGGCAGGGAGACCTACGGTTCTGAAATCAGCAGTGAAACGGGACCGGGAGTTGAAACGTCTCAAATGCACTATTAATTACGACAACAAGGAGGGAAGTGTGGGGAGGGAGAGGTTGAAGGGTAAGGGAATTTCGTTATTTAATGAAACCTAAAATACTCTCATGGAATGTAAGGGGGGTCAATGACGTGAATAAACGTCTCCGTATTAGATCCCTCATTCGGAGTTGGAAGGCTGACATTGTATGCCTTCAAGAGACTAAGTTGTGTGGCGTTGATAGATACATAATTCGAAGCTTGTGGGGCTGTTCCTTTGTGGGGTGGTGTTCTCTACCATCATCGGGGGCTTCGGGAGGTGTGTTGGTAATGTGGGATAAGCGAGTGGTGGAGATGGTCGAGGATTGCATGGGGAAATTCACAATGGCTGTATCTTTTAGGAACACTGAGGATGGGTGGTTGTGGGCTTTAGCGGGTGTGTATGGGCCCAATGTAGAAAGAGATAGATGCTTTTTGTGGGAGGAATTGGCAGGTCTTCACTCCTTATGGGATTTACCCTGGGTTTTTTGCGGAGATTTTAATATTGTTCGGTTCCCTAGTGAGAGGGCAGGGGCCTCTACATCATCAGGGGCAATGGAAGCCTTTTCAGAGCTGATCTTTGATCTGAATCTTGTGGATCTTCCTCTGGTTGGGGGGGCCTACACTTGGTCCAATAGCCGAGGGGGGTCCCGGTTGGACAGATTTCTAGTCTCCTCTTCTTGGGAGACGCATTTTCCTGACCTATGTCAGAAAAGGCTGCCACGTGTTTGTTCCGATCACTTTCCTATTTTGCTTGATTGTGGTGGTATTCGTGGGGGTAGACGCTCCTTCAAATTCGAGAATATGTGGCTGGAAGTTGAAGGATTTGCGGATAGGGTAAAGGTTTGGTGGGATAGTTATTCTTTTGAGGGTACCCCCAGTTTCATAGTGGCGGGTAAACTTAAAGCCCTCAAGTATGACTTGATGAAGTGGAATGAAGAAGAATTTAGACATACGGAAGTGCAGAAAAATATCCTTTGGGATGAGCTGCAGGCTTTGGAGGAAGGAGTAGTTAATGCGGACTCTTTATTACGAAAGAAAGTGGTGGTGACAGAAATTGAGAAAGTATTGTTGCTAGAAGAAATATCTTGGAGGCAAAAATCAAGGGCACTTTGGTTGAAGGAGGGGGATAAATGTACTAAGTTTTTCCACAAGGTGGCTAATTCACATAGGCGCAACAATGCCATTGAAGTACTCCATTCCGGTCCTAGTGTGTTACATTCTTCCGAAGAAATCCAAGACCACATAGTGCAGTATTATGAGGATCTCCTTGCTGAAAAAGAAGAATGGCGCCCCAAACTAGATGGTTTACCCTTTGCTCAACTGGATTTGGATGTAGCTGGATGGTTGGAGAGGCCTTTTGATGAAGAGGAGGTGCATCTCGTGGTGAAAAGTATGTGCAGAGACAAAGCACCCGGTCCGGATGGTTTCTCTTTGGCCTTCTTTCAGGAGAATTGGGACATTGTAAAGGAGGAAGTGATGCAGATTTTCCATACTTTTCATTCTAGTCAAAAGTTTGAGAAGTCACTAAACGCCACTTTCATTGCACTCATTCCGAAAATAGCCGGTGCATATGAATTGAAAGACTTCCGGCCTATTAGTTTGGTAGGGGGGATTTATAAAATTATGTCAAAGGTGTTAGCTAATCGCATGAGTTTGGTTATGGACAAACTCATTTCCAAACCTCAAAATGCATTTGTAAAGGGACGGCAAATCCTGGACTCAGTGTTGATAGCAAATGAGTGCTTGGATAGTCGGTTGCGAGAGGGCACCCCGGGGGTTCTTTGCAAGCTCGATATGGAGAAAGCTTATGATCATGTATGTTGGGATTTTCTCCTTTATATGCTTAGACGATGTGGTTTTGGGGATAGATGGTGTGCTTGGATTAAACATTGTGTCTCAACCGCTCGATTTTCAGTCCTAGTCAATGGAAAACCTTGTGGTTTTTTTCAATCTTCCAGGGGTTTGAGACAAGGGGATCCACTATCCCCTTTCCTTTTTGTCATTGTAATGGAGGCATTGAGTCGTATGGTGGAGGCTGCTGTAAGGGGGGGATTTCTTACTGGTTTTTCAGTGGACAGCAATAGCAATACCAGCTCCATTTCGCATTTACTCTTTGCAGATGATACGCTCATTTTTTGTGATGCTGTAAGTGGCCAGATTCAAGCTTTAAGGGCAGTTTTGTTGTGTTTTGAAGCTGTTTCGGGACTCAAGGTGAATTTGGGGAAGTCGGAGCTGGTTCCGGTGGGGGAGGTGAACAATATAGCCTCTTTAGCGGAGTTACTAGGTTGCAAAATTGCCTCTCTCCCTATGACATATCTTGGACTCCCCTTAGGGGCGTCCTTCAAAGCAAAGAGCATTTGGGATGGGGTGGTAGAGAAGGTTGAGCAACGACTTTCAGGATGGAAACGGCTATATCTATCGAGAGGGGGAAGATTAACCCTTATTAAAAGCACTCTTTCCAACCTTCCCACTTACTATCTTTCTCTATTTCCATTACCGGTGGGTGTGGCAAACCGGATAGAAAAGTTGTTTAGAGCTTTTTTGTGGGGTGGTATGGGGGAGGAATCCAAATTTCATCTTGTGAGTTGGCAAAGGGTGAGCTGTCCATTGGCGAATGGGGGGTTAGGGGTACGAAACTTGTGTGTTTTCAACAAGGCACTCCTAGGGAAGTGGCTGTGGAGGTATCATAAGGAAGGGAATTCGCTGTGGAGAGAGGTTATTGATCATAAGTATGGTTGTGAGTGGGGGGAATGGTGCTCTAAGGAGGGTAGGGGGTCTTATGGAGTAAGCCTGTGGAAATTCATAAGGAAGGGGTGGAATACCTTTGAAAAACATCTCAAGTTCGAGGTGGGTGATGGAACACGTACCCGCTTTTGGTTCGATTTATGGAGCGGGGAGAGTCCTCTTTGCCTGGCTTTCCCAGGAGCTTTTAATTTGGCTGGAAATCAGCAAGCCCCAGTTTCAGAAGTTCTATGTCGTGCCAATGGGATGGTCACTTGGAATGTCACTTTTACAAGAAATGCTCAGGACTGGGAATTAGAAGAGCTGGCAGAGTTTTACAGTTACTTGTATTCAGCAAAGCTAGGGGCCAATGGGGGAGACCGTATGTTGTGGTCTCACACGAGGAAAGAGAAGTTTACTGTTAAATCTTTCTATAAGGCTTTGACAGTCCTACAACCCACTTTCTTTCCATGGAAGAGTATATGGAAGGTGTTAGTGCCTTCTAAAGTTGCTTTTTTCACTTGGACAGCTGCTCATGGGAAGATATTGACGGTTGACAATTTAAGAAGACGAGGTATGGTGATCATGGAGTGGTGCTACATGTGTAAAAAATGTGGAGAATCGGTAGATCACTTGCTTTTACATTGTGAGGTGGCTGGGAAGCTTTGGGCTGGTATTCTTAGTAGAGCTGGGCTAAGTTGGGTTATGCCCAAGAGTGTGGTGGACCTATTAGCATGCTGGAATAGGTCTCATAGTAGTGCCCAATTAGCAGCCGTGTGGCGGATGATTCCTTTGTGCTTAATGTGGTGTTTATGGTTGGAAAGGAATGACAGATGTTTTAATAACAAGGAGCGTGCAATGGGAGAAATCTGGAACTTTTTTGTTTTCTCTATTTTTCAGTGGTTTTCTGCTATTGTATTGAGGGGAGGGAATGTTCATGAGTTCTTATCTTCTTTCTAGTCTATTAGAATGTAATTAGGTGCCTCTCTTAGTATATTTCCTGTGTACTTGGGCACTGCCTAATTTCATTCACATCAATAAAGATTATTACTTATCAAAAAAAAAATATATTGAGTGGTGATATTTCTACACCTTTTGTTAAGTCAGTGGACAACATGCAGATATATTTACTAAGTCTTTATGTCATATAGGTTGAAATTAATTTTGTTCCAGGCCAAGTTAATTTATTTGTTCCAAGCTGTGTTTACTATGACATATTTGCTCTACCTTGAGGGGGAAGTGTTAGAGGGCTATTTTCTTTTCTTTTTTTGATAGGTAACGTCGCCTGATTTGTTCTTTGAAATGGATCTTTCAGTTTCTTATGAAATCTATTCACAAATCTTTTTTCCCTCCTCTGTCAATGGTTTATGTTTCTTCCACATATATTATTCCTCTTTTTCAATACTTTCTTTTGTTTTATCAGGAGAATGACATTTTGTTATTCAGAATATGAATATTGGTTGCTTTTCAAGATTTCTTGTGGTACTACTCACTGTGGACTTGTATTAGTTGTTTCATCTATTTTTTTTCTCCTTTCTTTTACCACCTGTGGTGATGATATCTTTTCTACCCATGGAACTCTTGTTTCCTATATATGCTTTTTACATATACTTCCTCAGCATTGTGGCATGGTTGTGTTACGTCTGGTATCCCTTTATCATCTGTCGAGACTAGAATTCTGAGAGATTGTCTCCTCAGCCAACTAGTTTAACCTCTAGTCTGATATCTGTAAATTACTTTACCACCATCTATCATCTGGGGTAAGTAGCCTTGCCGTTTAGACCTGCATTTTGAGTCTGAAATGATGTAGTGTACATTTTACATTGTTGATTGAATAAGAACTTGTATCAATTTGGACATTTGTTTTGATTTGTCATGGCATTTGCCCCGCATGCCATCCTTTTGTTCTCTTCACATTGTGCTTTTCCTATTGATGGTTTCGTGGAATGTTATTCGATGACTCCCATCCCCATCACCCCCCTTCTTTTCTTTTCTTTTTTTCCCCTCTCTGGGTAAGCAAACCTGCTCATCTAAATGAGAACCAACATTCTTTTCATGCCAGCATATCACAAATGTCAAACTTGTACACATTCATTTGGAATGAAATGGCTACTTCAAAGCAGAAAATTAAAGAGGAGTTGCATTCAGGACCTTTTATATTTGTTCCGTATGCCTCCAGCTCTAGTCTTGAGGATGTGTTACCTGGTATATTTTTATCTCCTGAAGAAGTATGTTGGCATGATTCAACTGGTTCTCTGGATCAAATGAAGGAAATCCCTCATTGCAGTTTGACTGAAGTTACTCATCACCCCTTGAACAAGACGCTGAGCAGTACTTATCCAGGACTTCGTGACTTTTTCATTGACGGCTGCGGAGTACATGAGACCCCTCCTCTCCGTAGCTACTTGCAGATTTTGATGCAGTTATCAGCTATTTCTTTGCCTTCACTATCAGCTAATGCAGTAAGTGACCAGCTTTGTAAGTAAGACTTTGCCTTTGATAATTGTTAGTTCCAGTACAACCTAAATGTTCCTTTCATATCACAGGTTTTTCAAGTTTTTCTCAAGTGGAGTGATGGATTGCAAACTGGAATCCTAACTCCGGAAGATGTCATTTACTTGAAAGAATGTCTTTTGAAATTGGAATTAACGGTGCTTCCAACTGAACAAGATAAGTGGGTTTCCCTGCATCCTTCTTTTGGCCTTGTGTGCTGGTGTGATGATATCAAGTTATGGGAGCAATTTAAGAATGTTGATAACATTGATTTTCTGTACTTTGGCAAACTCAGTGAGGTTGAAAAACAGATACTTCAGGCAAAAGTTTCTGTCCTCATGCAAGCCTTGGGGATTCCAGCTCTCTCAGAGGTGATCTCTCTCTCTCTCTCACTCTCTGAGTTAACACTCTCTTAGTTAACACTTCAATGATTGTACTTACAGCTATTTTAACACTTCCTACGTCATTTAAATGTATTCCTGGAATTTTTGAAAGTTTCTCCATGGTTCCAAACTACTTGTATAATCTTATAAAAGCCTTGTATGGATATGATGTTGTACTGGGCTAAACTTTGAACTATTTTGGATTTATTCTCCCTGCTCAGTTCCTTAATGTTACTGTTATGGTCTATTTACCCCATGCACTTTTTTCTAATAATTTATCAATCCATTTTATTTTATTTTTTTAAATTCAACTTGTTTAAAATCCTTTTTAATAAATTTAGGACTTTGTTTATTGTAAGTTATCAGAACTCCACTTAAGATATGGCTTCTGCCTAGCATATCCCGAGAAAAGGAATGACCTAGACTGGAACAATTATAGCTCCGATTACTTCTATTCTTAAGGAAAATGCAGTCATATGCTTGGGGTAGTAATAGAGAATGATTTTTTTGATAGGTAATCTAGATTTTTTTCCATAAGAAAAGGAGGCATAGCCCAAGTACACATGATGTATACATGAGAAGTACCTAACAAGGGTGTAATAGAGAATGATATAGTTGCCTTTACTTTGATTCTGACACTTTTTCATTTCCTTTTACCCTACTAAGGAAAAGCTGGATATCACATGTGATGTAGTCTTTACCTACATAACTGTCCTCTCTAAGGATTAACTTGCACCATAAATCAGACTTAAGATATTTAATTCTAAGTGAGAGTTGACATCATCCAGTGTTAGATTCTGTTGTTTTAAGAAAATAGAGTGCCCTATATTGTCAGTCTGGAGAGGAGAAGAAAATAAAGTTAATCAAACCAAGAATGGGCTATATAATGTGATTTTAATTTTCCTTTCCACATTGTTGCATTTATGTGCAGGTTGTAACTCGTGAAGCAATATATTATGGTCTGGCAGACTGTAGTTTCAAAGCTTCATTGGTGGGCTGGGCTCTTCCTTATGCTCAGCGCTACTTCTGTAGTGTACACCCGGATAAATATATTCAACTCAAACAATCTGGATTCGATTTTCTTAATCGTTTACAAGTTGTTGTTGTTGAAAAGCTGTACTACAGGAATGCTATAAAGAGTGGGTTTGGTACATCGAAGAAACGAATTGAATGTGGCTGTCTTCTGCAGGTCCGTATTTAGACCAGCTGTTGTTTGTTAATGTTCTGAGGTTTAAAAAGACAATCTTTCCAACCCCTAGGGGTTGGCTCAAGCGGTAAACGTATTGGTCTTGGTGGTATGCTCCCTCCTGGTCTAAGGTTTGAATCCTCTTGTGTGGAAACAATTTCTAGGGGCCATCTGACTGAGGGAACTTCCCCTTAAATTACCCAAGGTGAACTTGCTCCTTGCCAAGGGCCTGTGCACCCTTGGGATTGGTCGGGACTTTGTTCTCGGACACCCGGTGTCAATACAAAAAAAAAAAAAAAAAAAAAAAAAGAAAAAGATAATCTTTTCATGATATGTGGCATGATTTTGAATAGTTATATGTTGTATGCATACTTTTTTTTAATTACATCCATATTTATATGATTTTTGTAGGATAACATTTTGTACGCAACCCGAGATTCCGATTCTCATGCCATATTTACAGAGCTGTCTCGTTTGTTATTTAATGGAACTCCTGATTTGCACTTGGCAAATTTCCTTCACATGATCACAACCATGGCTGAATCAGGTTCCACCGAGGAGCAGACAGAGTTTTTCATCTTGAATAGCCAAAAGATGCCAAAGCTTCCTGATGAGGAATCTTTGTGGTGCCTCTCATCTGTGCCTTCTTCGACAAAGAATGATGATTCACTCCCGACAAGTTTTGACTCAGAAAAAATGGATGAGCAAAGTTATCCAAGGTCCAAAAGGAAAGCAGAAAATAACCCAAACTGGCCGCCTGTGGATTGGAAAACTGCACCAGGTTTTAGTTATGCTCGTGCAAATGGTTTTAGGACACAGGCAACAAGTGCACAGCATGGTTGCAGCCCACACAAGAAAGAGGAGGATGATTCTGAAGGCGCAGTCGTGCGAACTGATAATGTTGTTCCTATCTCAATCGATGATGATTGGATCATTGAAGATGATTCAGCCACAGCTTCAACAGCTTTAGTTTTGTCAGATAACAATTTGGAAGATCAGTCTGACCAAGCTTGCAACCAGACTGATTCTGGTATGGAAGTTGAATTTGATCCTGCTGATTTTGATATTACAGCTGGTGACCCTGAGTTGGATTCATCCAATTTTCACAAGAGAGACCAACTTAGAACTGGCACACCCAATGCAACGCAAGCTGCACGTACGGGGAGACTGGGTGAGCTAGTCGCTTTCAAATACATTATTGGGAAAGCTGGTAACACAGTTGTGAAATGGGTTAACGAAGCTAGTGAAACCGGGTTGCCCTATGACATTGTCGTAGGGGAGGAGAATTGCAGAGAGTACATTGAAGTTAAAGCAACTAAATCCCGTAAAAAAGACTGGTTCAATATATCAACAAGAGAGTGGCAATTTGCGGTGGATAAAGGTGAATCATTCAGCATTGCACATGTTTTATTAAGTAATAATGCTGCCAGGGTTTCCCTATACAAAAATCCAGTAAAATTATGTCAGTCAGGCAAGCTACAGCTGGTTGTTATGATGCCAAGACAGCAAAAGGATTTCTCCATTTTTTCCTAAGGTGCACTCGCTTTTATCTGTGCTGTCGGCGAAACTGACTCAGTCTCTATAGCCAAACTTCGACTGCCTTCACAGAAACTGACTGAAATTACAGGTTTTAGTATGCGGAATATTTATTTCTTTTGACGCCGGGGAAAGATATTGCCGTGTCACTTAAACACTCTTTTAGGATTTGGCCAGTTGGAATTTCTTCAAAATGGTTGCCGAAATCAATGGGGTCCTGTGAAATGAAGGGTCCTAAGTTCTAACGTTTCAGTGTTCATAGATGAAAATTTGTCACAGGCAACAGTGTATATGTTTATGTTGTTAATTCTCGTCCTTCAATTTAGACATGAGAAAATAATTCCGGTAATAAAACGTATAGAAGTTGTTTGTTGCTTTTAGCTTGAACGATTTTCTAATTGAAGAATGCGGCATTGGTGATTTGATCAATCTTTATCTTTCTATTTCGATTTTTTTTATTTTTTTATATAAATTTCTTAGGTGGTTTAATCTTGTTCTCTGAACAAGCTCTATACGAATTACTTGGGACTTCTTTGGTTCATCGGATGAACAAACAAACCCTTGTAGGACTGTCCGCATGCTCAGTTGTAGACGGCGTCTAGTGAGATTATCGTAGCACCCTCCCTGTACGTTGATAAGCCACCCGTATACACTGATTCGGGACCAATCAGGAGGGCTCGACCCAAAAAGACAAACCGGCCATTTAAGGCCCAATCCATTAGGTTTAAATGTCATGCATCCCACCACATCAGCATTGTAAAGCCTTCAGGATATAAGATATTTAATAAAAGAAGAGTAATTCTAGAGAGAAGTCACTATAGCAGTGCACACTTTGCACTCACTGCGTGGCTGCTTCTAGTTGATTGTTCCCAACACTCACTTGGGGAGATGTGTGGTTTACATGATGCTACATCATGTGTGTAAAATAGATGCTA
Source organism: Juglans mandshurica (assembly GCA_022457165.1). Classification (NCBI taxonomy): domain Eukaryota; kingdom Viridiplantae; phylum Streptophyta; class Magnoliopsida; order Fagales; family Juglandaceae; genus Juglans; species Juglans mandshurica. Next base: position 29,658,305 of record CM039619.1, on the reverse strand, counting down.
CTAATAGTGACTTCTATCTATATTTATTCATAAAAGAATAATCTTTACACTGTTCACGAATTATAATTTAATTTGGAATATAAAATTTAAAAGGGATAAATGTCTGAGACCCACTAATATTAAATATACCTAAAATAACAACTAGTTCAAGGACAACTCACTCAAGCGTGTGCAAAACAATTAGGTAACGAACATAGTGAGAAAAAGTGTATTTAGGATGTGTAAATCTCAAGCGCTCTCTTTAAAAAAAATTGAAATTTATTATTAAATAAATAAATTTTTATATGGATCTCAAATTTATCTACATGTAAGTCGGATATATGATACGAAAATAAATGAACAGAAAATAATTAAAATGAAAATAAATAGTACTTTCTTAGGGAAAAAAAAAAAAAAAAAAACGTGAAGCCCGAATCGACGAAGCCCAAAGATGTTGAAAACCTGGAGTCCAGTGGATTAATGATTGATCCAAGCCAGGTTGCTCCATCGAGAATAATATAACATCTCTCACATTTTATCACACGCTCTGTGGCTCTGTACACGAGAAGCCAAGCCCCAATGGCCATTTCTGGCACCCTCCGCCGTACAAGCAGCCAAGTCTCCAGACATCTCCTCCGCAACTTCTCCACTACTTCCAACCCGCCCTCCCACCGCAACAACCACCAACACACCCACGAATTCCTGCAGCCCAATGACTTCGTTGGCAGCTGGTGGCACTCCGTCCCTCCCAAGGACCCCAAGGATGCCCAGCGCAGGCTCGCTCTGCTCCGCCGCGACTACGCCAAGCAGGTCAAACTGATCCGCAAGGAGTATATTCACGAGGTCGACCTCATGCGCCTCGAGCAGCAGCGCAAGGACGACGCCCACAGAGAAGCGCTTAGGCTCGCCATTGAGGAAAAGAAAAAGCTTAAGGCTGAGGCAGCCAAGCTCCGAGCCCAGGAGCGCAAGGCCGCCCTCGAAGAGTTCCGCCAAACCCTTGTACGTCTTCTCTCTCCCCCTCCCCCTTCTTTTTAAATTTCTTATGGTTTCTTGGGGAAATGTTATTTGGACTTTCGATGCGAGGAAATGGATCCTAATTTATATGTATAGATTTAAATTTCTTATGGTTCCTGTTTGGTTGCTGTGAGAATCTGGAAAAACAATCCGAATAGTTGGATTTCTAGTTTTTTCATTAACTGGGCAAAAAACAAAATGGAAACTTTAACAGCTGTTTGGATTAGTTGAAGTCACTTCTTTTTCATTTATTAAATCTGGAGTGACAAAGGGAAAGAAGAGAAACTATAACTAAAGAAATGTTGGAAAGTAGGGAAGGCCCTTTAAATTACTACTGAAGATACTAGGTGATCCTCTTGTATATGTCCAGTCTACTTGGGGCCTATCTTTGTCATCAATAAAATTTTGTTTGCTAATCAAAAAACATTACTGAAGATGCAATTTTTCTTTCTTTCTGCGATAAAATTGGAGGGCGAAGGAAACATAGGAAAAGTAGAAAATTGAATTTGGAGAATTCTTTTTTTTTGAAAGTGAGAATTTATTAATATCAGTAGGAGTGGCCAAGTACACTGAATTCCCCCAACCACTCCCTTATTTGGAGTCAATAACAGCCCTCCATAATGACTCCCCTTCCTTATGGTACCACCACAACCATTTCCCAATAAATGCCTTATTAAAAGTCGTCGGCTTTCGGGCACCCTAGCCTCCACATGGAATTGGGGAGCAAACTGTATCCACAAATCTTGCTGCTTGTAAACACGTTTTCAAAGTATAAGTGCCTTTACCCCCTTGAGTTATGTTTTTTTCTTGATAAATGAAAATTTTATTAATAGAAATCTAGGCAAAGCTCAAGTACATGTGACATATATAAGAGAGCTCGAGTCATAATTATTGGTACTAAGTTAATCTTTTTAGTTATCTGCTCCCTTTATTTGCTGATTTTTTTTTTTATCGGTAATCAATGTATTTTATTCATAAAAGTAGGCAAAACCCAAGTATACAGGGAATATACATGAGAAATACCTAACTAGAGTTTACAAACGATAGTAAAAAGTCATGGACACTTAGTCCATTACAAACAATGGCCCCCACCCATGAAAACAATGTTTTAAAGAAAAAGACCTTCAGCTCCATTTTCTTCTCACAGTTTTCAAAGCTTCTATCATTTCGTTCCCTCCATATACACCAACACATGCAAATAGAGACCAGTTTCCAGATTGCTGCGACTTGTGAATTCCCTCAGAGACCTCTCCAACTAGCTAGAATTAGCTGATTTTTTTAAGTGCCATTATTAGCTTCATTGAGAATATGATCCGTTCCATTTGGGCAATGGCGAGCTTCAGTAGTGGCAAGCAGTGCCATGAATTCCTCCTCAAGCCCTTCCCATGATATCACCACAAAATGTCTAAAGAAGTTCTGCAGAATGCATAACCCGGGCTGATGTTTCCATCCCTCCCTTCAGGCTGGTCCTGTTCTTTGGAAGACAGAATTTTTTTTTTTTTTGACAAGTTCTTTGGAAGACAGAAATTCAATAGCTGACAGCATAAAAGTTCCTCCTTGGAAGGCTTGCCAGCATACAAATTAGACCCTGCATTCATATTTTGATCACATCCAATCACTAGGGGCAATTCACTCTTCTTGCTTGAGTTAGTGCTCCTCCCCTCCCGCTACTACCTCAAAAAAGAACTCAGGTTTCATGCCCAAAGAAATCTGCCCACCCCCTCTAACACCACTGATCAGTTTCCTGGATCTGTTCCCACTCATGGGGTTCCCCCTGACTGGGTTCCCCTGACTCCAGTGCCCCCCTTCCCAAACCAGTGGAAACATCATTCTCTCAATGCCCAGTGATCACCTCCAAAACCCATATGCACCACAGAGATCGGGGAAGAGAGTGTGTGAAATGAGTATTGTGGTTCCACGCCTTGTGAGTGGAGCTTTTGACAAACCAGGCACGTCCTTTTTTCTTGATCACCAACCAGCTAAAAAGTGGCAATGCATCCTGGAACTATTACAATTCTGGCTTGAAAACCCCTTTTTGAGGTTGCTGTGAATAGGATCCCAAGCCCCCCCGCCAACCCCCCCGCGCGTGTTTCCCAATATCATTTATTGCCCAGCTTGAAAACCTTTGCAAGAGATGACCTTGTGCTCTCGGGTGAATATCTAGGCTTTAATCACTGACTAGGCTTCCCCACCGAACCCAATAAGGTGGACTGTGTCCTGGCCTGGCTTCTACTACCATCCTGCTTTTCCATCTAAGGTAGGTAGCACCTTCACCTTCAATGTTTATTGCAGAATATAAATATATATATATATATATATAGAGAGAGAGAGAGAGAGAGAGAGAGAGAGAGAGAGAGAGAGAGAATTGCAAAGAACTTTAGCTAGCTGCGTTATCTGTGGAAATCAGAAATTTGCATATGATATTTTCCTGTTTAGCATGTGAATTTGAAATATAAATAGTTTTGGTTATTTATCCTTTTGAAGGTCCTATGTTCCTTCAAGTAATTTTAAGAGATTATCGAGTAATGTAGGAAGTTTCTGTGCCAATGCAACTGTTTGTGCTATCGTGAAAATCTGATACAACATGGTCAAAAGCTTGATGCCAACCTCTGTAAAAAAGCGCATGTGTGTACTTACATGTATGCATGACAGATATGATGATTTTGATCATTAGGCATCCATCTTGTTCGTGAACTGTATACACTTGAACTCGACAATCCAAGTCTACCACATGTTATGTTACTTGTATGCATGACAGATATGATGATTTTGATCATTAGGCATCCATCTTGTTTGTGAACTGTATACACTTGAACACGACAATCCAAGTCTACCATATGTTATGTTTGGGGCAGAATTGTAAATATATCTCCTACTTCATTTGTGTCCAAACAAACAGAAGTTATGTTCTCTTACTTCCCTTTTTTGACCTACTATATTATATATATATATATTTTTTTTGGTTGGTATAAATGCAGTTGAAAGAAAGAACTGAGAAACTTGAAAATTGGAGGATGAAAGAAAAAACAAAGGTAGAGAAGAAGAAAGAGAAGAATGAGCTGCTACGCCACAAAAGTTCCTTGTGGATTGATGAACCTATGCTGGAGAAGAAGATGCTGGAAGCTATTGTTAATTCTAAACCCCTCTGAGTCCCTCTCAGTTACTTAAATTTTGTTTTTGGATGGGGCAACTTTAGCTTGTACTTCGAATATGGGGTTAAATCCATAAAGGGTAAGTACGTTTTAAAAACATTTTGAGACATCAACCCAATTTAAGCTAGAAATGCTGCCTGTTTGTGTTTCTATAGGTCCGTCGTAGCCTCTCCTCTTATATGCGAGATTTGATTGAAGGGGTGGTTAAAATTTCTCTTGGCAAAAGAGGAAAGCTAGATGTCCTTTTCTTTTGCGCTGTTCTAGTATTTGTTTCAATACTTAAATTTTTGGGAAAAACCCAGAGAGCATCATTACTATAATCTAAATTTAGTGGCGTATGAATGTAAGTTTGGAAGAACGTCATGCATACTCCACCAAGTACTAACGTTTGAAACTACCTTTCAGGCCCAATCCATCAGGGATTAAGATTCTTACACACGCTGCAAGCCGCAAGGTAGCATGGTATAGGCAAGTGTTAATAGGTTTTTCTCGAACCATTGTCTCAGAGCATGTATAATGCCAGAAGGATGCATGGGATGTTCGATATGGAGTGTTGGAAAACTCTGGAATATTAAGAAAGAGTAGACATAATTATTCTCACACCATTGATGAGATGTGACAAGACCTCCAAAGCTTGACAATCTATCGGTTATGATTTTTAAGACTTCTCTCGTTTTACTCCAAGGACACCACCATACGCAAATCGAAACCCATCTTTCGTGAGTGCCTTGAAGGCCTTTGATGAAGCTAGGAGACTAATCACTCTTTTTGGCATCACCCTAGCAAAGAATTCATTCGATAAAGTCATGACAATCTCACAATGAATTAGCAAACGATCAATAGACTATGTTTACTTTAGTTGTCTAATGTGCGGACGTTCCCCAATGAGGCTGCCCATACAAAAAAGGATGCCTATATCATAAGGATTTGTAGATTAAACAAATTTTTTATTAATAAAAAAGGGAAATGGCAACTGGAGGTGTCTTCCCTACTTGGTTGTGACCATAGTAGCACCCTATCTATTGGGAATGAACAAGAGGAGCCTAGACTGCAGGAAGCCGCATGCGCCCCCTCAAGTCAGATTTTGAATCATAACTTAGACCGCAGGCCCACTAAGGAATTAAATGAATCTTTAGTTGGCTAATACTAATAGTCTAAGGTGAATCCATATTTGGATTTGTACTCAAGTCCTAATACATGCTAAACCACTTGACAGGAACTCAAAAATCATTTTGCCAACACCCTTGATAGTAGATTAAACAAGTTATTGCTTTGCTAAAAGGAACTCTAGACGATGATAAATGATAACCTAAAACACAAGTGATTGGTAAAGGATTAGTGAAGTTGATCAAGATCTAAGAACAAATGTGATAGAACATTTATTCCCTCCCAACTAATGCAGAACCCTAAACTTCTCAAGGGACATTAGCCTATGTGATAAATAGAAACCTATTTCAACCTTTTTCCATTCTATATTTACACAAACAGGAAAAAAGAAGAAGAAGAAAAAGTTAGTGTTTCAATGAGATCTTGACACGGCTAGGATAGAATATCTTGAGAACTTTATAAAATACACATTTTAAAATATAAGAAACATCAAATAAAGACAGTTCCATACGGTACTATCAATGTTGTGGCAGCTATCTCCAATAGTAACTAGTGTGTGTGCATCATATGTGATCAAAGGAGACCACGTTAAGCTAAGATATATCCACTACTTCAAAGTATGATAGCATAAGTATCTTTAATAAGTGTTTCATCTCATCTGTCCTCATCATTACAACTTTCTCAAATTCTCACACAAAATATAATAAACAATTCAATTGTTTCAAATTTCAAAACAATAATAATATTAAAAAATAATATTATAATAATATTTTATTTTATTTTCAACTTTCATCTCAACTCATCTTGTCTCAATTAATTATTCAAATCGCACCTAAATCTCTGTCTAGCAGTTTCACTATTTAGGCTGATAACTAGCATTAACTTAAACTACAAAACCACAGTCATCTCTCTCTCCAAAGATAGCCTTTCTATAAGATTGGATAAAGGGTTGACTAACAAATTATGATATTGTTTATTATTGTCATTTTAAATATTCGATACTAATAAACTCATATGCTAATGCTACGACAGTTTATAATTTCTTTTCCTTTGAGCTTATTTGCAAGTCTATGCCGTAAGAGTAGTTGTAATGTTCTTGTACTACCACATGGGATTGTCACATCAACTTATAAATTTTATAGAAAAAATTAAATCTTGTCAAATGCTCCAGTAACAAAACAGCTACTAATATTCGATTATAACGATGTTTTCAAGTGCTCCATATAGTCCAAGGATAATGATATCCTTACATTTTATCTAGGGGTGTTACCTGCCCCATACGGGGCGGGGTAGCCCCCACCCCGCCCCCCGCCCCTGCGGGGGCGGGGGGCCACAATAATCATCCGCCCCCCGCCCCTGGAGTGCGGGGGCGGGGGACCCCGTCCCGGTTGACGGGGTGCGGGTGGAGGGGGTCCTCCGTCCGCACCCCCCGCACCACTACTGGGCCTAAGGCCCAGAAGTAGTTTCTAGGCCTTTTTTGGCAAGGCCCAGAAATTGCTGTAATGGGCCGAAAATGGCCCAGAAACAGCTTCTGGGACATTTTAGGCCCATAAAAATATAATTTTGCATTTTTTAAAAAAGAAGAGTTAAAAAAAAATCATGAATGAAAATAATATATACATACACAATTTTATATAATTAAGACTAATGAAATACTACTATAGAGTATAGATTACAAGTTTACTATCTAATAAACTAATAAATAATAATAATAACTAAGCTATTACAAAAATAAAATGGAAAGTCTAACTGTCTAAACAATTACAAAATTACAAATAAAAGTGTCCAAGGGACATTGTATCAACATTATAAAATTACAAATAAAATATATAATACATACATCTGATAAACTAATTCAAAATTCAAAAATCTACAAAATTAATAATCTAAAAAAACATGCGGCCGGATGGGTAGTCTTGAGGCTTGAGCCTGAGCACATGTTTATATAGCAGTGGAGGTAGACATCGTCTGAGTCGTCTCATGTGTTGCTACAACAATCAATACTAAAATTAATACTGATGAAATTGAAATGAATATAAATAAATCAAAATAATAAAATAAAAACAATAATTACCAGATGGTCCAGATCCAGACTGATCACCACCCTCTTCGTCGGTCTCTTTAAAATCTAACACATCCGGAACATAAATATCATTTCCCATCGTCCAACTCTGTGTGCATATCAATGCCTCCATAGTTGTAGGAGACAATGAACTACGGAAAGGATCTAATATGCGCCCTCCGGTACTAAAGGCAGACTCCGAGGCAACGGTGCTAATAGGGATGACCAATATACAACGGGCAATCTCAGAAAGGATGGGATATTTCTTTGATGCTACCTTCCACCATCCTAAAATGTCAAAATCATCATCTTCTTGAATAAGATCCGTTGACAAATAACTGTCTAACTCTGAAACCACTTCCGTAGATTGATGGACTAGTGTGGGATTATGTGCGAGGGTTTTCGTCCATGCCAATCTACGCTTCTTTGTTGCCCCGGTGTCTGGAGGAGGTGTTGGGATATGTGTAGGTGTAGTAGATGTAGTACCACCCTTAATTGCATTAAACTCATCATAAAATCTATGAAGGGTATCGCGAGCCATCTCACCAATAAGATCAGTCCATGCCTGATCATACGCAAGTCCCAAACCATATAACATGCCAGAAATTTTTAGACGGGGATCAAGAATAGTAGCCACATATGACAAAATATTGAGTCTAGTCAAATCTCCCCAATACTTGTCAAATTTGACCCTCATGGTCAATGTCATCCCCCTCATCCTTAGATTGGAACCCCTACACATGTCGTCTAATTCTTCTTTCACCCTACATATTTGTTGACAAAATTCATAACATGTAGGGTGCAAAAAAGCAGATAACTTCAACGTGACTTCATAAAACAGCCCGAGAAAATCAACAAATGTAGCAACTACCTCCCAATCATCATCATTAGGCAATCCTAAACCCCCGTGCTCATCAAAGTATTTGACATATTGAATATCTTCATCACCCAATAATTGAAAGGCTTTTTTATATTCTTGGGCCGCCTCCAACATCAAGAAGGTTGAGTTCCATCTGGTGGGAACATCAGTACAAAGACCCCTCTTTGATGTTATGCCCACACTCTTCGCAGCAATCTTGAATTTCTCCAATCTAGAAGGAGAAGACCTCACAAATTTCACAGCCAATCTAACTCATGCAACCGAGTTATCAACATCTTTTAACCCCTCAGTCACAATTAGATTCAAGATATGTGCAGAACATCTAACATGCAAATATTCACCACCCAAGAATGTCTTATTTGCCTCTTTAAGATAAGTCTTCAGATATCCCAAGGCGACATCATTAGACGAGGCATTGTCAACCGAAACTGTCAAAACCCTACTCAACCCCCACTCCTTGATTGAGGCCTCTAAGGCCTTCCCAATTGTCTCACCCTTGTGATCAGTTATTTGACAAAACTTGATAATCTTTTTATGGAGAATCCAGTCAGAATCAATGAAATGGACAGTCAAAGACATATAATTAAAATTTTGGACTGAAATCCAAGTATCGGTAGTGAGGCAAACTACCAAACCCGCCAATTGGCCCCTCAAAACATCTTTATCTTTCCAGTACATCTTTTTAATATCCTTTGCCACAGTGTGGCGAGAAGGAAGCATAAATCTAGGTTCCAATTCTCGGACAAATTCTTGGAACCCTCTCCCATCCACAAACTGAAAAGGTAGCTCGTCTATGACAACCATACGAACTAACTTCCTTCTACACTCATCAGCATTATACTTTGTGAACCCCTTCAATGTTGAACCCCCACTACTCCCATCCGCCATTTTTTTAAGTCCAATTTCTAGTCTCGATTGACCTTTCTCCACTAAGGATCTTAATATTGGATTCTTCTTGCATTGTTCCTCTAAATGGACCTCTAATTGGGATGTACCATGTTTCCTATAGTGACATCCATATATTTTTCCACAATAATTACATTTAGCTTGTGGGTTATTGGGGTCACCATCCTCTAGTTTGGTAAAATGAGACCAAACTACGGAAACAGGTTTCTTACTTTGTGTGGGCTTAGGGGCGGGGCAAGGTGTATTCCCACTCCCAGGGGTTGGAGTAGGGTTAGGTTCTGGGTCAGGGGTACTGGTAGGGGCAGGGGTACTGGTAGGGGTGGGAGAGCTATCAGTGAACTCTCTTTGAGAAGACATTCTTGATTCCATAACACAATAAAAAATACAAAAAACAATTAACATACGACATAATTCCAAACATGCACTTATCAATTACGTACGACATAATTCCAAACATGCACTTATCAATTACGTACGACATAATTCCAAACATACACTTACCAGTTGAGTTAGGGGTTTCGGATTGAAACCCCTTCAATTTGAGGGGTTCAATCCAAAATTCCTCAACTTGAGGGGGTTTCAATTGAAACCCCTAAATTGAGTTAGTGAAATTGGGGTTTCGGATTGAAACCCCTTCAATTTTAGGGGTTCAATCCGAAACCCATAAACTTGAGGGGGGTTTCAATTGAAACCCCTAAAATTGAGTCAGGGGTTTCAATTGAAACCCCAAACTGAAATTGGGGTTACGGATTGAAACCCCCTCAATTTTAGGGGTTCAATCCGAAACCCCTCAACTTGAGGGGGTTTCAATTGAAACCCCTAAATTGAGTTAGGGGTTTCAATTGAAACCCCAAACTGAAATTGGGGTTTCAATCTGAAACCCCCTCAATTAGGGGTTCAATCCAAAACTCCTAAACTTGAGGGGGGTTTCAATTGAAACCCCTAACTCAATTTAGGGTTTCGGATTGAACTCCTAAATTGAAAATTAAGGGGTTTCAATTGAAACCCCTAAATTGAGTTAGGGGTTTCTGAAAATTAAGGGGTTTCAATTGAAAACCCCTAACTCAATTTAGGGTTTCAGATTGAAACCCCTAACTCAATTGAAACGCCGCGATGGAACAACTTGTAGGAAAGCTAACTACCGAAGTATGAACCCTCCGAAGAGAAAACGAGATGCTCAAGGTAGCCACCAAGGAACTAGAGAATGATGCAGGACCAAGTGACAACGAGTACATAGGATCTAGAAAAGCAGGAGGGGGAGGTGTCGTGGAAGAAGAAAGGAGAAACATGTAGAACGAGCTGTGCAACCTCAAGGGGAAGTACGAGGAGATGGCGAAAAAGATGGGCATGTCGTCGTTAGTAGACCAACTGCTCACCAGCTCGGGCCTACCCTATAGTGAGGAGGTGATGGTTGTGCCCCTACCACCGAAGTTCTGAGTTTCCCTAATGGACATGTATGACCGAGCTAGAGACCCCCTCGAACACCTGGAAACCTTCAAAACCCACATGACCCTGCATGGTTTCCAAGGAGAAGTGGCTTGTAGAGCTTTCCCACTGACCCTAAAGGGGCTGGCAAGAGTATGGTTCAGGTCCTTGGCACCCGGGTCCATAGACAGCTTTGGAGAGCTGGCTCGTCTACTCTTCACACAATTTATGGCGAGTAGAAGAAGAATACGCCCCGCGGTGTATCTCCTTATCATCAAGCAAGCAGAAGAAGAAGGTTTGAAAGCATACCTATCTAGGTTCAACAAAGAGTGCATGACTACAGACGACATAGACGAGAAGACAACTTTGGCAGCGCTTTTGGGAGGAGTATGGCTCTGGTCTCAATTCATGGTAGAATTAGCGAGGAGAACCTCCGTCATGCTACAGGAGTTCATGAATCAAGCAGACAACTTCATTAACGCTGAAGATACACTCCGAACCTTAAGCGAATCAAGAAAAAAAGAACTATTACAGCAAACAGGAAAGGAAAGGCACCAACCAAAAGCAAAGCTCGCTAGAAGTCGAAGAAGGTACCACATGACAACAGGAAGGAGGAAGCCCCCGCGAGAGGCCCGGGGTATCAATTTCACAGGAAAATGCTCACCATTCAGAAAGACAACCGGGAAGCTGCCCAAGAAGACAGCTACAGGAGCACTAGTCACCGCTATTGCACCTACCATCAGTCCACCACTCATAATATAGAAGATTGCATTACCTTGAAAGAGGAAAGAGAGTAGACTAGGCAATCAAGGCCGCAGTATCCTCCCGCCCAGAGACCAGAGCGGGAGTGGAGAAGGAGATCACGAGAAATAAGTGATGAGAGGGCCAACATACGAAGGAGGGAAAGGAGCCCAAGACAAAGAGAAGGTGTGCGGAGACCCCAACACGATTGCCCTCGTGCCCACACTAGGAAGGGTCGCCGCATGGGAAAATCAGAACTATCATGGGAGGATTCGTTGGCGGGGGCGCAACCTCATCCAGTCAGCAGGTGCACGCCAAGTAAGCAAGATACCGAGAAATATATTCGACACAGTACCGCCCCTCCAAGTACAGGAGAAATGAACGGCCCCCGTCATTTCCTTTGGAGAAGACGACAAGGAAGGGTCCTCTATCCACAAGACGACACCCTAATGGTGACCATGTTCGCCACCAACTTCACCACTAGGAGGATCCTTGTCAACAATGGCAGCTCCACCTACGTCCTCTTCTAGAAAGCTTTTACCTAGATGGGGATAGACACTGCCCAACTCTAACTAGCTCCCATGCCGCTCAAAGGTTTCTTTTGGAAAATGATCCAACTAGTCGAGACCATCACACTATCCATCTTGGCGGGCAGCGCTCCTTATATGGCTTCTGTCATGGTCGACTTATTAGCGGTAATGGCCCCTTCATTTTACAACGCCATAATCGGCAGGCCTACCCTCAACAACCTAAGGGCGGTGACGTCGACTTACCACTTAAAGATGAAGTTCCCGACCCCTCAGGACTGGGAGAAACCTGAGGAGAGTGTTACGTGCAGGAATTGAAGCCTGGGGGCGGCGGGGTGCATGTGGTCCATGCCCCGGCTAATGTCCACAGTCTCCCACCCCCACCCAAGCACACCCCGGTAGATGGGAAGATCTGAGATGAGCAGGCACTTAGGAAGGTGGAGCCGATCGAACTACTGGAGTTGATCCCTTTGAACCCGACCCGCCCGGAAGCCACCGCCAGGATTGGCAGCAGGATGACACTCGAAAGAGGAGCGCCATGCTAGGATGTCTTCACCTGGAGTCACGAGGACATGCTCGAAATCGATCCAGAGATCATACATCACCACCTGAGTATGGACCCAAAAGCTAACGGAGTAAGGAAAAAGCGCCAAAACTTTACCATAGAAAAGAATGTCGTCATCACCACGGAAGTCGATTGGTTACTCGCAGCGAGCTTCATAGGGGAGGCCCATTACCTGGACTGGCTGTCCAACGTGATGTTGGTGAAGAAGCAAAATGGAAAGTGAAGAATGTGCATTGACTTCACCGACTTAAATAAGGCTTGCCCGAAAGACAGCTTCCCGCTACCCCAGATCAACCTGATCGTCGACTCCACAGCGGGTCATTGCATGCTCAGCTTTATGGATGTCTACTCCAGGTACAACTAGATCTACATGAACCTAGATGATGAGGAGAAGACTTCGTTCATCACCGATCGGGGATTATACTGCTACTTTGCCATGTCGTTTGGGCTAAAAAATGCGGGGGCCATCTACCAGCGGCTGGTCAACCGTATGTTCAAAAATTAGATCGGGAGAAACATGGAGGTCTACGTGGACGACTTGCTGGTCAAGAGCGGAACCCCCGAGCAACACCTCGACGACCTCCGCGAAGCCTTTACAGTATTAAGGCAATACCAGATGAAGTTGAACCCGGTGAAGTGTGCCTTCAGTGTCGGCTCCAAGAAATTCTTGGGTTTCATGGTGTCGAAACAGGGAATAAAAGCTAATCTGGAAAAAGTGGAAGCCATACTACGCATGGCCCCTCCTAGAAACATAAATGAAGTGCAGAAACTAGCCGGACGGGTGGTGGCCCTTAATAGATTCGTATTGCCTACCATTTTTTAAGGTTTTACAAAAGGCACGGACATGGGATGAAGAGTGAGACCGCATGTTCGAGGCTCTCAAGAAATACCTCACTAGCCCTCCGCTCCTCAGCCAACCTAGATGTGGAGAAACTTTGGTCTTGTACCTATTAGTCTCCCCACAGGTGGCTTCCTCGACCTTAGTACAAGATGAAGGTGGGGTCCAAAAGCCCGTGCACTACACCAGTCGAGCGTATTGAGGAGCAAAGGCTAGATATCTATGCATAAAGCAACTCGCCTTCGCCTTAGTCGTGACCACCTGAAAACTCCACCCGTACTTCTAGGCTCATCCAGTAAGGGTCCTCATCAAGACCCCTATAAAGAAGATCCTACAAAGATCGGGCGCCTCAGGCCGCCTTACAAACTGTGCCGTGGAGCTAAGTGAATTCAACATCAAATACACACCACGAAATACTATTAAGGGGCAAGTGTCGGCAGATTTTGTAGCTGAATTCACTGGCTTTCCGGAAGGGGTCGAACATGCACCTCCCATGAAGCTCTGGTAGGTCTTTGTTAACGGCTCATTCTGACAGGCTGGAGGGGGAGTGGAGGTGCATATAACATAAGAGGGTAAAGAGCATAATTATGCTATCAAGCTGGCATTCAAAACCACGAACAATGAGGTAGAGTACGAGGCGCTGTTCTTGGGTCTGGTGGTCGCCAGGTCTCTAGGCGCCAAAGAAGTAGAGGTCTCAGCCGACTCTCAAGTAATGGTCAATCAAGTATAGGGGGAATTCGCTGCGAAGAGTGAAAATTGAAGAAGTGTCTAACACTGATAGAGGTTGAGCACGCCCACTTCAGATACTTTCAAATCCAACAAGTGTTAAGGACCAAGAATCAAAAGGCAGATAAACTGGCAAGAGTGGTGTTCGGACAAGAAGATTCTTCCCTCCCAAAATGAACAATGATTACAACTGTTAAAATACCCTTCGTGGGAATTAAAGTGGTAGATATGAAGCCGGGAGCTCCAGAATGGGCATTGGATATTATCAAGTACATAGATGCCAACGAGGTACTCGACGATAGATACGAAGCCAGAAAGATCAGGAACAGAGCAGCGCGTTACACTCTAGTCGAGGGGGTCCTATATCGAAGGGGATACTCCACACCTCCCCTGAGGTGCATCTCATTTGAAGAAGCTCAATACGTGTTGGTGGAAGCACACGAGAGAATCTGCGACGATCACTCCGGAGAAAAGGTGCTAGCAGGCAAAGTGATGAGGGAGGGGTACTACTGGCCTCGTGCCCTACAGGATGCCAAGGAGTACGTGCGTGAGTGCAAGAAATGTCAATAATACTCCAAAGTGCCCATTACCTACCAAAAGAACTAACGTCAATCACCTCACCATGGCCCTTCGCCCAATGGGTAATTGACCTAGTAAGCCCCCTTCCTCAAGGCAAGGGAGGAGTAAGATTTGTAATATTGGCAGTGGACTACTTCACCAAGCGGGTAGAGGCCAAGGCGTTGGCAACGATCACGGCAAGCAACATCACACGCTTTTTGTGGAAGACAGTCATCTGCAGATTTGGCATTCCCTATGTCATCATATCAGATAATGGGAGACAGTTTGACTCTGACCACTACCGAGACTGGTGCTAGGAACTAGGGATCAAATTTCGCTACTCGTCTCCAGGACATTCTCAGTTTAACGGGCAGGCGAAGGTGACCAACAAGACATTGATGGGAATACTTAAAAAGAAACGTAGCGACATAAAGGGCACTTGGGCAGAGGAACTTCCCGGAGTTCTATGGGCGTATTGAATCACAGTGAGGACCTCGACGGGAGAAAACCAATGTTTTAAATTTTGTTTCGGTGATCATTCCGGTTTAAGTATTAAAATGGTATATTTTGGTACCGGTATATTTCGGTGTACCGTTTCAGGATTTCTTATATACTATATATAAATATTTATATGTATATATAAACTAACAACTAATAGAATAAATACACACACACACACACATATATATATATATAAGTGTGTATCATGTATATGTGTATATATATGGAAGAATTGAAGATTCATAAAATGAATATACTTTGAAAAAATCACAAACTTGAGTTGAGACACAAAAACAAAGAAAAAAATTAAAATAATAAAGAAATTATTAAAAATAATGATATTTAAAAAAAAAAAAAAAGAGAATGAGTGGACATATTTAAAGTTACCAGAAAAATTAAAATTATATAAATACAATTTATATTCTATAATTAATTAAATACAATTTGGATTTAAGATTTACAAAAATGTCATTCAAGCACAAAAAAATTATAAAACTAGTCCAAAATGGAATAGGTACCGAAATGCCAATTCCGCACGGAATGGCCGAAATTTGATCGGAATGGGCCAGAATTTGGAGCGAAATGAAACGAGGAGGTATAATATACCGGATGCTACACCGGAATGGAAACTTTCGGCCAAAATGGCCAAAGCGGAACAAAATTAAAACTATGGGAGAAACCCCTTTCACCCTCACTTACGATCATGAGACGATGCCACTAATAAAGATCTGGATCCCTACCTACAGGGTGCAACACTTCGAGCACAACTCCAACGATGAACGATTAGAAGAACAACTTGATTTGCGGGAGGAGGTCAGACTTGAAGTAGAAGTAAGGACAGTCGTCAACAAGAGAAGAGCAAATGATGCTTCAACAAATATGTACGACCAAAGGCATTCAAGATCAAGGATCTCGTACTGAAACAAATGGGAACAACTACCCGAGACGAAGGAAAGTTGGGTCCTCGAAGGGAAGGCCCTTATGTGGTCCCCACCAAAAAGGGCCCGGGCTCCTACTGGCTCCGAGACTCCCAAGGGAAAGAGTTGTCACACCCTTAGAACGTCGAGCACTTGTGGAAATTTTATTGCTAGAAAAGCTTAAGACTTGTAATTTACATTTCCATGTCAACGGTGTGTACTCTATTAATGAAAGTGTGAATTTTCAGGAATAAAATACTTCTCGCCCATCTCCATCAACGAAATCTCCATCGACGATTACTTGCGTCCCTATGAGGCACCAAATGGATGAGTTAAGCCTAAGGCTACTTTATCCCTCTCGTGGTGGAGAGCAAGCCAGTCCTCAGTTGCCTGACATTTACCTTCCTCGTGAGCGTCAACAGGCAGGAGTGGGTCGAGTCCCAAACTGTTCGGTAACTTACCTCCCTTCGGGACCCTAAAGGGTAAGATGCACCATAAGGCCATCTCGTCCATCTCGCGACGGAGAGCTGGTCCAGCCCCTCGGCTGCCTGACAACTTACCCCGACCTCCACAATGACGAAGAGTGGGATTAGCACTAGCCTAACCCAATACTTACCTTCCATGTGATGTCAACGGGCAGGAGCGGATCCAGTCCCAAACTATCCGACTACTTACCTCCCCATGAGGGCTAAAAGATGGGCAGGTGGCTTAACCTCCCTCACGGGGAGAGCGGGTCCAGCTTCTCAACTGCCCTACAACTTACCCCGCCCCCATCATGGTGAAGACTAGACCGACTGCTCAACTGTCTGACACTTACCTCTCTGTGTGGTACACTTGGGAAGAGTTATGCCCAAAGGCTGCTTTATCTCTCTTGCAGTGTAGAGCGGGTCAGCCCTTGGCTGCCCAACACTTACCTTCTTTGTGAGGGTCAACATTCGGGAGTGGATCCAGTCCCAAACTACCAGGTAACTTACATCCCCACGAGACCCTAAAGGGCGAGATGCGCCTTAAGGCCATCTCGTCCCTCCTGCGACAAAAATCAGGTCCAACCCCTCGACTGCCCGACAACTTATCCAAACCTCCGTCACGACAAAGAGTGGGATCAGCACCGGCCTAACCGAACACTTACATTCCCTGTGATGTCAATGGGTGGGAGCAGGTCCAATTCCAAATTGTCCGGCAACTTACCTCCCCGTGAGGTGGATCATGAGGGTGATGATGACCAGGAAATTCTCAAAAAATTTAAACCAAGAAGTACTTTGAGGCTAGTGGATGAAGTTTTAGAATTTGAGTTAGGTGGTTTGGGAGATAGGGATCTGTTTGCTATGGAAGATTTGCACCATGTGAACTTTATGTCCAAGGCTAGGTCCGATGGTGAGTTTGAGGAGGAGTTGAATGAGTTAGTGGCAAAATCTTTTGACTTGGATCCTGACATGCATATTCCGTTGAAAAAAGCTAAAAGGGTAAGAAAAGAAAAATCGATTGTGGTGTTGGAGTGTCGCACTCGCTCCAAAAAATTTCTTTAGTCTTTTTTATGCATATGCTTCCCTGGAATATTAGGGGAATTCTTTCGTCGAACAGTAGACTTCGGCGTATTTTGAATAAAAGTCACCCTTCTGTGATGACCATTTTAAAACCATTTTTAAATTCCAATAAGTGCTTTTTTGGGCTGCTGATTTTGAGTTCGAATTGATTTCAATGTTGGATCAAGCTATTAGTTGATGGTTTGTTCATGTGAATTGTCAGGTGCTTGCAACCTTAGTCTATGCTAGTTGTTTTTAGGCTAAAAGAATGGAATTATGGGAGTTTCTAAAGGCTCAAAATTCTTGTGGGCTTCCGTGGTTCATTGGGGGGGATTTCAATATAATTCAAGATGATAGTGAAAAGGTGGGTGGCCTCTTGCAGGCTTCTCGGGTGAAGAGGGAATTTAATGAGTGTATTCTTGAGTGTGCGCTGGTGGACCTTCCATGTGAAGGTAATCAATTGTCGTGGTGTAATGAGATGATAGGGGGTTGAAGAATTTGGGCTCAATTGGATCGAATTCTTGTTAATTTGCATTTCTTGAACTACTTTGGGGATGTTACGGTTTCATATCTGCCTAGGACTTCTTCAGATCATGCGCCGATGCTGGTGCAGTTCATCAGAGACAGGGTGTCTGTTATTTGGCCATTCTAGTTTCTTCGTATGTGGGGCTCTCATGAGAGATTTCTTTCTTTAGTGTAGGCGGTTTGGAATGATAGAGTGGAAGGGTGTGCAATGGTGAGAATAAGCATGAAATTAAAATGGCTTAAACGTGCATTACGGACGTGGAACCGGAATGTCTTTGGCCGAGTGGAGGTAGAGATAAAAAAACTGGAAGATCTCATTACTGGGCTGGAATTAATTTTGTCTCGTACTTACTCGCCTCAGACTGAGAATGAGCTGTTGAGTTGTAAACAAGAGCATCTGCAGTGGGTCATAGAGAGGAAGTTATGGCATGCCATAAATCACGAATTAATGGCTCGCCGAAGGAGATGCTAACACAAGTTTCTTCCATGCTTCCATGCGGTTCAAGAGAAAGAGTAAAAAAAAAAGAGAAGATGTGGCTTGATGATGGTAGCACGCTTGAGTCGGGGGAGGCGGTGCATGAGGGGGTAGTTTTATTCTTCCAGCAACTGCTTTCGGTGTCGCCGATGAGAGAAATTTTGATGAGCTGGAGTTGATACAGTAGGTGGTGTTGGATGATAACAAGGCCCTGTGTGTTGCACCGAATATGAATGAGATCAAGAAGTCTTTATGGTCTATTCCAGCAGATAGTAGCCCAGACTCGGACGGTTTCTAGGCAAGTTTTTTCATGATGGCTTGGGATATTGTGAAAGATGATCTTTTGGAGATGGCTAAAGATGTTTTTGAAGGGCAGCCGATTTCTACTTTCTTTGCGGCTACAAATTTGGTTCTGATTCCGAAAGTTGATGAGCCTTTGGGTTTTGGATAGTTTCGCCCGATCAGCCTATGTTCAGTTGTCTATAAAATAATGTCAAAGAATATGGTTTTTCGATTGACACCGATCCTGGGCAAAACTATCTCCCCTGAGCAGGCAATGTTTATACCAAGAAGAAGCATTTTTGAGAATATATCGTTGGCTCAGGAATTGGCTCAAGGCATTAATAGGAAGGCAAGAGGGGGAAATGTATTGTTGAAAATCGTGGGTCGCACGACAATCCGAGTGTTTGATTCACTCTTGACAAAAATCCAAAAAACGTTGGTTGGGTGGAAGAGTAAGATTCTTTCTTTTGGAGGTAAAATTGTTCTAATCAAACATGTTTTGAATAGTATGCCTATTCACATGCTCTTTGTCTTGAATTTACCAAAAGAAGTGATATTGGAGATAAAGAGAATTTTTTCGAATTTTCTATGGGGCTCATCATTGGAAAATAAAAAAAAGGAAGTGAATATCATGGAGTAAGATTTGTGTGCTAGTGGAAGAGGGTGGGCTGAGTATTCGAGGTCTGCATGAGGTTCAAGCATCCTTTATGTATGAAATTTGCGTGGAAGTTAATTAATGATAATTCGATGTGGTCGAACTTTTTCACTACCAAATATATTGGAAACTCCCATCTTTACTCAGTGATGCAACTTAGAAAGGGGTCTCATCTTTGGAAAAGGATCATGGATCTCATACCACAGGTTTTGAATAACTCACGGTGGATTATTTGGGAAGGCCAAGTGAAGTTTTGGCTGGACAACTGGTTAGGGGAGGGGCCTTTAATTACTTCTATCCCTATTTTTGTCAATGTTGACTTGCAGGTAGCGGATGTTTTCATGGCTACAGGGCCCAACCTTCATGCGCTGCGGTTCTAGTTTCGGAATAAATAATTACAAAAATTTGTGATGCTGGTATCAAGCTGTGTTTGGGAGTGGATGTGTATGGAAGCCAACAATTAGTGGTGAGTTCAACACCAAGTCCGCCTGGAATATAATTCGTCAGCACGGTGAAATATGCCCCTGGAAGAAATGGCTTTGGAAAAATTGGCTTCCAAATAAGCTATCATTCTTTGTTTGGCGAGCTAAGCAGAAGGCAATACCGGTGGATGGCATTACTCAGCAGTTAGGCATTCCTATTGTCTCTAAGTGTGAGTGTTGTGATCAGCCACAAATTGAGTCTTTGCATCATATTTTATGTGGGGGAGGAGGAGCTCAAAAAGTCTAGAAATTTTTTGCGGAGGCATGTCGAATGAGAGTACCACAGATTCGAAACTGGGAGGGGATGATGAGTTTCTGGTGGCAATAAACTTACATGTCCACGCAGGTTGGATGGCTTCGAGGAGTTCTCTCTATTGTAATTTACTGGGCGTTATGGAGAGCTACATGTGCCGCCAGAATGGAAGGTATGAAATTTAATCCGGATGTTATTATTCGTTCGGTTAAAATTTTAATTAGAGAACTGTCGAGCAAGATAAAAGCATTTCGGTGGCTAGGCGTCCATGAGTTGACGGTCCTGGAGGAATTATCTTGCCCAATTATTCCTGTTGCTGCAATGAAAATAAAATTAATTGCGTGGCAAGCACCGGTGAGAGGGAGGGTAAAGTTGAATGTAGATGGAGGATCTTGCGGTAACTCGGGAAATTCAGGTGGGGGTGGTATTATTTGGAATTCTCACGGAGGAGTAGTGGCGGGTCTTGCTCATTCATATGGTCACACTACTAATACCATCGCTGAATGTAGAGCTCTCCTTGATGGGCTTCGGTTGTGCAAGCACTTGATAGAGTCAGATTTAATGGTCATAGTTGGTTGATTGGCTTCAGGAGTGTCTAAATATTGGTTTCTTTGGATTTTTGGGAGGAAATTATAGCTATTGTTGGGGAGTTAAATGTTCGTTTTCGCCATATTTTTAGAGAAGCTAATATGGCGGCTAATTTTTTAGCTAAGCAGGGGACGCAAAGGGTCAATTTAGATTTTGGTGACGATACTTCCATTCAAGGCCCTATATGGGGAATTATTCATATGGACAAACTCAGCATCCCTTATCTTAGAAATTGATGATTTATTGGTTTCGGGGGGTGTTTTGTTGGGTTTTTTCTAGGATTTTTTTTTTATACCTACGGGTTTTATGTTCTCAGGAGCTATGTTCCATGGTATTCCTTCCGCCATAAGTGAGTGTCTTATTAATAAAATTGGGAATGGGTCACTATTGTACATGTGACCTCGGCTCTTTAAAAAAAAAAATCTTACCTCCCCGTGAGGATTAATAGGTGGGCAGGCAGCCCAACCTCCCTCACATGGGAAAGCAGGTCTAGCCTCTTGGTTGCCCGACAACGTACCCCACCCCCATCACGATGAAGAGCAAACCGACTTCTCAACCATTTGGCAAATTACCTCATCGGGGGGACCAAAGGGGTGGGCTTAGCCCAAGGCATCCTGACCCCTCCCTCGGTGGAGAGCAGGTTTAGTCATTAGACTCCCCGACATTACTCCTGAGATGCCATTTCCAACAACGGAATGCCAAACGAGCAACGCCTCAGACTCCTCGTCGCACTCCTTCTCTACCAAACGGAACGCCTAGCGACTAATGCCTCACATCTTCGACAAAACAGACCAGATTTACAAATTTTGCACTCGTAGATCGAGGATGAGTTATATTAACTTATTTATTTTTTCTAGTAGTATATTAGAAGTCTCCTACTCGCCTCATGGTGAAGAGCGGACCAGTTTCTCAGTCGTCCGGCAAACTACCTCATCAGGGGGACCAAAGGGGCAGGTTTGGCCTAAGGCATCTTGACCCCTCCCCAACGACGGAATGCCAAACAAGTAGCGTCTCAGAATCCTCGCCGAACTCCTCCTCCACGAAATGAGAAGCCAGGTTTGCAAACTTTACACTCATAGTTGCAAGTGAGTTATATTAGCTTATTTAGTTTCTCCAACGCTATTTCACATCTCCTACATGCGTTACGGCAAAAAGCGAGACAACTCATCAACCACATGGCGACTCACGCCCCCCAGAGAGACCAAAGAGAAGGGATTAGCCTAAGACATCCCGACCTCTCTCCGCGCGGAATATGAGCTCGTTCTCTCCACTACACAGTGTAGGCTCTAGATAAGTGTGATTTTAATGTGATTTTTATTTTTTTTTATTTATAAAAAGTGTCAGTTTTCCTTCAATATTATTGATTTTATTTTATTTCTATATATTTTTTTATTATTTTGAAAGAATGAGAAGATTTAGTGTGAAAGGAGAGCCTTTTAATACAAAAGAAGAGACTACGGATCCAGACCGATGAGAGGCAACGAAATCTGAAGATAGCCGAGGAGACTCAATGGCGATTAGAATCAGCGACAAGAGTTAGGCGATGAGTGAGATATTTTATCTCCGGTGCAAGAAGACTTGGCGACAAGGCTCTGTCTGGGTGGTTAGATTAGGCGACCAGTCTAACCAACCAACTTAAAATACCAACCTAAACGACATCGTGGGTAACAACTAGCAAAAGGGCTTGAAAGTAATTTTGATCAAGAAAAAGAGAAAGAAATCACAAAAGGAATCCACAAGAAGTCCAAGTCTGGAATACACTAGGAGACAGCCTGGACATGCTTGAGCGTTTTGATCATAACTTTCTACTCACATATCCGATGGATGCAATTCTGACTCCTGGAGCGTGTATAAGGCTGTCAATATAAGTCCTAGAAGTTAGGCGATTGTTTAGGCAAGAATCAAGAAAATGTTAGGGTTTCTTTTCTACCATATATAAGCATATCATTAGCACAAAATTAGGGAGGGGAGTCTGAGTTTTAGAATTCAATAGTCCATAAATTATTCTTTAAGTTTTTTTTCGAGGAGGCGGATCGGGGGAGCAGATGCAAGAGTCGCATGCTTCATCAATCGACTCCAATGAAAAACACTAGTTCTATCTTTTTTCTTTTCAGTTTTATTATGAACTAATTTTATTTTCTAAAGTTTTGATATAGTCTAGTCTTAAACACACAATTTGTATTCTAAGTTATTTTATTTTCAATATTTCCATGATTGAGTGTTTATTTCCTGTTCTAAATGCTTGCAATTTTCTAACTAATTATTATTTGATCTATTGAATTGCAATGAGACCGAGAGGCAATTTGTGATTAGAGCTCTAGGATTAAGCACCATTAGTTTAGCGAAACTAAAGATACTTTACCATGATTAGTGTGATTTTCAAGAAAAATCCAAAAACTTAATGAGTCTCTAATTATTTAAATTCACGTAACGATATGGAGTTATTAATTGGAGATATTTTTAGTATTATTCGAGAGAAAATATTGAATAATTTAGGAATTTTTATCATCAACTTGAAATAATTGGAATTTTATAACAAGGAAGAATAAATTGTGTGGGATTCGCTACGTGAAATCAAACGCTCTAGATTTATTCTTATTATCTTTAAAAATCTAAATTTTAATGTTATTTTCTTCAGTTTAATTTAGATAATCTATTTTTTAAAATTTTTGTTTTCCAAATAGTAATTAATTTAGTAAATTTCAGTACTCAATAGCATAATTAATCTCTGTGGGTTCGACAACCGTTTTCTTTAAAACACTTTACTACTTGTTACAATTCTGTACACTTGCAAATATTTTCAGCACAACAAGTTTTTGGCACCGTAGCCGAGGATCATTTATTTGTTATTGATATTGATACTAGTTAGATTTTTACTACTTTATATTTTATCTTTTTAAAAAAATTAGTTTAAATTAGATCTCAGTTTGGTTTTTCTTTTCAAGAATCAGAAGTGCATGCCCCAATCTAAATCATTAGAGCATACACTTTTCGATCTTGAGATTGAAAGCACCTTACGTCAGATTAATAAAGAGAAAAAAAAAAAGATGTTACCGCATCTAAATTTAATATGGCTGACCAGGAGCACAAGGCGTTAAGAGACTATGATATGCTCTCTGTCTTTGGGGCAACATCTAGTATAAGGCAGCCATCTATACAAGCCAATAACTTCGAGATCAAGTCAGCCATCATTCAAATAATTCAACAAACCGTCCAGTTTGGGGGGCTCTCACAAGAAGATCCTAATATCCATATTGCAGATTTTCTAAAAATTTGTGATACTTTTTTAACACAACGGAGTGACAGATGATGCGATTCGATTGAGACTTTTTATTTTCTCACTTAGAGAAAAAGCAAAAGCTTGGTTGAACTCTTTGCCGCCCGGCACCATCACCACCTGGGAGG
This sequence comes from Juglans mandshurica, assembly GCA_022457165.1. Lineage (NCBI taxonomy): Eukaryota > Viridiplantae > Streptophyta > Magnoliopsida > Fagales > Juglandaceae > Juglans > Juglans mandshurica. The sequence goes on along the minus strand of CM039619.1, from coordinate 29,634,219 downwards.
AGTTGGCACAAAAAGTTTTAGCAAAATATTTCCCTTTGGCCAAGACAACGAAGTTAAGCAATGATATTACTACATTCACCCAATTTGAGAGTGAATCATTATATGAGGCATGGGAGAGATACAAGGATTTATTGCCGCATCATGACCTCCTAGCTTGGCTTCAAGTACAGACATTTTACAATGGTTTGGGACCCACAAATCGATATATGGTTGATTCGACTGCGGGAGGAGCATTAATGAGTAAGACCCATGAAGCTGCATATGAACTTCTGGAAGAATTGGTATCTAACAACTATCAATGGTCTGTGGAGAAAGCAATGCTAAGAAAGACGGCTGTAGTTTTTGAACTTGATTCTATTACCACATTGGCGGCACATATGGCAAATCTATCACAACACCTAAGGAAGATGAACATTAATGCTATTCAAACTAAATTGTTTGTGATCATTGCTCAGGAAATCATTCAAGTGTAGATTTCCAAGTGGGGAATCATTTTGCCCAACTGAGTTATGAACAAGTCCATTACATGTCCAATTTCCAACGTCGAAACAATCCTTATTCAAACACGTTCAATCCCGGATGGAGAAATCACCCTAACTTTTCATGGAGCAATAATCAAGCATTGGCTAGACCACCTCAACAGTTTCTACAGTAAGAGAAGAAACCAACACTTGATGATATGCTTATGCAGTACATGCAAAAAACTGATAAGGTGATCCAAAACAACTTGGCTTCAATACGAAATCTTGAGGTACAAATCGGTCAACTCTCAAACGTGCTTACCGAGAGGACATTAGGGACTTTACCGAGCAATATTGTGACAAATCCAAAGGAACATGTCAAAGCCATAACATTGAGAAGTGGGCAGACATATGACCAACCGTAAATAGTAAGTATCGAGCGAGATGTAAGACAACGAAGTTAAGCAATGATATTACTACATTCACCCAATTTGAGAGTGAATCATTATATGAGGCATGGGAGAGATACAAGGATTTATTGCCGCATCATGACCTCCTAGCTTGGCTTCAAGTACAGACATTTTACAATGGCTTGGGACCCACAAATCGATATATGGTTGATTCGACTGCGGGAGGAGCATTAATGAGTAAGACCCATGAAGCTGCATATGAACTTCTGGAAGAATTGGTATCTAACAACTATCAATGGTCTGTGGAGAAAGCAATGCTAAGAAAGACGGCTAGAGTTTTTGAACTTGATTCTATTACCACATTGGCGGCACATATGGCAAATCTATCACAACACCTAAGGAAGATGAACATTAATGCTATTCAAACTAAATTGTTTGTGATCATTGCACAGGAAATCATTCAAATGTAGATTTCCAAGTGGGGAATCATTTTGCCCAACCGAGTTATGAACAAGTCCATTACATGTCCAATTTCCAACGTCGAAACAATCCTTATTCAAACACGTTCAATCCCGGATGGAGAAATCACCCTAACTTTTCATGGAGCAATAATCAAGTATCGACTAGACCACCTCAATAGTTTCTACAGTAACAGAAGAAACCAACACTTGACGATATGCTTATGCAGTACATGCAAAAAACTGATATGGTGATCCAAAACAACTTGACTTCAATCCGAAATCTTGATGCACAAATCGGTCAACTCTCAAACGTGCTTACCGAGAGGACATCAGGGACTTTACCGAGCAATATTGTGACAAATCCAAAGGAACATGTCAAAGCCATAACATTGAGAAGTGGGCGGACATATGACCAACCGTAAATAGTAAGTACCGAGCAAGATGTAGAAGCTACCGAAAAACGTGGAGTCTGAGATGAAGGAAGCCGAGTCCGAGGTGAAAGAAGCAAAGCAGGATGCAGCCGACCAGCAAGCTGAGAAGACTAAGGAGAATAAAGGGGTTTCAAAACCCAAGAAATCTAGGGAGTTTATATCTGAAACTTATTCTCCTTCAATTTATGATCCATCAATTCCTTTTCCGCAGAGATTAAGAAAAAATAAAATTGATAATCAATTCTCTAAATTTCTGAGTAGATTTAAGCAACTACATAGTAATATTCCTCTCATTGAAACTTTAGAGCAAATGCCTAAATATGCAAAATTTTTTAAGGATATATTATCAAACAAGCAGAAGTTGAAGGAGCATGAAACTGTAATGGTGATCGAGGAGAGTAGTGCAATTTTATAAAAAAAGTTGCCGCCTAAGTTGAAAGATCAGGGGAGTTTCACAATAGGAAATTCATATTTTGATAAAACTTTATGCAACTTAGGGGCAAGTATTAATCTAATGCCTCTCTATTTTCAGGAAATTAGGTCTTGTAGAAGCAAAACCGACCACTATCTTTCTACAGTTGGCGGACAGATCTATTAAATATCCAAGAGGACTAATTGAGGACGTACTGGTGAAAGTTGATAAGTTCATATTCCCGGCCGACTTCATTATGCTTGATATGGAGGAGGACGAGGAGTTCCCTTTGATACTGGGCCGACCTTTCCTTGTGACAGTGAGCAAGGGAAACTCATTTTGAGGGTCGGCGAGGAGCATGTCACTTTTGATGTATTGAAATCTATGGAATTACCTTTCGAGGTACATTCTTGTTTTCAAATAAGCGACCGAGACGTGGTCATGGCCGACTAGACTTATGGAGCTGAATTTCCAAAACTACCACTTGAGGTCACTCTACATCTATTGAATCCGAAAATGAAAAGGTTAGGGAGTGTGAGAGATATTTGGAAGCTACATCATCCTTTCCTCCTTCGATAAAACTGAAACTGGAAGAGTTTAAACTCATCTCGGCCGACGTCTCCAAGTAAGGAACCACCCAAGTTTGAACTCAAACCGCTTCCATCAAATATAAGGTACGCTTTCTTAGGCCAGGACTCTACTTTTTCAGTTATTATTAACAGTTCCTTCAGTGATGTAGAGGAAGAGAAGTTGCTAAGAGTCTTGCAGGAACACAAAATGGCCTTGGGTTAGACGATCCATACATCAAAGGAATTAATCCTTCAATTTGCATGCACAAGATTTTAATGAAGGATAATTTTAAGCAGATCATCCAACCCCAAAAGAGATTGAACCCATCAATGCAAGAAGTGGTGCATAAAAAAGTATTGAAACTTTTATATGCCGGAATCATTTATCCAATCTCAAATAGTGCATGGGTAAGTCCAGTGCAAGTTGACCCAAAAAAAGGAGGAATAACCGTGATAGAAAATGATAACAATGAACTCATACCAACGAGGACGGTAATGGGATGGCGAGTATGCATAGACTATTGAAGACTGAATGAGGCAACTCGGAATGACCATTTTCCCTTACCTTTTATTGATCAAATACTAGAAATACTTGCTGGCCATGCTTACTACTATTTTCTAGATGGATATTTCGATTACAATCAAATAGTCATTGCACCTGAAAATCAAGAGAAGTCTACTTTCACATGTCCTTATGGCACTTTTGCATATAGGCGCATGTCTTTTGATCTTCGCACTGCACCAACCACTCTTCAAAGATGCATGATGTCCATCTTCTCGGACATGGTGGAAAAAAATTTAGAAGTCTTTATGGATGACTTATCGATTTTTTATCACTCTTTTGATAATTGTTTATCTAATTTATCTTTGGTTTTGCATAGAAGCAATGAGACAAATCTTGTGTTAAATTGAGAAAAATGACACTTCATGGTCGATGAGTGAATAGTGCTCGGCAACCACATTTCCTTCAAGGGGATTGAGGTCGACCGAGCAAAAATAGAAGTTATTGACAAACTCCCACCACCGACTAGTTTCTTGGGTCATGCCGAGTTCTATCGTCGGTTTATCAAGGATTTTTCCTAAATTACTAAACCTCTTTGCAATCTGTTGAGCAAAGATACTCGATTTGAGTTTTCTGATGAATGATTGCATACTTTTGAAATATTGAAAAAGAAATTAATTTCAGCACTTATCATTGTATCACTGGATTAGAATTTACCTTATGAATTAATGTGCGATGCTAACGATTATGCTATAGGGGCTATTTTGGAGCAGAGAAAAGATTAAATTTTTCATGTTATTTATTATGCAAGTCGGACCTTAACAGAAGCTCAACTTAATTATGCTACTACTGAAAAAGAATTGTTAGCGATTGTGTTTGCCTTTGACAAATTTCGTTTTTATTTGATAAGTTCAAATGTGGTCGTCTACACCGATCACTCTGCTCTTAAATACTTGCTATCGAAGAGGGATGCCAAACCAAGACTATTAAGATGGATTTTGCTATTACAAGAATTCGATATTCGAAAATAAAAGATAAGAAAGGTACTGAGAATGTAGTGGTCGACCACTTATCTTGTATTGAGCTTAAAGAGTCAGCAGGCGAGGAGAAATTCTCAATTAATGAAACCTTCTTGGACGAGCAATTAATGGCTATACAAATCGTTTCATGGTATGCCGACATGGTAAATTTCATTTTTTTAGAGAAATGATACTTACAATTGTGAGTGTGCAAGCGTCGTGCAATCACTTTGAAAAAAATGAATAAATACAGGACCCACAAGAAAAAATAATAATTTTTTAATAGTAGACCCACTATTTTTTAAAGCGATTGTACAGCGCTTGCGCACTCCACGACTGCATGTAGAATTACTCTTCTTCTTTTTTTTATCGACATAAGCATCTTGTGACAATGGGAGGTATTATCTAGCTACATTTTGCCATAAACCCCACATCAAAAAATGCTTCCAGTTACAGATAATTTCATGGCATTATAAAAAAGATAATTGTATTCAACAAAGAATATAGGCTACCAACCACCTTACATTCCAGCAGCAGCTTTGGAGACTTGCTTCAAGGCATTGGCAAGCTCATCGGACTTTCCTTTCCCACTAATTGTGCATATCAATGGGCTTTCACTAGGAACAATGTCATCCCTATGGTAACTTCCTGATGTTCTGAGCAATTCTTCCGAACCCTTAGCTACCACGTCTCTCATGATTATGGTCTTATGAGTCCCAGATATCAGTTCCTCATAATCAGTGTCTCCGCTTTCACCGAGGATCACATACATGTTTGCAACATTCAATCTCCAGCGGACAAAAAAGTATCTAACAATCAGAGATTATGAGAAATAGTTAACAGTGCGGTTATAGTCGTGCCCCATTGGACATTGCAATGTGGTCGGTACAAAATCTGCTGCACCAACAGATTCTTATGTAGGCCAATCACTTGCACAATCAACTGCCAAATGATCTATTAACCAAAACGATCTTTCTTGGTTTAGAAAGAAAGCAAATGACGACTTGTATCATCTAGTTAAGAATTTCGTTCTCTGCTAGACCAGAGTGTATCATTGATTCATATTGTTTTTAGAGTAAATAAGTTGGAAAGCATCCAAATGAGGATTCTATCCACCTGCAACTTCTGCCCCCATATGGTTAAGTTACTTAATAGAGCATATCAATAAGAGCTCACCACAAATAAAATATTCTTCTCCGGTCATGTATAATTTTATGGTATCAAATAAAATATGATGCTCGACTTTGGAAATTTTCTTTGAGAAAACTGAAAATAACTCGTTAAATCTAGATGAGAATTGCCTGTAGACTGCGGATCCGTAATATAGTTATTGTCTAAAAACAGCAGGGTACCACATGCTTTCCGGGGGGAAGTGAGAAGAGCCATTTTGTTATCTTTTGGCCATAGAAAAGGGTCATGACTCCTAACGGAATATGTCACTAATTACTCTTTCTTGAGATTGTTTTCAATCCCTTGATCCTGTTTGAACTTTAATAGCCTTGGTTTAAGCAATGGTTAAGAGGAAAGAATGGCTAATCAAATGCTATCAACAGTGAAGACTCATCTAAACCCAAACAAAAAAAGGTCTACTTTTATGGAATTGCCTGGTGCTCCTGACTGTATGTACCTGAGAGCCTGTGCTCTAGATGCTAGGAGAGGAATAGTTTGCAGTCTTGTTGAGTTCCTGCAGTACATTGAATGGCAACGTAGCCCCCGCATCCTAAGCTTCTGCCTCAAATCGTCCACTTTCTTTGCCTGTGAATCAGATCACCATGAAAAGTCCAATTAAATCAAAGAACTTTCTTTACTGCCAACACTAGCATTAATAAATTTCAACTACCTTTCTAGGATCCTTTATTAAGTATGAGATGCAATGCGCATTGCTTGATTTCAGATCCTCCTGAATGGGGCTGGAAGACTCGTAGAAGTTTTCTCCACCTTCAGATGTATTTAGCAGCTTCCAAATGGTTTTCTTTAAACCTTCACAACCCCAACGATAATCAATATGTGATGCATAATCTGGATCAGGCAAGAGTTTTCCATCTTCTTCGGAATAAGTGCCAGGGTAGTACACTTCGCTACCACTACTACAAATCAAAGCATCAAACTCATTTACTTGAATATTCCCTGACATCAAAAACTCTACTGTCTCAGACATCGGCATAGCCGTTGATAAAGCAAAGCCGGAGACTCTTGCTGTTTGAGAGTCTAAACGAACAGACTTAATTATTTCTTGCACTATCTGAATCATATTTTGTTCAGGAGCTCCATTGCAGTCATAACAATCAAGTGCAATAACTATTAACCTACGTCTCCGCCTCAACATGGGATACTTGCTTGCCACATTCTCAAGCAACTTATGGGAGCTTTCAAAATCTTTTGGGGCAGATTCAGGCTTCTTTATCCTGCTCAGGACTTGTTTCACTCGGTCTTGCAGCTCCGGGTCACCAGTTGCCACAGCTAAGTCAAGAGATCCATTCAGTGAAGATTTTTCCCCATCAACTGAGAGCCTAAGTGACATATCTTGTACATCCTTGAGTGAATCATTGAGAGACTCATCGGCAGCCATGTCATCCTCTGGAGTATCAGTTTGCCATTGTGGGTGCCTCATGCGACAGGCTGCTACCCTAGTCAAATAGGTTCGGCAGTGTTCAGGCCATGAGAACAAGTGTATGTTCCTCAGACCATTCTTTCTGCAGTCATTCCATAAGTTCTTCTCTGACAACAATTTAAGCAGTGCAGAAGCAATTGCTTGATCATCATGGGGGTCCACAAGCAAACCATTATTCAGGGCCTATCAAGCACAATAAAAAATTATAGTCACATTCAAAAAAATCACTGTATTTTATATTTTGCATCAGCTAATTTAGAATTCTACTGAAACCTATTCAAACAAAAATTGGTTCAGCAAACCGCTGAATTTTCTTTGCCTTTTCTTTTCTTTGCCTTCTAGGTGAATGGCATGCGAGGGAAATTCATTCTATAATATACTTTTTTATCATATGATTGGCAAAGTTATCAAGGTCACTCGTTACCCGATGAATGTCAACTGGTCCACCATTTTTTGTAGCCACCATTGGAAGCCCATGTGCTGCTGCCTACATTAGTCGGCAAAAGAAAAGAAAAATACAAATAAGCATTTTACATATTGAGAGATGTTGAGAAAATGGTACTGGTCAAAACTAACCTCAATCAGGGTTAGCCCAAAAGGCTCCACCAATGCTGGATTTATGAAGACTCCCTGTAATTAATCCAACCACTTAGCTGACAGTCATTGTAAAGCCATAATAAGTTTATTCTAACAAAGTAACTTCATAAACCTTTGTTTTTGCTGCAAGCCGGTATATGTCTGGAACATCCGATTGCTTGTGATGCTTTGGGTAAGCCACTTGCCCATAGAGGTCATACTTATCAATCATTTTCAACACCATCGTAAGCACACTAGCATTTCCACCAGACATCTCATCTATATCATCCCTATTCCCCATTATGAGTGTCTGTTAAGAAGCACATTAATACTTTTACAAGTACTTGATTATATTTTATAATAGTTAAATTGTGCAATTGCACAAGCTAACTCACAAGATTAGCAAGATCTTTCAAGGGACGGCACTCGCCAAAAGCTTTCAAAAGAGTGGTTATGTTCTTTTTTGGATCTGGCCTTGATAACGCCAAGATCATTGGCTTGTGAGGATTTGTAAGAAACCTCATCACCTGCCAAAACATGTTGCACGTGAGGCAGTAAAATTGACAAGAATATTAATTAGTAACAAAACATAACACAAACCAGCCACTCACTTCTGACCATATTGGTGGAATTGCTTTCGGAGAAGACCCATCAGTACCTCCAGTCAGTTGTATGAGTTCACCATCAACGTCATCTTCATTAACCACGACATTGCTGAAGTCCATTCCAGGAGGAATAACCTGCAAATAAATTGTTAGCTCTTTTTTGGACTTTCAGAAGTAATAAGCTTCTGAGACATAAATTTATACTTTTGTTTTTCGTAGGACTTTTTGTGAATTGGAGTATAACACTGTTAAATTTATAGCCATTGGGGCATACTGCAAGTGATATCCAGAGGAGTCAAGAACAAGAATAGAGAAACATAACTTCTACTACGTTCTTATTCTTCCATCTAACATTTCATTTATCTCAATGCTCCAAACTTCATTGATAAAGAGTCATTACTTGATAACGAGATGTCTAAGAAAAACAGAAAAGCTGCATTCTTACCACCATCCTTGGCATGTATCGACCATGGCAATTAACCCCACGTCTAGCACGGGCACGCAACACTTTCTCAAGTTTGACATCAAAACCATCATAAAGTCCCCATTGCTCGTCAATTTCCTGTTTAGTGCTTGTAATAACAAGTTCAGCAGCATCAAGGGAAAGTTCCTCTCCTTCTATCCTCCTCATTATCTTGTATGTTGAATTGATGTCCTCCTTTGATTGACGCCCCTGCTTAAGAAGCTGTTCCAGCTTGTTTCTCCCAAGAGAGTGTCCTGTCAGTACCATTGGGACATTTAAAGCACCTGAAAGAAGAGCTGCACTATCACCAGCATCCGCATAATGTCCATGAATTACATATGGCCATACTGGATGGCCATGACCAATTTGTTCACCCAAAACTTTTGACATGTTAAGAATGTGAGCCAGAGCTCCATCTACAAATTCTTGAACATATGGCCAAAGCAGTTCTTTTCGGAGGTATTTATCGCGGGGACCAAATGGAATTCTTATAACGTATGCCCCACTGCTCTCTCCAACATCATTACCATCACCATCTTCGGGGCCTGCAGTTAACATCTCTGTTGGCTCCCCATAGCTCCAATCAACATCAGGCGATGAGATTTGTCGGGTAAAAAGGTCTACCCTATACACCCCAGGCATCCTTGCAAGTGCACGAGAAAGCTCAACCACATATTTGACCTGAAAGTAAATTCTTTAAGAATGAACTGTCCATTCAATGAGAAATTTAAATGGGATCCAGGTGCATTATCACTTCTTTCTTTTTTAAGAATTCAATAGTACCTGTCCACCAGTATCAGAATCTCGACCAAGCTCCATGTTTTCTCCCCGGACCAAACCATGCAAACTGGCCATGAAGAAGTGTTGCAGTTAGAAACTATATCTACGATGCCTATGTTTCTTAAACAGAATGTGAGTAGCGACAATAGGAGTGCATTAGCAAGCAGCCCTCTGAGGATGTAAGCAGTCTGGTAAATATATCCATGGTTTTCGCACTTTGATAACCAAAAGCATGTCACAGCAGGAGTAGTTACAGAAAGAAGCTCTTCTTCAATGAATTTTAAAAGGTTTGTCTCGACAGACTAATCTCTTGATATTACATGGCTGGCAATGTTTACTCATTGCCATCTTGAGTTTTTGCCTTCACCCCTGGTGCTCCTTTTGATCTCTAGGAACAGACCACATGCCCAACCCCTTGCAGAAACAGAACAGGAGGGGATGGGGGGCAGAAGCAAAGAAAATATGAAAATAAAGTCGTGCCTTTGTTTGATTTTGTAAGCATTATGGAGTATGGAGATAGTCCCAAACTAATTCTCGTTTCCTCCATCTTCCCAGAATCTAGATTGAGCATTTAAAGCATAGACAAGGTTTATTTGAAACGGCACTAAATATCATTCTAGAAAGTCTAAGAAGCCAGTATGGTAAATTACACACTCTTAAAAATATGGTTGGGAAAATACAAAAGGTTTAATGACAGCAAAGATATCAACATAAACAACTTTTCTATTAATTAGAAAGAGTCTCCAACAAAAATTTCTCGCAGTCAATATGGACTAGAAAGAATTATACCTGATAAGAACAATATAAAGCCGCTTTTCCTTTTTGTCATCTGACCATACTTCCAAATTCGAGATGTTTCGCTGGAACCTTTTCCTGGGAGTATCACAATTCACCATCTCCCCCAAACCGTCCCCCTTTTCTCCTTCTGACAAATCCTCGGACATGTCTTCTGTTGCATCCTTGCGTCCTTGTTCTCGCTCCCATCTTCGGTTTGCCAAACGTTGAAGTTCCTCCCATTCCAACTGCATGAATTTTACAAGTGTGGCATATTAATCTTGCAATTATTACCCTCTGATAAAAAGGTAACCACGTACTGAGTTTCTTGGTGTGGCCGAACCCATGTCTTTAGATGGAAACTTCAGTTAAAACACCCAAGAACAATATAGGGGGAAAAAAGTCTCTTTTTCTGAACTTTAAACTGATGTAGCCAATGCAGATAGGAATTTCTCAGTTCAAATCCATGGTGGCGTCTAATCATTGCTTCTATTTTGAACAGGGAACTATGAACTTCACGTTCTGGGTACTGCTATCCCCAAGCAGCTAAATTGCATATCATCGAAAGATCCACCCACCCATACAGACAGAACCAATTGATAAATACACTTCTAGTACTAACTCCTAAAATCCACCTGCGAAATTAACAGCTACCTCCTTCCTTTTATATCATACGAAAACAGGACAAATTTTGGATTAGTAAATACTAAATATTGAAAGGATGCTCCAGGATTAAAGAAAAATAAAATAAAGAAAAAGACAATTTTTTAGCAAATCACAAACTATCTAAACAAAGAAGAAAAAATACTTTGGTATTCACCTAATTCTATCCATCCAAGAAACCCATCGAAAACTACCTAATGGCATAGAAAGAGCAAGGTATCTGGTATATGAAAAATCCTATTTTAAAGTCGCCTAGTCTCCTCAAGAACCAACAAACCTCTCACCCACAGCACACTCTGGACAGAGAGAGAGGGAGACAGATTAAAAATACGTAGAGAAGTGACAGATATACACACAATTCTCTAAAAAGCTTCTCCCCCATTGATAAATCTCCAAAAACACATTTACGTTCACCACGTAGAAAAATACACCGATGAACACATGCATAGATACATACATTTCCAAATCCATTCCATGGAGAGATCAAAGGGCTCATTTTCTGAAAAATCAGAAACTAAGTAAACAGGCAATTGATTATCTGAAAAACCAGAGTCCCCATTTACTCTAAACAGATTCTCGAAGCTCAAGCAAAGAGAGATTCTGAGAGAGTAAAAAAGAGGAAGAATGAACAAGGACCTGTTTCTTCTTGCGGGTAAGGTGCCAAATGCGCCAGCACATGTTCTCAAGCCTGGAGCTCCGCTCCCGGGTGTTTCGGGTGGCGACCACCTTGATCCACGTCCGGTGCAGGTCAGACTCATCTACACCCGTCACCACCTCCTCCACAAAGTACTTGGTCGGATTGAAATGGCCGGTATCCCTCGGAGTCACCGGCATCGGCTTCTGCTCATCTTTTGCCGGAGCCCCACTGTCCAGTATGGCCTCTAGGTACCCATTAATCCACTCATTACCTGCCATTTTCTCTCACTTTCTCGCTTACTTTCTAGCAAAAGAAAAATCTGGGTTTCCTATATCAAAAGATTCAAAACCATATGTCGTTGGGTCATAAACATAACATGCAAACAGTTCTGTGATTTTCTCTTCTTTTTCCGTTGATGTCCTCGAGAAGAAAATTTGGGTTTTTGGTTATATCGTTCTTCCAATAATATGAGACTCTAGAAGTTGAAAGATACAACTTTTAGATATCATTGGATTCCGTGTCAAAGGAGGAAGGTTTCCTATGAGGAGTGAGATGATAATACACAACTTGACGCTGCTGTTACATGTTTTCTTGTACTTTCCTAGTGATTTTCTTGGAAAATAAAAGAGAAAATGGGAATTAAATAAGTGAGGCAAAGTAACAACATGCGAGGAGGTAAAGAGCGTATCTTTTTGGGGATTTGTGTTTTTGAGCTGGGGGAGAGCTTTGGTGCCAGTAGGAGTGGGGCATTGGCTAATGCTAGAAACTAAAGTTTGAAACAACAACAGACGAGGGAGGAGGATTTGGAGGAGAAACATGGTGAGGTTGAGGAGAGAGAACCACATGGCGGGGAAATGGTGGGGCAGGAATTGTACACGTGTAGAGAGTATAGTGAGAGTAAACGACAGAGAGAGAGAGAGATGAGTAGGTAATTCACTTTTTCCAAGACTGTCCGGTTCCCGATGCGACCTCGCCGCCTTCCTTCTCGCTCTCTCTCCTTGGCTTTAGCCTTTCATCCCTCAAACTTTCATCCCTTGCAACATCCCTTTTCTTTTTCTCTAAAATATTTTTATGTTTTGACAAAAATGTAAATCACCGGTTAACCATTCACATCTTACTATTCGGATTGAATCCATTTAATTCAAAAATAAATCAAAATAACAGAATATAAATCAAGTGCTTTAGATTAATTAAATCTAATAATTTAAAAATAATTCTATTTAAAAATCTTTATACTCCAGTATAATTTGATTCAGAAAATAAATTTTAATCTCTTTAAATCCATTATCATTATAATTTTTTTTAATAGTACTACATGTATTTACATTTTTACTTACACTTTTATTTACAATATACATTTTGTTAGTTTTATTTTGAATTTTAAATTTTGAATTTTAAATTTCATGATTTTCAGCATATTAATAACTAACATGTGGAGAAATAAGTTTTTTTATAAATTTTTCTTAAATACATTTAGCATTTTCTTTTCTTTTTTACAAAAAGAAATTATAAATGGGTTTGGAGTGACTACTTAGTTATGTAATGTAATTTTCAAAACAAAAAAAATATGAGATAACATTTGGATATGTTTAGGAATAAAATGCTTTTTAAATTTTTTTCGTTTAATATCTTTGATATTTGTATTGAAACATTCTAGAAAATTATTTTCATCTTAAGTTACCTTGGTTTCCATAACAAAAATCAACTTGTAGTGATGGATTTATAAAGAAAAATATAGAAAAATTACCATATAAACTAAAGTAATTTAATGTAATATGATAAATCTATTTTAAAATAAAATAATTTTAGAATTTAACACACAAAATCACAATTTATAAGTTAATTTTTTTGTAATTCTTTTTATGAATGAACCATTTCTCAAAACAAAAACAACTTGCACTAAACTAAAACAACCTCTTCTGGAAATTCTATTCTTAGGCCTCATTTGTTTTCGCATATGAGATGAGATGACATGAATTGAGATTAATGTTAAAAGTTGAATAAAATATTGTTATAATATATTTTTTAATATTATTTTTATTTTAAAATTTGAAAAAATTAAATTGTTTATTTTATTTTGTGTGATAATTTGATAAAATTATAATAATTAAATAAAATGAATTGAGACGAGTTGTGAAAGCAAAGGCTAAACAAAATTTCAATGGACCTATTTTTTGGTTAAATTCTAATAAAAACATATCTTGCAACCTACTCATCTAAATAACCAGCTTTAATGGATCTTATCATTTTCATAAAAATCTAAAAAACACATATTCTTAAAAAGAATTTAATCTTTTTAAAGAAAATCTTAGATACAAGCGAGTTAAGTTTGGATAATAAGAGTACTTCAGGTACTTTCAGAATATCTCATTATTATTTATTATTTTATTATTATTTATTATTATTTAATATTTTATTATTATTTTTTATTATATTTTTATTATTATTTACAAAATACTTGAAATACTACCACTATCCAAAATCGAGATCACCGGCGCAATTGAATATGGGAGGTATATGCCTTAATTACGTACACAATTCTCACGCAGGCAATTGGAAAAAAAGCAGACACCATTAAAAACAAGTGATTTATTTTTTTAATTTTTTTTCATGATGGGACCCTCTGCGAGGCATGTATACTTAACGGATGAAATGAAATATTTTATTAAAAGTTAAATAAAATATTATTATAATATTATTTTTATTTTAAAATTTAAAAATATTAAATTATTTATTATATTTTATGTAAAAATTTAATAAAATTATAATGGTTATGTAAGATAAAATAATTTAATTTTGTATAACCGAATCAACTCAAACTTCTACAAATCATTAATACCATCATGATCTCAATGATGATACCTACGTACCTACAAATTACAATCAAGAAAGAAGAAAATCGAAAGAAAAAAGAAAAAGAAAAAGAAAATATAAAGCCTATAAGAACCTAATTAATTTGATTTACTTTTCTTTCTAAAAATAATTAATATTAATTTCATGAATATCACATATTATTAATTATTTGTTCAAGAAGAACTCATCTGTCTTTGTCATTTATTTCTTTTCCAAATCGGATTCTCAAGATTTCACTTAAAATTATCATTACTCCGGAACGAGTGTGGGGCAGAAGATTTCTGTTAACATAACCGATAATGTCTGCCTATCTATATTGAATTGTTTTTTTAAAAAGTAATTGTCGTCATCATTCATTTATTAAGAAACTTACATTTATAACTTGATACATTGATATGTCATCATATCAAACATGACATCATAAGTCAAAATAATGCATTTGGAGCTCCACCAGTTGTGACTGGTCTGGTCTTCACTACTGCTGATATTCTCTACAGATAGACGTTCAATAGACAACATTATCTGTCTAAACAGAGACTCAACCTCATCTTTCATAGAAGGAGAGATGACTATACCTCTACAGACAAAAGTTTGAGAGACAAACTCTTTTTTATTTTAATTAACAATAAAGAAACCAAAAAGGAAAGCAATAAAATAGATACAAAAAAGAACAGATTACAATTTAGACTAACTCCAGTAGACTTCAAAATTTGTACAACGTGTGAATGATACACATTTGTCTCTTTTTAGTTACAAAGGTCAGACCTGGTGGGGAGTCTGATGATTTAGCGTGTACGCCGTGTGGCGAGAAAAGCTACCTGAAGGGGTAGCACGTGAGGACCACGCGTAGAAGTGGGTGGTGTGTGAGAACCACGCACTGTGATTTTTGCAAAATCGTCACTTTTCTCCAAACAATTTGCGGCTTGGAAGTCTGCTTGTGCCACACGTGTCTCTTGAGAGTTGCCGGAAAGTTGTAGATTTATCTTTTTCAACCTTGAAGGAAGCAAAATAAACTAAGCAAAAAGAACTATCGTTATAGATAAGGTGGGTGAATGGAAGAATAAGGGAAGGGAGAAGGAGGAGGAGGCCTCCTCCGGCAAAAATAAGATCTGGAGCCCTTAATTTTTTTACGAGAGAGAGGGAATGAGTAGAAATCTTAGATACCCTTATCTATATTGAGATTTGATGGTGATCGAGAGATTTTTCACCAAAATGTCAAAAAATAAATGAAAAAGAAAGAGATTTTCCTTGAAATTTTCTCAAAGTTATAAATTCTCAATAATGACCTTGATCTCCTTCAAAACAATAACTTAACTTGTATGAAAGTGAAAATTGTATATAGTTACACATGTATCAAAGAACATATCATCTTAATTATACAACTCTCCATTCAATTCAAGCCATTTTCTACCAGTATTTCATCCCATTCTAGTATCTAGCATGCTTAAATTGTTATTATAAACTCATATAATTAAGCGTGTATAATTCATTTCTAACAATTTCATCGTGTGATTTAATTATTTTAGAAATTTGTAAGTTCATAATAGGCTCCTTCCAATGGCTAAAGTCAAACCTTCGCGATATAGCTAGTAGCTTAAAGGGTCATATCGCTTGAACTATCCTAAGAAAATTGGCAATGGTTTAGTCATTGACTCATTGTCAAGTCTAAAATTTAACTAAAAGTTGAGATTTTGGTTAAAATCAAAATTATTGGAGATATTAATCCACATTAGATTATCTATCTCAAAGTCAAAATAATAATATAATATAATATTAGATATTTTAATAATGAATTTTTAAAATATTTCTTTTTTATATTTTGCAAATATAGTCCAAATTTAATTTTTACTTAAAATTATTGTTTTCCAATTATTTTTTTCTTCAACCTAATTATCCAACAAAAACATTTTGTCAACTTTGAGAATATTAGAGTAAAATATTATTTTAGAGATGAACAATAGTTGGCCAAACTTGAAAAATTGGTTGACTTTACTGTAGTTTAAAAGTGGAGCATTGGAGTTTTGACTACTCCAATACATACTGCTTTAATAGAAGGGTAGGTTTGGGGAGTGATATGAGAATTTTATGTTTTGTTTTAGTGTTTAAAATATTATGTTTTAGTATTATTATTGTATTGAGATTTGAAAAAGTTGAATTGAGATTTGAAAAAGTTAAATTGTTTATTATATTTTGTATGTGGATTCGAAAAAGATATAATGATGAAATGAGATGAGATGAGATGAGATGAGAATTTTATATTTTGTTTTAGTTACCAAACCTGCCCTTAGTCAAAATTTAACTAGACACTAGCATTTGGCCAGGTGAATAAGCGTTCTAACAACATTTCCCTTTGTGGGTTAGCTTGGGTCACCGGCACTGCATGAGCAAGGCTGATGAGCCACTTTGATAGGACCGCGGAAGGGCGAATCCTCTCTTACATTATCTATTTCTACTTTTGTTATTATTTTCTTAAGATATTTATTATAATTCACTTTTTGTCTTTTATGTTTAAGAGTATACATGTCAAAATTTTAACACGCGTCGCACTCTCGTTAAGTATTGCTAGCTAGACAAAATTATCATTATTTTATTTGAAAGAATATAGAAAAAGACAGTTAGTAGATTTTGCAAAGAGAACTGCTATAATTATAAAGAGATAATCTCACAAAAGTAAATTTATAAAATGACATGTCTTCATATGATATGTTAGATTTGCTTTATAATAAAAATAGATTTACAATATAACGTATTATATCAAATCACGTCAATTTATAAATTTATTTTTATAAAATTTATTCGTGACTAAATCATCTCTCTTTTACAAAATCAGTCGATAATTGATAAAATTAAAAATCTAAAGATCCTTTTGAAAGATATGTAAATTAGTTATTGTTTAGTACTTTAGAGTGTAACTTGGAGATTATTTGCATAAATTAATCGAATTTAATTAAGCAACTAATTAGTGATACGAATTTAAGAAGGTGTATGAAATTTCAATTAACTAAATTTATTATAAATAAAAACTAATGAATTAAAAAAAATCGCAACAAATTAATTACATCGCAAAGTGACAAGCGAGCTTTGCCTCGTTTGATTCCACAGTTCAAATGAGATAAGATGAGATATTTTGTTAAAAGTTGAATAAAATATTATTATAATAATATTATTTTTATTTTGATATTTTAAAAATTTTAATTGTTTTTTATATATTGTGTGAGAGTTTAGAAAAATTGTAATGATTATATGAGATAAGATAATTTGATTTTGTGTAACCAAACTAGCCTTAATAAGCGGGCCCACTTCCATTAGCAAGGTAGTGCATCCGTTGAACCAATGGAAGGACGTACATTTTACTCCTATGAGAGGGTAACATCTAAGAGAATATTTGAGAAATAAGATGAGATGAGAAATCTGTGAATAATAATGTAATGGTTTATAAATAATAATAAAATGATAGTGAAATAGTTTATAAATAGTAGTAAAATGGTTTGAGTACTTATGATATTTTATGAGGTTTTAGAAAATGAGAGAAAAAAGTTAAAATATTATTGAAATATAATTTTTTAATATTATATTTGTTTTGAGATTTGAAGAAGTTGAATTATTTTTTGTATTTTCTTTGAAAATTTGAAAAAATTGTAAAGATTGATTTGAAAGTATTTGTATTTGAGTGATGCTTTGGAAGGAAATGAAATAATATGATATGAGAAGAGATAAGATGGAATGAGATGAAAAACATTACCAAACATCCCCTAAGTCCCACTCTTGGGTCAATATTTTTTAAATTTCATATCCACATTTGAAAGTTTCTAAGATGATCACGGGAAATAGGTTTTATATATAATATTTATTGATTATTTAATTAAAAATATATATGAATAATAATAAATACTATAATATTCATTTCATATGTTTATCTTCTGGTCAAAATGAATGCATAGAAAGAGATAGACATATCACATGAAACCTACAACATTTAATATGGACTGCATAGGATTATTTTGGTAAACCGTGAACTCCACATGAATAGTAATGTGTGTTGATCTCTCTTTGCATTGAATGATCTTATTCAGTCAAAAAATTGAATAGATGTTAATTGCTTTCTCACACTTGTTGCCTCCGAACTTGAGGGACTTTCTGTTTTTTTAATTCTAGTATTTGCAAGAAGATATATATATATATATATATTATATATGTATATATAGGAAATTATTTATATATTTATAGGGTGGAAAAGTCTAGCGCATTCTCTTTGAAAAAAATAGATAAATATAAGACTCACATGAAAAAAAAAATCACTTTTTAATAATGGATTCTAGCTTTTTTCAAAAGAAGTACACATAACTTGCATTTATGACTGTATTTAGTATTATTCTAATTTTTTTTTTACGAACATTCCAATCAATTACCTAAAGGGGTGGCTCTACAGCCACCGCTCCCAGTCCCGCTGGGAGCCACACATAGTGTAAAATATAGTATTTTTTATTTTACTTTTTTATACATGTATTTTTTTAACACTATAAAAAAAAATTAAAAAAAATTATAATAACATTAAAAAATATTTACTTAATTATTAAGTAAAAAAAATATAAAAAAAAATATAGCGGGATCGGAAGCGGGATTGGGAGCGTAGCATTATTCTTACCTAGAGTGACTCACGAACATGGCTTCATTCCAAGCAACTTCAAAGACAAGAAATAAGATAATTTATAGAGTTTTATTTGTTTATTTATTGGTTTGTTACCTGCGAAGAATTTACACTTCTCTAAATATCTAAAAACGTGAGGTAAAGAAGGAAGTTGAACAAGTTCGAGGAACCAAAGAAATAGACAAGATTCATGATTAAACAATAAATCCCACAAGTTTTATTTCTCTTGATTAAATGAACTAATATATAATTAGAGTCATGTGCATGAGATGAAAATCAATATTGCTATGGGCCCAATTCTTTGGAGCACTTGTGGAGTTTGAACGGCCTTCTTTTTCATTTCAAGACAAATCCCTGCCCAATTATATAAAGAGTAATGCTATATACAATCGTGAAATGCGCAAATGCTATATAGTCACTTTGAAAAAGAGTGGGGTCCACTATTAAAAAATTAACTTCTTTTCATGTGGGTCCCATATTTATTCACTTTTTTCAAAGTGATTGCACGGCACTTACACACTCACAACTGCAAGTATCATTTTTCTTATACAAAATGTGTTATCTTATACAAAAATTTTATCTACAGTCATTTTTGCTTTGCGTATTCCTTTGCATATTCCACTAATGTGATTGGTTGTATTATTTTTTTAATATAAAATGACTGTTCTGATCAATCACATAAGTGAAGTGCACAAAAAGTACGTAAAAATGACTGTACGTAAAAGTGACTATACGTATCAGAACTCATATATATAATGTCGTGACACATTTAAATTATATATATATATATATATATATATGTATATAAACATACCAACCACTTGAATGGTAGCCATTAACAAATGTAATTATGAATGACAAAATTTCGAAATGTCACTTTTAAGATTAGTGAAAGTGTCAGTAGTCACACACCGTTTTCTCTCTCTCTTCCTAAATTGTTTGATGCAAAAGTATGTGGCAAGGGAGGCATCATCCCACCTTGTGGTATCCTCCATCGACCAAACTTTATCTCGTCATCCTAATTTGCCTCAAAATAGATTTTATGTATGTATATATAACCTTTCCATGATAGGGATCAGTTAAAAGCGGTACTGATGATTCATCACCGGCATCCAAACAAGAGTTGTGGAAGTGCACATCCAGACACACTACTCACCTTTTGTCTTCTTTTGGCTTCCATCACTCGTTTTGTGACACTTCAATGCCTTGCCAAACTGATTTTATATACATATATTCAAAGGAAACTTCATATTGCTCTAATTTTTTTCCTTTCCACATGGCTGTCCTTCTCAGATTTTGCTCTATACTGTTTTTGTTTCTTTAATTATACAAATCTGAATTTGGGAGATCTTCTCCATATCTTTCATGGTAACATATAAATATATATATATATATATATAAGAAATGATAATTGCAGTCGTGAGTATGCAAACGTCGCGCAATCATTTTAAAAAAAGTGAATGAATACGAGACTTAAATGAAAAAAAAATTAATTTTTTAATAGTGGACCCAACTCTTTTTCAAAGCGATTGTACGACGCTTGCACACTCCACGACTGTATGTAATATTACTCCTTATGCTCATTATCAGATGCTTAATTTGGAAGAAATTAGAGAGATAATATATGAATGAGAAATTATATTATTATATGCACTTTTGACTATCATGAGAGCTTAGTGAGTTAGATGCATGGCACTACTAGATGATGACATGAGAGCTTAGTGATCAGGAAGTGCTGATTCTTCCATCTGTTTAGGCTTCCCATTTATTTATTTATTTTTATTTTTTGTGGTTTGAATTGCACATTGATGGAGTTTGGAGAAAAGGACTACATCTCGTTTGTTTTCATAATCATTTTCATTTCATCTCATCTCATCCCATCATTACAATTTTTCTAAATTCTCTTACAAAATAAAATAAATAATTCAATTTTTTCAAATTTCAAAACAAAAATAATAAAAAAATATATTATAATAATATTTTATTTAACTTTCAACTTTTATCTCAACTTCTTTCATCTGCGAAAACAAACGAGGCTGCCAAATAACACCCATTAATGGGGCCTTGATTACAAAGGGAAACATAGGAAACAAATACTACTACAATTGATGGACTTTCTAAAGAGTGTTGATTTCTTTCCTTCTCTCTGGTATTGTGCACCCCTCCCATGTATTTCCATTTTAGCAGAGATTTAATTGCATGTCAAGCTGTCCAATATCACAATGACCCCCAACATCCTCCCACAATCTGAACAGCAAAGAGGGACATTGAGATTGATTGAAGGTGCAGTAAAGAGCAGCTAGTAACTAGTCTTTGCTTGAAAGAGGAGAGTGGATCAGAAACTAGAGAGGGAAATCTGGATTGTGGAAGGAGGGAGGCAGTTCCTGCAGAAGGGTTTGTAACTAATCATATGACTGCAAAACTTTGAGCATTGCCTCGTTTGAATTCAAAACCAATCTCAATTTATCTCATTTCATCATTACAACTTTATCAAATTCTTATACAAAATATAATAAACAATTCAACTTTTTCAAATCCCAAAATAACTTTATCAAATTCCCACACAAAATATAATAAACATTTCAACTTTTATTCTACTATTCACAAACCATCTCAACTCATCTCAATTCATCTTTAAATCCAAACCACTAACCAAATGAGGATTTATTTCTTATGTTAATTTCTCTCCTATTTTATATCTTCAAGTTCAAAACTTTTTCGGGTCTTTAGTATGGCTGTCTGGGATTCGTAATTATCTGCAACAGTGCTTGAATGGTGGCATCAAGATCCCAAGTAGTTTTTGGCCAGGAAGAAATGGTATCAGCTGGGCCTTCCTTCCCTATGAGGAAGTTGTCCCAACAAAGCTTAATGGTGACAAGATAATGAATGTGGATAGTGGTAGTGGTAGGGCAATGGCAGTGAAATGAAAGTGGATGTATACTTGATGGCGCTTCTTGAGATGATGTTGATTTCTTTCCTTCTGTCATGAATTGTTTTGATTGTGCATTTCCATGTGTAGGAGATTTGTCAAGCTGCCCAATATCATAATACTCTTTCGTAATAGTGCTAATACAATCCTTATATTCTATTTAAAAAAAATAAGGTTCACATTAAAAAAATAAATTGTTCATACGAATTATATTTATCCTTTTTTTTTAAAAGGGAATACGCGATACTTGCACACCTTAAAACTGTAAATATCATTACTCCATTTTTCAAATTTACAAAACAGGTTTAGTATAATAAAGGTTTTGTAGAAGACACATAGGCCATACAATTTTCTTTTATCGATACGACTACAAATGGGATAGAGCTGTGTGACGAAATATATGTCAACATTAATTAAGCTGATGGCAGTTGATATTGATGGTATGACTAATTTAGATAGTGTGAGCGAGGAGAACATTCCGTTTAAGAGAAATGTTGAACTAGATGTTCTTGAGTGGAATCTAGGATTTAGAGTTGGAGAGAGATAGATACATAAATTGGATTATATGGTATTTACTGAGTACTTATAAATGCCATGAGGTCCGCTTCATTTGTCCATCGCTCTCACCCTAAGTCCTAGAATTCGGCCAAAAACTCTAGAGGATTTAAATCCAAAAAAGACTACCGAAGAAAGTGGGAAAATCAATTTATAATTAGAATGTTAACGGTTATAAGTTGGTGTGTAAACATGTGACAAGTCCCGGTGGCAACCTCCGAATGTGGTGGAGATGGGAGTGGGAAGGAAGATGAGAGGCGTAGGAAGGTTAGGGTTTGCGCAGGAGAACTGAAGGATTCTAGAGCTGTTGGTCGAAACTCGAAAGACTTCTCATGAAGTAATGACTTCCGTGTACTTGGCTGGAGTAGGAAAGTCAAAGCAGTCGGGTCATGGGCTGGACTTGGTCCTCCCTAAGTCTCTTAGCAGTTTATTTAATTAAGTACTTCGAACTGGGCCTTAATACAATTGGGCCATTTTCTTTATTTGCTTGTGGGTTATGTTCTATACAAGGCTGAGGCCTTTTCTACATTATTGCAAGTCTGTCGTTAAATGTTCCTGTAGCGAAGAGAACGATATTCAGAAAGTAAATTGAAAACCTAGTTTCTTTTATTCTCTCTCTTTCTCATCCCCTTCCTGGAGGCGCTCCCCTCGAAGAGAGCACTTTTCTTGTATGTGTGTGAATTAATTTCATCTAGAGTGTTATAAGTGGTATCAAGAGCCACTGATTTCTGGCACTATTTACAATGGCTGAGGGTACGAGATTCACCCAACTACAAGAGGGGCTCGCTGCCCTTAAAAAAGCTTCAGAAAATCAGTACAACGAGCTGAAAAAAGCCTCTGATTCTAAGTTTTCGCATCTGGATACTGAAATGGCTACCCTCAAACGGCAAAATGAAGTGATTGTACATCAGCTAGCTTTATTAACTACAAAAATGCAGAAAAGGCAGCCCCTTGTCGAGTCTGGGGGCTCATCCTCTGGCGAACCAATAAGGGAAGAGGCTGAAAACTTGCAGCTAAATCAGACTTTTCATCAACCTTTTCAGCAGCATAACCAGCAATTTCAGCATCATGGAGGTGACGTGTAGACTCGAATAGTGAGATTAGACTTTCCCATTTTTAATGGGGAAGACCCTGCAGGTTGGATTTACAAAGTTAATCATTTTTTTCATTTTCACAACACAATACCACAGCAGAGGCTAAGGCTTGCCTCATTTCACATGGAGGGTAAAGCCCTTATTTGGTTCCAAGAAATGGAAGAAACATCCCAGTTTATGGACTGGAACACATTTACTAAGGCCATGTTGATTAGATTTGGGCCTAATGCTTATGATGATCCTATGGAAGCCCTTACAAGATTAAGGCAAACGGGTAGTGTAGAAGACTATCAAGCAAGGTTTGAAACCTTGTCTAACAGATTGAGAGGGTTGTCAGACATATATAAGTTAAGTTGTTTTTTAAGTGGCTTAAAAGATGAGATCCGGATCACGGTACGCATGTTCAACCCAACCAACTTAACCACAACCTATAGCCTAGCCAAAATGCAAGAAGAAAATGTGAACCTAACCAAAAGAAATCCAAGATCCAGCTTCCTATATTCACCTGACCCAGGGATTTTGAAAACACCTACCACCCATAATACAAACCAAACCAAGCCCAACCAACACAAACCTAGTTTTCCCATCCACAAAATCACCCAAAACCAAATGAAAGAAAGGAGGGATAAAGGGTTATGTTACCATTGTGATACCAAGTGGGTCCCCGGCCATAGATGCCAAAATCCAAAGCTATATTTCCTTGAAGAAGTACTGCTAGACAGTGAGTGCAGTGAACCCAGGTGTGTGGAACTAGGTGAACAAAGTAATCCCAACCAAACAGTTTGTGAAACTACCATTACACCACCCAACCTTGAAATATCACTCCATGCAATTACCGGATCACACAATCCACGCACAATGAGGGTAAAAGGGAAAATCGGAAACCAGTGGGTCACAATCTTGATTGACAGCGGGTCTACTCATAATTTTTTGGATCCTGCTATCATAAAGAAATCCAACTTGCCTATAGATGACAGTGAAAGAGTTAAAGTAAGGGTTGCTAATGGGGATCTCATCCCAAGTGAAGGAAAATGCAAAGATGTCAGGGTATTTGTTCAAGGAACAACTTTTCTGTTAGAAGTACAAATATTGGTATTGGCTAGGTGCGACATGGTGTTGGGGGTCAAGTGGTTAAGCGAGCTTGGCTCTATCATATGGGATTTTAAACATCTGTCCATGAGATTCTGTTATGAGGGCAGAAACGTTATGTTACATGGTCTTACCGTACTAAATATGATCGAAGAAGGGTCATTTTACAAAGGGGACAAAATGGAAAACAAAGGGGTCATTCTGCAGCTGATAGAAGAAGATAATGCCGCGGACCAGCAAGTTGAAACACCAATTCCAGCAAACATTCAGACCCTGTTGGGCCATTTTCAGGATGTCTTTGATGAACCCAAGGGGTAACCACCACCACGTACCCATGACCATGCGATAAACCTTATCCCAAACACAAATCCCATCTCCATAAGGCCCTACCGTTACTCGTACTATCAAAAAGATGAAATTGAGAAAATAGTTCAAGAACTATTAAAAACGGGGGTAATTCAACCTAGCCAAAGCCATTACTCGTCCCCCGTACTGCTGGTTAGAAAGGCCGATGGCACTTGGAGGTTGTGTGTGGACTATTGGGGGCTGAATAATGTGACCATCAAGGATAAATTTCCTATACCGGTGGTAGATGAATTAATGGATGAGCTACAAGGGTCGGTTATATTTTCAAAGCTGGATTTGCGGTCCGAGTACCACCAAATCCATGTTAGGCCCAATGACGTTCCCAAAACAGCCTTTAGAACTCATGAAGGGCACTATGAGTTCCTAGTAATGTCCTTCGGGCTTACTAATGCACCCTCCACTTTTCAAAACCTTATGAATGAGATATTTCGCTCATTTCTAAGGAAATTTATACTTGTTTTTTTTTTACGATATTCTTGTGTATAGCAGATTTGAAATGGAGCATGCTACTCACCTAAAGCTCACTCTTGAGACGTTGAGACATCACTCGTTGTTTGCAAAACAATCTAAGTGCCGCTTTGCTTGCAAGGAGATAGCCTACTTAGGCCATTTAATTTCAGCTCAAGGTGTGAAGGCGGACAACGAGAAGCTTAAAGCTATGGTGGAATGGCCCTTACCCAAGTCTCTAAAGGCATTGAGGGGATTCTTGGGATTAACGGGTTACTACCAGAGATTTATTAAGGGTTATGGAGCAATTGTAGGCCCTCTCACAAGAATGCTAAAAAAAGATGGGTTTTGTTGGAGTGAAGAGGCGAAAGTGGCATTTTACAAGTTGAAAGAAGCGGTGACTAGTCCTCCGGTGTTGGCGCTACCGGATTTTACTATACCATTTATGGTTGAGTGTGATGCATCCGGCAACGCGGTGGGGGCTGTATTGATGCAACAGGGCAGACCAATAGCTTTTTACAGCCAAGCTCTAAAGGGGAGGGTGCTTGCTATGTCCACATATGAAAATGAATTTTTTGCCCTTGTTTCGGCAGTGTTGAAGTGGAAATCCTACTTGTTAGGAAGAACATTTGTGGTAAGGACTGACCAGCAGAGCCTCAAACACTTGCTGGATCAAAAAATTGGCACACCAATGCAGCAACAGTGGATTACTAAGCTTCTCGGCTATGATTTTGTTGTCGAATACAAGAAGGGATCTGAAAATAGAGCTGCTGATGCCTTGTCTAGAATGGGTAAAATAGAAGACGAGACACTTATGTTGATTACATTTCCTAGTGTAGACTGGATAGATGATTTGAAACGGGCTTATGGGTCAGATGCACACTTACAAACTCTCTTGGAGTCCTACAACAAGGGTAGTTTGAGTCCTAGTTACACCATAAGAGATGGTCTGGTTCTTTATAAAAACAGACTATACATTCCTGATAATGAAGATTTCAAGACTAAGCTACTGGAACTCTCACACAGCAGCCTGAGTGGGGGGGCCACTCAGGGTATGACAAATCTGTCCACAGAATGTGAAGAGATTTTTATTGACCCGGGATGAAGAAAGACCTCAAAAAATTCATTAGAGCATGTGATATTTGTCAAAGAGTTAAAGTTGATAACTCATTTCCCAGTGGACTACTTCAACCCTTACCCATTCCCTCCCAACCATGGACACACATATCGATGGATTTTATAGACGGCCTCCCAAACTCTCAAGGCTACAACAGCCTCTGGGTTGTAGTAGATCGGCTAACGAAATACAGTCACTTTGTCCTAATGAAACATCCCTACACGGCCAAAACAGTGGCCGAACTGTTTCTTAAGCACATATTGAAATTACATGGACTGCCAACATCGATTGTGTCAGATAGGGACAATACGTTTACAAGCCATTTCTGGCAGGAACTTTTTTCCTTACAGGGAGTTCAAATGGACCTAAGTACAGCTTATCACTCGCAAACGGATGGCCAAACTGAGGCTGTCAACAAGACGGTGGAGAATTATCTGAGGTGTTTTACTTGTGACAGACCGAAGGATTGGGTATTATGGATTTCCCTTGCTGAGTGGTGGTACAACTTCACTCAACATCTATCCACAAAACTGACACCCTTTGAGGCACTTTACGGCTACCCCCCACCTCAGATTTTAAGTTATATACCGGGAACAACAAGGGTTGACTCAGTAGATCAGACATTACGCAACAGGGACCAAGTCTCACAGATCCTCAAGCACAACATTCAACAGGCCCAAAATCAAATGAAGAAATACTCAGATCTGAAAAGAAAAGAACAAACTTTTGAAGTGGGTGAAGCAGTATACCTCAGACTACAGCCCTACCGCCAGACCAGTGTAGCTCAGCGTAGAAGCCTCAAGCTATCACCCAGATTTTATGGGCCCTTTAAGATTCTTCAGTGGATCGGCTCCGTAGCATATAAGCTCGACCTTCCACCTTCGTCTCGGATCCACGCAACCTTTCATGTGTCTCAACTGAAGAAGAAATTGGGCTCCAAAATTTCAACTGTACCAACCCTACCACCAATAGATGAACACGGTGTCATTTACCCAGAGCCAGAAGAAATTCTAAATAGAAGGATGCGAAAAGTAGGGAACTACACGGTGGTAGAACTACTTATCCGTTGGCACGGCCAGGCGGCAGCAGATGCAACGTGGGAGACTTACGCGCGGCTGAAAGAGGGCTTCCCTCACCTTGCGAGCAAGGTGTTCTAAGGGGAGGGGTATGTGACAAGTCCCGATGGCAACCTCCGAATGTGGTGGAGATGGGAGTGGGAAGAAAGATGAGAGGCGTAGGAAGGTTAGGGTTTGCACAGGAGAACTGAAGGATTCTGGAGCTGTTGGTCGAAACTCGAAAGACTTCTTATGAAGTAATGACTTCCGTGTACTTGGCTGGAGTAGGAAAGTCAAAGCAGTCGGGTCATGGGCTAGACTTGGTCCTCCCTAAGTCTCTTAGCATTTTATTTAATTATGTACTTCGAACTGGGCCTTAATACAATTGGGCCATTTTCTTTATTTGCTTGTGGGTTATGTTCTATACAAGGCTGAGGCCTTTTCTACATTATTGCAAGTCTGTCGTTAAATGTTCCTATAGCGAAGAGAACGGTATTCAGAAAGTAAATTGAAAACCTAGTTTCTTTTATTCTCTCTCTTTCTCATCCCTTTCCTGGAGGCGCTCCTCTCGAAGAGAGCACTTTTCTTGTGTGTGTGTGAATTAATTTCATCTAGAGTGTTACAAAACATTCTGCTTGTATGGAACCCATTATAGTAAAGTTTGATAAAGTTTTTCTGGCAATGTGAAGATGATCAAGGTGATGGTTAGCATGGGCTCCAAGCCTCCAAATCAGACATTATGGTATGGTTGTACTCCTTTTATGGGCTAGAAAAGGCAATTTTCATAAGAATAAAGCATATGTAATCATATAAAGTGGCGTGAAGCCATGGGAGGAGGCAAAAATAGAACTACACATACACAATATATCTTCTTTCATATTGAATATACAGGAGGATTGGTAGTGATATTTTTTTAATTACCTGCAGTGTGCGTGGTCCCAATATTAATACCTGTGGAGGATAAAATATACGGCCCATAGCTAGAACCCAGACCACCATGCCAAACTAGAAGACAAAATAGAGAGGAGGGGAGTGGGAGACAAGAGAGGACCATGAGTCAGGAGAGTAAAAGAAGGGTATTAGGAAAAAGGGGGAAAATGGGGGCATGCTCAGACACTCAAAGGGACCAATCGTCACTTGACTGGCGTGCTTAGACATGCAAAGGAACCAGTCACCACCTGGCAGGCAGGCACGCGCAATGGAGAGTCAGATAAAAGCAAAGGGCCAGATGATGGGTTCTCTCTTCTTCTTCAACCTCTGGAGGGAGAGCTCCAGGGACACATCTTTTCCAGCAAGAAGATCTCTAGCTTTCTTTGTACAGTGAGAAATGAGAAATCATAAGAGACTATAAACAAGTATATTATAATGAAATTTTCCTCCCCAAACTCCCGTAGACGTAGGCAACATGCCGAACCACGTAAATCTGTATTTCTATTTCTCTTACTTTCTTTGCACTTGTTTTCTATTCACCGCCATGAACGTATGCATCGACATCTTACTGCCACAGTAGAACACTGCAGAGAGCTCCAAACAACATCAATCAAGGCCCAAGTCAACTAGTGGGCCAGGAATAACTCTCTCTCTTCTTCCGACTTGCGATTTTTCCCGCATCAACAATACCAATCCCTCTTCAGCAGTCCTCTCTTTCATGTCACTGAACAATTAGTTCAAGGATAGCAATTTCATAGTGTATCACATTACAAGATTAATCTTACCACAACATCCTGTGACTCTGAGAAGTAGCACCAATGGATCCACCCCTGGCAAATTCTAAGGCAAAATTTTATTCACCAACACATGATCAAAGAATTACATGGAGACAAAGACTATAGAAGAGAGTATTTAGCTAAACTTGAATTATTTACAGAGGTCGTCAAAAGCCCAATAGGAACGACAAAACCATCCTCATGTGTGTATTGTATTTCTCTCTTTTTTATGTTAAACTTCTTTCCACGTGTACAATTTACATGACCAACTTAAGCTGCTGCAATGTGAATCCGGGTCGGCAGTAAAAACTGGTAATTTATGGATAAGATGTTAAAAGTCAACACAAATCACTCTTCATCCTGAGTGGACCCTAACACTGCTCTCTCAACTTGGCTAATCTTCAATGTTCTTTGTGCTTTATAACCCGAAAACTATGAGCAACTAGGCTTAAGTCCGAGTGAAATCATTTCATTCTGAAGGTGGAGGACCCTTGTTCTATCGCCTTTCTCAGAGTAGCTCGCAATCAATGTGTCATAAATGCACACAGTTGGAACTAGTGAGCGTTCTTTCAGCTTTCTTAAATATTTTTCAGCTTCCTCTAATTTCCCGCACAGGCAAAGGCTCCTAATCAATGACTTGTAGACCAATAGCCCAGGAGACAGCGATTTGTACTCAATTTCGTAGTAGAGTTTGAGAACTTCATCTATCTCACCCTTGCTACCATAACCATCGATCAGATGAGAGTATGTAACCTCGTCAGGCAAGAATCCTTTATCTAACAAAATAGTTAGCATTGCATTTGCCTGCTCCACATCCCCACTCTGACAGAGCTTTCCTACCATCTCATTGAAAGCCCAACAACTGGGAACAAGTCTCCTCTCCAACATTTGCTCACAATATCTTAAGCTTTCTTCCAGTTTTCCAGCTTTAGCACACCCCTCAATTAGAAGATCAAAGGATTCGTCATTCGGCTTCAAATCCATATTTTCCATCTCTTGCATCAAGCAATGTGCTTCTTCTATTTTTCCCTCTTTACAATGGGCTCCTATGAACAAAGTATAGATGAAAGAATTTGCTTGGAAACCTCTTTTAAGCATCTCTTCATATGCCTTGTATGCTGACTCCAAATCCCCGAGTTTTATTTTGGCATGAACAATCAGTGAATAAGCAATTGTGTCAAGAATCATATTCTTTTGCAACATTCTCTTTAATAATACCATACCATCTTCGACTCTTCTCTCCTCCAAAATCCTTAAGACCAAACTGGTATTAACAATCACTGAAGGAGAACATTTCTTCCCATGGATCTGATCCAGTATGTCAACATATTTCTGCAACTGCCCTTCCTTGCACAATGCACTTATCATAGTTCTGATTGTTACTTCATTTGGATAAATTCTTTTCTGAATCATATGCTCATAAATCTTCCAAACTAGAGGAACTTGATCAGATTTCTGAACAACATGAATCAGAGTGTTGAAACTAATGAGGCTTAAAGAGAACCCATGTTCTTCCAAATAATGGCAAGCATCAAAAGCAATATCAAACATTCTTAGTTTAGCATAAGCCTGTATTAACAAATCAAACACAAATGGAGATGAAGCAGTAATCTTGTAACTGCTAAGTAGAATATCCACTATTGAAAACGGCAGGGAGCATCCGACACTTTTCTTCAAAACTGATTCAAGCAATGCACGAGCATCCATAAGCAGCCGGGCTCGAACCAAAATATGAATTGTGATACAGTAGGACCGAATCCCATGTTCAATGGTTTTCCTTTGTGCCGACCAATGGAAGAAAGCCAGAGCCCGTTTTGCATCATTTGGTTCCTTTAACTCCAACAGTACTTTTTCTACAATCAAATCATTTAACTGAAAAGTATCAAATTTTTGAGTCAGCCTGTCCCAGTTCCAGCCTCTCCTAAATGAGCAGCAAATGGAATCAACAACTGTATCACAGTTTGCCTTTGCATCATTATGAATGAATTCAGCTACCACTGGTTTAGAACTATAAACACATAGACTGATAGAATCTCTGACTGATACGAAAACCAAGGAAGGAATAATTCGACGCAATATAAGCATAATTTTTTCTATCAAGGATGCAATTATTAGGATATTTGCATATGTTTACCAATAAATGGCACCATTCCAACATTGTCAATCTTCAATTAGTCGAGGTGATCCAATAACAGGAAAGGTGTTCAGAGGAGCCATTGCACGTGATTTCTTGGTAAAGGGTCTGCCTTTAATTTTTCTCATCATTTTTCCCTGCATAAATTCACATGTGACCAAATCAGGAATAAATTGTTCCATATCAAATCAAATACTTTAAACTTGCTATCTGGCAAAAATCTGCTTTGAAGCTAAGATTTTAACATATATGGCTTTAGCACTTTTACTATCAATTCAAACTAAAAGATTTTGGTTGAGATGATCATTCTTCCATGCAATCATAATGTTTTTTAACTCAGTAGATTTCTTTATGTTTCTGAGAAATTTTATAGAGCGATTTTTTTTTCTTACTATTTTCTTGAAAAATTAGATCTTTCATTAATAAATCTTTGGTGAGAACAAATATTCCTTTAGTACTGACACAAATTTATGAGTCTTCTAAAATTTGGGACTGTGCAGGGAAATCGAGAGAGTTTTCTATAGGGATATGAGATGGCTGGTTAATATGTTACTGCTTTTAATTACTACTTTGGGAACTTGTTTGGTAATGACACAAGCTGTATTACAAGGTGGAATACAGTGTGGAGGAATACTAATCTACACACATAACATAGTAACTAGTTGCAAAAAACCAATAAATGTGTAGATTAGGATATGGTGGAATACTGAAAATAGAAAAATTGTAAAGAATCCTCAAGAGAACAAATTGTTAGGTTTCACTTAGTTATCTGGTACAGTGCCCAATAATATAATAACCAAAAACACAGCTTGATCATGGGAGCTGGAGCTACTAATGAGAACTCATATATGTTCACAAAATTATCAAACAAACAAATGCTCATACAACCATGATGTCATGGAAAATAATGAAAACACATTTATCTCATTTCGTAGAAGACGTTTCTTTAATAGAAGTTCAATACAATGTCACTCGAACAATTGAGGTACTTGGCTCTCATCCCATCCTCTACTTCCAATGAAGCCTCATCCCAGAGTCTTATGGTTCCTCACATTACTTTTACCACAGGACTTCCTATTTGTCTCCAGAGTAGTTTGTTACACCTATTGTCCACTATCCACAACGGGACTTCCTCAATAGATAAATCCCTAGAGTAGTTTGTTACAGTTCTTGTCCACTATCCATAATGGGACTTCCTTATAAGATAGATCCTCTTGTAATTAAAGGGGTTCGCTCTGTAGCACATGTGAAGGGTCGGTGACATACTTTCTGGAGCATTGACAAACGAGATATGTTGTGAATTTGAAACAAGTGGGGTGGTAATGCCAACTGGTAGGGTAACAGGTCATATAAAGGGCCAAGTTCATACGGCTGTCTATTTTAGTAGCCCTATCTATCATTTCATCAGATTGCCCCAATTTCAAGGATGCGACGCGTTTACTAGAAATGTTGGCATGAATATGTGAAAAATGAGTTACTCTACTTCACAAACAATGTGTGGAAGACAAAATAGACATAACAAGTTCTCATTTAGCTGTTTTAAATTAACAACTACCTTATGTAAAATTTTTACCAGAATGCATTGGTTTTGTGCAAACATAAGAAGAAAAAGAAGTCATACGGAACTAAATCAAAGAAAGCAACACATTAAATTCAGAGAATAATACCTGTTCTACCAAAAAGCCAGCCAAAAAGTTGAATGAATTGCGTTTTGTCTATTTATTTCAGAAACAAAATCTCTTCGAGTCCTCCGCGATGCTTTGAATAAGTACATCTCAGCTACATGATTCCTAATGAAATGGGAATGAATATTCCTGGAGTAAATAAATAAAGAGTAAGCCACACAACTATGTCTCTATTACTTCCAAGATATACAAATAAGCAAGATTGAACTCTCAAACATGAAACCAAGAAAGATCCCAGAATAATTCCGTTGTTTCGAAAACAATATTTCAACTAAGAAACAGCAAATTTAAAACTTGGCAGCAGCAAATTCAAGCTCTAAACGAAAATATATACATATATATCCATCTAGCGGAGTACAGTGGTGGCGGCAGACACAGCTTCATTTTTATACCTGAAGAGTCGGGAGGTAAGGGCTGGAGGAGAATGGCGGATGCAATGTGGGCAGTGGTTAAAGAGGGAGGGAATGTGTTTCTCAACAGAGGAAGGGTTACTAAGAGGCCATTGGTGGTGGTGAACCACCCACAGAACAGGTCGTATAGGGAAGCTCTATTGCAGAGGACGATGCCGATACTTTCCAGAGAGCAGAACAGGGGTGGAAAGGCTCCTCTTACCTCTAGTACAGCATGCGCACAGTGGAATGGTGGAGGTGGCAGGCTCGTCGTGGGTCTGGCAAAGGAGGGCGTGCACAGTAATTTGCTGGAAATGAAATCTCGGCATTAACAGAGAAGATGGAGGCATTAATACGGTGCGTTGAGGAGGAATACAAGATGGGCTTGGACCATGAGGTAAGTGGACCAGACATTTGAGGCATCAGTTGGGCAGCTGAGGGTGTATCGGCCAGTTACAAGCCAAATGGGCCGATTTGTTGGGCTTCAGGTGAAGGGGCAAAACATAGGTAAAGCGGGAGGCAATCAACCTCGCCAGAGAAGGTGCCGATCGACTTGAGTACGGTTTAGGAAACCTCGACAGTTGCCCAGACGATGACCACAATAGCAGCAGAGTCAATAACAACCAACCCAGTTATGGATCTCAACATTTCCTCGCCGACGGACGTCGAATCTATGGCATAGTACACACAGACAATGCTAATGGGTGGCGGCCAAGAGTCTCAGGTGGCTTTTTACTCCAGTGAAGGGCTCTGGCATAGGAACATAGAAGGGTATGGGGGTTCGGTGAGGAGAAGTCAACGCCTTTTGACCATACGTCGAAGTCAGAGGACGCAGACTACACTCTCCGGATGGTGTATAAGGAAGCTGAGGTGGATCCAGAGCCACTATGTATATTATCTCCGCTGCTTGCAATGGGAGGTTCACCATCAGATTGGGTGACTTAAAAAGTGAAGGATATTCAGGATTGTGTGGGGATTTCTTGTGAAGGGTTTGAGGAGCTGTTTAGGGCATTACTCGTCATTATTAAGGCCGGTCGATTTCAATCCCCTAAATCTACTTCTAGGAAAAAGCGGGAGTTGAAGCGTCTACTTGTTCAATTAATTATGATGGACGGGAGGGGAGTACCAACAAAAGAAGACATAAGGGGAAGGTTGTTTCTTCCCATGAAGCCTAGAATCCTTTCTTGGAACATTCGGGGTCTCAATGATCCCAATAAGTGTCTTCGGGTTAAGAATCTCTTGCATCACTGAAAATTGGATATTGTTTGTTTGCAGGAAACCAATATTGAATTCATTGATCGAAGCATCATCACTAGTATTTGGGACTGTCCATACGTGAGATGGGTGTATTGTAAAGCTCGTCCTTATGGTGGGACTTTAAAAAATGATTTTTAGAAAAACGAGAGAATTACTGAACCTTTTAAAACATTTTCCTTCCCTTCCCAGGATATAAAAGATTCTATAGTTAAAATTTAAAACTTGCATTTATAAATTTAGGAGAGGGTTTTGCAGCGGAAATCATTAAACTAAAATATAAGTTCTTTTATAAAATTAAGATTTCATGTATTACACAAAAAGTCTAGACTTCTGTCACATTTTCCTTGAGCCCTGTCTGTCCTAATGCTTTGTCCTCATTTCATTCCTGGGTGGAGCACACATAAAAACAAAATGAGTCGAATACTTAGTAAACATTACTTTATACTGTAAAAATATTATAACATAGTTTTCATTCATGCATTCTCACTCACATACATACTTTATATAAAACATTTTTTTTTCTTTAAAACATTACAATGTGAGGTTTTTCTTTTAAAAAGAGTTTTATTTCCTCAAAACATTCCCACCTTGTACTTTCCTTCATAAAACTAAAACCTTCAAGCATACAATTATTCTTATCACTTTCTTTTAGCTGGTACACATTGTTACGTCCCGTGTGTTGGGATTAGCGGTCTTTTGGACCTGATTCTGCCCGTAGCCACGGGTTGGGAATCCCTCAGTCAGGGGGCAGTATTGGGTGCACTACCAGAACTACTTACCCAGCATTACAATCTTCCAGTCCTTTGGTACCATCATTTATTTATCAGTAATGGTCGTTACGTAGTTTCATGCATTAAAACATTCATTTCCTTTTAGTCATTTCCTTTCCTTTTATTCCTTTCATTTCATAAAACATTTTTTCATAATCATAAAGCATAAAATCTCATCATTCATTTCATGGAACATACATACAATATATACTACGTATAACATCCAATCACATGCATACAACTATTCTTTGGGATGCGTGAAAAGGGGCTAACAAAGAGGGCCAATACATACATATACTTAAACCTTAATACCTTAGCATAGATTCGAAAAAACATTTTTCATTCTAAGAAAACATTTCTTTCTTTTCATTTCATAAAAGAACATTTTCTCATAAAAGCATTCATTTTCATTTTTGTACTTTTAGAAAACTCTAGAAGAGCATGAACGTAATACTTACTTGGACTCCATGCTATGCACATTTCATCGAGTCCGTTCATGTGCACGTCAGATGGCAACCTACATGCATTCACAACCTTTTGTCATTTCCTTTCATTTACAAGAACACTAAACATAGAACTTGCAAAATAAAACTATCCCTAACTCCTAGTCTATTATCTCCCTCGTGCCTTTAACCTCGAATCAGTTCTTGACTTAGACTAGTCATCGTCCAATTAATCATCCTTTAACCATTTCCTCGCATGCTTCTTCATGACATCCCTAATTGTACAAACTTACACCTCTAGGTATTCATAGCATCTATCTTATTTCACTTACACATGTCATCATCCAATCCTTGAGGTATAAACCTTGCCATAAATCTTAGGCCTAGATTGTAATCTAGAAATCTCAACTTCATTTTCTAGTTAACAAAGTGAGCTTCCATGTTTCACTTTAATCTCCAACATTATTCATGAGCTTACAGCTTAACCTCACTTCACCATACGACCCAACTGCAGTCACAATACCAGTCTTTAAATAATACCCTTCCCCCGTACATAATCCAATCCAACACCAATCCTAAGTCCCAATTCATTTCCTCACATCCAAATGCATAACACAAGTCAACCAAGCATACCCCTACAATCCATCAAACATACATATGTCATAACCCTTATCACCTAAGATCAACATATAATCTATCTAAGGATCCACAGTACCATCCATACATATTACATTAAAAATATACAAACATGTCCATTTAGAAATCAACGTCATCGTTATGCTCTTCAACTCACTACAATTCCATCGTTAAATCCCAA
Organism: Juglans mandshurica; assembly: GCA_022457165.1. Taxonomy (NCBI): domain Eukaryota; kingdom Viridiplantae; phylum Streptophyta; class Magnoliopsida; order Fagales; family Juglandaceae; genus Juglans; species Juglans mandshurica. The sequence continues at coordinate 29,597,491 of CM039619.1, read as the reverse complement.
CACTTCAAGACAATCCATCCCAACTTCATACATTCACACCAATCATCCCAAAATAATTCAACTAAATAGCATTATCCACAATCAAGCATAACCATATAAATTACAAGCCGCTTACATACTCAATATTCAAAGCGATGAACCCAACATTAAACTTAAAATCCATCCATACCACTTGTACGTCTACACCACAATTACAAAACTTTATAAGTTACAAATCATGACTCCACAAAGCCACAACTATATATTAATTCAATAATTAGTACTAATTCACCTCATCCCACTCAAATCATAACAAATACTAGCAATTTGCTGCCCAAGTACATCAATCCAACAAAATATAAATATTCTCCCAATGCTTGGGCTCCACACAAAATCACTACACCACCAAATAGTCATATACACTCTGTATCACATCGATATGCATAAAATCAATCCTCCCAACATTCACAAAGCACAATTAAAATCTCTTTGAAAATTCATGTACATACTCATACTCATACTCAATACACAACAATCCAAGCAATCACATAGCTTCACAAATCTCAAACTGATACAACAATCATGCTTTTTCATAATTCCCCAACCTAAGCAACTCCAACACTACACCCACTGCATACACATACTCAAAACAAGATCCGTTTAAACTCCACACATAACAAATAGCACAAACATCATATTCCCAATCTGCATACTTCACCTCCAACTCCATTACAAATCCCAACCACCTCACTTCTTCTAAGTCCACCACAACCAACACAACCATTAAACACAACAAATCTGCCAAGTACTCAAGCACACACCAACATCCAAACAAACACATAAATATAATATTTTCTCAATGGAAAAGGGTAGAAATTATACCCTCGGTGGAGGAGTTGAGCTGGGCAGCAGTGGCTCTTGATGGTGTAGCGAACAGAGGCAGCGGCTGACTAGGCTTCACGGTGGCTCTGTCTGGGAGGGACTCACAGTGGTGGTGGCTACCATGGAGGGTCTAGGAGGGGGCGAGCGAAGGTGGTCGAGTTATGGTGGCCAAGAGGAGGGACTACGGTGGCGCACGGCAGCGCAGGGTAGTTTACAGAGAGAAACAGAGAGTGGAGGCATTGGGGCGGAGAGTGGGGAGAGGGTTGGTCGAGGTGGGGGGCTGTTATGAATCCAATGAAATTGGGCTGGGCTTGATGGGATCCTACTCAATTGTTATATGTTATTGTGTTTGAGTTGTTAAAGTAGTTTAAGTGGCCCATGGGGCCAGTTAATGTGGGTTAAAATTGGCCCAGGGCCTTAGTTAGTGGCTGCCAAAGTAAGTCATCTTCTTCCTGTATATGAAGGGGATGAGGGTCCTTGTTTGGGGATCTGGAAAATGATTACTGAAACAGTTTGTTAATTTCAATTGGGAGGAATTGGGGACCTCGAATACCCCAAGGCGTAGCCATTATCATCATCTTTTTTATTGTTCATCTCTTGCATGATTGTTACATTCAACTAGTATTATCTCTCATTTATTCTTGATCTCCTTCATCTTCCATATTAATGTTTCCTTTATTGGAGGGTTCATTACAATTGGTATCTAGAGCCACCGATTCTTCCATGGACGGAATAACCTTCAACAACCAGCCAGTAAATTTGCTGCCACTGATGGAAAAAGCTATTGAAAAAATGTTGCATATCACAGAGTTACTTGATCAAATACACGCAAATTACAAGGTTTACAAGCAACAAGTCGAGGAATCCTTCTTGGTCTGGGAAGACCAAGCTGCAGAGGAGGGAGTTGAAAAGGGAGCTATGGCTTCAATCGAAGATTCACAAAAATGGATAGTGCAGGAAAAAAATGGTACGACGAATGTAGATGAAATCGTGGAAGAAAGAATAGAAAAGGCACCAGTGAGGGAGAGAAATGTAGCGATGGCCACGAAACTTACTCCCAAAGTATCTCTTATTCATCTATCCTTAGAAACCCAAATCTAACATTCATTTCTAAACCCTCAGATTTTCCTCTCTGAATTTTTCTTCCTTCATTTCATCTCAGAAATCATTACCTCTTCCCTTCTCTTTCCTGGGTCAATTCTAGCAAAATCGAGGCACTATCTATGAAAGGGGAAGCCCTAGCCATCAGTATTCCTCCTGAGCCCCCGCCAACTACCGAGGAACAATTGATGGTCGACCCCCAACCTCTCTTCCAGCGGATGTCTCTCATTGGATCCCCAATCACAGCCTCACTCGCTAACTTCTCGGGGGCTTCGCAATCGGTTCTACTTACTCAGATCTCTTGCTTCTTTTTTTCTCCCTCAAGTTCTTATGTAATGGTGAATATGCCAGATGCAGTGCCCCTTTCTACGTCTCAGGAAGAAGAGATTAGGAAACTAAAACAAGCTACTGATAGCGATAAAATGGTCAGGTGGACGCGGGCAAGTTATGCGAATTTGAGGTTCAGAGCAGCACTAGGGGTTGATCTCCATACCCTTATTTACAATTTCTTACCCTTAAAAATATTTTTCTAGGGTCACCATTTCCATGCCCTTTGTCCTTCTAAGAAATCTATTAAGATTAGGGCCAAAATTCTACAGACCGATGAAATATTCGAGAAAGCGGGAAATCTACTGGTTACTGGGGTTGATGATTATGGAGCTTGTGATTATCTACTGAAACCTGTTCGAATTGAGGAACATGATGAAATTGGGCGTGGTAATCCATCAACTCAGAAGAAGCAGCGGGTTGTTTGGTCTGTGGATCTGCACTGCAAATTAGCCGTTGTTGTTCATGGTATGGGTCTGCATGAATTTTTTAGATGGATTGAGAAGATTGAATCTGTTCATGGGTTGGTATGTAAGGATATTTGTGACTCTACATTTGGGTGGAGGAACATTGATGAAGAGATAACGTGGGTGAGTTTGCTGAAAAATGTAAGGGAAAGGATCAGCTTAGAATTGGGTTATTATCCATGTAAGGCTGGTGCACCATCATGGAAGTTGCTCATACTGTTGAGCCAAAACCTGGTCCAATGTTCAATGGGTTTTATAAACCACCCTTGCCATCTAAATTTTATCCCCTCTTTACTATTGTCGTTAAGAGCCAACGTGTGTTTTTTATGCCAAAGAACAATTACAGTGAGAGTCTAACATACAAAGGTGTTGGTGTTGACATGTGTTGGCATGGATTTATCTGTATCGTGCAGCTTGCACTTCCAGATGCTATAAATCTGGTTGTTGCTATTCAAGGTGGAGAGATACTTATGAGAGCCTGGATGCATGCATTCGAGTCTGCTTACATCACCACAAAAGGTGTTCATTGTTGCAAAGAGTTAGTGATGCACTATATTTTCAGTTGTTCATTTTTGCAAGTTGGTTGGGTGTAGTTCTTTGTCTGGTTTTTAACATGATCGCTATGATGGTGTGCTGCTATCATTTTGGTGCTTATGTTGCACTCATTTACGTTTCCTTGAGTTTTTCATTGCTAGAAGCATGTGTCTTGGATAGCAAGTCTCTTCATGTTGGGTATGGAAGAATCGTTGGGTGTGTAATTGATGCGAGAGAGGTGTGTGTGGAAATGTCAATTAGAAGTGATGTCCAAAGGAAAATGAGAGAGATGCTTCATGTCCCAAGATCAGATTCATACAAAGTTAGCTGGGCTACCTTTGAATGTCATGGTATTTTTTGTCCATTGAATGACAAGAAACATGCTGGAAATCAGAATGCAAAAAGGGGAGATAGCCCCACCGGATGTGACCCTAGTTACTTGGCTTGTACAAGTTTGAACACAACCAAGTTTAGGAAATATTGGGCAAACACGACTGCTATGTTTAGTGGCTGCAATCCCAAGAGCAGCAGTAGTGATTTTAACTTTGTCCCCGTGAGCTTAGTTGGATATGTGACTGAAGCTCGTACACGTGCTAGCCTTGAGTCTTCCAAATTTTTTGTTATTACTAGCAACAACAACAATCATTTTATTATTGGTATGGGTTTCACAAAGAGCAATGAGTGGACAGGTGCAGAGTCATTTACCATGTGGAGTTTGCATCACATTGGAGATGGACCTTGGAGTATGATGAAGAAACTTGAAGACAATATGCCTCTCCATGGTGCAGCATTTTCCAGCAGCTTGAAAACCCCTTATCCTTCAAGTTTTAAACCAAGTGTTCCTCATCATTATCCAGAGAGCAGGCTCAATAACTCCAAGGACATGGCCTTTGGCTGTAGGCATCAAACGTGTTGCGGTTGTGGAAGTGCAAAAATGCTAGTGAAAAGGAACCTTGAGGACAAGGTTCTTTAAAGGGGGAGAATTTGTTATGAATCCAATGAAATTGGGCTGGGCTTGATGGGCTCCTACTCAATTGTTATCTGTTATTGTGTTTGAGCTGTTAAAGTAGTTTAAGTGGCCCATGAGGCCAGTTAATGTGGGTTAAAATTGGCCCAAGGCCTTAGTTAGTGGCTGCCGAAGTAAGTCATCTTCTTCCTGTATATGAAGGGGAGGAGGGTCCTTGTTTGGGGATCTAGAAAATGATTACTGAAACAGTTTGTTAATTTCAATTGGGAGGAATTGGGGACCTCGAATACCCCAAGGCGTAGCCATTATCATCATCTTCTTTATTGTTCATCTCTTGCATGATTGTTACATTCATCTAGTATTATCTCTCATTTATTCTTGATCTCCTTCATCTTCTATATTAATGTTTCCTTCACTGGAGGGTTCATTACAGGGGCATGGTGGCTCACCCATGGTGTGGCTTCGCCATTCACGGGGGCGAACGGCCTAGTTGAGCGAGGGAGATCGAGAGGGAGAGAGGGCTACGGCATGGGCTGGGGAGGAGCCGCGGGAGGATGGGGATCGGAGGTGGAGGGGGCCGGCGACTTCGGGAGGGTGGTGCCGGTGGGTAGCGGCCGTGACGGCAACGGCTTTTGGCGGTGGAGACGAGCTGGGGAGAAGAGAGAGTCTCACGGGGGAGGGGGTGTCGACTGGAGGGGAGGAGAGACAGTGAGGGGAGGGGAAAAATGAAGGGATCCAGGTTTCTCATAGATTTAGGCCTCGTTTGCGTTCAAAACCCATCTCAATTCATCTCATCTTATCTCTACAACTTTTTCAAATTTCCACACAAAATATAATAAATAATTTAACTTTTATTCTACTATTCACAAACCATCTCAACTTATCTCAACTTATCTCTGAATCTAAACCACTCATTAGGCTTCGCTTGGTTCCTAAATCTATCTCAACTCATCTCAATTCATTATTATAATTTTTTTCAATTTTAATACAAAAAATAATAAATAATTCAATTTTTTCAAATTTTAATACAAAAAATAATAAATAATTCAAAATTTTCAAATCTTAAAATAATAATAATAATAATAAATAATATTCTAACAATATTTTATCATCTCAATTCAACTCAACTCAACTCAACTCAGTTAAATATCTAAATACAGCCTTAAATTGCGTCCGTTGAATTGAATTGAATTGAGTTGAGTTGAGATAAAGTTAAAAGTTAAATAAAATATTATTAAAATATTATCTTTTAATATTATTATTATTTAAAAATTTTAAAAAATTGAATTGTTTATTATATTTTGTGTTAGAATTTGAAAAAATTGTAATAATTAGATGAGATGGATTTAGGATCTAAATTGGTCCTTCATCTAGAAATTCTTAATTTTAATCCAATGATGGATATTTAAACACTTAAAGGGATGAAAATAAATTAAGGAAAATGAAATGAAACTTTATTTAAAATGAAACTTTATTTTCTTAGTCTAAAAAAATAATATTTTTCATCATAAAATAAATAATGAAGTTTACTGAATATTTTTAAGAGAAATAAAACCATCTAAATAAATAGAGTTTTTAATATAAAATAAAATAATGAATATTCAATAACACTCTTAAATGACTAAAATCATTTAAATAAAATTATTTGTTGAACCATATTATTTTCGGGGCTTCAAAATATAAAATGCTTACTTGAAAATTAGGTTTGGTTCAATAATACTAAAAATGCCACATTTAAAATAATTTTAGACTTTTAAAATATTTCGAAAACTTTAAAACATTGGACTTCATTTAAAAATCATCTGCTATATTTAAAAGCATAGTTTTATTTAAAACGCGTAGACAAGACTCGTGATCAATCGAGTGAAAAATGGTGGTTGGTCACAATCTCCCCACCTTCTAACAATTCCGTCCTCGAAATTTGCTCATATTTGATACGAACCCATTGATGTTGGTCCCCTCATCGTTTTCATGCTTCCATACATCTTCATAGCTCCAATCTGTCCTTGTGTAGTACCTTGCATCCTCACGTCTTGGAAATCCTCCGCTGACATACTCGCGTCGTCTTCAATTCTTTAATTTCGTCAGTCGTGTAGCACTTGTACCTTCCATACTACAATCCTTACTAAAGACATTTGAAGTCGCCATCGCATCCTCAACTTGGTCCTAACTTAGCTCGCAACCATCCATGCTTCATAAATACGTAACTACTTCTAGGCGTTCCTAGCATTCCATAGCTCTTTCCTTCTATTTATAACTTCCTACATTCTTCATAACTTCCTTTACTCTATGAACTTAACCTCACTTCTATTAGTAGGTACCATTCAGACATGCAAGCATTGACTCTTTCATCCTAGCAATCATGGTAGAACCACATTGTTAGTAGTTGGGGAGGAACCACATCCCAACAATCATTGTAGAAAACACACGCACACTGGGGGAGAAAAAACGAACGCACACTGGGGAGAAAAATGCAAGCAACGCTGCTAACTTTAGAGAGCTCCTCAAGGGGTCCAAACTAGTCCAGCCTTCCTTCGTTGCCTGCCGTCTCTATCCCCAACCTTCTTACTTGCTCTTTCCATTCCCTAACTTTCTATTTAGTTTTAGTTTGAATTTTATGGTGTATTTTTTAGATTTTTGGCTTAGAACCATTCGGTTTTGGGTATTCTATTTCCTATTTGTTTAACTTTGATGTTAGTTGTTTTTCTTGCTCCTTTAAGCTTCCGTTTAACAGGTATTACAATTATTATGGATTAATTTTCAGAATTTTGTGATTTGAACATAAGGATGAACCCTAAAATCTTGATTTTACAATTTTTCAATTTACAGCTCGTATTTTATCAATTATTTTATAATCTAGCTTAGTTATTTGCTTAGTTTTGTTAATCTCTTAGTTCCATTAGACATTAGATTGATTAAGGGTTAATTAGGCTTAATTAATTTTGGTTTTGTTAATTAAGATTGTTTAGCTTAGTTAATTTCTTGATTTTTAATTTCAATTTGTTAGATTTAGTTGTTAATTTTGAGTCTTGCAATTAGTTTGGAAATTTTCGTTGGTTAGTAGGTGGGTAATTTATATTTAATTTTCTGTTTTGCCTCATTAGTTGGTTAATGTTAGATTAGTTAGCTTGCTTTATAATTTTGTGTTTAATTAGTTTCATATTTAATGTTTAATGTGCTATTAATTAAATTAATTTAGTAAGTTGCTTCTTGGTTAATTAATTTCAGCGTGTTTAGTTTAGTTATTAGTTTATTGTTTTACATCTTAGTCTTTTACTTTTCCTTGCAACACTAAAAAATTCAAAAATATGAATTTGGTCCACGACTAATGCCCTTTTCATTCTCGTTGCACTCTTTTATTCATTACACGTAGCATCACTTTTATTTTCTCTTTGTGAATATTTTCACCATTTTACATGAGTTTGATTTTAAGCATTTTTTTTCAAGAAGACGATTTAAGAATTTTATTCCTAATTATTACGCGACACTCTCTTGCACTTGGGACAACCTTTGTGCTACTCATTTTTTAGTGAGTCAAGTTTTTGGCACCGTTGTGGGGGAAGTTTGCTTGACTTAAATTTAAACTCTTTTTTTTTTCTTTCTTTCTCAATTGTTTCTCGCTATCTTTATGTCTGATTGCATATCTCACTTGTCACCTACTACTCAATCGTTTGAATCTTACTTCTGCTATTTGAACTGATGTTTTATGTCTTGGGTGAGAGATAGTTCAAATAGGTTGCTCAAAGTTACATCGAGCACCGAGAGTAGTATACACAGCTCAGAGATAGATAATTCTTCTGTTTCTTCTACAAGCAAGGACACTGCAACTGAACAATCCATGGTTGCACCTGCATAACGCACTGTTAAGGATTATTTGTAGCACACTAGCACCACTACACTTTTATGCATTGTTTTACCTGATGATGCACCTAATTTTTCTATTAGGCATGGTATGATGTTAGTGATACCTCAGTTCCACGTGATGAATTCTGAGAGTCCTTACAAGTACTTGACGAACTTTGAGTTGGCCTGCATTACTTTTATCAATAGAACCAAAATTGATGAATTTATTAGACTTCATTTATTTCTTTTCTCTTTAAAGGATAAAGCAAAAATCTGGTTTAATTATTTGAGGCCTAATTTCATCTCTAGTTGGTATAATATGCAGCGTGAGTTGTTACATAAATTGTTTCCTTTTCAGAGGACTCAATTTTTACAAGAGCAAATCAGCCAGCTCAATCAAAGACCTGACGAGACTTTCCAGGCCAGTTGGGAAAGGTTTAAGGATTTGGTATACATCTGTCCGCATCAAGGTTTCGAATCTTGGAGGCTGGTGAACTATTTTTACATTGGTCTCACTCTAGAATGCAAACAGTTTGTTTAGACTATGTGCAACGGGAAATTCTTTAGCAAGGAACCTAATGAAGCAATACCATTTTTTGACTATCTTGCCGAGAGCGCACAACAATGGAACACTCGAACTGATTGAGTTTCGTTGACAGCACCGCCACTGAAGGCTATTACTGGTGGGGGCAGATATGAGCTTAAGGAGGACACTAACATTCAAGCCTGAATAGCTGCATTGACTAGAAGATTAGAGGTTATGGAGATGGAAAAAGTGAAGGTCATGAAAGCAGTAGAAGCAAGTTCTTTATGCCCTGATTTGAACCACAAGACCTATGATTGCCTGATTATGCCAGTATTTCAAGAAAATGGGTCTGAACAGATGCAATCAGCAAACTGGGTTAACAGAGCACATAATCAGCCTTTCTCCAACACATATAATCCGGGGTGGAGGAATCACCCGAATATTTCATGGAGGAATGATCAACTTGGCCGATCTCTGCCACCTTCTCAGTAGCCATTTCATCAAGTTGTTCCTCAGCACCAATATTAGTCATTTTAGACTTTTCAAAGCTATCTTTTAGTAGCACCTCTAGGATTTTAGTCTCATGTAGCTATACAGAGTTCTCAGCCTCAACCATCTGCTACACCAAAGAAGTCTTTTGACGACAGTATGACACAGATGGCCAATACACTTAAGCAATTCATACAGATTCAGGCCACCATAAACAATTAGAACACTCAGACCACAAATGAATTGCATGCACCATTAATAAGATGAGCACGACATTGAGCACTCTAGAGAGAGAAATTTCCAGCACAACCTCAACCTAATCCTCAAGTATACTGGCAACAACCACAACAAGTGCATTATGTCTCAGTGGAGGTTATTGAGACAGCGAAAGCTATTATTACTTTGAGAAGTGGAAATGAAGTTCCCCAACCTGAGATGACCATGGACAGACAGATAATTGCTCCTACACCTAAAGATGTAACAGAGACTGATGAAGCCGAAAAAGAACCAAAGGAAGTGAGACCAGAGTCAAAGAAGCATGTGAGTGCAGAGGCTGAAACTAGTAGGGGGTACCGACCTGTGGTTTCCTATCCTCAGAGATTGGCAGCTGGCTAAAAGAACAAATACCATACTAAGATTTAGGAAATCTTCAAGCAAGTGAAGATTAACATTCCACTCTTGGATGCCATACAACAAGTTCACTTGTATGCAAAATTTCAGAAGGACTTGTGCATAATGAAAAGGAAGCTGAATGTAAAGAAGAAAACTTTCCTAACAGAGCAAGTCAGTGCATTGATATTGAGCGAGACTCCTCAGAAGCTCAGAGATCCCGGCTCTCCCAACATTTCCATTATGATTGGTGAGTCAAGCATTGGGAGAGCTCTACTTGATTTGGGAAACCGTGTGAACTTGCTACCGTTCTCAGTATATGAACAATTGAGATTGGGTGAGCTGAAAAAGACCTTCATCCTGCTATAGTTGGTTGACAGGTCAGTCAAGGTGCCGAGAGGTATTGTTGAAGATGTGCTGGTTAAGGTGGATAAATTTTACTATCCAGTGGATTTTGTAATTCTTGATATGCAGTAGCTAGTCTCCACTATTTACTATGCACCTGTCATCCTTTGACGCCCATTCCTTGCTACCTCCAATGCATTGATCAATTGTCGAAGTGGAGTACTGAAGCTCACATTTGGGAATATGACACTGGAGATGAATGTGTTCAACGCTTGCAAGATGCCTAGTGGATGCAATAATTCAGAGGTGCATGCAGTTGATATGGGATATGATTTCCGGAGCTGTTATCGGTATTTGATTCCGAGAGTGCATTTGAGGATGACTTTCCCAAACAGCTTGAGGCTCTTGTTGTGACAGTTCCTTCGTCATTAGAGTTGACAGAATCAGAGGGGCAGTTGATAGAGACAGATGGGTCTCCTCAGTTATCATATGTGAGTTACACGAGCAGTTGGCGTAGGCCAGTGTTTGAAGCTCTTGATTTATCGGAAGTCATGAAGTCATAAGAAGAAGAAGTCCTAACGCTAGAGTTGAAGCCACTACCCGAGGACTTGAAGTACATTTTTTTGGGCCAAGTTGAGGGCACATTTCTGATAGTCATTTCTTCTCAGCTTACTTCGAAGCAGGAAGCCGAATTATTGTCAGTGCTGAGACAACATCGAGGAGCGATAGGCTAGACTATCGCAAACATCAAGGGTATTGACCATTCAATTTGTATCCACAACATTTTCTAGAAGGAGATGTGAGACCAGTTCATGATGTACAACGAAGGTTGAATCCCACCATGAAGGAGGTGGTGAAGAAAGAGGTGCTGAAATTGTTAGCTGTGGGCATTATCTATTCTATCTCCAACAGCAAGTGGGAAGTCCGACACAGGTAGTCCAAAAAAATCTGGTTTGACTGTCATTAAAAATGCTAATGGTTAATTGATCCTGACTAGGAAGGTAACGGATTGGAGAACGTGTATCGACTACCGAAAGGTGAATTCAGTTAGTCGAAAAGATCACTTCCCATTACCTTTCCTAGATCAGATTTTAGAGAAAGTAGCTGGTAATGCTTTTTATTATTTTCTGGATAGTTTTTCTGGTTATTATCAAACTGCCATAGCACTAGAGGATCAAGAGAAGACAACCTTCACTTGCCCCTTTGGTACTTTTATTCTTAGAAGAATGCCATTTGGTTTATGGAATGCACCTGCTACTTTTCAACGCAGTATGATGAGCATTTTTTCTAATGTGCTTGATGACATGTGTGAGGTTTTTATGGATACCTTTTCTATGTTTGGTAAATCTTTGGATGTCTGTTTGAAAAACTTGGTGCTTTTTTGAAAATGTGAGGAGAAAAATTTGTTGCTGAATTGAGAGAAATGTCAGTTTATGGTAACTAGTGGTTTTGTACTTGGACATTTAGTTTTTGAACGCAGCATAGAAGTTGACATGGCCAAGATAGAATTAATATCTCAACTGCCTATTCTTAATATAGTGAAGGATATTTGTTCTTTACTTGGCCATGTTGGCTTCTATCGGCTTTTCATTCAAGGCTTTAGTAGTATTGTAAAATCATTTTGAACTTCTTTGCAAAATGATACTACTTTTGTTTGGACTGATGAGTGTCAACATGCTTTTGAGACCCTGAAGGAACACTTAACAGTTGCCCCTATTATGCAATCTCCTCGGTGGGACTTTTCGTTTGAAATTATGACCGACGCTAATGATTTCACTCTTGGTACCATTCTTGCCCAAAGAGTGGACAACAAGCCTTCGGTTATTTATTATGCAAGTCGTACTTTGAATGATTCACAGAAAAATTATACCATCACCGAGAAGGAGTTGTTAGCTATTGTGTTTGGCTTAGATAAATTTCGTTCTTACATTATTGGGTCCCTTTCTATCATTTTTATTGGCCATTTTGCTCTTAAGTATTTGGTGGCAAAGAAGGATGCCAAACCCATGCTGATTCGTTGGATTCTTTTGCTCCAAGAATTTGACATTACTATTCGGGATAAGAAATGAGTTGAGAATGTGGTAGCCGATCACCTGTCACGACTGCAGCTTCCTAATGTGTCTACATCACTCCTTCCTTGAATGACGATTTTCCTAATGAGCATCTTTTTGTAGTGTCGCGTGCTCTATGGTTCGCGTTGTGAATTACCTTTTCACTAACCGGATGCTAGAACATTGGATAGCTCACGACAAGCGTAAGTTCCTTGCAGAGGTACGATTTTATTACTTCGACACTCCTTATCTTTTTAAGTATCGTGCTGATCAGTTTTGCGTCAATGTATTCCTGATGATGAGTTTACCTATATTTTCCAGTTTTGTCATATCGGGGCCTGTGGAGGCCATTTTGCAGCTAAGAAAATTGTTGCCAAAATTTTGCAAAGTGGACTCTACTGGCCCACCATGTTTAGAGATGCAGAGTCTTTTTGCAATGCCTGTGAGCCTTGTCAGAAACTTGGAAAAATCATAGCACGTAACTTGATGCCCCTTTCCCCTATCCTTACGCTTGAGATATTTGATTGTTGGGGGATTGACTTTATAGGACCATTCCCAAATTCATTTGAGAATTCCTACATTTTAGTTGCTGTAGATTATGTTTCAAAATGGGTAGATGCCATATCTTGTAGAACAAATGATTATAAAGTTGTCATCCTTTTTCTCAAAAGAACTTAGCATGCCCAAGGCAATCATTAATGATGGGGGTTCGCATTTTTGTAACAAACATTTTCAAAAACTTATGCAAAAATATGGAGTGACTAATAAGGAGATCATAAAATTAATTATGTTAATTGAGCAAATAATAAATAAAATACTTGCTACATGCTTATTTATTCATTAATGTGAAGAAAAAGCTACTGAAATTATGGTCTAGCAAAAATTAGAACTTTACATTTATTTAAGTGAATGGACGTATTATAGCTCATGCACCCGTGTGATAGAATCAGAACTCTAGAGGATTCTACTCTAAAGTCTAACTCATTTCCTTCCTTCTGCCTCATACTCCTACACCATCATAGGTAGACCACGAATGGAGTGAGGAATCAGCAGACAATCAACAATTGCAAGGGAAGTAATGGAATATTCGGTGGTCCAGGCAGTGAGGTTGGTTACACATGTAGTAGAGGATGCAAGGAACAAGCATAGAAGGAGGATAGGGGAGGAAGGCAAGGGCAGATCAATTTTGGGCCAAAAATTGGGGAAATAAAGTACTGATTTTCATTGTTAATCCATTTTAGTTTTAGATTTCAGTTTCTATGCTTCAATAGAAAATGCCTTTTCACTACATTATCCTCGAGTAATTTTCCAAACCTAAGCTCAGAAATATTTTGATTGGGCTGTGTTTTGGTGTGTTCAATTATGTTTGGTATGAATTTTTGTATGTATGGATTTGCAAACACTCTTTACATGAGTTTAAATTATATTTTTCTTGTTGATCTTTGATTCATTGTTGACAAAAGGCATGGTGGATGCTTGGATTGTAAATAAATCCTATTTTGATGAGATCTATTTCAATTAGATTGTTTATTAATTCAATAGAGGTTTTAGTATCATTTGGGAACTACAAGATATTTACAAATCATCCTAGCATCTTTTTCTTGACTGAAATTGTGTTTGAAGCAAGTGGGGAATTGGAACCCATTTTGAAACCAACCCATGAAAAAGAAATCTGTAGCTTAGGTGTTCAATTATTTTTTTCTTAGACATAAAAATTTACATACAGATTGATTTACATACATAGTTGTTGTTTTGAAGTCTAAACATTCTAAGAAACTTGAGTGAGTAATCTGAAATTGGCCAAGTATTTTTCTGAATCATTACTTTGCATACATACACATTCTTCTGAAGTTCTTCTTTTAGAATTAAATTAGACTATTACGTCCTACAGTTTCACAGCTAATTTTCTATTTATTTTCTGGAAAATAGAAAAGGGTTTCCTCATACTGTTTTGCATTGGAATCGATCTTGGGACTCTTCCTTGAAAACAACTAGACACCTTTTACGCTTGGGAGGTAAATTAAATGGAGAGACAATGACCCACAAGGTCTGTATTCCATATCACCCCTAGAAAAATGGCCAAGCTAAATTGGCCAATAGAGAGATCAAGCTCATTCTCGAAAACATAGTCCGCCCCACTCGGAAGGATTGGTCTAAAAAACTGCTTGATGCTCTCTGGGCTTATAGGACTGCATTCAAAACTAACTTAGGGATGTCACTTTATAGATTGGTTTATGGTCGGGCTTATCATTTACTTGTTGAGATTCATCATCGTGCTTTATAGGCTATCAAGCAAATTAACTTTTCATTTGATGCTACCAAAGATTTAATAAAGCTGCAAATTTCGGAGCTTGATGAAGCAAGGAGGGAGGCCTACCACAATTCCTGCTTGGCAAAGGAGTGAATGAAGGCCTTGCATGACAAGAAGATCCATGATAAATATCTTGTCCCTGATCAGAAAGTATTCCTCTACAATTCAAGATTGCATCTTTTTCCCGGGAAGCTGAAATTCTGATGGAGTGGACCTTACGTTGTAAAAGAGGTTCATTCTCAAGGCGCGGTAGACATTGTCAATAGCTTCACTGTCAATGGACAATGTCTCCAATATTTTATGACTCCCTTTGATCCCAATGAAAAGATCTTGCTTGTTCAAGATTTCGGGGAAGTTTTTTTTTTATCTTTTTTCCATTTACGACTTTCTTTAATTGCATTTTGTCTTTTATCTATATTCATTATTTTGCTTTGATTTTATATCACATGCTAGGTTGTCTGTTTTGCTTACTTATTCCTGTGCACTTTATTTTCTTTCGTTCGATTAATTGAAAACCATGTAACTTACTAGTTGGGGGGTGGAGCGTGTGTACACAGAATAACACAATTTTTGCATTAATGTGATATGCGCTGATACACAAATGATTGACACACACTCTATTATAGCATTTTGTGAACTTTGAGCATCTTGGTGGAGTGGTTGAGCGGAATTATTTTTGCAAAAATTTATTTTCAAACTTGAGCATAGAGCATGATTCTGATGCATCATATTTTTTTGATTTGTGGCTTGAAATACCGGGATGTTATACTTATTGAGATGAGACTTGGTAAGATTTATATAGAACGAATGACAAGTTTTGAAAGATATTTTACACATGCTTACACTTGTAGTGTTTCTCATTTTTTGTTCACTGATTTAACACAGAGTAAACTGTAGGACTATCAAGCCATTTTCAAAAAAAAAAAAAATGAAAAGAAAAAAAAGGGATGAAGGCAACTTAGGGAGTTTTCCTACGTAAAATGTTAGAAATAGTTACCCAAAACTTTGGGACTTGAGTGTTCAACCTTTAAATAGAGTTGGTGTGAAAACTACTAGTCCATTGGACTTTAAGGTAGTTAGAATCAACAATGATTAATCTTGAGGTTGAGAAATCCTATGACAAATCATGACTAGTAATGAGGAACACACAGCCAGTTTAGCTACACATACATCTAAGTTCTGAGACATTTGCCCAATTCTATGTGTTGAGACAGTCTTCGTGGATATAGCTCCTAGGGTTGAGTAGTCATGTATCAACTTTTATGAGAATTCAGAATTGTGTTTGATTGTTTCTGTTTGGATTTCGATTGTTATGCAATATTTATCTCAATTAATTTTCATTATTTTACTCAGGGATTAGCAAAATGCTAGTTGTGGAGTGTGATTGAGCTGAATTATTACATATTTTATATATCTAGAACCAATATATTTCAATTATTTAATGACATTATTATTGGTTTTTGATGGAAAAATGGTTAAGAGGCATAAATCAAAGTTATGATTTAAATTGGTTGATAGCATGGGTTATGCTTCATTTTATAA
Source organism: Juglans mandshurica (assembly GCA_022457165.1). Classification (NCBI taxonomy): domain Eukaryota; kingdom Viridiplantae; phylum Streptophyta; class Magnoliopsida; order Fagales; family Juglandaceae; genus Juglans; species Juglans mandshurica. The sequence goes on along the minus strand of CM039619.1, from coordinate 29,581,518 downwards.
CTTGTGATTTAATTGAACAATATTTCTTCACATGCACGACACATCTTTGATATTTTATCTTTAATTTTTTCTAGTTTCTACTTTTTCATACAGGCCAAGACATGCACTGATACTTAAAGAGAAAAAAAAAAGAAGAAGATTCTCAAGACCTTCTTTTGGAGCAAGTCGACCTTTAGAATCACAGGCAAATCAAGGAAATAAAATATCTCAAGCCCAAATAAACCAAGCTCAGCCCATCAAATGACCCTACTAGAAGACATCAGAATGAGGGAAGAAAGAGAAAAGGAATGGGGGGACAAAATGATGAGGAAGTAAAAGGGTGTTAGGAGGAAAATAGAGGATGAGACATAAAGGAGAGGAAATGTAGCATAAAAGAAGGTTGGGCAGAGGATAAAAGAAAGGGAACAAATGACTTCAAGGGGGCTTCTCCTTGGAGACTTCTTCCAGATGGCCAAACTTCAACTTCCCCGAGAGCTTCTTCAACCTCACGACCAGAGCACCAACGACAAGGTTTCCTCTAGAAAATAAATATATGATTCTTATTGAACAACGAGAATGAGAGACTATAAAATAAGTATATTATAGTGGATTTTCCCTCCCCAAATGCCCCGTGACGTAGGCATTACGCCGAACCACTTAAATTTGTGTGTCTCCATTGCTTCTATTCCTTGCATTTACTTTCCCTTCACTGCCATGGATGTACACACCAACACCGTAGAGCCGCACCGAACCACCGTCGAGGGCTCCACACCGCAATGATCGAGACTCGATCTCATGTCTTTCTACTTAGGCCTATTGTTGTAGCAGCTAGCTATGAGACTCACTAGAGGACGACGACCAATTGCATGCACAGCACCACCCATTTCTTTCTCTTTGTCAGTTTTTTCGTTTATTGTAAAATAGATATAACATATCATATGAAGTTATGTCAATTTGTAGATTTACTTTTATAAGATATCTTTGTAGTTGTAGTAGTTGTAGATGTCTTTGGGTTTTGACGGGGCATAGTGTCATGTAAGGTGATGGTAAAGGGTCGAAGGATATGGGATGACAAATAGATTTACTCTAAATGCAAATCATCCACCAACAATCATCAAAGTCGATTTACTGTGGGATGAAGATATGCAAAAGTAAATTTGTTTATTTAAAGAAAGTGGATTTAGATTACTATCATGAATATTTGTCTCATATCACATATCTATATATTTATCATTTAAAAACTAAACACAAAAAATGAGAGTTTACAAAAAGAGTAATGTTATAAAATATACCATCGTTACACTGTCATCTCATTTTATAGATGCGGCACTTTTCATCGCTTAGATTGTTTTTTATTTTAAATCATAGATTGTGAAAATAACATTAGAATAGAGTTTTATTTCAACCCAGTCTATCAAGTACATGATTTTTTTTAAAGGCAAAAAATGAGTCTTCTCTCTTTCTCTAGAAACCGACAGGAAGAGGTGGAGTGCAAGTCTCTCTGCACCCACTGAGTAAAGGTGAGAACAGTGTTATTTGTTTGATTCTCTCAAACAAGATAGTGTTTTTGTGAGGTGCAGTGAGTGATGGAGGAACTTGAGGCAGTCTGGAATAAATTGAAATTGAATGACGAGGAACAACAGGAGATAACGATAAAGGAGGAAAAGTGGGAAGGCTTGAAAGAAAAGGAAAACAGGAGTTTAGTTGGGAAGGTTTTAACTGAAAGATACTTGAGCAAAGAAGTGGTGAAATCGACAATGCTTAAAATATGGAAAGTTAACAAGGTAGTGGAGTTTGTGGAATTAAGAGCCAATACTTTTGTTATATCCTTTGCAAACGCCAGTGACTGCCATAGAGTGATGGCTGGGAGGCCTTGGTTATTTGATGCACACCTCTTTGTTTTGAAGAATTTCGATAGCTTGATACAACCCCATACCATGGAGTTCAATTCTGAGTTTTTCTGGATTCAATTTCATGACTTACCATTTTGTTGTATGAATCATAAGTATGGAGAATTAATTGGTAGGACACTTGGGGAAGTTGTGGATGTGGATGTCTCAGATAATGATGTGGAATGGGGTGAATACCTAAGGGTTAGAGTGAACCTAGACTTGCAGAGGACAGTGGCTCGAGGCAGAACTATTAAGGTTGGCTCTAAAAATATGTGGGTGCCTATTAGATATGAAAAACTACCTAGAACTTGTCTTAACTACGGAAAGTTTTATCATGGTATTCAAGGTTGCTCACATAGTAATGGAAACTACATATTTAGTAAGAATGAAAATCAGTATGGTTCATGGCTCAGAGCAGAGTCAGGTACAAGGAGAAAAAGGTTTTAGAACCACAACTAATTCTGGTGAAACCTCGAGTGATAGAGGAAAGGAGTCCATTGATGAGGGAGGTAAGTTATTGAAGCAACAGGTTTATCCTGAAGGGTCACTAGAATATGGGGGTGAGCAGTAGCATGGGATGGTGGAGTTGGTTAGTGAAGATACTGAGATAGTAGGTTCTTTTATGCCTACTGATATGAATAAGGCTATAACTAAGGTAAGGTGGAACGAGATGGAAAAGGAAGGTATTTCTAATACAGCTAATATGCTTATTGAATGTGGAAAATGAGATAAAAGAAAGGGATAGTCATGTGTCTACTTCAAAAGATACAATGGACCAATTACAGGTTAGTAAAGAAATGCAATTACTTTCTAATAGAGAGGAAGGAATAGGAGGAATTTTGGATTCTGTACCTATTTCTGAGGACAATATTATGAAAGAGGAAGTATCACTTGAGGTAGAAAATGGAGTTAGCAAGAATAAAATTGGTGAACCTAAAGGGAAATGGAAGAGACAAGCTAGAGGCAAGACTGATTCAATACAAAATTCTGGCAGTGGTCTTGGGATAGGCAAAAGAGCAGGATTATCTATTTTTGATGAGGGGGAAAATCAGGTTCCTAGTAAGAAGTTGAGAGGGGCTGGGAAGAACAAGCCTGAAGCTTATCGACTACTATTGGTAGAGGCTGTGAAGCAGCCCTGCCGAAAATCATGAAAATCTTAAGTTGAAACTGCCGAGGGCTGGGGAACCCTCAGACAGTTCATGTCCTTTATATGCTTGTGAAGGATAAGTGCCCAAAAGTAATTTCCCGTATGAAAACCTACTTGAAAGTAAATAAGCTAGATGCAGTTAGAAGAAGAATTGGTTTTGATGGATGTTTTGGTGTGGATGCTGTAGGGAGAAGTGGTGGCATAGCTATTTTGTGGAGGGATTCTGTAGAATTTGAACTAATAAACTACTCACATAGACATATCAGTGGGTGGTTATATGATGATCAAATCAGAAGTGAGTGGAAGTTGACAGGTTTCTATGGTTATTCAGAAGTGGGATTGAGGCAACATTCATGGGATTTATTGACATCAATTAATGAAGGGTCTGATCCTTGGTGTATTATTAGAGATTTCAATGAGATTTTATTTCAGAATGAAAAGGGGGGGGGGGGGGGGGGGGGGGGGGGAGATCAAGACCTGAAAATCAGATGGCTTCTTTTAGAATGCAGTGGAAGTTAATGAACTATATGATCTGAGATTTACGGGAGATAGATTTACTTGGAGTATTAATCAGGGAGAAGGAAGCTATACAAAGGAAAGACTGGATAGAGCCTTTGCAAATAAGAGATGGAAATAGGTTTATGGTCAAGCATCAATGGAAGGATTAGTGGCAAGATGTTTTGATCACAAACCTTTACTTTTGTTTGTTTGGGAAGGTATGGGAGGGCAATCAGTGAGGAATAAGTTATTTCAATTTAAGGCATGGTGGAGTAAGGAAGAGCAGTGTAGAGAGGTGATAGCAAAAAACTGGAGAAGTGGAGCCAATTCAGTAAAAGCATCTTTGAACCTGTGTTGTAAGTCACTGCAGCAGTGGAGTAAGAATTATAATAGGCAGATATACAAGGTGATCAAAGACAAATCTGCTTTACTAAAAAGACTTCAAGATGAGGGTTGTGGTGATAATAGTGAGAGAATAAAAAGTTTACAAAAGGAGGTGGGGCTATTATTGGAGGAAGAGGATATAAAATGGAGGCAACGAGCTAAAAGGAATTGGTATGCATGTGGGGACAAAAACACTCGTTTTTTTTCATGCCTGTGCAACACAAAGATATAAGAAAAATAGGATTGTTGAGATTAAGGGCAATCAATCTGTGCAAAGAACAACTCAGTGGAGTATAGAAAAGGCTTTTCAGTAATACTTTCTGGAAGTTTATAATTCTACTCAGCCCACAGAGGAAGATATAACAAAGGGGGTGGAATCTCTACAACAGAAGGTGACTAGTGAAATGAATAATGATCTATTGTAGGTTTATACTAGAAAGAAAGTGGAGCAAGTTTTGAAATAGATGACCCCTTTCAAATCTCCTGGTCCAGGTGGTTTTGGGGCATCCTTTTATCAAGAGTATTGGAACATTGTAGGGGAAAAAGTATGTGCTGATGCATTGCATTTCTTAAATGGTGGAGAATTGGATCAGCAGTGTAACTTCACTTATTTAGCATTGATCCCAAAAGTGAAGAACCCTGTGACAGTAGGAGAGTTTGGGCCAATAAGTCTTTATAATGTGTTTTACAAACTTATTGCCAAAACTCTTGCAAATAGACTGAAGTTGGTCCTATCTAAAATAATCTCTCAAAACCAAAGTGCATTCATTGCTGGAAGACTGATAACAGATAACATAGTTATTGCTTATGAGGCCCTTCACACAATGAAGCATAGACAGAAAGGTAAGAATAGAAGTATGACAATTAAATTGGATATGTCTAAAGCATATGATAGAGTGGAGTGGGGGTACTTAAGAGCTGTTATGCTGAAACTAGGAATCCATGACAGATGGGTTAATCTGATTATGCAATGTGCATCTTCAGTACAATATGTTGTGCTCGTGAATGGTCAACCTGGAAATAAAATCATACCAACAAGAGGACTTAGGCAAGGAAATCCATTGTCTCCTTACCTATTCCTTTTGTGTGCTGAGGGGTTGAGCTCTTTGATTAAACATGCTGAGTTAGCTGGATTGGTGAAAGGAATTAAAGTTGCAAGAGGTGGAACCCCTATTAGCCATCTAATGTTTGCTGATGATTGTATCCTTTTTTGCAAGTAAAAAACAGATGAGTGGAGACAGCTACAGACTATTTTGGCCTCTTATGAAGTTGCCTCAGGACAGAAACTAAATAAACAGAAAACTTGAGTGTTTTTTTAGCTCAAATACTCCACAACAACTAAGAAACTGTCTGGTAGGGGTGATTGGAGCAAGGAGTAGTGATGATTTTGAGAAGTAGTTGGGTTTACCTAGTGTTGTAGGTAGATCCAAGTATAAATCTGTTTGAGTTATAAGAGAGAGTATGGGCAAAGATAAGCAATTGGAAAAACAGTTTTTTGACACAAGTAGGGAAAAAGGTTCTTATAAAATCTGTTTTGCAAGCACTCCCAACCTATTCTATGAGTGTTTCAAGCTTCCTAAAGTATTATGTAAAGAAATCTCATCACTCATAGCAAAATTCTGGTGGGGATACTTAAAAAATGATAATAGAATCCAATGGAGGAAATGGAGTGGAATGAGTAGTTCAAAAAGTGAATGGGGGATGGGGTTTAGGGATATAGAGTGTTTAAGAGGCCATGATAGCAAAACAGGTGTGGAGGTTAACAACCAGAACTGACTCTTTTGCAACTACCATCATGAAGGAAAAATATTTCAAGCATGGTTCAATTATGGATGCAAAACTTGGCTGTGGTCTTTCATATATATGGAGAAGTTTGTGGGAAGCTAGAGATTTGGTTCGAGAAGGAATGAGATGGAGAATAGTTAATGGGAAGCAGATCAAAATATGGAGATATAAATGGCTGCCAACTCCATCATATACTGTTCAATCTTCAATATCAAAATTGGGAAGGGAAGTTATAGTGGCTGAGTTAATTGATGAGGAAAATGAGGCATGGAATCATAATCTGGTTAGAGAAACATTTAGTGCAGAAGAAGCACAAATTGTACATGCTATACCAATTAGTAGAATTGGAATGGAGGACAAGCTGTATTGGGGACCTACCAAAGATCTTCACAGTGAAGAGTGCATATCATGTAGCAATGGAAATTAAAAGAAAACTTGGGGTGAGCAATCTGTTATCACAAAGAAAAATAAGATATGGAAGAGTTTATGGGAGCTTAATGTCCCTAATTATATGAAGGTATTTTTATGGAGAGCTCTCATAATTGTTAGCCAACAAAAAGTAATTTGCTTAAAAGAAAAATTATAAAATCAGAGGTTTGTCCAATATGTGAGCAGGTAGAGGAAACTAGTGGGCATGTGCTGTGGAGCTGTGTAGCAAGTTCTGATGTGTGGACTGAGACATTGAGTAAAGTGCAGAAATGTAATTGCAGAGATGAAGATTTATTGTCACGTGGGCTGAGTTTTACTAGAAATTACAGAAGACTGACTTAGAATGCATGGCTTTCATTTTCAGGAAGTTGTGGCAGAGAAGAAATAGATGGGTTTTTAAGAACACTTTTCAAAGTCTAGCTGAGGTGATAAAAGCTGCTAAGACAGATCAAGAGGAGTATACTTTGGCTAAGGGTATCAACAGAACTGTTTTCTCTACTTCTAGACCAATTAATAGAAATGTTAAATGGAAACTTCCACCTCAGTTAATATACAAAGTAAATTGGGATGCTGGTTTCGAGGAGTCCACATTAAAGATGGGAGCTGGTATAGTTGTTAGGGACTGTGAGGAAAATGTCAAATCTGCTGTGTTGGCTGAAGCTAATGCTCTATGGAGAGCTATCATGTTTTGTGAGGAAATTGGTATTCAGGCAGCTGTTTTGGAAGGAGATGCAATGAAGATTATAAAGGAAGTGCAATCTAGTGAGGAGAATTGTGCTTGGTATGGACAAGTCATTGAAGACATAAAACTGAAATGTAGAGACAAACAGAGATGGCAACTGCAATTCAGTCCTAGAGAGTGTAAAATCGTTGCACATAAACTAGCTAAGTTTGCACTTCAATGTGAAGAGGAGATTGTATGGATAGGGGATAGCCTAGACTGGTTAAAACCATGTATCCAATCAGAAAAAAGTATGAAATTCTGTTAGTGATGAATGAGTATGAGTTATCTGCTTAAAAAAAAAAAGTACATGATTTTTTTCAACAATCTAACTGAAAAAATTGACATATATTTCTTTATTACAAAGCTGTGTTTATCACATGTTGAAAGAATAAGCCTAAATTTGGATTAGAAACTCATCTCATCATTACAATTTTTTTTAAATTTTTACACAAAATATAATAAGGACTTGTTTGTTTTCAAAAAACATCTAATCTCATCTCATCTAATCATTACAATTTTCTCAATTTCCAATACAAAATAAAATAAACAATTCAACTTTTTAAATCCTAAAACAAAAATAATATTAAAAAAATATATTCTAACAATATTTTATTCAACTTTTTAACTCTAATCTCAACTCATCTCATCTGCGAAAATAATAATAATATTATAATAATATTTAATTTCATTTATCTAAAACTATCTCAACTCATCTCTAAATCTAAACGGATCGGATAATAAAATTATCCATATTATTCAATTAGGCACCACCTTTTCAACCCGTACGGCTAGACCTGAAAACCAACCCGAGCACCGAGTTCTAAACGACTCGAGAAGTTCAGCCCCCTCTCTCGTATACCCTACCAAAACCCTAGAAACGCACAAGACCTCAACTCAGAAATCTGAGGTAGCTAAAAAAATAAATTAAAAATTAAAAATTTTAAAAAAAAATCATAATGGGGAAGAAAAGCGTAATGGAGGACCTCGTCGGAACCCTGGGGGACTTCACCAGCAAGGAGAACTGGGACAAATTCTTCACCATCAGAGGTAGAGACGACTCCTTCGAGTGGTACGCAGAGTGGCCCGAGCTCAGAGCCCCACTCCTCTCTCACCTCGACCAACTCCAGGCACATTCACCGTCTTCTGCCGCATCGGTGGCTACGTCCTCCCCGCAGATACTCGTACCTGGCTGCGGCAACTCCCGCCTCTCCGAGCACCTCTACGATGCCGGGTTTAAGGGCATCACCAATATCGACTTCTCCAAGGTTGTCATCTCCGACATGTTGCGTCGCAATGTGCGGGAAAGGCCCGGCATGCTGTGGCGCGTCATGGACATGACCAGCATGCAGGTGCGGTATCTAGGAGTATATTTGAATCGTTTTGTGCATTTGTGTTGCTAATGTTGAAGAACGATCGTGGTTATTTCTAATTTTATATTTAGTTTATATTAGATGAATGTATCAAAATGCGCCTTTGTTCCTGTAAAGCTTGTTTCGTGCTCTAAAGTTTTGTGTCGATGCATATGTAGATTTGGGTACTCTGTTGGTATCTAGGTCGATGGTTCTTTATGCCAATTCAGTAATTGGTGGTTATGGGCTGTGTGTCTCGAAAATATCTATTTGCCCTTTTGTTCCTGTTTGAACATTTCAGCTTCAAAATGGATGAGTTTTTATAATCTTATATGCTAATTTGCGTGGTTGAATTATGAGTTGAGTGTATCAGAAAATGTGCTTGCCTGTTGTTGCAGAATCTTTTTTTGTAGATTTTAGGTTTAAAAGGGCTTAATAATGTAGTCCTGTATATCATGACAGTACCTAGAGTTGAGAGAGTTTCTTTATGGTGGCAAAGCAATTCAAAGGACAGACTGATTAGGTGCTTTTGCAAACCATAAATTGTATGCGTGGAAGAAAGGTTTTCGATTAATGAAAAAGAGAAAGGAAGAAGGAAAAACAAGACCTTTTGAGAGGTTAAATATTAGCAATTAGAAGGATGGAAAAAAACCCAAAATTAGAAGGAAAAAATTTATTGAGTATATTTTTTTGGATCAGTAAACAAAGTTTTAGTGATCAAAAGAGCACACAAGAGCCCAAGTATACGAGACATATACAAGAGCAATGCCTAAGCATATTAGTTTAGTGAATCAAGGAATTCATGAAAAAGCCTATGATCATGCCATCTGGAGATTCTTACTCTACATGCTCGAGAGATGTGGCTTTGGTACAAAATGGTGTACTTGGATCCATCATTACTATGGCTTGTTTCTCTATATTAGTGAATGGTACGCCAAAAGGCTTCTTTAAAAGTTCACGAGGATTGAGACAATGTGATCCTCTTTCTCCGCTACTCTTTTTTTTTGTGATGGAAGTTTTTAGTAAGATGATTTTAGGTGTTGTGGAGGGTGGGTTCATATCTAGATTTTTAGTGGGGGAGGCAATTTCTTGCTCTCTCAACATATCTCATCTATTATTCGCCGATGATACCTTAATCTTTTGTGGGGCCAGCCATGAACAAATTCGAGCTTTGAGAGCTCTCTTATTATGCTTTGAAGTTGTATCAGCCATCAGGGTTGAAGGTGAACTTGGTCAAATCTGAAGTAGTGTCGGTGGGGGATGTTCCTAATGTGGAGAGCATGTCTTCTATTTTGGGATGCAAGATATTGTAGCTGCCCATGAAATATCTTGGCCTCTCGTTGGGTGCTAGGTTCAAGTCGAAATTTATTTGGGATGTTGTTCTAGAAAAAATGGAGATGAAATTAGCTAGTTGGAAGAGGATGTATTTATCCAAAGGTGGTAGGGTTACCCTAATCAAAAGCACTCTCTCCAATTTGCCAACTTCCTCTCATTATTTCTGCTCCCCGCCATGGTGGCTCATCGCATGGAGAAACTCCAACGTGACTTCTTATGGGGTGGGATAAATGATGAGTTTACATTTCACTTGGTGAAATGGGTCACAGTGCGCTCTCCCATTAAAGGAGGATTGGGTATTCGGAACTTAACATCTTTACACAAAGCTTTGCTTGGAAAATGGTTATGGAGATATCACTATGAACGGGCCTTGTGGAGAACTGTCATTGAATTGAAACATGGAGAACCATGGGGAGGATGGTGTTCTAATGAGGTGAGTGCGCCTTATGGAGTGGGGCTGTGGAAGCATATAATAAGAGGCTGGGGTACATATGCAAGAAATATCTACTTTACTGTGGGTAATGGATCCAAGGTCAAGTTTTGGCATGATGTATGGTGTGGCGATAGGGCACTCAAGGAAAGTTATCAACAAGTTTATGTTCTAGCACGGACGAAAGAAGCCTCAATTGCGGACCAACTAATCATCTCCAATGTGATTCCCCAATGGAATGTTAAATTCCTTAGAGAAGCACAAGATTGGGAAGTTGATGTTTTTTTGGTGTTCTTTGACACTGTGTATTCCATCTGTTTGTCGGGGGGAGTGGAAGACAAGACTTTTTGGTGCCCCTCTAAGAAAGGGACATTCACAACCCTCTCTTTCTACCTTGACATGTCCACACAAATCCATTTCATGGAAGAGCATTTGGAAGACAAAGGCACCTCTAAAGGCAACATCTTTTGTATGGACGGCTTCTTTGGGGGAAGATCCTCACTCTAGATAACTTGAGGAAACGTCAAATCATAGTCATGGATTGATGTTGTTTGTGCAAGAAGAGCGGAGAGTCTGTTGACCATCGTGAGATTGCCATGACTTTGTGGAATGAAGTCTTCACTTGGTTGGGACTAGCTTGGGTGATGCCAAGAAGGGTAAGCGACCCCTCGCTTCTTGGACAGGCATTCGGGGCAACTCTTAAATTGCATCCATATGGAAGATGGTCCCAATATGCCTATGGTGGTGCATTTGGAGGGAGAGGATTGAAAGAAGCTTTGAAGATCAAGAGCGACAACAGATGACAGCATGGCTGTCTAAAACTCAAAATAACATCACCATTACTTGGGTCTGTAGTGGTGCTTTCCGCACCCACCTTCCTAACTGACCAAGTTAACTTGTCTGATTTCTTACTCAGCGACCTACGCTGGAAACTAGGGTCAGTTGGTTGGGTCAGTTTTTCAGACATTTTGCCCAACCCCGTTGGTAGCCATTGTTTTCTGCTGCAAGAGAGATGGTTGTTTGCCTTTGTAGTGGTTTCTTTCTTGCTACAACACATCTTTGATGGTTTTATTTGGCTGTTTGTATTGGCTAAATGATTTTCATAAACTTTGCATCTTAATTGAATAATTTTTCATAAGATTCTTGCCATGTTTTATGACAATAAGATTCTTCTTCTTGTCCTTCTTTTTTTTTTTTCCTCAAGTTCTTGCTAATTTACAGTTCATGGATGAGACTTTTGACGCTGTTCTTGATAAAGGCGGATTGGATGCTTTGATGGAACCAGAGCATGGCCCTAAGCTGGGTAATCAATATTTATCAGAGGTATCCTGGTCTTTGCTTGGAGCATTTTTTGACACATATCTTTCTATTGTATGCATTTGGCAATTTAGTTTATTTGGAAATAAGATAGCCATTCTTTTGTTATGATATACAATCAGGATTTCATTTTCAGGTGAAGAGAATTCTGAAATCGGGGGGAAAATTTATTTGCCTTACCTTGGCTGAATCCCATGTTTTAGGTACTGTTCTGGAGCTTTATTTAGCAATAAAGTAAAAACCTATTATTATTTTGCTTAGTCTTGCTTTAGCATTTTAGGTCTCTTCAAGGAAATAGTAATATTTATGCATCTTGCCTAAGTTGAATATGGGCCTTAAATGAATCGTCGAAATGGAAAATTATTTGCAGCTCTTGCTTTTGATGTTGGTTGCATATTTGGTGAATGTACTCAGTTTGTTGTGACTGTTCTGCAAAATTAATAGTACTTATTCCAACCTTTTCAGGTTTGCTTTTCTCTAAATTACGATTTGGGTGGAAAATGAGTGTTGAGGCCATCCCTCAGAAACCATCCAGTAAGCCTAGCCTTCGAACGTTTATGGTGGTTGCTGAGAAAGAGATGTCTACCATGTTGCTCGAGATATCGTCATTGTTCAATAATTCTTCTCTTGATTGTAATGGGAATCAGGTACAATAACTGGCTTCCATTTCTCTTGTGCAGGATAAAGAATTCCATTAGATGTCATGTATGAACATATAGCAAAATTGCTTACCCAGTGGAGTGTAGCAGTTGTCCAACAATAGGTTTTGGCCTGTCTTAAGCCTTTTAAACCTGATGGTAGTAGGGGTAGCTATTTTTTAATATACTCTTGAACATAATGTCTATTTTGGAAATGTGAGAAAAAAATTTCTTGAAAGCTTGATAAAAGTTGCTGGATCTGGTTTTAGGCTTGTGGACTTCATGAAGCTCTTGAAAATGAGAACCGAGTTCGACGAGGATACTCCAATGGTTCTGATCTATTGTACTCACTTGAAGACCTGCAACTTGGAGTTAAAGGCGATCTTACAAAACTGTGCCAAGGTCGTCGGTTCGAGCTTACTATGGGTGGAAAAGGGAGCAGTTATAGAGCCGTACTTCTGGATGCTCGGCAGCAGTCTGGTCCATTCGTCTATCATTGTGGGGTTTTTATTGTGCCTAAGGTCTGTCGTGGCATATCTAGTTGGTGTTTAATCACCCACAAGAGTGAGACTGTCACACATAAATCTTCTTCTTCTTCTTCTTCATGCCCTCAGTTGCCCTTTTTGAATAGCACCTAATTTGAGCTTTTAGTTTACCTGGTTTCTTGTGAACTGTTCCAAATTCTAACAACAAATATATCGCGATAGTCCCTGAAGTGTCAAACTTAAATTAATTTTGTCAATGTGTTGTGGAACATTATCTATTTAATATCTCAACTGGTTTTACTTTTTGTAAAATTTGCAAAGACTCCTGCTCTTTTTTTTTTTCTTCTAGCTAGCTGGGTGTTTCCTTTTGTATACTTGTTATGTACTTGGGTTGTGCCCCAATGTGCTTTTATTAAATTTGCATTACTTATCAAAACTTTCATCTGTCAATTGACTATGCCTTGTTGGGAGGTGTAATTGGTGTGAATTTATTGTTAGTCTAACATCTGATTGCTGTACTAAGAGCATTGGCATTGGCTTCATCAAAATTATCTCTAAAGTTTGATGAAAAGTACATGATTTCTATAAATCCAATACTTTCATAGCCATAACTCCACATTGAATTAGCCATTGAATTCATCAAAATAATAATATAATATTATTTTTTAATAAAAATATTTTTATTTTTTTCATATTTTACAATTACACTAATCATATGTTGATTAATAATTTAATTTGATTCTTACATTATTATTACAACACGGTTAGAAATTAAACGTGAATAAAAAAGACATTTGGAGATTAAAAGTGAATAAAAAATAGATTTGATGAATGAATAGTAGACCTTCAAATTTGAAGAAACCTATAGATTTATTGTAGCTCAAAGTTTCACATTTATATATTTGACTAATCCAATGCAGCCCTATTTTGATGAAATTCATCAAATTTTACATTTAACTAGGCTTTTGATGAAGCCAATGCTAATGCTCTAAGTATGTCAACATAAATTGCTTTACGTCAACCCCTAGGGGTTGGCTCAAGTGGTAAGGGTCTTGGTCTTGGTGGTATGCTCATTCCAGGTCTAAGGTTCAAACCCTCTTGGCCCCTTGGGTGCAAACAATTTCTAGGGGCCATTGGACTAAGGGAATTTCCCCTTGAACTACCCGAGGTGCACTTGCGGGAAACTCATTGCCGTGGGCTTGTGCACCCCCAGGTTTGGTGGGGACTTTGTTTCCGGACACCCGGTGCCAATAAAAAAAATGCTTGACGGTATCTTTATCTGTTTTCATTTTCATTATTGTGCCATTGGTTTCCGGTTTATTTGTTTGGTCAAGTATGCAAGGATATGGCAGTGCATTTTAAACCTATATGGATACTATTGTAGTTGTTGCTTTATGGGTTTCTTGTACTTTTTTAGGTGAACCCAAATGGGGCAGTAGTTGTTCTTTTTTGAAGTATGTAACTGTATGTTAGATTTCAGACTCGGGCTCATGAATGGCTATTCTCTTCAGAAGAAGGACAATGGATGGTAGTTGAAAGCTCAAAGGCAGCTCGTCTTATAATGGTACTTTCTGCATAACAATTATATTATCTTTGATCTGCATTTTTATAGCATATTATTTTAAAAACATTTGTGTATTATTTGAAGTAACTTGTCTCAATGAAATTTTATGTGCCAAATGAAGGTTTTTTTAGACACCAGCCATAGTAATGCCAGCATGGATGACATTCAGGTAATATGTTGCTTCCATTGTATTTCTTTTGGTTGTTAAAACACAATTTTATTGATCATAAGAATATGCAAGAGCCCAAGTATACTGGACATTTATTAGAGCAGTGCCTGTGAGTGCTAGTTTAGTGATACAAGAAACTCATGAAAGTTCATGCCACTAAAATTAATATGTTGCTTCCATTGTATATGATGAGGCTTATCATTGCAGCATTATAACTATTGATTGCAGTTATTTACTAATATATTGTTTGTTATCTCCCCAGAAGGATTTGTCTCCACTGGTTAAACGGTTGGCACCTGGAGAAGATGACAATGGAGCTCAAATTCCGTAGGTTACTTACATAATTTGCATTTGTCTTTTTTGCCAGGATGTTGTCTTGATGCATGTCCGATTGTAATAGTAATTGCTTTTTAGAAGTAAAAGAAATTTTTTTAATATCTGTAGAGGAATAGACGTAACCCAAGTACACAGGATGTATACAAGAGAAAACACTGAGTTAGATATAGATACAAGGAAATAATGACTGCTAAGCCCATCAAAGTCTAACGCAATAGCCCAGAGAACTAAAGTGTTGAAAAATAATCTTCTAAGTTCCTCCAACGTATGTTCCTTATCTTCAAAGTTCCTGCCATTTCTTTCATGCCATATACTCTCATACTAATAGTAATTGTTTCCATTTGATTCTAAAACCTCTAATTAGTTTTCGTTGTCCCAGCAACTTGCTTAAGTTAGTACTATGATTACTACCAGTAATATGAATTCTGTTACGGTTGTTTTTTGAAATCTTTAGTTTATGAAGTGTTTTCTGAGACAAATGCTTGCTAGGACTAAGAAATCTGGTTTTGATAAGCATTTGTGGTTGACCTATTGTATACATCCTGTTTCATATATGCTTCCATTCGGTGGTTATTTCTGCAGGTTCATGATGGCAAGCGACGGGATCAAGCAGCGGAATGTTATTAACAAGGTGTTAAAACTCTTTTGATTATTCTGTTTTGAGTAATGTTACATACAGTCGTAAAATGCGCAAACGCCGTGCAGTCGCTTTGAAAAAGAGTGGGGTCCACTATTAAAAAATGAATTTTATTTCATGTGGGTCCCATATTTATTCACTTTTCTCAAAGCGACTGCACGACGCTTGCACACTCACGACTGCAAGTATCATTTCTCTTCTATTTTATTTGAAGCTTGTTCTGCATGCCCTGAAGAAAAATTCGAAAGCCATTACTGTTAGTTATTCACCTTCAAGAAGAGGCAAACATCTCTCAGCTTTTATAATGCGTGCTAGTTAATCTTGAATTTCTTTGAACAAGTATGGACCTGAAGTTAGTTATACATATTTCTGTTATTCTTGCTTACCATTTGCAAATTTGGCAAGCTTTGATGAATTTAAATTAGCATCCATCCTGTAGACCAATGCTTAACCTGGTATAAGCAGCTGTTATGTTTGTCTGGTTATACCCTCTACCTGATTTCAATTCTTCCTAGTAGCTTGGGACTCTGTATGCACCTTCTACCCCTTTTCCTCATCATAGAAATATTGGCGGTGATCGAGAATTTTGATCAACTGTTGATGTCCAACCTTTCAGTATTAGTAATGTCTCACTCATCCATTGTCTAACTTTGCAAGTAGGGTAATTTAGCGTTTTGAGAATGTATTTAGGTGTCTTCTATTGTATACTCCCTGTGTACATGGGCTATGCCTATTCTCATTCATATTAATGAAACTTACTTTTACTGATAAAAAAAAAAAAACTTTGCAAGTAGGGTAGTCTGCTTACCTCGGATCAATTCAAAAACATTTCTGAATGCGAGTGCCCAAAAAGAACAAAAAGAAGTGGTGGTCATAAAATGTATATGACTGCCATTTCTCTGTTTCTTTCAATCAGAGATCATAGAGTGCTGAAATGTTGGTCGCACAAATCATACAATGCCGGAAATGATTGGCCCTCATATTAAAATCTCATGGGAAATGATAATAGCACTCACTATCTCATCATTGGCTGTGAAATTTATCATCTCTTGAAATGACACTAGTGATTTCTTGGCCTCCACTAGGGAGCTGACTTCCCATCTTCCATTTATCCCTGATTTGCAGTGCAAACCTATTATTTGACTGTTAATTTGATCATCCTGGAGCTATTTGTTTTTTCTGTGAAAATTTTAAACATAACAATCACATCATCCCTCGCACCTGCCTTTGTTTTGTAGGTCTCATCTTCATTAAGTGGGCCAATAGTTGTTGAAGACGTGGTTTATGAAAACGTTGATGCTGCTGTTAGTCGTCTTTTTCCATCCAAAGATTTGATATTCCGACGCCTTATTTTTGAAAGAACTGAGAGTCTGGTGCAATCAGAAGCTTTGCTAATGAAAGAAGGATCTTCTCATGAAGTTAATGAAGTTGAGAGGAAGAAAACCCGTTCGTCCTCCAAATCTAAGAGAAAGGGAGCTCAGAAACAAATTGGTATTGATTGATCCAATTGTTAGATGTGGCTGTTAGTGATCAAATTACACTTTTTGTTTGCATGGTTCTGCTTGACTCTTAAATCTTTGGGAAAATTATGATTCTGGTCCTAGAAGTTCCAGTTAGATTTATATTTCGCCCTAGAACTATCAACATTTTTGTTTTAGTCGGTGGATTTTAACAAGTCTCCCTCTTTTATTTTTGACCTGCCTTATTGTCACTATGCAAGTAGCATTTGCTGATATTGTAGATGCACACATGTCCTTAGCTAATTTAGATTTTTTTTAATAAGTAATAATATATTTTATTGATATAGAAATAGGCATAACCTAAGTATACATGAAGTATACATGTGATTATACCTAGTTAGGAACTATAAATTAATACTTATTAAATTTTTTTTTGATAAGTAAACGATTGTATGAATGATGATAGGCATAGTCTAAGTATACAAGATGGTATACAAGAGATAAGACCTATCTAGGTCGTAGCAATGGAAACAAGAAAGTCATGAAAATCAAGGCCATTAAAGTCTATAGCTATGGCCCATAGATAGATAAGACCTTTCTAGGTCGTAGCAATAGAAACAAGAACGCTCCTTATCTTCAAACATCTGGTCGTTTCGCTCCTGCCACAGGCACCACATAATATAGATAGGTAGCATTTTCCACACGACTTTGATTTGTGGAATACCTCCTAGATGTGTCCAGCTAGCCAAAAACTCAACCACTGAGGTGGGCATTACCCAAGTTAACTCTTCTCGGCTGAACACTTCATTCCACAACACTCTAGCAATCTCGCAATGTAGTAAGAGATGATCCACAGTCTCGCCGGATTTCTTACACATGTAGCACCAATCTAATATAATCACCCTGCGCTTCCTCAAGGAGTCCTTTAGGGCATTATTTCCACACCATATGTCACTCCAAAATTTTATTCTAGAGCCCGCTCCCAGCATCAGTTTGGTATGGCGAATAAAAACTCCCACCCTCGTCTAATGTGCTTCCAAACTCTCACTCCATAAGCCCCACTCACCTCTCTAGTACACCAGCCCCCACACAAACTGCCATATTTGTAATCAACTACCAACTTCCATAGGGCTTCCGGTTCCATATTGTATCTCCACAACCATTTTGCAAGTAAGGCCCGATTGAAAATTCTCATATTTCTAATTCCCAACCCACTAGAGGAGATTGGAGTGCATACCTTGTCCCAACTAACTAGATGAAATTTGAATTCATCCCTCACACCACTTCATAAGAAATCACGGTGAAGTTTTTCAATCTGGGCCGCCACACTAGCTGGAATTAGGAAAAGAGACAAGAAATATGTTGGTAAGTTAGAAAGAGTACTCTTGATAAAGGTAATCCGGCCACCTTTCAACAAGTACAACCGCTTTCACCCTGCCAATCTACATTCTATCTTCTCAATCACTGTATCCCATATTGATATAGCCCTTGAGGCAGCCCCTAACGGAAGTCCAAGGTAATCCATGGAAGAGAGGAAACCTTACATCCAAGTGTACTAGCCAATTGCCCAATGTTGTTAACACAACCAACTGGCACTAACTTTGATTTGTCAAAGTTCACTTTCAAACCTAATGCTGCTTCAAAACATAGTAGAAGTGCCTTTAGTACCCGAAGCTGGTTTTGGCCTGCCTCACAAAATACTAGTGTGTCATCTGCAAATAATAAGTGATAGATGTTAATAATACCCCTATTGGGGTCACCAACTGAGAAGCCTGCCACAAAGCCATTCATAACCAAAGCCGATATCATCCTGCTAAGTGCCTCCATAATAATGACTAAGAGGAGTGGAGACAACGGATCCCCTTGTCTTAGGCCTCGCTAACTGCTAAAAAAACCAACTGGACTGCCATTAATCAAAAGTGAAAATCTCGCCTTTGAAATGCACCATCTGATCCACGAACACCATCTCTCTCCAAATCCGCACCTCCCCAGTAAGTAAAGTAGAAAGTCCCAATTTATATGATCATAGACCTTCTCCATATCCAGCTTACATAGGATCCCTATAGAAGCATATTTTATTCGGCTATCCAGGCATTCATTGGAATTAAGAACTGAGTCCAAAATTTGCCTACTCTTACAAATGCATTTTGTGGTTTCATAATGATCTTCCCCAATACCTCCCTGAAGCGATTTGCAAGCACCTTGGAGATGATCTTGTACACCCCATTGACAAGGCTAATGGGCCTATAATCCTTTACCTCCGATGCCCCAATCTTCTTAGGAATCAATGCAATAAAAGTGGCATTTAGAATTTTCTCAAATTTTCCAGCTGAAAATAGTTCTTGGAACACCTTCATTAGATCCTCCTTCACTACCTCCCAACATGTTTGGAAGAATCCCATAGAAAAGTTGTCCGGACTTGATGCTTTGTCTTTGACCATTCTTCTTACCACACCATAAACCTCCTCCTTAAAAGGCCTCCCAACCAAGAGGCATTCTGCGGCTCAATAGACTCAAAAGCTAGTCCATCAAGCTTTGGCCTCCACCCCTCTTGCTCTGTAAGCAAATGTTCAAAAAAATCAGCAACATGTTCACGAATCACAGGAGCCTCCATACAATCCACACCATTGATATTTAGCATCTCAATGGTATTAGTTCCTAGGCTATATGGCATTGTAAAGTACCTTCTAAGATTGCTTTCTTTGTATGGATTGCATCTCTTGGGCAGATCCTCACGTTGGATAATCTGAGAAAACATGGTCATATCATAACAAATTGGTGTTTTTTGTGCAAGAGTGATAGAGAGAATCAGTGGATCATATCTTGTTACATTGTGAGGTGGCCAGGTGTTTATGGAATAAGATTCTTAATAGGATAGTGGTGGTTTGGGTCATGCCCAAAAGAGTTAGGGATATTCTGGGGTGTTGGACATGAATTAGGGGGAATGCATAAATAGCTGTTGTGTGGAGAATGATCCCTCACTGCATTATGTGGTGCTTGTAGCTAGAGAGAAATAAGAGGTGTTTTGAAGACATGGATAGTTCTTTGGATGAGCTGAAGCGATTCTTCTACAATACTTTACTTTCTTTGGCTTCGGCCATTATTTGTAATACGGACAATTTTCATGACCTGCTTGTATCTCTTACTAGTACCTAGATGTAATTAGACATGCTCCTTGTATACTTCCGGTGTACTTCGACAATGTCTTTATTTCAATAAAGTTTTACTTTTACCTATCACAAAAAAAAAAGAAAAAAAAGTTCTCCTATGAGAGTTAGCTACTCTATGAAAGAACTTCGTACTTCGGTCCCCCTCTTTCAACCACAATGCAATTGATTTTTGGCGCCAAGAGATCTCCTTTAAAGAGATTACCCTCTCTAATTCTGAAACCAACTATCTTCCGAGATATCTCTTCTAGTGAAAGAACCCTATCCTCGTGTATCCTCTTTAACTCTTGTATCTCCTCCAACATGGTTTTCTTACGTTCCCCTATGTCTCCAAAGGATTGAGTATCCCAAAGCTTTAAATCGTGCTTTAAAGCTTTTAATTTACCTGCAAGGATGAAACTGGGGGTGCCATGAATCTGGTATGAGGACCACTATTGCCTTACTTTGTCCACAAAGTCTTAAGTTTTCAACCACATATTTTCGAACTTAAAAATACCGACGCCCTCCTTGGATACCACCACAATCCAGCAAGATGGGGGACATGGTCAGAACAAATGCGAGGCAACCTCTTTTGACAAACATCCGGATAATGCATTTCCCATTCCAATGAGACTAAGAATCTGTCTAATCGAGACAAAGTCTGAGTATTCGACCATGTGAAAGTACCCCCCATGAGAGGACGGTCCACCAGATTCAAGTTGAAAATACACTTTGGAAATTCGATTATTGTTGGTCATAGCCTAATGTCTCTAGGGACCAGAATGTTCGCTTGGGAATCTTATAACATTAAAATCATCACCTATGCACCATGGAAGGTCCCACCAGCTATGTACTCCAGCTAATTCTTCCCATAATAATCTTCTAGTACTGTCTAAGTTCGGCCCATAGATACTTGCAAAAGCCCACAAGAAATTATCTTCCACACTCTTAAAGAAACATGCCACTATATACTCCCCTATGAAGTCCTACATTTTCTCCACCACCCTTCTATCCACATTACTAATACTCCTCCTGAAGCTCCATTCGATGCAAGATACACCCAATCCACATATGGACAGCTCCAAATACTTCTCACAATTCTTCTTGGAATAAATTTCAGCTTGGTTTCTTGTAAGCATACTATGTCCGCTTTCCACTCACGAAGCAAATTTCTTATACGAAGATGCTTGTTGGCCTGGTTAAGCCCGCAGACATTTCAAGACACAATTTTGGGTTTCATATAGAAGATACTATCCCCTTCCCTTTGGATTTATCTTGTCTTGAGCTGCCATCATAATTCAACGACCACGTAAGTCTCTTTAGCTCCCTCTGTTTCTTAGACCCAGATTTCTTAAGCTGAGTGTGACCCACCTCGATGGCAGTAAGTAAAGCCATAAACTGTCCTCAAAGCCCTCACACTCCATCCCCACACAATATTGAATTTCCTTCACCTTAAGCAGAACCCAATCAGACACACTAGACTCATTTGATAACATGCAGTTCAGGGGTAAGGGCTCCCCCTCTCTAGTAACCCACTGTGAGTCCAATGTCGTCCCCATCGCCTCCTCCGCGAAGAGGCTTATACACTCCCACTCAGAATAGCCTTGCATCGGAATAAGCATTTGTGATGGCCCATTAACATCTCCCTCGTCATTTCTAGAGAGGGGAAAAGCATCATCGTGAGATTTCCTTGCTGCCCGTGTCTCGATATGCTCCTCAGGCTGCTGTAGAGCCTTCGCTGGAAGGGATAGAGCTTCCTTGTTGTTTGTCGGCGGCGTCTGGCCACAATATGCCGGAGTCCCAACACATGGTGGTACAAAAAAGTCCAGCTCTCTTTCGAGAACTACTGTCGTCGGCTCCTCCACCGTCGTCGGTACCCTCTGGACCTTCGTCAAGGGTTCCTTGCATGGTTGTAGGGCTCCCGCTAACGTTTCCGACGAGGATGCAAGGCTCCCGCCTGTAGGGTGCCGTGGGTCACCCCCCTTTCGGATTCTCCACATGGGTTGGGCCTCGAGTTTCTCCTTTCCCGCATTGTGCCCCAATGGTTGAGGCCCAGATGATTGACCCACCTTGCTAGGCCCACACGAGCTGCTCTGTCCCACCACATTGGCTGCTGAAGCTTTGCTGGGTGCAACGTTCGAGCCCAAGCCCTTTTTACCCTACCCATTTGATGTTTCAATTAAGCCAGCTTTCTCCTCTCTTAGGCCCACACTAAGCCCACGTCTTTCCAGACCCACCCCTGATTCTCCTTTATCCTCTACGCACCATATCAACCAATCTACTTTAAACTGAAGGCATACCAACTGTCCTTCATGTCCATCAACGTCCTATGTATGTCCCCCATTGCCATGCTGACAGCAGGCCTGCCACCGCCACCCTGCCATTGTGCAGTATGAGCCTATGAGGAACTCTGCCAGGACCATGTTCATTGCCCTTTCTTGCAGCGGCTCCTCTCTGAGCTTCCATGCCGCTGTCCCCTTTTCTTGTTTCACGGGGTTGCTCCGGCATCAGCGTCTCCCTATATGAGCCTTTTTGCGGCTAAATCACCACCGTCAATGGTCTTCTGTAGGTGCTTCTCCCTTCGTAAATAAACTCCCACAAGGCCTCCCCCATCCTTCTCCATTCACTGCCCTCCTTTTCTTCATGTATGAAGATAAAGTTTCGCCTGCCACCACCACCGTATTCCACCAACGCCATGTAACGGCCTCAAGCATTGGTGCACCGCTGCACTATGAAGCTGTGGTTGCCTTTCCTGACCGTGGTCTAAAAATCCTTCTTTTCTCCCTTCAGACAGTCTTCCAATGCCTTAGTTAACCATTGCCCCGTAGAGAACCCCAGTGTCAACTTAGTCATCACCTTCCAGCTTCTCTCTGTGATAAGCAAGAAACCTCTACCTTCTCAAGTGAAAAAATATCACTAACTAAATCTTTTGAGAACCCCATCCTGATCATGCCAACACCTCAAAACTCAGTCGTAAACCCGCT
Organism: Juglans mandshurica; assembly: GCA_022457165.1. Lineage (NCBI taxonomy): Eukaryota > Viridiplantae > Streptophyta > Magnoliopsida > Fagales > Juglandaceae > Juglans > Juglans mandshurica. The sequence goes on along the minus strand of CM039619.1, from coordinate 29,558,830 downwards.
GTCACAGACCACCCAACCTCATTGGAGAGAAAAATGTTTGTTTTCCATTGTCTGATTTTGGTTGTACGGAGAGAAAATAACTGGTTGTACGAAGAGAAAATTAACAATCCTTTGATAAAGATTATCAATTCTTTTAAGTAATAATACCACTTTCTTTTTTACATTTTACTTTGTAGGAGATATTATGGTACTAAAATATAATTTAATTTGTACATATACTTATAAAGAAAAAAAGATATTGCGGTACCCTAAATTGATTTCTGGGACCAACATGTTGTCTAAGGTTTTGCATAATCATTGAAGGACACGTGTACAAAAATTATCCACTGTGTGAGGAGTTGCTATCCATTCAGGAACAATAAGGTATGGTAAGAGTACCATTTTTTAGGTATTTTTAAAATTTGAAAGACCAAATTGAAATAATAATAGTTTGTGGATTAAATAGAAATCTGACACATAGTTTTGGAACCAGAATTGTATTTTGACCTCAATCTTTTATACATACAATTTTCTTCTTGATATTTTGCATCACATGATTTTATTAGATAATTATTTTTTGCAATTTCAATAGCAGATTTTTTATAATGGTTGTGACTACAGTAATTGGTCTGCTTGGTTGTAAACTTGTTGTTCTCTGTCTCTACGGGACAGAGAGGATCCCAACAGTACTGCTAATTGACAAAGGAGGAAAGGGAAAAATTTAGATAGGCATAGAGCTTGGATCTTATTGTTGGATTGAATGTAATTGATATAGTTTAGAGTGAGGGAAAGATGCATATCAGAAACGACTAATATTTTTTTTTATCTAAATATCAATAAAGAACATTTTTATAACCATTTGAACTTGAATGGTTATCCCTAATAAAGAAAAGCTTTAAGTTCCGAAAATCAGTTAAAACTCAATGGAACTGGAGGTGTCCTATTTGTACAAGTCTGCACAAGGATCTGTCAGCAACTGGTTGCACAATTTTGCTTGCCAAATGAGGCTGTATGACATGTGGGAAGACTTGATGTATGACATGTCAACTCATGAACAAAACTTGTGCGGAAGGATTTGTGAAAGTGCTGTTTATCATAAAAGTGCATCCTGTTTTGATGCTTGCTTTCCATCTTTTTTATTTTGATATATTTTTCTTGATGTGACAGAAGCAAGCAATGACCTTAAGGTCGATCATAGCTATTTGGCTAGTTCTTATCATACAGGGATCATTTCTGGCTTTAACTTGATCTCTTCTTATGTGGAAAATGTGGTATCAACTGGAAAAACTGTGAGTATTGCTACTTCCCATGTTGGCCTTTTGCAAAATATGCTTTACTTGGTAATAAACAAAAGAAAAGAGAATACATTATCATGCTCTTATTATTGAAGTTTGTAACCCCTACAAGTTGGCTCAAGTGGTAAGGGCCTTGATCTTGGTGGTATGCTCCCTCTAGGTTTAAAATTCGAGTCTTCTTGGGTGTAAACAATTTCTTGGGGCCATCAGACTGAGGGAGTTATCTCTTGAATTATCTAAGATACACTTGCGGGAAACTCCTTGCCTAGGGCCTGTGCACCCCGGTATTAATTGGGACTTTGTTCTTGTGCACTCGGTGCCAATAAATTTTTTTTTTTGAAGTTATGAAATTGTTTGGTTTGGGTTTTATTTTGACAAGGAAAACGGTTTCAGGTTATATTTTAACAAGGATGATGTATATGTCCTATGTACTTGGCTATGCCTATGATTATGAATTGAACTTCTTGATTATCTATAAAAAAAAAATTAACAAGGATAACTGTTGTTAATGATAAATGTTTAATCAAAGTAAAATTGTAGGCCTGTCACTATTTTATACACACAGAGGACAGCTTTGCTTGGGGGGCATTCTCTCACCCCATTTAACCAGCCTGGGCCCTTGCAAGTTTAAATGTCAAAAACCCTTTGTTCATGTTTTTAGTTTTACCTTGACATGGCCCATATTGTGGTTGCTTTATTCTGTATACTGAGATTTCCCAAGTGATCTTTCTCAGGTTAAAGCTGTTGTTATTGGTCTTGGAGCAGGTTTACTCCCTATGTTCCTTCATGAATGCATGCCCTTTTTACATATTGAGGTGATTCAAATTTTCAATGCTTGTGCCCTCTCTTGAAAAGAAAGGATGTCATTTGGTTATCACTTTGTGGGAACCAGTCTGATAGATCTTCATTCAAACAGGTGGTGGAGTTAGATCCTGTGATCCTCAATCTTGCAAGGAACTTCTTTGGTTTTACTGAAGATAAATGTTTGAAGGTAGTTCACTATATTCTTATTAGCTTCTTTTCATATTTTCATTATTTTTAATTCAAATCTTTTCTATTGTTCATTCCTATGTAAACTAGTATCACTTACTAAAATACAGGTTTATGATTTGTGTTTGATAGAGACGCATGACTAAGATTATCATCTGGTAAAGAAGTCCTTCCACATTTCAGTCTTGGTTGTATGCCATGATTTGCAAATAGATGTTTAAGTCTTCTTTCCAACCTTGCTCTTTTCTTGATCAGCCATAGTTCGCAACTTTACTTCTTTTCTGGTCTCTGTTTCCTTTACATTTCTATATTGATTCCCTCTAGCAAAGGAGGGTTTGTACTGGGCTTAGATCATCAGGGAAGCAGTTGGTAGAACTTCACATGTATGCTTCTAGAGTGGACTGTAGTTAAACTTTTTTTGCTTAGAAATTCTGCTCTCCTCAGTCAAAACCATAGTAAGGCTCATTATCCTGCAATGGAGATTCTCTTCTGTTCTGAAGCATATCAAAGAAGGCTCATTACCCTTCATGGGTCTACTATCTGTAATCATTTGACTTTCACAAATGGTGTGTGTAATCGTTGAGGACACGTGCATGCAAAGTCTTATCCTGCTGCATGAATTCAGTGGAGAAGCACTTACAATTATTCTTATGCAGTTATGTTGTTTTGTTTTATGTAGTGATATAATGATGTACGTCCAACAGCATTATTTTTTCCAGCTCCTATTTGCTTTCATGTGGCTCAAGGCTACTCAGTATGCATTGCAATTATCATGTGTACTTACCTATAACAAAAAAATTATCATGTGGACTTAGGGACCATATCCCTCGTTTCTTGTTTGCATTATCTAGTTTGATTAGGAGATCAAGGCCCCTGGCTCTACAACATTTGTAATGGTCTAGCACGTGACTGCACAATTAATGTTTAGTTTTCATCTCAAGGAAGGCTATTTCTTCTTATGGTGGAATGATTGATGGCAAGACCCCTGAGTCTACAGCATTCGTAATAGCCTACCTAGTGACTACAAGATTAGTGTTTTGCAACCTGGTTAACATGAATACAAAGAGAACACGCTCGCACGCGCGCGCGCACACACACACACAGCACACAAACTCTCTCTGTTTTATTTCTGCACACCCATGTTTGCATGTGTTCCACCCTCTCGTGTGCCAAAGGGAGATCAATAAGGTCTTGGTCAAATATAAAGTCTGAAAACTCCTCCATAACTGGCTGATAACTTGTTGCACCTGACCTCTTGCTAGGGAACTGGGTTAATATGGAAATCTTCGCCAATACATTGAAGCAAAGTTCCACCAGCTTACTAATTTAGCCAACTCATCCCCGGGCAACTTTCTAACATAGGCAAAATTAGGGCCATATGGAATGTTAGCTCTATTAGAGTAGCTCATTTGTAATGCCCCAATGGAAGGCCTAAGCCACATGGCCTATACTCTAAAAGGACTAGTCAATGATACAATTGGAACTCCATTGGAACATTATGAAGAGCAAGAACTTCTCCTTCCCAAGCAATGTGGGATCTCATACACGACCTACACTTGCTTATCATATGAGGTATCACATCATTGCTGGGAGATTAGCACCTTCACAGAGTTCTTCAATTGCTTATACTCCGCTAGATTACGCCTGGTGATGCAGGTAAGATTGTTTGGCTCCTTCCAAGAAAGGCAAATAATTCCTTCCCTTGGAGAAGTATTTGGCATGCTAAATAGCCCTCAAGTGCTTCTTTTTTCTTAGACAACATCCTTAGGGAAAATACTCAACATGGATGACCTAAGGAAACATCATATCATTGTGATAGACTGGTGTTATATGTGCAGTCAGAGCAGGAAATCAATAGACCATCTCTTGCTCCATTGAGAGATTGCTAGTGCCTCATGGAATGACTTCCTTGGCCAAGTTTGGTTGGCTTGCGTTATGTTCATAAGGATAGTAGACCTCTTTGCCAATTGGAGAGGTTTATATGGAAACCCATAAATTGGAACAGAATGGAAAATGGTCCCTGTATGTCTAGTATAGTATATCTGGAGGGGAAAACTGAAAGATAATTTGAGGAGCACAAATGCATGATGGGTATACTCTGTTGGATAGCCTCTATAGATTTAAATGGGTAGAGTTTTCATATTTTTCTTCTCTCTTTTCCTATTCCTGATTAGGTGCTCCTCTTGTATATTGCCTATGTACTTGAGCTATGCTTTATGATTTTTTTTTTTTAAAATAAAATCTTCTAGTCCATGAAAAAAAGAATTAGGGTCGAATGAACATTGGATGAATTAGCAAAAATTTCTTCTTATTGTAAAAATATTAATTAGAAATATGTTAGAATGTGTAAATAGTTAATAGTATATTTTTTGCTTTAACTATATGGTGAAGATTTTTGACGGATTAAGAAGTTGGAAAAGTGGTAAAGTTACTTAAAAAAGGTTGGAGAAGTGGAAAATTGAGTGTTCTAAATGGCAAGAATCAGCCATTTTATTTTTTATTAACAAGAGAACAGACAGTTTGTTTTGAATGCAAGTGAGCTTATTTTTTTTAATAGCAATAGACAGTTTGTTTCAAACGCAAAGTACCTTGAAACATGCTGTGTTCAATCGGTGCAAATGGAGACACACTCTCTAATGCGTAATATGCTGATTTAAGGGGAGACCAGAATAATTAACCTGTAACACTTTCTCGAAGCACTTTCAATAGGGTGTAGCTTGTACATGGGTCTTCTTGCATAAAAGATTTCTGCCTAAACAGACTTGATTATGATCTGGTTATCTTGCTTGCCAATGGCTGCTGCATCATTAAAAACTTGTGGGTATAATATATTTGAAGGACATGGCTTCCAAACTTTTGGGTGCTTGATACCATATACTACATACTAGTCTAAATAAACAACAATAGTTTAGGGGTAAAACAAATCTTAAGAAATGATGATGCATTCAAAGTCCATAAAAATGTTAGAATGATATCCCTACTTTTGGCATCCTTTCTATCTTTATTCTTTTGTATTTGCCAATTTCATTGCCTTTTTCATTCTTTTGACATTGCAGGTGCATATTGCTGATGGGATCCAGTATGTTGGAGAGCTCGCTAATTCTTCAGACAGCAGTGAAGTGCCTGTTTTTGATGGAAATGTGAATACTTCTGGCAGTTCAAAGTCTCCTTCGAAGGAAAATTGCCTGGCATATCACATAGAAGGTAGAGGACCTACCAAGGTTGACATAATTATTGTTGATGTGGACTCTTCGGACTCGAGGTGAACCTAAATACTTCATGTAACTAAATTTACCATTGTTGGCTAGTTACAGCTTCTTAATATGCAGGATTTTGTCTTAATGAATTATATCTATTGATTATGTTTGTATGAACAGCTCTGGGCTGACCTGCCCTGCTGCAGATTTTGTGGAAGAGTCCTTTCTTCAGGTTGTGAAAGAAAGACTTTCTGAGCACGGTCTCTTTGTTATTAATTTGGTCTCAAGGTCCTCAGCCATCAAAGGCAAGATTGTTTCAAGGATGAAAACGGTGAGATAATAGGACTCACATCTCATATGACTCATTAGAGAGAATTCCTGGCAGAACTAGGATGCTGGGGCTTTGGGGTGGGTTGGGAATTGGAGCATGTTTATAAATATATATATATATATATATATATATATATAGAATTTGGGGGGCAATGGTTGATATATAAATAATTTTTTGGCCCCAGTGGGATCTTTTGTAATTATAGCCATCAGTTTAGTATTGTCTGCCTAAGCTGCACAATGTTGTGCATAATTTCTCAAGTTGTTTGTGGTGCAAGAAAATGTGGTGAATCTGTTTTCTGTCATCTTAATGAATATGTTCAAAGATAATGAGAAAAGCTTGTATGCCGCCCATAGTTGACCGCTACAGTGTACCACTCTGAATTTTTTTTTTTTTTTTTTACTTGGTGATTAAGGAAGTGATTTTAAGTGTATAGGTGTATTTTTATTTTTATTTTTTTAAAATATTTAAATATATTAAAAAAATGTGAAAAGAAAAATTAAAAAAAAAAAAACACAAAAAGTGACTAGCGGTATAAACGAGTAGTACTACTCAGGCGGCAGAGTAGCACCGCTCAAAGATAATTTTGTTACAACTTGTATTTATTATTTTGTCCTATTTGATTATCCACGTTATCTAATACCTGCTGTTACTTAATTCTAATTTGCACTTTATAACGTCCATCTCTAGGTCTTTGGCCACCTCTTTTCCCTTCAGCTTGAGGAGGACGTCAATGAAGTCCTTTTTGCTCTGCCTTCTGAGTTTTGCATCAAGGAGTATTCCTTCCCTGAAGCTGCTCTAAAGCTTGAGAAATTGTTGAAGTTCAAACACCCAGAGATGAACCAAAGCATTTTAGAGGCTGCAAAGAAGGTCAGATGTCTCAAGTGAAATACAGCTAATAGATACTTTCTTGGGAATTCAGTACTTGTATTAAGTTGAATTGAGAGTTGTTGTATGAAGTTTTGTTACAGAAAATTGCTACTTACAATTGTTGTGGTGATTGGTAAGTAGTGGGATGTTTACCAATTCCGATTTGCCTTCTGGGAAATGACAAGAAAAATTAGCCGAAAACGAAAAACCGAAGAGGAAAACAGTCAAGTTTAATGTAAACTAGTACTTCTGCTGAGATGGGGATGCTTGCTTAAAGATGGCATGCATGTTGGGGGGTGGGGATGAAGGCGGTTGTTGTGGGTTCATGTAGCAGTGTCAGTTTGGTGAGTAACATGGGTTCGAGGTTTAATCAAAGTAGAAAGAAGTATTCTGTTTGCATCTGTCTGTGCAAGACTGCATAGTTTTGAAGGGCATAAACTAATGGAAAAGTCTTAGCGATTTCGGATACCAAACCGTATACCGATATTAAATGTAAAACATCCATTTAATGAAACAGTGCGAATTGAAGACAAAAATGATTTTATTTTCTTAAGACAGGATCTTCTTCTCTCAATTTTTTTTTCTTTTATTTGTTTTAACTACGTGAGTATTGATACGTAGTTTGGTGCGCTTTAAACCTAGCAAGCCTAATTTTTTTTTTTTTTTTTTTATAAAACTTAGCCTATAAAAGACACTAAATATATATATATATATATATATATATATGTATGTACAAATATAAAATTTTGGAATTTTTAAAATCTTTTGGGGGCTCCAAGGTTTGCGGTAGCCTGTAGGTCCACCCCAGGCTGCCAATACAAAACCTATCGAAATATTAAAATACAAAAGCAACCAATTTTCACGCGATTTTGCATTCGACTCAAATAATACAGCTGTTTTAAATTTCAAATGTGTCGTGCCAAAATGAAATGGTCCTATGAAATTTGGATTTGAAAAATTAACTAATCGTAAACACTTTGTGCATGCGCAAAAAGTAACAAAATTAATTAAATAAAAAATATTCTATTAATTAAATAAATGTTTTCCTAAATCTTAGGATTGGTTTGATTACACAAAATTAAACTATCTCATCTCATCTCGTATAATCATTACAATTTTTTTAAATTCACACATAAAATATAATAAATAATTCAATTTTTTATAATCTCAAAACAAAAATAATATTATGACATATTTTATTCAATTTTCAACAAAACATATCATTTTATCTAAACTGTGTAACTAATCGAGACCTTAGTTAGATTTGACAAATTTTGATGGAGTGAAGATAGAGGCCAATAACTACTTAATAAAAAGAAGGAAAATGATAGGCATCCAATCTTTTATATAATTTAGTTTTAAATAAATTGTCAAATAAAATGGCAAAAATTGAGAAAATAAAACATTTAAAGAGTGGTTTGGATTCAGAGATGAGTTGAGATGGGTTGAGATGGTTTATGAATAGTAGAATAGAAGTTGAATTATTTATTATATTTTGTGTGGGAATTTGGGAAAGTTATTTTGAAATTTGAAAAAGTTGAATTATTTATTATATTTTGTATAGAAATTTGATAAAGTTGTAATAATAAGATTAAATGAATTGAGATCAGTTGAGGTGGGTTTTGAATGCAAACCACCCCTAAAATACAACTGCTAATTTGAAATAAATATTAATTAGTTGAGCAATTCTGGGCATCAGCCCCACACCATCACACACTGCACATCACTTTTTTTTTTTTTTTTATACGGGAGTGTGGCCGTGTGGGGGCAGATGCCGCATTTTTTCTAATTAGTTTACTTTTTTGGGAAAATAAAAGACACTTCCTTTTGATTTTGTTGAAGGAAGGAGTCGACAGAGGCAACCGCTGTTGGGGTTGACTTGATCGGGGCAGTCATTTTATTTTTAAAATTTGTCGATTTTTCTTTTTCTTTTGGGTGTAGCTTTGATGGCATCTGTACGATGACTTTCTAGTTTTTTTTTTTTAAGCACCATAACTTTCTAGTTATACGTTGAAGTTGGTCAACAAAGGACCAGTTTGATTACCCCGTCTGCTGGGAAGTTCTTCTCTTCTCGGGATTTGTCTGGAAAGTGCTTGTTCGAAGGCTAATGGCAGTGAGTTTGTTTGCATTTCTTGATCTTCTTTCTATTTGTTTTATACATGGTTCCTTTCTCCTTTTTCTAGATGGGTTTTGAGTCGCATTTGTACCATTCTATTCGTGGAAATTGTTTCGACTCTTTTTGCCAGTCTTTTATTGGAACAGAACAATAAAAGAGAATTGATTAATAGGTTGTTGGATGATAGGGGTGATATTTTTGTCATATTATATTTTTTTTTAATTCCTAATCAACCATGGGGTTGGAGTGTTCGTGAGAAGTTCGGTTGAGAATATAACCTTTTAGATTGATTACATTTTATTTTTATGATTGACTACATAATATCTGCTAATCATTATGGGTTTTATTTCTTTATTATCCCTGGAATTATCCTGGAAATTGATGCTTGGGTTTGGATAATCTTGGGATCCAGGGTTCGTAAAGAATCCATTGGCCATGCTGCATTTTAGTTTGAGTCTAACTTGGAAATCAGTGATAGATGTTTTGGGTGATGATCTTGTGTAATATTATTCGTGTGAGAAGTGTACGACTTATGCATTCATTACGTGGTTTTTTATGCTTATGTGACTCGCAATTTACTTGTTTGTGGCTGTTCAGTGCCTAAATCTAAAAAAATATAAGGGCCTTCAACGTTATAAGCAATTATAATAGATTATAAGTTCACTGAATTATTCAGCCTTCTGGTTTAGTTGATATATCATTGAGTCTAAAGAAATAGATCATACTGCAATGTTTTTTTCCCCTTTTCCCCACTGTATATTCTTTTTATACCGTTGTAGTCATCTTTCTCATTTTGTGTTGTCATTGGTAGAATCTGTATCCGTCCTACCATCTAAGACCAGGGGCACTTAGGGTGCCAAATTGAATATGGAAGAGAGCCCCCAAACATGGGCAGACCATTGCTATTCTGGGACCGTGGCAAACAAGCCCGCTTCAAATAATTACAAGCACAACTAGGTTAGGTCTACCTTGTCTCTTGAGAACCTTCTAAGAAGTTCCACACTATTACACTCTGGTATATGGACATTGAAACGGGTGTTTGGGTTATGAAAAAGGTGGAGCAAATTTTACCTTCTTTTTCTGTCTTGAGCCAGTGCAATATGCTTACCCACTAAAGAGCCTGGTTGGTTGTCTTCATGTCTCTATCTGCAACGTTTTTCTAAACCATCTCAAATTCTGTGGCAGATGGTGAAAACATTTGTCTAGGAAGATGGGGAATCTTTTCAAATATATGGTCTTTCTTTATGAGGTGTGACTAGGAGAATAATTTAATATTTTTACTCATTGCCTCTGAGAAGCAACCTTTAGTCAGCCCCTGATTTCATTTTTGGGGGCATTACATGATGATGCTTCCTGTGTTAAAAGAATCCTGATGTACAAGAGTCACCAACCTTAATTGAACTTTTAATAGACCGAGCTCATAAAACTGATGGACAGACGGGATGTACTTTTCAGATTGCAAAAGAAATATCTTCTTATCGAAAAAAAAAAAAAAATCAGATTGCTAAAGAAATCTTCCACTTTTTTTTTTCTTTCTTTTTTATTTATTTTAATTTTTTGTGTGTGGCTATTCATATGTTTGGATAAAAAAATTTCCTCTGTAAGAAGGCATGAATCTCAGCTAGGCCAAGTAAGATAATGTTTATTGCATGGACACATTGTTCAGTAAGTTTGTCGCACTGGAGAACGCACATGAGTAATCGAAATTTTTATTAAAAAATGCAAAAGGCATAGCCCAACTACACAAGAAGTATACTTAGAGGAACACCCAACTAGAAATTGAAAAGCAGCACGAAAAGGATTGTGTGAATTGGTAGATTATTTATTATATAGTACCTTCATACTAACAATATCCTCCATGGCTCCACTTGAGATGGATGATGTATGATTACTATCCCATGGTTTGTGCCATTAGTTCCTTGGCCTAATCATAATAATGCAGGTGAAAATTTTGTTTTATTGACAAACGCTATGGCAAAATGTGGCTACCAATTGTACAGTCTTGGCTACTTATATTGAAAAGGTATATTATTGACAGCATGGGATACAAACTTGTCTACAAATAGAGTGAAGAGGATTGCATAAATTTTGGTTCTTCCCCAACTCAGTTATGCCATATAGTATCACCAAAACTTGAAATACTCAATGTCACACTCATGACATAGACTGGGAATAACAAGTGTAATCTGTATTTCTAAATTGAAAGGCTGTATCTCAAAGCGCATTTTCTCAAGACCAAAGGCGTATCAGAAATATTGGCAAGCATTTTGTGTGAAATATGGACATTTTTCCATTCTAGAAAGTGCCCATGCCAAAAGGGAATGCACTTTTGTTGGTTTCTGATTAAGCTGTCCCTTGGCATTCAATTTAATAGCTTGGGCACTCACCTCTGGACCATCATTACCAGGCAAGGAATGGAGGCAAAGGCAGTGGAGTGTCTTCTTCCTCATGGGAAAGGAAGGGTTCATCTCAAGGTAGTAGCCATAGCTTAGCTCCATTGACTCCAGGAAGGTCTCAACCAAAATCAGTTGCTCGGGGCAATGAAAGTGTAATTTCTAATCTTGATTTCTCCTTGTCTGCATACTCAAAATTGCAGGACCACAGCTTTCTATACTTCTCTCTCCTATAGATTACTTAAGTGGAAGTGATATCATAAAGATTCTCTTCAGAAGTCATAGGAAATGCAAAAGGAAAAATCAGAATCTCAACTTGGCCACTGCAACACCTTTTTTTTTTTTTTTTTTTTTTTTTATAATTAATAAGAAATTTTATTACCAAGAATAAGCACAGCCCAAGTACACAGGAACTATACAAAGAAAATACCTACTACACTCTAGAAAGCAGAAAAACTAAAACAGATTCAGTACATTATCATCATTCCTTGCAAAGATCGTAGCCCACAAACACAAAGTAGAAAAGAAAAAATTCCGAAGATCTTCAAAAGAACTCTCAGTCTTCGAAACATCTTCCATTCCTTCTAGCCAAAGACACCACATTACACACAAAGGAATCATTCTCCATTTGGCAGTTACACATTTCCTTTCCTCAAAACCACGCCAACATGCAAGAAGATCCAAAACTTCCTTAGGCATCACCCAATATAAACCTGTCCGACCAAAAGCCTCATTCCACAAAGACTTTGCCACCTCACAATGTAGAAAGAGCTGATTTACAGATTCACCATCCTTCTTGCACATGACACACCAATCAGCTATACACAAACCACGTTTTCTAAGGTTGTCCGTGTTCAATACTTTCCCTAGAGCAACCACCCAACTGAAGAACACCAACTTAGTAGGTACCTTCACCCTCCAAATGCTTTTCCAAGGGAATACACAGCCAGAATGACAATTAAGCACCTTATAAAAAGAACTAACCAAAAACCTGGAATTTCCAGCATGGTCCCACAGTAGCCTGTCCTCTCTTCCCTGCTTCACTTTTGGATTATAATTTCTTCCCAAAAAATCTGAAACAACATTCACTTCCCAGTCATTTGCATCTCTAATAAAGTCAACATTCTACAGAATATTATTATCCATACATTGAAGATAATCTGCCACAGCAGCATTTTGATCCCTTGCAATCCTATAAAGAGAGAGCCATTGGCCACTCCAACACCTGCCAGCTTTAAAAATCTAAGTTCTACATATCATTTCTTGCATTGTTTAGCAATCAAATGATAACTTGTAAAAGAAAAAAAGTACACAAGGCTGGACAGAAGTCACTGGTACTTTCAAGGAAGCTCATCAAATTCTATCGTGGCTTTTGGTTTTTCCTTGTATTTCCTTTTTCCTTATTCTTCCTATTTGTATGAATTTTTGTTTCCTTGCAAGGAGCTAGGGGCATGAACAAATACAATTATTCTAAAAAATTACTTTTCTCAAATTATTACCCTTGAGATCGTATACCTTTTTATGTCTTTGTTTGAAGGAGTATAATTTTAGTTCTGATTTGGCAGCCTGATCACAGTGCTGCTGCTATTCCAAAATTTGGTGAGTGGGATGACAACAACCCTGTGCCAGCTGTAGGTTACACTGAGATTTTCAACATAATGCAACAAGAGAAGCAAGTTGAGGCTGGAAAGGTACCAGTTGTGGCAAGTGAAAACTCTCATTCAAATGGCTACAAGCAACCTGATAATAAAAATTCCAAGGTATGCAATGCTCTTCCAATAATATATATGGCACCTTGTTTATTGTTGCAATTGACAGCTGCTGTCGTTACAGAGACTGACATAATGGTCAACAGAAATGTTTCTGTGGTTTCAGTTAAAAATTGAGGCATGTATGATTCAAGTTCTCAATTGCAACAATTATGAGGATTTCAATTCTGTGTTTGTATCTCATCTTGTTTGTTACGTTGGCAAAAGTTTCTGAGCTCTCTCTCTGTGTTTTTTACAGAGCCGTTGCTGCTTTCCATGGGCGAACAAATGATATTTATTATATGTGGAGAGGAGTAGAAAGCGTTTGTGGTGTGAACTTGTATTGTTTGGGTGACCTTTTAGTATAGAGTAGTGTTTTATTAAGTGCATTCTTTCACTTGTTACTGAAAGTTACCTGAAAAAAAAAAAAAAAAGGAGAGAAATTCAAGCGAAAGAGAAGTGTTATTCACCATTCTTTTAATCATTATTTTTTCATCACCCCCTAATGTTACATTAAATGATTGAAAAACTATTTGTTATCTTTTACTTAAATGTCAATCATTTGATGCCACATTAGGGGATGACAAAAGGATAATGGTTAAAAGGATGATGAATTCATTTTTTTGACGCCATAACTCGCCCTAAATCCTATGTTGTTGTATGTTCATTTTATCATATATCTTTAGGCCTACTTGGTGCTTAAATTGCCGTCATGTTGATGTCTAATTGTTCTTCAAATGAATGAATATGTGATCTCTAGTTCAATAGTTACTTATTCTGCTGTGATTTATCATTCTGTATCTGAAGAGAAGAAAGAAACCTGGAAAGAGGGTCATGAATGTGAAGTGCGTTGTAACAGAGACAACTATGATTTTCATGAAATTTGTCTCTCGGGCTTGATTGCTGGGAATTTCAGGCATGCTTATTTACTGCATACCTGCAGAAATGAAATAGAGCAATTGAATTTTAATGCACAATTAAACTTGAGGGACGATTCTATGACCTGTTACTGAAAGGATTTTTCCTATTGTATAGATGTCTATGAAGCGTTGAGGCCTTCACTGATTCATTACGTTCCTAATCTACTAATTATTAGGTCAATCACAATTCTTTATGAATTTGTGCTAACAATGGCACTGTCGAGTGTCGACTTTTGTTTTGAAAAGAAAGAGGCTTAATAGCTAGAGCCATGGACGAGGAATTAAAGTCTAATGCATCGTTTATTTTTGCAGATGAGATGAGATGAGATGAGATAAGTTGATATAAAAATTGAATAATATATTGTTAGAATATATTTTTTTAATATTATTTTTATTTTAAAATTTAAAAAAGTTGAATTGTTTATTTTATTTTATGTGGAAGCTTGGAAAAATTATAATGATTAGATGTGATGAGAATGGTTATGAAAACAAACGAGACAAAAGTTATGTGCTAGACAATGTTTTTTTGGGACCATGACTAAAACGAGAAAAGAAAGAGGCCATAAACTATGGTTTTTCAAAAAGAAAATTCTACACACCATACTACCATCTCACTTTCATCTTACTAATTATGATGTGACTCATTTATCATTATTAAATGATCATTTATTGTATGCTTCTTTATCATCTAATGATAATGAATATATCACATACCACTTAGTATAATCAAAATAGGATGTGTGTTGTATATCATTACTTAAAAAAAGATGATGTCAGTACTAGAATAGAAAGCCATCAGATTTCATCATTAACAAGACGAGAATGTAGACCCAACCACAATTAATTCAAATGTTTATCTCAAGTTTTCAGTGTCTATTAATTCATATTTATGACATGGAATGGGAGATAATTATATTGTCTCTTCTACAACTCCTTCCATCAATAAGAACAAGGTTGTAATTATTTTATACCATGGTCCACACAAACACACACTCACAGACACTCAAATATGATTTGTAACTTATATTTTTACATATTTTCCAGTCCAGAGAGGCAGATATACACATTGAAGAATCCATGCAGAGCAAGATCCATTTGGTTGTGATTAATGGTTTGTTGCTCTAGGCTTCTTATTTTATGTACAATGATTATTAGACTTAAATCTCAAGTTATATGCAAAGCCCCAAATCTGGAGGATAAAGCTGAACAGATTCCAGCACAACAATCATATCAAAATCATTAGACTTCCCAAGATTTTGGCAGTTTCTCTAATGAGATACTTGTTCGTGGTTCTGAGGTTGCAAAATGTTGCTCCTGCTTCTTACTTCAAAGCTTAGAGGCACCAAGAGTATTTGATGATGACACACATCTTGCCTCAACAGCCAAAGTCTTAACAACACCATGGCATGGGTCACCACTAAATACAGAGTTTGAAATTCCAACAAAACAGCTCTTTCTTCCCAGGCAAGCCTGTAGTAGAGAAAAATGTTAAATTGAAGGTTTAGAAATCAAAAACAACAGCACTAATAGCTGGAAGGATCAAAAGCCGCGGGAACATTTCAAGTAGGCCCGTGCAACCCTTGCCAGCGAGGTTAAAATGCACATCCATCTATCAAAGCACTGAAATAAAAAATGCTTCATGTGGGGGTGCACCTCTTGGCTGACACTAAAGTTATAGTCTTTTCAAGTAGGCCAATGTTAGAAAGCCTAATCACAATAAGAGCTCATAAATTACCAATTATCCCAAAGAATTTAACTACTGAACTATTACTCTTGCATTTCCTCTAATATGTCAGTCCAGACTCTTCCATAATGAGTATGACTTAATTTGTTGATTTTATTAATTGTAGATGAGTTAGAGTGAAGTCATGATTCAAATTCAATACCATCGCTCTGATACCACTTACTCGAAAAGCCTAAGCAGCTGAAAAATGATGAATTTAATAACTTTACATTTACTCTAACTAGGAGAACTGCCGTTACAAAAAAAAAAAAAAACTAGGAGAACTGCCGTAAATTTTCCACACATAAAACATTTACCATCACTTAAATTTCTCTTTCTGCAGTACCATGGGCTGTGATTAATATGGCAATCATGACGATTTTCAAATAATCTTGGTTAAGATCTGTCTAACAACTTTTGTGTGTGTGTGTGTGTGTGTTTGTTTATGGCTAAATGATTTTTATAGATATATTGAATAAATCTCTTTAAGAAAGCCTGGACTTCACACTTCACCACTAAATTACAGTAATCACATTTGCTTCAAAACTCCCATGCTAACATGAAACTAGGAGGGACTGCTGAGACTAAACTTGTGAGCTACCCCTATATGCCAGCAAAGAGAAGGGAAGGGCCGAATGACGCACAAATTCCAAGTTGTAGCATAAAGAGTCAAAGCCAATCATGAAGGAGATACCATGCAATTCAAACATGATGACTATGGAACTACTTGAGCAAAACAAAAACGATACCTCAGAGACTACAGACAACGAACTGGGAGCATGGCAGTTGCCTTTAGAAAACTTTTGGCAGCTACCTTGAGGAGTTCCATAGCTAGCAAATTCTATGGAGGCAATTACATGCTCATCATGACACCGCAAGTGAAGTTCTGGTGTTGTGTTGTTAATGGATATACTTCCATCAGAAAAATCTGGCAGGGACCACTTCCAGAGAGGTGGATAGTGGGACTCTGACACTTGTCCGCAGATGATTCGGACAGAATGTAACTCAATTGAAATATCAAACGGATTCCCACCAGTTTCTTCAAAGATGACAAGTAAATTATCTGATGCCTTTAGCCATGACCGCGGTACGTGGTACCTTGAGATTGACAAAAAAAGCAATCAGCAAATGTTAATTAAGCTGTAATTTTGAATTCAGATTATACCATTTTGGATGTAGTGTATAGTAATTTAAGCAAGAACAAATCTCACACAGATTGACTTTCCCATAATCAACCTCTAATAAGGAGCTGATGTCTTTTGCAATTGGGAAAATATATTTTAGATAGTTCTTTGTAATTTTTTAAATATATATTTTGAGATAGAATTGCACCGGGTTTGAGTAGGCTTCCCACAGTTTGTTGTGCACTTGTCCGAGTTGTATGGCCCACGATAATCACATGTTCTCTGGCATCCATCTTTTGGAGCAACCAGAGTCCAGTATCTTCCTATGTGGTGACCGTTGACCCATGCTTGCCCCTTTCCCATGCTTCCCAAATCAAGAGCAACTGGGTCCGTGCCATCAGGGGCATTGAAGTAAGTCTGGTTGAATTAAGGAAAAGGTGTTTGTGAATATCTCCCTAACTAATGAGCAAGAGAGGATATACTCAGATAGTGCAATAAGAGAAGGTCTTGGTATCACAAGAAAATTCAAGATTACATACTTGGACAGACTAAACAATAAACATCTCTAGATAGAAGATAATGAGATTGCAGAACTGAGTTTGCAATTAGTTATTCAAATTTAAGATAAACTGGCCATTTCAGATTTCCAGATGGCTTCTCCACCAAAGCTGTCAATAACATAGATAAGAGGGAGGGAATATAAAAGAAAATATATCTCAATCCTTAAAGGAAACACCATCAGGATTAAGATATTTGTAGTCAATATAGTGGCAAAAAAAGGAAAATTGTTTGTCATGAACGTGAGAGGAAAAAAAAGGCTAAAATGTATTTTGGTCTTTCTAAGTCTGGTTTTACTATCAATTTAGCCTTTGATAATTTGTCATGTGCATGATATTTAACAATTTAACAAAGCAAGATTAACGATTTGGAAAAATGGGCTATATTGACAACAAATACAAACTTCAGAGATCAAACTGAACAAATTTGAATTTCAAACAGCAAATGGATAGTGAACCCAGGCTTGGAGAGACCAAAAATCTTTTTAGCTGAAAGAAACTAAAAAAGAAAAAAACCATAAAATATAAAGCAAAACAGTGCACACCATAAGATGTAAAATTCTTCAATAATGTGATGAGTAATTTGGGTTTTCTTCCAGTCCCATTACCTTCTTTTCTCCCCCGCTTTTCAAGAACCAAGAGTAGCACTAGCACTGGTTGTGTTAATATTGCTAAACTAACATCAACTCAAAATAAGTCACTCTAGTTTTTGTAAGAAAATGACTGACATTAACAGTGATAAATGTTCAACAATTATTAGAGCAACTTTGTTTTTAACCGACTTAGGCATGATATTGATGGAAACTTGGTCTCCATGGTACACTAGAAATTCCTACATGGAAAAATAATATGATAATAAAAGAATAAAACCAAAGTAAGTCAGTAAGAGGGAAAAAACAGAAAAGCCATAATCTAGAATTGGGGAGAAAAGCATTTGGATTGGAAGATTACACACTTTTAAGGCCGAGCCAGCTAATGATATGATCATATAAGAGTTTTCCATGGATATTTATATTCAGAGATAAATATACCTTTGTACCAGGTAAATGTGGCTGGGATAGCATCAACCCATATTCAGAGATAAATATACCTTGTACCAGGTAAATGTGGCTGGGATAGCATCAACCATCAAATCACTCCATCCTGCCTTTTCATTTTCTTCCACCGTGTATATACTCGAGAACTCACCCTTAAGCCCAACCTAAAATCAAAATGAAACACTTCATTATTCACTTCACTATTTTGTACCTCTAGGTCAGGTCCATTAAGTGTAAAATCTTATAAGATGAAGGAAATAGTAAAGCCAATCAGATGTGACATTGGTAAAGTGTACCATTAACTATATGTAGTCTCAATTCATATATACATCGAAATCAGTGATGAACATATGATTATAATTTCATATATAAGCCAGCTGATGCATTTTATATGGTATCAATAGTTTGGAATCTATGATATTTCTATCCAGATGACTTTTTGTGCAACAGAATAAGCCTCTCCCTCTCAAAGAAGCTGCACTTTCATATTAAATTTCTATGAAAAAGCCGAAATTGACAAATAGATACCTGGTAGGTCCATGACAACGTCGAGAGGTCTATATCTCCATTCTTAAATCCAGTAAGCTTGATTTGGCCTCTAAATCCTGCCCCATCTTTCTCCAAGAAGGCGCCATAGTTCTGTATCATTAATTCAAATTAGATGACAGAGTTTCTACAATCAATAGTCACCACTCTCTTTGTGGACACAAAGAAATAGATAGCTAATTACAGTGAAAAAAAAATTAACAACCAACCTAAACGAATGAAACAGGCCCAACGAGAGCCATTACAAACAAATAAAAGCTAGCATAACTGTAGTGTGCACTTTTCACAAAGAAACTAATGCAAGAATCTGATCATAGGAGATTAGGTTAATTCCTGTTACAAATGCTATTATTTAAAAGTATTAAGGCCCTGTTTGGTTAGAAAAACTTTAAGCTTTTCTTTTACCTTCAACCAAACATCTTTTAGGCAACAATTTCACATCTAACAAGAAATCTTCTAATCATTTGCCTCAGTTTCAATGACAAAAAACACAAAACCAAAATTGCTTTAAAAAAAAAAAAAAAACACACTTCTTACAAAAACTTTACTCCCAACCATATTTCAGTGCGTCGCTACTTCCACAAACCCAGTAAAAATATCTCAAAACTTTCTAAACCCAATTTTTGCATGGATCACACATTTTTCCTAAAACCCCAAAAATGCTCGTCCCCAAAATAAATTTGTCAATAATTTAAAATCAAGAAAATATTCAATCCTACCATAGCATAGGATATTCATAATCCCATGAAAAAAAATATAAAAGTTTCCAGAGATTTGTGCTATTTATTTGGAAGAATCAATGCCAGAAGAGTAATGTACATATCCAAATAAATTCTCTTTGAAAACAAAGCTATCACTAAAATTGAGAGAGAGAGAATCATGCTTTCAAACTATGTTGTACTTTATAAGTACATACATTAAGAAATATGAAAAGGATTCATGGAAAGAATAAATATAGCACTCCATAACAGATTCAATACACAGAACAATAAAATTCTGAAAAAAAAATATAACAATTAAGAAAGAAAAAATGGGAAAAAAAATGAAATGTGAACTAGAGAATCTGAGAGAGAGAGAGAGAGAGAGAGAGAGAGAGAGTCTAACTGGCCCAAGAAAGGATATAACTTAAAAAAGAAGATAGAAATATAGAATTTTTTATTTTTAATTTCAAGCCAAAGCCCACATTTGGAAAATTTCTCAACTGTTTGGCCCCTTCCCCTTTCCAGAAATAAGTTCAGCAATTCAGATAAAAGGTGGGGGCTGACAAGTGTTACTGTAGGATTAAAAGGCTATGTGAAGAAGACATTCTAACAATGACATGAAACAAACTAAACTTTTACCTGTAAACCCACCGTCTCAGATAATAACACCAAATCATTGTATCCTTGGAGAAACCGAACAGGCTGGACCACCTTGACCCAGTGACCAATCACACTGCCTTCATTTACAAAAGACAAATTACTCTACGTGTTAGAGAAATAATTAAAAAGATGCATATAAAATCATGTAAAGTCAACAATCAGTTGAGTATTGGTGGAAGGTTTCTACTGATTCTGTCTTGATTTCAGTAATTAAGACTGGAAATATAGCGCTCTTAATTGAATACCGACGACTTACCACATACTCATAAAGAAAAGAAAGAATTTCAACAATTGTGGTGTTTGTTCATCAATCTTGGTAAGTGAAAGTAAATCATGCAGATTATAAGAGAACTGACCATTTGCTAGTCAAATTTTAGAAATTTTGTGCTTCTCTCCTTTTACCGTAGGAACAAGTTCATCATAGTGTATAAAGATATTGATACTAAGGAAGATTATTGTTTCTCCACAAAAGAGAGCCAGCGTTTTATAAATCAGCATTTATAAATACTAAACCAATGTAGTCTTTCCTGTATGTTTTTTGGTTGCATATGCTTTCCTTGCTACTAGGAATGTAAACGTACTGAGTTGTTCATGAACAGCTCAGCTTGGACTCGTATAAAGTCAACCCAAGGTCTATTTAATAAATGAACCAAGCTAAATTTAGGCACGTTTATTAACCAAGCCAAACTTGCATAAAATTGGCCAAACTCACATAAGCTTGTATAATTCCTATAAATTCATAATTATTTTTAACTTTAGAATGAAATTAAGAAGATAAAAGTGAATCATGCTCATAATACAATATATGTAATTTAAATTATTATGAATATATGTCTCGATATAGATATAAAGATATTTATATATACTTGTTTGTTGATTTTGTATCTAAAGAAAAAAATATAATATAAATGACCTACTTTGTGATAAGGAATCAAATATAGTTTATTATAAATGCAAGATTTAACAATTTAACTTTTACAAGTTCATGTCTCTACCTTATCTAACTGTTCTTTTTTAATGATGAGGAATCCAGGAGACCATACAAACACAACATGTCTTTTGCCCATTGAAACCTCCCAATTCATCTATCGTGTCCCCCCATCACATGGATCAGGTAAATCATCGGCTTTTCACCAACGGGACGTGGACTCTAGAAATTGTTTGCACCTGAGAGTTTGAACCTTAGACCTAGAGGGAGCATACCACCAAGACCAAGGGCTTTACAACTTGAGCCAACCCCTAGGGTTTTATCTAACTAATTTAAATGAAAATCTTAACATAATTAAATCAAAAGCATAATTAAGAAACCAATTATTCTTATGAATTTATGAAAATTTTTAAGATTCAAGTAATGAATTTTGTTTCATTCAAGAAAATAATAATTAATCAAGCAACTCATAAACAAGCTCATACTCATTCAAAAAATAAATGATAAGTTTGAGCTCAGCTTCTGTTCACCTAAAAAGGAAATAGAGCTTCGGCATTCAATATTTGCTCAACTTGACTCAATTTGAGGTTTTTACGTTCCTTTCTTTTTTATCTAAATATGCCAGTGTTGACATATTGATCATTGTATAAAATCTCGTCACTTCTTAAAATACCACAAAATTATACTACTATTCCTTTCTTTGGTTTTCAGCCATTGTGCTTAATGGAACTAGTATTCATGATTTTTTGTCTTTAATTTCTGGTTCCTAGAATGTATTTAGGTGTTCTTTCATATACTTCTTGTGTACACAGGCTTCGCCTACTTCATTCGCATCAATAAAATTTTCATTTTACTTATTAAAAAAACCATAACGTGCAGCAAGGAAGTAATTCTGCAGAGAAAATCATGTTGAGATGAGAGGAAGAAATGTTGTGTGATAATGCTAATTACCTGTAAGCTGGCCATTAATAAATACACGCAACACGTCTCGCATGCTATCAATTGTAAGTGTTGGTCTCACTTGCTTTTCCTCCCAGAATGTGATGTCATCATCAGAAACATAGATTCTAGATTGCAAATTGCAGCAGTCAGGTGTTAGAAACAAAATGAAAATACTAAAATAACTGATCAAACTACTTAGTTTTCTCAATAAAGAGTCAAATTGTTATTTAAAGTGAGCAATCTTATTGGCATGCTTGAAATTAAAGGCACGTGTAATAAAAAAGTGAAAGTCTGCAATTTGCTTAGAGGTTCCTTCTAATTACTTCAAAAATGATGTCTGGATACTGAGTAGAGGCACATCATAACATATTTTCTCACTTTACAATCACTTAAGGATAGGACAAAAAGATTATCCATTTTACTAAATCTTGAGGAGGTCACAAGGCTCAAAGCTAATGGGCGCCTAGTCCTAAAGAAACATAAGAACCACATTCAATGCTTCAAAGTAAATGCAATGGCCCTTGCCTTGCCAGTGAGGAAATAGAATGAAAAACAAATATGTTTTGAATGTCTTCTGTTCTCCCGTTCTCCAAAAATATGTTTTTAGATTCAAACTTGTTTCCCTATTGTTGTCTGCCCGGGGGTTGGGGGTTGGGGGGGCACTAGTTTATGCATTTTGTGGGCATATTTCAAAAGGGAAGATCAGAGAGATAGTTTCCTTACAAATCCAGCTCAGAAAAATTATTTTTCTGCCTATATCCCTTGATAGGTAATTTTTTTCCCACAACCAGGGGAGTGTTAGTTAATGATGAAGTGGAACTGTATGAATGAGTGGAGGGCCCAAACGTTGAAGGTGAAATGACAAAATATATATTTGTAAGTATTGCCCAGAACTTCATGGACCATTGCTGCCTCATCTTCTAGCATGTATGCATGAGAGATGATCGTTGGAAACAGGAAGGTCACCAACTCTATATGATCCTACCATTTCCACCTTCAATACTAGCAAATTACCTGGTTATATACCATAGATAATCAGAATGGTCCTTTGTCACATTTAAATGCTCCAATATGCCTTGGACAGAAAATATTTTCTTGCTCCAAATACCAATTGGCTCTTTTACAGTCATCCAGGATTTTGAGAAATAGGAAACTTCATCATGAACCGTGAATTGTTGACGTGCAGAAATATTTGAGAAAAGAGGCAACTCAAACTCTACCATTTTGATTGAAGTTTGTGCCCCTACCTGCGTGAACATGTAATTTGGCCTAAGAAATCCAAGAATTATTATGATCTCAAACATTTCCATCATGTGTCCAAGAAGTAAAAGATAGAGCATTTGAAATGACTCGGACTATTATACCTTGTTATCATCTTCATTAAAATATGAAACAACAGACATCAATAATCTAAGATTAAATATCCAAAAATTTGGAGGGAAAAAGAAGAGAGGGAGGGAGAGAGAGCAAACACATGGGTACAAACTAAAGTTTCCAGAAAGTGCATCTGATGGGTACTAGACAGGTGCAACAGTTCATGTTCAAATGATGCATATACTTGAAGGATGTGTATTAATTGTTCAGCTCCATTCTATAATTGTTTGTACAACACGTATCACAAGGAAACCACAATCTCATCTTTCTGTTGCAGTTTTATGGAACTTTATTAAAAAAGTATACCTTTTTAATGTTGTTGGATCAATTTCTATTATTGAAGCAACTTTGAAAGATATGCCTGCTTATGCCCATACTTACTTGTTTAGCAGGATGACAGTTTTGCACCATGAATTTTTCAGCTTTTTACAAGCTTGTATCACTTTTTGTACATGTATCACTAAGTGCATCCCGATTCCCATGTAAGACATCATAAGATAGTAAGAACAACTTTCTGCCAGCTATCAAGTTATGTGTTTCATAATAAGTGATGCATCATAAACTGGAAAGTTAATATATAATAACTTTAACACATCATCAAGTAATTTTTTCTAGCTACAGAGTTTGGCACGATCATGTTCAAAGAAGAAAAAAAAAGGACAGAATTTTCTGGTTTACAAGTGCCCAAAGAGGTTGCATCACATGTAGAGGTGCCAACAAGTATCTATGCCTCAGTCATTGTTGGATACAATGTCCTACATGATAAATCCAAACCTTGGCAGTATTGAACACCGTGTTTCTGCAGTCTGGTAGAATACTGACTGACCATGGTGGTAAATGATACGTTTGACCAAGGAATCTTACAACAGCTGCTTTTCGTTCATCAATGTTTGCAAGAAATGCAGAGCACCTGCTCTGGCTACCATACTGAGTTAAGTTCAGGCCTTCAGTGTTAGTATCTACACGGTACACATGTGCCTGAAAATTGTTATACAAGCTATGTGAACATCAAAAGAGAACCAAGAGAAAACATTTGAGTGTTCAGGTGAAAAACAATAGCCTAAAACTGAAACTAGCTTGTACTGACCATTATTCACATGCAAAAAAGATTTAGTTTCACCAGTAAGCCTGGAGCAATAAATAGTTAAGATAACATTCCAACGTTGCATATATCTATATCTATCATACACCAAGCATTAACTAGATTAATTAACTAATGAGCTGTGTAAGATGTCTGACAACAAATTAATGAACTGGATATATTGTGCATAGTATTTTATTAAACTCTTTCGTTTCAGATATATTTCAAGGAAGAAGAGATGGTGCTTCAACAACATTGGCTATGTTACAGATTTTTTTCTTTTTTGATGTTGGGGAACCTCTCAAAAGCAGGGCCCTTCGGACTCACCCCTACAGAGTAAACCCCGGTCTCGTGCACCGCACCCTTGGAAGTTTCCAAACACGGAACTGGTTAAATCGTTGGCTTTTCACCAGGAGGTGTGGCCCCAAAGGATTGTTTGCACCCATGAGGTGTTGAACCTTGGACCTTGAAGGGAGTGATACCCCAAGACCAAGGCCTTCACCACTTGGGCCAACCAATTAGGGTTCTATGTTACAAATATAAAAGGGGACAGTGGTATAAAAGTAAAAAGTCAAACACACATATAAAAAAGGGTCCTGCTACTTTTTATTATATAAAAAAATAACAATAGCCAAATTCACTGTTCGGTCACATGCTTCGGTCACCACCTTCGGGCATACAAGCATTTTCCTATAAAAAACCAAAACCTGAATGTTTGCCGATCTGTCACATAAATCTAGAAGTTGCTTTCCAAACTTAGGTAGTTTAGATATAGTGAACTACCCTAATTTAAGTTCCACTGTAGAGCTTCCAATATACATGTCATGTCAAAATTATTTCCACTTTAAGCAAAAGTAAACATCATAATTTGCAATCAAAGCAATCCACTCATTGAATATTAATTGGTTCTTTGAAATCTACCATTGCAAGGAACTAATTAATCTATACATGAGCAATACACCATAGATAACACAATAGTTCGGGTGTAAAACTAAACCTCCTGCTTTGGTCCCAATTTTATATACTGAGGTGAATCAACAGCAACTAGAGCAGGTTCGCAAAGCTTTATAGCAGCGTGCAGGTCCTTCAGATGCCCCCATTTAGGCTCGCTCAGCAGACCTAATGGAGAAAAAAATGGCATTTATTGATTAGGCTTTATTAAGTTTTTTTTTTCTATTGACCTTTTTAATTGAAGATTATAATACATATATAAGGAACCTGCTTCTTGCTTAAGCCTCAACTAGAATGGTTGACGTTGAAGATATACATTATCCTAAGCAGCTTGCTTATGCTTCAATCTAATATGGTTGCCAACAGGAACAAATTATGTAATTTAGACCCTGTTTCACTTACCATATTCATCAATTGGAGCATCATAATCATAGCTAGTAATATAGAATGGGCCACCAGAAGTCCGGTTGAAGTTTGTTCCACCAAAATACTGCAACCAGGCAGCAAGCTTGTCAAGATGTACCTTTGAACATTTTGGCAACCTAAATATTGATTGAATCCGATATAACCTACATATTGAATGTGGATCATAAAACTACCAATATCAATATGCACACAAGAGCTCATCAGTTCCTTCCGTTTCTATTTTTAATTTCACTTGAAGTATTCAATATCAAACTCTAGCCCATCCCTTTGGATCTTTCATAATCAATTACACATTGAACTAGTCATATTTTGATGTATTTGGAGAAACAAATTATCAGAGCTTTGAATATTGTGAGAAATCTGTGGGAGGGCTTAAGGACTTTTTCCTCAAAGCCCAATATCTCGGGTGGCTGCTTATATTCCAGTTTATGTATCTAATTTTCAGGATTTTCTTCTTTTTCCTTTTTATTTTTAAGTGTCTCTCTTGTATATTTCCAGTGTACTTGATTGGTGATTGGCACCTTTTTCTGAGTTCCAATAAAATCTTACTTCCGACAAAAAAAAAAAAAAAAAAACCGTAGAAGCAAATGAAACAGGTCGACCACAGCATCCTAATTCAATTATCTATCGTACCATATAATAGTTTTGAAAGCTTCCTCCACGTTGGAAAAAGCGTGCAACTGCAAATGCAAGGTCTTCAGCAGGTCTATGAGGCAATCTTCCACCCCATTTTGTATACCTTCAAAATATCAACTCAAAAATAAAATAATACTAATAATAATAGAACTCTCTCCTCAGACTTTTGTAGGTGCAGCCATTCAAATACTTGTTATAAAATAAGACATTATATACAAATCTAAAAAATGAAAGCGTGCAATAATTAAACCACAAAAATGCATTCATTGAAGACACCTTAGTGATGAAAAAAAATTATTTAAGTCAAAAGAAAAAGAAAAAACAGAAGAATGTCATTCTAGTAATCAGAATTAAGAATAGAAGCATGCCCATACCGAGAGACAAAGAAGAGGATTTCTTAGTGAGGTGAAATTATGATATATTAGAAAAACAGATGGCACTGTTCAAGCATCAGGTACTAACAAGAGAGAAAGAAAAGATGCCTTATATATAAGAAATTCCAAATTGGTCACAATTGGAAACTGATTTATACATCCAGGATTCAACAGCATCAATGCATGGCTTTTTTCTATGGAATTTTACAAGGAAACTAAAGCCTAGGACATAAATTAAAATGAAGAAACTATCAAAGATGCAACACCTGAAAACAACTTTTACCATTTCATTTTTCCTATGATTGAATAGTATGATCATGTGATTTTGGGGACACAGTATTAAAAGAAATGGGAGATCATAAGCAAAGCAGGAATAAGAATGTGATACCCCATATGATATGGATAAGGGTAGGTGGTGTATGGGATCCCACATTACTTGGGAAGAAGAAGTTCTTGCTCTTTATAAGGTTCCAATGAAACTCCAATTGTATCATTGACTAGTCCTTTTAGAGTATAGGCCATGTGGTTTGGGTCTTCCATTGGGGCGTTACAAATGGTATCAGAGCCTATCCCAACCAGAAATGTGGGACTTGAGCCGTGCCACCTATAATGGACAGGCCCGACGAGGACGTCGGGAATTTAAGGGGGGTAGATTGTGATACCCCATATGATATGGATAAGGGTAGGTGGTGTATGGGATCTCACATTGCTTGGGAAGGAGAAGTTCTTGCTCTTTATAAGGTTCCAATGAAACTCCAATTGTATCATTGACTAGTCCTTTTAGAGTATAGGTCATGTGGTTTGGGTCTTCCATTGGGGCGTTACAAAGAAAAAAAGATGATTAACAATCAAAAATAAGAGTTGGGTGGTAGGATCATATAGAGTGAAAGATTGTGAGTGGTAAGGCAGTTCTGCAGAGTAGTATGGATGACAAATGATTGACACGAATGTTGTTTCATTTGACATAGATGACAGAGCTAATATGCCTGACAACTTCATATTTTAGTTCAATAGACCCGAAATTAGTTTTTTTTTTTTTTTTTTTATAAGTAACCAATTGTATTTATAAGAATAGGCATAGCCTAGACCCAAAATTAGTTTTACAAGCAAGAAACTGTCCTTTATTCTTCTCACACTCACATCTATCCTGAAGCTTTTTGAGATTCAATATCTGTTGTTAGATAGCGAAGAGAGAGAGAACAATCATCTCAAGCTTATAGGGCAGGTTTCCGAGGGGAAATTAATTTCCAGTAACACTGCACCAGCCTCTCAAATTTGATTATAGTTATACTAAAGATGGGTTTTTATGAAAAATATTTTTGATAATATATTTTTTAAATTTCAGAGTATAGCATTTGTTCAATTTTTCTCCAATAATCCCGAAAACTAGATATACTTTGGTATTTGTTAGATGGATTCAAAATAATTATAAAAAAGAAAGAAGTCATATGTTATGCTGTCGGACTTTAAGCTACCAATTCACCTAAAAACATTTGGTTCCCTAATGGAAGACACAATTAAGTCTTTCATGACATTTGACATTGCACATTGCAGGCCTGCTTTTAGAGTGGTTGCGAGGAACGGCATTGTTGACGCACCCCAACCAACAATCGCTATCTAATGATGATTCCCCCATGACTTAAACCCATGACCTCTAGTTTTGATACCACTTGTTGGCCTATGAGTTGCCAATACACCTAAAACCAATTGATATTAAGAAAGACCACTCAAGTCATTTATGACATTCGATATCAGACCCTGCATGTCTTTCAAGTTTCCACTAAGTTGAATTAGCATCTTTCAAGTTTCATCCCATTTTTCAATAATTTGATTATTTCTATGTAAATGATTTTGAGAATATATTCTTGGTTTTTAAATTGGAATTGTTCAAGTAATTGGAAAAGAACCAGAAGCATCAACATTCAAAAACCACAAGAGACAGAAAGGCATCATCATACCATCCATCCCAGTCCTCTGTCCAAAATACTGGCTTGTTATGGGAATTTGGCTTGAAACCATCACAATAGTATCCATTGCAGGCATTTATCTGTGACAGACAAAAATAGAACGTATAGAAGACAGGCATTTCAATGATCCTTATTTCAGAGTGTTAAATATTAGAATTTCCTAAGAAATGCAGTTTGTTTCTTATAATAAAACCTAAACATCATGTCTGCTTGCTTTTCAACTTTTTCTTTATCAGTAAACAATTTGAAAATATAATAGGCATAGCCCAAGTACATAGGATATATACAAGAGTGCCAACTATGCATGATTATCTAGTGATACAAGAAAGTCATGAGTGTTCAAGCCATTATCAATTACAATTGACCAGTGGAATAAAGTGTTAAAAAAGAACATTCTAAGCTCATCCATTGACAAATCACAATCTTCAAAACTTCTTGCATTCCTGTCCCTCCCTAGACACCACGATTAGGTATATCGATGCCACCTTCCAAATTGCTGCAGTTTGTCAATTACCATCAAAGCCTCTCCAATTTGCTAGAAAATCAACCACCCCTCTTAGCATCACCCAAGCTAACCCCACTCTAGCAAAGAAGTCGTTCCATAGTCTTCAGTGTTATCTAATATTAATAAACAGATTATAATGATTGGAAGATGGACCTCTTTGTTTCATTTTATGTCCAGTTGCACTTGGTTAGATTGAGAGTCGGGAGAGAATCGGGTGTGTTGGGTCCCCTCCAAGAAAGGGTTATTTGAAGTGAAAACACTTTACCATATGTTGACTCCCCATGAAAGCTCTCTTATCCCACAGAAGGATATTTGGAGTAAAGCTCCTTGGGAATGGCATTCTCTGCTTGGTGGTAGCGTTAGGGAATCCTTCCATGGGATTTCCCTAAATTGGTCATGCATGTGCAGGAGGACCATTTCATGTGTTAGAAAGACCAGTTTGACAGTCAACAAAGTGAATATTTGTGGAAAATGATACCGATTTCCCTTAATGTGGTGTGTATGGAGGGAAAGAAATGACCAAAACTTTTAGCATTGTGAGAAGTCCGTGAGAGCTAAAGGATTTCTTCTTAATGACTCTTTATCATTAAATGTGAGCATGCATATGTTTTTCCAGCTTTAGTTTTCAGGATTTTATTAATTTTTTTTCTTTCTAGTGAGGTGCTCTGCTGTATACTTGGATATGCCTTTTTGCTCATTTACAGATTATCTATCTCAAAACAATAAAAATAAATGCTAGTTGCAGAACAAATAAGCATATAATACACAGGTGAGAAGCTTTACAATATTATCTGGAGCATCTGATTGCCTGCACATGATCCATGGAACCCCAGCACCAAGATCTAGAGCCATCTGAGCAGCCCATTTAACATATTCCTTCCCTCCCTGGTGATATTCGCTTTCTATGTTTCCATATTCGTTCTCAATCTGATAAAAATCCATTTCAATTTTTGCATATACAGTTAGAAAGAGTACAATTGGAAGAGCCTCATCGAAGATAAAGGGTTATATAGTAACCCCCTAACAATGAAAATAAATTTGACCACCAAAACTGATTTAGCCATAGCTCTTCAGCGTATGCTACTGCCCATGGTACCAAAAATAAAGTTTATTGGTTGGAAAGCATGACCAAAGCTCTTCCTCCTATGCATGAAATTGGAAATAGAAGCTCACACACAGAAGAAATGACATCCACAATTTGGAAAAATTCCCTTGTTCTTCACATGAAATAATTTTCCCAACAAGAAGTCGCAATTACAGGATTCTGGCAAAAATAGAAAAGAAAAGAAAAGGAAAAAAGGAGTGCAGACTTAGAATGTGATATGAGATATCAAATCCCAGTTTACGCAAGCGAAATAATTTAAATTAATTAAGCCAGCTAACGTATCTTATACTCAAATCAAACTTCAAAGTTCTCGTACAAGTTTACAACCTGCAACATAATGATTGGACCACCTTGCCAAGAAAATAGCATTTCCTCTCGCATTAGCTTCACAATTTTTTTAACAAACCGTTCCATCTCCTCCTAGAAAAGATAAAATAATGTTAATAATAACCACACAATAAATTTAAACTTCAAATCCACAGCTGGTGTTCAGATCAATAATGACAGGTTCACTTGTTAATATGAGCAACACAGCACACCCAACACCTAAGCAAGATTCATGCAGCAACCTCAGAAATATAAAAACACTTTTGAGAGAAACCAACAAAACAACTGAGCAAAACCATGATGAAGAATTAAGTTAAACATTTCCCATTTTCTTTTACTCGCCAAACTCAAACAAGACCTTAAAGCAAATTTTGAAAGATTTTCCATCAACCAATTAATTCTATCAAATCAAAGGCTTTACAAAGTGTTTCAGCATGTTCTAAACAACTATGTTTCCATTTAAAAGCTTTTGAGGTATTAAAGTATTACATCATTTGGTGTGGATTGGGTAATGACGTAAGAGTAAAGTATTGGGTAATGCATGTTATAAAGAACAGTTTGGTTGTGATAATTGTGAAGTTTTGTGAAAATTGATTCTGCCTTGATTAGTGTGCTGTATATGGAGATAAAAGAAATGACAAGAGTTTTGAATATTGTGAGAAATCAGTGGGAGAAATTAAAGAGACTTTAAGGAAATAAAACCCCCAATCTTTGGTGGCCTCCCAGATTTGTGATACCATTTCTAGCTTTCAAGATTTTCATCTTTTCCCTTTTAACGCTTATGCGTATCTTTATGTATACTTCATGCGTACTTGGATATCACCATCTTTTAGCTTGAACAAAATTTCAACTACTTATTGGGGAAAAAAGAATAGGCAGAATGCATTAGTCCGAGTAATCACAACAAATAACCAAAATTATTTGTGGCGTGCCTCTTGACATAATCAATGTTTCTTCTAATGCTCACTATCAAGCAGAAAATATATGATAAACATTGCAGCGTATATTTTTTGTAAGTAAATATTGCAGCTTAAATAACCATGAAAAGCCAAAGATACAAGTCTGATTACATTTCCAAACTTTTGAACTGGAAGTTTACATTTTTGGGTACACAGTAATGATGAGAGAGAACGAAATTTCATTTCTATGCTTCAACAATTACATATCCCTTCGGCCAAGGCTTGAAAGAGAGGGAGAGCAAGAACAGGAAGGGAGCAAGAAATATAGGTAACTAAACACCAACAGTCATACGTGTTATAAAAAAGAAAATTTCAATTTATCATCATCCTCTCAGTATCCCTTGATTTGGCATGAAATGATTGGCATATAAGTAAAACATAACAAATAGTTTACAATCATTTAGTATCACATTATGGAATGGTGGGAGGATGATGAATAGTGTTACTCTATAAAAAAAAAATTATATAAAAATATAGGTATAGGAACAGTAATTGAAAAAATCATGCTGTAGAAAGAAAAAAGAGTTTGCATCGACAATTGTCGTATAAATTGATTTCTCGTGTGCACTGACATTAACCTGTGCTCCTAGCGGAAGGTGCCCACTGGTGGATCTTTGACCCTGGCTTTAAATATTTTATGCAGTGAAAACTCAAATAAAATATGGCAAAGATAATAATATATATATATATGAAACAATATCTGTAAACAAGCAAGAGAAATGTGCATGTATAGATGACCAAAGGTGCATTATACCTTGAAAGGTACATTATTTGTTCGAAATTCGATGCCAGGGACATCTCGCAGCCACACTGGAAAGCCCCTGCAAGATTATTAGTTAGAATCAGATAAAAAATTTTAAATGATGTTTCTCAAGGATATCCATTGGTCTCATCAAGAGGTAAAATCAAACTATAACTTCGATTGAGAAAAGTGAAGAATATATAGCAATATTCTCCTTTATGTATAACTTTATGGCATCCATTCAGAGAATTAGTATTGCACAACAACTAGCCTTTGTCATATAGCTAGTGGGGTGGGAAGACCGATGTACACAGACAATATGACAGCATCAAGGCGCATAATCAGCTATGCTAGGGTTTTTGTGGAGGTAAATGTAGCGGAGGATCTAGCAAGGGTTCTAGTTGGTGGGTGAGGATGGGGATTGGTTGGCTATTTATGAGGAGTATGACTGTATTCCCACTATTTGCAAATCCTGCAAGGTATTTTAGCATTCGCCACAACATGTAGGAATTTATCAGTACTGCTTTTAAGGGTGCAGTGGGGTATGCCTCTATTCCTGTGGTAGTTCCTCAACAGCTCTTGTGCAACAGGATGTTATCTCTATTCTCCTCCCTGATGAAAGCAGTTTGGTGAGACTGTAGGGAAGCACATTACTCAAATAGTTCGACAAAAATCTTGGAAATACAATACACTTCATTGCAGCCAGATATAGGATGAAATTCTTGAGCTTACTGTTGGAAAATAGATAATCGATTCCCTCAATCTTTGGTATATTAGGAAACCTATATATTTGTATCTTTGACTTTCCTAGGATTAGGGGATAACCATTAAGGAATCCCACTGATATAGAAATCTGTTTTAGGAAGGAAAGTTTCCTATTTTATTTCCTTGTAATTAGCTCTGTAAATCAGCCATGTAATGGTACATATAGTCTGTGTAAAGGCTCCAATTGATGAGAATACAATTGATTCATTTTTCCCACACTTACCAACATGCCTTCAAAATTGTGTTCATCCTAGCATCATGAGAATTTTGATTACTAAGGATGAAGGGCCAACCACATTTCAAGAAGCTATTTTTGGTAAAGATTCTACAAGTTGGAAGCAAGCTATATGAGTGAAGAAAGGTGCAACTCATACGAAGAGAACTTGGTAGTTGGTGGGATTTACCAAAAGGCTGAAAAGCTGTTGGTGCAAATGGAAAGCGGATTAGCAATTTAAAGCTTTAGTTCACTGAAGCAAATATTTTTTTTTGACAGGTAAACGATTATATTAATAAAATAGGCATAGCCCAAGTACCCAAGATGGTATACAATTGTCAACACCTATCTAGGAAGAAGAAATGGAAATAAGGAAATCACAAAAATCAAGGCCATTGAAATCAATAGCTTTGGCCCAAAGATATAAGGTTCTAAAAAAAAATAGTCTAAGCTCTACTAAAGCTCTACTAAAGCTCTACTAAAGAGCGCTCCTTGTCTTCGAACGTCCGGTCATTGCGCTCCGGCCATAGGCACCACATAATACAAATAGGAACCATCTTCCACACAGCAGTGATTTGTGGAATACCGCCTAGAATTGTCCAACTGGCCAGAAGTTCAACCACAATGGCAGGCATAACCCAGGTTAGCTCTAACTGTCTGAATACATCTTCCCATAACGCTCTAGCAATCTCACAATGCAGTAGAAGATGATCCACAGTCTCACCACTTTTTTCTACACATACGACATCAGTTGACTATAATCACCCTACGTTTCCGTAGGTTATTCATCGTCAAAATCTTTCACAGAGAAGCTGTCCAAGCAAAGAACGCCGCTTTAGGAGGAGCTTTATTTCTCCAAATCCTTCTCCACGGAAAGTAATTATTCTGCGATTGTGTGAGATACTTATAGATAGAGCAAACCAAGAATGTACATTTTCCTGTAGGTACCCACCACAATGTGTCGGAGCCTTGAGCGCTTGGATGAATAGAGTACAAGAGTCTAAAGAAAGCCTCAAAGCTGTCAACTTCCCAATCTTGGGCCACCTTGGTAAAGCTCACATTCCATTGGACTAGGTCATCAATCCCTATGAGATCAGCCACTGAAACTTCTTTCTCACATGCAAGCCTGAAAACTGAAGGGTACAAGTCCTTGAGGGTATTATCTCCACACCATATGTCATACCAAAATTTGATTCTAGAGCCATCTCCCAGCACAAGTCTAGTGTGACGAGTAAAACCCCCCCACCCTTGTCTAATATGCTTCCAGACTCCCACTCCATACACCCCATGTACCTCCCTAGTGCTCCACCTCCCCCACAAGCCTCCATACTTGAAGTCAATCACCGACTTCCATAAACTTCCGGTTCCATATTATATTTCCACAACCATTTCCCAAAAAGGGCCCAATTGCAAACCCTCAAGTTTCTAATACCCAACCCACTAGATGAGATTGAGGAGCATACCTTATCCCACTTTATCAGATGGAATTTGAATTCATCTCCCAGTCCACTACAGAGGAAATCACTATGGAGTTTTTCAATACAGGTCGCCACACTTGCTGGAATTAAGAATAAAGATAAGAAATAAGTTGGTAGATTAGACAGAGTGCTTTTGATTAAGGTGATCCTTCCACCTTTCGACAAATATAATCTCTTCCAACCTGCCAATTTTCGTTCCATCTTCTCAATTATTGTATCCCATATAAATATAGCCCTTGAGGCGGCCCCCGAAGGAAGACCAAGGTAATTCATGGGAAGAGAGGAAACTTTACATCCAAGAGAGCTAGCCAACCTTCGGATATTGCAAACATTACCAATCGCAACCAATTATGATTGGGCTAAGTTCACTTTCAAACCGGATACAGCTTTAAAACAGAGTAAAAGTGTCCTCAATGCCCGGATCTGGTTTTGTTCTGCCTCACAAAAAATCAAAGTGTCATCTGTAAACAACAAATGGGAGATATTAAGGGTATCCCTGTTAGTGTCACCAACCGAAAATCTAGTCACAAAGCCACTGTTAACCAAGGTAGAGATCATTCTACTAAGTGCCTCCACAACTATGACAAAAAGGAGTGGGGACAAAGGATCCTCTTTTCTTAGACCACGAGAGCTGTTAAAAAGGCCAAATAGACTGCCATTCACCAAAACTAAGAACTTCACCATAGATATGCAACACCGGATCCACGAGCACCACCTGCTGAGAAGTCGTTACCGGAGGGATACCATAGGAGAAACGAGAGAATTCATGTCCCTGCAAGTCATCAACATTGTTTGTTTGAGCTGCGCCAAAGATTCAAAGCTCAACGGTGAGGATATGTTAGAAACCCTTTCTGATTCTGCTGTTGTCAAATCTCGACGTTGCCATCTAAGCCTCCGTCAAGGGTTACTCAGCTGGTCGCAAGCCAACCGGAACCTTTTCCAACGAGATTGACAGAGTCCCGTTGGCAGAAGGCCTTGCCTCACCACCCTCTCAAATTCTCCACACAAGATGGGTCTCGATCTTTTCCTTTCCTCTGTTTTGCCTCATGAGTTGAGGCCTACTGGAGCGGCCCAAAGGATTTTCTGCCTTTTGTCCCACTTTCAGTTGTGCCTTCAAGTCCAGCAATGTACTGCGCAGGCCTTCCTCTGCCAACCCGAAAGTAAGCCCGCCTCCTTTCCACTGAGAACTTATTGTACCTATGGTCTAAGGGGCCTTGCCGGTTTCATGGCCATTATCATGCCTTATGATGTTGCCTCTCTAATCTGCCTTAACAGAGACGTCTCCACCCCTCTTCCACCCACGTGACTGCGTCGGCTCCATTGTCTGCAACAAGGCCTCCCTGTATGATCGATGTTGTGGTTGACTAACCGCCTCCGATGCCCTCAAAGATGTACCTCCTCTGTTACAACTGTCTTTTGCAAACTCCCATAACGCCTCTGCCATCCTTCTCCAGCTGTTACCTTCCAGTTCTTCTGGTATGAAGATAAAGCCACGTCTGCGCCCACCACCGTACTCCACTAACACCATGTATTGACACAGCCATTTGAACACCTCTGTGCAATGAAGCTGCAGTTTCCTTCCCTTGATGTGGTGTAAAATTCCTTCTTGTCACCCTTTAGACAGTCCACCAGAGATTTGGCGAAACATTGCACCGTGGACAACCCCAGCCTCAACTCATTCACCACCTTCTTGCTCCTCTCCGTTATGAGCATAAAACTCCCATCCTTTGACAACGAAAAAACTTTTGATTCTAGCCTCGTATGGTTACACAGATGAGATGAGATAAAAGTTGAAAGTTGAATAAAATATTATTAGAATATTATTTTTTAATATTACTTTTGATAGTAATTATGAATGTACAAAAGAATTTTTTGAAGGTAACAATGACAGAAGAAAACTCAAAATATGGTTTCTTGGAAATCCCAATATGTAGAACCTAACTCATATAGAAAAGGTTCAATTTCCATCTCAAAACATGAAAGTACGCAAAGCACACCACAGAAAGTAGTTTCAGTTTTTCTTTTCTTTAACTCATCCTCAACCCCATTTTCCATTTGACTCAATTTTAATTTAGAATAATTTTAGCATGAGAATTCAATTTTTCTATCAGCCTTATTCCACCAAATTCTCTATATACAGTGATTGATAAGATTGAACGCAGACTGGCAGGTTGGAAAAGATTGTATCTTTCGAAAGGTGGCAGGATCACTCCAATTAAAAGTACTATTTCTAATATGCCAACTTACTTTTTATCTGTATTCCCAATCCCAGCAAGTGTGGCGAAACGCATCGAGAAACTTTATCGTGATTTTCTGTGGAGTGGGTTAGGAGATAAATTCAAGTTTCACCTAGTCAAGTGGGATAAGGTTTGCTCTCCAATCTCCTCTGGTGGGTTGGGTATGTTAGGCACACTCGACTGGTGTTGGGTAATGGGTCTAGAATAAAATTTTGGACTGACTGGTGGTGTGGAGATCATGCTCTAAAGGATTCTTTCCCTTCAATTTTTAGAAATGAACGTGAGAAAGATGCATCAGTGGTTGATTGTATGGAGTTCTTTGGGGACCTAGTCTAATGGAACGTGAATTTCACCAAGGCGGCCCAAGATTGAGAAGTTGGCAGCATTGAAGAGTTTTTTGGTCTTCTATACTCAGTGATACCGAGAATACAAGGCGCTGACACAATATGATGGATACCCACCAGTAGAGGTATATTCTCAGTTCGCTTTTTTTATAAGACCCCACACAATCACAGAACACTAAGTTCCCATGGAGAAGGATTTGGCGAAATAAAGTACCTCCTAAAGCGGCATTTTTTGTATGAGTAGCAACATTGGGTAAGATCTTGACTTTGGACAATTTACGGAAACAAAGGGTGATCATAGTAGAGTGGTGTTGCATGTGTTGGAAAAATGGTGGAACTGTGGATCACTTGTTGTTGCATTGTGAGGTCGCTAGAACGTTATGGAATGAAGTGTTCAACAGGCTAGATCTTGCTTGGGTGATGCCTGCCACAATGATTGAGCTCATAGCCAGCCGGACCAATTTACGAGGTCTCCCAAAAATCTCAGCTGTGTGGAAAATGGTTCCGATATGTATTTTGTGGTGCCTATGGAAGGAGCAAAATGACCGGACATTTGAAGACAAGGAGCGTTCTTTGGTAGAACTTAGATTAATTTTTGTTAGCACTCTATTTCTATGGGCCACAGTTGTGGATTTTCGTGGCCTCGATTTTCATGATTTTCTAGTTTCTATTTCCTCTTCCTAAATAGGTGTTACCTTTTGTATACCATTTTGTGTACTTGAGTTATGCCGATTCATATCAATATAATCGTTTACTTATATATATATATATATATATATATATATATAACAAAAAAACAATTGTTAGAATCCATAACTCACTCATGTACGGATACCTTATACCCTAAAATAATAAATGGTATTGTATTATGTTCATGTATAAGGGGGTGGAAAAATGGTTTCCATGCCCAATGATACAAGCATGCATTTTAATCGCATACACCAGTAATATCATGCAAGCACTAAGCAGCTGGTGGAAAGAACAATTAAACATTCAGGAGACGCACAAACATGGTTGGCTCACTTCCTAACAGAATCAAAACCTTTCTTAATCATGCAGCACTGTGGTAAACTTTGACAGGATGAAGGGCCATCATGTTATATGAATTGAGTTATAAGCAGAAAATGCAACTAGTACTGTTAGGGTGAAAAAACAACTTTAAAGTATAAGGGGGCAGAAGGTTAGACCCAAAATTCCACTCAGCGCAAACATAAGGTCCTATACGAAGATGGAGATAGAGTCCATTGGCTCCCACAAGCTTCACGAACTTGATGATATCATATCTCCCCTCAAAGTAATACTGAACAAATAGGCAAGAAAGAAAGTTAACTCTTTGAGAAACAAATATATCCAGTATAGGGAAACAACACAAGGCTACCAGAAAGACTAGCCATAAAAAGTTATTATTTCACCTGTCCCCTCACTGGCTCATGCCCATTCCAAAAGACATAAGTTTGGATCACATCTGCTCCTCCTTTCTTGCTCTT
The DNA here is from genome assembly GCA_022457165.1 of Juglans mandshurica. NCBI lineage: Eukaryota > Viridiplantae > Streptophyta > Magnoliopsida > Fagales > Juglandaceae > Juglans > Juglans mandshurica. The sequence continues at coordinate 29,519,801 of CM039619.1, read as the reverse complement.
TGCAATCAGATCAGGCCACATCTGACATCATGTGAGAAAAGCAATAACTGCCTATCAAATGACAGAGAAAGCAAACATGGCAGGGGAAGCTAAAGGATCTGCTTTTATAAGCAAAATGGTCAATAAACATTCTAGAAGCATTAAAATCAGATCAGGAACAAATGAAAGAATGAGAGAGAGAAGCTGACTATAGTGCAACATTAGAGATGAAATTAAAACTAGCTTGTGCCTGTAAGTTGAACACAGTGTAGCCTAACCAAGTTGTGGCTTGGCTAAAGTGTTTACAGCCCTAACTATAGGAAGTTCAAATGTGTGAGCTGTAGTGTTTCTATGAAGTCAAATCGTCCTTAGTGGGTGTCTCTTTGCCCGATATTGTGCCCACCTACTTCATTATTCTATTCCATAGTAAAGGGCAATTACAATTTGTCCCCATTTTTTTTTATAGGTAAAAACTGTCCCCAAAAAATTACAATGTGAAAATCACTGAATACATCTGAACTACAAGAGTGGGCATTAATGCCAGGCTTCTCTATATGGGGTTGAGGGCAATTGAAAATGAGGATGAAATGTGCTAATCCAAGAAAACAAATATGAGGTGTGTCGGAGAGTGTCATCTAACAGGGTCCCAACATGCTGCTATTCCTCAGAACACGTTTGAAAAGTGAAAATTTCTCAAATCTTTTAGAATTCTTAAAAAAGTTTTTTTTTTTTTTTTTTTTTTTTTATAGGAGAATTCTTAAAAGTTTTGGATGTGTTTTGTATTGGATTTTAAGAAAATGTGTAGGTAATGAAAAGTTTTTTGTATAAAAAAAATTTGAGATGTGTTTTGTATAGAAGTTTCTAAAAGTGCGTAAGTAGAATTGTAAAATGTAATTGGATCAATTTTTCTGATATAAGTTTTGTGGGTTTTTATGAAAGTTGTTATAAATTTTTGTGTGTTTGGTATAAGTTAAAACTTAGGCAAATGATTAGAAGAAACAATTTTTATGATGGATGAAAATTACTTTTGATGTATGATGTTTGGATAAAAAAATGGAAAACTTTTCTGAAAATTCTGAAAATTTTTTTGAGACCAAACATGCCCAATAAAATTCTCAACTATTTGATTAAACACTCCCTATGGAGTCAGCAACCAATCTTTATTGCACTATTTTGGGGCTTGACTCCTTGAGAGTTGCATAGCTTGGTGTTCTATTTATTTAGGGATTCATGGATTGCAAATTTAGCAAACACCATTCTTCTCTTTTTGGTAGAAGCTAAAGAATCAAATATCGCAGATAAGGCGCAAAAAATGGAAAAAACAGAGCATAAACTAAACTAAAACAAATACTGTTACAGCAGGCCCAGTTGAGTTGGAAAAAAAAAAGAAGCTAAGAAGAACGTTTTCTTCGGCAAACAAACGGAGCATGATAAAGTACTTAAATCTGAAACGGTAAGGGAGCCATAGGCATAATTGAATATGAGGAGCGAACCTCAGGAGTGGCGCGGGGGTAGTGGAAACCGGCGGAGATGAGCATGCGGCGCTTGCCATCGATGATGAGCGCCCTGTGGTCGTAGCTCACGTTGAATGGCTTGAAGAAGTTGGCAGTGGTCACTGCTGCGTGGATGATCAAAGACAATGACACTAGAAAACGAAGCAAAGCTCTGCTCACACCCATTTTCGCAGAGTATGATCCCAAAGCGGAAAAGTGAGCGAAGAAAACTGGCAAGAGAGAGAGAGAGAGCGCGTATTTTTATTTATTTATTCCCTATTTTTTTATGAGATAAAATATCGTACTTCCGAGGAAGACGACAGTGTATCTACCGGCCTGCAGAAGACATTTGGTCTGGATGGTGAACCGGGTTTTTTTGTATATCAAACTACCGGTTTGATAGAACCAACTTATGGAGGACAAGCAGACCCTTTTCAGAGTTTTTTGGATTTGGCGGATGGGGAACCTTCATTTGTTTCTTAATTTTTTTTAGATTTTTGAGAAAATTTTAAAAGGCTTTGTGAAAATGGAGAAAATATTTTAGAAAAAAATTTATGAGAGGTCGTTTTAAGTTTTGTAAAGTTGTTTTTGTTTTTGTTTTTTTTTTTTATTATTATTTAAATTTTACCAAAATTGAGGTAAGGTATTTTAATGGTTGAAATTATTTTGATGAAAATATATTTAAATTGAAAATAAGAAAATTTCGAGAAATTAATTACATGATGTAGTCCACTTCAAGACTCTACTTTGTGAAATAATGATACTTTTAAAGATGCGTTTGGATGTTGAACTGAGTTGAGTTGAAATGATAAAATATTGTTAGAATATTATTATTTATTATTATTATTATTTTGGGATTTGAAAAAGTTGTAATAATAAATTGATATGCGTTTAGTTTCCAAACAAAACCTTAAAATTATCTTTTATAAAAATATTTTTTATTTAAAATAATGTTGTAAAAAAGTCATATACAATAGTTGCATCTTTATCATTTTTCTAAAAGGAAATGAATATTCTGTTCAGCCTAGTTTTTTAATGTAGTATTTCTACCTTGACTTTCATGATGTCTTGATCAGCATTTTTTGACATTGATTACTTAATATTTATGGAAACTAATCATAGCTTGATCACATCATAACCAACATTATCTAATCTTATACATACGTGCTTTAGTTATAATAAGAAAAATGATTAAAAAGAGTTATAAGCAAATTATAGTCAATTCCTTTCGATGCTGCAATCACAAAAAGTTGATATTCAGACTCAAAGATCAAGTAAGTCAGGCACCTCTAGTAACATGGCACAAAGATGAGATCTTCCTCCCATGAACACTTTTAAGATGATCTGGGATGCTGCAGTTGATAGGAATCACTACAAAATCGATATTGTTATCATAGTTCGAGATTGGGAAGGAAAAGTTATAGCCACAATGAGGATGAACCAACCCCTATTCCCTAATCCTCTACTTACAGAAGCTCTTGGTGCACTTCAAGCTACTCTGTTTGGTCTGGAATTGGGCATTAGACATATCATATTAGAGGGCGACGCTTTACAGATTATTCAAGACATCACAAAGGCTGAGGAGTCCTGGTCAATTATGTCAAGTGGTCTGTCCATCATGTGAGAAGAGAGACTAATAATGTAGCTCATGCTTTGGCACAAAATGCATTACATGTGTTCTGATGTAATTGTGGATATGAAGGATTTCGTGAATTCTTTCCTTGCTCTAAAGGATTTGATGAATAAAACATTTGTCATTAAAAAAAAAAAAAGTTAATTCCCTTATGCTTTGAGAGTCTTTTTTTTTTAATAAAAATAATTTTTGACATTGAGATGAGTAGAATGTAGTCCATGTTGAGGATATACTCTCCAAATCGTTATTATAAAAATATTTGATTTATAAGAAAAATTTAAATTAAATTCTCTTGCAAATCAAATCGGACCATTCAGTATTCTCCTCCGCTCCTCCACACTAAATAAAATATTTTCATGGATTCTATTGTCAATATGTGAATGGATAAAAAAGGAACATATAGGATTTAATCAGTTGAATTGAAAGCTAATCCGACGTTTGGAAAATATAAAGAACAAAAATAGCATCTAATTAACTAGCTTCTTGCCAAAGAGGTGCTCCACTCGGAAGATAATGTCATTACAAAATAATATGAAATTTAGGACCACATTGTTCATTCTTATGAAAAGCTCATAGCGGAGCCTTATTCCTGGTGTCCTAAGGTTGATGGTTTGGAGTTTGATTCGATCGACCAGCCTAGTGCACTTTGGTTGGAGAGAATGTTTGAAGAGGAGGAGGTGCTCAATGTGATAAGAGAAATGGACAAAGATAAAGCCCTGGGACTAGATGGTTTGTCCATGGCATTTTTTCAGGTATGTTGGGATATTGTTAAGGATGATATCGTGAAGGTTTTTCTTGAATTTCACTCATTTATGAAATTTGAGAAAAGTCTTAATACTACGTTCATGCAGTTATTCTAAAAAAAGTTGGGTCCATGGAGGTGAAGGATTTTCTTCCCATCAGCCTTATTAGTAGTGTTTATAAAATCATCTCGAAGGTACTTGCTAACCGTTTGAAAATCATCACAAAATTTCAAATTGCTTTTGTCAAGAGAAGACAAATTCTTGACTCTGTTCTTATTGCTAATAAGTGCTTGGAGAGTAGAATTAGATGTGGCAATCCCAGCATCCTTTGTAAATTGGATATAGAGAAGACTTTTGACCATATCAACTAGGGTTTCTTGATTTATACCCTTGGTAGGTATGGTTTTGGGGAAAGGTGGTGTAATTGGATGAAATATTGCATATCTACAGTTAAATTTTCAATTTTGATCAATGGTACACCAGCTGGTTTTTTTAACAGCTCTTGAGAATTGAGACAAGGGGATCCAGTGTCCCCTTTTCTTTTTGTTTTAGTTATGGATGTGTTGAGCAGAATGTTGAAGGCGGCGATGGATAGGGGATTCATATCAGGCTTCTTTGTGGGCAGCCCTTCGTATGGTTGTGTTAATGTTTCTTATCTATTCTTTGCGGATGACACTTTGATTCTTTCTGAGCCAAATTCTGACCAGATCTGTTCTTTACGGGCTCTTCTATTATGATTTGAAGTTGTATCCAGTTTAAAGGTGAATTTATCAAAGTCTAAAATTATCCTTGTTGGTTTGGTTAATAATTTAGGAGAATTTTGCTGATATTTTGGGCTGTAAAGCCTCCAGCTTGCCTTTGAAGTATCTTGCCCTCCCTTTGGGGGCACCTCACAAATCCAAGGCTATTTGGGACGGGATTATAGAGAAGATTGGGGTCGTTTGCATTCAAAACCCACCTCAACCCACCTCAACTCATCTCAACTCATTTCATCTTATATTACAACTTTCCCAAATTTCTATACAAAATATAATAAACAATTCAACTTTTTCAAATCTCAAAATAACTTTTCCAAATTCTCACACAAAATATAATAAATAATTCAACTTCTATTATACTATTCATAAACCATCTCAACACATCTCAACTCATCTCTGAATCCAAACCACTCCTAAGTGTCAATTGGTTGGTTGGAAAATGATTTATTTGTCCAAAGATGGTAGAATCACTTTAATCAAGAGTACCTTATCTAATATTTCAATCTCTTTTTTTTTTTAACTCTTTTTCCTTTGGCTACAAGTGTGGCCAATAGAATGGAAATGATATTTCATGCTTTCTTGTGGGGCAGTATAGAGAATGAGAAGGAATTATATTTGCTTAAGTAAGATAAGATCTGCACTCCTCTTTTACTGTGTGGTTTGGAGATTAAAAAGCTGAAAACTTTCAACAAGGCACTTTTAGGAAAATGATTGTGGAGGTGTCATCAAGAAGGGGATGCTCTTTGGAGGCTTGTTATTGATGCCAAATACATGAGTACTTGGGGAGGTTGGTGCTCCAATGAAGTAAGAGGGGCATATGATATGAGAGTGTGGAAATTCATTCGAAATGGATGTGAGGAGTTTTTCAAAAATTTCAAATTTGAGGTCGGTAGGGGAAATTGGATCAGTTTTTTGCATGACTTGTGATGTGGGGATGAGGCCTTGAAGAATGTTTTCCCCTCTCTCTTCATAATTGGTTAGAATAAGGTTACCTCCGTAGCTGATTACATGGATAATTCTATTGGATTTATTCAGTGGTTAGTAAGTTTTATTAAAGATGTCCAAGATTGAGATGTGAGGGACATTACTGATTTTTACAGCTTGCTTTATGCTTTAAACATAAATTATGGAGGGGAGGATAGATTGCTTTGGAATCAGCTTGGTTGTAAGAAATTCTTGGTTAGATCTTTATACAAGGACTTGGCGTCACATTCTTCCACTAATTTTTTTCCTTGGAAAAATATTTGGAGATGCAAGGTGCCTTTTAAGGTGGCTTTCTTTGGGTGGTTGGCTTCTCACGAAAAAATTCTTACCATTGATAAGTTAAGAAAGTGTGGTATCATTGTAAATTGTAATAAATTGGTGCTTTATGTGCAAAAGAATGAGCGAATCGGCAGATCATTTTCCTCTTCATTGCGATGTGTCAAAGGCTTTGTGGGACGAGGTATTTGCTAAGGCGAGAATTGCTTGGGTGATGCCCATAAGGGTGGTGAACCTCTTTGCATGTTGGAGAGGGCTTCTAGGAAATCTTCAAATAGCAACCATTTGGAAGATGGTTCCTCTTTGTCTTATGTGGTATATTTGGAATGAGAGGAACGAACGCTTTGATAATAGAGAACGATCAGTGGAAGTGATTAGAGCTTTATTTTTTCATACTTTGTTGCTTTGGGCTTTGGTTATTATATTTTTCTTTTTTCTTTTTAAATGAAACTTCAACTCATTGACTTTCAAACAATACAAGATTTATCAGAAATAAGGAAATGAATGACTTTAACAGGTCCCTCCTCCATCCATACATGCTCAATATCTAAAGATAATGCTAACTTAGCAGCTACATGGGCAACTTTGTTCCCTTCTTTGCCCGTGAATGATAAAGACCAACTTGAATGAGAAGACATAATAAACTTGATATCCTCAATTTCTTGCCCTATTCAAGAGAAATTAGTAGAAATAGCACTAACAGCATCCACCACTGCCTTTGCATCCCCTTCCAGTTGCACCTGCCTAAAACCCAATTCATTACAAAGATAACAGCTCACAGCAGTGCCAAACTCTCAGCAACATTAGTAGATCTGACAACAGACTTTGAAGCAACAAGCACCACTTGAACTTCACCCCTGAAATCCCTCACCACAACGCCAATCCCCATCCTTTCCTTCTCTTTGTCAAAAGATGCATCAACATTTACCTTCATATAGTCAAGCAATGGTGGTCTCTAGACTCTCCTTTCAGCACCTGTTTTTACCCTTCTATGATCCTCACCACTCTTAACTTGAGCCAACTTTAAAGCTGCAAGATCCTGCATTGCCAATTGTAAAACAATAGAAGGACCATTGAACTTTTCATAAAAACAAACTCATTTCTCCTCCTCCATAAACCATGAAACACGACAACTAATAAATCCAAATTATCATCATCTAATCTAGAAATGAGATCAGACCATAGAGACACAAAGTCATCATAATTTCGACTCCATTTCTTGACTGGACTATTATCCTTTCCCATACTTTAGCTGTAGTATGACATTTCCACAATACATGAATAATTGTTTCCTCCTCATTGTTGCAGACTGGACACTTTGGACTATCCACAATCATTCTCTTATACAGTTTGCATCTGGTGGGTAAGATTCCATTGAGAGCTTTCAAAACTAATTGTTTAACCTTGCTTGTGCTTGTCAACTTCCAAACTTTCCTCCAAAGCCCCTCATCATGATCTCCATCTGAAGACTCCCCATTCTTTTGTTTCTTTTTAACAAGATCAGCAAAATAAGCATTTTTGACAGAAAATATCCCCTTGTCAGATAAGCCTCAAATACTTTTATCATCTATTCCCCTAGCACTGATAGGAATGCTGCAAATACAATGAGCCTCATCTTGTCTAAAAACAGCATGAACAAACTCTTTTTTCCAAGTCTTACTCTCCTCATCTATCAGAACATCCACTGTTACATTTGGCTCCAAAATGGTAATAGGTGATTGAATCTGAAAGGTGGAAGGGATTGGCACCCATTTATCTTTCCATATTTTAACACCATTTCCATTACCAACTCTCTAAACAAACCCAGCCTTAACCAAATCCATAACAGACCAAATGCTTCTACAAATTTGAAATGGACAGTAGCCTAATTTTGCATCTACAAAGTGACTTGTTGGAAAGTACTTTTCCTTATAAATTTGAGCCACCAATGAAGAGGGCTCCTGAATGATTTTCCACCCTTGTTTAGCAAGTAAAGCTCTGTTAAAACAGATTAGGTTATGAAATCCTAACCCTCCCATGCTTTTTGTTGTGCCAAGACTGTTCCAACACTTCCAATGAACTCCTTTACCATCCTTTTTATGGCTCCACCAGAATTTAGCATTCATAGCTTCAATCTCTTTAAGTAACATCTTTGGCAACCAAAATACACTCATTGTATATGTTGATATGGCCTACAACACACTTTTAATCAAGATTTCATTTCCTGCAGTTGAGAGAAAGGTTGACTTCCAACTATTGATCCTCCTCCAAATCTTTTTTTTAAGCCCTCGAAGAGTTTTATACTTGGATTTTCCTACCACAGTAGGCAAACCCAAGTATTTATTGTAGCTATCACAGATGACTTCTTCAACATGTTGTGATATACACTCCTTTGCAGCAGCTTTAATATTTGAACTTAAAAAGAATTGAAGTTTTATGTCTGTTCAAAGTCTGTCCAGAAGCAACTTCATATGCTTTTAATAAATGGAGAATATAAAACCATTCCTCCTGCTTAGACCTACAAAAAATACACAATCGTCAGCACATAAGAGGTGGTTGATCTTTATGCCCCCCTTGATGCTACCACTCCTTTAATGAGGCCCCTCAATTCAGCTTGTTGCAACAAAACACTAAGTCCCTTAGCACAAATAAAAAACAAGTAAGGGGATAGTGGATTCCCTTGCCTTAACCCTCTTGAAAGCAAGATTACAGCACCTGGAACCCCATTAACAACCACAGAGTAAGTGACAGATTTAACACAGGCCATGAGCCACTTAATCCATCTTTCACCTAAACCCAACTTCTCAAGCATAGTTTCAAAAAAAGCCCATTCTACCCTGTCATAAGCCTTGAGCATATCCAATTTGATAGCCAGACTACCCTCCCTTCCCTTTTGTCTAGACTGCATAGTATGGATAAGTTTATAAGCAACTATAATGTTGTCTGTAATTAATCTGCCAGGGATGAAAACATTTTGGTTCCAAGAGATAATTTTTTACAACACTAGTTTAAGCCTATTAGCCAAAACCTTAGAAATAAGTTTATACCACACATTGCAAAGACTAATAGGTCTGTATTCATGAACTATTTTGGGAGAATTAACCTTAAGAACCAAAGCAACGAGAGTGTGATTCAAACCTCGAGGCATAACCCCACTGTTGAGAAAATCAAGTTATGCTTGGATCACATCAGAGCCAACAAATCCCCAATGATCCTGGAAAAATCCTACACTAAAACCATCTGGCCCTAGATATTTGAAAGGAGACATTTGTTTTAAAGCTGCTTCAACATATTCTCTTGTGAATTCTCTTTCCAACTGTTCCCTCATGTCTAGAGAAATTATATGATCTACTCCACTCAAACACTGCTGAATAGACCTGCTAGTAGAATTCGAGGTTTGAAAAACTTGAGAGAAATGAGTCCAAAACCCTGCTACAATCTCTTCCTTAATCAATAGAATATTACCGTCCCCATCCACTACCTTCTTTATTAAATTCTTTTTCCTTCTTTGATTAACACAAGCATGATAGAATTTAGTATTTCTATCCTCTTGTGCCAACCAATGAGTTTTAGCCCTTTGTTTCCATCTTACATCTTCATGATCAAGTAAAAAACCCAACTCATTTTGTAACCTTTTGAGAACTCCCATATTATCAGCCCTCTCATCTAATTGAAATTGTTTAATCTTTTTGGATTTCTCTTTAATAGTTGTTGTTCTATCTCTGATTAAATTCTTACACCATTTATAAAGTCCCTTACTGCATATTTCCAGTTTCCTTTGCAACCTCCCAATATGGCTCGACAAACCAACCCCCCTTTGCCAAGTTGAAGCTATTGTGTCACTGCACCCTTTCTCCTTGGTCCAATTAACCTTATACTTAAATGAGACTGGTATCTAACATCATAATCCCTACCATACATACACTCAAGCAGTATTGGCTTGCGGCCTGAACATATAGCCCTCAAAGTAGCCACTCTAATATCAGAAAAATCCTCAATCTGCTATTTATTAGCCAAGGCTCTATCAAGTCTTTCCTTGGTGAAAGACTCATCCTCGTCTATTACACTAGGTATATTTAGACCCCTTCCACCCTAAGTCAAATAAGTTGCCATTTTCAAGGATCTCTCTAAACAAACTCATTTGATTCTCAGATCTTATCCTACCTCCCACATTTTCATCATGGGAAAGCACCTCATTAAAGTCTCTTATAACACACCAACCCATATTAACAGGGTTAAAAGATTGCAAAACCTGCCAAGCCTCCCTTCTCTTGTTTGTATCAGGATGTCCATAAAAATAGGTTAACAACCACCTTGAACTGGCAACATCATTCTTAATAAGCACATTGATGTGCCTTTAAGAGTAATTCACTAACTCCAACATCCCCCACAAACTCTACCTATAACATATCCATTTTCTCAATTCCCCCTTTATTGCCATAATTCTCGCTACAACCAAATCTGTTTCTATCACCTGTGTTCTCAAAATTTCCCTGGCTGAAATCTTTTGACAACCTCCAAATTGTAGTACTACCTACAGACCCCTTAGCTTCACTGTTCAACATCTCCTTTGCAGGATCCTTCAGACCCTCCTCACGACCATCCGAGTTAACATCTGAAGAGGTAAGCACTGACCGCCGCCTATAACTATCCTCAGCCCGAAGCCAAGGACCAAACTGAGAGTTAGAAATCTGATCATAACCTGCATCATTCAAACAGCCCTTAACTCCATGTACTATCCACCCACAATTGAAACAGATCTTCGGGAGTTTCTCATATTTGAAACTGAGCCAAACTTTTTTACCATGCACCATAATAATTCTACCCCTAGCAATGGGCTTCTGCAACTTCATCTCCACCTTCACCCTCAAAAACTTACCCTAACCAATCCCATCTTCAGCCACATCAACATCAAGCACACGACCCACATAAGCACCAATTCAAACTTCCCAATCTTTTGTCATAAGTCCCAGGGGTAAGTTATGAATTTGCAGCCAGAATGATTCATGGTCAAACTGCATCTTACCAAGTTGTAATACCCCATCATAAGGCAAGATCATGAATAATACATTATCAAAAAGCCAGGGTTTCCCATTGAATATTCGTTGCCTATCGGCATGGTTGGCAAATATGATAACAAAAACTTTTTTATCTACCTCTTGGAAAGTTGCATGCTTACTTATTCTCCAGATTTTCTCCATGGTGTTAGCAATAACATCCTTCCCTACCATACGATTAGAGCAAACCTTGCCAATTAGACTTCCCTCTCCCTTTCGTTGTACTTCATCTTCATTGTCTTGAGAGAACTCAATAACAACTTCTTCTTCCTTTGTCAACCTCAAATTACTCCACAAGTCTTCGATCTCATCCATCTAACCCACACTAAACTCTCCAAATCGAGGGCTAATAACGTACCATATAAGGACTATTGCTCACCACCTCTGGAATCGCCACTAGAGAGGAGACTTTTTTTAATCTTGTTTATATATTAAACTTAGTTTGTACTTTGGTTATTATATTGGATGGGAATAGTCTTAATGACTTTTGTAATCTTTTTCAGGGTTAGCTTGTAATTAGATGTCTCTCTATGTACACTTCCTGTGTATTTGAGTTATTCCTAATTACGTTTATAAATAAATTTCTTAGCAAAAAAAAACTAGCTTCTTGTTCTTATATCTAATTGTAATTTCCTATTTTTATCTCGAAAAATAGTTTTCATTCATATTTTACCTAGAAAGTTTTAAGAAAACAAAACAAAACAAAAAATATTGTTCCATTCTAAAATAAAGGATTCCAAGAACCGAAAAGATTTCAAAACTATTTTTTAATTGGAAAATGGATTAAAAAAATAAAACCAGTTTAATTTATTTTTTAGAATGGAAAAATAGAGAAAAAACATATAGATGTTTTTATTCTTTTAGAAAAGATCTACACAACCTCTTACTATGCACACAACCTCCACACACCACACTTTTTTTTAATTTTTATTATTTTTTTCTTTTATCAAAGATTTAATATATGAATAATGAATAGAAGAATTGAATTAGTTTAAAGAGAATAAACTAAAAAAAATTAAAAAATTAAAAAATTTTAAAAAATTTGGTGTGTGGAGGTTGGAGAAGTTGTGTAGTATTGCTCTTTTTTATATATGTTCACTTGTCAGAAGATATATGGTAATTGAAAAAACAGTATATGAAAATGAAAACATATTAACTTTTTATAATTTTGGCACTATTTTATTTTTAAATTTAGGTAATGGAATTGAATCTTTGAACTACTTAGAGAAAACCTTAAAGTATTGAATAAATATTTTTTTTTATGTTGGGGAACCTCTCCAAGGCAGGGCCCTTCGGATCCACCCCTGCAAAGTAAACTCCGGTCCCATGCACCGCACCCTTAAAAGTTTCCCTACACGGAACTGGTTATCGCTGACTTTTTATCAGAAGCCCCTAGGGATCACATGCGAGGGTTTCGATGAAGTGTTGAATAAATTATAACATGCATTTAAAAAAAGAAAAAATATATGCATCTGCCCCACTCCGGGCACACTCAACGTACTGAGTGTAAAAAAAAAAAAAAAAAAAAAGTGAAGTGAAGTGTGTGATGGTGTGGGGCAGATGTATAGCACTTCTGTTAAAAAAAAGAACTTTCTTCTATAAATTAGTATAGTCCACCGATAGTGCATTTTGCGTTTTTTTTAAGTATATTTTAAATCACTTTAATAATTTTTTTAAAAAAAATGACAAACTCATTAAAAAACACTTTCTTAACTATTGAGTAAAACAAAAATGTCAAAACCGAGATAATTCATATACATTTGTGGTCATTCTCTTTAGTTATGAACAAGATTATGTAGGGGTTGTTGCCCCTTAATTAATATTTGAAAAGAGTAATGTTACGTACAGTCGTGGAGTGTGCAAGTGTCGTGCAGTCACTTTGAAAAAGAGTGGGGTCCAATATTAAAAAATTAATTTCTTTTCATGTGGGTCCCGTATTTATTTATTTTTTTCAAAGCGACTGCACGATACTTGCACACTCACGACTGCAAGTATTATTTCTCATTTTAAAAAGAGAAATGCTATATATTATTTGTCATTCTTTTAATCATCTCTTGGTATGTATCAAATTATTTATTATTTTTATTTTATCTAAAAAATTATTTTGATAAAATGATGAATAATATTACTTATTCTTTATAAGTAAACTTATTGTCTATGTTTTCCATTATATATAATTATTCACGCGAGGAAAAAAAGATATATATTTGTCTCATTTGGATTAAAAAATGAGTTGAGGTAGTTTTAGATTAATTAAATCAAATATTATTAAAATATTATTTTTAATATTATTATTGTTTTAAAATTTGAAAATTTTAAATTATTTATTATATTTTATATAAAAATTTAAAAAATTTATAATAATAAAATGAGATATATTGACGTGTGTTTTGAATCCAAACAAAGGCTTATTTCACGTATATGTAGCAAAGTCACTAGCGAAATCGCACGTGCAACTCACACGCGCAACGGTGGTGACACAGCCCCTAACGGCTAGTAATTATAAAACGGTAAGTCTTTTCAATTTCTCTCTCTCTCACTCACTCTCTCTTGCCTTTCTACGTTTTGCATCACTTTCTCTCATCACTCGGTCCTCTCTCTCAAATTTTTCTCACTCTTTCACGCTTTCCTAGATGACCCAAAGAGAAATTTTACCGTAAGAAAGCTAAGTGGTCTCCTTACCACAAGAAAACTATAAGTTGTCTCCTCTAATAAACGGGTTCAAAGATTTTCCTGAGAGTCGAGTTGTACTTGGAGAGAAGGCAATGTGGAGCAACGGCAAGAATTTCCCCGCGAGGGGGTTCTCGACTCCGCCACCTGTACGGAAGCCCAGGCCGATGATGCCGCTGTCAGAGAGGAAGAGATCGTCGCCTGCAAATAATGGTGATCTCTTCCATGTTATATATAAAGTGCCTGCCGGTGATTCTCCCTATGTCAGGGCTAAACATGTTCAGGTGAGTGATTCTTGATGCTTTGGTATGGTTTAGGCTAATGGGATTTATTGTGTTTTTTTGTGTTTGATTTGAATGCTCGTTCATATCGCTTTAGTTCTTGTTTATAAAGAAACTTTATCTTGGATTTTGTTATTTCGTCTATTGTGTTGCAATCCATGATTCTTGAATGTTACTGTTACTGGTTATTCTTGATTTTTATGGACATCTAGTTTTCAAAAGTCTGCATAATTTGAATGCCTGCCTTGGTAGTTTTATCGGGCCCCAGGTTTTTCTTGTAACGGGTAGAAAATCTTTTCCATTGTCGAGGTTTGGATTAGGTTTTGATGCTCATGCTCATTTGGGTATTTTACAAGACCCATTATTTATTTTATTGTTTCTTTTCGGAATTCTTGGTATTTGAAGCTTGTTGATTTGTATGCTTTTAGATGTATAACCTTTTTTTTTTTTTTTTTCAATTTAGCTGAATTTTATTTTTATTTCATACGGTCCCAGTTGTTTATGAAGAAATATTATATGGAATTTTAACTGAAAATATTTTTGAGAAAAGAAAAGTGGATGACCCAATGAATAACCTTGGGCATGGGGTATGCTACTCCAGTCTAAGGTTCAAATCTCCTTGGGTGCAAACAATATCTAGGGATCATTTGATGGTGGATTTTCTTCTTAAATTACTAAAGGTGAACTTGCGGAAAACTCCTAGGACCTATACAACCCTGAGACTAGCCAGGACACAGTTCCCAGACACCTGGTGCCAATAAAAAAAACAAGTATTTAGAATGGCAAAATTATGTATCTGAAGTTTGCTGATCACTGTTTGTAGAGATCCTGACTAGATTATTCCGTTTTTGTCTTTGCTTTATTAAATATTTATTTTTTTAACTACAGTTGATAGACAAGGATCCGAGCAGGGCAATTTCCCTGTTCTGGGCTGCCATAAATGCCGGGGACAGAGTTGATAGTGCCTTGAAAGACATGTCAATTGTGATGAAACAATTGGATCGATCTGATGAGGCAATTGAGGCTATCAAATCTTTCCGTCATCTTTGCCCATATGATTCTCAGGAATCTCTCGACAATGTGTTAGTCGAGCTCTACAAGGTAAAAGAACCATTCCCAAGTAAATAGTTACTTCATATATTCACTTGCCCATTGTTTATCATTTTCTGTTTTAGCCAGTTAGTTTTGAAACTATTAGCTAGTTGTAAAAAGTGAGAAGATGTCTTCAGGATGCATCTTTACTTTTATAAGTGAATTCTTCTTATGAATCTCTCATTTTCATCACCTTAGAAAGATTAGTAAGTTGTGATGGTTGTAACAATCTATAGAGGGTTAGGTTACCAGTCTATGCCTTACACAATAGTCCTTCTCTTTATCACCTATTGTTTGCTGATGACCTAGTCTTACTCGGAAAATAAAGCCCCTGTAGTTGTTGTGCCGTTAGTCATGTTCATAAAAGTTTCTGTCCTGCTGTTTGTGAACAGATTTTCAACCATGGTAAGTCTAAGGTCGTGTTCTCCTAGAATGTTAATCGAGGGCTCTCTGGTATGATCTGAATGTCATACAACTACTTCTTGCAGTAGGAATAGGAACTTTGGTGTTAAGATCCCACCTTTTACCTTCTTTAGTTCTCCCCGATAATACCTTGCAGAAATGATCCAAGAAAAATGTAAAGATCATTACATTCAAATAGGATGAAAAATAAGGAAATACTGAAGTAAATATGCATGTAAAGTAGGTGATGACAATCAATGAATGCATAATTACATATCAATTTTAGCATTTTAGAAAGAAATTAGGAGTGACAGAGGCAAGGCCAGTCTATGCTTGCTAATGTGTTCTCCATGGAGGCATCTCGGAATTGATGGAAAGAATATCTTAGTACCATGATTTATGAACCATTTGAAAGCAATTTATCATGCTTGCAAGAGGTTCATTGTGTTCCATATCTGGGGTTCGAGGGTAAAAACTAAAAATTACATTTTATCACACATGCTGTTTTTCTGGTGGATGCTTCATCTACTATGTTAGTTTCTTATTCCAATTATTGGGTTGGGATTAAAATTTGGGAATGCAAACTGCAAGGTCTGGTGTTTGCCCTAATAAGTGACTTCGCATTTATGTTTATTTAGTTTGACTTCCTATATATGTTAACAGATTTTGGTTACATTACTTTGAAGACAAACTTACTTGCCATGAGGCCCCTAAACTTATGTATTGTTCTCTTGATTTGATGAGCGAGCACGGATGTAATTTGCATACATTGTTTGTGCGCTTATTATATTTTTGCAGAGATCTGGAAGGATTGAAGAAGAGATTCAGATGCTTCAGCTCAAACTGAAGCGCATTGAAGATGGCATAGCTTTTGGTGGAAGAAGGACAAAGACAGCTAGATCTCAAGGAAAGAAGGTTCAGATAACCATTGAACAGGAAGTATCAAGGTGGATGATGCATCTATTATTTTTCTTTTTTCACATTTATATTTTCGAACAAACTTACATGACTTTGATACTCTTTTAATGCAGGATACTAGGCAACTTGGCCTGGGCTTTCTTGCAGCAAAGTAATTATAAAGCTGCTGAAGAACATTACAGGTAAGTTTTTCACTCTCTAATCATATCTACATGTGTAACATCTCATTTGTTTCAGAAAATGTCATTTCTATTCTTTGGAATCTGTTCAGGAAAGCTTTATCTCTGGAACCAGATAAGAATAAGCAGTGCAACTTGGCCATCTGCTTGATGCACATGAACAAGATTGCAGAAGCAGCATCTCTGCTTCATGACGTAAGAGTTTCATCTGGAAATAGACAGATGGATGAGTCTTATGCCAAGTCATATGAACGTGCTCTTCAAATGTTGACTGACCTGGAGTCACAGCCAGCGCCATCAAATGAACACTGTAGAGGTTCCTTTGGTCAGAACCAAATTGAGGACAAGGACAATTTCTTTTGGCATGGCAATGAGACTCGACAATGCAAATCATTTGGACAAAGAATTAGTTTACAGTCCTCTCCTCAAACATCTGCTCAAAGGATGTCAGGGTCCAACAGACTGAAGGAAAATGGGGTTGGTTCAACTGGAACAGAAGCAACACCTACTTGCAAAAATGCATATTCTTCCCCTTCTTCCACTGGAAGGAACCTGAATGTTTTATTTACACAACCAAGAAGATCACCATGGGGAATTGACAATGAATATCAGAGCAGGAAAATATTGGGAAATGATGCAGTTCGCAGTTCAAGTCGCAAACTTACATTTGAGCCATCTGTAACCACTGAAAATGTGCAAGTTGACTCAATTCAAGATGCTAATGGGGACTGGAGGAGGTCATGCAGAGATCTAGCTAGATTGAAAGATGAATCAGTGATAAAATCTATGTCAATGAATTATGCAAGAACATCAGAATCTTCCGTTGATCAAGGTTGGGATCAGAGTTCTGGAATTATTATTTCAGGTCATGAGAAGCCAATTAGAAGTGAAGAATCTTTCAGAAAGGGAAGCCCTGATGTGCCAGATGGTCTTCATCGACCCTCTACAGAAATTCTGCAGTCATCACATGATAACAATAAGAAAAGTTGGGCAGATATGGTTGAGGAAGAAGAACAAGAATTACTAAGTGGAAGCATGTTAAACAAGTATTATGATGGTTGGAATGTTGAAGAATATAATGATGAAAATCTGAATACCAACATAATGTGTCAAAGTCCTTACCCAGAGAGTCAGATTAAAAATTTAAGCTACAAGTATGAATCATTTGATGTTAAAGACCTAAACAGTACATCTGGGGCTGGAGTTTTATCAAGAAATCTAGCAGTGCAGCATTCTATGAATTTCAATCAGCAGCAGAAGCCAGAGTCAACAGATTACTTATACTCCTCACCAATGCCAAAGATGGATTTGAACTTTGAGGGCCGTGGATCTGAGAAGGCAAATGGAAGGGATTATTCTATGTCTGAGGAGAAGGAAAAACTAATGAGGAGAAACAGATTACAGGTTTTCCGAGACATAACTCCTTGACCAGAAAGTCCAGGCAGAGCTTGAATGCCACAGTTGTCCATAGTCCGTACTGCAATTTTAAGTGTTCTTTTATTTTAATTTGATATTTGGGTGTTAAATAGCATTGGTGGGTCTGTGTGATTCATTCTCTTTATTCTTTTTTTCCTGCTCATTGTTTCATTTTTCCTTAAGCTTTGTATATCTGCTATTCATCTGTTTACTGTATGAAGCTTTCTTTCTAATTGAAGTATACAGCACTGTTTGATGGATTTGTCCTCATTCTTTGTTCCCTGGTTGCATCAAGCTTCATGTATCTGCTTTACCATTCCTTGGTTTTTGGATCATTTGAAAAGATTTGTAACCGCCAAGGAATTCAAAGATGTAGTCATGGTATTCCTCTGCCAGAACTGAGAATTCATTAATAAAATTACGGGGTACAATCCTCTTTCTTGAAAAAAAAAAACTTAGCAGTACTTCATCTTCCTGGTCATCATTCCAGATGTTGATAAATATTGTACCCAACTTCATAAAATCCCTAGTATTACAAATATTGTTCACTATACAACAACATTTTTTATTTTATTTTGTTGGCCAAAGGATTGGCATCGGTCCAGACTTGGATGGGAATCAACAACACATGTAAAATTTTAAGAAATTTACCAATTAGATGTGAGTTTTAACATTTTGTTGTCCAACCTATTACATGTCAAATATAAGTGTGAATTTTAACTTTGCATTGTTACATGCACACACAAATATAATAAATGGGTCAAAGTAAGAACTGGGCGACGGGTAACCCAAACCCAATTCATTCCTTTTTTCAAATTCTTCTTTCAAATTCATATACAAAAAGGGTGATGTTAGGATGCCCTCCAAATATGTTTCTTAAAAGTGCCTCTGTATTTTGATTTTTTTTAATGTTAAAAAACAAACACACAAATTCACTAGTGGTAACTTTTTTTAACATTAAAAAAATATATACACAATGAGCACTTTTGGAGGGGGAGACGTTCTACTTGCAGTCCAAGTGGAGGACTGCGGTTGCAGTTCTATTGATGAATGGGGATAAAAGGAAAAAAATATCATTTTAAAAATAATATTATTGTAATTTTAATATTTTTCTAAACATAACTGTATGGGTTTGCATGAGTAATCCCCAGTTGGAGACTGTATGTAGACTAACACCCAAGCATTTTCTATATAAAAATCCTAATCACTCGTATACAAATGGAGCCTTTCTTTTCCCTCTCCTTTCTTCTTCTTCTTCCTTCTCGCCCTCTAGCGTGGGTCTCCAACTCTACATGCCTAGTTAATTTTTAGTCTTGACTATGTTTGTTGTGTTTGATCTTTGATTGGGCAGAGGGTTTTCGGATGGTGAGTTTTGCAAACTGCCAACCTGCTTGGCATTATCATAATATATGATGAAGTGATAATGCATTAAGAAGCCACTATTTCATGTTTTTTCATATTGGTGTCCGTACATGTGACTTTATTATCATTGTTTAAGTGCCAGCCGATTTTAGTTGAGGCTGTTTGCTAAACTCATTAAATTTTAATAGCAACATATTTGACTTGAGTGACATAAATTAATGGTCAATTAGGATTTTTTATGTAGTACTTAAAAAAAAATTAAACTACAATATTAATTATGTTCTTACTATCAATGCAATATTAATTATAGTTTAATTATATAATTGAATTGGATGGTCTAAAGAAAGATAAACACAACATTAAATGCTTACATTTGAAGAAAAATAAACATAACATTATTATTTGCTGATGTTGAATCCATATTGTCCAATAATCCTATCCCAACAACATTATGGGCATGCTTGGGTAATAAGATGAAATGAGAATTCTGTAAAAAGTAATGAAACAATTTGTGAAGTATTGAAATAGTTTGAATTAAGATGTCTTATTGAAGTCTAGAAAAGGAGAGAAAAAGTTAAAATAAAAATATTATAAAGTTAAAATATTGTTTGACTATAATTTTTTAATATAATTTTTATTTTGAAATTTCAAGAATTTGTATTATTTTTTACATTTTGTTTAGAAGTATGAAAAAGTTTGTAATGATTAAATGAAAATGTTGAAGATTTGAAATTGAAAAGAAAATTATGAAAAGTTTTGAAATAAGATAATCATCTCGTCTCATCTAAGTGTCCAAACATGGCCTAAATGCACTAACAACATGATGGTTTCTTACCCTCAAGAATTGAAACATCCAATTCAATCAAGCAATAAGAGAGAAACACTATGGAAAAGAGTTGGAAAATCCTTTGAACTATCACTAAAATTTTACATCCAGTAATCATGATCTTCTAGAACCAACTGTTTTTTTTGGGAGAATTAACTGAGCCAATGGATAAGATTCTTTCTACAATTAACCTATGCTATCTCCTATTAATTCTCATCTCACCATTCTCATAGTTGCTTTCAGATTCACTGATTGTTATTTTTGTTTCTCAATTCATTCTCACGCTGATAAGTTCAAATTGTTCTTTAGATGGGAAGCCTGACAATTAAACTCTTACACTGTCCTTATTGGGTGTGTGTTTATAAGAGTATTCCATTCGGGCTCAGTTAAAGAAAACCGAAAGGAGAAATACATTGCAATGAATCCAATGCTTTATGTCCTAAAAACATGTCATCCATGTATCTCATGAAAATGAGACATGGGATTTCCAAAGGTCTAGTGTTTTCTTAAAAACAGACTTCCATCGATGCTAAGCAATCGGCCTGTTAAAATTTTGCGAAGAAACTAGAAAAGGTAAACAAAAAAGTCAGGCAAGAATGTGAACACAAGCAGGGGAGTAACTTAACAGCAAAACTTTGTCAGTAAAAGAAAATCTTCTCCAACTTGACGGATTGAAAAACATCTTTTTCAATGTAAATGGTTCGAAAAATTACAAACTGTACAGAGCAGTCCTACTTCAACTAATGCTACAGCTACATGAAAACAAGATTTCACTCCCATGATCAGTCACTTACATGAGATGGAATAGGATGAACATCCTCCTCTGCTGGTACAGTACCTGTTGATACATATTTAAATTATATTGAAAGCTTAGTAGCAGCCATTGGAACTATGCAGATGCTCCCAGTGAAACTTGGCCATGGACTGCAGCAGCTTCAGAAGCTATTTCTTCCTCAGGGTCGGTATCGGTCGCTGAGATTAGAGATGCAGACTGAATCTTTCCAGTGTGATCTAGCCGCATCAAGATAACTCCCCTGCAGAATTATTTATTGGAGAAGACTACATCAGAATAATATAAATGATGAACTACTAAAAGCTACAATAAGGATGTTGACAATACATACAAAGGGGGTCGCATCATAGTATTTATATTATAATACATAAATAATAAACAAGAAAGGTAAAACTTCTCAACTATTATCACAATTGTTTTAAACAAATCTCAGAACTTGGATATGCTACAAGCAGTTGAAAACTGGAAAATTCCGAATCTCAAGTAAACAGGCAGACAGAGAGAAGCCTGATGGGGGCATGTGCTGCCCCTGACATGGACCATTTTGGCATTTGAAGATGTTTTCTTGTTAACAATGATTGTTTTCTACTTATCAAAAAACAAGGAATATTTTCTGTAAATCCTAACTTGCCGCGTGGAATGTTGGTGCACCATTACAAATATATTGGGTTGAGCTTAAAAGTTGAAATCCATTACCACGAATATAGGGAAAACCAAAATTATTAGTTTCTGCATAAAGCGGTGCTGCTATGTTCATGCCTTCAAGCTATATCTTTGACTAAAGCCACAAAACAAGTAAAGGCAGAAAATTCTATATGCATTTCAGTAAATAAATAAACCAAAGAAAATATGTACCTTGCATAGCGAGACTGTATCGAAACATCCCGAACCTTAATTCTGTTAACTGTACCACTTTGGCTAACAAGAACCACTTGTTCATCACTTTCACCATCTTCTGTAAATTCATATTACGGAATAAATAAATTATAAATCTGTACGAGAACAAATAACTATAGGTATCAGACTATCAGCTTCAAGTAATACTCATAATATTACCTGCTAATGAAAACCCAACCACAAACACTGCAGCCAAGCGATCCTCAGCTGAAAACTGAAAATAGGGCAGCAGAAAAGAATAAGAAAAGCTACTATGTCATACAAATCAAAAGTCGTGGATTTGGACGGGGAAGTTTATATGATATTCAAGATACCTTGTATCCAATCAAACCAACTCTGTTCAAAGGTGAAGCACGGAAGCTGCTCAAGGGCACCCGCTTTCCAAAACCACTTTCGGACAGAAACAACAGCCATGGGCCACTGAGGCGTTTAGTACTGTGTAAATAAGTACAAGATAAAAATGTTCAATTGTTATGGACAAAATTGCCAAATTAAAACAAACAGCTAATTAACATTATGCTCATCATAGATAAAAGGACTAGTAAAAATTATATAAAAAAAAGGAACGCCAAAAGGCAACCTCTTTCTCACAAACATAAACCGCTGATAGCTGATATGACCGCAACAAGGAGCGGGGAGAAGAATCGAAGCAATTTGCTTCGTTTGTTTTCACAGTTCATCTCAACTCATCTCATCCTATCTCATTTAATCATTACAACTTTCCCAAATTCCCACACAAAATAAAATAAACAATTTAACTTTTTCAAATCCCAAAACAAAAATAATCTTAAAAAAATATATTCTAACAATATTTTATTCAACTTTTTAATTTTAATCTCAACTCATCTCATCTCATCTGCGAAAACAAACGAGCCTGCTCTGTTCATCCAATAAAAGGTTCAATCCAGAACAGATAATTGTATTGCAATGGGCTCTGATTTTTTTTTTACTTTAAATCCTCTGGTGAATTATCCGATTATTTGAATACCAGTGCCAGACAAACATTACTAATCTCAAAACCAGAGAGGAAACACATACTTTACTTCCAAACAACAATACTTGGCAGAACCTAGAGATCGAAAACCAAGAAAAAAGTTCAGATTCTCTAGCGTTAAAGCATGTCTATAGATTTTCCAAGAATTTCCTGACTATGCCTGGTAATTAATCATACTGTGGATGCCCAAAATTGTCACACCCAAACCAGACTTATATCAAGTCACCAAGCCAACAGCCATACCAAATACATTAAAACATCAAGTTTTAAATTGATAAAGTGGATGCCAAGAGTAACAACCCCCAAACAATTTAAACACACTGATTCTTGTAAGGTTAATGGGTCAGGGTAACAACTTGCAATTATTACTAACCAACCAAACCATAATCTTAAATGATGTCCAGCCCAATTAAGTAATAACAAAACCTGAACATCAAGAATGACGAAAAATAATTGCCTGCTTGGGTTAGCTTCTGTCACCATTTCCAACTCTTTCCGTTTAGCTGCTGGTATAATGTCCATGCTTGCTATCTTATCCTCTCCTTTTAGTCTCATGGCCACTGCACCCCTAGTATTTCGGCCTTGTGCTCGAATCTGAGCAACAAAAACAACAGCGAGAACAATATCAGATACTGAATTAGCTCAAGAATCATGATCTGCATTATAGAACGATTTAAAGAGATTTTAAATGAAAAATGGCAAAGTTTCTTTTTCTATAATTATGATTATTATTATGTAGTGGAGTTTCTGTAGGTTATCCATAAATTTTATTAAAAAATAACATTATGAAAACATAACACAGCTAGTTCTCCACTACAATGAGAAGAAGCAGGAGCATCCCAAAGCAATTCAAGATCCAGAAGGCTCGGTAGTCTCCAAAAAGAAGGGAGAAAGTCATTTCTATAAGCAATGGGAATGTTCCGATCTTTAAAAAATTATGCCACTTTTAATGAGCTTGCACAACACAGGGAGTTCTCTACCAAAATGAGAAGCAGCTGAAGCACACCAAAATAAATCCCAGAGCCAGAAGGCTCACTAGTCCAGAAACAAGTGAGAAATTTCTTTCTGTAAGCTACGGGAAAGATCCAGATTTTTTAAAAATCATGCCACATTTATCAAGCTTACATGGTTAGACTTTTTTTTGGCACCGGGTGTCCGAGAACAGAGTCCCGACTAATCCCAGAGGTGCACAATTACGTGGTTAGATTAAAATGGATATATATGTTTTTCTATCGGGATTCATGTGTTTTAAAGAAAAATGTAATCCAATAACATTGGAGCACATCTCCATGGACTGAAAAAGAAGAAAGCTCAAGCACAAAGGACTTTGATTTTGCTTTACGCAGAGATAAAATCCTGGAAACCATTTCCTCGGGAAAAAAGGATTTATATGTGATCAATGGATATGATTGCAGCGTTGCTATTGGCTATTACAGGAGGCCTTTAAGAGTCATTATGTATTGTTTATTCCTACTTATCTTTTGATAAGTTAAGCTTTATTGAAAATAAAAAAAGGATGACATCCAGGAACACAGGGAGTATACAGATATACACCTAATTAAAAAAAGAAAATAGTAAAAAATCATGAAAACTACAAATAAATAATCAAGATTGGACAGCCACGGAAGAGAAAAGGGTTCTCAAGAAAACATTCTTCACTCCTGCCACCATCTTCTTGCATTTATCAAAACTCGGTCACTCCTTTCCTTCCATATGCACCACATAACCCAAGAGAGAATCAGCTTCCATAAAGTAGCACTCTCGAAAGTATGGAACCTACCTCTCCAACACGCCAATAGATAGCACTTAGGCATTTTATTAAAATTAGGCGAAGCTAAGTACACGGGACATATACAGGAACCACACCTATGCATGATTGTCTAAAGATACAAGAAAATCATGTAGGTTCATACCATTAAAGTCTATTACAATCGACCAATGGAATAATGTATGAAGGAAAAAAGTTATAATCTCTCTCATTGTCCGTTCACGATCCTCAAAACTCCGACCATTCCTCTCCATCCATATGCACCACCATAGGCAGATTGGTATCATCTTCCACATCATTGCGATTTGAGAAATACCTCGAATGCCTTGCCAACTGGCCAAAAAGTCAACAACCCTTCTTGACATTATTACCCACACAAGTCCCACTCTAGCAAAGATATCATTCCATAAGCTCATGGCTACATCACAATGCAATAATAGATGATCCACAGACTCCCTACTTTTCTTACACACAACACCAATCCAATACAATCAATCGGCCTTTTCTTAGATTATCTAAGGTAAGAATCTTCCCTAGTGAAGCTGTCCATACAAAAAAAGAAGCTTTTAGGAGGGCCTTAGTCTTCCATATGTTCTTCCATGGGAATGTTCTTATAGAGTGTGTCATGAGGCACTTGTATGACTGTACAATAAATTTCCCTTCATGGATTGTGCCCACTTAGATGCCGTTTGGATAGTGAGTTGAGATGAAAGTTGAATAAAATATTGTTAGAATATTATTTTTTAATATTATTATTATTTTGGGATTTGAAAAAGTTGAATTGTTTATTATATTTTGCTTGAAAATTTGGAAAAATTGTAATAATGAAATGAGATAAGATGAGATGAGACACTTTCACTATCCAAATGAGACCTTAACTTATCCGCCTCTCCAGTCACTCTACAAGTATACACAAGGTTGAAGAAATTTGTAAATGTATCAATTTCCCAATCTTGGACAGCTCTAAGGAAAGTGATATTCCACTGAGGAGAGCCACTAGAGAGATCCATGAGCTCTTCTCCGGAAGCCTCATTTCTTCAAGTGATGCCATATAGTATTGTGTAGGCTTCTTTGAGGATTCAATCTCCACAACATAGGTCATTCCAGAATTTAATTCTGAAACCATCCCCAACTGCAAAATGAGCGTATCGATGAAGATTGGTCAACCCTCTTCTTATTTGTCTCTAAAGCCCCACCCCATGTGATCCGCTCACCTCATTCGAGCACCATCCTCCCCACAGTCCACCATATTTTAACTCTATAATCACCCTCCAAAAAGCTCCCCTCTCTTCGTGGTATCTCCACAACCATTTACCCAATAAAGCCTCGTTCAAAACCAACAAGTTCCAAATTCCCAACCCGCCTTCTCATATAGGGGTACAAACCATAGCCCAATTCAGCAAATGAAATTTGAATTCTTCGTCTATTCCCCCAATAGGAAATCTATTTGCAATTTCTCTATCCAGTGAGCCACTTTGCAAGGTATTGGAAATAAAGATAAGTAAGGAGGCAGGTTGTATAGAGTACTTTTTATCAACGTAACTCTACAAACTTTGGACAAATAAATCCTCTTCCATCTCGCCAGTTTACGCTCCATTTTTTCCAACACTCTATTCCAAACAGACTGCAATTTAAAGGAGGCACCTAGTGGAAGACTGAGATACTTCATTGGCAAGGTGGAGACTTTGCATCCCAAAATATTAGCCAAGCTCAAAACACTTGGAACAATTCTGACTTGGCGAGATTCACTTTCAAACTTGAAGCCGCTTCAAAGCAAAGTAAAGGAACCCGCAAAGCTTGAATATGATTATGATTAGCCCCACTAAAGACAAGAGTATCATCTGCAAATAAGAGATGAGTCATCTCAAGCGTGCTGATTCTTGCATCCCCTACAACAAATTGAGATAGAAATCCACCTTCCACAAGACCTGCAATCATTTTACTAAAAGCTTCCATTATGAAAACAAAGAGTAATAGAGATAGAGGATCACCTTATCTCAAAACCCTCCTCGAACTTCCCAATAAATCCATTGGGCTACCATTCACCAAGATAGAGAAACATACAGTGGAGATGCAAAATTTGATCCAAGAGCACCATCTTGCTCCAAGTCCACACTTCTCGAGCATGTGTAACAAAAAATTTCAGTTTACACGATCATATGCCTTCTCTATGTCAAGTTTGCAAAATAACCCAAGTTCACTCGACTTGATGCGACTCTCCAAGCATTTGTTGGCAACGAAACCCGAGTCAAGGATTTGTCAACCTCATATGAATGCATTTTGGGGCTTGGATATGTACTTCTCCAATACCGTACTCAATTTAAGAGCGAAAACCTTCGAAGGGATTTTGTACATTCCACTCACCAAGCTAATAGGACGAAAGTCCTTAATCTCCACCACCTCAGGCTTCTTTGGGATAAGAGTAATGAAAGTAGCATTTAGGCTATTTTCAAAAATACCTCGTTCATGAAACTCATGGAAGAAGCTCATGATGTCGTCTTTAACTATCCCCCAACATGCTTTAAAGAAGGCCATAGTGAACCCACCAAGACCTGGTGCTTTGTCACCAGCCATACTTCTCACCACCTTGCGAATCTCCACCTCCTCGAAAGGCCACTCTAGCCAACTTGCTTCTTGTTGATCGATCGACCCAAAAACAAGGCCATCCAAACAAGGTCTCCATGATAATTGTTCTAAAAGTAGTTGTGCATAGTAGTTGGTAATACGATTCGTGATCTCAGACAGATTCAATGTAATCCTCCCATCTACCAACGAGGACTCAAATGACATTGTGTCTTCTATGCGAATTAGCCATGATGGAAGAACTTTGTGCATTTATCTCCTTTTAGCCATAAAGCCCTCGATTTTCGTTTTTGTGAGATCTCTTCCATTAAAGCCATCCGTTCAATATCCGAGGTGACTTGCTTTTTGCGAGCCTTTTCTTCTTCTAAAAGCCCCCTATCCTCCTCCACGTCCTCCAAACCCTGTAAGGCCTCGTTTGTTTTTGCAAATGAGATTAATTGAGATTAAAGTTAAAAATTGAATAAAATATTATTAGAATATATATTTTTAATATTATTTTTGTTTTGGGATTTGAAAAAGTTGAATTGTTTATTTTATTGTGTGAAAATTTGATAAAGTTGTAATAATTAGATGAGGTGAGTTGAGAGGAGTTGTGAAAACAAACGAGGCCTAATTCGTCGAGTATGGACTTCTTTTAGTGTTACACATTCCCAAACATTTGCTCATTCCACTTCTTCTAGTCCTCCTTCAAAGCCTTTTAACTTACAAGCAAGCACATAACTCGGGTTGCCCTGTATGAGATAGGAAGACCACCATTGTCTAACTCGCTCAAAGAAGCCTTCAGATTTCAGCCACATGTTCTCAACCTTGAAATATCTTTTACCTTCTTGTATGGGGAAGTGATCCAAACATAACTTTGGAAGCCGTTTTTGGATTAGATCTCGAAAGTGTGCTTCCCAATCAGGGCGAAATGAGGAATCTATCTAGTCTTGACCAAGCTGGAGTTCTCTATTACTGGACCATGTTAATGTGCCACCCACTAGAGGAATGTCCAGAAGATCTTGCTCATAAATAAAGTCTGAAAACTCCGTCATTGTTGAGCTAGAGCTAGGACCTCCTAGTTGTTCACTTGGGAAGCGAGTGACGTTAAAATCTCCCCCAATGCACCAAGGAAGGCTCTATAAGCTACAAAGACCAGTCAATTCATCCCAAATGCCTCTTCACTCAATAATAGTATTGGGACCATAGACACTGGCAAAGGACCATTGATAACTATCTTTCACATTCGTGAAAGAAGTAGCCACAGTATATTCCCCCACATGCTCATCCGTTTTTTAACCACCCTTTTAACCCATATTACCAAGATGCCTCCCAAAGCCCCCTTAGACGGCAAATAGGACGACCCTAAATGACAACAATTCCACAAACTCTGTATGATGTTATGCGAGATGAGTTCCAGTTTTGTCTCTTGTAAACATACAACATCCACTCTCCAACTACGAAGTTGGTTTCGTACTTTGGTGCGCTTCTATAATTTGATCAACCCCTTTACATTGCACGAGACTATTTTGAGCTTCATAAAACCACTGATTTTGCACTACCCTTCGTCCCACCACGACTCGCACTTCCTTCATAGTTTACCGAACAAGTAAGTCGCTTTAGTTCCCTTTGCCTTTTCTTGGCTGAATGGCTCTTCATGGTTGCATTGGACCACCCAGTTTTGATGGCAGCAAGACCAAGAACTGATCTTCATAATCGATACATGGGAGCCCGACACACAATTGAATCTCCTTGGCTTTAAGTAAAACCCAATCGGATGCAAGTTGTTTTATCAATGGGGACATTGAATTCAACGAAGTAGGCTCAACCCAATGATCATCATCTCCAATATTCCTACATGCTGCTACCTCTGCCAACTATAACTCCCCCTCGTTATTATTCTGTCCAGAGACTTTGGGCTTGAATATAACCAAGGTGCCAACATCGATTTGGTTGTCACCCTTAAAACTGTCCCTCATCGGCATCTCAACGTCCATTGGAGGCTCCCGTGCAAGCACAACACAGCTACAGGACTTCCAACTATGTCAGAGAAGGTCGCCAACTCACTCTAGCCCTCTTCCTCTGTCCAGGAACCCTTCGTACGTTCAGAATGGACATTTTCGGCTTCTAACACCATCGGTAACATCAACTCCGGTACGCCGTCGACTAGATGCCCACCCACAAGTCGCTTCGTCCAAGTAGTGGATTCTGCCCGTTTTCGATTACTAGCAAACCCCTCCTACATTCGAAATAAGCGGTCTCGACTTTGATCTCCGTCATCAGCATCAACTCTGGCGATGGGTCGACCAGAGGCCCACCCACCACGTCGCTTGGTCCCAGAGGTGGGGTCTCTCTTTCCCGTTACTCGCAGGCCCCTCGTACATTCGAAACAACCAATCTCGGCTTTGATCTCTGTCGGCAACATCAAATTTGGCGATGGGTCGACCATAGGCCCACCCACTAGGTCGCTTGATCCCGACGATTGCTTCTGTGTGTTCGTCGGCAGGTCATTGGTGATAATAGGCACAAGGCCCGTTTCGAGAGGCCTTATGTTTAGCTCGCTAGCTAGCTTTTGGGCTTGGCTGGAATTAGGGGTGCTACTCACATGGTGCGGGGTGGGGTGGACCCACCCCCGCACCCCGCCCCGCACCGCACCATGCGAGGGAAGGGTTTCAAACCCTGCCCCGATACAAGGGGTGGGGTTAAAACCGCACCCCACCCCACACACCGCTCAACCAAATGACCCATTTGGTCTATAAATTATTTTTGGGTCTAAATTTTTTTTAGACCAAAATTATAATATAATTTAAATTTATACATTCAAAAAGAATATAAACTCATTAGAGTTGTATTTTAGATTGCCTTGATCTCCTAGGCCAACCTTTATATAGGAGGGTCAAGGCAATTCAATAGTCATACTTAAGCAATGTGGAGCATGTCGAACTGCCTGAGTGTCTTCCTACGACATATTCACAACTGGTCGAAAGGCCTATGATGTGGTGTGGTAACTAGCAGGTGCGCGCGGTTCTTAGGGGAAACCATGAGGTATCCTTAACTGTTTATATTGAATAAGAGTATAGGTGATTCAATAAGAAATGGTAAGTTTGTGCAAAGAGTTACATTGTTACAAGTTCAAATGTCTTTTAAAAATAAGTATGAATAGGTGAAAAATACAATTTATGAAATTGCACGTTCATGCTCATGCATCCATGTTCATGTTTACCTTATGCATGTTTATGTTATCTCTGTGTATGTTTTTGGCATAACTTGCTAAGATTTCTCAAAATCTCATTGTGGTAGTTTCCACTACCATTCCCCCTAGAATGGTAGAAGTTGTAACAGGTTTAGGAGATAGCTAGCATAATAGATCTCTTAGAAGACGAGTATACCCTCCAAGCCTATTTTGAAGAAATCGAATTCTATATGGAAATCATCATGAGATTATTAGAGGACCTTAAGGGATCCTAGAGGGAAATCATAAGCCCCGTTGGTCATTAGTAGTTGAAGAAAGTCTTACATTTGAGAATCGCCTCAAGGCAATTGATAAATTTATAGACCATTTTGAAGCTAATAATCGAAATCGAGATCCAGGAGATCTTAGACCTGGTTTGGTTACACAGATGAGATGAGATGAAAGTTTAATAAAATATTGTTAGAATATAATTTTTTAATATAATTTTTGTATTGGAATTTGAAAAAGTAGAATTGTTTATTATATTTTGTAAGGGATATTGGGAAAGTTGTAATGATCTCATCTCATCTCATCTCATCTACCAAACCAGACCAGACCTTAGGAAACAAAGGATAATGGTTTTTTTTTTTAATAGTAGGTACCCTACTTTTGTTGATAAAACATGATATTTTGGGATTAATAGATTATGTTAAGGTACCATAATGTATTGCTCAAGCCCTTGTTATATTTTTTTTCCCGCTGCGATTTATTCATACTGCTAGAAACATACTAGGTGCATTGTATGTTAACTGTCATGAATGAGGAGTATGTAACCCAGTGTTGCCTATCCCAATGATTCAATCACTATCAAATCCCAAACAGGACTTGGGGGCGTCACAATCAACATCAATAGCCTCATGTTTCTTTAGGATAAGAACATGAAACGTTGCATTCATACTTATGAAAAACTTGCCTTTAGCATGGAAATAAAGAAACACCTTCACAACGCTTCTTTTACAACCCACCAAGAAGTTTGGAGAAATGTCAAAGGAAAAACTATTGGAGCCTGTGCACCCATTGTTCCCATCCTCATCAAGAGACTCAAATGAAGTGCACCCAGCTTAGCTCTTCTGTTGTACTGTTCTGTACACATGCTCTTGAGAAAACACAATATGATCACTTATCTCATAATGATTAGAGGAGATTGTGCTACTCACATCTGAATAAAACATTTAAGTTAATCTCAACTTGAATTGGCCATAAGGTGAAAAAACTTGCAGCACTTAGGGCTGAAAGTTGGTCGGTCCGGTCCTGGTCGGTCTTGGTCCATGAAATAGATGACTGAAAGTTTTCGGTCCGGTCCCAGGGCGGGGTTTTTCCACCCCGGACCAACCAAATGGTAAAATAAAATAAAAAATATTTTATAAATATTATTTATATAATAATTGTATAATTAATTACGTAATTTTCATCTAACATATCACCTTTTACAATATAAAATTTTAAATATGTAAATTGTAATTACAAATTAATATTAATGTAATTAAGTAATTTATGATATGAATATCAATTAACTAACCTATCATGTATGGACAGGGACCTATGGATAATTCAATTATTCATGCTTCATATACAAAATGTAAAAAGTTTAATATGGTTCATTATGCATTAACTATCATAATACATTGACATATTCTAAGTTAGTAACAAATTAATAATTAACATCACCAATATAACTATAATTATTTTTTTTTATGAGTTAATTACATAATCAACATTAATAATTCACTTCATTTTAATTTAGTAATTTCAATAAATTTTTGTATTCATTTATTTGAAAAAAAAAAAGAAGAAAAAAATAAAAAATAATTGGGTCGGACGGACCGGACCAGATCGATAGCTACCGGTACATCATTTTCCCTGGACCGAATCGGACCGAACATCCACCGACCGATTTACACCCCTTGCCAGCACTTGTCACCCACTCTTAACAACAGCGCCCTTGATTTTTGTTTCCAACTCACCTCCTCCAAAAGTGTGATCCACCCCCACTCCTTACTAGCAATAATCTCTCAATTTATCCTCTTCACTCAATGCTCACCCTTCTAAATTACCATGATCCGTCATGTCATTTAGAATAAGTATATCTCTACATTTACAAACACCTCCTCATTAGTAATTCCAAGATCGGCTTTCAATGCCTTAAGCATGCACTCCAACAAGAAACTTGGCGAACCTTGAAATTATTAGAAGTCCGCGAACCCCTTGGCTATTAGCTACATATTTACAAACCAGAATTATTTTTTACCACCAAGGCTCTTACCACAATCCAACATGATAGGGATGCGATCCGGACATATCCTAGGCAATCTCCATTGGGGTAACTTCAAGAAACTGTCCTTCCCACTCAAGGGTTAAAAAGAAAACCAATCACTCCTGGACCAGGAAGGAATATCTATTGTTAGACCAAGTAAAATTTTCACCAGGCAATGGAGGAATAATGAGATTTTACTTGAATATAGATTCTAAAAAGCTGTCATTTTTTGACAAACCTCACTCAATCTTCACTAGGAAAATGAGTTACATTAAAATCTCCACCAATACATCAGGGCAAATTCCAGTCGTTCATGAACCCAATCCTCTTCTGAAAACTTGCCACAATCAATTTCTGAAACATCTCCTAACCCCTCACCTCCAGACATATATGCGACCATAACCCCCACTCCATCGGTACCATCTGAATTAGAACCATCAATAATACCGTGTGAATGAACTTCCAGATAGCAAATTCGGAGTAGAATGATCATTGGCAGGAGAATTCTCAGATTCTACAACCCATTCAACCCAGTCTCTCTCCATTGAGAGACTCAACAGGGTTCTTAGATAGCAGCACCAGAAACTGACAACTCAGGTTGAAATGCCCCCGATCAAGGAAGTCCCGATGTGGCAACACCACCATCAATCCCAATTTTTCAATATTGCCTTGGCTGACCAAGCTATCATAATGTCATGAAAACTCTGACAGAGCTCCGACAAGTTGAGAAGTAGACCCCATGAGCCCCATGCTCAAATCTGCTACTGATCGAGAAGCAGGCCTGACCCTAGCTTTTGCTACCCACTTAAAACTTCAGCATTATGTTGGGCTAGGTTTTTAAAGTAAAATGGATGGACCAAATTATATAAACAAAAATAAATAATACACAATGGCACAATGCTATGCCCATGCCACAGCTGCTATTAAAGGCCTTTACCATCTTTACGCTCACAAATATGATATAGATTGGAACAGCATTAAGATAGCCATAAGATATATAACATACAGTCTCACAGGAGGTTAGAGTGACCATTCCATTCTGTGAAGCCATGGCCACAAGGTCATCATTCGTACAACAACGGACCCACTTTAACTCATCCCTGGGAACCTGTCAAGTTAATGTATGAGGCCTGGAAATAAAATTACATAAGCAGTCATTGATCAAAATGCAAGAATAGAGCATAAAACAAGAGAACAAACCAGCTGAATTGCAATGATTCCAGTTGACCTGATGGATGAGAAAGAACTCAAAGATACTTTCTTGACATAGCCATTCATGGTGAGCATCAATAAAAACTGATCTCCAGCAAAATCACTCACAGGAATAACAGATGTTATTCTCTCACCATCAGTTAAAGATAAGATCTGCCCCCAGAATGGGAAAAAAAATTGAAATTAAATTAAAAAACTTATATAGAAAACTTCAGCTATTACCAGAAAGAATCACTAATAGATGAAGATTAAGTGTGAAACACAACACCTGAACAAGTGGTGTGCCAGCAGCAGTCCGAGTGCATTCTGGAATTTTATATGCACGAGCAGAGTACACTATTCCCT
This sequence comes from Juglans mandshurica, assembly GCA_022457165.1. Classification (NCBI taxonomy): domain Eukaryota; kingdom Viridiplantae; phylum Streptophyta; class Magnoliopsida; order Fagales; family Juglandaceae; genus Juglans; species Juglans mandshurica. The sequence continues at coordinate 29,485,696 of CM039619.1, read as the reverse complement.
TATCGCTACAAAAAAAGGAATTCATGTACACTTTTGACATTTAAAAATAACCAAATGAGATACAAAACAAAGATTCACAGTCCCAATGGAGCATGAAAGAACATTGTGAGGCAAAAATCAGGATCAGAATATCTGGAATAAGATGAGGACTCTAAAACTAGAAATGTAGTGAATAGCAAGTTGTCAAACTGGAGGTTGGAAATCCTGTCAATCAGGATCAATGTGAATGTGAAGATGTCATAACTATAAGGCAGGAATCAAGTGAGTACTATTAAGCCTTTTTGATAAGGTAAATTCTATTCAAAGCGCAGAGGAGTGTGACCCAAGTACACAAGATGTATAATTTCATCAAGGGGCTTCATTGCAACCGGCCGTCAAGAAGCAATGGAACATTTTTTTTTATAGGCAATCACCAATATTTATTCATAAGAAAAGAAGGTATAGCCCAAGTACATATGATGCATACATGAGAAGTACCTAATTAGGGTTTACAACCGAAAGTAGAAAATCATGGACATTTTAGTCCATTAAAATCACTGATCCTCACCCAAAAGAACAAGGCTTTAAAGATGAAAACTTTAAGCTCATCTATTGTCCTCTCGGGATCCTCGAAGCTTCTATCATTTCTCTCTTGCCAAATGCACGAACACATACATATAAGGGCCATCTTCCATCTTGCCACCACTTGTGGATTGCCTTGGAGTGCTCTCCAGCTAGCTAGAAAACCCACCAGCCTACAAGGTATGGCCCATGACAATCTTATTCCCGCAAAAAAATCATCCAACATGGTCCTAGCCACCTCACAATATAAAAGCAGGTGATCTACTAATTCCCCAGTCTTCTTACACATGCAACACCAGTCCAACACCATTAGATGATGTTTCCTCAGATTGTCCATAGTAAGAATCATGTCTAGGTAAGCTGTCCAAACAAAAAAAACTGCTTTTGGAGGAGCTTTCGTCTTCCATATATTCCTCCACAGAAAAGTGGTCATGCCCTAGCTACTTAGAACTTGGTAGAACAATCTAATTGTGAATCTACATTTCTTGGAGGGGTCACAACAAATCTTATCTGTGGTGCCCTCAGTCACCTTGACGGAATAAAGTAAGGCAAAGAACTCGATAATAACCTCCAACTCCCAATCTTGTGCTACCCCAACAAAATCTACATTCCATTGAGGGGAACCATGAGAGAAGATTAAAAGATCAATTACTAAAGTATTCTTCGCCCGTACAAGCTCAAAAATGTCAGGGAATGTTTCTTTGAGGCTTTGTTCACCGCACCATTTGTCATGCCAAAATTTGACTCGAGAACAATCACCTACCTCAATACATGCATTGCTTAGGAAAGTCTACCAATTTCTAATGTGTTTCCACAAACCCACCCCATATGGTCCACATACCTCATTTGAGCACCATCCTCTCCAAGACTCCCCAAACTTCAAATCTATAACTGACTTCCATAGGCCCCCCGCTCTTGTTGGTACCATCACAACCATTTACCCAAAAGAGCCTGATTGAACCTCATCAAATTACGGATCCCCAATCTGCCCCCAGATGGAAAATGAACTTGTCCCCCATCCCACTCCACAAGAAATCCCGTTGTAACTTCTCAATACAATTGGCTATCTTTGTATGGAGCGGGAACAAGGACAGAAAATAGGTTGGTAGATTAGAAAGGGTACTTTTGATTAGACTAAGCCTACCCCCCTTTAGACAAGTATAACATATTCCACGAAGGCAATCTACGTTCCATCTTTTCAATCAGGGAGTTCCAAATCCCCTCTGATTTGAAGGAAACACCCAACGGTAGGCCAAAATACTTCATAGGTATAGAAGATACCTTACCTCCTAGGAGGTGAGCTAGATTCACTGCATTTTGGACAATCCCAAAGGGCACCAATTCAGACTTTGAAAGATTCCCTCTCAAACTGGAGACAACTTCACAACAAAGGAGGAGAGCCCTCAAAGATCGAATATGCCCATGATTTGCTCCACAAAATATGAGAGTATCATCAGCAAAAAGCAAATGAGAAATATCAATAGAGCCAGAATCACCATTCCCCACTGAGAAGCCACTGAGAAAGCCACCTTCCACAAGGCCCGAAATCATCTTATTAAGAGCTTCCATGACGATAATGAAAAGTAATGGAGATAACGGATCCCTCTGTCTCAAACCACGGGAGGAGTAAAAAAAACCCACTGCCAAACCATTCACCAAGATAGAAAAGCGAACTGTAGAATTGCAAAACACTACCCAAGCACACCATTTCACCCCAAAACCACTTCTTGCAAGTAGATAAAGTAAGAAGTCCCAATTGACATGATCATAAGCTTTCTCCATGTCTAGTTTGCAAAGTAATCCTGGTTCCCTAGCTTTGAGTCATCCGTCCAAGACTTCACTTGCAATTAATGTTGAGTTAAGAATTTGTCTACATTTGACAAATGCATTTTGAGGCTTTGATATTAACTTCTCCATCACCATACTCAATCTATTTGACAAAACTTTAGAAAGGATCTTGTACACCCCCATTCACAAGGCAAATAGGGCGGTAGTCTCTAACATCAATCATTAGCATGAAACTCTTGAAACACCCTCATGAGATCATCCTTTTTTTTTTTTTTTTGATAAGTCCCTCATGAGATCATCCTTGATCACTTCTGAACAAACTTGGAATAAACCCATGGTAAAATCATTACCACCTAGAGCCTTGTCACTAGCCATCTATAGATCACTTTGCACACTTCATCTTCTTCGAACGACCTCTCAAGCCACTCTGAACCCTGTTGGTCTAATGATTCAAAAGTTAATCCATCCACTTTCAGTCCCCACGCGTATTGTTATTAGTGGAGGTGCTCATAGTACTATATGATGTCGTTCTTGATGACTAACTGCTCAAAGGAAACTGCACCGTCTACCATTAACGCCTCAATTGCATTGTTCCTCCTGTGCGAATTAGATGTTCGATGGAAGAACCTTGTGCACTTGTCTCCCTCCTCTAGCCATGGTGCCCTTGATTTTTGTCTCCAAGAGATCTCTTCCATCAATGTTGCTCTTTCAAGTCTTGTGACTACCTAACCCTTGCAGATTCTCTCGGCTTCAAAGAGATTTTTTGCCTCCTCTCCCTCTAGACCATATAGGTCCTCCAAGAGAGAGCACACCAAGTGGGCCACATTTCCAAAAACTTGTTCATTCCATCGCTTCAAACCATTCTTCAGCACTTTAAGCTTTCTTGCCATTATGAAACTTGGGAAACCTTGGAAGCAGTACGACGACCACCATTGTCTAATCCAATCTACAAAACCGTCAGTTTTAAGCCACGTATTCTCAAATTTAAAATACCTTCTGCCCTCTTGGATGCCTTCACCGTCCGTCTAAAATGATAGGGAAATGATTTGAGCATAACCTGGGTAGTCTCTTTTGAATTACATCATCAAAATGTAACTCCCAATCGGGAGTTATCAAAAACCTACCAGTCCTCGACCATGATGGGTGTCCATGGCTGTTGGACCATGTGAACGTGCCTCCAACTAAAGAAATATCCATAAGCTCATGTTCGAAAATGAAGTCAGAATAATCCCTCATGCCAGGGTTTATGTGAGACGCACCCGATCTTTCACTTGGGAAGCAAGTGACATTAAAGTCCCCCACTATACAGCTTGGTATCTCCCATCAACTAGGAATCCCCGCCAATTCTTCCCACAATAGCTTTCTTTCCAAATCAAGATTAGGGCCATATACTCCTGTAAATGCCCACAAGTATCCGTCTTCTATATTCTTAAAGGAGGAAGCCACAGTACACTCTCCTACACATTCATCCATTCTCTCCACCACCCTTTTATCATACATAACTAAAACACCCCCAGATGCCCCTTTAGATGGCAAGTACGACCAGCCAACATGTCGACATCTCCATAGACTTTGAACTAATTCTCTAGATATAAATTCCAGCTTGGTCACCTGAAAACAAATTATACCACCCTTACATTGACAAAGTAAGTTTCTAATTAGGAGCCGCTTGTTACTCTCATTCAGCCCTCTTACATAGCATGATATAATTTTTGGTTTCAAAAAGAGACCATCTTTGCCCTTCCCTTAAGACGCCCCCAATTAGAGCTACTCTCTCCTACATTATCATTCATTGCCCAAGTAAGCCTCTTGAGTTCTCTCGCTCCTTTTTTGGCTGAAATGTGAGATGGATCGGAGCTAGAATGTGAATATCCAGCATGTATAGGTGTGAGTAATGCCATGAATTCATCATCGAAACCCTGGCATGTGATCCCTATACAATGCCTGATTTCCATAGCTTTTTGAATAACCCAATCTAACACGCTGGGGTGAAACGAGTTTAGAGGAATAGGTTGTTCCCCCATCATTTGTTGTCCTGTGCACTCCTTGCTCCCTTCAACCACCATTTCCGACAACTGTTGTTGCACCCTACCCCTATTAGACTCGAACAAAACCAAAGCTCCTTCCATTTCGACCTCCCTCACAGTTTCTTTACCCTCAAAAAGTTGATCGACTGATGTTTCTGAGCAAAAACATCATTTTCCAATGGCAGTACTATCACCTTTGCAGCAAGGCTATTGATTGTCAACCCAGATGACTCTGGCACAAGTTCCTATGCCACCCCGCAGTGCACTGGTCCTCCTAAAGGCTCTTTCTCCCTCTCGTCAACAGGTGGCACTATTGGGGCAAAAATATCGTTTTCTGACGTCAATACCCTAAACTTCGCAGCAATGGCAACCGACGACAACCTAGATATCTCTAACGCACGTTTTTGTGCCACCACATAGTACTCTACCCCTGCCAATGGCTCAAGAATCTATGTCGGCGTTTAGTTCTAAACTGCCTCAATTTCCAATGTCGATACCATCAAAGTAGTGTCAAATGTAGGCCCAGGTGTTGCAGGCGCGAGGTTCTGTATCACCCTTGGCCAGTGTTGTTGGACTTCCTTCGTCGCTTTCACGGTTGCGGTCGATGAACCCCTTTCAAAGGAAAAAAGCCAACCCGTTTATGGATCCATTTATTCATGGGTAAGCGTATTGAGTGTATCCAGCCCATTCCAATTTTAGTTTTGCCTTTATTGTTTATTTTTTGATGACGGGGGAACCACTCCATGGCAGAGCCCTTGGGGCTCACTCATGGAGCCTAAACCCCACGGGGAGACTAGCACAGCAATCCACCGCCATGACCTCCCACTTAAATCGCCGTTTGAACCCAGGGGGAATCAAACCTGTGACATGGGGCTCATGCACACAAGTTCCCTTAATGCTTGGGCTACCCACAAGGTGGTAAACAAACCTCTATCTAAACTCTCCAGTCCCTTCTTTTGTGGCCCAGACCCAAGCCTAGACCCATATCCACTTTATAGATAAGTGCTTCCACCGTCATCTTCAAAATTCCCAAGTCATCTTTCAAACATTTTAGGACACCCTGCTCCTCACTTTCTACTGAGCCAACGTTGACTTTGAGTAGACCACCACCATGCCTTTTTGTGTAAATTCTAGAGTTATTCTTTGGCACATCAAACTGCCTCTGGCCATGCTTCACTGCAACGGTAACATTCTCCCCAACTGCTCTTCCCTCTTTGCCCCTATCACTTTGCTACAACGCCGTGAGTGGCCCGCACCACGTGACACCACCACCAATTTCCTTGCACAACCCATCGCTACCTTGACATACAAATTGACCTACTTTTCCTTCCCCTTGTCTACCACCCTGACCGGGAGTAAAGGCAATATTTGAGTCTAATCTGTCAAGATGATGGACAGAGCATGCTTTATCGCCAAAGAGAAGCTTTGCCACCCCCCCTCAACGCCCACTACCACCATTCTCCTAGTTCAAGATACCACCCGAAAGCATTAGAACGCTGATGAGCAAAAATAGCCTTGTTACCATCTCGATACATCTTGCAGAAGTCTTTTTTGCCCTCCAATAATGAACATTCTTCCAATGTGTTTGCAAACCAGAGTGCCTTGGCACAACTAGCACCATCTCCTTTGTAATTTCTACTCCTCTCAATAATACGAATGCATTTTGCCCCCCTCCAACGATAAAACAAACACCTTTGTTTCTATCAGTAAGTGTTTTAAGAAACTCATCCTTGTAGACTAAGGGCTCGTTTGTTTTCAGAGATGAGATGAGTTGAGATTAAAGTTAAAAAATTAAATAAAATATCGTTAGAATATATTTTTTAATATTATTTTTGTTTTGGGATTTGAAAAAGTTGAATTGTTTATTTTATTTTTGTTTTGGGATTTGAAAAAGTTGAATTGTTTATTTTATTTTGTGTGGGGATTTGGGAAAGTTGATGAGATGATATGTCTCCTGAAAACAAACGAGGCCTAAAACAAATAGGTAAACGACAAACAATTGAGGACCCTGATTCAAGCAAGAGTCACCGGAACAAATCACCCATCGTTAAAATGCACGAAGAGAAAATGTATAGAGAGAAAACCCATAGGGGTGTGAGAACACCTAGTTAAATTTTAAACACCCTATTATCTTAAAATCTTTCTAACTATTATCTAACCAATAAATTTTAACCACCACAACTCCTCATGCTGACAATTATGAGATGGACACAACATCTCTATATGACTATCAAGACATGGTACTTGGTACCTTTAAATATGAAGACTAGCACTACTTATCATACTTGTATCAATATCCCCCCTTTCTATACCTACCACATAGGACAAATTTAATCATATAGTAATTACAATTGGGATAGTTCGGTCGATCTCCTAGCATTTTGACAAGGGTAGTTTGGTAGCCATCAGTGTATGCTTTTGAGGAAAATGATTGTCTTGTTTACTTTTTTATAAGTTGATTATGGAGTGGTTTGGATTCAGAGATGAGTTGAGATGGGTTGAGATGGGTTGAGATGGTTTATGAATAGTAGAATAGAAGTTGAATTATTTATTATATTTTGTGTGAAAATTTGGGAAAGTTATTTTAGGATTTGAAAAAGTTGAATTGTTTATTATATTTTGTATAGAAATTTGGGAAAATTGTAATGATGAGATGAAATGAGTTGAGATGAGTTGAGGTGGGTTGAAGTGGGTTTTGAATGCAAACGACCCCTATGTCTTCTCTATTGTGGTGTATTTGAGGAATTTCCCAGAGATTGTGCAAATGCAACATGTCTTTTACCCAGTTAAACGCCTAACCTGTGTAACGCATCCCCATCACATGGATTAGTAAACCATCGGCTTTTCACCAATGGGACGTGGCCCCTAGAAATTCTTTGCACCTAAGCATTTGAACGTTAGACCTAGAGGAAGCATACCCTTACCATGTCAGCCAACCCCTAGGGTTTGTTGTATTTGAATAAAATAAATGAGCATAGTTTCAAGGATTGTGAAAAATTGGTGATGGAGATCAAGTTGTACATTCTCAATACCCTTTATCATTGATTAGTGGGCCACAATTGTTCAACTTTTGCTATTTCTATTTTTAGGAAATTTTTAGACCATTTTCCCTTTTATACTTAGGTGGATCTCTGGAATACTTCCTATGTATTGGGGAACAACCTTCTTTGTCTTAATAAAATATGTCACATCTATGAAAAAATAATTGTACATGACAACTGTCATGCTACACAGCATAGGGAAAATGTTCATAATCATAAAATAATATCAGTAACAACATGGACATTTGGAATAAAAAATTTTTAAAAATAAATCTAAAAAAATCTACAAAAAAACAAAAATATTTTCTCTGGTCCAGTATATATATATATATATATATATATATATATATATATTATAAGGTAAGTACGGTAAATATCGCTTCAGATTCTCTAAGTGACAATTTAGACTTGGAATATCGGCATCATTTAAACAATAATATAAGTGACATGTTCTGGTAAAACCATTTCACTCATTTACAGTCACCAGATCAAGTCATTTACGCAGGACAAGAAAAATTATAATTACCTGAAATACAGGATATGGTCATGTGCTCGACAAACAATAAAGTCTGACATGGCATCATTTACTCTCAGCTTTCCAATGGATTTACCGATTGTTCCACGATTTTGAAGATTAAAGGTGTTAGGCTTCATCCGCTTAACATAACCTTTTTCACTAAGCACCTTAAAATTATTAAAAAAACGACTTGTGAATGTGATGTTCTAAAAATAGTAAAGGCCAAAAAAGGAAATCCATTCATGAAACTAATGGTCTCGTGTACCAATAGCATTTCTTCATTTGGAATAACATCAATGTCCTCGAGTTGTCCACTATCAGAGTCCTCCAACATTGAACGCCTAGGACTGGAAAACTTGTTTTTCAGCTCAATTGCTTCTTGCTCTATTACCTATAATCAGGGAAAAAGGTAGGCAGTCAGCAAGTATTTCAAAATGGGTCAACTTTATGGTAAAAAGATTATTAGTTGAGCCATGAATAGGAAGTACAATTGATTTGATTTGACAATAACCAAAAAACAATTATACATAAGAAAAACATCACTAAGCTATATATTCATTCAATACCTAATAAACTGGACCACCATGATCCTGGTGTAATACACAATATCAACCAATATCTATTCGTTCAATATAACTTGCAGTTGAAGCTAATAATTCAATATAACTTGCATTGCTTTAAGGAAGAGCAATGCTGCTGGTCAAAACATGCATAGTGAAATTTTAATTAAAATACTAACCAAATTTCGTTAAAATTTTATTAGCGATCAAAAAGGGGTTCCCTGAGTATATAGGTGTAAAACACCAATCAAGAAAATGAGAAAAAAAAAATCCTGAAAACTTGATAAAGAAAAACCAAAATGAGCCCACATCTAGTGATAAAGGGTTTCAAAGAATAAATCTTTAAACCCCAACCATCTTCTCTCTATCCTCAAAGCTTGGGTCATTTCTCTCTCCATATACACTAAAAAAAACCTGAGATCATCTCCATGAGTAAACCTCCCTTTCCAACATGCCAAAAGATCCACCACACTGCAAGGCACAACCTAATCTAACAAGAACGTCATTCCAAAGAGTACAGTCCACCTTACAGTGCAACTATATATGCTCTATCGACTGCTACACATGCAAAATCAACCCATCACAATAATGCTCCCCCACTCCCTTAAATTGCCCAAGGTAAGATCTTCCTCAAGGCATCTTTACATCCAAAAAGGTCACTCTTAAAGGTACCTTATTTTGACAAATAGTCTTCCAAGGGAATGGATTAATGCCATGTGTATATAGTGTAGATTTTATATCAAACACCCCATGGTTCAAGGGGTTCAAGATATCTCATCCATACCACCCAAGGCACACTGAATACAAACAATCTAAGAACGAAGTACCTCCCTCTCCCAATCTTGTGCTACTCTGATAAAATCCACATCCTAACGAGAGCCTCATTTAAAACCAGTGTGTTTTTTTAATAGCAAATTCCAATTCCCAATCTTTGGGAAACTGCACTTTCCAATCTGAAGATATAAGAAGTCTGTCAATAAAGAGGACCATGAAGGTGTATCTTGATTATTAGACAAAGTGAACCTGCCTCCAACTAAAGGAAGATGGACGAGGTTCGGCTCAAAGATAAAATATGAAAATTCCGACATGGATAGACTGAAACTAGCTTCACTATATCTTTCACTGAGAAATAGAATTTCATTAAAATCACCACCAATACACCAAGGCAAATTCCACCAATTTACCAAACCTGCCAGTTCCCATAAAAACCTCCTAACATGATCAGAATTAGGACAACATATGCCTGCAAACGCCCATCACAATGATCTTCTACATGCTGAAAGAGAAAGCAACAATACATTCTCCCACACAAAAACATTCCATTCACACCCCCCTTATATCCCACATAAGCAAGATTTCCCAGAAGCTCTAGAAGCCAAACAATACCAATCAACATGTTGAAAACTCCATAAACCACGTACAATAACAATGTGATATTTATAATATATCTATGTTCCATTCCTTGAGCAAGATCTTTACCCTCTCATTGGTCTTTCCATTTAATTCAGGCCCTTAACTCCCAAGAAACAATCTTCGGCTTCATTATAAGCAATTGACATCCCTCCCCTTAGTTCTGCCTGGACTAGAACCTCCACATTTGCAATCATAATTAATGGAGCAGGATAAAGGCTTCAGTTCTCCACTGCACTTAATACCAGATGTGTAAGACAAGCCCAAATCATTTGCAAAGCAACCAGCTTCAACGGCCATGAACAAAGCTATCAGCTCCTGTTCGAACCCATCACTAGAGAACCCGACAAAATGACAAACTCCTCACTTTGTTCAAAACCCAGTCAGATGCTGTAATCCCAACAGCTCCAAACTTAATTGATGGACACGCTTGAGAGGGGCTTTAATTTCACCACGGAGGATTCAGCCCTTAATTTAACAGACCAGCCAGAGCCACCACATACGACCACCAGCCTCCCTTATTGACCCATTTATCTTGACACCTCCACCCCCCAAAAACAGTAGCATGTGGTGAGAGAATCAACAAGGTTCCGCTCTGTTCTTCATAACGATAAAAGAGTGAAAAAAAGTCATCACCATGCATAACTCTCTAGAAAACCCATTCCACTCTTTCCTCCTCCACAAACTCCGACAACTTATCAGCTTGCTGCAAAGCTTCCATTGTAACCAACATCCACCAAGAATGATTCTTCCCATAAAAACATTTCGGCTAACCCCTCTACTACCCTTAAAAATACAAACTACAGAATACCATCATCATCGAGAAAGGATTTTGGGCTTTTGTAAAAAATATTTTGATTTCAATATTTTTTTATTTGTCACAGAAAACTAGGCAAATGATTGGATGAAATTTATCTTGAAGAAATAGAAAATGTTCAGATTTAAAAATTTTGTGGAAATTTTTGAAATCCTTTTAAAGTTTAGTGTATCCAAACAGGCAGTTAATACCGTAAGGAGCCATTGCAGCGGGATAAGTTCATGGAAAGAATATGCATGTGCGAATTTTCCAAACAAAAAAGTATAGATAAAAGCAGATTCTTAACATCCAAATGCTTATAGAAAGGCACTGTTGTTGCCAATTCAAAGAAAGTAAACATACAATTTAAGGACATATAAATAGGAAGAGTCAATTTCTACATTAAAGAACTGGCCATAAAAAATTTACACGGTATTTAATCAATGCAAATAGAATAAAAATGATTTTAAAACTTGTGAATAGTATTGTTAGAGCTTACAGACTAATGACTTAAGTTTGAAGCTTGTTAACAAGAACTTCATAAAGTAGCACAGAGGAAACCGACCAGTGTCAGACTCAAAAAGATTGAAACGCTATTGATAACCAATAATTTGATGAGATTGATAACCAATAATATCAGAGATCATTTCTCAATAACCTAGCGCCACTCTATACTCTTCTACAATATCTACCTGCAATATGTGCTTCTTGCTTGATAAAAGTTCCTCTAATTTAGATATTTGTTCCATCAATGATTTACTTTCGTCAACAAACTTTTTCCTCTGCACAATGAAGAGAATAAAATCTGTAATGATTCCAAGTAATAATAAGAACAACAATAGGGTAAGGAGTTATAACAATTATAATACTAATAAACTATATAAACCCTTTGAGAAAAAATGGTAATTTCATATATTTTATGGGGAAGAAAAGCACAAAAAGACGCAGAGCCCTAATATACAGGTGGTACACAGGAGGTACACACAAAGCAATAAGTAAAAGCTTAGACTTCTAAATTGTAGAAGTCTAAACAACTTGAGCAAATTATATGAGAGAGAACAGGCAGCAAACAATGAGCAATAAATAAATATGATGAAACTCTAAAATGCCAATAGATTAGTATGTATCAAAACCACCATGCATTCTCTTGTATACGTCCTGTATACCTGGGCTATGGCTTTTGTTTTTTTCAAAAACATTTTTGATTACTTATGAAGAAAAAACCACCATGCACCTCAAGAAGGGTGAGTCTTCTTAGGTTAATGTCCAGTATAGCTTCAGCTTGTTTCTCCGAAAGATTATACTCTGCACCAAGACCATAAAGGATACAATATGAATAATTAGCAGAAAACAAGAACAAAGAAAATAGCACGGAGGATAAAACAAGGGATAGTGCTCAATACAGAATACAAGTGACAGTAGTTACAAAGGTTTATTAAAATGCTATTGATATTTGTCCACTCAAACTGCCATGCTTGGTATCTATCACCAATTTCCATAAAGCTTGCCTCTCTATCATATAACGCCATAAACACTAACCCAATAATGCTTGATTAAACTTAATCAAAATTTTCACCCCCAAACCACCGGATTTTATCAGAATAAAAATACTAACCCAGTAATGAACCCAAAATTCATCACCGATTCCCTCCATAGGAAGTCTCTGAAATTTTTCAAGTCTGTTAGCCACTCCTACAGGAATGGGAAGCAAAACAATATGTTGGCAACTTAGAAACAGTTCTTTTTATTAAAGTCAATCAGATGCCCTTAGAAAAATAAAGCCTTCTCCAACTAGCCAATAGCTGCACATTTGTTTTTTTTTTTTTTTATTGGCACCGGGTGTTTAGGAACAGCGTCCCGACTAATCCGGGGGTGCACAGGCCCTCGTAAATGAGTTTCCCACAAGTGCACCTCGGGTAATTCAAAGAGAAAATCCCCCAATCCAATGGCCTCTAGAGAATTGTTTGCACCCAAGGGGATTTGAACCTTAGACTTGGGGGGAGCATACCCCCAAACCCAAGGCCTTAACCACTTGAGCCAACCCCTAGGGGTTCATTTTATTAAGAATGCCATTCAATAATATATATATATATATATATATAAATACCCTTATAAGACACATCCAATGGAAAAACCAAATACTCCATTGGTAACAAAAGAAACTTTACAGCAAAGAATATAGGCCAAACTTTTCATTTCACCAACAGGAACAATCGTGATTTTGCCAAATTGATCTTCAACCCCAAATCGATTCAAAATAGAAGAAAAGACAACACAAGTATCATAGTTGTTTAGCGTTTGCTTCAAAGAAAATCAGTGTCACTGGCAAGTAACAGATGGGACACTAACACCTCTTCATGATTACTCAACCCCAACAAAAAAATACAAAATACTCCTATCAGCTGTAGAATTCATCATCTTACTTAATGCCTCCATAACAACCACTAACAACAATGGAAAATTGTTCGAATCCTATTGAGTGCAAACAATTTCTAGGGGCCATCAGACTCTGGGAATTTCCCCTTGAATTACCCAAGGTGCAGTTACAGAAAACTTCTTGCCAAGGACCTATGCACCCCCAGGAATAGTCGGGATTTTGTACTCAGATACCCAATGCCAATAAAAGAAAAAATTAATAAGAATGGAAAACCGCATGGTATAAATACAATTTAAAATCCAATTCCTGCGTATCTCCCTGAAGTCACATATCTTTTTTTTTACAAGTATTGAATCCTAAAGCCACATATTTTCAACAAATATGGCCAAAAAACCCCAATTCAGATGATCATATGCTTTCTCCAAGTCCGATCAACACAAGAAACCAGGTATAAAATCTCTAATCTGACTATTTAAGCATTCATTAGCAATCAAAAATATATACAAACTATACAAGAGAGAGACAAGCAGAGAAAGGAAAGAGGAAGAAAATCCAGAAAATTAGATACAGAAACAAAAAATCCTTAAGCTCTCCCACAAATTTCTCACAATCATTATATACCAGATAATTTCTCTACTCTTCAAAGTTCAAATACACCACATTAAAGAAGAAGCTGCCAATTCAGAAATTCATGATGATGACTTCCAATTTGCCATTTTCAACACAGCAGGAGACCCACCACTCTCCAAGGCAAGACAGTCCAAAATCGAGTAGAGATAGAATTTCGCAAAACACTAGCAAACACACAATGAAGCAACGGATGGTTAATAGATTGATTTCCAAATTGCCATTTCCAACACACCAGGAGATCCACCACTCTCCAAGGCAAGACAGTCCAAATAGAGTAGAGAGAATTTCGCAAAAAACTAGCAAACACAAAATGAAGCAATGGATGGTTAACAGATTGACTTTTTAAGAACTGTTAAAGAGATATACAAGCAAATGGAAATAGAAGAAGAAAATCCTGGAATTTAGATAGAAGCAAAAATATAAACAGCCACCAAACGATAAAAGATTTGTGTAAAAAGCTCCCACATATTTCTCACAATCTTAATATTCCCAATAATTTCTCGATCTCCAAATACACCACATTAAAGAAGACTCTGCCAATTTCCACAAAACAAATTCACAATGATGGCTACCAAATTGCAATTTCCAACATGCCAAGAGATCCACCATTCTCTGAGGCAAGACAGTCCAAATAAAGTAGAGATAGAATTTTGCAAAACACCAGCAAATTGACAATGAAGCAAGGGATGGTTTACAGATTCCCCATGACTTTTATATACACAATACAAATCAATCACCGAAACATATCTCTTACTTAGAACACCCAAAGTGATAATCTTGTTTAGACCAGCAGTCCAAACCAAAAGCACACACCGTGAGGAGACTTAGTCTGCCAAATACTCTTCTAAAGAGAAGAAATGGTAGCATAGGGATGTATAGCATTACAGAAGTATCTGACTTCAAAAACATCTTACTTAAAAGGGGTCCACAAATCTTATCATCATCACCCCCTCGCAACAAGAAGGAATATAATCAATCATAAAGATAAATAAAAAGATCCACTACCAATCAAGCACTGCCCTACTGAACGTGACATTCAATAGGTGAGAGTCACTAAAGAATTGTAAGCTATTCACTACAGACGCATCCTCAGAACGGAATGTGAAATAACATTGAGAAAGGTTCGCTAAGAGACAGATCTTAACACCGTACTAATGTCAACAAACTAAACAAATAATGACATAGGCCTCATGAACAAGGTGCTAGTTGAAGAAAACATCTCAAGGTCAGTAGAAACTAGAAACCATTAAGCTCATAGATAAAGTGGCAGCAAGGAAGTATATGGAAATAATTTTAGATTTTTCAACCAAAAACGTCAAGAAATTTAAGTAAATCCACATGACAGTGATCAAAATACTACGTAAACAATAGCAAATCCCAAGTCAAAAGGGGGGGACTGAACCCCAAAGAAGAGACATTCTAGTTAACAACACAAAACTCCAGTATAGTGGCCTTTTTTCTTTTGTTCTTGTCAGTGGTACAATAAGAGCAGATCAACTCTGGAGTATACATCAATATTGATAAAAAAAAATGCATAAACTGAAACATCAAAATTAATAAATGAAGCAACTGTTTTTCATTATGCATCATATTGTGATCACCAACCGGGGAGAAAACTAAAGCTAAAATCAGCAGGCAAGATAAAGAGAGGAAAAAGAAGAAAAATAAAGCCAAGCTCACCATTCCTTAAACCAGCTGATGCAGCTGCATTGCTTAAAGCTTCCCTTACTATACGAATTACTCCATCAATATTATCAAGCCCGACAACAATCCCCTGAGTATGGACAGAACAAATATTAAAAACTTACAAGGTTAAGGACAGGAACAGGCATTAATTAAAAGTAACTTAATGTTCTAAGAATAAATAATTGACCCCAATCAACTTTGGATAACTTGAGTTTGAAGAACAATATGATCGTATGGAGCAGTTCCAAGACAAAGTGCAAATAGAAAAAAGACCTTTTGTGCAGTAAAAATACTGAATGAGCTCGTCTCAAGTTCTCAACTGCTTTTAAGGCACACTCAAATACATACACAAATTATTTGGTAAATGGAACCATTGAATAGGACAAAGGATTCACTCAGATTCACAATCTATAACTAAAGAGAAAGTTCATTTCAAAACCAGTGTGAAAAAAGCAAGTCATATCACCAGTTCGTCCCTATAATTTGCAAGCAAGTAATAAGTTGCTATGTGTTGACGTAAGTCCAACATACCTCAACTATGTGCCTTCTTTCCTGTGCTTGAGAAAGCTTAAACCTAGCACGTCTCTCAATGACGGAGCATCTAAAATCTAAGAATGCCTGCACATAGTTGAACCATAAAAACAATAACTATTGGAGTTCTCGAGTTACTCCAAGACATTTTATACCTCTGCTTTGTGTGGAACAGAATGTATGGTGTCCATGTGGTGTGTCCCAGGAGATTAGAAATTTATAAATAGTCAAAGATTATTTTCAAAAAATACAGTTTGAAAAAAAAAAACATTTGTTTTGATTGTTATGTTATACATGCAATCAGTGGGTCTTGAACCCATGGCTCTAACCTCCACCGGTTCTTATAAAGGGAGAAGTGACATTTGCACTTTCATCTTCATATAAGCAAGGCGGCATCTAAAGTTTTTTTTATGCCCATGTACATAAATACAAAACACCCTAAAACCATTCCAGAACTATAAGATTACATTAGGTCCGTTTGGCATGAAGGAAAAGGAATGGGTGCAATGAGAAAGAAAAATGGGGAGGACACAAGAGAGGGAAGGTTCTTATATGGGAGGGAAAAGAGGAGTGAGGATGAGGAAAGACATGTTTTTACATATTTAGCTCCTAATCCCTTGATAGAGAATTATCACTTTCTTCATGAAGGGCATTTTGGTAAAATAAAAGGTAAAAAAACTCTTTCATCCTTCCTGCCAAATGGACCTAAGAAAATCCAAATAAGGGCAAACCTCCAATGGCAAACCGATACCTAAAACCTCCCCCGGAGGGAAAGAAAAGCATAGGCTTGCGTTCAAAAAGTGAAAAAACGCTACTAACCAGGAGAGAGAGAGAGAGAGAGAGAGAGAGAGAGAGAGAGAGAGAGAGAGAGAGAGAACCTGCAGTAGTTCCCTCAGACCCATCAGCTTAGGTTGTCTATCAAGAATTCTGTGAAAATTTTAAACATACAATAAATCCAAAAAATATACTATTATTGTGCATCATTGGAGCAAAAAGGCACAATAAACAGAAAACAGTACAAATAAATGAAAAAAAAATTAGTAAGCAGCAATCAATAATCATTTATAAGGAGACAAATTGAACCAATTATGTAGTTTAACATAACAATTAGGATCCCTTTTTTTTTTTTTACTTTATACCAGACCTGACTCTTTCCACAGGCCTCTCATTGGCACCACTTAGTTTGTATTGCATTAGCTCATTTTAGATCACCTTCTTTCAAAAAAATATCCAACAGAAGATCCACCGTAAACTTATTCCCCACATCAAGTGTTTTATAGGAAATTGCCACCTGACAAAATGGTTTCTTTCATATATAAAAAGAAACCATGTTAATCAACATGCCCTGGCTCATAACCATCATAAAGAGGGCAAGATATCTACATCTCTCTTTATCATAATCATAGCTCACGCTAGAATCCATACTACAAGTTTATTTGCTTTTCCATCATATGACACCAATTCACCACAATGATGTTCCACTTCCTCAAGTTATCTAATATCAATATCTTTCCCAATGCCACCGTCCACACAAAAAGAGTCACTCTCATAGAAGTCTTCACTCTTCAAATGCTCTTCCAAGGAAACGAAGAACCCCAAGGGTAATGCTAAACCTTATACTGCCTTCACTTCAAACAAGTCTCCTGGGTGGAAAGCAGCAGATACAATCAGCACCTCATTGTCTAACTCAATATTATACATCTCAAAAAGAAGAAAAACAAAAAAAAACCAATCTTGAACAGGTCTAGTAAAACGAATATACCACTGAATACTTCCATTTTGCATTTGCATATTCTCTGCTACTCGTGCATCTTTACAACGAGCAAATTATACCATCATCCGCAACAGATTTAATAAATTTAGACGAGGAATCCCACCCCTTCTTACCAAATAAAAAAACCTTTAAAAAAGGAATCCCACCTGGAACACCCCTTCCCCCTACGGAAGCAATGCCATTGCTTATCATTTAAAAAAGGAATCCCACCCCTTCCCCCTACCAAATAAAACAATGCCATTGCTTATCAAAATACTTCAAAATATATAAACGGAAGCACTTATTGAAAATCATCTCATTCTTTATTGTTATTACATCCTTATTTAAATGAGTTGTGGTTAAATAAATAAATGGACTTAAATTAATTTTTTGGGTTTAAGCCTAATTTTGGTCAGGACCAAACTTTACTTATAAGAGAATATATATATATATATGCATGTATATATACACTTATAAAAAAAATATATGCATGTATATATACATCTTGAAATATATGTAAAATAGATCTTATAAAAAAAATTTCAAAGACGCAAAATGCATTCATCAAAGCTAGACAAATTCTTGACTCAGTATTAATTGCAAATGAAGTCTTGGACAGACAGACAACTCAAATCTAAAAACCTAGATTACTATGCAAACTAGACATGGAAAAAGCTTACGATCATGTCAGTTGGAACTTCTTGCTTTATCTACTTGCAAGAAGTGGTTTTGGGGTGAATTGCTTGGGTAGCATATTGCATTTCTACAGTTGCTTTTCGATATTGGTGAATGGTTCGCCAGTGGATTATTTTTTACTCCTCCTATGGTTAGAGACAAGGGGATCCACTCTCTCCATTACTTTTTTCATTATCGTCATGGAAGCTCTTGATAAGATGACTTTGGGCCTCGTGGAAGGTGGCTTTCTCTATGGCTTCTCTCGATGGGGAATGGTGATTATGGCTCTATTGATATTTCTCATTTACTCTTTGCCAATGATACTCTAATCTTTTGTGGAGCAAATCATGGGCACATTCAATCTTTGAGGTCTCTCCTCCTTTGTTTTGAAGCTATCTCCGATTTGGAGTGAATATTTCAAAGTCTATATCGGTGCCGGCGGGATTTGTCCCCAATGAGGTGAATCTAGCTCGCCTCCTGGGATGTAAGGTATCTTCTCTATACCTTTGAAGTATCTTGGTCTTCCATTGGGTTAAGAGTGAATATTTGAGTGCTCTCCTCCTTTGTTTTGAAGTTGTCTCCAATTTGAGAGTGAATATTTCAAAATCTAAATTGGTGCCGGTGGGGTTTGTCCCCATTGTGGTGTATCTAGCTCACCCCTGGGATGTAAGGTATATTCTCTACCTTTGAAGTATCTTGGTTTATCATTAGATGCTTCCTTCAAATCAGGGCTGATTCAAAACGCCGTGATTGAAAAGGTGGAACGTAGTTGGCTTCTTTTTTTTTAGAAGTAAAAGTATATTAATAAAAGAATAGGCAAAAGCCATGTTCAGTACAAAGAATGCCCTAACTATGTAGGAACATTAGAAACAAGTAAATCATGGGAATCTTGGCCATTAAAATTAACGGCAATAGCCCAAGTACAAAGAGTTCTAAAAAAGAAAGCTTTTAGTTCCTCCATCGTTCTCTCTTTATCCTCAAACGTCCGTTCATTGCGCTCCTGCCACACACACCACATGATGCAAATAGGCAACTTCCATACAGCCTTGATTTGTAGGTTACCTCTTAGATCTGTCCAACTAACCAACATCGCCACTACTGTCTCGGGCATAACCCAACCCAAGTCTAATCTTCTAAATACCTTATTCCATATCCCTCGAGCTACCTCACAATGTAGTAGAAGATGGTCCACTGATTCACCCTCGTTCCTACACATGCAGCACCAATCTACGATGATCACCCTTCGTCTTCTCAAATTATCCGTTGTAAGGACTTACCCAAAGAAGTGGTCCACACAAAAAAAGCTGCTTTGAGAGGTGCCTTATGTCTCCAAATCCTTTTCCAAGGGAATTGAGTTGGAAGTTCTTGTGACAAAGACTTATAAAACGAGCGAACCGAGAATAGACCTTTACCTCTAGGTATCCACCATAATAAATCAGCTTGTTGATTACTCGGTTTGAGTGAATACAAGAAGTTGAAAAGAGCTGCAAAACTTCCCAATCATGTGCCGCCTAGCTAAAATTGATGTTCCATTGGATTTGTTCCCCCACTATCACCATGACTTCCGTCACTGGGACATCATTTGGCACTTGCCACCCTGAAAAGATAAGGAAATAGATCCTTTAGAGCACCATTACCGCTCCAAGTATCATACCAGAATTTGATCCTAGCCCCATCTCCTAGACAAAATCTTGTGTGACAAGAAAAGACCCCCCATCCTCTTCTTATATGTTTCCACAACCCCACACCATATGCCCCTCTCACTTCATTGGTAATTTGGTACACCATCCCCCCCATAATCCACCATATTTACTCTCAATCACCAACTTCCATAAAGCCTCTGGTTCTTTATGGTATCTCCACAACCATTTTCCAAGTAGCACCCGATTAATTTTTAATGCACAAACCACCAGAAGAGAGAGGAATGCATACTTTCTCCCACCTGACTAGATTAAATTTAAACTCTTCACTCATTCCTCCCCGCAAGAAGTCTCGTTGTAGTTTCTCAATACGAAACACCACACTTGCTGGAATAGGGAACAAGAACAAAAAATAGGTCGGTAGGTTAGATAACATACTCTTTATCAGGGTAATCCTACCGCCTTTTGACAGATACATTATCTTCCATCTTGCTAATCGACGCTCTACTTTCTCAATCATTGTATCCCATAAAAAAACCGCTCTCGAGGCGGCCCCAACGGAAGACCAAGATATGTCATAGGGAGTGAGGCAATCTTACACCCTAGAGTATTAGTCAACTGTCTAAAACGTTGGAACACCTCCAATAGGCACCATCTCTGATTTGTCCAAGTTCACTTTCAACCCAGAAACTGCTTCAAAACAAAGAAGGATGGCCTTTCATACTCGAATCTGATTATGATCTACCTCACAGAAGATAAAAGTGTCATGTGCAAACAATAAATGCGAAATATTAATAAGTCCCCCACCCGAGGATCCAATCGAGTAACCAATCACACGCCCATTTGCGACCAGGGTTGAGGTCATTCTGCTCAAGGCCTCCATTACAATAACAAACAGTAATGGGGAGAGATGGCGATCTTGGATCCGTAGGTGTATATCTACGGTGAAATTTTCAGTTCTGATAAATGGAAGCCCAACAAGGTTTTTTAACAACACACAAGGCCTAAAAAAGGCCAACGTAGTTGGCTTCTTAGAATAGGTTATGCTTATCTAAAGGGGGTAGGCTTTACTCTAATCAAAAGTACCATTTCTATTCTACCAACCTATTTTTTGTCCTTGTTACCCCTCCCTACAAAGGTAGCCAATCGTATTGAGAAGCTACAACGGGATTTCTTGTGGAGTGGGATGGGGGACTAGTTCAAATTCCATATGGTGAACTGGTCAATTTATTGCACACCAATATCTGGGGGCGGATTGGGGATCCGTAATTTGATGAAGTTCAATCAAGCTCTTTTGGGTAAATGGTTGTGGCAATACCAACAAGAAAGGGGAGCACCATGGAAGTCAGTTATAGATTCGAAGTTTGGGGAGGATGGTACTCGAATGAGATATGTGGACCATATGGGGTGGGTTGGTGGAAACACATTAGAAAATGATGGGAGACTATCTTAAGGCATGCAGGTATTGAGGTTGGTGATGGTTTTTTGCCTTCCTTTATTCCATTAGTGTCAGAAGGCACCATAGATAAAATCAATTGGAACCCGTCCAAGAAAGGTAGATTCACAATTAGATTGTTCTACCAAATTCTAAGTAGCCCTAAACAAGATTCTTACTACAGACAATCTGAGAAAACATCATGTAATGGCATTGGATTGATATTGCATGTGTAAGAAGACTGGGGAATTAGTAGATCACCTGCTTTTACATTGTGAGGCGGCTAGGACCATGTGGGATGATTTTTTTGCAAGAATAAGATTGTTGTGGGCCATACCTTATAGGCTGGTGGATTTTCTAGCAAGCTGGAGACAACTCCAAGGCAATCCACAAGTGGTGGCAATATGGAAGATGGCCCTTATATGCATGTGTTCGTGCATTTGGCGGGAGAGAAATGATAGAAGCTTCAAGGATCCTGAGAGGACAATGGATGAGCTTAAAGTTTTCGTCTTTAAAACCTCGTTCTTATGGGAAGAGGTCATTGATTTTAATGGACTAAATGTCAATGATTTTCTACTCTCGGTTGTAAACCCTAGTTAGGTACTTCTCATGTATACATCCTATGTACTTGGGCTATCCTTTTCTTATGAATAAAAATTCCTGATACCTATTAAAAAGTATTAAAAAATGCATATGTAAAATATCTATTATAAAATATATATGTATACCATTTTCTCTAAAATTTGTGTGTGTGTGTGTGTGTGTGTTTGGGGGGGGGGGGGGGGGGGGGGGGGGGGGGGGCGCCCTGGCCCTCTCATTCCATCTCTACACAAGTCTAACCAACTTGTCCCAAAGACGTCTTCGTGAGGGATGAAGGGATCAATAAAAGATGTCTTGAAAGGAAATTCTTCGTCCGCTCATTCAAGGAGGCTAATACTAGTCCACACCATAATCTTTTTTCTTAGAGGAGTAGGGCACCTTTTAAGGCCGCTTTCTTCATTTGGGAAGCTTCCTTAGGGAAGATTTTGACCATGAACAACCTAAAGAATCAATGGATAATAGTAACTGACTGGTCTTGTAAGTGTAGAAGTGGGGAGACAGTAGATCAGTTGCTTATTCACCCTGAGGTGGCTAGGGGCCTGTGTGATCACATCTGCAATATAGTTGGTCTAGCATGGGTTATTATGCCTAGGAGAGCGGTCGACCTCTTTGCCAAATGGAGAGGTATACATGGCAACCAGCAAATTGCAGCAATATGGATGATGGTGCCCATATATCTTCTGTGGTGCATATTGAAGGAAACGAATGACCAAAAATTTCAAGACAATAAACATTCACTAGATGAACTTAAACACTTCTTCAAAACCTTGTTGTCATGGGAAGTTGCCATAGATTTCAACAAACAATTCCCACGATTTTCTTATGTCTATTTCTAATTCTTGACTAGGTGTCTTCTCTTTTATTCGTCTTGTGTACTTGGGTTACACCTATTTCCAATCCTATTAATAAATTTTCTTCTACAATTAAAAAATGCCTATTCAAAATTATCAATAACATTTCCAAAGGAAAATGCTACTAAATAGTTTCCTACACAATCCTCGATATTCCCCACTCTCCTATTTCACATTAACAAAATCCCTCATGACGCTCCTTTCAACTCCAAATAAATCCAATTCACGTCATGGAACTACATAAACTACAAATCACTTCCCAAGAATTATACTACAAATCACTTCACAACATGACGCTCTAAGAAGACACGTTATTCACAATCTTTTAACTTTCTCATTCAGCCCTCTTACATTCCAAACCACTAATTTTGGTTTCATAAAGAAATATTAGATCCCCTTCCCTCTCATTTTGCCATGATAAAATATTCTTGACACAAGTCAAAATTAACTAAACATTTCAATATATTGAGCTTGTGAATTCCTCAATTCAATGTCCTAAATCGATGATCTGGAACAGAAACCAACTGTTCTTCTACCCACTTCAATTGCAGAAAGTAGGCAATTGTTTACTCACCCATATACATTCATAAAAGAACAGGCAAAAATTGCTCTTAAGCAATTTTTTTTATCATACATCCTGTACGCGCAATTCTATGATCAATTGTAAAACAAATACTTGCACTTTTCAGTATAAACATATATACCGAAATAAACTCTAATATATGTTGTTTGGGGTTTTGAAGTCATAATACCCATATTCCCAGCCAATCTAGTGAATCTTTGAAAGCTCACACTACATCAATTACCCATTCCAACTCAGAAATAAGTTACTTATGCATTAGAGGAAAAACATTGATGAAATTAAAAACAATACATATTAAAGTAAACAAATATCAAGTTTAAAAGAAAATACCAGCAAACTCAACTTATGTTTATAGATGAAATGCAACATCTTTAATTTATGTCAAAAAATTATAGTGAAGGGTGAAAACACTCACCCAACCATGTTGCAGCTGAAACCAGACTGAAGAGATGTGAGGCGATAAAGATTATTCAGGACAATCAATGGGTCTGATCCCCGCTTCAGCTATAAAAGAATACCGCTAAGCCAATGAGTTGGTAGAAAAAATGGTCCCTAACAACTTATGCCAGACAGTATAATTCAACCACCTCAATGACAATACGCATTCCAGATCGATCACTTTCATCCCGAATATCACTTATTCCATCTAAACTCTGTTAAAACAAGAAAATCAAGAACAACCAAAAACACATTAAACTTTATTGCTGCAGTAAACAGTATGATTCAACCAGAACCTTCTTTTTTACAAGTATTTCAAGCAGGAACTAATTTAATTTCTTATGGGATAACTGCAGGCAGGTGAAATACCCAATTAAAAAATGCAAGAAATCAGCAGACACTAACACTTTCATATGTGGAATACTGAAGCAATTGGAGATGAATTATAATAATGCATTTAGTCCAAAATTTGGACTAGCTAAGCACAAACTTATAACGGTAGCATTACATTTCTTTCTAGTAGATACTACTAACTCTCCCTGCATGATTGAGCCCACAAATTCACTCTCCATAGAAAATTTAAGATGGGTGGGGGATACCCAAGACCATTCAAAATTGATTTTCTTTATAAAGATTTATTGATATGGAAAAAAAAAAAAAAAAGTGAGAACTAGTACACAGGAAGTATACAAAATACACACCTGGGTCCTAACTGCTAAAAGTAAAGATATTAAGAAAATTCTGGAAACTAAGGCTAGAAGAGAGACAAGAATGTAAAGTCATCCAGTGATACTAAGTTTTGAGAAAGAACGTCCTACAAAACACCATAGTTTTGTCACAATCTTCGAAACAACAATCATTTCCTTCTCACCAAATGCACCGTAGTAAGCATATAGTATCATTTCCCACTTTGATGGATATCAAATGGTCCCTTCCAACATCCCAAGGATTCTACCACATTTGAGGCATGACCCAATCTAGTTCAAAACCATCAAGGATAGAATTCCATAGGGCACTAACAATTTCACAATGAAGGAAAAGATGTTTGACAGAGTCCTCATTCCTCTTGCACAAGCAACATCAATCAAATGAAATTACTCATGACTTTCTAATTATCAAAGGAGAGGATCTTCCCCAAAGCGGCAGTCCACACAAAGGATGCTTTTGAGAAAAAGTCTTTACTACACCACGTATTTTTTCAGGGAAAGGAGGAGCTATTGTTGGGGGCTAAAGCATTGCAGAACAATCCAACTTCAAACACACCTCTCGTGGAAGGGACCCATTGTAACTTGTTTTCACCACTCTGTCTCAATCGGTAGCTAGTCGAAAATGGAAGCAAAAAGTTCGTCTCCCAAATCATGTGCCGCTGGAGAGTCAAACAACATATTAAAGGTGATCTATCCTTGGCACGTGCAATACTATATAACTTCGAGAAGGTTACCTTAAGAGACTAACCTCCACACCATACATTGCGCTAGAACCTTATTGTGAAACCATCTCCCACTTCATATAATGAACTGGAAGACCTCCCCCACCCTCCTCTTCAGAGATTCTTCACTGATCAACCCCAAATATCTCATTAATCTTATCGAAACATCAACCGTCCCAAGAATTTCCATATTTTACCTCCACCACCAACCTCTAAAGGCTACTCTCATTGAAATAAATATCTCCCAACAAATCTCAATTTGCATACAATAAGCTTTCATTAAGTCTAATCGTGCTCCCTCCAAACAAGTACAATCTCTACCAGCCAGTCAAACGACACTTTATTTTCTCCAAAAATTATATCCAATCAATTTAACCTTGAAAGGAGCTATGCCATAGATAGTGTCAATTTAACCTTGACTACTTTTGAAATATAGGCCCAAATGTGCCTTGGACATTCCTTGAGTCATTACATGGGACCAATATGTTTGGGAAGTGTAATGCCCTATAAGTGTTTGGTTGCTAAGAAGTTGTGGGAAAGAAGAGGAATAATTTATTTATTTCCTGTTTGATTTTCAGACTCGCAAATTATCTATATGTTCTTTATTTCCTGTTTGGTTCTCAAACTCAAGAATTTTCTGTTTGTTCTCCAGGAAAACAAAAGAAACTGATAGAAACATTAGGAAATGCCAATTATACATGTCGAAGCCCCACACACTACGAACTACACCCAAAAACATAAACTTCAATTTAATTTCCTAAAGACAAATGATGTCTGCCTTCACTCTTTTGCAAGTTTTGGACCTTGAGGTGTTTATCTTCCTCTTTCAACCCTCTTACATCAAAAGCTTTTAGCTTAGCGTTATAGGGAAACAAAAATGCCTCTCCCCTTTTACTCTAGCACGACTAGAACTACCGCCTTTCCTTTGGTGCCTAGTGTATAGGTCCTTAGGTCTAGTTCGAAATTGAGAACCAAGTATCTTAGGTGACAGATAGCTTCAATAGCTATAAACGGCACCATGAGACCATCTTGGGATCCCTCTCAAGATAACCTCACTCAATGGCTCAAATGATCAACTCTAGATATCATGCAAAACATAAGTTTATTGAAACTAAACAAAACCCAATGAGTATTAAAGAAGCTATTATTATCCAAGATGGCATCAACTGGAACATGTAAAGATGTGGTCAGGTAAATTACTCAAACAATGAGTTGAAATAATATTTAAAGTGGAACAGGAGACATCAAACAAGTGCGGAACCTTCCATATCCATCTAGGGCATGAAAAGTTACCAAACATCCAAAGACCTAGAAAAGCCAAGTGGAATCTAGAATAATTGAAAACTAGAAAATAATTGACAATCATCTTAAAAGTAAAGAATGAAAATTCCCCAATCACAAGCTGTGTTTAAAAAAATTGACATTTTCCTAACAGCATTTTCAATTTTCCACCACAACCATTACCTTACTTTCCACAAGTTCAGCTATCTTCTCCACAAGGGCAGATTTGTTGGTCTGATAAGGGATCTGTTTCATTCAAAATGGACAATGAAAGACCGATCTAACTTTTTAATGACAATATGACCTTGAATGTGCATATTCACTGTAAAATCCTAGAAAGCGGACCAAGATCGTGACCTCTTTTATGATAATAGCAGCTCGTTTTGTTTTAGAATCAAGCACTTCAACATCAGTTTTCCCTCTGACTGTAACACGTCCACGCCCAGTTCGATAAGCCTCTAAGATGCTTGACAAAAATGAACAGATTAGATCATTCACTGCAAATAACCGCTACATACAAATGAAAAGCTAAACAAAGGTTTGCCGCTACCTCAAACAAGGTACGATCTATTTTATATGCATATTACAGTTTACACAAATAGCAGGCAATGTGTTTCATACATCACAAGGCATAAATGTGTCAGTGTAATGTATTTTCAGGTGCTCATTCACTTACACATGCAAACATAAGAAAAGTAGAGATACCATCATACCCAAAATATTTCTTAGACTTGCTGTAAAACTCCCTTCATGTACACTATAAATTAATACATAAATCACACCACCAGGTAACAGCACCCAAAATATGCAGCGCCCCAATGCACCATCAATTTTACTGAATTACTCCTCAAATTACAAAAGTCGGCAGAAAATACAACCATTAGAGAAAAAAGAGAAGGGGGAACAATACTCAGTAAAGTTTGTAAGGAAGCAAACCAGAGGTAAATATTATCTTAACTTCTCAGAATGATACGTACCCAATGTTTCCCATAATCACTCCCCCAGTTGGAAAGTCAGGCCCAGGCATGTATTCCAGCAATTCTTGCAGCTAACACAAATAAAAAAATTATAGAACTCAAGTTAATGAACCCATCCTACCTTTAATATCAATTCTAACTTAAGCAAAGCAATGATGACAACTTGACTTTCGAAAATTAGTCACGTATTCTAATATAATACAAAGAAGGGGAACGAAAGTTTGGGTACTTACTGTAGCTTCGGGATTATGAATCAATGCACAGAGAACATCTACCAACTCCCCAAGATTATGAGGAGGAATGTTGGTTGCCATGCCAACCTGAAAATGATTATCATGATTGAGCAGAAAAAATACACTTAACAAATCCAAAGCATAAATAGACATTTAAATAAAAAAAAATGAACAGAGTAAGTCACCGCAATCCCAGAAGAACCATTCAACAACAAAGTTGGAAGCCGAGCAGGCAGAAGTGATGGTTCCTTCTGTGAATTATCAAAGTTTGGTACAAAATCAACCTGCAAACAATGAAGCAAATGACACAAAATCATATTGATGAAAGAAATTGAAGTATGATGATGAAAAAATATATAAGGAAAAGCACTAACTGTATCTTGTTCTAAATCTGCCAATAACATTGCTTCTGCGAGTGCCTGAAAAAAAATGAGGTAAATAATTATCCTTTAAGATAGATGCTTTCTGTACAACACAATAAATCATGAAAAGGGACATGATCATGCACTATAGAACACTTTTGTACACCTGCCCCAGCCAACACCACTAACACTAATTTTGCACTTAATTAATCAAGGAATTAGGTGACATACGTCAGGTATCTAAAACACAAGCAATGGAATGCCTTTTTTTATAGGTAAAATAAGATTTTATTGATCATGTAAATAGGCAAAGCCCAAGTACACAGGAAGTATACATGGATAACAACTAGTTACAAGTTAGGAACTAGAAATGGATACAAGAAAATCATGGGAACTAGTCTCACTGAGGACAATCGCAGAAGCCCACAAAAATAAAGTATGAAAGAAGAAACATTGGAGATCATCCAACAAGCAAACTTGTACAAAGATCGAAAAGCAAAACTCGTACTCCCCAAATGAATCCAAATCATCTTATCCGCCTGCCAATACTCAAAGCATACAACAAGCGGAAAAGCTCATAAATAGCCCCAATTTTCCAATCCCGAGCTGCTCTAGTAAAACGAACATTCCAATATAAAGAGTCACCAAAGCTATCCAAAAGATCCACCAACAAGGCCTCATGGTCATGAGCAATCCGGAAGAGGCCAGGAAACGCAATCCTGAGAGTTCTATCACCACACCAATGCAACTGCATTAGGATGCTAGTAAGAAGACATTCGGCATCAAGACTATTAACTTGCCAAAGCCAATACTGCAGGGTGGTAGGTCATGGTACTATAACAGAGGGCTTTAAATCTTAGGCATAGTTTGGTTACACAAATGAGATGAGAAATCTGTGAATAGTACTGAAATGGTTTGAGTTAAGATTTTTATGGGCTTTTGGGAAAGGGGAGAGAAAAAGTTGAATAAATAAATTATAAAGTTAAAAGAGGGTTAGAATATAATTTTTTAATATTATTTTTGTTTTGAAATTGAAAAAAGTTGAATTGTTTTTTGTGATTTGCTTGAAAGTTTGGGAAAGTTGTAATAATTAGGTAATGACTAGATGAAAACATTGAAAATTTAAAATTGAAAAATGTTTGTTTGAATGGTGTTTAGATGTTGAGATGAGTTTTTTTTTTTTTTATGAGTATGGATGTTGAGATGAGATGGTTTGAAAGGTTTGCGAAACCAAACCAGGCCTCAGCATAAACCGGAAAACTAAAAATCCCATTGAAGGCTCAGAAACTTAAATAGCAGGGTTGTTCACATCAAACATTTTAAAGGACACCAACACTTCAACACTCTTTGTAGACACCTCCTGCACACAGAAATGTGCGTACTGAACCAAGTAATAGACAGAGTAAATACTCTGGATTGTTCTACTTCAGAATGATTGAAGTAGTTTCTAGAAAAAAAATACACAGATATATATATTAGCTGCATTTAATTTAAGGAGAGTGAAAGGGAGGAGGAAAAACCATGTCTAAACCATGTTTATTAAGAACTTGCCCAAACGACCATAGTCTAGCAGTTTTCTTGAAGCAACATAGATGGTCAGATGAAGGCAAATTTTCATCCATGAATCTCTCAAGCCAAGGGTTAGCTCGAGCATTAAGGTTGAATCCTTCATCGATTCTTGTTCCTTTTTTTATTTTTAATCTTTTCTCACCTTATCAAATGGCAGTAGAGGGAGGCTAGAGAAGTAGTTTAGCTGTAATATACTTCCCCAAAGTCTAATGCAGCAGTTTTGGTCAAGGACCATTTTCCACTAGTTCAGTGGGCAGTGTTCAAACACTCTTATCTAAACTACTGAAGAATATTCTTGGAGGGACGGTTGGGAAATGAGAAGGATACATAAAATACGGCCAGAACTGCATACACAAAAGAGAGAGAAAATAAAACCATATTCATTCAAATTGACTTTAATAAGGCTTATGATGACTGATGAAATAGTTGGATGTGGGATTGCCACTCCTTTCTTTCCTTCCTATTTGGATCTATTGTTAACTTCTTTGGGACTTCCTTAAGATAAACATGGGGTTCTTTCTCTACCTGCTACGCTCTTTTACTAGTGACAGGTGTTGAGCAGAATACAGCTACCAGCAATGTTTACATTCTAGTTTGTGATCAAGTTAAGCAATCACAGAAGACGATATGATTGTCCTTGGAATATCTTTATGGACATTAATAGTTTAGTTCGTGTAAATTTGTAAAATATATTAAAAAGGCACCAACATTTTACACAAATTGAATTTTATTGTGTCAAACTGAACTTATATTAACGTCTGAAATTAGTTGGGTTGATTTATTAAGACCCAATTGTTTTTTACTTCATCACACATCCTATTTATACCTTCTTCAGGAATCAGTTGCTGAAATGATTAGGTTAGTAAATCCTTCCATCTGTTAGTTATACAAATATTGCTAAAAACATCCATCATCAATAAACCACAGAGGCTGTACTAACAGGTTTTTTTTTTTTTTTTGAGTAAAGAAACCAAGAGGTTAATTATCTGCTCCTTCCAAAAACCAAATTTCAGGAAGCATTACCCAGACCCCTGTATGGAGACCTTAAAAAGACAAGACAGCTAAATCAAGAGTAAGCAAGTACTTGAACATACCTCCAACCTACACTCTGTGTAACGCATGGCAGCAGGAGGATCAGCATCTATTGAACCAAAATTCCCATGCCCATTGATTAGTGGACATCGTAAGGAGAAATCCTGCAAGAAACAGCATTAAAGAAAGTGCAAATAAATCTTGGGTCTAATGAAAATGTTTCTGCCTACTGAAGAAATTTTGGGTCTAATGAAAACCTGTCTGCCTACTGACTTTTGACAAATGAAACAAGACACTTAAGAGCACTAATGCTACAACATCAGAATGAAACCACTTAGATCAACAGTCTAATTGGCACTTTGATGCATTGCACTTAAAGAAATTAAAGTGAATAGATTCCCAACAAAAAAGAAGTAAAACACATTGCATACAAGTTTGATCGTTTCAGGTTATTCATTCCCAATTGTGTGCCAATTTATCCTGACATCCTAAAAAAACAAGACATTAGTTTTACCTTCCCCCTCAAAAGCACTGCAACATGAAAAGAAAACTTATTTTATCATGCCAGGAGAGCATCTTCATGTGAAAGCCTACAATTTGAAATAAAAAATACTATAAACCAGCATAAAGCCAGCTAAGATTCTATAAAATTTCAGATAATTTAAAGAGCAGCCTGGCCTAGGATGATAAAAAAAACATCATAAATATACATCTGCACTGTGTGAAGATGAGCAGAAGTCCAGAGCATGGATTAACAGTAGAGTAGGTAAAGGAAATAATTGAAACTCACTTCTTTTATGTGAAATTTATCATCTTCTTTTTCCTAGTTGGGAAACCTCAATGAGCAAAAAGAACAAAGCATTTACATATTCCTAAAGTGAACAGCTTCAAACACAAAATTATACAACACATACTTTATCGGTCCAAGTTGGGCAAGCTTTTTATGATTCAGCAGCCTTAAGTGGGGCAATTATAAAAATCAGCAAAAAAGGTCACTAAAAGACACTCCACAAATACTTTTTTGGCCTGGGGACTCAACTGTTCCCTGGCCACTTCCCCAAATCCTCTGCACCTATCCATGAACATAAATATTCCCACTATTACCTGTGCCATTCGCACTAAGGAATCATAGACAGCGGTGTCTCCATGTGGGTGAAATTTTCCTAGAACCTGCAATAAATAACCACAAAGTAAGATACTAAACTGCATAGACAAGGATGGCCAAAAGACAAAAGCAACGATATGATCCTTTTAGGGCAGTTAAAATTAAACAGAGTCAGAGTTTAACCTCTCCAACAACTCTAGCACATTTCTTGAATGGCTTTCGTGATGAAAGGCCCAATTCATGCATTGCAAATCTGTAGCCCAAAAACCAGAAAATTTGAGGGAGAACTTGTCAGCTACACCGTTTAAAGAAAATTGACTTAAGATATCTATTTGTTATAAATACAGATGCAATATCTGCAGACACATGCATAAATAGTCATTTTTTTATAAGTGCAATATGCATAATAAAAATACAAGAGATGTAAACAAATGCCCAGAAACACCCAAGTAGACGTATAGGATAACCACACACATGTGGCATCCAAATCAGGTAAATGAGTACATAACCAAAATCTTAGAAATGCAATTCATTATTTGATAACAAATTATTTCACAGAATGACACTTTCCAGCCATATTTGTTCTTAAAGTATTTCATAAATAACTTAATTGCGCATGAATTCAACATAAACCAATGGAAGTAACTAAATTATAAACAACTAAAATAACGACAACAGCATCCCCAAACTGCAGCAAATTGAACGAATTTGCCACTAGAAATTACAGAAACCTTCCTTTCCTCATTTTCTCATCTTCTTTCAAAGGAAACTTCATGTATAACAAAGTAAACTCTTCAATTGAAGAAGAAGGCTCATGTTCCGTCAAAGGTGGCTTTCTTTGTATGGACAGCTGCAATAGGGAATATTCAGACCATAGATACCTTGAGAAAGTGTGGAATGATTGTTTTGGATTGGTGCTTTATGTGTAGAAAAGACGCGGAATCAGTGAATCATTTCCTTCTACACTGTGATGTGGCTAAAGTGTTGTGGGATGGAGTGCTTAGAAGAGCTGGACTGATCTGGGTCATGCCAAAAGCAGTGGTCGAACTACTAGCAAGCTGGACCAGTCTTCATACTGGCTCCCATGTGGCAGCTGCATGGAAGATGATTTCTTTGTGTATTATGTGGTGCATTTGGTTGGAAAGGAATGAGAGGTGTTTTAATAACAGGGAACGTAATGTAGATGAACTCTGGAAATTCTTTACAAGTTCGTTACTTAGTTGGTTTTCTGCTATTGTACTCAATGGAGGGGATGTCAATGAGTTTTTGTCGTCGCATTTTTAGCTTTAGAATGTAACTAGGTGTTTCTTTTGTATACTTCCTGTATACATGGACTTCGCCTATTACTATTATGATGAATAAAATTTTTACTTACAATAAAATGTAAACTCTTCCATTTTTACTACTCGACCCACAAAAGAGAAAGCACACCCATTTTATTTTTTTCTTAAATTTATCTATCAAAAAGGGTATTAAAACAAAATACTTATTAAACTTTATTTCAGTTTACAAAAACTGTGCCTAAAATTTAAAAACTAAAATTGCTTTTGAAAAAGAAAAAATAATCTGCCCCTATGATAATGCAGTATCCTCATTACTTGTAACAAAAATTGTATTATCCTCATTAACAAAGTTGGAAAGACTCTTCCCCTACTTTCCGGAAATTTAACGCCAATAAAACAAAAATTCCCAACGGAGAAAGGAAAAGCTCACAGGATTCGACGGTGAACAGGCTTGAGACCATCACGAACGTCGGGCAAAGCACGGCCGAGGAGGACTGACATGGCGTAGGCCATGTAGGCCTCCGTGGCCTCCTTGTGGAGCTCGGTTGGCACGACTCTACCACCATCACCACCGGCGTTTCCAACTCTGCCCATGACCAGCACGCTACCGTTGCCATCCTGCCCCTCGTCTCCGTCCGCATCGTCGCTGCGCCTCGATTTAATGGCAGCCGACCGAACGGTACGAGACGGAGGGGAGGAAGAGGAGGGGGAGCCGGAGAGAAAACGGAGCTCGGAGCGTCTGTGGGAGAGACTGGAGGAGAAGCGGGTCGGGGCGAGGGGGAGAGAAGGGCGGTAGCGGAGTAGGATTGAGGAGAAGCGGAGTCCGGAAGAGAGAGCCATGGAAGAAGGGTCCGAGAGGAAGTAGGAAAGCTTCATGGAGGTGGCATTTGCCGACAGTTTGAGTGAGAAAAACCCTAAGCCCTTGTTTGGGTGGGGTTTCTGGGCGCCAAATTCTTGAGTTTTAGATGATCAAAGTGCACGTGAATGGCACCTGCCTTTACGGCGTGTGGGAGTTTGGGAATGAAAGATAAAAAAATAAAAATAAAGAAAGAAAAAATCCCTTAAAGAAAATAAAGGAAAAATATAAGAGAAAAGCTACTAGGATGTATCAAATGATAATTCGAGTATTTTTTTCATTTTGCACATATCAATTACATTTTCTCTAGTTATCATAATTTGTAAGATAAATTATCTCATTCTTTCAATTTTGATAAAATAAGAAATCTCGTCCTACTTCATTTGGATTAAATTGAATAATTAGTAATTGGTTCCCTTAAAAAAAATTGATTTGAATATTAGTTCATTAGCCATTAAAGCATTGTGTTTAGTGATAATTTAATATATATATATATATATATATATATATATTGTTTTTTTTTTAAATAAGTAAGAAGATAATGCAATATATATTGGTTGGGATATTATTTGATCTCTTTGAGCATAGAGATGTTTTGAATTATTTTTGGATTACGATAGTTATAGGGTGTTGACGTGGCAAGGCTCTAATTTTTTTCTCAGGATTAAAGAGGCGATTAGGGTTTTGCATGGCACTGGCCACCGGTCCTACGTGTATGACGGCAGGGCAAGGTGTCTATGTTGAGAGTTCTAATCAGAATCACACGTTGAAGTAGGTTGTGCATTCGGGGATTGCACTAGGGACGTCGTATGGTCATGGATTTGCTGATATTGTTGTCGCAAGTCCACAAACCCTTCCCGAGGTGGATATTTCATTGTGGGAACCATGTTTCAGTGATGGGGAGACGCTTTTTCTATTCTCTTGAGCGGAGATCAAGCAATCGGCATAGCCTTTTTATTTTTTTGTTGTGTTGAAATTTCTGCATCGAAGACCTTCACTCGATCATGTGCGAGGGTTCATAAAACATTTATGGGGTTTGAGATCAATGCCTGTGGTGGGTCATGCCTCGTTCTGGTTAGGTACATTGGGTCTAGAGAACAGTCATTATTAGGAGGTGTTTTTCGAAATGCTTCCAGCATTTTGCTTGCATTTTCAGAACACAAGGCCATCAGGAGAATAAATGTGTTTGTCAGGATCGGCATGAGAAAAAATGGGTGCTATATGGGAATCAAGAAGATGGGAGAACAGAGAGGCCAAACAAGTTTGGAAGGCAGTGGGGGTCTGTGATAAGGAGGCTTTGACGCAAAAACAAGTTGAAGATATAGAGATTAAATCATATTCTCGTAGGGCAGAAATTCTGGTGGGAATCCGAAAACGTAAAGGTGAGGAGGAAGGGACTTTGAGGGATGTTTTATTCATGTCTTTAAATGGAAAGGTTCTAAGAAAGAGTCAATTTGATCTGGTGGTAAAGCCGAAGGGTCCATTGAAAGATTGCTTGACCAGATGAGTTAGTGATATTCAAGAGTGTGGTGGTGTAGCTAGTGTGGCGATTGATCAGATGAAATCTTCTCTGGAACAGTTGGGAAGATGGTTTGAGTTAACAGAAGAAGCATCAGACGATGACCATGTTGAATTGCCTGTTGGCCGATTATCTCCCAGGAGTTCCCTGAAGGCGGTGGATGAAGCTTTGGAATTTGAGCTTGCTTGTTTGGCAAATCGAGGGGTACATGGTGAGGACGAGGTTTTTTCTCAGTACCGAGCCATCTCTGATGTGGAATCAGAGGAGGAGTTGAATGAGATGGCAATCAAATGTTTTGATTCGGACCCAGATATAAATGTACCTTTGAAGTGGTTGCGGTAGGTAAGGAAAGAAAAACTATTGTTGTTCTAGAGAGGAGGACTCGCTCCAAAAAAATTCTTTAATTATGATAAATATACTTATGTGGAACGTTAGGGGGATTCTTTCGTCGAAGAGTAGATTTCGACGCATTTTGAATAAAAGCCGCTCGTCTGTGGTGGCTCTTTTAGAGCCTTTTCTTGGTGCTAATAAATGTAGTAGGTGGGCAAGGTGGATGAAACTGCCTTACTTTTTTAATCATGTTGAGGTTGGAGGAAAAATATAGTTATTCTGGGAGGAGGGCTTTGATTTTGAGTTGGTATCAATGTCGAATTAGGCATTATGTGGTTGGTTTGTTTATGGGAGTATCCGAGTTCTTGTGACTTTTGTTTATGCAAGTTGTTTTAAGAGGAAATGTATGGAGCTTTAGAATTTTTTAAGTGGTCAAGATGCGGGTGGATGGCTGTGTTTCATAGGGGGGATTTTAATATAATTCGAAGTGATGATGAAAAAGTAGGTGGCCTAATGCGGGCGTCTCGTGTGAAAGCTTATTTTAGCTCTTGTATTCATGAGTGTGGTTTGATTGATCTTCCTTGTGAGGGGCAACGATTGTCTTGGTGTAATGGAAGGTTAGGGGGTCGACGGATTTGGGCAAGGCTAGATAGAGTCTCGGTGAACACGAAATTTTTGAATTTGTTTAGTGATGCGCGCATTGTGTTTCTTTCGAGAACTTCTACGAATCATTGTCCGATGCTTGTATCTTTGCTTCATGAGAGAAGGTGGGGGGGCAAGACCTTTCATATTCCAGCGTATGTGGGATACTCATGAGTGATTTCTTCCGTTGGTGAAGGAAGTGTGGAGCGAGATGGTGGAGGGGTGTCCAATGGTGTGGGTTAGGAAGAAATTAAAGTTATTGAAAGAGGCCTTGAAAAAATGGAATATAGATACTTTTGGTAAAGTTGAAGTGGAATTAAAAAGTATTGAAGATCGTATCTTTTTGTTGGAGTAGTCGGTTAGTTCAGATTACTCTCAGGAACATGAATTTGAATTATTAAAGTGCAAACAACGCCATTTGCAGTGGCTTCACCATGAGGAAATGTTGGGGGTGCCAAAAGTCGCGTGTTAAATGGTTAACAGAAGGTGATTCTAATACGGCTTTCTTCCATGTAGCGGTGAGAGTTAAAAAGAAGAACAAGCTGGTAGACTGAATGACGCTTGAAAAATGGGCAAGTGTTGAAGTCATCGGAGGAGGTCCATAATGGAGCGGTTGGTTTTTTTGAGGATCTCCTTACTATGACTTGTGCTGAATTTGATGAGTCATCTTTGAGTTTGTTGTAGCTGTCGGTTTCGGATCAGGAAAATGAGAGTTTGTGTGCGTCGCCATCGATGAAAGAATTAAAAGCGGCACTTTGGTCTATTCCACCAGATTGTAGCCCGAGACCAAATGGTTTTTCAGCTAGTTTTTTCATCCTTACTTGGGATATTGTTAATTAGGATCTTTTGGACATGGCGAGAGAATTTTTTGAGGGGAAGCCTTTGTCAACATTTTTTGGTGCTATGAATTTAGTACTAATTCTAAAGGTGAATGCGCCAGTGGGCTTTGGGTAGTTTCACCCCCATTAGTTTATGTTCGGTGGTTTACAAAATCATGGCAAAAATTATGGTTTTTAGATTGGTACCGATACTTGGACGTATTATCTCTCCAGAGTAAGCAACGTTCATTTGTGGAAGAAGTATCTTTGATAATATGGCTCTCACTCAAGAATTGGTTCACGACATTAATCGGAAGACTAGGGGAGGTAACGTAATGTTGAAAATTGACATGGTGAAATCTTATGATTGGGTGAATTGGAGATTTTTAATGGAAGTGTTGCGAATGTTGGGTTTTTGGGATAAGTGGTGATCTCTTATTTTTAATTCCATTTCTTTTCCATTTTATTCGGTCATGTTGAATGCATATACTAGAGTTTTTTTAAGCCTTCTCGTGGTCTTCGTCAAAGAGATCCTTTATTTATCACCTTCTTTGTTTATTTGTCGAAGGAGCTGCTTTCTGAGATGCTGCACAAAGAATTTCAGTTGGGGAGGATTAAGCCTTTTAATTCGAGTGGGGGTACTATGATTAGCCATTTGACGCAAGATTTGTTTGCCAGTGGAAGAAGGTGGGCTTGGTATTCGGGATCTATCTAAGGTCCAAAGTTCATTGTTAATTAAGTTTGCATGGAAATTAATTATTGGTGGATCGATGTGGTCGAATTTTTTCTCCACAAAATATGTGGGTAATGCTCACATTGCTACTGTTATGTCTTTGTTGTGAGGTTCTCGATTCTGGAAAGGTCTCATGCGAGTAATGCCTACTGTGTTAAGGAATTCGAGATAGTTGGTTTGGAGTGGAAAGCAGAATTTTTGGTATGACAATTGGTTGGGGGATGGCCCGATTGTGGACGAGCAAATGGTGGTGGGTGAGGGTGATGATGTTTGCGTCTGGTAGAGAAGATTTGGCAGTTTCGCTTTCGGTTGCGTGAGGGTGATGATGTTTGCATTTAGAAGCATTCGGCCACGAAATCGGCTTGGCAGCTTATTAGACAGCACGGTAATTTATGTCCATGGCGGAGGTGGCTTTGGCAGGATCATGTGCCGAAGAAAATATTTTTTATGTGTTGGAGAGCCTAACGAAAGGCATTACCTGTGGATGATGTGATCAAACAGCTTGGTATTTCGATTGTTTCGAAGTGCAGTTGTTGTGTTGCTCCCCAAGTTGGATCATGTGCTCTATGATGGGGAGGGGGTGAGGAAGGTTTGGAATTTCTTTGCGGAAGTTTGTGGGGTTTGGTTGCCACAGGTTCGTGGCTGGATGGGGGTGCTTAATGTATGGTGGTGTCATGCTTCTTGTTTTTCTCAAGTTGGTTGGATACGTGGGATCATTGCCATTATTATTTCCTAGGCTCTTTGGAGAGCTCGTTGTGCGGCTCGGATGGAAGATATAAAATATGATTGGAGGGCCATAACTCGTGCAGTGAAAGTTTCATGGAGATATCTAGTACCTTGCGGCATTTCAGGAAAATGAGTCCTAATGATTTATTGGTGCTTCAGGAGCTAAATTGCCCAGTTGTTCTGATTCGTGCAAAGCTACCAAGGTTGATTGCGTGGCATCCGCCTGAAGTGGGGTTGGTTAAGCTTAATGTGGATGGTAGATCTTGTGGAAACCCGGGTGCTTCAGGTGGGGGAGGAATTATTCGTGATTTGCAGGGATGTGTTCTTGCATTATTTGCTCATTTTTATGGTCAAGTAACGAACACAATTGCATAATGTCGAGCTTTATTTGATGGGCTGCAGTTGTGTCATACGATTGGGTTGAGAGATTTATTGGTGGAATCGGATTCGAGTATAGTGGTAGGATGGCTAACTTCAGGAGTTTGTAAGTATTGATTTTTATGGGGTTTTTGGGAGGAAGTGCAGGAGCTTATTTGCACACTTAATGTCCAGTTTCGGCATATTTTTAGATAGACTAATATGGTTGCAGATTTTTTGGCGAAAGAGGACATTAAAGGAAGATCTTTAGATTTTATTGGTGATGGTCTTGTGCAAGGAAGGATTCAGGGTCTTGTTCGTTTGGATAGATTGAGTATTTCTTATATTCGACGTTAATGTATTTTTTGTTGTTTGCTTTCAAGAGGCTTTACCGTTATAACTATGGTTGTTCCTCCGTCTTAGTGGTGGTATTTTTAATAATAGGAGGCCTCGACTTCGTTTTTCTAA
This sequence comes from Juglans mandshurica, assembly GCA_022457165.1. NCBI lineage: Eukaryota > Viridiplantae > Streptophyta > Magnoliopsida > Fagales > Juglandaceae > Juglans > Juglans mandshurica. The sequence continues at coordinate 29,446,077 of CM039619.1, read as the reverse complement.
AAAAAAAAAAAATTGATCTCTTTGAATGCAAGTTTCTACTCTATTGCAAGACAATTGTGTTTGTTCACATGGTCCACCAAGCAATGGAGACCACCACTGACATATTTTGGCTTAATGGCTTGTGCTTTCAGCAATTTATACACAGTAAATTACGAATCCGATTATCCACCCAGTTATTACTTGCGCCATAACTGCCTGCGCTACCCATGTTCCAAATTATCAGAAGTCACTGATAATTAGACAACAACCATTGGATCCATACATATGCTCCCAGTGATTGTTGGCCATGAACTTCAGCAGCTTCAACTTCTTCCTCAGGCTCAATATCTGTTGCTGATATTAGTGATGCAGATGAATGTTTCCAGCATGATCTAGCCGCATCAAGATAACGTCACCTGCACTGTATTTACTTATTTCTATATGAGTAATAATTCTCCACTATAACTCATGTATATAGTATACAGGAATTATCCAAAGAGACGCCTATCTAAGAAGATAAAGATTCAAGAACATGGATCAGTTGGTTGAAAACAGGAAAATTCCAAATTCAAGTTATTCAACGGGCACTCTCCATGATAGGGATGTGATGTTTTCTTGTCAACAAGGAATGTTTTCAGTAACACCAGACTTGCCAAACTGACAAATTTTTTTTTTTTGATAAGAAATCAAGAAGTTTTATTCATAATAATAGGCAAAGCCCAAGTACACAGGAAGTATACATGAGAAATACCTATCTATAATGTACAATAGAAAGAAGAAAGTCATGAACATTGAGTCCATTACAAACAATAGCCCCCACCCAAGAAAACAATGTTTTAAAGAAAAAAACTTTCAGCTCCTCCATTGTTCTCTCTTGGTTTTCAAAGCTTCTATCATTTCGCTCCCACCAAATACACCAACACATACATATTGAGACCATTTTCCATATTGTTGCAACTTGTGTATTTCCTCGAAGGCCTCTCCAGCATGCTAGAAAGTCCAACAATCTGCCGGGCATAACCCATGATACACCAAGTCCTGTAAAAAGATCATCCCACAGGGTCCTAGCCACCTCACAATGTAGAAACAAATGATCAACAGATTCGCTATCTTTCTTTCACATATAACACCAGTCTAATACCATTAATCGACGTCTCCTGAGATTATTCGTGATGAGAATTTTGTCTAAAACTGCTGTCCAAACAAAAAAAGCTGCTTTTGAAGGAGCTTTGGTCTGCAAGATGCTCTTCCATGGGAATGAGAGCCTACCCGGTTCCGATAAGATTCTGTGAAAGGATCGGACCGTAAATTTACCTTTTTTGGAAGGGCTCCAAAACATCCTATCCATCATACCCTCGGTCATACGTACTGAATACAAAGCTGCATAGAAGTCTGAAATAACCTCAAACTCCCAATCTTGGGCTGCCCTATTGAAGTCCACATTCCATTGAGGGGAGCTATTAGAAAAAGCCAAAAGGTCCGCTATCGATGCATCATTTACTCGTGCTAACTCATAAATAGGAGGAAAGGTGTCTTTGAGACAACGTTCACCACACCATTTATCATGCCAAAATCTGACGCGAGAGCCATCGCCCACAACAATATGTGTGTATCTCCTAAAAATCTCCCAACCCTTCCTAATGTTTTTCCATAACCCTACCCCATGTGAACCACGTACCTCATCCGAGCACCAACCTCCCCATCCTTTCCCAACCTGTGCATCAATGACAGACTTCCACAAAACCCCCCGTTCTTGTTGGTACCGCCACAACCATTTACCCAATAAAGCTTGGTTGAATTTCATCAAATTATGAATATCCAACCCACCCCCAGAAACTGGAATGCATACCGTGTTCCAATTGACCAGATGGAACTTGAACTCCTTCTCCAAACCGCTCCACAAGAAATCACGTTGTAACTTCTCAATACGGTTGGCAATCTTTGCTGGGAGTGGGAATAACGACAAAAAATAGGTGGGTAGGTTAGAGAGAGTACTTTTAATCAATGTAAACCTACCACCTTTCGATAAATACAATTTCTTCCAAGATGCCAGCCTACGCTCCACCTTTTCAACCACAGGATCCCAAATCTGCTTTGATTTGAAGGAGGCACCCAATGGTAATCCAAGGTACTGAAGAGGTAGAGAAGATACCTTACATTCCAAGAGAGAGGCTAAAATTGCCACATCCGGAACATTACCCACTGGCACCATCTCAGACTTTGCCAAATTAACTTTCAAACCCGAAACAACTTCGAAACAAAGAAGTAGAGCCCTCAAAGATTGGATATGCCCACGATTTGGTCTGCAGAATATAAGAGTGTCATCAGCAAATAGCAAATGAGAAATATTAAGAGAACCATTCCCCACCGGGAAACCGTGGAGAGAGCTGCCTTCCACAAGACCTACAATTATCTTACTGAGGGCTTCCATAACAAATAGGAAGAGTAATGGCGATAGCGGGTCTCCCTGTCTCAACCCACGATAGGAGTTAAAGAAGCCCACTGGAGAACCGTTCACCAAGATAGAGAATCGAGCTGTTGAGATACAAAACTCTATCCACTTCCTCCATCTCTCTCTAAAACCACATCTTTCAAGTAAATAGAGTAGGAATTTTCAGTTGACATGATCATAGGCTTTTTCCATGTCTAGTTTGTAGATTAACCCAGGTTCTCAAGATTTGAGACGTCCGTCCAACATCTCATTTGTAATTAGAACCGAGTCTAGGATTTGTCTTCCTTTAACAAATGCGTTTTGTGGCTTCGAGATTAACTTCTCCATAACTGTACTCAATCGGTTTGCTAGCACTTTGGAGATAATCTTATAAATCCCAGTCACAAGGCTAATAGGACGATAATCACGAACATCCGCTGACCCCCACCTTTTTTGGTATGAGTGCTAAGAAGGGGGCATTGAGGCTTCTTTCAAAACTAGCATAAAAATGTAACTCTTGAAAAACCCGCATAAGATCACCCTTGATCACTTCCCAACAGGTTTGGAAGAAACCCATGGTAAAACCATCGGGACCAGGGGCCTTGTCACTAACCATACCATGAACAACTTTGCATACTTCTTCATCTTCAAAGGGCCTCTCCAGCCACTCTGCACCCTGTTGATCTAAAGCTGAGAAAGTCAACCCATCTACTAACGGTCTCCAAGATTGTTGTTCGGTTAGGAGATGTTCATAATATTGTTCCATGTGCTCCTCAATACTTGGCTGATCCGAAAAAACTACACCATCAGCCATTAAAGTATCTATAGCGTTGATCCTCCGACGCGAATTAGCCACCCTGTGAAAGAATTTTGTGCATCTATCTCCATCCTTAAGCCATAAAGCCCTAGTTTTCTGTCTCCAAGAGGTCTCTTCCATTTGTATTACTCGTTCAAGATCTGTAACTAACTGTCTCTTGTGAACTTTTTCAGCTTTATTTAGAATTCTTGCATCCTCCTCCCCCTCCAGGCCCTGTAACTCCTCCATAAGGGAACGTCGTTGTAATATAATATTACCAAACACTTGTTCATTCCATAACTTCAAGTCATATTTCAGCGCTTTTAGTTTCCTTGCCAGAATGTAACTTGGAGATCCTTGAAATTCATACGAAGACCACCATTGCCTGACCCTGTCTACAAAATCGTTAGATTTAAGCCACATATTTTCAAATTTGAAATACCTTATGCCTCCTTGGATGTCTCCACAATCCAAAAGGATAGGGAAGATCGGAACAAACTCTAGGTAATCGTCTTTGAATAACTTAAGGAAAGTGTGATTCTCAATCTGAAGTTAACAAAAATCTATCGATATTCGACCAAGAAAGGATATCTTGAGTGTTGGACCAAGTATATAAGCCTCCTATTAGTGGAATATCCATGAGCTCCTGTTCTGAAATGAAGCAAGAGAATTCCCTCATAGCAGGAGTGATGTGGGTTGTACCTGACCGTTCACTCGGGAAACGAGATACATTGAAGTCTCCCCCTATGCAACTTGGTAATTCCCACCAACTAAGGATTTCGGCTAATTCTTCCCACAATAAGCTTCTTTCTGAGTCACTATTCGGACCGTATACACTTGCAAATGCCCAGCGGAACCCATCTTTTACATTTACAAATGAGCACGCCACACACATTGTTTTCTATATAATGAGCACGCCACAGTGAATTGAGCCGAGAATCTTAAGGGTTGGCTCAAGGGATAAAGGCTTGGGGCTTGGAAGTGTGTTCCCCCTAGGTCTAAAGTTAAAATCTCCTTGGATGCAAACAATTTCTTAGGGTCATCAGACTAGGAGAATTTTCCCTTGAATTACCCGAAATGCACTTGTGGAATACTCATTGCCGAGGGCCTGTGCACCTCCGGGATTAGTCGGGACGCTGTTCCTAGACACTCGGTGCCTAATCAAAAAAAGAAATTGAGCCTAGCCTTAAATTGAAATCCATTACAGAGAATATAGGAAAACCAAAATTATTAATTTCTGCATAAAGCATTGCCACATAAAGGAATATTCTGCAAAAAATTTTCTGGGTTCTTTTTTTTTTTTTTTAAATGCATTATTCTGGTGAATTATCTAATATTTTCAAGTGTCCGACAAACACTACCAATGTCAAAACCGGGGATGAAATACATACTTATAGCATGTCTAAAAACTCTCCAAGAATTCCTGACTATGGCTGGCAATTAATCATATTCTGGATGCGCAAAATTGTCCCGCGCAAACCATACTTATTTTCCAGTCACCAAGCCAACAAATATACAAAATACATCAAAAATCAAAATTTGAATTAAAAGAAATATAGCAAACACCACATAATAAATAAAGTTTCACCAGGCAAGCCTGAGATTTATCGAAACACTACCAGATAAAGTGCAGGTTAGCCCCCAAATCCAATTCAAACCGACTGATTCTGATCAGTTTTATGGGTGAAGGTAACAAATTGCCATTTAGCAATCTCAAATAATGAACATCCAGGATGACGTAAAACAATTGCCTGCTTGGGTAAGCTTCTTCTGTCACCATTTCCAAGACTTTCCACATAGCTGCTGGTGTAATGTCCATGCTTGCCATCTTATCTACTCCTTCGAGTCTCATTGGCACTGCAGTGACTGCACCCCTAGTATTTCTGCCTTGTTGAATCTGAGGAATAAAAGCAACGGTGAGAGGACAACTTGAAGAACAGTATCAGATACTGAATTAGCTCTAAGAATCATGATCTTGTTGTAGTGTAGTTCAGAGAGAATGCACAACAAAAAATGTAGTGAAGTTTCTGCAGGTTATTGACATAACGAAATTCTATTAAAAAAAAAGGATGAGAACAGAACAGCGAGTTCTCTTCAATAATGAGAAGCAGGAGCATCCCAAAACCAATCCAAGACCCAGAAGGCTCACTGGTCCTACAAGAAGTGAGAAGCAAGTCCTCTACCAAAATGAGAGGCAGAATCAGAAGACTCACTAGTTCAAAACAAAGCGAGAAATTTATTTCTATAAGCTATGGGAATGTTCCAAATATTTCAAATCATATCACTGTCAAGGAGCTTGCATGGTTCATATTAAAGGGATTTATGTGTGATCAATGGATAAAATTTCAGGGTTGCTATTGGGTATTACAGACGGCCTTCACGAATGAAACCTTTTGGCCTCACTCATCTTTAAAACCAGAAAATTTCCTCAAGATTCTCTAAGGAAGATGAAATGAAACTAATGACAGGTTGCTTACCCTAACAGAACGCAGTGGCTGAAAACGCCCTCAATAAAATTATTGATGACCCTGAATGCCTAGTGGCAAAAGAAAAGTGTATATGACGCATAGATTTAATCAAGTTATTCTGATCTAGAAAGTGACCCCTTTTATAATATTAAGTTAATTCAATATATTTTCTGGTCAGAACCAAAAGCACAGGAACTAGAAAGGCTGGATTTTAATACAGGCTAACTTTACCGTGCACTTTCAAAATTCTTTTCTGTAAAGATACAAGACTGTGTATGCCCTCACATGTATGTGCCAGTCCATGCATGGGGAAGTTTAGTCGAGGTTGCCTGTTTAAATCTTTGGTGAAAATGTAGCTCCTAAATAATGAAGGTGCCTCAACATCTTGTATAATCTTCCTATACCACATGTAACATCAATATTCGTGTAAGTGAAAGCGTGTCCAGCATACATTTCTTCATCAGTCTTTGTCAGATAGGTAGGTCCCCAAAAGTGAAATTCTTATATAGCAGTAGCTACACCCCCCAACCCCACATTGTAATGAGTTCAACATCAGTATTAGGCAACATTTGGATGTTGAGCTGCCCTCAGCTGAGCTCAGTTCTTTATGAATACTAATGAGTTGAGTAGTGGAGGGAGTTATGTGTGGCCCATCTAAACTGAGTTTAAAGTGTGTTTGGATGTTAAGATGAGTTTAGTACTTTTTATGGAAAGTTGAAAAAGGTTGTGGGTACCACGTATAAAGATGTGTTAAGTTGAAAAAGGTTGTGGGTCCCACGTATAAGGAGGTTTTGAGTTGAGATGAGTTTAGTAATTTGAGAGTTGGTGTTTGGATGTTAGACTCAGTTTAAAATTAGACTGAGCTCAGCCGAGTCTTGCAACCAAACGCAGCCTTAGTGTGCAGAACTGAATCCAGCAGATTTCTGTCTTCTTTAAATATTTAGACTAAAAAATAATAAAATTCTTCTAGAACTGCTACAGCCTACAACACTCGCAGTTCCACACCATACTGAGTTCAAAGTCAATATTTGTATTGCAACTGCATTCAGCATGCTAAAACCCTCCCCAACCAATTTTATTTTATTTTATTTTTTTATAAAAAGAGAAGAATTAGTAAAACAACAAGAAAAAGAAGACCTTAACAGTTGTACACAAGTAGGAGACCTGTTTACTAATTTGGGCTAGAGTTCAAATTTTCACGAGAAACTAAACAGGGGCAAGAGTTCAAATTTGCTTGGGTGATTGAAGTAGCTCACTTAACAAGCCACAGTCATTCGGTGAAAACCCTCTCTCACACACACACAGACGCACATGAACCCCCTAAAGAGGGGCCAAATACCGCAAATTACTAAATACAAATATTTCACTGGCATTACTTATATAAAAAAAAACAAATATTTCACTGGCATAACTAAACATTTTCATACATTATTTTTTTTATAAGTAAACATTTTCATACATCATTGCATATTGGAGGTTTAATTTGAACTAAACATTTTCATACATCATTCTTTAATGAAGGTCTAATTTTCATACATCATTTTCATAAATTTCTTGTTTCCATTTCCTCTCCCTAAATAGGTGTTACCTTTTGTATACCATCTTGTGTACTTGGGCTATGCCTATTCATATCAATTATAAAAAAATAAATAAATTTAATGTAGGTTCAACAGTATGTGATTTCAGAGCTTCAAAGGCATCAAGTCTTCTACCTGTGCACAAGTGTCTGTTTGTATGCTCAATTAAGATATTTCGGTTTGAATTTTTCAACGCTCATCAAAGATGAAATTCCTCTAAAGGTACTTCCACCCTCCAAATAATAACTATTGTTAGTCTTGGTGGTCTAGTAGCGATTTAATGAAGTGGACACCGTGGATTTGAATTCCAGTCAATTTACACAATAAAAGTTTAGCAGCGGAACGAGTTTAACATAAAAATTTGTATGCACAAGCTAGCCCAACAAAGCACTCTCCAACCGACCCCAACCCCCAGAAAAGGTGAAAGAATCAAACAAGAAATAAAAAAAAAAATAAAAGGAATGCATAACCAATGTACAAAAGCATGGATGTCATACCTGATGAAGTACACCCAGTACTTTTCATCTCATGAAACAAGTTAGAGATCGCACCACATTAAATATAAACTCCAGCTACTCACTGAAAAGAGTCACTTTCACAAATGATGAAAGTGGTCTGCAGCATCCTCATTCCAAGTGGTTGTCATTTCCGCCTGGCCTGGTAGGGATGAGACTCACAAAGATACTATTGCAACCCATCTCAGTGATACAAAGAGTAATAAGGCTAATCAGTCCCTTTGCTTTTTTGGGGGGGAAGATAAGTAAATGATAATTTTATTGATTAAAAGAACTCATATCCCATGTACACGGGACATATAAAAGAGACCCAAGTAGGATGAGCAACAGATACAAGAAAATCAAGGACGCTTAATCCATTAAAATTCATCGGTAACCAGTCCCTTTGCTCACTGACAAGAACAATAACATAATCTGGGTGGAAACAGATAATTACTTTTTCAAACTTTTTTTTTATTGGCACTGGGTGTCCGGGAACAGCGTTCCGACTAATCTCGAGGGTGCACAGGCCCTCAGCAAGGATTTCCCGCAAGTGCACCTCAGGTAATTCAAGAAGAAAATTCCCCAGTCCGATATCCCCTAGAGATTGTTTGCATCCAAGAGAATTTAAACCTTAGACCTAGGGGGAGCATACCCCCAAACCCAAGGTCTTTACCACTTGAGCCAACCCTTGGAGGTTTACTTTTTAAGTAAGTACTTTTTCAAACTTATTCTCCTACAATGCATTTGCATATTAAATTTGAAGTAATCCAACAACACCAATTAGATATATATAGTAGCACAGAAACTTACATATTTAAACAGTGGTGCTTGCTTTGCCTTGTTTTTTTTTAAACAACTTATTATGTTAAATACAATTGAAGAACTTAAGGCTTTAGTTATTTACAACTCTTTACCATTGGGTGACAGCCCACTTTTGTATTCCCAATTTTAGCACCCAGGAGCTTTTTTTTTACCTCTTCCCCCTCTCATTGGGCATATTTGTAGTATACCCCCTGTGTAACATGATAATGGCTATGCCTTTTCTTGATTATTTAAGAAAATTTGTCTTATAATCTTTTTTATCAGTAATCTTATAAAAAAATGTTATATACACGCGGTAAAAATTGGAATAATAAATTATAAGGTCAATCAGAAGTTGCTATTCCCATGAGAATGGGATTGAGAATGGACTCATTGGTTGAAGATCCACTGGGTGCGACTAACATACCAGTCAATGAAATGTAACAGCTAAAATTTACCAACAATGCAATGCATCAACAATCATCTAAACCTGCAACCCGTTTTGCCATGGGATTAAACCAGAAACATTTCTTTATTTATACAAGAGATAGTTACATAAAAAAATTAACAGATAAATTTTATATTCTTATTGATTAGAATCCCAGGTACACAGATAAGTATACAACAGTACCTAGTTGAAGAAAGTCCACATTAGAATGTACTCAACAATTCTCTGACCTTTACACTTCTTCCCGTGACCATAATCATCCTCTAATAGCTTCAGCTGGACAAGCAGAAAATGTTCGTTCAAAAAACGCCTTACCCATCAACAATTTTTTTTTGATAAGTAGCCTTACCCATCAACAATGAATTGATCATCTTGATTATCTCCCTCAACCCTTGTATCTCCATGAACCATACCATTTACATGATGCAGATTCTGCATCATCTGTGAAAGATAATGGTTGCTAGCACTAGTATGATCAGAAAGCCCAGCTGGATGAGCGGTCCATTGAGAGACAATCCCAAGCAACTGGTTGGTGAGGTTTTGCTGCTCATGAAGAATTCGGGTCTGAATCTGGCCCATGTCTGCCCGATGCTGATTCAGCAAATCATCAATCCTCTTCTTCCATTCTGACCTTCTCCTATTCATCCTCTCCTGCCATTCTCTCTCATGAATCAACTCTTCCTCTCTTCTTCTTCTTTCCCTCTCCTCACTCTCCTTCTCCAGAGCTTCCCATTCTCGAATTCTCTGCTTCCTCAACTTCTCCCTAGCCTTCTCTCGCTCTTCCATATCCTTTTCACTCTCTTCCCATTTTCGTTCCCATTCTTTCTCCACCTCCACCCGGACACTCTCTCTCCTTTGCCTCTCACGCTCTCTCTCCAGCTCACGCTGCTCAAACCGAGCCTCCAATTCCCTCAACTGCCCCAACTGGTTTGCAAGAAACCCCCATGCCTTCCTTTCCAAACCTTTCAACACTTTCCTCTTCTTCTTTGAATTCGACCCATTCATATTTACTTCTTCATACACAAAACCAGCGTCCCTGCCCTCTCTAACCTGATCATTCCCATTATAATCCTCCTCCACTTCCTCTCCATCATACTCAAAACCAAAACCCATCACCCCATTCTCAATGCCATTGATCCCTGCCACTGGAAAATCCCCGTTCCCATCATTATCCATTGGTCCAAACCCCACCATATCCATCCCCCTCTCCATGAAACCCCCACCATTCTCACCATTCATCACCGTCGCCAAATCGGCATTACTACCATTCCCTATTGGCACGTCCCCGAAAACTTCTTTGTACCTCAAAAAATTCGACCAATGCGTATGTCCCTCCACCCAATCAAATTCCTCCCTATTATTACAGTCCCCCGCGCTGGAATTCTCAGAATCAGGCTTCTTGATCTTTTGCTTGACAAGCAAGTACTGGTGCCTCATGTTCTGGACCTTGGTGGACACGTCCTTCCAAGTCCATTGCCAAGGGTACGCGATAGAATCGCGAGCGTGGTGCACCGAATTGACATAACAAGCAATGGGTTGGAATTTCTTCTCACGGGTTTTCATCTTGGCGAGGGTCCCATCAGAGACCATCTCTCCATACTTTGAGATTAGGGTTCTCTCTTCTGCTTCAGTCCATTTCTTTCTTCTTGGAGGAGACATCATCTGGACACACCAATAACTCAACAGTAATAATTTTATCTGAAAGTAGATTATTACCAGTACTAGAATAGCATAGCGAATTGAGTGGCATTTAAGAAGGGCACCCAGATGTAACAGGCTGACCCAGATGAAGAAAATAAGAGAACCGAGTACGAAAGCGAAGAAAGGGGCTTACCTTCAGGTGGAGATTGCAAAAGCTTAGTGATGGATGGGATTGAATTTGGGACTGATGAATGCTCCGGACTAGGATTTTCTCGGGAAAATTTTGGTACAGAGAGCGGAAAACTGGACTTGTATTAAAAAAGAGGGAAAAGAAAAAGATAAAAAAACCAAGGGAAGCGATTATCTGTGTGTAGTGTTCAGAAGACTAGTAGTACCGAGCTGGAACGGTTGCTTTTAATAAAAAAAAAAAAACAAAAGAAAGAAAAACAAAAACAAAACATAAAAAATTTACTCATTAAACCTACGAAGCCCATTTAAAAAAAAAAAAAAAACTCTAGATACAACCAACTTGGAAACCTGGCGCGGCATTGGCGTCCACGTGGCAAAACGAAAACGGCATTGTTTTGCATAAACAAAACGACACTCCTTCCCTCTCTGGTTTTCATTCGATTTCTCCCCCCATGATCCATCCCCCCTTTCCCCCTTTCCCCTTCGATTCATTTCCCCTTTCCCCTCACAGATTTCCTTCAATTCACCCATTCCATCTCTCGCCGTTGATTTTCCCTCACAGACCTACTTCGATTCACCCATTCCATCGAAATCGACCCATGAAACTGACATTCGTCTTCCTCAAACACGGCGTTTCACCCTCGTTCGTGGTCATCAAGCACGGCGACCAAGTTTTAGGGTTAATCGTCTAATGCTCAATTCCTCCCCATTCCCACGAAAGCCTGGCCTTCCCACTTGAAACCCCAATCCCTTCAATGCCGAAACTCTAACCCTAACCCAACCCGCCGCATGATCTTAACGCTAACTTGTCCAAGATCGTGCGTCTAACCCTAACCCTAACATCAACTGTTGTGTAGATCAGGTTAGTTATCCTACAATTTGGTCACGTGGATTTGGTTTTACTTTCGAGCATAGATTTTATATATCAATTATACTTGATGATTTTCGATGGATTGTTTTACTTTCCAGCCTAGATTTGAATTAGATTTGTAGTGATGTTGATGGCTTTTGTTCTCGATAACATAACAAATATATGCTTGTGAAAGGTTGAATAACACTGATGTGGACGTTTGTAAATTTTATTTCGAGTCAAATATTTTCTTTACCTACTAGTATGGACGTTTGTAAATTTATGTCATATGTAGTTAACACAATTTTACATTTTCCTAGCCACCAAACAAAATACCTTTGTTGCGAAAATTGCCTTCTGCTACAGGTAATGTTACAGTTTTTACATTAATTTTTACATCAATTTTTACAATGTTACAAGTAATGTTACAGTTTTTCAGTTTAATTGTTGCATTCTAAATTAGATTTTTTTTTGTTACAATGTTACAAGTAAAGTTACAATTCTTCAGTTTAAGTAAACCTTTTTTCGAACCTTTAGAACCTGTTTTAGTTTAGCATCAATTCGGTTTAATGAATTACAACTTGTTTTTGTTTTTCCCTAGTTTAGCATATGAATCACAACATGTCTACATTTGTTTTTCAAAAAACACAAGTAATGTTACATCACCTTTTTGAATGTGTCATTCTAATGTTTCAGTTTTTCATTTAATTAAATATTTTTGGTCTAAGAGGAACCTGTTTTTGTTAGCATCATTTCAGTTTAATGAATTACATCAACTGGTTTAGCATATGAATCACAAGTAATTGTTCTTTGTTTTTCAAAAAACACAAGTAATGTTACATCAATTTTTACAATTTGTCATTCTAATGTTTCAGCTTTTTAGTTTAATTAAACATTTTTTGTCTAAGAGGAACCTGTTTTTGTTTGGACATCCTTTCAGTTTCCCGAATTACATTAACTGGTTTAGCACATGAATCACAAGTAATTGTTCTTTGATTTTCAAAAAACACAAATAATGTTACATCAATTTTTACAATTTGCCATTCTAATGTTTCAGTTTTTCAGTGTTTTAGTTTTTCAGTTTAATTAAACCTTGTTGGTCTAAGAGGAAATTGTTTTTGTTTAGCATCAACTTTTTTTTTTTTTTTTTCCCTAGTTTAGCATCTGAATCACAAGTAATATGAATCCAAACTTTTTTTTTCCTTTTCTTATCAAATCAATTGGTCTTTCCTGCTTACTTGCACATTCTGAGATGACCTTCATCCAGATGTCATCATCACCATCATCATCATCATCAATGACTTCTTCATCCTTTGCTAAACCTACTGTCAGTCAACCATTATGCTACTGTGAGGTTCTAGCCACATTGAGATACTCAAATACTGGCAGAAATCCAAGACGACCCTTCTTAGGTTGTCCAAAGTATAACACAGAGGTAACTACATAATGTGAAGTGTGAGATTCTTAATATAATGATTAATATTATTTACATCTAACATTTTTTATATATGTAAAAAATGATCAGCGATTACCTTACTGCAAATTTTTCAAGTGGACAGATGGTAATCACGACTATGAACTGCAACCTCGAGAATGTTTAAATGAATTGTTAAGGAGCCAAAGAGAGTTCGAGAAGAAACTCGACGACATCAAGAAGACATTGATTGAGCTTTGTAAGAGAGCGGAAGAGATCGAGAAGAGAGAGTTGGGGCTTCAAAAGCAAGAAGTTGAAATTTGTTGTTCACGCAGATTACTCCGTCTTTATTGGACTTTTGTAGTTATTGTGCCATGTTATGTAGTAGTATGTAGGTATTTTGGAACTTAATTTAGTTGGTGCTTACTAGAGTTCACCAACGAATTTTGTGATGTTTGTACTTAGCTTAAGTTTCTGATCCAGCAGAAATTGAACCCTTCATATCAATCGGAGTGTGTAGGACATAAGTTTGCAACTTGTGTGTTGATGATATATATTTATGTCTTATTTTTTTCAGCAGGATCAAATTTATTCTCATGATATTATGAAAGGGGGGCATACACCTAGAAGGTACAAGAATCAAACATGCATGATACATCAGGTGACATGCACTTCTACTACTTTTATCAGCTGACGAGATAAACATAAGAGACATAAACAAGATAATTACAATATCTAATACATTAGTAAATAAAGACTTCTTTCAAACAGAACGAGTTTAAAAGTACTTAACCAAAAAACAGAAACCAATTCATGACATATGCCAACAAGACTGATGAACATCCACTTATAAATTCTATTGTCTAATGACAATGGTGAAGCAACTGTAATATCCAAACCTATCAGAATCTGCAAGAAGTCAAGTAATCATATCATCAGAGCATAACTAACGAAATTATACAAAAGTTACAACTCATCCCTATCAATCCTCCTCTAGATTGATGGAGTCCTTGAACTTCCCATACAAAATCTTTTTCAATTCGGTCATCTGTGCAAGAACGGAATCCTTCTCTGCCTCAAGTTTTTCCAAGTTTCTGGCCTGACACCTCTTTCATCTGTTCTATCTTGCCTTCCACTTCTTCCTTCGGCACATGGGCCAAGACTTCACATATTTGGAACCGAATCACCTCCTCATCAGTGAGAATCAATTCGTTGCTAGCATCCTCCAAATTATCATTTGTTTCCTGCGGGAAAGAGATCATTTAGTTAGAAGAGGCAAATAATTAAACAAACAGGAAATATCTCTTCAGCTTCATAAAAATATACATTTTCACTGTCATATTGCATCCAGCAAATAAAAGATTTCATGCTTTAATGAGCTTTCTCAGCACTGCCATCCTCGGTTTCCCGTGGATTCTTTCTATCCTCATTACTTTCTTCAACTCTAGAGGATGTACATAGCGCTTCAGTTTTCCTACCATCGGGTCTATTATCCTTTGAACCAACTAGTTTGCTTGTAGTGGAGCTTGTATTGGTGAGAGGAGTCGGAGGTTCCATATCATGTTGAAATGGGTAAACGTTCTGAAAAAAACATTAAAAAAATAAGGGAAATAAAACTCATGAAAAGAAGCCAACTTATTAAAATTAAATAACATGTTATCACTACTTGTATTTTGAATAGATATTGGTTCCCAACTGGATATGGCAGAAAAGCCGGTGACCACGCAGGCACTAGTCCATAGTAACTAGGCATGTAATTTGAGATGTTTGGATAAGTTGATGGTATGTCTTACCATGTTATTGGATTAAGTTATTGTTTTTTTTAAATAAATATTAACTCAACAAATTCTAATTCTCTTTTGATATATTAAATGATATAACATACCGCGGATTGTGGATTTGAGCTAGATAGTATTAGCGTAGATGGCTGTTCTTTCTCGTTTCCCATGCTGAGAGGGAGACAAATCATTGTTGGCAAAGTTATTCTTACTAAGGGCTTAGTAATGGAGTTAATCATGAAAAAGGTCTTAATAAACTTACAAATATGGAAAAAGGTCTCAAAAATTGGAATCAGAAAATCACATATATTTTACAATACTAAATTCAGTACATACAAATTCTTAGATATTTAAATCTCTACATATATAGCATGAACAATATTAAGTTCGGCACATTCTCATTCGTTACTCTATTTTAAGTAACAAGAATAATAGCATGTACTGCTTGTAACGCAAAGAAAAGAAAAGAAGTCATGAACTGTAGAACATAAAGTCATGTATTGCTTGTAAGTGTTTGCATAAAGATGCCCGGCCATCTAAATCTAGTTGGGAATATATTTCAATCCAAACAATGATGCCAACCCGCATTCCCTGTTCTGATTCTTGCACTAACTTTGGAACTTTTATGGTTGCAATTGTGTGGCCATTTCCTATTAAACAAGGTTACCTTTTGCATTCAACTCCTTTCTCAAAATAACATGCAGCTTATAGCCTCATAGAAGATCATTTCATTAAGAAAAACATTCAATTCCAACTTCCAGATTGTTTGTTCCAATATTGAGGGAACTTTCCCATTTCCCATGATGAGACATAAATAAAGTCATTAAGTATACCAAGATATTAATAAATTTCAGCATCAATGACTTTTCTTATAAGTAAGTTTCAGCATCAATATATAATCTCATACACACATCAAGTGAAAATTAAAACAAAACAAAAATGTCAAGCTTAGTGGGGACACCAGGAGAAATAAATGAACTTCATTGTTGTAGCATATAAGACAATACATCCACGTCAAGGAAGGAACAAAATAAAAGAGACGAAGCTTCTCCAAAGGGTGAGTAACTTTTCTATACCACCCACATTTAAGAAACAGAATAAAGTGTTTCCATTTTACTTGTGAAAAACAAAAATAATAACATTGGCTTAAACACACAGTAAGCTATATTTCTCACCCTTGAAAATTCATTTTTTTTTCTTTTTCCCTTACAACCAAATGAAGCAAAACAGAAATTTTGTTTGTCTATATCAAGTTTGTATAAAGTGACATTGACCTAACAAAAACTCAAAAATCTGAAATGCACAACATCAAACTAAAGAAACAAAGTATTATCAGAGTCACTTTGTCTTACACTCTCCAAGCTCTCACAAGTGACAAACAAGCATCAGATTCATCATACACATTAGGAAAGTAACTTTCTTAGATTTAGTATCCATTGAAAACGAAAGCATGCTATAAAATTCTCCGAAACCTGAACCTGAATCATCTTTGACTCCTGAAGTTCAACCTCATCCCAAGACTAGCTTCAGCCCATCTTTTCTTTAAATAAATGTGGCTATTCATCCAGCAAAAAAAAACAAAAAACAAAAAACAAAAAAAACAAAATCTTCATTCTATCTTAACTTTTTACAACTAATTTGCAGCTCTCGAATCTCTCATTCAACGCAAAGATATAACATGTGAGCAACTGTAAATATATACTTTACAAACATCGCAACAACATTTCACTAAGATTCCAATGAGATAGTACACAAACAAAACTCTAGAAGATCAAACTTTTGATTACGTAATAAATTTGACCGGTTTGAAGAACCGACGGAAACTCTCACGGCGTTCACGCAGACCTCTCTCTCACCCACGACGCCGCGACCTAGAGACTTGTAGGCTGTGACGACGGAGACCAGAATGGGCCAACGAACTTTCTTTAGACGCACGGCGATCTCCCTCTTCGATTTTGCTCTCCTCTCTTCCTCTGTTTTGTTTTTGTTTCCCTCCCATCCGCGTACAGGATGTTTCACGTTCTTCTAAAAAAAAAAAATTATCAGCTGACAGCAGTCGGTTTCACATCGGGTCCTCAAACCAGTTGTATATAGAATAATTGTAAAAAATAAATCCAAAACATGTATCACTCAATTTAGCTGCCAGAATCCGATGTTGGTTCCGATTATGCTATGTTGGCTCGTTTGGATTCAGAGAGTGTTTCATCTCATCTCATCTCATCATTATAAAATTTTTAAATTTTCATGCAAAATATAATAAACATTTTAATTTTTTTAAATACCAATTCAACTTTTTCAAATTCTAAAACAATAATAATATTAAAAAAATAATATTCTAATAATATTTTATTCAACTTTAAACTTTTATTTAAAATCATCTCATCTCACTATCTAACCAGTCCTAATGGAGTTGGAATCGAATAGAATTTTACACTTGTTATAAGCGGAGTTGGAAGTCGATATTCAACTCCGATTGAATAGAAGTTGGAGAGGGGATTTTTCATGTCCATCTGGGCTGGGCCCAGGTCCCTCACGCCGGCCCACGTCTCTTGACAGGGAAAGCCCAAACGAATCCAGGGGCTAGAGTTGTAAATGAATCAATCTATTCAATAGTCCGCTCAGTACTCGCCCGGTTAAATTCGAATCGAGCTCGACTCATAAAAAAAAAACTCGCTTGTGAAAGCATATACCCGCTCGATTAGTAAATAACAAATACCTGACAAAACTCGATTCAGCTCGGCTAAAACTCGTTAAGGCTGGCTCGTTTATGTCCAAGTCGACTCGTTAGCTCGACTCAATTAAAGCTTATTCATATATTAATAAATATATACATACAATTATGTATATAATACATATATATATATATATATATATTAGCTAATAATATAAGCATGACATTTTTATAATTAAAAATATAATATGTAACTTAATTATTTATGGCTATATATTGAATATACTTCGTAACTATATTTTATAATTTTTATAATAATTAGTCAATAAGATTTAATAATTTCATATACTAGTATGTGAGAACCACATATGAAATAGATATATGTTATCATATTATGTGTATGTATTAATAATTTATGTAGGCATATAATATATTGTTATTATGGATAACTAGTTATTAGTTATTTACAAAATTTTATAATTTTATAATTCAATAGAGGTTCTACTTGTTAGTTGTACAAATTCAATATTAGATTTTTTATTTATCTAATTTATTAATTATTAAATCTTATTCAAAAAATAAAAATAAACAACTAGAGCTTAAGCTCGTTTTTGGGATGAGCTCGAGCTTAAGCTCGAATTGGGAGTTTAGCTTACTGAACCAATTCGAGGTCGAACAAAGATTAAATAAAAATTTCGAGCTCTGACTCAAACTCGAGCTCGAGTTTTTTCAGTCGAGCCGAGCTCGACAAGCCAAAGACTAGCTCGACTCGACTCGATCACAGCCCTACCAGGGGCCCAAGAAGAGATGAAGATGCCGATGGTTCTCTCAGTCACTACGCATTAATGAGGGGCAAACAGACAGAGATCCTATCCCCTGCAGGATCAGCCGCATTAAATGCGTCGTCACGCCATCCTGGTCAAGTGCGATCACTGTAGTGACAGAGAGATTTCGCAGGAAATTAGCTATAAATAAAGGAAGGCTGGCAATGGAAAGGGGGTTATACACCAGGAGATAGTGCGATCCTGGTCAAGTGCCCGTCAGGAGATGTATGACGGGCTGAAGGACCCATTTGAGCACTTAGAGATGTTCAAAACTCACATGACATTGCACGGCTTCCTAGAGGAGATAGTGCGCCGGACTTTTCCATGACGCTGAAAGGTTTCGCCTGGGCCTCGTTTGGTGCCCTTTGATAGGGCACCATCCACAGCTTCGAGGAGCTAGGTAGCCAATTCTTGGCTTAGTTCATGGCCAACAGGAAAAGAAGACGATCAACTGCTTACCTCCTCACAGTGAAGCGGAAGAAGGAAGAGTGCTTGAAGTCGTACATGAACCGCTTCAATAAGGAGTTGATGACTATGGATGACCAGAATGAGAGTATTCCCTTGGCGGCACTCTTGGGTGGCATTTGACCCCTAAGCCCTTTCTTTGATCTAGCACATTTGCAATGTCTTTACCTCTTTCAATATTTTTAATATTTCCTATTAATGTGATTGTAATATGTCTATCCACACTCTAAATGATAAAAATAACCTAAATAAAAAAAAGAAAAAAGAAAAATCAGAAAATGAGAACAAAATGTGTATTAAGAGTTTTTTTTTCACACACTTGGCTTTTTTGTTTTTCTTTTTATGAAGATAATTGTGTAATTCTTTATTGAATAAACCTGAAACAAAATTCAATCAATACCGTATTTCTCACTAAGCACAGTATTTGTAATTTGTCTAGGGTCTTCTTCTATCCACACCCTCTCTTCTATACTTGATAAAGCTAGTTTTGCAAGTATATGAGCTACTTTGTTAGCTTCTCTATAAACAAATCTTGTAGACCAATCAGTCTTACCTTTAAGAATTTTTTTTGATATCTTCTATGAACACCCCATAATCTGTTAGCACATCCTCACTATTGCACAAGTCCTTCACAACAACATGAGAGTCCCCCTCCATCATTACTCTACCGAGCCCTAGTTCCAAGCACAATAGAGCAGCTCTTCTAGCAGCCATGGCTTATGCTGCACAAGCCCCTTCTTGATTCTCAACAGTCGAGCACAGACAGTCTAGCACCTCCCCTTGATCATCCCTCACCACAACGCCAATCCCCACTCTTCTGTTGGTAGCATCCACCGCAGCATCCCAATTTGCCTTCACCCTCCCCATCTCAGGCTTTTCCCATTTAGCATCTTCTCTTCTCATAGCTCTAGTACCCATGCCTCTCTGTTGGACCAGATTAGCTTCCTTGAATTCTGCCCAAGCCAGCTTAACAGTTTTAAGAACTTTCTTTGGTTCATCAAAATGATCTTCAAATGCACACAGGTTCCTCCTGAGCCACAACTTCCGCATGGTGTAAGCTATTAATTCCACCTCTTCTATACTTAACTT
Organism: Juglans mandshurica; assembly: GCA_022457165.1. NCBI lineage: Eukaryota > Viridiplantae > Streptophyta > Magnoliopsida > Fagales > Juglandaceae > Juglans > Juglans mandshurica. Next base: position 29,426,159 of record CM039619.1, on the reverse strand, counting down.
CAGAAACATAGTGGCCCATAACTCTACGAAGCCAATCTCTGCATTACTCCATTTCCTTACAGGACTCTCATCCTCTGCCCATACATATGAAGCTGCAGGGCATCTGAGACCACATGTACTGCTGTTTCAATCCCCCTCTCACAGATAGGACACAAATTAGAAACATAAGCTTTCCTTTTAAAGAGATTGGCCTTAGTAGGTAAAAGCTCATGACCCACTTTCCACAAAAACAACTTCACAACACCTTGCACATTCAGATACCATATTTGCCGCCACATCCCCTCCACCTTATCCTTTCCTAAACCTTCTCCCATGTTCCTCCTAAATCTTTCTTTTCTGAGAAAATATGTAGATTTAACAGAGAACTTGCCATTCTTTGTTGGCCCCCATACCATCCTATCCTCCACACCCCACCAACTAAGGGGTAACTTGCATATCTGCTCTGCATCCATTGTATTGAAAGACTCGAAAATGAAATCTCTCTTCCAATATCCAGTCTCAACATCAATCAACAAGTTAACTTTGGCATCAAGAGGCAAAGTAGTTTGAGGAGATTGCACCTTGTATGAGCTAGGACATGGGAGCCATCTGTCATGCCAGACACTAATCTTCCTGCTGTTCCCAACCCTCCATAAAATCCCATCCTTGACAATATCAATGACAAACCACAAGCTCCTCCATATGTATGAAGGATTATACCCCAGTTTTGCATCATTCAAGCTAACCTCTCTAAAGTATTTCTCCTTCATAATCAGAGAAACCAGCAGGGAAGGGGAAGTAAGCATTCTCCAGCATTTCTTAGCAAGCATTGCTTGGTTGAACATTCAATATCCTTGAAGTCAAACCCTTCAGCCCATTTTAAATCCCCCAACTTATTCCAACTTTTCTATTGTATCTTATTCTCCTTTTGTTTGTGCCCCCACCAGGACTTGGCCATAAGGGAAGAGATCGCTTTGCGAATTTTCCTTGGCAACATAAACATACTCATTGAGTATACAAGAATAGCCTGAACAACAACTTTCAATAAAACTTCTTTCTCGGCCTGTGATAAGAAAAGATTCTTCCAGTTATTCAGCTTAGCCCATACCCTTTCCTTAACTGATATGAAAGTGTTGTACCCATCATGGTAGGTAGACCTAGATATTTCTCATAACTCCCACACATAGGAACCCATGCCACCCTTTGGATTTGTCTTCTCACTGCAGTAGTTGTGTTTGTATTGAAAAATATGGTGGACTTTTGTAAGTTGAGCAACTGTCCCGAGGCCTTCCCATACAGCTCCAACAAATCATGAATCCTATGCCATTCAGCCATGAGTGCCCTCCCAAAAATCACACAATCATCTGCAAAGAGTAGGTGATTTGCCCTTGTTCCACCCCTGGCCACTACAACCCCTTTATCTTCTTAGACCTTTCAACCATATTAATTAAGGGGCTAAGTCCTTCAGCACACAAGATGAACAAATAAGGGGATATGGGATCCCTTTGTCTATTAATAACTCTGCTAGGTTGTCCATTCAATAAAATTGAGTAAGAAACTGAATTCAAACACTGCATAATGAGCCCTATCCACCTTTCCCCAAACCCCAACCTCCTCACATTCCTTCCAAAAACTTCTACTCAATCCTATCGTATGCTTTAGCCATATCCAGCTTTAGAGCCATACTCCCCACCCTTCATTTTTGCCTTGTCTTCATCATGTAGAGAGTCTCATAAGCAATCATGACATTATCTATTATAAGCCTCCCAGGAATGAAGGCGCTTTGGTTGCTGGAAATCAGATAAGGAAGCAGCTTCTTAAGCCTGTTAGCCATCACCTTTAAAGCCAACTTATAGACCACATTACAAAGACTAATGGGTCTAAACTCACTAGCTTTCGATGGGTTCTTCACTTTAGGGATAAGTGCTATATAAGTATGGTTAATGGTACTATTCAGCTCCCCATAACCATTCAGAAAATTGAGTAAAGCCTCATTGACCTCCTCTCCCACAATGTGCCAATAGGCTTGAAAAAAACAAGCCACTTACCTATTGGGTCCAGGGGATTTCAAATGAGCCATCTGTTTTAAGGCAACATATGTTTTAAGGCAACCTCAATTTTCTTTCTAGTAAACTCCTTTTGTAACTCTGCATTCATATCACATGTGACCCTTGGCACCTTTCTCAAACACTCATCTATATTCTCCTCAGTAGGCCCCGATGATTCAAACAGCTACTGGAAATGGCTATGAAATACCTGCTCAATCTTCTCATGCTCAATCACCATCCTTCATTCCTTAGTCAAAATCTCTTTCACCATATTCTTGCTTCTTCTCTGGCTAGCACGAGAGTGAAATTTTTTTCTATTTTTATCCCTCAACTGGTACCAATTCCTCTTGGCCCTTGGCTTCCATTTCATATCTTCTTGCTCAAGTAAAAGCTCCAGCTCCTTTTGTAGCCTTTTAACAATATCAGCATTATGAGGACCTTTATTATCCTACTCCTCTTTCAGTCTTTCTGTTTTTTCCTTGATAAGGAGCTCATCACTCTTCCCTTTCTGTCTACTCCACAATAACAGCTCCATTTTGCAATTATGGAGCTTTTTCTGTACCACCCTTAAACAGCCTTGCCCACCAAGCCTTCTCAACCACACTCATTCAACTACAACACCCCCTTCCTCATCCCTGGCCCATTTAGCTTCAAATCTAAAGATTCTTTGACCTCTCCTTTTTCCCATACTCCATTTCTCTCTGCTCAACAACAGAGCTTTATGATCTGATTGTGAAGCTATTAAAACCTCCACCTCATAACATCTAAAGAAATATGTCCAACTGCAATTAGCTACAGCCCTATCAAGCCTTTCTTTGGTGAAGGGATTATCCTCATGCCGATTACTCCATGTGAATCTACAGCCCTTCCATCCTAAATCAAAAATAGAATTCTCTTCCAAAGCTTGTTGAAAATCATTCATCTGCCCCTCAGGTCGAGGCCTTCCTCCACTCTTCTCCCCTTGACAGACCACCTCATTGAAATCACCTATCAAACACCATGCCGTCTGCTCTTGGGGTCTGAGCAGTGACATCAACCTCCAAGTCTCCCTCCTTCTACTCACCTCAGGATGGTCATAGAACCCCGTTAACAACCACCTAATCTCTCCTTTAATATACGCACTAATATGATGCTATGAGAAGTTCAAAATTTCTAACCTCATTTCCTTCCTCCACAACAACACCAGTCCTCCCTTCTTCCCTACTGGCTCCACTAAAAAACAACCTTCCCATCCCATTCTTTTTTTAACTCCTTCAAATTTTTTAGCTACTAGTTTAGTCTCAATAAAAAACACAACCTCGGGTCTCTTATTCTTCACCAACAAATGAAGAGCCTGAACTGTCTGGGGGTTCCCAAGCCCCCGACAGTTCCAATTTAGGATTTTCATAATGATTGGCAGGGCTGGTAACCAACCACCACCATAGATGAAGAGATATACCCTTCCATCACCTCCTCTGTTTTCCTTCCTTTCTTGCACACCCCCTCAACCTCCACCTCACTTGAAACAACTCCAGATATACGTTTGAAAGCACTCTTTGGGTTAACAGAACCATAAGCCCCTGCTACTTTAGCCCTCCTCTTCCATCTGCCTCTTGTCTCCCTCACTAAATCACCCCCAACAGATTCATCTAGACTGTTACTGCACTCCACATAGCCTTTAGTTTCACAGTTGCTCTCTACAAGTATCGTAGCACCAACCCCCTCCACCCTTCTTTCAGAACCTGCATCAAACACCACTTCAGCACCTACCAATACAACGGTACATTAATTCTCACCCTCCCCTTGACCACTCTCAACACCAGTATCCCCTCCCTCCATCATCTTCCCACCCTTCCCCAGATCAACAGAAACACTATCCAATATAGTCTCAACCTCTCTTGCACCCTCAATCCCGCCCTCTCCATCAATTCCATCTACACTCCCCTCCCTCCTACTCCCTTGTTCTCCCATGCCCTCAATCTCGCCCTCCCCATCATCCCCATATCGACTCCCCTCCCCCTTACTCCCTTGTTTACCATTAAGATTTCGTCATGGATTATAGGTTTCCCTTAGCCAAGACCCGTATTGCGACCCCAATCCCTTACCTCGCATTGCACTCTCCTTCAATCCCTACACCCCTTCACCTCGTGACAGATCATACCACAATTGAAGCACAGTTTCGGAAACTTATCATACTTCAACGAGATACAGATCTTATTCCCCAATAGCATTGCCATCCTCCCTCGCGCCACCTTCTTCTTCAGATCAACTTCAATTTTAGCTCTCAAGTATTTTTTCCATCCAATTCCATTATCACATACGTCTACTTCTTTCACCACACCAATGGATGAACCAATTCGATTTCCCATCTCATCCGTCATGCATGCTAAAGGAAGATTGAATAACTGCACCCACATATCTTCTCTATCAAACTCCATTGATTGTGGTGGTGTAAAACCATCGAATAGTTTCAGTACTAGCAAATGATTATTGAACAACCACGGTTTACCTTCCATTACCCTTATCTTATCCTGCTTATGCTCAAAAGCGATGACGAATAGATTCGACTCAATCTCGTGAAACACTATAGATCCCTCCGTGCGCCAGATCTTCAACAATGTAGCTTGAATTACAACCTTACTTATCTTTCTATCAGAGATCAACTTCTCTACTAAACTTCATTCCCCTTCCTCAAGGACCTTCGCCAATTGTCCAGAGTCCAGATCAATAGCCTCAATTTCCTCCTTCGTCAACTTAAGCTTCTCCCACTGCTCTTTCAAACCTTCCATCACCTCTCTTCAACCTGCAACCAAGCTACGAGAAACTCCTCTTCCTCACTTACCAAGCAATCCAAGACTTAAGCTCCACCTTCGTGCTCTCCACAGAGGCCAAGAGGAGAGTTTCACTGGAAAAAGACACACACTTGGCTTCTTAAACATGGATAGGATACCACTATAGCAGGAAATAGTAAACAAAAAAAAGCAGAATAAAAACTAGAAATAAAGAAAGAGAAAAGGAGAGAGAAACAATGAATAATTTTTTTAAAAAAAATGAATAGTTCACTTTATATGTAGTGGGTTATTGTAGCGAATTGTATTTTAGATTTCCTTTTACATAATTGGATGGAACTTCTTTTTTAAGTAATTTTTTAAATAATTTATATTTATTGTATAATATATAAGCTATTGAGAATGCTCTAATTACTTTTATATCATTTCTTATGGAGTGATAGATCAGTGCCTTGGACAAGGGGCATCAGCCCACAGGAGAACGTTTGTAGATGCAATTATAAATCAAACAATTTTATTGATTGTTTTTGTAACATACTCTTTATTTATATTTATGGAGAAAATTAACTCATTCCACGTGTTTGGAGAGTGAGATGAAATGAGAATTTTGTGAATAGTAGTAAGATAATTTGTAAATAGTAGTGAAATAGTTTGAGGTAATATTTTATGGGATTTTGAAAAATAAGAAAGAAAAAATTGAATAAAAAATATAATAAAATTAAAATATTATTAGAATATTATTTTTTAATATGATTTTTATTTTGGGATTTGAACAAGTTAATTATTTTTTGCTTGAAAATTTGAAAAGATTGTAATGATTAGTTTGAAAGTGTTTGTGTTTGAGTGATATTTAGGAACAAAATGAGATAAAAACTACTTCCAAATATCCCCTAAAGTCTAAATACACATAATATTTTATCTAAATTTCATCTTTTCCGTTTTGGTAATCCTAATTCCTAAGTTACAAAAGTGTCTGTCTCAATATTGAAGTGGGCATGCCGGAGTGGTTATCGGGCATGACTAGAAATCATGTGGGCTCTGCCCGCGCAGGTTCGAATCCTGCTGCTCACGTGAATTAGTTTTATAATGGATTTTTGTTATAATGAGGGAAGTTTTGCTATAGGTTATCTAATTATCTGTTCCACTTTCTTTCTGCATCTAACTCGTTTTCTTCCCCTAATGGGTGCGTATAACTCATTGATACAAGATGTCAATGGATTTTTGGACACAGGAATTGATCAATGTGCACTAGCTATTTGCATGATTATGAACTTCTTCCACGCAGATTATGGATCTCTTCAGCACCTAATCTTTGGTTGTTGGCCTTGCTGTTTGTAGTTTAGAGATTTTGGAGGAGTTTGGGACAACAGGAAGGAAGAAAGTTGTGATCTGCTCATTTCTATGATTATCTTGCTGTGTGTGCCTGCTGAAAGCCATCATCGGCTGAAACATTGTCAACTAGATTTGACAATTCTTGAAGCTTTGAAGGTGATGATTCTGTTTTGTGCCTACTCCATTTGTAAGAAAATTGCCCTCCAATTGGAATTTGGATGGAAGTGATTGGGTATGCTCTAGTAAGTTTTGGTGGTATACATTTACATTTCATGTTTGAGAGATTTCTGTTCGAGATTTACGTTTGGGTAATGAGGTATTTTCAGGTATTCTGTGAATAGTGGTAAAAAAGTAATAATAGAATATTAAATAATAATAAATAGTAGTGAAAAATATGTGAAAAGTAATAATAAAATAATGAATAGTAATGAAATATTATAAAAATACCTCAAGTAATCTGAGTTTATTACGAGAATACCAGGTATTTCTGATCCACTTCAAGCTGTCAAGTTGGGTGGTTCAAATTACTCAGACTTTATGAGAAACTTTCTGGTTGAAAGAGATATGTCGATGCAGATTGCAGACAACAAAGTTTCTCGTACAAGAAGTCTACCAAAAAGTCCACTTCAATATTATCTTATTTCTCTTAGAAGTCTAAGGTCTACCAAAATAAAGTAAGAATCTCAAAAATCTTTTTCTTCCCAAGAACTAGCTGTATTTTTCTGTCCTTCTTTTATTACTTCTGTCCTACTTCAGTTTGGCATAAGAGACACTAACCTACATACAAAAGGTCCAGAAACGTGTGCTGAGACAGGGTTAGGTATACTCTCAACCAAACCTACCAAAATAAATAATAAATAAAAGAACCCAGATCCCAAAACTCCATTCTTTCTCATAGGAGATAAGTATATCCACTATTTTTTCGACTTCTTATAAAAAAAAGTTAAATGTTAACCGTTTCTCACGAAAGTCATTCATGAGAACGAGTCTCTAGCTTCCTTAAGTTTAGGAGCTATTGAAGTGGTCTACTCTAACTTATTCATCACGTTCATAGAACGTAGAAATTGATTACATGATAAACTGAGCACGTGGGACACATAGCAGCGAAGCTTAATGGAGGCTTCGATTATAAATACTGTGTTTGGTTCCCAAACTCACTCACTCAATCCCCTTCAGTTTTACACCATCTAATTAGAGTGGAGTAGAGTTTAGAAGTATCAAACATCAGTGAGAAACCGCAGCAAAACAATGAGGAGCATCAATGGCTGGAAGTACTGTTTTTGTCATTAAACTTGTCGATTATTGTTTGTAAAATGTTTATTCCGCATTAAAGAATCGTCTTTAAGCTTTCATTTGGTATCAGAGCCCTGTTTTACCTCTTCTTTGGTATTTATAGAGTTGCTATGTTCATCTCTATTTTTTTGGCCAAAAGTTTTGAAAAATTTTAATTTTTTATTTATTTATTTTTGGATGTTTTTTATTTGAAAGAAGTTTAAAAATCATTTAGAAATAATTTTTCTAAACTTTATGTGATTAAAAACATGTTTTTTGACGTAAAAATGGTCCCAAAATCGTGATCTACGGAACTGTCTGGAGGTTGAAGACGACCTAAATGACATGTAGTTTTCAGCTTTGTTGAAAACGACATGTCGTTTAGTGGGGAAGTCTTTCATTCAGTGTTGGTAAAAGACATGTCGTTTTCAATTTGGTGAAAACGACATGTCGTTTAGTTTGCAGCCATTTATTCAGTATAGAGATAAACGACATGTAGTTTTCAGTTTTGTTGAAAACGACATGTCGTTTAGTTGGGCCAGCGTTCATTCAGCATAGCAAATTAAACGACACGTCGTTTTCAGTTTTTGTAGAAACGACATGTCGTTTAGTTGGGTCTTAATCATTTCGTAGAGAGAAAAACGGCACGTCGTTTATAAGTTTAATAAAAACGACATGTCGTTTATGTGACTTGTTTTTCTTTTTAAACAATGAGAAAAACGACATGTCGTTTATATGTGTCAGTTTTCAAAAAAATAAAAATTTCACTTTTATAGATGGTCTGGAAAATGGGTTTTTGGGCCCACGCCCTTTATGCTTATAATTGTTATGCTATATAGTTTTGCTTATAATTTTTATTTGATTTAATTATATGCAATTTGGATAATTGTTGTCTAAATTTATTTATTATGCTCGTATTTAGTTTGCATGAATTGATTAATTTTGCTCTATATTAATACATGCAAATTTTGGATGAGTATATAGTTAAAGGCATGAAATTAAATGTTATGCATAATATTATAGTTTTGATTATGCAATATTTATGCTTATATTATGAATATTTTGTGCATAATAATAACATGTTAGTATTAGTTAAAATTATATAATTCATAATATTAAGCTAATCTTATGCAATTTAATGTCTAGTGATCTATATAATTTTAATTAATTAGAGAATAACCAAAGCATATTTAATTAAATAAAATTATTATGATTGATTAGGATCACATAAAGAATATTAGACATTAATTGTAATTAATTATACTTAATATAATAAATTTTATCCCACATGAATTTTTATTATATTTATATTATTAATTAGGATAAAATATCAAGTTATTAATAAATTACCCACAGGAATTATGAATTTAGTATATAATTTGATAGTTTTATCATAAAAGTTTAATCTAAGATAGAATATACATCAAATCATAATATACCCTTTAGAATTATGAATTAAGTAAATAATTTGATAAAATTATATCATAAATATTAATTGAATCTACTTGAATTAAGAATTTAGCCCACAGACATTTTTATGTCATTAGATTCAATTTTTAAAGCATGATTTACATTGGTAAAGCATGAAAAATTATTTAGGTCTCAGTTTTAACGTAGACATGTAATATATAATTTTGATGCAGTTGCACAACTTACAAATTTCTCTGATATTCGTTATGATATCTCTGAACTTAAGAGAGATAACTATAAGGTCTGGAAGGAGAGAGTTCTTCTTCATTTAGGGTGTATGGACATAAACTATGCTATTAGGAAAGACGAACCACCAGCACTCACTGATACCAGCACTGCAACGACCATCGAGCTTTATGAGCGATGGGAGTGATCTAATCGCCTTAGCATGATGTTCATTAAGACTAGAATTTCTGCTGGTATTCGTGGTTCTGTCATCAGCATGAAAAGGTCCGAGACCTGCTAAAAGCCATTGATAAACAATTTGTCACTTCAGACAAGGCACTAGCAAGCACTCTAATCATGAAGTTCTCATTCCTAAGGTTCACCAGTGTGAAAGGTGTGCTTGAGCATATCATACAAATGAGGGACAATGTGACTCAATTGAAGAAACTCAAGATTGAAATGTCGGAGTCCTTCCTGGTGCACTACATCCTGAACACCCTCCCGCATCAATATGGATCCTTCAAAATCTTATACAACACACATAAGGATAAATTGTCACTTAATGAACTCATGATCATGTGTGTTCAAGAGGAAGTGAGACTAATGATGGAACAGGGTGAAAGTGCAATGCTGGCAACGCGTGGAAAGGGCAAATCTCAAGCCAATCAGAAAGGGAAAGGCAAAATACCTTCCCAATGTGGTATTAAGAAAGATTCCAGGTGTTTCTTTTGTAAAAAGAAGTGACACATGAAGAAGGAATGCGCCAAATTTCAGAAGTGGCTTGCAGACAAAGGTAATCCAACCTCACTTGTTTGTTATGAATCTAAAATGTTTAATGTCAATATTAACACATAATGGATTGATTCTGGATCAACAATCCACATTTCAAATTCCTTGCAGGGTTTGCAAAACCTAAGGAAGCAAGTGGAAAGTGAGCAAAGCATCTTATCAGGAAACAAGATAGGCTCGCATGTGGAAGCTGTAGGAACTTGCTATTTAATTTTATCTAGTGGTTTTGTTTTAAAGTTGGAAAATATCTTTTATGTTCCAAGTTTCTCAAGAAACTTGATTTTAGTTTCAAGACTAGTACATTTTAAATATTCCTTTAATTTTTTAAATTCATCATTCAGTTTATTTTATAAATCTGATTGTGTTGGGAATGGTACTTTATCTGATGGTTTTTACTGCATTAATTTACAAAACAATGTCACTTATGATTCAATGCATATTCACACTGGCACTAAAAAATGTGTTATTAATGATGATTCCTCTAAATTATGGCACTGGAGATTAGGTCATATCTCCATAGATATAATTAAAAGATTAGTAAATGAATGGGTATTTAATACTCTGGATTTTACTGATTTTGAGACTTGTGTGGACTGCATAAAGGGAAAGCAGACCAACAAGTCAAATAAAGGTGCCAATAGGAGTTCAGACATATTAGAGATCATACATACTAATATATGTAGTCCAGACATGGACTCACATGGTCAGAAATACTTCATCTCTTTTATAGATGATTACTCACGATATATGTATCTCTACATGCTTCATAACAAGAACGAAACATTAGATGCCTTTAAAATCTTTAAAGCTGAAGTAGAGAAACAATGCGGTAAGCAAATTAAGATCGTGAGATCAGGTAGAAGTAGAGAATATTATGGTAGATACACAGAGAATGGACAAGCACTTGGGCCATTTGCAAAGTTTCTTCAAGAGTATAAGATTGTTGCTCAATACACCATGCCTAGTTCACCGAACTAGAATAGTGTAGCAGAAAGAAGAAACCGAACATTATTGGACATGGTGCGGAGTATGCTTAGCAGCTCCAATCTTCCTAAATCCTTATGGGCTGAAACACTTAAGACGGCAGTTTATATATTAAACCGAGTTCCAACCAAGGTTGTTCCTAAAACGCTATTTGAATTATGGAAAGGTTGGAAACCGAGTTTGCGACATATGCGCGTTTGGGGATGCCCGTCTGAGGTGAGAATTTATAATCCACAAGAGAAGAAACTAGACCCAATGACCATTAGTGGGTATTTCATTGGATATGCTGAAAGGTCTAAGGGTTATAGATTTTATTGTCCATCTCACAGTACTAGGATTGCGGAATCAAGAAATGCAAAGTTTCTTGAAAATAACTTGATCAATGGGAGCGATCAAACCAGGAACATAGTTTCTGAAAATGATCATTCATAATCTCAACCTTCCACCTAAAGTGATAGATTGGTTATTGTTTATAGCACCCCTTAAGTACAAATTGGTGTTGAACAACCAATCATTGAAGTTCTGCAAGCTGCTGACGACATTCCAGTAGATTAGGTAGTTCAAGAGTTGCCAAGAACTTTTGATCAACAAGTTGAACCACAGACTTCTCAGGAAGATGATGGTACAACATTAAGAAGATCTATTAGAGTAAAGAGATCATCAATTCCTAATGATTATGTTGTGTATCTGCAAGAATCTGACTATAACATTGAAACCGAAAATGATCCCGAGTTATTTTCACAAGCCATGAGTTGCTAAGAATCAGAATTATGGTACAATGCCATGAAGGAAGAGATGAATTCTATGAAGAGTAACGAAGTCTGGGATATTGTTGAGTTGCCTAATGGTGTAAAAGATATTGGATGTAAATGGGTCTTTAAGACTAAGAAAGACTCATTGGGCAACATTGAGAGATACAAAGCAAGACTCGTTGCTAAGGGATTCACTCAAAAAGAAGGAATCGATTACACAGAGACTTTCTCTCCTATATCTAAGAAAGATTCTTTGCGTGTTATTTTGGCATTAGTAGCTCATTTTGACTTAGAGTTGCAACAAATGGATGTGAAAACAATATTTCTCAATAGAGATCTAGAGGAGGAGGTTTACATGAAACAGCCTAAAGGATTCCCCTCTAGTGATGGTGAGCAATTGGTTTGCAAGCTCAAGAAATCTATATACGGTTTAAAACAAGAATCCCGCCAATGGTATTTGAAATTCCATAATGTAATTTCTTCATTCGGTTTTGTAGAAAACGTTATAGATCAATGTATATACCAGAAGGTCAATGGAAGTAAAATCTGTTTTCTTGTTTTATATGTGGATGACATTTTGCTAGCAACCAATGATAAGGGTTTGCTGCATGAGGTGAAACAATTCCTCTCTAAAATTTTTGATATGAAGGATATGGGTGAGGCATCTTATGTCATTGGCATTAAGATCCATAGAGATAGATTTCGAGGTATCTTGGGTCTGTCTCAGGAAACCTATATTAATAAAGTTTTAGAGAGATTCCGGATGAAGGATTGTTCACCAAATGTAGCTCCCATTGTGAAGGGTGATAGGTTCAATTTGAACCAATGTCCAAAGAACGACCTTGAAAGGGAACAAATGAAGAACATTCCATATGCTTCTACTGTCGGAAGCCTAATGTATGCTCAGGTCTGTACAAGACCTGATATTGCATTTGTTGTGGGAATGTTGGGACAATATCAGAGTAATCTAGGTTTAGACCACTGGAGAGCTGCAAAGAAAGTAATGAGGTACCTTCAAGGAACCAAAGAATACATGCTTATGTATAGACAGACGGACAATCTAGAAGTAATTGGTCACTCAGATTCTGACTTTGCTGGCTGTATTGATTCACGCAAATCAATATTAGGATACGTATTTTTGATGGCCGGTGGAGTTGTATCATGGAGGAGTGCCAAACAGACTTTGACTGCCACTTCCACTATGGAAGCCGAGTTCGTCTCTTGTTTTGAGGCTACTTTACATGGTGTATGGCTTAAGAGTTTTATTTCTGGGTTTAGAATTATGGATTCTATCTCTAGGCCATTGAGAATGTATTGCGACAATTCAGCTGTTATTTTTATGGCTAAGAACAACAAAAGTGGGAGTCGAAGTAAACACATCGACATTAAATATTTAGCCATAAGGAAACGTGTTAAAGAAAAGAAAGTGGTCATTGAGCACGTCAGCACTAAACTAATGATCGATGATCATTTGACTAAGGGCATGCCACCGTTGAAATTCAAGGATCATATAGTGAATATGGGACTTGGTTCCATTATGTAATTTTTCATTGTATGAACAATGTTATTTTAATGAAATTCTTAAATATTTTGATTTTTTTTTCATATTGATGTGCACTTTAATTTAATTTTGAGAAAATTCATCTGTGTTGGACCAAGAATAAACATAGGGTTTATTCATTAAGAAATTGTTGCCACATAAATTATAATGTTTAAGAAATAAATACATGGTAATACATGGAAGGTAATACTCGTCATTAGAGGACCTATCGTCATGATTCATGTATTTATTACTTAAATGCAGATTATCGATATGTTTAAGATGAAATATTAGATTAGAAGTGTGAACCAAGTGGAAGAATGTTGATCGTTTCTCACGGAGGCCGTTCGTAAGAACGAGCCTCTAGCTTCCTTAAGTTTAGGAGCCATTGAAGTGGTCCACTCTGATTTATTCATCATGTTCATAGAACGTAGAAACTGATCCCAGGATAAACTGAGCACGTGGGACACGTAGCACCGAAGCTTGATGGAGGCTTCGGCTATAAATACTGTGTTTGGTCCCCAGACTCACTCACTCAATCCCCTTCAGTCTTACACCATCTAAATAAAGTGGAGCAGAGTTTAGAAGTGCCAAACATCAGTGTGAAACCGCAACAAAACAGTGAGGAGCATCAATGGTTGGAGGTATTTTTTTTGTCATTAAACTTGTTGATTCTTGTTTGTAAAATGTTTCTTCCGCATTAAAGAATCGTCTTTAAGCTTTCATTAAATTCATCTCAATCTACTTTATATATTTTAAATACAAATCTCAACGTATTTACATTCAAATACATCTCAATAGGATCTACAAAATATTATTATTTACAGATCAATTTAAATCATCTGAGATCACCTCAACATCAAAATGCAGTCTTGACTGAATACAAACAACAAACTAAATCAAAGCTTGGGGGCATGAAATGCCCATAGCTTTTTTTTTTTTTTTCATCCACTGGCATTTGATACGGTAACTCCATCGAACCAACACCTTTTCAACAAATAATTATAATTTCTAAATCAAACGAAGATGTGAACTGAAAATCTTATGACCTACAAACACATGGGAGGTCTAGTTTGATGGAAAATGTCGTCGATGTGAAGCACGATTTCTATTCACTCTTTGCAAGGAAAATGGTATAGACATAACATTTTTAATATCTTGTTTTGAATAGAGGGTATTTTTATAAAATAAATTGTAAAATATTTATAGGAGTGTGATTATTTTATAAAAATGACCTTCATTTAAATTAGGATTATAAATAGAATTGTGTTATGCATCGTGATTCATTACCCTTCTTGCGACGATTTCCTTGCATTATTTTTTAGTAAAAGCTCAAACTAGAAGTGTCAGCATTTTTTCTTCTCTTGATGAATATGAACAGCCATATCTTTGCCAAACAGATCACATGCTAAGACTACATAAAAAGGCAAAATACTAATTCAAAGGAACCTGTAAGTGAGTTGAGATGTAACGAGATGTGATAAAAATTGAAAATTGAATAAAATATTATTTTTATTTTATAATTTGAAAAAGTTGAATTGTTTATTATATTTTGTTTGGAAGTTTGGAAAATTTATAATGATTAGACGAGAGAGATGAGTTGAGATGGTTTCACTATCCAAACCAAGCCTAAGTATGCTAAGACCCAAAAAAATTTCAAAAAATATCACCACATTCTCCCATTGACAAGAGGAATATTTTCTTTTCCTTTCCTCCCGCCCCATCTCCTAAGAGAGGAGAAAAAAATAACGTTGCCTGTCACAAGCTTTACATGTATTTTTTTTCTGTCTT